>CM038045.1:23345000-24820000 GCA_021397845.1 Areca catechu
AAAATTAATTCAATGAAACTAAAATTCTCATACATCTAGTTAGTGTCAGCAGCTTTGATGGAATCAAACAAAAACAAGAATAAATGAAGTAAAAGAAGTACCAACATAGACAAACTAACAAAGATTGTACGCAAGAAATCCTAACCACATTGATTGAACAAAGCAAGAACCTTACTAGAAAAATACGATTCTTAGCTCAAGATCAAATAATTCAATCCCTAATCCTTCCAAAACTCGATCGTCTGAAGTCCATGAAAAACTCAGTAATAAAAAACAACCAAGCCTTTAAACCATAAACCCTCATGCATCCGTGCAAACCAATTAATCTTTCAGCGAAAAAGGAACCCTACTTTCATAATATAGGATCGTACCTTCGGGGCTCTGCTTCTCCTCCCTCTTCACCGCTTTTCCATCCCTCCACGATAGAACCACTCGTCAAAGCCTCCGAGGCTCGAGCACTTTATAGTAAATATTTATACGCGGCTCCACCGCTTCGCAGCACGCAACGCCAATGCCGGTCCGGTCGAACCGATACTATGGATTGATAAAAGGGTGTAACCCGGTTTGCGTCAATTTATAACGAGAATAGTTTCCATTGGGCTTTATTCTGGGTGAACGTGGGGAAGCATGGGCGGCGCGCCGGCGGCGGTGGCTGTGGGCATTGGCGTGGTGCTTCCCTTCCCCTTCTACTACCTTCTATGGAATTACCCGCGGGTGTGGGTGGATGTATGTGGGAAGGGGGTGGATCCGTCCCATCGGATGGCTCAGGTCTCTCACGCCCTCAAGATCCTCCAGTTCCTCGCTCTATTCTCCGTTGCCCGATTCTCCTGGCCGCCGTGGTACTGCTACCCCCTCTTCGCCATTGGCCAGTACCTCAACTTCAAGTGAGCCTCTCTCGTTCTCTATCTCTCTCATGCACACATTTTTACCTTTTGATTATTTTATGGAAGATTGTTTCAAAGAAATATATAGTGCATGCCTTCATGAAAGATTGTTGTGCCACTTTGGTATCGTGGGATTTATCCCAGCATCTCCTTGATCAGAATATTTGGAACTGTGCTAAATGGGCAAGACCATTGTAGTTGTGTTAAAAAGGGGATCAGTTCCGATGCTAAAAAAGATCTTGGAATAAAAACAATATACTTTGTTGAAATCGCAGAATGTGTGGCATATATGTTCTAACTACAAGTTTTTTAGCAATTAATTGAAGATAATTCTAGAATTTTATGGATCAACCAGTTAGACCATAACCATAATCATCCAACCTGGCCCCAATTATTTGGGTTCGTCTTCATGGATCCTCATATGCAAAGCACGCCTATCTAGGGTCACCTCTTATGTTATTTGAAGGTAGCTTATTTGTTTTATATAAATACCTTAACTTATTCTAACGCCAAGTATGAGCATCTCATGAGACTATTAAGTATCCAAAGAACTAGTCGAGTGAATTGGCCTTGTGGACAACTTGCGCACTTCCCTGTAGTATGGGTTGTATAATAGGGTGCCACTTTTTTTTTTTTAAGCCATTGTAGGTGCAATGCACAAATTGCTGTGTCCATGTTGCATGATGAGCCAACAAAGATGAGTCAAAAATAATATCCCATCTTCGAGTGAATTTGCCATATTATAGCAGTTCTTTTATTGCTTAATTATAGATAAGAAGATAAGGAATCATGGTATCCCTGTGAAATGAAATACAAAGCAAAAGTTTGAGTCCTTGAATCACCTAAATGTAAACAAGAGATGAAGATATGCAGAACTTTCCTTCCTCTTCAATGCAGAGGCTGCACATGTGGGGCAGTTTTCTTAATTCTATCAGGGCTGAACTCTTAAGTTGTTTTGCATGAAACAATGAGCCATTATTTGCAAGGCTTTGTGGAAGAATTTCGCTATAATGATCGGTTTGGTTAGGTTGTTAGGAGATCGATGTGTTAGTTAGAGACCTCAAAGAGAGCTGATCCCATCTTTACTAAAAGAGAGGAGTTTTGATTACTGACTCAGTCTTGGTATATGGTTTACCCTGAAGCTTTGATCATCAAAAAACATATGCTTGTTTAAATAATATGAAGAATCATCTGGATCTTAACAGCTCAACATAACTAAATTTTGTAAGGTGGTGTTAGCTTCGGCAGATTTGGGTGAGGCAATTACAAAAGGAGCTCTATGATTGTTGGGCAAGAATTGCTAAAGCTAATACGATAACAGCCCATGGTTCTTTGATCAACTAGTAGCATGGTGAACCATGCCACTACTACTTTGTTTTGTTTCCCACATGCCTTTTGTCATATTTTCCTTTTTTCAAATAAATCACTTTGCACAAGTACATATCTGTATAAACATAAGATGAACCATTCCTCATCCATTTGGTGATGTTTTATTTTGTCCTATTGGACATTGTTCTTTACCCAAGGTCTCCAAAATAAAATCATCTATAAACTGCTCAATACTTCAGTGCAGACTTTTATCTATTTTTTTAACTTCTCGTTCTTGACCTTTTAAACTGAATTTAGTATTCACTTTTCACTTGGCTTTTTTTATCTCTGAGGATTGACATGTCTAAATAATTTCAAATTTCTTTGCACCATCATATCTTGTTTTCGTGTAGTTGCTTACTATGCTGGAAACCACACTTACATTTTGGTCATCTCCCTTCTCCACTTTGCCCACCAAAGACATCCTCAATTTCCTCCTTATTCTTATGTGTAACGGAAGCAAGATGGTGGAAGAGTTAGTTTACAAGATCCCTTTTGTTTGTGACTAGGGGTGCAATTAAGTCAAGTCGAGTCGAGTAGTTGGAAGCTCGAGCTTGACTCAATTCAAAATACTTAGGCTCAAAACATGGCTTGAGATCGATCAAGCCTTAATATTCCAAGTTTGAGTTTGGCTCAATGAAAAATAGACAAAATTTGAGATCAACTCAACTCAACTCGTATATCAATCGAGCCATTCTCGAGCTCGAGTTTGAGCTTCAAATTGAACCTTAACCCACTAATAATATATATATATATATATTATAAATAAAAATAAGATTATTAAAAATATATATAAGTTTGAATAGGCTCACGAGCTTTAAAGCCAAATATTCAGCTACTCGACTCAACTCGAAAAACTATTCAAACTACTTGAGCTAGATAATAACCGAGTCGAGTCAAGCTTAGACTTGAGTCTAGCTCGAGTAGCTCACGAGCAGCCCGACTCGTTTGCACCCCTATTTGTGACCCTAATGCATCTTTTAAGCAGCATATATGCTCGGGTTGGATGTGTTATCGGATTATGCATTTACTTTTTCCAACGAGTAAGGCCATGACATTGTGATCAGTTACTAAGAGTTAATGATATTACATTCGCACCAAGAAGGGAAGCGTTTCTATAGCAACCATGGAAAACAAAGAAACAAACATACCAAAAAGTTTAGTGCTTACACTAATATGTAGGATAGGCAGATTGTTTAATCCATTTCCATGTGCTTCACCAGTTAGTTAGCCTAATTCTTGCATGAGTTGTTCTTGAATGTGTTGGAAATTGTAGTATTTCAACAATCTAAAAAGTTTCTTTTTCTCTCCAAAACAAATTCCTTTTACCTCCTCTTGAATTGGTACAAATGAAACATCTTTAGTCCCACATCGGATAATTTGTTTTCCATACTCCTCTTTATATAGAATGTCATTCTTTTAAGTTGTTGAGTGATTCTAAGAGACTCTCTCGCACGCGCGAGCCGAGTCAAAATCAGTGCAATCTGATTCAGCCCGATTTCGGAACCCTTTAACCGGGCGCGTCGCACACGCGATCATCGCGCGCAGGGGGGGTGCAAATCCATCCGAGATGTACTCTCGCGTATGCACGGAACGGTCGTTGTTTTTGGATACCGTGATACGTCGTATCTCGTTTCTTTCCTTTTTTTTTTGCACCGTTGATTGATACGGTGGCATTAGGGCTGTATACGACGTTCCTATACGTCGCGTCCGCATCCTTTTATATTTTATAAAAACTTCCGAAGACGCGGTGGTAAAAATACATTCCTCTTCCTTCTTCTCTCTCGCTACTCTCTCAGAAACGGACAGATCTCTCTCGGTTGTTCATCGGGCTTCTACATTCGTGTGTGCACATCGGATTGAAGCCTTCTTGCTGTTCAATCCTAGAGGGTAGCCGTGTTGGGATCTTCTGCACCGAGACATTGTCTCAGAGAGGCACGGATCTACTCTTAAGGACAGTGCTGCGATCGTCTGCACGCCTCAGCAACGTATCTGTCCAAGTTTCCCACATCAAATCTCTAAATCGGGTACCATCTAATCCAAATTTTTCCTACAATCTTAAGAGTAGATATGGATACCTTTATGGTTACTGCATCTAGAACTTTTCCTGATACCTCTAAAATTGAACAATTTAGTGGTTCCCATTACAAACGATGGCATGAAAAAATTCTTTCAGCCCTCGATCTTCACAACATTGCATTTGTTCTGACAGATCCTAAACCTACTAATGATGATGACCTTCTTAAATGGGAAAAGGCCAATAGGATTTGTAGACATACTATTCTAAGTACCTTATCAAATGAATTATTTGATGTTTATTATCCAATCCAATCTGCATCTGAGATTTGGTAAAGCTTGAACAAGAAATATATTCTTGCAGATGCAGGTACCCAAAAATTTGCTATAGGAAATTTTCTAGATTTTACTATGGTAGAAGATAAAGATGTGTCTTCACAAATTCATATTTTCCATGTCCTTATAGATGATCTTAAAAATGAAAATATAATTCTTCCTGACGCATTTATTGCTGGATCTTTGATAGAAAAGTTACCTGAGTCATGGAAAGATTATAAATATAGCCTAAAACATAAAAGGAAGTCTTTATCCCTTGAAGAAGTGATTGTGCATATTAGAATAGAAGAACAAAATAGAGCCCGACGAAAAATAGAAAAGCATAAGGAAATGACTGCTAAAGCTATTCTAATAGAAAATCAAACTAGTATAGATAGATCTAAGGCATACAAGCCTAAATTCAAAAAACAGTCCAAGAAATTTAGTAAGAAGCCTGTTGGACCTCAGAACAATCCTAATTTCAAGAAGGGAAAAGGGTCTTGTTATGTTTGTGGGAAGCCAGGACATTACGCAGCCCAATGCAGGTTCAGGAAAAATACTTCAACCAAATCACAGGCACATTTGACGGTTGAAGAAGTGATTGCTGCGATTGTTAGCGAGGCTTATATTGTAGCACATGCAAAGGACTGGGTCATAGATTCTGGAGCTACTCGTCACATATGCGGCGATAGAAGTCTATTCGCAAGTTATACCCCACTACCAGAAGGAGAAGAGCAAGTATTTATGGGAAATTCAATGCCATGTACTGTGCTCGGCAAAGGGAAAGTAAATTTGAAAATGACTTCTGGAAAAGTCCTTTCTCTTGGAGATGTGCTACATGTGCCGGACATCCGTGTGAACTTGGTTTCTGTAGCCCTACTTGGAAAAAATGGTATCAAAATATCCTTTGAGTCTGATAAAGTTGTCATAACTAAATCTGGAAACTTTATTGGAAAAGGATATTGTAACCAAGGATTATTTATCCTAAATGTACTTGAAATTATAAATGGAAATACATCTTCTTCTGTGTATATGCTTGATTCTCTTGATCTTTGGCATGGTCGATTAGGACATGTTAATTATTCTTATCTTAAAAGAATGAAACAATTAGGATTGTTAAATATCATGTCAGTTCCTTATGATCAAGAAAAATGCCAAGTTTGTGTAGAATCTAAATCAACTAAAAAGACTTGTAAATCTATTCAGAAAAGAGAAACTGAATTACTAGAATTAATTCATTCTGATTTAGGAGATTTTAAAAATCATATGACTAGAAGTGGAAAGAAATTCTATGTTACATTTATCGATGATTGTTCTCGGTATACTATGGTTTATTTACTAAGATCAAAAGATGAAACTTTTGAAATGTTTTTAAAATATAAGGCTGAAGTTGAAAATCAATTAAATAGAAAAATTAAAAGGCTTAGATCTGATAGAGGAGGAGAGTATGATTTTGCACCTTTTAATGATTATTGTGCACAAAATGGAATAGTACATGAATATACTCCTCCTTATTCACCAGAATCTAATGGAGTAGCAGAGAGGAAGAATAGAACACTTAAAGAAATGATGAATGCCTTACTTATTAGTTCTGGTGCACCCATGAACTTGTGGGGGGAAGCTCTTCTTTCTGCCTGTGTTATTCAAAATAGGATTGTTTATAAGAAAAACAATAAAACACCTTATGAACTATGGAAAGGTCATTTACCAAATTTGAAATATTTAAAAGTATGGGGTTGTTTAGCGAAAGTTTTACTTCCTGAAAATAAAAAGAGAAAATTAGGATCTAAAACTTTTGATTGTATGTTTATAGGGTATGTTCAAAATAGTCCTGCAAGTAAATATAGTGCAGCTTATAGATTTTTAGTAATCAGAAGTGAGAATAATGTTATGGAACCTAACACTATAGTAGAAACTAAGAATGCAGAATTCTTTGAACATATTTTTCCTATGAAGATCTCTTTGGCAAGATCTTCACAACCACTTACAGTTAGACCTAATTCAGAACCTAGTGAAATTCAAGAAGAACCTAGTGAAATTCAAGAATTGAGAAGATCTAAACGAGTTAAAAGGAATACCAATCTAGGAGATGACTTTTATACCTTTCTTATTGATGATGATCCTCAAACATACCATGAAGCTATTTCATCTCCAGATGCTATCTTTTGGAAAGAAGCGATAAAAACGGAGTTAGAGTCTATCAAGAATAATCATACATGGAAATTAGTAAGTTTACCTCCTGGAGCCAAACCGATTTGATGTAAGTGGATTTTTAAGAAGAAACTGAAACCTGATGGATCTATCGAGAAATTTAAAGCCAGGCTTGTTGCAAAAGGTTACTCACAAAAGAAAGATATAGATTATTTTGATACCTTTTCACCTGTAACAAGGATAGCCTCCATTAGAATCTTAATTGCTATTGCATCCATTCATAAGTTAATAATCCATCAAATGGATGTTAAAACAGCATTCCTTAATGGAGACTTAGAAGAAGAAATTTATATGGATCAACCAGAGGGTTGTATTCAGCCTGGTACTGAACACAAAGTTTGTAAATTAGTTAAATCCTTGTATGGTTTAAAACAAGCACCAAAACAGTGGCATGATAAATTTGATCAAGTCCTAGTTTCAAATGGATATCAAATTAATAATGCTGACAAGTGCATTTATTCTAAAGTTGTGAATTCTGATTGTGTTATAATTTGTTTATATGTAGATGATATGCTCATTTTTGGTACTAACCTTGATATTGTAATTAGTACCAAAATGTTCTTATCCTCTAATTTTGATATGAAAGATATGGGAGAAGCAGATGTAATTTTAGGAATTAAACTCATAAATAAGTTTAATTACATCATGCTTTCACAAGAACATTATGTTGAGAAAATTTTAAGAAAATTTTCTTATTTGGAGTGTAAGCCTGTGAGCACTCCTTTCAATGCTAACTCACAACTTAAGAAAAATAAGGATCAAAGTATTTGTCAAGATAAGTATGCTCAAATTATAGGTAGTCTTATATATTTAATGAATTGTACACGTCCAGACATTGCTTATGCTGTTGGTAGACTAAGTAGATATACCCAGTGTCCTAACAAGGATCATTGGATTGCTTTACAGAGAGTACTTAGATATTTAAAAGGAACCATAAACTATGGTTTAGTATTTTGTGGAACTCCTACAGTATTAGAAGGGTATTGTGATGCTAATTGGATTTCAGACTCTGATGAAATGAAATCCACTAGTGGTTATATATTTACTCTTGGAGGAGGAGCAGTGTCTTGGAAATCATCCAAGCAGACTTGTATAGCTCGGTCTACAATGGAATCCGAATTTATTGCTTTAGAAAAGGCTGGGTCTGAAGCCGAATGGCTCAAAAATCTTGTGATGGATCTTCCCATTTGGACAAGACCAGCTCCATCCGTGTCTATCCATTGTGATTGTCAAGCTGCTATAGCTAGAGCAAAAAATAAAATTTATAATGGAAAGAGTAGGCATATACGCCTAAGACATAATATAGTCAGGCAGCTTATTAATAATGGAGTCATATCCTTGGATTATGTAAAGTCAGAGTTAAATTTGGCCGATCCTCTGACTAAACCTTTAAGCAAAAAGCTTGTGAGTAGTACATCGAGGGGAATGGGACTTTACCCTGATCAAAAGTTGAAGTGATAGTAACCCAACTTTCATGAACGGAGATCCCGGGAAGAAGGTTCATATGGGAAAACTATTCATTAGACAACTTGGAGTATACTATCATGTATATATATTCATAATCCCTTCCTATGGTGTGAGATAGTATTTTGCAGTGAATAGGATGAACTGATATATGAAGTTCTTAATGGATATCATAGCCTAAAATTTGGGTGGTATACAAAACTGCAATGTATACTTGATGATAATCCACCTATATGAGAGTGGAAGTTATGGCCGCTTTCTATGAGATTTGGGTAAAATCTCTAGAGCTCTCATGAATATCCAGGTAGACACATGGCCGAAACGTGTCAATCCGCAAGAACAACCGAGATCTGAGTAATGTAATGTGAGTAATAAGTCAATAGTCTAATAAAAGAAGGATTGGTTCATAGAAACTTAGTTTCACCAACTTTTCATAGATTATACTTATTACTCTATGCCTGGTTCATAGTCTATAAGACACCATGGCTTATGCATTACATTTATAAACTTCTTTCACTACTGTCCTAAACTCTTTTGTTTGTTGAAATAGTGGGGGATTGTTGGAAATTGTAGTATTTCAACAATCTAAAAAGTTTCTTTTTCCCTCCAAAACAAATTCCTTTTACCTCCTCTTGAATTGGTACAAATGAAACATCTTTAGTCCCACATCGGATAATTTGTTTTCCATACTCCTCTTTATATAGAATGTCATTCTTTTAAGTTGTTGAGTGATTCTAAGAGACTCTCTCGCACGCGCGAGCCGAGTCAAAATCAGTGCAATCTGATTCAGCCCGATTTCGGAACCCTTTAACCGGGCGCGTCGCACACGCGATCATCGCGCGCAGGGGGGGTGCAAATCCATCCGAGATGTACTCTCGCGTATGCACGGAACGGTCGTTGTTTTTGGATACCGTGATACGTCGTATCTCGTTTCTTTCTTTTTTTTTTTGCACCGTTGATTGATACGGTGGCATTAGGGCTGTATACGACGTTCCTATACGTCGCGTCCGCATCCTTTTATATTTTATAAAAACTTCCGAAGACGCGGTGGTAAAAATACATTCCTCTTCCTTCTTCTCTCTCGCTACTCTCTCAGAAACGGACAGATCTCTCTCGGTTGTTCATCGGGCTTCTACATTCGTGTGTGCACATCGGATTGAAGCCTTCTTGCTGTTGAATCCTGGAGGGTAGCCGTGTTGGGATCTTCTGCACCGAGACATTGTCTCAGAGAGGCACGGATCTACTCTTAAGGACAGTGCTGCGATCGTCTGCACGCCTCAGCAACGTATCTGTCCAAGTTTCCCACATCAAATCTCTAAATCGGGTACCATCTAATCCAAATTTTTCCTACAGAATGAAGTATGGGTTATTGGCCATGGTTATGGGTCATCTGATCCACTATAGATGCTTCTATTTATTTATTTGAACTAATTTCACCAGATCTTTCTACCTGATCTGTTTATGGGAGGAACAAAGCTTGCTCATCATCTCCATTATGGCCATCCAAAGAGCTTGTGTTTAACAGATTATGTGCACAGAGTAGATATGTTGTTTGTGGTTGTGGTTATTGACACCTTCCTAATATATTGGAGGGGGGAACTGCTTTTTTGTGGATGAATTATGAAGATCTTAGAGCTTGTTTGGTATTGCTTTTGTTTTCTGTCCTTGTTAATGAAGTGGACAGAAAAACATGTATGTTCAAATCCTTTTGTTTTATAAATTGCTTGCCAAATCTTTAGAGCTTTCAGTAATTAAGATTATTGCTTACAAAAAGACTGAAAACAAAATCAAGGAAAAACAAAAGTCTTTCGTAAATGCTAAGCAGAAGTTTTTTGCAAATGATATCTTCAATATCAATCTTCATATGGTGTTTTACTAATTTGTAGGGAAACAAAAGCATAAAAGTAACAAAAATACTAAACAGGCCCATAGTTATCATGATCAGTTGATGAATGATTTTACTTATTGTGGAAATGTATTTAGTTTGCTATGAGATTTTTCTAGGTTGCTTGATTAAGATATCTTATGGCAAGGATTCAAGTCCTGGCGGGATGTCCCGCAGGACACCGGGATGAGGTACTATCTCATATGTTGGGACAGGACGTCCCGTCAGTATCTCAGCATCCCAATCAGGACATCTTGGGACATCCCCTGTCCCGAGTGTCGGGACGGGATGCCAATGCATCCCGCTCCATGGAAAAACCGGAGCAGTCCCGTCCCACGGGATTTAAAACCTTGTTTTATGGTCTTAGTCCTTTCTCAGTTGCTGAGATCAGTTCATCAAAGTTATGGGTACTTCTAGCCCCCCCCCCCAAAAAAAAGGTCAAAAAAGAAGCCAAGTACTGCATCTACAAACATGCATAAAATCATCTTGGATCTTTACTGCCCTGCAGTTTTACTTTCTAGTACTTCAGATCAGAATCAATATGCATACTTTCGTTATTGTGTTATGTTTGTTCCATTGCACAGTAGAGGGCTTCCAAATGGGTGCTATTTGTAATTGCATATAATAAACTTATACATAGAGTGAATAATATTTATATGTTTATATGCGTTTCTGGTTTAATGTTTGAGTATTTGCTTTTAGATTTTCATCAAGAAGCAGAATTTTGTTCTCATTGCTTCAACTCTAAACTCAGAAATCATTACTGTCAGGGTGTACAAATTGCTTGGTGAGGCAGGCACTTACTATGGTGTACGCTTCGGAAAGAATATTCCATGGGTAACAGAATTCCCTTTTGGGTACATTAGAGACCCACAGTATGTTGGAAGTATCCTGAGTCTTCTTGCAGGTTTATGTTGGGTTCCATTCCAGTATGTGTTTCTGTGGGTGCTCGGTTATGTCTTCATGATGTGGGCAGAATCCAATGAAGATCCAGCAACTCGTGCCAAGCCACTCTCCTGATTTATTTGATTGAAGAGAGAGACTTATTCCAGATTATTGCTAAAATTGGAATAATTGATCTTTTTAAGACAAATAATTCTTGGTGATCATTTTTGCTGACACTAGTAGCTCCCGTGATTGCAAATTTTTTTTTAGGAGAAGAAAGGAAGGGGACTGACCTGTCCTATAATTATGCAGACCCAGACCTATACCATATTATGTCAGATTTTTTTTGGGAGATGTACCTTCCAAGCATCCAAACTAGAGTCTCTGGTTGGTAGGCAGAGTATGACCATTAGGACAAGCCTTGTTTTATGTCTTTGCACTCTGTTCATGCATAAGTTTTATAAATTTGATATTTTGGGCTTTATCTCAGCATTATCTTTTAATGCTTTTTACTCTCTGTGTCAGTGTGCCAAGCATTTCTTTTAGGCATTGTAGCGGGTGCTTGTGGGTCTGAAATCATAAGCATGCCATTCGAAGTCAAGACTGCCTTGTTGCCATGGATATGTTTGTCTGTTCAAAGTTTAAATTAAAAGTGTTTTTTTTTTTTTTAATAGTGTTCGATTTAAAGAATTTGGAAGTAAGTGAGCTGTGCAGGGAAGAGCTTAGAGGCAGAATTCAAATGGTCTATTTGGGAAAGAATCTGTCGATATCTTTACTGAACCTTTGTGTGCATCTATCTAGAATGGCTGTTCCTATCAATATGGGAAGGCCTTTGCTGACTTGGTGAAGAATCTCTTTCTTAACTCTGGTGAATGGAATTAAGGACTGTCTTCACAATGTTTCCCTCAACAATTAGTTGCACGAGTTAGTGAACTCCCTGTGGCTTCTATACAGCAAGAAGATGCTAAAAGTGGGGTGATGGATTTAGAAAACAAAATTAATGGCAGGGAGATCGACATATCTACGAGGCCATGGATTAAAAACCACAATCTTTCTTTTGGCTGGATTTGGAAGCTAAAAGTATATGCAAGAATTGAACTTTTTGTCTGGAGATTAGATTGGGGTTTTATTCCTTGTGCTTCAGTTAGTTTAATTCTTAAAGTTGTTTAAGATAAAATGAGGAAGCATCGAACATGCTCTGTTTCCTTGTTCTACTTCAAAAGATGTATGGAACATTTTTTTTCTCAGATCACAGGAATTGGCTCTCCTAAAAGCCGGGCTGTGGTGAAAGAAATGTTCTAGTTGCTCACCATTAAATAGGAATGGAGCATATTTATGGCGGGTATAGCATATATTCTATGAAGCGTCTGGAATAGCAAAAATGATTCTCTTCAATGGAAATCCAATTGTGCTTGACAGTTTTCTTCAAATGCCTTGTCTCGTGTGACAGGGTTTCGTAGTTCTAATTCAGAAAAAGCTTTGATACACCATGGTTCCTGGCATACCCGGGATGAGGAATTACATCCCAAAATTCTAAAATTGACGTATTTTGGTGTACCCATGGAGCCAGGCTAAAGTAAATTTTGATGATGCCTTCTATCATAATTGGATTCTCTGCCATGCATGTTTTGCATTGCAAAAGGCTGTACAGTCCCGGATAGCTGCCATGTCATCAATGTTGGAGGTGCATGGCTTTGGCTCTCAAAAATAGTGATGGTCGTGTTTGGTTCGAAATATGGTTCCAAGCATGGTGCATCTCAAGGGTGAGCTACGGCTCTCCGTCTCCGATATAGATTAGGTGGCCACAATCCTGAGGCTGTATAGGCCTCTGCGGTGCAAAACTTGCACCTTGGTCAGATCATCATGGTTGCTGCAATTCCACTAAAAAGTCGCTCTGCCATTAGTGCAGCAAATAAAGATATCGAGGCAGCCATAACACACTGCAAATCAACACGTGGATAACTAGAGAGGCCATGCCACAACTGTTTTTTCTTGGATAAATTCAAAGCAGAGAGAGTCAAGGAAGTTATATGAATCTCTACTTTACAAGTTCTGTTATATTAATCTTTATCTCTTCCATCAGTTAGCAGGTTTTTTGTTTCTTAGTATTTGTAACGGCAGATACTGGCTTTGAGATTGAAAAAGAGATTGGCCGGCTAGAGTCATTGCTAGAATAATCTGTAAAAAAGTTCATAGCTAAGAGGGATCCGGCACAGACACTCTGATACTCAAGTCAGCGATCTAAAATAGATAAAAAATAGTAAATGTGGAAAAACTTGCTTACCGGATGTCCTTGGGATATGAGAACTTTATCAGAGAGAGTTGAGCAAAACGGAAGATCCTGATAACGTCGAGCAATGATTGCACCGTTACAGGATTATTGTTGTGACCCGCTCTCGAGTATCATGGGTGGGGATGCAGTTTCTGATAATTTCATCAATGTTGACAGTTATTCTCGTGAAAGAAGGAAGCCTTTATTGGTGACAGCATGCACAGGATTTTAGTCTTTATATTCTTTCCATGTGAGGGTATTTATCATTTTTGGCCTCTTCTGCATAGTTGTCATGTGTCAAGAGGCCATTAATAGAGGTGTCAAAGCGGGCCATATGAGTGATAAGGCTCGAGTGGAACCTGTCAGCTTGGCATAAAAAGATCTTAGTTCTACATACAGATTAACCACCCAATTTGAGCTTATATGAAGATACCTCAGTCATTATATCTCAGCTTAATGTCTCAACCTGGCATGAAGATGCCTCAGCCACTCTAGGTTCGAGGCTCTAAAAATATTCTCCCGTAACAGTATCCCCTACTCTCGAGTTTGAGCTTGGAAGGAATCAGATGAAAGGAGTGTCACTGAATCTGTACCTCAGACTTAGAGATGCTCACTCTCAAGTTAGTAAGGCGTCATATCTATCATAAGCGATACTAGCATGTCATCATTTGCTAGCTAGTGAGCATTGGTCCATCATGGTTTTGTAAAATTTATCCATGAAGAACATATTAAGAAGGCCAATAACAGCACTATTGCAATGAAGGAGGCCAAGTAAAAGGCCAGATGATAAGAGGCTAAAGAATAGATCCCCAAGATCAAAGCTAATTATGAGGCTAAGATGGCCGATAAAAAATTGAAGGCTTTGCTTGTAGAAAACAATGCTGAGGTAATAATTCAAGAGTGCTGATTCCGATCCAAGTGATTATTTAAGAATATCGATTCAATCCGAGGCAAGTATTTAAGAATGCCAAGTCAATCCAAGGTAAATATTAAACACTGCCTAGGCAATCTAAGACAAATATTAGAGAATGCCTAGCCAATTCGAGGCATATATTAGAGAATGCTGAGCCATTCCAAGATAAAAATTAGAGGGTGCCGAGCCAATCTGAGGCATATATTAAAGAATGCCAAGCCAATCCAAGGTATATATTAGAGAATGTTGAGCCAATCCGATCTTCGAGTTAGACCAAGGCTTTTGAAAGTTGATGTTAAGAAGCCTGGCTAAGGGCTTACAAGCGTTGCAATTATAGCTCGGTCAAAGGCTTTCGAGCATTGGATGTCGGGCAAATAACTCTTCGACATTGTTCCAGTCTAAGACTTTCGGGAGTTCAATTAAGAGACATGGTTGAAGGCTTTCAGGCATTGAAACTGAGGCTCGATCAAAGGCTTTCGAGCATTGGATGTCGGGCGCGTAGCTCTTCGACATTGTCGTAGCTTAAGGGTTTCGAGAGTTAAAATTATAACTTGGTCCAAGGCTTTCGAGCATTCGACATCAGGCACATAGCTCTCCAATGTTCTCTCAGTTCAAGACTTTTGGGAGTTAAAATTATGGCTCGATATAAGATTTTTAAGCATTGGATGTTTGGTGCATAGCTCTCTAACGTTATCCCAGTCCAAAACTTTCGGAAGTTGAAATTATGGCTTACCCTAAGACTTTTGAGCATTGAACGTTGGGCGTATAGCTCTCTGACATTGTTCTGGCCTAAGACTTTTGGAAGTTGAAATTATAGCTTGGTCCAAGCTTTCGAGCATTGGACATTGGATACATAGCTTTCTAATGTTGTCCCGGTCCAAGGCTTCGGGAGTTGAAGTTATGGCTCAACCCAAGGCTTTTGAGCATTGGATGTTGGGCATGTAGCTCTCTGATATTATCCCAGTCCAAGGCTTTCAGAAGTTGAAATTATAGCATGGTCCAAGGCTTTCGAGCATTGGATATCGGGCTTTTGAGCATTGGATGTCAAGCGTGTAGCTCTTTGATGCTGTCCCGGCCCAAGGCTTTTAGGAGTTGAAATTGAGAGACTTGGTCCAAGACTTTCAAGCATTGAAATGAGGCTCGGCCAATGAGTTTCGAGTATTGGACGTCGAGCGCGTAGCTTTTCAATGTTATCCCGATCCAAGGCTTTCGGGAGTTGAAATTGAGAGGCCTGGTCCAAGACTTTCAAGTATTAAAATTGAGGCTTGGTCTAAGGTTTTTGAGCATTGGATGTCAGGAGCGCTGCTTTCCAATGTTGTCCCGGTCCAAGGCTTTCAGGAGTTAAAATAAGAGGCTTGGTTTAAGACTTTCGAGCATTGGACATCAAGCGCATAACTCTCCAACGTTGTCTCAGTCCAAGACTTTTGGAAGTTGAAATTATGATTATATCTGAATCAAAGGCTTTCGAGCATTGGATGCCGGGGGCATAGCTCTCCAACATTGTCCTAATCCAAGACTTTTGAGAGTTAAAATTATGGCTTGGTCCAAGGCTTCCCGATCCAAGACTTTCAGAAGTTGAAATTATGGCTAGCTCATGGTCATGTGAAGGTTGGTCCCCCTTACCATATGCATGCAAAGCCTATAGGCCTCATGGTTTTGTCCCTAGAGATGGATCGAATGGAATACTTATGACCCTCGTACTCCATTCTAAAAGGTGCCTGATGTAGAAAAAGATATTTCTTCAACATACATAAACCAGAATTTTCCTTGACTCAACCGATGTAGGACTAAAATGGTCTTTCATCTTATACCCTACAACATAGCCCCCAATCAAGAAAGAGTCTGGGCTTAAGATTGGGGGGGGCATCTCAAAGATGGTGCCAATCTATTGTGGTCAAGTCTACCTCATGGTCATGTGATGGTTAGACCCCTTATCATATGCATGCAAGATATTATCTGCTTTAGCCTGTAGGTTTCACAATTTTCTCTTTGAAAATGGACCAAATGGAATATTTATGACCATCATATTCTGTTCTGAAAGATGCCTCACGTGAAAAAGGAAGTTTTCTCGATATGTATAAGTCGAAATTTTTCTTGACTCACAATCAATGTGAAATTAAAGAGACTCCTCATTTTATACTCACAACAATATTATAGGGATTCTTATTTCCTAGTTTATGATATGATCAGGTTTTCTGTATGTTCTGCTAGCTTGCTTGTTTCAGCTCCTGTTTCTTACCAAAAAAAAAAAAGACAACCAGAGAGAATCAACAATCCTTAGAGGACCAAAAGCTAATACCCGGTCCCGTCAAAATGTTAAGCGCTCCCCCATTTTCCAGACATGTTTGGCTTTTGTATCTTCCTTCTCACCTTTCTTTTAATGGCAAAGCTGATGGTCAGGGACGTTTATTTCCTTGGTTGTAAATTTTGCTTTGTTTGAGGTTCTTACCCCAACAACTACAAAATTAAATTAAATTAAACACAAATATGTAACGATCTTTGTTGGGATATATCGATCCAAGCATAAGCCAACCGTCGACTCGATCGACCGAAGATATTTTCCCGAACCATGCATTTTAAACCAAGGTGTTCGGAAGAAACTAGGCAACTGATGGGCAAGTCGAAATCGAAGCGCTTAACTCCATCCGAAAAGCAAGTCTACGGCTCCTGCCGAAGATAAGGCCCCCGGCCCAAACCGAAGTGTGATCTTCGCTCTCAACCGAAGACATAGTCTTCGGATTACGATGAAGACATCGGCTTCGGCCTATGTCCAAGACAAAGTTTTCGATCCTTACCAAGGACGTAATTACCGATCTGTCTCGAAAGAGTTCAAAAACGAAGACAGTTCTCCAATTAGACTACAGGTATTTCCCCAAAAGGGAAACCTGAAGACAGATCTCCGATCTATCTCAGGTCTCTACGAATATGATGAATAACGGTTATTATCGACTATCTCCAAGAGCGCAGTTATGGCGCGTGACTCCAGCGGCAACGCCCCTGGTCTGTCTGGAACTGTTTAGTAATTGTCCACGATTACGAATTGAGGGGAAGGAATTAACTCTCCCATCGTAACCGCTGGAAGAAGGATGGAACCGTAGGCCGGGCAACTCATTATAAATAATGGTAAGAGGGGGTGCTCCAGGTAAGGCACAAGATACTCTTGAAAATCTTAGAGTCTTTTCCCTCTCCATCTGATACTCCTCAGAATCTTCCCCATTCTGTGGCTGGAGCTCGCCTCTGACTTAAGCATTGGAGTGTCCTCCGCCGGAATAACTCCGGCCAGGGATTTGTTTTGCAGGTGAACCAGGGAGCGGGCCTGCGATCCAGTAGCTCCTCCTGGTCAGAAAAGGGATGTTGACTCCACTAATTGATTTTGATGATAAGCAAAACATATAAGTATAATTTGAGGACTAATGATTTGCTTTAAGTGTGTTTTCATTGAAAGGATGCTCACAAAATTTGAAGAAGCCCGATTATATTGAAGAACCAAGTTTGAATGGAATGATTGCACAAAACAAGATTTGGACACTCAAAGAAATGGTTGAATGGATGACTAAGGCAAATGGAAACATGTTCCAGCACAAGTTCAGCAATTTCTGCACCTTTTTTGATGATGTGTCGACTCAAGGTGTCGACACATGACATGATGTATCGACACATGAAGATGGTATGTCGACACAGGCCGGTACGCAACAAAATTTCAAATGGCACAGATGATGTGTCGACGCATGGACCTTATGTGTCGACTCAAGGTGTCAACACGTGGATCAACACATCGCCTGAGAATTTCAAGCCATAGAACTTGCAGAAGTTGAAGGAATAGTTGATGTGTCGACACATAGACTTTATGTGTCGACTCAATGTGTCGACTCAACTGAGAATGTGTCGACTCGGCTGATTTTTCCAGAGAATCTGAATTGAACATTTTGAACTTGTGTCGACTCAAGAAGAACATGTGTCGACCTAATGTGTCGACACATAAAGAGGAAGTGTCGACACATGGAGTTTTGACAACAGTAACGGCTAGTTTTTTCAAGCGCAGAACTCTCCCAAATGCCCTCCAATGGCTAGTTTTTCAAGTATAAAGACTAGATTTCGATTTTGGGAGCTTGGGAAGGTATATAAAGGCTCCAAATCAAATCAAGAAAATAAGTATTGAATATCCAAAAAGAGTTTAAAGAGAAAGAAGAGAGAAGAGCCTTAACTCCTATTTATTCAAAGCTCAACCACTCTCAAGCAAAGGGAAGCCTTCCAAGCATTCAAAGCTATCAGTGCATTGAAGATCATTCAATCTTGGGCATTCAAAAGGCTTCAACAAGAGCAAAGCAACACTACATCGAGCTACATCGACTTATTTGCTTTTTATTGAAAGCTTACATTGGTTCTTTATTTCTCCATCTTATATCTTGTAAAGGTTATTGGTTAGCCTATTGGAAAACCAAGTAAGATTTTTGGTAAGCCTTGAAAATCAATTAGGTTGGTGGTTAGCCCGCAAAACCACTAAGGTTCTTGGTTAGCCCGAAAAACCAAGGGAGGTTTTTGGTTAGTCTTGTGAAAACCAATTAGGTTCTTGGTTAGCCCGTAAAACCAAGTGAGGTTGTAACTTGTGAGCCTTGTGAAAACAAATCGGGTTTTGATTAGTGAGCCCAGAAAACTAATCAGCTGTAATCATTGGATTATAGTGATTTTCCAAGGGGATCTTGGGGAGTGGATGTAGGTGCATTGTTGGCACCGAACCACTATAGATTGTTGTGTTTGTGATTGCTTGTTCTCTCCCTCCTTGCTCTTTACATTTCGCTTATTGCTTTCAATTTTCGTTGCACTTTTACATTAGAGCATTGCACTTTAATTTTGGTACCTTGTTGAATTGAATTGCATATCTTGTTTAGTGAAGTTTGCTACTTGTTTTATCAAGCTTAGCTTTAAATTTTTAGAGACCCAATTCACCCCCCCTCTTGGGTTACTCTGTGGGCAACAAGGGACTCCACGCCAACAGATTGGTGCACCAGGAAGGAGAAGACAGTGGTTTAAAAATCCATTGTTAAGCTCCCCACCTTGAAAAAGGGGAAGTAAGAAATTTACGATGGCATGAGGGAAGACTCAAATTGCCTCAACGAGTCAAAGTCATGCTCCATCCCAGGGGGCACACCCCTAGTAGAGAACGACATTCCACCTCCCACAATTATCGTGGGACAGTAGCAGTTCGAAGCTCTCTTGAACCAGGTCACTAACCTCATGGCTATGGTTCAGGACTTCTAGGATAGAGCTTTCCAAGTGGGGCATCAGCCAGCCACCTCCAGGCACAGCTCTCGATCCTGAAGGAAGAGAGCCCCTCGAGAGGGGTCCACACATCTCTCCCTCCATCCTCGGCCCTCCATTGAAGGCTGAAGTTCAGGAATACCTAGGCTCGCTGATTCCCTACAGAGAGGGAAAAGGCCTAGGCAAACCTCCTCTCCTTCTTCTGAAAACTCTACTCCCGTAAAGAAAACATCGAAGCAGGTTCTCCCCGATTATGATGGGAAGTTTAAAGTCATCGAATCAAAAATGATGAGAATCCGGGAGCAAAAGGATCACAACGATCTAGCAATGTGTGATCTGCGCCCCCTTACACCGATCGCATATTGGCCGAAGTTATTCCTTGGCACTTCAGGATTTCCCAGATGGAACCCTACGATGGCACCTCCGATCTTTTTGATCATCTGGGCAGTTTTAAGGTCCATATGATGATTCAAGGAGCTTCGGATGCAATGTACTGCCTCGCATTCCCGGCCACCTTGAAGAAAGCTGCTCGGATGTGGTACTCGAGCATACGCCCAGGTACCATTGATTCCTTCTCCGAGTTAGAAAAATTATTTGTCTTGCATTTCAGGACCTGTCACAAGACCTCCCGAAATTTGGATATGCTGTTCCTCCTTTACCGGAACGAAGGAAAAAGTCTGCGAGATTACATCTCCAGATTTAATACAGCCATGCTCGAGATCCCCGATCTCAACGAGCACGTGGCCATGTCTGCATTAAAGAAGGGGCTTCGTACATCCAGGCTCACCTTTTTTCTGAACAAGAAGTTTCCCAAAAGCTACGCTGAGCTTCTGTCGAGAGCTCAGAAATATACCGAAGTCGAAGAGCAAGCGACAAATCGACGACTGGCCGAAGGAAAGCCCCCTTCGAAGAAGAAAAACAACAGGGGACAAGGCCCCCTACTTCCAACAACAACAAGTATGACGATCGCCAAAGGAGTCCTCCCAGGTCCAGAGTATCGGGCAGGAGATTCGACTCCTATACCCTCCTCAACCTCCCTCGAGAAAAGATCCTCTTGAAGATAGAGAAAGAAAACTATCTCCAATGGCCACGTCCCATGAAGGCGTCCTCTTCCATGAGGAACAGGAATAAATACTACTGATTCCACCGGGACCACGGTCATAATACTGAAGAATGCATCCAGTTAAGAGATACTATAGAGGATCTTATCAAGAGAGGATAACTGGGGCGGTACGTTGATCGCCAAGGACCTCGGTTAGAAGCACTGTTCCCCAACCGGCTCCTGAAGAGGCTGAATTGCCAAACTAGAGGCCCACCAACGGAGGAGTGGGGATGATACATCGATCTACCAACCGGAGAAGAGACGAAGATGATGCCCCTAAGCGGCTCTAGGACAACAACACCATCCTCTTCTCCGACCATGATCTCGCAGGAGTTCGGCTTCCGTACAACGATCCTATTGTAATTTCGACCGTTGTGGCCAATTACGATGTAAAACAAATTTTGGTTGATAATGGAAGTTCGACCGATATCTTGATCTACGATGCATTCTCTTGGATGTGTTTACCTAAAAGTGAACTACGAAGATCTCCTATACCACTCACTAGCTTCGGAGACAACCAGGTCGATGCCGAGAGAGAAATAGTACTGCCTGTAACCCTCAGCATCGAATCCCGATAGAAGACACTACCAATCAATTTCACGGTGGTTCGAACCCCTTCGGTTTATAATATTATCTTGGGACGGCCTGCTATGAACAAATTCCGGACCGTAGTGTCGTCTTACTACCTCCTGGTATGTTTTCCCACCAGGAATGGCATCGAAGAAGCCAAAGGAGATCAGAGAATGACGCGACAATGCCTGATGATCCAGGACAAGCACTCTAATGATCCTATAACTTGGGATCAGTTAGATCCGAGAGAATCGACTGCACATTCTGGTGAACCCATGGAGAGAACTATTTCGGTGCCCTTGACTTAAAAGGACCCCACCAGGGTCGTGTAGATCGAAAGTATGCTTGATGAGAAAACCAGAATGGAGCTGATCTATTTTCTCAGAGATAATGCTGATGTCTTCGCCTGGTCAGCTTCGGACATGCCAGGGATTCCAGTCGAAGTGATCACTCATCGGCTAGAAGTTGCTCCTGAATATAAGCCGGTCCGGCAAAAGAAGAGGAGCTTTGCCCCCGAAAGATAGAAGGCAATAGATGAAGAAGTGAGCAAGCTCCTCAAGGCAGGGTTCATCCGGGAAGCCCATTATCCCGAGTGGTTGGGCAATATGGTAATGGTAAAGAAAGCTAATGGCAAGTGGAGGTTCTGCATCGACTACACAGACCTCAATAAGGCTTGCCCAAAAGGCAGCTTTCCTCTTTCAAAGATCGACCAACTGGTCGATGACACCGTCGGCCATCAATTGTTAAGCTTCATGGACGCTTTCTCCGGATACAATTAAATCCAGATGGATCCCTAGGATGAGGAAAAGATAGCCTTCGTCACCGACAAAGGTCTGTATTGCTACAAAATGATGCCATTTGGGCTCAAGAATGCTGAGGCGACATTTCAGAGATTAATCAACAAGGTGTTCAATGAGTAATTGGACAGAAACATGGAGGCCTATGTTGATGATATGATCGTCAATAGCCTCCTTAAAAAAGATCACATCAAGGACTTGGAAGAATCATTTAGTGCTCTACAACGTTATCGCATGAACTAAATCCGACGAAGTGAGCCTTTGGGGTTACTTCGGGAAAGTTTTTAGGTTTCCTCGTTACCAAGCGAGGGATTGAAGCAAACCTTGAGAAAATCCAGGCCCTCAAAGACATGAGGCATCCGTCCTGCAAGAAGGAAGTTCAACAGCTGACAGGGAGGATTGCCTCCTTAAGCAGGTTCATATCTCGGTCAGTCGAGAAATGCCTTCCCTTCTTCAAGGTACTTCGACAGTCTCGAGGTTTCGAGTGGACCGAAGATTGCCGTGCTGCTTTTGAAGAGTTAAAGAAGTACTTGGAGACCCCATCTCTACTTTCTAAACCTCAAGAGGGGGAGGTGCTCTACTTTTACCTTTTCGCTTTGGACAAAGCAGTCAGTTCAGTCCTCGTCCGAAGAAAAGAAGATGGCTCCCATAAGTTGATCTACTACATCAGCAAAGTCCTGCATGATGCTGAAACGAGGTATTCAAAAATACAGAAGCTGATCTACTCTTTAATAATTGCGGCAAAGCGACTACGGCCTTACTTCCACGCCCACATCATCGTGGTCCTGATTGATCAGCCTCTTAAGGCCGTCCTCCGATGTCCCAATATTTTAGGAAGGATAGCCAAGTGGGCTGTGAAACTAAGCAAGTTCGACATTAGTTTCCAACCCCGGTCAGCTATGAAGGCCCAAGTGCTCTCTGATTTCCTGACTGAATGCACCTGGAAGTCCGAAGACGAGCACCTCCAGCAGAAGAGGAAATCTCGAAGGACACGAAATCTGTTTGGATACTCCATGTGGACGGAGCCTCTAACTCCGCTGGGTGTGGAGCCGGTCTCATACTAGCTGAACCGGATGGCCACACGGTGGAATACGCTCTTCTATTTTCCTTTCGTGATTCGAATAACCAGGTCGAATACGAAGCCCTGCTTGTAGGACTTCGGATCGCCAAGAGTTTGGGAGTTCAGAGACTCCAGGCTTTTTCGGACTCCCAGTTGGTGGTGAACCAAGTTAAAGGAGAATATGAGGCCAAAGATCCCACCATGGTGTAGTACCTGGAAAAAATACAGATCCTATCTTCTCAACTGGAGTACTTGGAAATCATTCATGTTCCTCGATTGAAGAACTCCCAGGCAGATGCGTTGTCTCGACTTGCTACCACAACCCCAGAATCCCTTGGTCGCACCTTTGTTGAACACCTTGAAGCCCCAAGCATAACCGAAGGAGCTGTGGAGGTGCACTAGATTGAGACCGAACCAAGCTGGATGGATCCCATCATCAAGTTCTTAAACAAGGGAGTGTTGCCGGAAGATAAAGCAGAGGCCAAAAAGATCTGCTGGATAGTGTCCCAATATGTCATCCTGGATGGAACTCTCTACAAGAGGTCATTCTCTCAGCCTCTGCTGAAATGCTTAGGACTGTCAGACGCTGATTATGCCTTGAAAGAGGTCCATGAAGGGATATGCAGAGATCACTTGGGGGGCAGATGCCAGGGATACTATTGGCCCTTTATTCAAAAGGATTCAGCCAACTTCGTGCGGAAATGTGATCAATGCCAAAGGTATGCCAACATATAGAGGCAACCAGCGAGTCATTTGACCCAACTGAGTATGCCAGGGATACTATTGGCCCTTTATTCAAAAGGATTCAGCCAACTTCGTGCGGAAATGTGATCAATGCCAAAGGTATGCCAACATATAGAGGCAACCAGCAAGTCATTTGACCCAACTGACAGCACCTTGGCCCTTCGCCCAATAGGGAATGGACATTCTTGGCCCATTCCCACCGGCATCCAGGCAGAAGAAGTTCCTCCTCGTGGCAATTGACTATTTCACCAAATGGATCGAAGTTGAACCATTAGCTCACATCACGGAGGGCAAGGTTGAAAGCTTTGTCAGGAATTCCATCATATTCCGGTTTGGAATTCCGCATACAATTATCACCGACAATGGGAGACAATTCGATAATCCGAAGTTTAAAGACTTCTGCGCTCGGTACCATGTGCAACATAGGCTAACTTCCGTCGCTCATCCACAGTCCAATGGAGAAGCCGAAGTAACTAATCGGACTATCTTTCATGGCCTGAAAACAAGGTCGAACGCTGCCAAGGGATTTTGGGCCGAAGAGCTGACCTTCGTTCTCTGGGCTTACAGGACAACCCCGAGAACAGCCACTAGCGAATCACCGTTCAACCTGGCGTAAGGTACCGAAGCTGTTCTCCCTATCGAAGTCTCCCTCCAATCTCTGAGGATCGACGGATATGAAGAGCCTGAAAACTCTGATCGCAGAAGAGTTGACTTGGATCTACTACCGAGTACCAGGCTCCAGGTCCAAATGAAAATGGCGACATACCAACAAAAGGTCGCCAAATATTACAACTCTAGAGTAAAGGAACAGATTTTCCACATGGAAGACATGGTGTTGCGAAGAGCTGAAATATCCAGGCCGACTGAGCAGGGTAAACTTTCTCCCAACTGGAAAGGACCGTACCAAGTTGAAGAAGTTATACGTCCGGGAACGTATCGACTCAAGATCTTGGACGGTAAAATTCTGTCCCGGCCATGGAATATACAAAACCTTCGCAAGTATTATCAATAAACAGACCCCAAAATCTTCTGTGCAAATATGTTCAACTTTGAATGGCCCGTTGCACCAACTAGATGACAATGGTATGAACGGCCCGATCAAAGGAATCAACTAACGGCATAAAGGAGAGTCTGATCCACTCACCTTATCAGTATGCCCGATGAGTGCAATGGACGGCCCAATCAGGCTGCCAAAATGATCAAAGGCATAAGGACAGTTTATGTAACTACCTTACGGTAAATCCGAAGACGTGTCGGGGCGGGCCTAATCAGCCTACCTTACACCAAAGAAGGCGCAAGAATGGTTTTTATAGCCTACCCTACGGTATATTCGAAGACACACCGAGACGAGCCTGAACAGCCTACCTTAATCATGCAGGAATGCACAGGGATGGCCTAGATACCCTACCCTACGGTAAACCCGAAAATGTGCTGAAGTGAATATATATCACTCATCCTGTCAACAGTAAACACTTGATGAGACGGCCTAACCGATCTCACCCCTTCTACAAATCCCAAATGTTCTGAGAAATTTACACCTTCGACATGTCATAAGGTTTGCATTCAACAGTACGACAAGTCATGGAAGAAGTATAGAAGAAGTCGAAACACTTCATTTAATTTTGAATTTTTACAAAAAAAAAAAAGAGGAAGAGGAAAAGAAAGCAAGGAGCATTGCAGATAAAGGGAAAGTGGATCTAAAGACCGCCAGCCGGCCCTTTCCCATGCCAATGGGAGGCATCAAAGACTTGGAAGGAGGATGGAGAGGCTCCGGCATCCCCCTCAGAGTCAGACTCCGATTCTTCTTCGAAGTCAGAATCAAACTCGTGACCTGGGAAGGGGATAGAAGGCCTAATATTTTCCAAGCCCTTCAAATTGAAAAACTTGAAAGCCTTGTCCCGATACTCCCGGAACCCTCGGTGGTACAAATCCAATACCGCCTCTGCAACTTCATCCTTATAGGCGGGAGAAGCCATGAAGTCCGAGATGGCCTCCGCCAATTTCTTCCTGGACTCCTCCGCCTATGCAGCGGCAACTTTGACTCGTGCCTTGGCCTCCACCAGGCGAGCCTTCAAGACCCGGATTTTCCTCTCCAGGCGAGCAATGACCCCATGCGGGTCATCATTATCTCCTCTCCGAGGAGCCTTAGAACTAGGCTCGCCCTCGGATAGTGCCTCGGAGGCCCTCTTCATTGCTGCTTTCTTAAGTTTGGGGATGCTGAACTTTATTCTGATGGTATGCTAGAGAAGGAAGGGCAATTTCCAAAATGGGATTCTGAAATTTCGATGGCCTATGACAGGAAAAGACAGGGGCCTATTTAAAAGGATCCTGCACCCACGAATGGCCATAGGAAAACGTGCTCTGCGCCTTTTCCCAGGCACACCAAAGGATGCCATGTGTCGAGACGATGCCTCGAAACCCAGGTGATTTCCTGGGAACGGTATGGTCACCGATAACTACTCTCGGGGATGGCAACCATCAGTGGTTCGAATCCAGAATGGTCTTCATCGTACGGTGACGACATGAATGGCCTCCCCTCGGAAAGGGAGGATATAGCGGCACCCGGGATGCACGGGGATGCGACCGTTCGAATGTTTATACACTCGACACGGGCAAGAGAATCATGCTCAATGTTCCTCGATCAATGTTAACAAGAAAGTGACACCTGTCTGTCACGTCCGTCCATGGATAAAAGGAGTAATTACAGTGGGTAATCGACGTCAGCCCAACTTGGTCATGGTCGATCACCGACAGCGGCGTTCCAATTTTACTTCGGAATTCATCTTCGATGCCGACCTCAAATCAAATAGCCTTCAGCTCACCCATCAATCAGAAAGGATCAAACCGAAAGGAACCAATTTAAAAAACCAAAGTTTCTCATTTCAAGGATGAAAAACTACATCCAAAAGGAGAATATTACAAATAGCTGGGAAAAGAAGAAATTACAACAAAATTACGTCTTGTCAGCCTCTCTGGCAGTCAAAACAGGAGTAAGGGTCAATGCTTCCCCAAGCTGGGCCCTCGAGGCTACAGATTCATTCTCCAGAACGGTGAGCAAGGAGAAGTCTATACCAGGGTAAATTTTCCTAAATTTACCCAGACAATCAACATAACCTGAGGAATATCCTTCCAACACTACCTTGCTTGTCTTGTCTCTAAAAGCCTGGGAAGCCTTGTAAGCTTCAATAGCCCTGGAAGACCTCTCTTCACCTGTGCAGCCCTTTAGATGGCCGCCAAAAAGTTTGTTTCCAGTTCCTCAACCCTCCTCTCCGATTCGGCCAGACGAGACTTCGACTCCTCAACATCTCGTAGCACCTCCCTTAGCAACAGTTTAAGAGAGGCAACCTTCTTCCTTCTCTCCTGCACATTGATCGCCACCTCGGCCGCCTGTGCCTGAATGGCACTCATCTGTCTCTTCAAGACATCATTAGAGGCGACGGCCCTGTCCCTTTCTTCTACAGCAGCAGCTCGAAGCTTCTCGGTGGCATCCTTTTTAGCTATGGCTGAAGCCACCCAGCTTCGGAGGCCTTCGCCATAGCCGATGGATTCACGAGCACCTTTCTCCAACAGAGAAAGGTTGCAAGAAACCTGCAGAGCAAGGGGCACCTATGAAATCAGCTCAATCAATGAATGCGGATAGGTGGCATACACGATCAAAGGTTACCTGATGTATTCCAAGAAAGAGGGCAGGTAAGGGATCCCCGGATTCCTCCTTCCCGGTTCCACTCACAGGGGTATCACACCCCACTGGCCCCTTTCCTCCTACGACCAGGGCTACTGGCTTAATATCTTCAGCATGAGGGGAAGCCCCACCCACATCTTGTGGGCTCGGTTTCACGGATGGTCCAGCCGCCACGACCCTCCTAGGAGTAACTAGCTCCTCCCCTGAAGAGGAACCTATTTCGATAGGTTCATTGCTCTTGGCCTCGGCGCACGGCAGTGCCAGCACGTATCTCCGCCTTCGATCTGATATCCTCACTTGAAAACCTCTCATTGGTTTCCCTCTGGCTGCTTGCCTGAGCTGCGCAAGGTTTGGCCTCATGGTGTAACAAGCTCTTAGAGCGGCACAAAGAGAAAAGAACAGAAATGGCATTGCTTGATGCGAATGGTAGCTAATCCGATGATATCGAGACTAACAAAATTCGAAAGCCCTTATTCGCAACGGTTTCCTAGGCGTGCCATGCGCAGGAGCCTTAACGGGTCAAAACCTCAACTAATGTGTTGGGGGGACCATTGAAAGGTTGCAGCCACGACGGTCCCTATTCCCATGCATAACTACCATTGACTTGACCGCCACTACCCCTCCAAGTGATGACATGGCAGTCACCACTCTCGGTAAATCGGTAAGTTAAAGGTTTTCTTTACATGGATACCTCCCTGTTTGCTTTGCAGCTTAAAAGGAGAAGCTTGCATTTATGAGAAAAGACTCCGCAAAGGGCAATGTGATTCAAATCATCATCAAAAACCAACAACATTACTTAAACCAAGTTCAAAGATGCAACACGAAATACACAAAAAAGGAAAAGCTACTTGTTAATTCAGAAAAGTTTGCCAGTTACATGCCAGAGGAAGGAAGAGAAGAGATACAATGCCATACAGATCCCTAAGGATCGGCTGGAAGAGATTCAGCATCGTAAGATTGGAGCAGCCTGTTAATTTGCACATAAAGGGTTTCCTCAACTTGGGCTAGGTCCAGAGAGTGTCCAACCTGGGCCCCCTCTTCAGCCTGGATACCCTTTTCAGCCTAGGCTCCCTCTTCAGCCTGAACTCTATTGTCGACTTGGATCGGAATTACATCCAAGTCTTCGACTGTGATGTGAACTTCTTCCCTCAGGCTTGGCACCTCTTCGACTTCTTCGGCCTGGATCAAAATTACGCCCGGACTCTCGACCACGACTGTGATCTCCTCCCTTGGGCTTGACATCTCTTCGGCCTCCTCTACGGCCTCGTACTCCTCCTCCTCTTCTTCTTCCAGTATGTCGAAAGCAGGGACACCAGAAAGATCAAGATCAGGGAAGACCCTACTGACCTTGGCAAGTCTGTCGTTAAAGCCGTGCTGATAGCTATATAAAGTCGCTTCGTTCATTTCCTCTTAGAACTACGAGGACCTCCTAAAGTCCGCTACAGCTCTATCCGCCAGCTCTTTCATGGCTTCAGACTCCCTCCGGGCCACTTCAGACTCCCTCCTGGCTACTTCAGACTTCAAGGCTGCCTCTTCAGCTCTTAAAGATGCCTTTTCCGCTCTTAAAGATGCTTTTTCAGCCTTCCTGGTTGCCTCCTCAGCCACCATGGTCAGGTCGTTCATCCTTTCCTGATTCTCCTTGGCAGATTGTTCCAAGGAGTCAATTTGTTTTTTTATTCTTCCTCAACTCTGCATCTTGCCTCGCGATTGTCAAATGAGGACTCTTCAGCTCGCCCCTCAAGCCACGAACTTCAGCATCTACATGAGCAAGTCGGTTCTCCATGGACTGCTTCAGTTCTTCGATCACCTCCTTCTCGGCCTTGGTCGCGTGGAGTTCCTCCTTTAGGCCATGGATGAGGCTATCAACATTCTCCAGGCCCTCCTCCATAAAAGTGATGTCGTAGACCAGCTACGTCAATGAGATCACAGATCGAACAACCCTTTGGACAAAGAAAAGATAATGAAGATCTCACCTGTTGCATGGAGGAGAAGGCAAAATCAGATATTCTGGCGAGGCTTCGACCTTGGACGACTGCCAGATCATGAGGCAGTAGAGTGTCCTTTAGCACCCGCCTAGCCACGGCAGGGACCAACAAACCCCCCATGAGGGAAAGCTCCGAAGAGTCCGCGGGATGGCTCCCAGCTGGAGAAGCCTCTCAAACGGGCTCCTTCTCGACTTGCGGTGCCTTGCCCCTTCTAATGCAGGGGGCAAGGCGGTGGCACGTCAACCACCGGAGACAGACTCTTTCTGATTTGAATCGGAGAGATAGCCACCGGCAAAGGTTCAACTAGCTGAGGCCCTGTTGGGGCCTCCATCATCGGCATCCCGTTTTTCCTAGAGGTTTCTCTGGAGGACGAAGTGCTTATACTCCTCTCAGGATCATCCCTTCGAGCCTTCTTCCAAGCCTCCGACCTTGAAGAAGGAGCCCGAGCTGTCCTTTTCTCGGAGGATTGGCGGAGCCAGCCCAAGTTAGGCTTCATTCCACCGCCTACAAAAAGAAAAAGAAAAACCCTTCTGAGTTTACTGGACTATAAAAGAGATGAAGGAGAAGAGGTGAAAAACTTCCACCATTTATACCTAACGCTGGGAATTCGCTGATCCCTGCACGATGGAGATTCCTCTCCTCCAACAATTCGTAGATAGGAATGGCATCCAAATCAGTCAATAAGTCATAATCAGACTGATCGGCCACCAAAACCTTTTTTCCATCGTTGGCAGTTAAGCACAGCTCCTTCCACTCGCTGTTGAAACCCCACGGATCGACAGACAACATAAAAACAAAGTTGGGCTTCCACCCATGGATGGCGTTGGGCATATCCTTGATGATCTTGCGACCAGGCTGAGGACCGATCACCCACCATCCACGACCGTGAAAATCCCTCTTGAGAACAAAAAGGGCAGTAAACAAATTGGTCTCGAGGTTCACATTGTCTATGTGACACCAAACTAAAAATCCACAGATGTTTGAATGCTATTCGAAGTCAACTACGCAGGTACTACTTGGTACAGGCAAGAAATCTTGATAAAGAAGGGATGCAGAGGAAATCGAAGGCTAGCCTTCAAATGGTCTTCGTATACTTCCAGACACCCAGCAGGAGATTTGTTCACCCGTTCCTCAGATATGGGAAGGATTAAAGGGAACCCTTCGGGAACATGATAGCGTTCTCGAAGGTGGGCAACCTTTTCCGGTGAAATGGAGCTGGGAACTAACTTTGGACTCACCACATCATCGGCCCCCGAGAACCCGACCTTTTCCTTTTGGATTCCTACAGTCTCAGCCATGATAAAAAAACGAGGCAAAAGAATAAAAGGAATATTCTACCTACGAAAGGGATCGTTGGCCAAGAACGGGAAAAGTTGCGCCAAAACTGAAAGTGCGAAGTTGAAGAAGCTTCCTCAGCTAAACCTTTTTCTCCTTCTCATAAAAAGACAAAGAGGCTTAAAGGCGACATCTCGATAAACGGAACCATCTTCCTAAATTCGTCACGGATGCTCGAGATGGTTGCGCAACCCTAAAACGGTCCTAAGCTGATTTGACACGGAATAGATCAAAGGTCATAATCCGTATAAATCAATGGCCAAGGTGGAGCGCACTTCTCATCCAAGGGATAGGGAAAAGCCACGACCGACGCTTAAATCCCAACCAAAAGATTGGTTGAATCGTCGCACAAAAAAAAAAAAGGATAGACAGTCCCAGGTCCTCTCGCTCTTTTTTCACACCCCAATCAGGGGATGACAGTTGTCCATCACCTGATTCTTAGATCAGCTGGCAGTTATGGTAGACGGTCCAATCAGAGATTTTGTAATCATCCACTACACCATCTCTTAAGAGGAAAATAATAAACCAGTAATACTTTCGCTCTTCGAGACAAATCTTCGCTTCGAAAATTGAGAGTAGGAGGGCAACTGTCAGGATATGTCGGTCCAAGTACAAGCCAACCGTCGACTCGACCGGCCGAAGATATTTTCCCGAACCATGCATTTTAAACCAAGGTGTTCAGAAGAAACTAGGCAACTGATGGGCAAGTCGAAATTGAAGCGCTTAACTCCATCTGAAAAGCAAGTCTACGGCCCCTGCCGAAGACAGGGCCCTCGGCCCAAACCGAAGTGTGATCTTCGCTCTCGACCAAAGACATGGTCTTCGAATTACGACAAAGACATCGACTTTGGTCTACATCCAAGACAAAGTCTTCGATCCTTACCGAGGACATAATCCCCGATCTGTCTCGAAAGAGTCCGAAGACGAAGACAGTTCTCCAATTCGACTACAGATATTTCTCCAAGAGGGATACCTGAAGACAGATCTCCGATCTATCTCAGGTCTCTATGAACACGATAAATAACGGTTACTATCGACTATCTCCAAGAGCACAATCATGACGCGTGACTCCAGCAGCAACGCCCCCGATCTATCCGGAACCGTTTAGTAACCGTCCACGATTACGAATTAAGGGAAAGGAGTTAACTCCCCCATTGTAACCAATGGAAGAAAGACAGAACCGTAGGCATAACAACTCATTATAAATACCGGTAAAAGGGGATGCTCCAGGTAAGGTACAAGATACTCTTAAAAATCTTAGAATCTTTTTTCTTTCCATCTGATCCTCCTTAAAATCTTTTCCATTTTGTAACTGGAACTCATCTCTGACTTAAACATCGGAGTATTCCCGACCGGAACAACTTCAGCTAGGAATTTATTTTACAAGTGAACCAGGAAACGGCGGGCAATCCAGTAGCTCTGTCCAATCGAAAAAAGAATTCCACACCAACAAATTTTAACTTTACTAACTCAAGTAATCGGTAAAATGAAACTGATGGTTAATTTGTTGCCAAACTATAACGCCTTGGAGAATCGCTATTAATAGCTGAAAGGACCTGAGTAACAGATACAAAGGATCTGCACGTGCATAAAAGGTATCCATTCGTTCTAGCATTCATAACGGTAAAGTAAAACTGGATTAAAGCACGTATTTTCAATTTATTGCAGCTCTAGGAAAAGCGGATGGCTCATCAGTGCTTTTCCATATTACAAGTTTTTTTTTTTTTTGAAGAAACTACAGTTATATGACAAGATCCTCCACAACCATTACCACTCCTATTCGATGGAGAGTAATGCATCCATTTACGAAATCTAAACTTGGTCTAATTAGAGTTATTCAGAACCCATTCGACCAAGGTCGACACTCCAAACCCTGTTCCAGCACGTTTCTTATCACTCCATACAGGCCCTGCCATATCTATATGCAGCCACTGGACCTTCTCATCAACAAACTGCAAATAAGGAGGATTTCAGTTAGTTTGTAATAATAATTACTTTCTAGCTTACTCCTGCATTACAAAACAGAACCAATTTAATAAGACATAGACATAGATTAAGACATAAAAATCCAAAACTATGCCTCCTTCCAAAACACTCCTCGGAGGCTTTTTACTTCCAGAATAACATTTCCTTCATCTGAGATTTACAGTGGTTGCTTCGAAAGAAAACCAAAATGAATTTTATAAATGAGAAAGAAGGAATATTGAAAACTATAAATATATCCGATTTCTTGTTTTGTTTCATTCTTTATCATCTCTAGTTTTTCTAATTTTGGCATTCTGATAATCAGCAAATGCTATAGCAGTATTTATTTAAGTGATATATTGTTTTCTTTCAGTATCATCCAAAAACCAAGTTTCTGCAGTCTGATAATTCAGCTTTTCAGGATTAATGTAAGATCACAAATATCATGCTCAGAGTCACATCTAAAGAAGGTCAAATGATCATGGTGTTATGATATGGTCAAGCAAACACGACTTGCTCCTGTCATACTACATAAAGGGAGAGATGGGATGCAATAAAGAAAAGAATGATCTAGCATGAACCTGTTTCAGGAAAAGTGCAGCTAAGATGGCACCACCTTGACGGCCTCCAGAGTTTACCATATCAGCCACGCCTGATTTCATCGACTCCCAATAGCTTTCCTCCAATGGCATCCTCCAAAACTTTTCTCCTGTGATCTCTGAAGCATCAGCAATCTCCCTTGCTAGGTCATCACTGGGTGTAAAGAATCCTGTGAAATTAAGGTAACCTTGCAATTGAAAAGCTCTAACAGTCCAGCAGCTGAAAATAAGTATATTTCTGGCCAACATACTGATTGGCTATCAAGGAGATATTTAGAAACAAGCTGAAGGCATGTTTCCTCTCATATCCTAGGCTGCAAGTCACCCAAACAAAAGGATATGCTGCAGCATAATAGATAAACAAAACCAACCATAAGCCTATTACTACGGTTTGAGGTCAGTAAATCCTTCAATGAGGGGTCATATTGTATTCTCAAAGTAATTCTTTTTTTTTTCCCCCATAATTTTAACTTGATATTAGTAGGACAGCAATTTCAAACACCCATAAAAACCACTGGCAAGCAGCTCATATTCCAGATGGACAACGGATATATCACCCCTCTCACTCATATCTTTGCAGTCTGAAAAACTAGGCATAAACTTCAGTCATGTTAATGAAGAAAATAAGATGCAGCAAGCAAAAGTCAGCAAATAGGCATACAACATAGGTCTCTGTCCTGAAATAAGATTTTCAGTACGAGGTCAGCAGAAAGCTGGCAGCCGTTCTAGTAGTACTGAAAACTGATTGCTTCTCTAGATCACTTGCTCATTTATCCTCTCTATGTACCAGGTACCATGGCATTTGTAGATCAATATTGCAGTATACTGCTGTTTAATGGCAAGTACTACCAAAATCTTGAACTTGATAATTTCTAAACAAAACAATGATTTGAGTGTGGGGAGAATTGTGATTCTTAATGCATTTTACCTGCAATACTGGGCCCCAGAGCAACTATACAAGCACCAGTTAGTGTTGCCAGATCAACTATCTGCATGCAGCAGTTATAGAAGTATCAGCAGAAATTGTATTCAGACCACCGAAGAATGCTTTATAAAAAGTAAGCCATCATCTGCCTCCTACAGGAAATTCTCAACATCCCCCCCCCTTCTCCCCTGCTGTTATCCTGCTTTTTCGTAGTACTCAGTATGAACTACATATCTTTGCATAGTAGTTTCAGTTTTTACATATTTAAACCCACACAAAATGATTGGATTAGAATTATTGTGATATCAATTCTAGTATTCTACCATTTAATGCTACCCAAGTTGTTCATGCAGTCTCACAGATTCTGCAGAAACTATGATCATAGTTGTTCATGCAGCTTCACAGAGTCTGCAAAAAAAACTGAGATAATTGGGGTATTTCATCTTGATACTTCAAATGTCCAAACACCATGGAAAGCATTCCTTTTATCCATTTAAGCAACATGCATGGTAATATCCAAAATGAATTGTAAAAAAGATAATCACAGATACCAGAAACCAAATAACTGGTTCAACATTCAAGAAGATCAAGAGAATAAACACTTCCACTGAAATAATATATTAACTATGCAGGATGTTGATACCTTTTCCACACCTTGGTTACAAGCATAAACCAAAGCATCTGCAAGCGTCAGCCTTCCCTCAGCATCAGTATTGTTGACCTGAAATAGGGAGAGAGGGTGGAGATATATGAGGGTTTAGCACAGGATTCCTAAGCTAGGAAAAAGCTAATCTACATAAAACAACGAGAGCCCATATAAATAATGAAATGCCACCACATGTGCTTTTTGACAATGTTAAAACACTTGCATTCTTTGTTTTTTTGAAAGTTTAAATGCAAATATGCTACAAAAGTTATAAATTATTAGTCGGCTTCATTATTATCCTGTGAGCATCAATCACTACATAGCATATCAACAAATCATTTCACACAGGTGCCAATAATCCAGGTGTTCCAAAATGCTTGTTCATTATCTCCAGAAGACCTGATACAAAAATACCTCCATACCGTAGAAATATGTATGGAACAAATGTCTAAAGATATTAAGATGAGATAATCCAGACTAGGTTAATTAGAACATCATTTCCTATCAAAGGACTAGTATTTCAAATCATTACATGAGTGAAAATGAAAACGAATGATGCTTCACAGGAAATGTTTTGACACTTTAAGCTAAAATTATTTAAAACTAAAACTTGTTACGAATTAAGTGTCCTAACCACTGGCAGAACCAGGGAATCCCGATAACAATGAGTCTTTTTTATGCTTTTGGGAAAATAACATTTTGTGTGTACATATTTGCCACTCAACATTGGGATAAATATTGGTCTCTCTGAAATTTCTGGAAAAAAAGAATTCTTAACTTGTACAGATTGCAACTGCTTTATTTTAAACTTTCATAAGCAACATAATCCCTAGAAATAAGCCACCCCCACCCCCCCAACATACAAGATTAACTTCAGATACCTTTTCAGCACTATTCCCTCCCAAAATGGGTTTACTTTCACCTGTTGCTTATTCTTAGAGGGTTAAGCAAATGGAAAGGATAGACGAAGACAAGCAAACAGCACCTGGCTTCTTCTCTCTTGACTTGGTTAATAAACTAAATCTGTTAATAAAAATCATTGAATCTTTATTTTTTGAATTATACATGTTGCCGCCAAGATCGTCGTGGCCCGTAGCTGCTGTCGGCGCCGGAGTGTGCTCCTCCTCTGCCACCCGCCGTTCTCGGTTCCCGGACCTCCGCACTGGGTGCGGCCGCCTCGCCGCCTGGCAGTCCTCTGCTCTTGAGCCTGCAAGACAGCGGTTAGAGACCCGGGCCGGGGTTTCTGGCGGGGGCACTCCGACGATCAAGTCAGTGACGATCCAGGAAAATAGATCCTCCTAGTCGGGCCCCTCTTGATGGACTCCGTATTCGGAGTAAAAGATGTGCGTGAAGGTAAAAATGTTGCAGGGGGAGAGTGATAGCGGGGACATAAGGGTGCTCTGTTCCTCGGCCTCTCCTTGTGCCCCTCGTTTTCCTTCAATAGTGGTGGTAATGGCGCTTCGCCCTCTTGGCCGGGCTTGCGCTTGTGCTTGTAGTGGTGGTGGTGCCATCCCCCCTTGCTGGTGGGGGTCGCACTTCCTCTTCTTTTTTTCGGCTTGTGTTTTTGCCTGTGTCTTGGAGTTGTTGTGTTACCTCCGGGTTTGTTGTGAACTTGGTTACCGTTTGGCACTTGTCTCGGGATCCCCGTCGGGCTGTCAGGCGCATGCGGCGGTGTCCCGAGGAGCCTTTCCCGATTCATGATAGGGTGTGTTGTCAGGCGTTCTGACACTCTTCTTGGTCACCTCGTTCCGAAAAATTTGGGGGTGCCTCAAATGGCGGGCCGGCGCCAGCGGGATTCGAATCTCCCGGTTGGCTCTCTCTTGGATGATCTGAGTGGTTGGTGAAGAATGTAGCATCTTGATCAACATGCTGCTTGCCTTTCTGATGCAACTGGCGGTTTCAGGTGGTCCGCACGGTCTGGGAGGCACTCCGATACGATCCTCGGGCGGCTCGCCGGTGCCCTCGGCTAGTGAGGACCTCGTCCGGGCTGGGGCCGAGCTGGGATGGTAAGGCTCGCTCCGTCCTAAGCGCTCCGAGCTTGCGGGGGGGCGCCTAGGCGGAGGGTGAGGTGCGAGCCCGGTCCGGAGGGCGTGCGCTCGGAGAGGCTCCACATCGGCGGGTGAGCTCTAAGCTCGACCTCGACCGCAGGGCACTAACCTCCGAGGGTCTCACTCCGGAGGGCGGAAGGCGGACCCGGTCCAGAGGGCGCGCGCTCGGAGAGGCTCCACATCGGTGGGTGAGCTCTTAGCTCGACCTCGACCGCAGGGCACTAACCTTCGAGGGTCTCGCTCTGGAGGGCGGAAGGTGGACCCGGTCCAGATGGCGCGCGCTCGGAGAGGCTCCACATCGGCGAGTGAGCCCTTAGCTCGACCTCGACCGCAGGGCACTAACCTCCGAGGGTCTCGCTCTGGAGAGCGGAAGGCGGACGCGGTCCAAAGGGCGCACGCTCGTAGAGGCTCCACATCAGCGGGTGAGCCCTTAGCTCGACCTCGACCGCAGGGCACTAACCTCCGAGGGTCTCGCTCTAGAGGGCGAAAGGTGGCTCCGACCTAGGCGTCTCGAGCTCGTGAGCTTGACCTTGCGGAGGACCAAGCTCGAGTTGCCATTCTGAGGGAGCTCAGCTCAATTCGGTAATGGGATCCGGGCTGGAGAGTAGACGCGGCGTCTCTTCTTGACGCGGCGCCTGTCGGTTCCTCCATGTCAGCGAACCATCTACATCATTTGCCCCCCACTCTCGAGGCCCGTTAGTGCGCGATGCTCGGGTCGAAGGGAGTAATTGCGATGCTGACGTGGAAAGGCAAAGATCTGGCATGATGATGGCCATGATTGCTGGCGCTTCGGGGACCGACCCTGCGGGCCAATGCGGGGATGCCATGTGGCCACGTCCGAGGAGCAGTTAATGCTGGCGCAGAATGCAGAGTGGCCGGACACCATTCTCACCGATGGATGGCACGCGGCGCAGATCCGTTGGTGGAGCGGTTGAATCGGTACGAATCCCTTGGATCATTTCGAAATGAAAAGGCCTTACTCGAACCATCCATTCTTTTTGAATTCTCCGTGCCTGCTGCCGCCGCGCCCAAGCTTCTTCTTCCTTCCAGTCGCCCAGAGTTTTCTAAGGTAACAGGTCAGCTTCTTCTTCTTCCTTCCCCCACTAGAATAGGGTTCTTTCCCGGGGTCCGTAGTCTTCTTTCTGTTAAATCTCCTCTTCGGTCTTCTGCTTTGAGTTCTTCCTCTCCTTTGTCCTTGAGGATGTCCCGTTTTGGTTCGGGCTTCCGCTCCTCTACTGATCAGGACGAGGTCGGTCCTTCCGAGCAGAGGCTGGCGTCCTCTTCTTCCTCCGGCGGGGAGGAAGACGTAGCTCGCTTTGAGCTCAGTAGGAGGCGTCCCCCTGGTCCGGTTCTCATTAGGGAACCGAGATTCGGTCCTTCTTTGCCTCCTGCTCCTACTCCCGAGTCTGCCCGGCCTGCAGGTCCTGGTGGGGTCGCCTCAACGATCACCGCCGGGGAACTTAGGACTGTCCGGGATGTCTATGGCATCCCACCTTCCGTCCGGCTCACAATCCCTCGTCCGGGGGAACGGGTCACTTCGAGTGGCCCGGGCCGTCTTGCCTTCTATGAGGGGACCTTCTCTGGAGGTCTTCGCTTTCCCTTCCATCCTTTCTTCCTGTCAGTCTTAGATAATTATCGTCTGGTCCCGGTGCAGTTGGTGCCAAACGCTATTAGGGTCATTTTTTCCTTCATTGTGCTTTGTCAGCTTCACGGGTTTGTGGCCTGATTTTCTTTGTTCAGGGCTTTCTTTGCCCTAAAGCACCACCCAACCGAGGATGGGTGGTGGTCTGTCCTCCCGCCCGAAGGGCATTAAGTTTGAGCTTCCCTCTTCCATCAGGGGATGGAATAGCAAATTTTTCTTTGTTGAGGTCGAGAGGGTCGACTGGGTCTGGAACGATTCGGACAAGTCTCCCAACCGAAACTCTACAATCGATGCGGCTGACCGGGATGACTACAAGCAGCTCCACACCACCCAGATTCCTCCTCTCGAGGTCCTGTTGTCTGAGCAGAACCTCGCTGACTCTGGGATCAACCCAACGAATGGGTTGGGTGAGTTCGACCTGAACCTTTTCTTTTCCTTTTTTGCACTTCCTGCACTTCTTGCACTATTCCCCACAGATTCTAACTGTTGTGTGATCCGCATGCAGGAATGATCTTCTCCGAGAATGACCTCCTGGCAATCACCAAGAAGAGGCCGCCGACCGGGCTGGCCGGGGAGCCCTCGTCGAGGCGGGCACGGAGTGAGAGTGCCCCTCAGTCGCCCCCGCGGTGGTGATCGGTCTGAGCTCAGCTGCCCCAGCGGGCCCGAGCTCAGAGGTGTCTCGAGCTGCTTCCGTGCCGGTGGAGAGGGCAGCTCCTGCGGCACCGAGGCCCGCCCAGCAGGCCCCCACTGCAGAGCCTGGGGTGGTAGTCCGGGCGAGGGCTGCCGCTGCTGCTGCTCCCTGCCATCCTCCGAGTCAGTCCGTCGCCGATACTAGGGGTGAGGAGACCCGGGCCGAACCCAGGGCCACGACGGAGATGCCGTCTACACCGACACCGGCCTCCCAGCCTGCCCCCCGGGTTCCATCCAGCGGCGCAAGGCCGCCCGCTCACGGAGAGAGCCGGAGGGAGGAGGCCCGGCGCCATCTTCCTTTCAAGATGGGGCCGGAGAGTTCGTTTCTCCGGAGCCTCGAGCTTGCAGAGCGTATGATGGATTTCTCCAAGTATGCGATCGGCAATAGATGGCTGGGATGCGGCTGACCGACGTTATCAACGCCATCTTCCCCCAGCTTTATTCGGTAAGCTCTTTCACTTTTTTATCAGTCATCCATTCATTTTTTTTTTCATTTCATTTTTTTTTTTTACTGACCTTCTTTCATGGTGCAGATTGGTGCCGAGGCCCTCTACATCAGGGGCCGCTTCCAGAGCTGGGAGCATCTCGAGCGGCAACAGGCCGCCGAGATCGAATATTTAAAGGCCGACCTGAAGGAGAAGGCCGGGGCAAACGGGGTCCTTGAGGCGAAGGTCAAGGACCTCAAAAAAGAGCTCGCCGATGCCGAGGGGCGAGCGAAGGGACTCTTGACGGCTCGCGATCTGGAGCAGAGCCGCTAGAAGAAGGCGATCGACGACCTTTCCGTCATCGAGAAGAAATTGAATTGGTACAGTGCCGAGACCGACCGGCACAAGGAGATCGCCCGAGCTGCCCAGGCGGAGCTGGCAGCCGTGAAGGAGAAACTTGCCGTTGCTGAGAAGGCGCAGAGACGGCAACCAACTCGGCGGAGGCAGCCAGGCTGCAAGCCGTCGAGCTGAGGGTGGCCGCTGAGGACGCCGTCGCCAGGTTCAAGGCTTCAGAGGACTTCGTCGTTGAAATCCAGCAGATGGCGTCGGATTCCTTTTACAAGGGTTTCATGTACCTGCACGACCGGGTCGAGGCGCTTATTCCCGACAAGAATCGCAGCTGCCTCAGGTATCCTTCGGCCTCGGAGGCGGAGGATGACGAGGAGGCCGTCGCAGGAGTCGTGGGCTCGAAGCCTCCGTCACCAGCTGAGGGTGATCCTCCTGAAGTTAGGGCAGCTCCGTCGGAGACTTCTGGGGGCGGGAACTCTCGGCCTCAGGACCCAGCAGAGAAACCGGCCGGCGTGGAATGACCCTTTTCTTTCTTGTCCTGTTTTGTACTTTGCTTCTTCTACTTATTCGGGGTCTCCCGGCATGTCGGGGGCCCAGAAGACACTTGTAACTTGTATTTTTGATCAATGAAACTTGAGCTCCTTTGTTATCTGTTTCTTTTGCCTAGTTCCTCCCTTCTCTCTTTCATCTCCTCTCCTCTTCTTTTTGTATGGGGAGACCAGAGAGAAGGGCTGCACCTTGCTTGAGGCTAAGTCATGACACTTGAGAGCTGCTGGGCTCAAAGGTGTTGTTGACTGAGGGCCATGTGGGTCGAAGGTTCCTTGGCCGGAGACTTGGGCTCCGGTCTTGGGTTGGTGTCCTGGAGCTGGGCTTGGGGATGTTGGTTGCTGAGAGCCGCTTGGCTCGAAGTTCTCTTGGCCAGAGATCTGAGCTCCGATCTTGAGAGGGCGTCCTAGAGCTGGGCTCGAGGACATTGATTGCTGAGAGCTGCTTGGCTCGAAGTTCTCTTGGCCGGAGATCTGAGCTCCGGTCTTGAGAGGGCGTCCTGGAGCTGGGCTCGGGGACATTGATTGCTGAGAGTGGCTTGGCTCGAAGTTCTCTTGGCCAGAGATCTGAGCTCCGATCTTGAGAGGGCGTCCTGGAGCTGGGCTCGGGGACATTGATAGCTGAGAGCTACTTGGCTCGAAGTTCTCTTGGCCGGAGATCTGAGCTCCGGTCTTGAGAAGGCGTCCTAGAGGCTCGGGGACGTCGATTGCTGAGAGCTGCTTGGCTCGAAGTTCTTTTGGCCGGAGATTTGAGCTCCGGTCTTGAGAGGGCGTCCTGGAGCTGGGTTCGGGGACGTTGATTGCTGAGAGCTGCTTGGCTTGAAGTTCTCTTGGCCAGAGATCTGAGCTCTGGTCTTGAGAAGGCGTCCTGGGGCTTGGCTCAGGGACGTCGATTGCTGAGAGCTGCTTGGCTCGAAGTTCTCTTGGCCGGAGATCTGAGCTCCGGTCTTAAGAGGGCGTCCTGGAGCTAGGCTCGGGGACGTTGATTGCTGAGAGCTGCTGAGAGTGGTAGCTTCAATGATGCCGTACTTCCTTCTTGTTATCTCTTTCTTTCCTTCCCCACTCTTCTTCTTTCTCTTCTTCTTTTTTTTTTTTTTTTTTTTTTAGAGTGGGGAGATCAGAGGAGAGTATGCTGGTTGTACACCCATCTTGTTCTCTTTCTTTCCTTCCCCTCTCGTCTTCTTTTCGAGTAGGGAGATCAGAGAAGGGGGCTGCCGAGCTTCCCTCCTTGTTCTCTTTCTTTCCTTCCCCTCTCGTCTTCTTTTCGAGTGGGGAGATCAGAGAAGAGGGTTACCAGTCTTGATTGCCTTGGAGCTAGGCTCGAGGCCTTCCTGGACGTGGAGCTAGGCTCGGGCCCAGGGGGTTGCCTGAGATCTTGTCTCAGGTCTTTGGCGCCTTGGAGCTAGGCTCGAGGCGTTGATGGGAGCTACGTGGCCCCATGATCTCTCGGCGTCTCGGAGCTGGGCTCGGAGACGTTTGAGATAGAGAGCTGCTTAGCTCGAGAATTCTTCTACGTCCTGGAGCTGGGCTCGGAGATGCTTGGAGTTGGAGACCTACGGGCTCGAAGATCCTTCTGCGTCCTGGAGCTGGGCTCGGGGATGCTTGGAGTTGGAGAGCTACGTGGCTCGAAGATCCTTCTACGTCCTGGAGCTGGGCTCGGGGACGCTTGGAGTTGGAGAGCTACGTGGCTCGAAGATTCTTCTACGTCCTGAAACTGGGCTCGGGGAAGCTTGGAATTGGAGAGCTATGTGGCTCGAAGATCCTTCTACGTCCTGGAGCTGGGCTCGGGGATGCTTGGAGTTGGAGAGCTATGTGGCTCGAAGATTCTTCTACGTCCTGGAGCTGAGCTCGGGGATGCTGTTGGTCCTTTCCTGCAAAACATGCGAATACCCATGCAAGGGGGAAAAATCGTTATCATGATCGTTGGTAGGGGAACTTACCTTACTGGAGGCGTCTTTGTAGGTTGCAGGCTCACCTCCCTCGGGGGAGCCTGACGCCGTCGAGTTCTTCGAGGCAATGGCCCCCTCATGATGGAAGTTAGGCCATCTCGTGGGGGCCTTTCTATGGTGGTTCGTGATCGCCATCCCGACAACAGTGGCATCTTTGCTCGCCTTTCTCCCTCGCTTTCTCCTCTCCTCATGGCGAGGAGATCACCCTCGGGTTTCCTGCCCCCCAAGCCTTCTTAGGCGCAGGCACAATTCCTCAGGCAATTGCACCCACCGGTTTCGCGACAGGGTAAGTGTTGATGGTTGAAGCCGACGGGAGAGTGGCGAGCGCTTGGGGATCCGCTTGAGGTCTGCCCCTCGCAAACCTTTGGAGATGGGTCTCCTTGATGAGCTTCTCGATCGCCTGCCCACGATCGCGACGTCTTTCGACGTCACGGCCGTGATCGCGGTGGAGGCGATGATACTCCGCCCCGCTGCGACCGGTGAAGGGCTTTGCTGATGGTGGGTGTTGTAGTCCAGAGACTAGCCAGTTGGGCCTCGCATGTTGATGAACCGGCGGGAAAACCTTGCCAGCTTGAACTCATGCCTCTCCGGGTGCGCTTTCGCTGTGTGCCTGATGGTTTCGTTAGCGGATTCCCTGTCGAAGGGGACGGAGGGAGTGACGTCGTGGAGAGGCCTAGAGAAGATCGCCCATATGTTGACCTTTCCAGCTTGTGTCGTCACCGTTCTTCTGTGGTATGTTAACCTAGGGAGTGGTAAAGGACTTAGTCATGCCCGTCCTGCCCCCTACCTGGCGCGCCAATCTGCTGCCGCCAAGATCGTCGTGGCCCGTAGCTGCTGTCGGTGCCGGAGTGCGCTCCTCCTCTGCCGCCTGCCGTTCTCGGTTCCTGGACCTCCACACTGGGTGCGACCGCCTCGCCGCTCGGCGGTCCTCCGCTCCTGAACCTACAAGACAGCGGTTAGAGACCTGGGCCGGGGTTTCCGGCGGGGGCACTACGACGATTAAGTCAGTAACGATCCAAGGAAACAGATCCTCCTGGTCAGGCCCCTCTTGATGGACTCCGTACTAGGAGTAAAAGATGTGCGTAAAGGTGAAAACGTTGCAAGGAGAGAGTGATAGCGGGGACAAAGGGGTGCTCTGTTCCTCGGCCTCTCCTTGTGCCCCTCATTTCCCTTCAACAGTGGTGGTAGTGGCGCTTCGCCCTCTTGGCCGGGCTTGCGCTTGTGCTTGTGATGGTGGTGCTGCCATCCCCCCTTGCTGGTGGGGGTCGCACTTCCTCTTCTTTTTTTCGACTTGTGTTTTTGCCTGTGTCTTGGAGTTGTTGTGTTACCTCCGGGTTTGTTGTGAACTTGGTTACCGTTTGGCGCTTGTCTCGGGATCCCTGCCGAGCTGTCAGGCGCATGCGGCGGTGTCCCGAGGAGCCTTTCCCGATTCATGATAGGGTGTGTTGTCAGGCGCTCCAACACTCTTCTTGGTCGCCTCATTCCGAGAAATTTTGGGGTGCTTCGAATGGCGGGCCGCCGCCCGCGGGATTCGAATCTCCCGATTGGCTTTCTCTTAGATGATATGAGTGGTTGGTAAGGAATGTAGCGTCTCGATCAACATGCTGCTTGCCTTTCTGGTGCAACTGGCGGTTTCAGGTGGTCCGCACGGTCTGGGAGGCGCTCCGGTACAGTCCTCGGGCGGCTCGCCGGTGCCCTCGGCTGGTGAGGACCTTGTCCGGGCTAGGGTCGAGCTGGGACGGCAAGGCTCGCTCCGTCCTAAGCGCTCCGAGCTTGCGGGGGGGCGCATAGACTGAGGAGGGTAAGGTGCAGGCCGGGTCCGGAGGGCGCGCGCTCGGAGAGGCTCCACATCGGCGGGTGAGCTCTCAACTCGATCTCGACCGCAGGGCACTAACCTCCGTGGGTTTCACTCCGAAGGGCGGAAGGCGGACCCAGTCCAGAGGGCGCGCGCACGGAGAGGCTCTACATCGGCGGGTGAGCTCTTAGCTCGAACTCGACCGCAGGGCACTAACCTCCGAGGGTCTCGCTCTGGAGGGCGGAAGGCGGACCCGGTCCAGAGGGCGCGCGCTTGGAGAGGCTCCACATCGGCGGGTGAGCCCTTAGCTCGACCTCGACCGCAGGGCACTAACCTCCGAGGGTCTCGCTCTGGAGGGCGGAAGGCGGACCCGGTCCAGAGGGTGCGCGCTCGGAGAGGCTCCACATCGGAGGGTGAGCCCTTAGCTTGACCTCGACCGCAGGGCACTAACCTCCGAGGGTCTCGCTCTGGAGGGCGGAAGGCGGCTCCGACCTAGACGTCTCGAGCTCGTGAACTTGACCTGGCGGAGGACGGAGCTCGGTTTGCCGTTCTGAGGGAGCTCAGCTCAGCTCGGTAGTGGGATCCGGGCTGGAGAGTAGACGCAGCGTCTCTTCTTGACGTGGCACTTGCCGGTTCCTCCACGTCAACGAACCATCCACATCAATACATCTTAATAAATATTACTTGTCCTATCATAGAATGAAGCACAATAATTTAATATCTAACAAAATGATCAGTAGATATTGTTGTTTGATGTTATATACAAAAGTTTCTAGCAAATTTGCATAATAAATAGAAATATATAATATTCATAAATAATTTAAGTCCAAATCCAAATCCTCCATTAACTTGCACTGAAATATCTTTTCACATGATTTTATTAAAATATATATATATATATCTTTTCACATGACATTCAAAAAAAGTACCAAATCTAGACAATCCAGGTTAACATACGCAAGAGACTCCATTTCTGGATTTCTCAAAAGTATCATGATCTAAGTATTTAGAAGTGTTATGCATTCTGATAAATTCCATACACTATAGCATCCAAATAGCCATGTTGCAGATAATCTGATTCAGGTCGATTCAACATGCAGCTGGATGTAAATCTTAAGCATCTCTTTCCTTTAAGGAACCAAAAATGATACCTCGATTGTCTTTCCATTAGAAGCTGTGACGATGTCGCCTGGTCTCATGCCTGTGCCACTAATCATATTTTCACATGCGGCAACAATAAAATGAACCTAAGGAAAAAAAAGTTAATTGCAAACTGATCTTAGAAACAAATTTATTTCAAGGGCACCATTCCTTTCCACTTGGTGTAGAGAAGAAAAAATAATACCTCCACTCCTGGAGGTTTTATCTGAGCTATGGCTTTTGCTGCACCAAAAGCAGCTGCAGAACCTCCCATATCAAATTTCATTAGCTCTATGCCAGGCCCAGTCTTTATGTTGTAACCACCACTGCAATAATACAAAAGAAATAAACATCCAATGGCCCCATGTTAGTTATTTTCCAATGTTCTGGTAGCAAGTCCAACATGAAATGATCACATCTATGATTATATATCCAAAATTAGCCATGGCCTAGAAAGATTGTATGTATAAGCAATTGTTATTTTGAGTAAGATTAGGTGGTAGTGTAGGAAGGAGAACCATAAAATCAATTGGAGATTTTTCTATTTGAATTTCAGAATGAAAATTAATAAAATGTACATCACCTCCTACAAAGAGAACATATATACCTGTCAAAAGTTAAACCCTTCCCAACAATCGCCAGCTTCCTTTTCACATCGCCACCTGGAGGTTTATAACATAAATGAATAAAATGAGGGGGATTTGAAGATGCAGCAGCAACACCTAAATATGAACCCATCTTCAATTCTTTGCACTGCTCCACATTTAATATTGTTGCCATGAGAACATCACTGTATGATGAGGCAACTTTTGAAGCCTCTTCTGCCAATACACCTAAAAGATGGGAAAAATATAAGAACCTTCAAATATTTTGCATCATGATGCAAACGAAAAACACAAGGGAATGGGAATCAAAAAGATCTCAATAATTAAAACATGAACTCTAACTAACCAGGGGTAAGCACATTGGCTGGTGCATTTACAAGTTCTTTTCCAAAAATTACTCCAGAGCAAACATCACTTGCATACTTGAGTTTCTTGTCCACCTGGGGTCCAGAACCCAAACCAATAATGTCCACTGCTTTAAGATGCATCTTCTTTGAATCAGACTTAAATCTGTTGTCTTCATACACTCCTAGCAGAGTTCCTACAGACCAAATCAGATGAAAAGTTAAAGGTGATTCCAAACTCGTTCGTTTCTTGCTCTAAATTGTTGCATCATGCTGCTGCCACAAAGTTCTTACAGAGAAACCTTAATGAGAAGTACCTGATGCAATTGCTGAAGCAGCATTTAGCTTGAACTCTTCCGAAATCCCATTGGAAGATGAAAGAACAATAGCAACATTGCTTGCTTGGGCAGACTTTGCAACTACTGCAACAGCCTCACCAATGCATCGATATGCAGTTGCGGTGGATGAAGGAGAACATTGCCCACGCCCAACTAAACCTACCCTTTTGAAACCCAAACCTGGTAACCTGAGAACCATAGACTGCCCAGCTTTTCCAGTGAAATCCTCCTCGGTTGAAGCTTCCGCCAAAAGACCGCCAAGCTTCTCATCTAGCCTTTTCAAGATTGAGTTCTCAAATTTCGAATCCGAGTCCTTGGACATATCTTTCTCTGAGACAGCGACAGCAAGTATGTCTCCTTCCCATTCTGCAAAGTCAATCTTCTTACCGGAGAATGAGATCTACAAAAGAAGAGATTGGCTAAAAAATGTGAAACTTTTTTAATTGAGGAAGATTTAAACATATATATTCTAAATGTCTCGTTGAAAGATATGTACTGCAAAAAAATATAGTAACATATGAACATAAAAAATAAAAAATAACCCATTTAACACCAGGAACACTATAATACAAACTTGTATGTTGAAAATTCAAAAGAAGTCAAAGATGAAAAGAAAGTATTCTCCTACACATAACTGCACAGACCATTTTTCCTTAAAATAAACCACAACCATGTGCATTAATCAGAGAATGGACAAAATTTTCATAAAAAACAAAACACCAACGTGTCATTGTTAAAATGCAATAGGACCATTTTATCAGACAGGATATGTGATCAATTAAAAACATCTGTAACCCACATCAAGAGCACATGTTTAGAAACAAGCAGGTTAGGAGCCAACTAGCTTGGAACCACTAGTGGACTCTTTGATTTAAGGTTGAAGACGCATCCTGTCAACATGTTTTTTGACTTAAGTTTCCTCATTTGATAGCAAAGATCAGATGCTTTTTAATCATCGGCAATCCCTAAAGAACCAAACAGGTAATATGCACTTTTATTAAGATTTTAAAAATCCCTCAGATGGAGTACAAGATGGAACAACAAGATCTGGGAACCTTCAAGGAAAATGAGTGAGAGAGATTTAGGTCATATATGGTTAGGTATTTGAATCTTTAAATAATAACATGAGCAAGATAAGGACAACAATCAAATATAGGAACAGATGCAAAAAGTATAGGGACTTGGAATCAAGAATTGAAAGCATATAAATTTTTAATTTTTGCAACTGATAACTTCCATCCACTCTGACCTGCTTCTAGAACTGGAAGTGTAGTTGTAAGATGTATCACTAGGCTCTGAAAGACTTGCTCAGCAAAACAAGAACATTACTGTCAGTTTTTGTACATAGATTATAGATCTGTTTAAATGTCGACCGTCATATCTGTGACTTCATGCAATATCTCTTACATACCAAGGAGTTGCAGAATTAAGAGGGTGAAGAAGAAGATGCAAGACAAGAAAGCGACTAATCCACCAATATCTATATTTTTAAGGTGGAAAAGATGATGCCCAATATGCTGAAAATTTCAGGATTGCTGAAGCACAGCATCCTCATACTCCCTCTACTTCTTCCTCCTGCTGCCAGCTTTCCTTCCTTACCTTTCACCCAAATGAAGATGTTGTGTAGAAAACATACAAAGACATCTGTTGCTGCAACTTCTCCGTAACCGGGCTCGGACGGCTAGGCTGGAGAGCTCTTTTCCTGGTTTACCTGCAACAAAGTCCCCAAGGGCCGGTGGTGTTCCGGCAGAGGACACTCCGATGCTTAAGTTAGCGAGAGCTTGGGGGCAACAGAATGGAGGAATCAAAGAGGCAGCGTATGGAGAGGGAAGAGAATGCTAGTGCTTGTCTTAGCTTGCTTACCGCCCTGTGTCCCCCAATTTACCTTATATAGATGCGGAACAGTGCCAAAATTCGTTAGGGATGAAGCCTGAAAAGACTGATCTACCCCTAGGAGAATCTGGAGAGTGGCCACGTGGTGCCAGGATAGGAAGCCATCGTGGGAATAGTATAGTGATGCTGATGTGGCAGGATTCTGTTATAACAGAATTCTGGTACCAGCTGGAAGAAAATTCTGGAGTTATCGAGATGCTTGGAGTGGGTCGGTCATACCTCGACCGGAGAACGTCTGTCGGAGCTTCAGCAGGAGAACGTGGGCCGGTCCTCATCAAAAGTGGGTCGTTCGGACCTCTACTTTAGTGGGTCGGTCGGACCCTAGAAAGAGAACGTCCGTCGGGGCTTCAACAGTGGAAGGTTGGCCGGACCTCAGCAGAAGTGGATCGTTCGGACGTCTACTTCAGTGGGTCGGTCGGGCCTCTACAGAAGTGGGTCGTTCGGACCTCTACTTCAGTGGATCGGTCGACCCTAGAAGGAGAACGTCCGTCGAGGCTTCAGCAAGAGAAGGTCGCCCGGATGTCCGTAAGAACGACCCGGTCAGACCTCAACGAATATGGCGTTCCAGTTCGATGGTGAGCCGGTTGAGTATAACAGTTGCCCCCCTTGCTCTTGGCCTTCGAGCGGTTCTGCAGCTTCGAAGGATGAGAGCATTTAATGCATCGATCTTTGAGATGATTGCAAATCTGATCCGGTGTGCTGCGACCAGCAGCCTTCTACTCCGAAATCCTGCCCCCAAGATAAGTGTCAGCACCGCATTAGAAGCAATGGCAGGGAAGCAGTTAATGCTGGTGGGGCGTAATGATGGGCTGCCAACCTGAAACGCCCGTCTGTCGGGTTCCTGATGCAACATGGGCGACGTGATGAAATCTGAGTGGTTGACGTAGTGTCCGGGGCTGCTCATCCGCCGCTGGTTGAGCAGTTACGCGAATTGCAATTGGGCACGATCCAGCGCGTCCCATCGGCTTCCCCGTCGGATCAGAAAGTGGCGTCATCTGACGATGGATCGCGGCGCTCGAGGGGCGTTGGGAAGCGGCCCCTCAGCATCTATAAAAGGAGGGGGAGGAGGCCCGAAGGGAGTCTTCCGCTACATTTGCGCTCGAGGAGAAAGAGCCCCTCTCCCGCTGCTCTCGCTTTATTAGGAAACCAGAACACCATGTCGGTTTCACGCCCGTCCCCTCTTTCTTCTGTAACTTCCATTAGAATGGCCTCTGGCAGCCGGAGCTCTGACCATAGGGAGCCAAGTCCCAGCGACATTCCCTCCGAAATGACTCGGGAAAGGGTAGAGAATCTTAGGGTCATGTATAATATCCCCTCTACCTCGCATCTGACCATTCTGAGCCAAGCAGGTAGAGTGAATGGTCCTTTGAATCCGGAGCCCTCTCGGTGTACGAGGACCATTTTAAGGCTGGCCTCCGCTTCCCTCTTCACAACCTCTTTATTCAAATCTTCAATAATTATAGAGTGTCCCCGACGCAACTGATCCCGAACAGCATTCGGGCGATCTGCGATTTCATGGTCCTCTGTCAGAGGGCCGGAGTCGAGCCGAGGCTGTCACTCTTTTCCAACTTCTTCCTCCTAAAACAGGACTTCCGGAGCCATGAGTGGTGGATGTTCATTCCCTGCCCTGGTCGGAAGATATTAGGGGGGCTTCCATCAGCCATCCACGGATGGAAGTCCCGGTATTTCTTTATAGACAGCTAAAAATCTTGGGGCTTTGAGCCGATGTGGAGGGAGCCCAGGCCAAAAGTCGTGAATGGAAGGAAAGTGTTGAGGGCCGACGAGGCCGATTTCAATAAGCTGGATGAGGATGACCCAGCATTTGTGCACTTCTTACTCCGAAAGGAGAATCTTCATCTGGCTGGGATCAGCCAACATCAATACCTGGGTAGGGTTGAGGCCACCGTCAAAGATCTTTTATTTCTTCTTTAGTCGGTTTTATCACTGTTGCTAACTCCAACTTTGTTTTATGGCAGGCGAAAAAATGAAGCCAGACCGAGCAACCATTTCAGCACGGACGGCGCAGAGAAAGGGCATCTGTATTACTGAGCCGACGTCCGAGAGGCTGAAAAGGCAACGGACGGAAGAGCCGGCATCTGAGAGGCCAAGGAAGCAACAGACGGAGGAGGCGACGACCACCGTCATCTCTGTGGAGTCCGATGATGACGTACCGCTATCAGAGTGCCGAGTGGCGAGGGCGGCGGAGCGCTCATCTTCAGTCGGGCAATCAGTCGCCCGGATGGGAGAGGACCTGTCGGGGCCGACTGACACAGAAACGGCCCCGACCTCGCCGCTCATTGAAATAAACACGGAGACTCCCCCGTCGGCCGGAGGGGAGAAGGTAGCCGAAGGAGGGGCGGCTGATAGGGGGGAAGCCGGCCGAAGCAACAACGAGGTGCCTCAGTATTGGTGCGCCCTCGACAATTCTGAGCAGGCGAAAGATCTGCTCAAGAGGATTATCACGGATGCCAACTGGAGTGATTCGAGTCGGCGGACCGTGAACGATGCCGCCAGGAGCTCGTACTGCAACTTGACGAGGGTAAGTACATCACTCCTGAATTTGCCTTCTTCTTTGCTTTCTTGTGTCTGACTAACACTGTTCTTTTGTTTGCAGCTCCATGATATCTCGCTAATGGACGATGGTCTAGGCGAGCTACTCTACCTGAAGGAGCATTGGGCCAAGAGGGCCGACGTGGCCGAGGCAGCCAAAGATGCAGCAGAGGTGGCACTGACGGCCGCCAGAGCAGAGTTGTCTGTCCTACAGGCTGTCAAAGAGGGGCTATCTGCTCTACGGACCGAGGCGGAGGCTTATAAGAAGCAGGTAGAAGACCTGCAGGCCCGGCTGGCCAATCGGGAGGCTAGTTTGAGGAGAAAAACGAAGTTGAGCTCCCTCACTCATAGGCTAGAGGAGGAGGAGAGACGGGCGGCCGACCACGAGAAGCACTGGCGAGAGCAGCAGGCCGTGGTAGGGAAGTACATGACCCTATTCAGAGAGGCCGAAATACAGAAGGCCGAAGCAGCCGACGAGGCCGTCAAGAAGTACAAAGCCTCAGATGACTTCAAGGAGGAAATGAATGAGACCGGCACGGTCAGCTTCGGCTACGGGTACAAAGAGTGCCTGGCTAAGGTCAGCGAAGCCTTCCCGGAGCTCGACCATGCCTTTCTACAGCTGCCGAAACAAGTAGGAGAGGAAGGCACCGAAGAAGAGGCCGGTCCGTCTAACGGAGGGGCCGTATCCCAGGCCGAAGCCGGTGCAGAGGCTGCGGGTGTCCCAGCGGAAACATCAGTTGCATCGGATGGGGCCGAAGCCGAAGTTCCAGCTATATCTTCAGTGGGTCAGACCTAGGTTGTTTGTAAAGGTCTAACCTTCTTTTTTGTAAAAAATCCTTTTATAATATAATAGAAGAACCTTTTGCCATGTCTCTTGTATATGTCTTTGTGTGAGGGTCGGTCGGATTGACCAAAATTCTTTCTCCCAAAAATGTTTCTAAGTGTTGATGGTCGGCTTGATTGGACCGTAGGTTCTCCGAAATAGTAGCTCAGTCCGAACTCAAGACCTCCGAAGTGGCTGCCGGACAGTAGCTCAGTCCGTACTCAGACACTTAGAGATTTTGATAAATGTTGGTCCGTCAGCTCGTCCGAACTCGAGACCCCCGAAGTAGATGCTGAACAGTAGCTTAGTCCGAACTAAGACACTTAGAGATTTTGCTAAGTGTTGGTCCGTCGGCTCATCCAAACTCGAGACCTCTGAAGTAGATACCGGACAGTAGCTCAGTTCAAACTCAGACACTTAGAGATTTTGCTAAGTGTTGGTCCGTCGGCTCGTCCAAACTCGAGACCTCCGAAGTAGATGCCGGACAGTAGCTCAGTCCAAACTCAGACACTTAGAGATTTTGCTAAGTGTTGGTCCATCGGCTCGTCCGAACTCGAGACCTCCAAAGTAGATGCCGGACAGTAGCTCAGTCCGAACTCAGACACTTAGAGATTTTGCTAAGTGTTGGTCCGTCGGCTCGTCCGAACTCGAAGCAAGATTTCCGTGTGGATCCTTTCTGAAGCTGTTGTCGACCGGAGTCGGATTTTCAGAGGTGGGTTGCCCTAGAGCCTTGGTCGACCGGGGTTGGACTTTCGGAAGTGGGCTGTCCTAGAGCCCTGCCGATCGGAGTCAGACTTTCGGAAGTGGACTGCCCTAGAGCCTCTGCCGACCGGAGTCGGACTTTCGGAAGTGGGCTGACCTAGAGTCTCTGTCGATCGTAGTCGGACTTTCGGAAGTGGATTGTCCTAGAGCCACTGCCGACCGAAGTCAGACTTTCGGAAGTGGATTATAAAAAAAGTTGTGGCCTTTATTGATAATACTTGCGAAGGTTGTCTACATTCTATGGACGCACCACCTGCCGTCCATCTAAGTGTTCGAGTCGGTAAGCTCCGGCTCGAATCACTTCAACGACTCAATAAGGGCCTTCCCAGTTGGGAGAGAGCTTCCCTTGCTCGGTCAGTCTTGATATTTCTGTCCTTCGTAAAACCAGATCTCCGACCCGGAAAGTTCGAGTCTTGACTCGTGAGTTGTAATATCTGGCCATCTTCTGACGATAAGTCGCCATCTTCAAGCCCGTTCGGAGCCTAGTCTCCTCAAGTAGATCTAGGTCAGCCCTCCGTTGCTCTGAGTTGGTCGGTTCAGCAAAGTGATCAATCCGCAGAGATTGCAAGGAAACTTCCACGGGGATGACTGCCTCACTTCCGTAAGTCAGATTGAACAGGATTTCCCCGATCGCCGTTTGGACGGTTGTCCGATAGGCCCAGAGCACTAAGTGACGTTCTTCTGCCCAAAGTCCTTTGGCGTCATTCAGTCGGGTCTTCAGTCCGTGTAGGATCCTCCGATTGGTGACTTCGGCTTCTCCGTTGGACTGTGGATGGCCGATTGATGTAAGCCGATGGGAAATGTGATATTGCTAACAGAAATCCCTGAATTTGGGATTGTCGAACTGCCTTCCGTTGTTGGTAATAATTGTCCGTGGGATGCCGAATCGGAAGATAATGCAGTTCCGGGCAAAACTCTCTGCTTTGGCTTCTGTAATCTGCGCCAGTGGTTCGGCCTCCACCCACTTGATGAAGTAATCTATGGCCACGATCAGGAATTTCCGTTGGCCGGAGGCCGGGGGGAAAGGTCCCAGGATGTCCATCCCCCACTGCGCGAATGGCAAAGGCACAGTGAGCGAAGTCAGCTGACTGGCAGGCCTCCTTTAGATATTGGAGTACCTTTGGCACGCGTCGCAGCTTCTGACAAAGTCCGACGCATCCTTCAGAATTGTAAGCCAATAGTATCCTTGTCGGATGATCTTGTAAGCTAGGGATCTTCCTCCTAGATGGTCGCCGCAGATGCTTTCATGCACTTCTCTGAGTGCGTAGTCTGCATCAGTCGGCCCCAAGTACTTCAGCAGCGGTTGTGAGAACGACTGCTTGTAGAGGATGCCGTCGAGGACGACGTACTTTGAAGCATCCAGCATACACGCTTGGCTTCAGTCGGATCTTCCGGCAGAGTCCCTCTGACAAGGAATGTAAGCATTAGGTCCATCCAAAAGGCTTCTTGTTCAACTTGGTGGACCTCGGTCGGTTCTTCGGCAATACTTGGACGTTGCAGATACTCCACAAAGGTTCGGTCGGAGGTGTTGGTGATGGCCGTAGCCAATCTTGACAAAGCATCCGCCCGGGAGTTCTGCAATTGAGGTATATGAACGATTTCGAAGAATTTTAGCCGAGATACGAGGTTCTGTACCTTGTTCAAGTATTTGGCCAAGATCGGATCTTTCGCCTCGAATTCACCCTTCACTTGATTTACCATCAGCTGAGAGTCGGAGAAGGCTCTGATTCGGCTGATGCCCAACTCATTGGCTATTCTCAGTCCTGCAAGGAGGACTTCATATTCTGCTTGGTTGTTTGACACCTGAAATGAAAAATATAAGGCATACTCCAAGCTTTGTCTGTCGGGGTCGGCTAGGATCAGACCCGCCCCGCAGCCTGCAAGGTTGGACGCTCCGTCCACATGAAGGGTCCAAGCGGGCTCTGCTTCATCAATGATGTCAGCTTTAGGTGCTTCGACCGTTTGAGAGGATACTTCCTGCTTCCAGGTACACTCAGCAATGAAGTCAGCAATTACCTGAGCCTTCATGGCCGATCGGGATTGAAAAGAGATGTCGAACTGCCAAGCTTGATAGCCCACTTGGCAAGCCGACCGGAGGTGTCCGGACTTTGAAGAATCGCCTTAAGGGGTTGGTCGAATAGCACGACGATCAGGTGTGCCTGGAAGTAGGGTCGGAGCCGCTTGGCTGCTATGACCAAGAAATATACAAGCTTCTGCATCTTAGGATACCTCGTTTCGGTGTCATGGAGAACTTTACTGATGTAGTAGACAGGTCTCTGCTGACTGTTTCCCCCACTCGAATGAGAACGGAGCTCACCGCCTCGTCCGACGCCGACAGGTACAAGTATAATGTTTTTCCCTCCACCGGCTTGGCCAACAATGTAGGATTCTTCAAGTATCTTTCAAAGCTTTAAAAACCGACCGACACTCGTCGGTCCAGTGGAAGCAATCCGACCGGTGCAAGGTCTTGAAGAATAGTAGGAACTTCTTAGTCGACCGGGAGATGAAACGACTGAGAGAGGCTATTCGGCCGGTAAGCTCTTGCACTTATTTCTTCTTGGTCGAATGTCCCATATCAATAACAGCTTTAATCTTGTCATGATTGACTTCGATTCCTCTTTGTGTGACCAAGAAGCCGAGGAACTTTCCGGAAGTCACCCTAAAAGTACACTTGGCAGGGTTTAGCTTCATCCGATGACGTCTCAGTGCGTCAAAGGACTCCTGCAAGTCTTTGATGTGGTCGGCTCTGTGGAGGCTCTTGACTATCATATCATCAACATACGCCTCCATATTCCTTCCGAGCTGTCATTCAAAGACCGAGTTGATCAGTCTTTGGAAAGTGGCACCGGCGCTCTTTAAGCCGAAGGGCATCATCTTGTAGCAGTACAGCCCTTTGTCAGTGACAAAGGCCGTCTTCTCCTCGTCTTCCGGGTGCATCCTAATCTGATTGTAGTTGAAGAAGGCGTCCATGAAGCTCAAAAGCTGGTGGCCGGCCGTGGCATCCACCAGCTAATCAATCTTGGGCAGGAAAAAGCTGTCCTTCGGACAAGCCTTGTTGAGGTCGATGTAGTCCACACAGATCCTCCATTTTCCATTGGCCTTCTTCACCATTACGACATTTGCTAGCCAATCAAGGTAATGGACCTCTCTGATGAAACCAGCATCAGAGAGCTTCTTGACGTCATCATCAATTGCCCTTTGTCTTTCGGGAGCGAAACTCCTCTTTTTCTGTCGGACAGGCCTGTAGGTCGGATCCACCTTAAGCTGGTGAGTGATGACATCCGATGGAATACTTGGCATGTCCGACGCCAACCAAGCAAAGATGTCGACGTTATTCCTTAGGAAGTCGATTAGCTCCAACTTGACTTCCTCACTAAGAGTGCTCCCAATTTGGAGAATCTTGGTGGGGTCGTCCTCCCGAAGGGGAACAAACATAATTCTTTCAACTGATTGGCCGCGGCCGTCGACTTCGGCTCTAGGATCAAGTTGTTCAAGGATAGAGTGACCTTCTGACGGCCTATCTTGAATAGTTAAGCACTGCCTGGCCATTCTGCGATCTCCCCTCATAACTCCGACCCCATTCCGAGTCGAAAACTTGGCCAGCATATGGTAGGTTGAGACGATGGCTCTAAACTTGTTAAGGGCCGGTCGGCCCAAAATGGCATTATAAGCCGAGGTCATACGTACGACCACAAAGTTGATGGGGAGAGTTTTTTGAAAAGATTCCGTCCTGATGGTCACCAGTAGAGTTATCTCTCCCTCAACTCCGACAGAGTTTCCTCCGAAGCCAGTCAGCGGTACAGGGAATTCTTGCAGTCTTGATTTGGACAAATTCATTCTGACAAAAGCATCATACAATAATACTTCTGTAGAGCTTCCATTATCAATAAGAATCCGTCTTACATCATAGTTGGCAATTACTGCCTACACAACTATAGGATCATTTCCAGAGACATGGGATTCCAAGAAGTCTTCATCGAAGAAGCTGATTACATTATAACCCCTAGACCTCTTCACAATGTCCTGACCCTCTTCATATCTCCAGTCGGACCGACGGTGCAGCATGCCGACATTCCCGTCGGTCGAACGCTGGTTGGGAAGCTCTGTCTCCTCTGGAGGGTCTCTGACGGTTGAGACTTTGGCCCAATCCCTGCAAGGTCAGACATATTTGTGTAGGTACCCCCTCCTAATGAGGTCCTCAATGACGTCCTTCAGCTGTATGCACTCTTCAGTGTTGTGCCCGTGGTCCCCGTGGAACCGACAGTACTTGTCTCTATTTCTGGATGCAGAGGGGCCCCTCATCAGACGAGGCCTTTGCAGGAAGGTCTCGTTCTCAATTTCCAGGAAGATCCCCCTTGGAAGGGAGAAGGATGTATAGGTTTCGAACCTCCTGGGGAAGTCCTTCGGCTTTGGACTGCGGTGCTGGGCCGAGCGGTTGCCATCGCTGGGAGGTCGGACTTTGGAAGCCTTGTCGCTCCGCTTCTTGGGGGCCGACCTCCCTTCAACCTGGCGTTGGCTCGCCGCTTGCTCTTCTGCCAGGACGTACTTCTGCACCCAGGCCAACAACTCGGAGTAGCTTGTCGAAAATTTCTTGTCCAGGAAAAAAGTGAGCCTGGACGAGCGCGGTCCTCTTTTGAAGGCCGACATAACTACATCTTCATTTAGATCCGGGATCTCCATGGCCGCTGAGTTGAAACGGACCATGTAGTCCTAGAGGGTCTCTCCCTCATTTTGCAACACGAGGAAGAGGCAGTTGCTATTCCTCGGGATCCGATTGCAAGTCCTGAAATGGAAAAGAAAAAGTTTTTCAAGTTGAGGAAAAGAGTGGATCGTACCTGATCGGATAGCGGAGAACCATATCCGAGCGACCTTGAGAGTTGCGGGGAAGGCAATGCAGTGGAGGGCGTCGGAGGTGCCCTGTACCATCATGTGGGCCTTGTAGGTGCCCAGATGGTCCAGCGGGTCAGTGGTACCATCATAGGAGTCCACCTACGGGATTTTGAAGTGACGAGGGATCGACTCCTCCATGATCTCATCAAAAAAAGACGGGTGGAAGTCGTACGCCTGCTTTAGACATTAGAATAATAAAAATTAATCCAACTTTATTTGATTAAAATTAATACTTTTTGTGATACTTTGCAGGAATTGACTCCATAAACGTGTAGATCTTGATTTTAGGAGTCCAACGACGCAAACGGAATGTAATTCGGACTTCAAACGGGCCCGAAATAGATTTTAGAAGGTTTTAGCACGGATTTCAGAGCTGCACGGTTTTTGGAGCATTGCCTTAAAATTTTTGTTTGGCTCACGGTGGACCGGCTCAATGGTCCACCGTATGAGCTGCTGGTCCACGGCAGCCATTGCTGCCGGTCCACGGGCGGAGCCGTGGACCACCGTGCTCCGATCGCGTCGAAACTCGCCGGAGAGCTTCCCCCGGCACCGTCGAAGCCGCCGGCAACTTTCCCGCTGGCCGAAGAGCTCCCGTTCGGCCGGAAAAATGGCCGGAAGTCGGCTCTGCCCAAGCCCAAGCCTGCTGCAGCACCTCCGCCCACCGTGCCATCCGCCACGCTGCCAAGCCCGTCTCCTCCGCGAGCTCCGCCGCGCGTCCGGCCACGCCGCCGCCCACGGCCACGCCTCCGCGCCGTCCGCCCGCGTGCACGACGCAGCCGCGCCGTCTGCCTCCGCGCCGTCCGCCCGCGTGCACGCCGCAGCCACGCCGTCTGCCTCCGCGACGCCGCCCAGCCGCCGAAGCCGCCGCGTCCCCCTCCGCCGCATGTCAGCCGCCCAGCCGCCTGCAGCCGCGCCATCCGCCTGCCAAGCCGGCGCCGCCCAGCCCGCGAGCTCCGCCGCGCGTCCGCCAGCCGCCCAACCGTTTCGCCTCCGCCGTCCGCACGCCGCCCGAGCTCGCCGCCCGCTTCCGTGTCCGCCGCATCCGCCAAAGCCGTGTCCGTGCAGCCATCTCCTCCCAGCCTGCAGCGTCCGGCCACGGCCATGCCACTGCCCAGCCACGCTGTCCGCTGCTGCCTCCTCTTCGTCGCCGTTCGCGAGCAACCTGCAGCCGCGTCCGCAGTGCCGTCTGCCCAGCTGCACCATCGTTCAGACCGGGATGTCCGAAAATAAGAAAGCATCGGAACGAGAAGAGATGTCGGACGACGCTGGATGGACGCGGGATTGTGCGATAGAATTTTTGAATTTAATTTTTGAGATGGGAATGATCGTAAAAAAATCAGATAAGGAGATCGGATTGAGATGAAGAAATCACCGCGCTTTCCACACGGACCCGACACGGTATTTTTCAGCTATAAATACCTCGGTGATTCTTTTCTGCAGGAGGAGGAATTTTTGGGAGGTTCCACTTGCTGTCCGTAGTTCCACCTGTTGCTGTGACAGAGAGTCAGAGTCGTATAAAAAGGGAGAAAGGGACCCTTGTTCCCTTACTTTTATTTCCTCTGTACTCCAATTTTTATGCAATAAAATTTATTTGTTTTATATTAATCCATGTCTGCTTATTTTTATTTTAGTCATGCTGGAGTCATGTTGGATTAGCGTTTAAGGTAAGTTGTAGTGAATTAGTTTTGACTGACCTATACCTAAGGGACGGGCCGTGATCCAAGGATACGGGCCGTACTCTTGAGATAGGTCATATCTAAATTATTTTCACAGATTTATTATTTATATTTAATTCTTGCATTAGTCTAGTTTATTTTAGTTTATTTTAAGTCAAAAGAAAATACTTTTTCAAGATAACCCCAAAGTCTCTGTGGGATCGACCCTTACTCCCGCTATTCTACCCTTTAAAGTAGTGGAATTAAGGTTCTAAATCGGTGCACTACGACACGCATCACCTGCCCCCCCTCGGTTTTCTGCCAGTCGGCAAGCTCAGCAATGCGCTCCTCCATGCGCAAGATCTTGCTGGTATAGTATCTCGGGACTTTAGCACGGTGCCGAACGCTATCAGAGACGGAGTCAGCGAAGGAGGCTGAAGCGGACCTCGCCCTCTTCCCGTCATCAAGAGCCCCCAAAGACCTTTGGGGCTCCGGAACAACGTGGAGAAGAGGCTGAGGGACTTTTTGCCGTCGGCTCCCTTCAGCGATAGGTTGGTGGTTGGTGCAAGACGCAGCAGGCGGCTGCTGCGGGTTGTTAGCCGCCTCCTGGAGGTGTTGAACCGCAGTGGTAAGTGTATCAATGCGGTTCAAGAACGTCTGGAACTGCTGTAGTCCCAGAACGATAGTGGGTTCGACGACGGCGGCGGCATCATTCTCCCTGGGAGGTCCTTCGGACCTGGACAGGGAATGAGGTGTTCTGGACTCTTCCTCTCGCCATTACTTGACTTAGCGGATGGATTCCTCCTTTTAGAGAAGGGAAAACATAAGCCCTTCCTCTAGCGCCAATCTGTTGTTGCAACTTCTCCCTAACCGGGCTTGGACAGCTAGGCTAGAGCGCTCTTCTCCCGGTTTACCTGCAACAAAGTCTCCAAGGACCGGTGGTATTCCAGCGGGGACACTCCGATGCTTAAGTTAGCGGGAGCTTGAGAGCAACAGAATGGAGGAAGCAAAGAGGCAGCGTATGGAGAGGGAAGAGAGTTGCCTTAGCTTGCTTATCGCCCTGTCCCTCGGTTTACCTTATATAGGCGCGGAACAGTGCCAAAATTCGTTAGGGATGAAGCCTGGAATAACTGATCTGTCCCTAGAAAAATCCGGAGAGTGGCCCTGTGGCGCCAGGATAGGGCGACATCGTGGGAATAGTGAAGTAGTGGTGCTGATGTGGCAGGATTCTGTTATAACAGAATTATGGTACCAACTGGAAGAGGCTTCTAAAGTTATTGAGATGCTTGGAGTGGGTCGGTCAGACCTCGACCAGAGAACATCCATCAGAGCTTCAGCAGGAGAAGGTGGGCTAGTCCTCATCAGAAGTGGGTCGTTCGGACCTCTACTTTAATGGGTCGGTCGGGCCCTAGAAGGAGAACGTCTATCGGAGCTTCAGCAGGAGAAGGTCGGCCGGACCTCAGCAGTGGGTCGTTCGGACCTCTACTTCAGTGGGTCGGTCGAGTCTCCGCAGAAGTAGGTCATTTGGATCTCTACTTCAGTGGATCGGTCGGATCCTAGAATGAGAATGTCCGTCGGGGCTTCAGCAGGAGAAGGTTGCCCGGATGTATGTAAGAACGACCCAGTCGGACCTCGACGAATATGGTGGTCCTGTTCAATGGTGAGCCGGTTGAGTATAACAACATCAAAACAGGCCCTAAGAATGGGTTATGCCCTAGTTTCCACGTTCAAGGAACAAAATAGATACCTACTATTAGTTAACATTACATCAAAATAACAATGTATCACTGCACCAGCAACAGGTTGATCAACCCCTGGGGAGAGCCAGAGACAAGTGCACTGACCACAGCCAACCACATCAGACAATCCCCACCCTAGTTCAACATCTACGTTCGGTTGACCATGGAGACCCGACATACCACCAAAGCCAACCACAAGAAAAAAACCAACGCCCAAGTTTGGCATCTCCGATTCTGAAGATCGTCAAGCGGACTACAAAGGGTTCAGGAATAAGCGAACAAGAAGTTGAAAGTGGGATCGCTAGTGTGACAAGAAGTAATCTTTTTCCCCAAGGAGGGCAAAATAGCGCACATACAACAGGATTCTCACTCTTGATTAGTACAAATACGACTTCACTTTCAGTTTCCTCTTTCCCCTTTCTTCACTAGTAAAGGATTTCAAATTTTCTTCTTTTTTTTTTTCTTGGAGTTCTTGAAATCCTTGAGTTATCATGATTGAAGGAACATAAGTAGATGTGCATAGGAAAAAATTTGTCAAAAGACCGAAAAAAAAAAAACAAAGAATGAAAAGCGCCATCCCTTGTAGAGAGCGTAGATAAAGTATGAGTTCCGTTCCGGAATATCTAAATATATACATGCGATCAAATAACCAGGATGTAGCTGAACTCAGGGTGAGATCCAGAACCAAGGATACATGCATAAAAGGGAAAGGACAAAGAACCCAGTAGCCAACCCAGACACCGAGGTCGGAGAATTAAAACAAAAAAATTTTGTCATAAAAACAACATAAAGGTTCGATTTTCTAAATAAATCAAAAAGCCCGATCAACAAGCAAACGGAGAGAATGGACAGGCCAACAACTCAAGACCAACACCGAGAAAAGAAGCATACCTGCGGGATCTCAACGAGGGCAGGCTTCGTAAGGCCGAGAGTGGCCCAGGTGGCGGTCGTGACGCGCCCCATTGGAAAGGATTGGCCGGAGTGGCGCCGAAAGGAGAAAGAGAGCGGCCGATGGAAGCCGGCGAAGTAGTTCGAGGAAGCGAAATGACAAGAGGAAATATGAGAAGGAAGCGATGCCGACGACGGCGGCGGTCTTCCTCCCAGCCGCGTGGGTTCCACTATCGAGTGCTGGTAAGCATCGGGGGATCGTATCGGACGGCTGGATCCGCGCGCAGTAGATTTTGTTTTTTAATCTATATTTATTTTATTCATATATACGGATATAAATATTAATTAAATATAAAAATTTAAGTTAATATTATTTTTAAACAGATAACAGATATAAATTAAATACTAAAAATATGATACAAACAATATAAATTAGATAATTAAAATAAATGATTATAAAATTAAAAATATTATTAATTAAAAAATAAATCAAATTAATAATACTTAATATATTTATATTTTTAAAAAATTAATAATACTTAATATGAATTCATGATTTTGATTGAGAAACGTAAAATTTAATTTAATTACGAAAATGTCAATTTATTTTTAAAAAAATATTTAGAAAATTTAAAAAAATTCTACCGTTGCACGCCATAAATATTTTTTTTAAATTAAATTTTAATCTAATAAAATTTTAAAAAACAAATAACAAAATTTAAAATAATATAATAAAATATTTAAAATAATACATTAATATTTAAATATTTAAAATAACATAATAAATTTATAATATTTAAAATAATATAATAAAATTTAAAATATTTAAAATAATATAATAAAATCTAAATTTTAAAAAAATAAAAAAAAGTTATGGATCACCCGGACTGGTACCAATCACTGATCTAAAATTTTAAAAAAAATTAAAAAAAAATTTAAACAAGTTCGGCACCGTCCGATCACTGATCTGCTGCCAACCGGACTGGTATCGACCTGGTGACCAAACTGGCGATCGGATTAGCACAAGTCCGATCGCCGGATCCTGGTAGCGGACCGGTGGCCGGATCGGCGATCGGACCGATAGCCTGATCCTGGCGACCGAATCGACCATTAGACTAGTGACCGACTGTCAGACCAGTGGCCGGACTAGCAGCTAGACTGGACCGATCTAGCAGCCGAACTGGCTATCGGATCGATGATCGGAACCAGACTAGCTATCAGATCGATGACCGGATCGACAACAGGACTGCGAAATCGCAAGTTATAATAATTTTAAAAATATATATAATACTATCATATTATTATTTTAATTTTTAATTTTTAATTTTAATTTTTTTTTAATTTTTTTAATTTTTATTATTTATTAAAATTTAAAATAAAAAATGATGAAGAGAAATTATGGGTTGAACCGGGGATTTCAAGAAATCGTAGATCGGATCGGTGGTTTAAAGTATTTTTTTATTTATTTTTATTTTTTTTAAATTGTAGGTTCGACACATGATTTATTTTATTTTATTTTATTTTATTTTATTTTTTTTATGCCGTATACCTAAATCAGTAAATAAAATCCAACCCGCGTTAATTAAGAAAATATATTTTTTTATATTATTTTGGTCAAAAACCCCGGAAGCCCCTTCTGGTCTTTCCCGTCAATCATCGGTTTGCCGAAGGCCCCTAGAGCGAGGAAGAGAGCGAGCGAGGGGCAAGAAGAAAACCTCCGAACCCCGGAACGATGGTGGCGACGAATCTCAAATCGGAGACGATGGTTCTGATGGAGAGGAGAGCGTCGATGGAGTCCGAGATGAATGCGATCATCGAGTCTCTCTGCGGTCCCGGCGGTCCTGGAGTCTCCGGCAACCTCGTCGATCGCGAGGCAAGCTCTCCCTCTCTTCCCACCAATCTCCTCAACAGCAGTTTTAATCTTATTTTATAGCCTCGAATCGATTGAATCCTTAAAATATCGAATAGAAAATTCTCTCTTTTTCTCTATCTGATATCGTGAATTCTTCCGCCGTGCTTCAGGGGTTCCCTCGGTCAGATATCGACATCCCGGCCATTCGATCTCAACGTGCTCGACTTGGCGGTAGGCCTATTATTCCTTTTTGCCGATTCTATTCCCATTGGAAGTTTGTCATGGGAATTGTAACCCTAACCCGCTCTTTAATTTTCTTGCATTTGTTTTCTTTGCTATCTTTTTCTCCTCCCTTGTCGTAATAGTGTTCATTGAAGTGTTCGGTAATGGGCCTATGGTTAGACATCGGCTCATCTACCCCCCGGGGTTTGCGGGATGAATGAAAGATGGAGGTACGAATAAATACTGGATAGGGTATTCAGTCGCCTCCGTTATTGGTAATGGAACTAGAAATTCGCATGTTGGATATATCTTCAGTTACAATGTCTCGTAATTATCTTGAACAGGTGAGGGAAACCTGGGTGAAGGTTCTTAACTTAGAATCGTAGGGAATGATACCAGGATGAACCAAGACATTGGTTTATTTTGTTCCAGATATTGGACGGCTTGTGCCACGGAATAAAACGGCTAAAACATGGGATGTTGAGGTGTTTGATTTGGAGAGGATTTTCACAATGTTGGAAAGTCTTGTTCCTACGAGCTTGTTCAAGATAAATCACCTTCCAGAAAGAACCTGGTATTCTACTTTTGGAGGATTCTTTTATCGGGGACTTCCCTGATTAGGTTAGCTTTTCCTCCTACCCTCATCGTTGGTTTTCTCGCCTCTGGCTATAGATGAGGCTATTCCAGTGGTAACTTGTCCAGGATTTCAAACAGGCCCTAAAAGTATATCCTATCAATAAAATTGTTTTTTTTTTTTTTTTTTTGCAAATTTTGAGATATGCTAATATTTTGGCCAATGTTGTAATATTCGAGATATCAATATTCCAGCTGATGTAGTGAAAAGAAATTTGAAAATTTGTTTTATGCGTTGAAGTATTCAATAATTGTAAAACTTGTAGACATTCAATAATTGTAGAACTTGTAGAATTATAAAATTTCTATTTTATTGGTCAAGATTCCAGGGTATATCAGTTTATATCAGCCCATATTCCGAGAATTGGTAATTTGGATTTATCACTTTGATGAGTGCAGGATACTGACATAAGCCATGGCCTTAGATGGTTGCTTTTTAGTTACATAAACTTACAGCGGGAAGCAAAGTTAGATCTCCAATTCTGGCTGTTTTGTAGGTTTTACAGCAAGAAACTAAAATCACCTCTTGTTGATTGTTTTGTAGGTTTTGCAGCAACTAAAATCAACCTGACTTAGAATTTCGCACTAAAACTTGGTCTTGTCTATACTATCGGTATACACTAACAGAGTGTTGGTGGCTTCTTCGGGTCTGTCAAATTTGCCCATAAGTGGAATGCTAACAAGATAATATGTAAATCTATGTTACATGATAACAACTAACATGGATACTTTAAGAAATAACATTATATGGATAGAAGTGTAACCGTGACAAAATTTTAAGTCTTATCATCTCTCCCTCCCTTGAAATTTTATGTAACCAGCTAGATTCCTGATATCTATGGTCTCTCCCTTTCTCCATTAGGCTGCCCCTTTTTTTGTCTAATTGCCAAACCCCCAATCATAGCCCCAAACAATTTCTGTATCTCTTCTAATTTTCTGCATCTTTATTGCCAAAATCTGCATGTGATTAAGGAGCATAGGTAATGGGGTAAAAATTGTCTCAAATGTTAAGTAGTTTGCAAGCTACAAAATTTATAAACTTCATCAAAAGAAAGTCAAATTGATGGTCCATGTCTGAAGTCCAAACAGGTTTCCATGTCCGACTGCTATTGAAGAGAAAGATAGTAGGTGCATGATGAGCAAGATTGTAGTTAGCTAACATGCCTTGTATATATGGCATAAAGGCCATGTTGGTTGTATTATTTTGGGTTAGGACATAAAATTGGAAGGGTTTGAAATAATTCAATTGAATGCATCTCTCATGTTTTACCTGTAATTTTCTGCTATCTAATATATGTTATGACTATATAGTCTAGAGCTAGGACACCTGGACAGATAATGGAAGATATTATTTATCAGCAGAGGTTCATGGATCTGGTGATGATATGATGCAACAGAGATACTAGATACTGTAGCATGGTGTTCCAAAATGCCACACAAATTTGTTTTCATTGTATTTTCTATCTCATTATAGCTTCTGTTGTGTTAAGACAATCAATTCTGTGACTATGAATGGGATTTCATTTTCTTTAGACCATATTTTGATGTTATTTCTTTCTAATGCATATGACATGATGTTGTATAGATACTTGAAGAAGGATACAGTATCTGTCCTTGTTCATGAAGAAGCATATGGTATGTTTTTACCAGAGTAAACTCTGATGAGTATCAGGGAAGAAGGCTATAGTAATGTTTCACCCACATGTAATATATATATATATATATGACTTTTGTAATGGCATTTCTGCATTAAAAAAAGATGAAATATTATGTACAAGCTGCTCATTCATGTTTTCCTCCGTGACAGTACTGTGCAATGATCACAAGGATATATATATATATATATATATATATATATATATATATATATATATATATATATATATATATATATATATATGACTTTTGTAATGGCATTTCTGCATTAAAAAAGATGAAATATTATGTACAAGCTGCTCATTCATGTTTTCCTCTGTGACAGTACTGCGCAATGATCACAAGGATATCACCGAAAAAATAGAAAAGAATCTGCAAGTTTTGCACTCAGTAAGAGCGGATAAAGTTGCACCATTGCCCTCAAAAGATTCAGGTGTGCAAACAAATAAATACTGCTTGATGCATTTGCACTTTAGATTTAGGCATCTAAAGTAGTCATTCCAGGTTCACATTGATATGATTTGAATTGATTATGACTGTTTATTTGGTCAGTTGCTGCTTGTACAATGTCTGGCTTAGTTCAGTCTTCTTTTACGAGGTTAAACACACTTTAACCAAGTTAATATTATACAATCTGCATCTTATTGCATCTGTAATCAGTCAACCTTATCTTGTTTTTTGATCCTCAGCAGAGTTTGAGAACATTTCATGATTACCTCTCTACTCAGTATTTACCCTGTTGCATGTTCATGTTTTGTTCCTGACCTGAGGCAAATTTAGCCTTGTAAGTGGCTTTCTTCGAGACCTGAAGACCAGGTGGTGAAAAGTAAATTCAAATTAGTTATCCTTAAGTTAAATCTCCTAGAAAGTATCCTCAGCAATTTCCATTACTTCAAAAGAGTCCGAATGTAGCAGAGAAGAACATACTTTGGTGCCAATCATGTTCAATTTTGAGGCAATATTGAAACCATAGGGTGATATTGAAATGTAAGCCTGTTTTATAAGCTAAAGTTTATGAATAGGGTTGGCTAATCAAGATTCTATTGGCATTGGTACAGATACATCAGTTTATGTTCATGAAAGTACATCTCAAGATTCTTCTATGGGCGAGGAACCTATTGTTAGGATTCCTTTTGCCATGATTGATGAAATAGCTGATGACTCACCGGCAGCAGAAGATGGATTGCAGCTTGGTGATGAGATCTTAAAGTTTGGGAATGTGGAAATTGGTGGTGAATTGCAATCAAGGCTCGTTTTAGAAGCGCAGTCTAACCAGGGCCAGCGAATATCTATGATGATCATAAGGCAGGGTTCAGTAATGAATTTGACTGTGACACCTAGACCATGGCATGGCCGTGGACTGCTGGGGTATGTTGACTTTCTTTTGCTCCTTACCTGTTCATGCTCTGCCTTTTCATGAACACTTTGTGTTTTGTGAATTGCTTATAAGTCTTGTCAGAAACTTGATTTTCCTCTGCACTTCCTGCAGAGGAATCTATTGCATTACTTTTAGATATCTTTTTTTGACGCCATGAACTATGTTTACCATGATTTTTCAACATTTGTTGCATCCTTTATAGCTAATAATCCTACTGAGCCAGCAGTAATTCTTACTTGAACTCAATTTTTTTCTAATGGCTGTTGAATACTCTTGCAATAATAGACTGTAGATGATGTACTCTTGGTTCAGTCATTGCAAGGTATGGTAGTTTGAATTTCTAATCCAGATAAGGCCTTCTGCCAATTTCTAGAAAGTTTAGCAATACACCAGATCTCTCAACAGAGTTTGGATTTTATTAATGATGAAGTGCCAACTTGAGGTAGTTTTTATGCCCAAGGCAGAATTTCTACTATAACTATTAAAAGCTCAGCAGGAGCCATCAATGCTAGTGGCTCTACCTCAGACATCATTATTGCAGAGAATTAGATCATAAGTTCAACCTGCTAGATGATGCAAAGCCGTAGTGTTTTTTTCCTGGTGGAAGTTTGTTGACATAGACTGGTAAAAGGTTTAACTTGTAAATTGGTGGAGAATTTGATATTTAAATGAAAATTAATCAAGGAAGATGTGAGATTGTGAACCTGTTTCATCTTATCATGATTTGGCATTTGTTAATTGAAGATTTTCATGAGTTTATGGCATTGGAAACTTTTATCTTGGTGTAGAAAATTCTCCAAATTCTTTTTGCTTTTAGTTCTTATGTACCCCTATCCTAATTATCTTCATTGCTATCATTGTCGATTCATTGCTATCATTGTCGATTCATTGCTATCATTGTCGATCCATCTCAAACTTAATTTATGTCCCAATAGTAACAACTACTTTCATAATTTATCCAGTCTATGCTTTGTTGTCTTACCTTGTTTTAGAAACATCAACTCAGTTTCTGTCATTAGCCAATTGTGGCTGTTGGATCAATGCATTTCACATGAACTGTCCATTCAAGCTCAACATTTCCCACTTGCCACAGACTTCTGGGATGCTTTGTACACAATGCCTGTGGAGAAATAAGTGCTGAAGCCTTGCTAGGTTCCTCCCTCCCTGTCCCTCACTCTTTCTGTGTGTGCCTGCACACATGCATGCATGCATGTGTGTGCTCCTTCCCTTTCAGGTGCTAACCAGGTGCATTTAGGCTGGGTCACCCTTAGCCTAGTCTCTGTTGAGTGTAAACTGTCACATGCCAGGTCCAAGCCTGACCGCAAGACAACTCCAGCCTTGGTCTGGAAGCTAGCCATCCCGTGTATAATCAATCAACAAATAAATCAGGTAGGTCCTCGAGTTCCTATTGTTGCAATTTATATGGCATATTACTGCAATTGGTATATTGGGATTTGGGCCACTCTAGTTATATTGAAATCTTTATCATGTCAACCAAATGATTCTGATCCTTAGGTCCATCTATTTATCCTGTTCTTTTCTTGTGCTCCTGAGCTGTTTTTTCATTCATCCTGCCCGCCTATTTAGAGGAGCATGATAGGAATGCCTCAAGCCAGGTATTTCATCCATCTACCTTTAGAACATTGTCTTGTTAACAGGTAGGGGTCTACATATCACTCCTAACGAGCACTCGATCATGGATCATGACAGCAAAAGATCCTGGTGATCTAATGATGTTGGTCGTTATGACCTATCCTTGTTATCTTATTTTACACTATGGATACTATTAAAGAAATTGGAAGTTTTTAAGTTGGAACATTGTTAAGAAACAAGAACCACCATTTGTCATAATGCACCAGGGGCAGGAGTGTAGACTGGAGCTGAAAACGTTAGGAGTTTGATTGATTTTAATGATTTATACATGTTAAATTAATTGCTGAAATATGGGAGAAAAATTGATGTTTGTATCTTTTATTGGTGCCTGTTTTTGAGCCTTCCTTTCCATCCATTATTTTCTGCATCTCATTGTAGTAGTTTGAAGACCTGGAAAGCTTGTGACAATCTCTTTACATCTGAGAAGTTTATGCTCAAAATTGCTTCCTGTTTACTTCTCTTTTTGAGTTTTGCAGATGCCATTTTCGGATCCTATGATGTTTCTCCATATGCGAGAACAGTAAGATGGAGGACTTTGCTGCTGTTAAATTGGTACATTGAAATATGTGGTCTTATCAAGTTGGGTGGTTTTCTCCATCGTCTGCATTTTCCTTATCAGCTAATGGCACCACTCATATTTTGTATAATGTTGAGATTTATTGGTAGTGTTTGAATTATACAAACTCATTCAGCAAAACTTCCGCGGAAATCTGATGAGTTGCAGGACTTGTGCAATGATACTGCTTCAAATTGACCTGTTGCTATGCAAAGTGGCATTCCATGTGTATTTTAGATCTTGATATGCTTGTTGCACATCTAATATCAGCTTTGACAAGTCCCTTTGGATGTCAGGCTGGTAAGTGGTAACAATCTCGTATAATGGGTATGGGATATTGTCGCTGCTTTCCTCACTGCCTCCTGCCGAATCAGGATAACTTAATGTGAACCAATGTGGAATATTTATTTTTTAAAATCTTGCAGAGCACGTGGAAAGAGAAGACGCCTGACAAATTATAACAGGCCTGTGCATTTTTTAGTTCATGTGCATATTTTGCTAGCAATTGTTTTATTTTAACAAATTTGCGTAACACTTATTACAGGCATGGTGAATCTTTTGCCTGCTGAGTTTGGGTATAAAACTTGAAATAATCCGTGCCTGGGTCTTGTAGTGTTTGGATACAAAAGTTTAAAAAAATAATAATAATAGAAATATCAATTTTCAGGTAATAGCTATTCAACCTTATTACTTTAGATTTTTATTTGAATGAAAATTTGAAATAAAAATTTTATTTCAATATAATTATTATAGTAAGGTTTATTATATAAAAATAAAATAATTTGAAATAAGTTATTTCATGATTCATTATGGAATAATTTTTTTAGAATATGAAAAGTTTACTGAAATAACTTATTTTGGTTGGTTCGTATTGACCTCGTATTGTTTGAAAGAATAACGTGAAATAAAGATTTATTTTTAATAAGGATACGGTATTCAAATATAACCTACAAGTTATGGAAGAAGGATGGTTTGTTCCCATTCATGTATGGCTCGGTTAACTTTAACGTTTGTTTGCAATAAAATAGCTTGTCTTTCATGTTTTCGTTCTTTGTCGTTTGTTTGCAATAAAATAGCTTGTCTTTCATGTCTTCGTTCTTTGTCATGGCACAAGTTGACTCTTTAAATCATTTATGGTTCATATAAAATTTATATGATGTATATAGGGTATCTGTCATGGAGCTGTAATAGATCGGGTTCAGATTGAAATCCAGATATCTAGATCTGGACTCGATCTTAGCTATTAGATTTAGACTCGGATCTGAATATTCAACAGATTTAATTTTGAAATACCAGATCCGAATCTGAATGGATTATAGATATTCGAACTCGAATTCTTATTTCATTATGGTGCCACGAGCATACAAGGCAAAGGCAAAGGCAGTGACCTGACAATTAACTAATAAATCAATTATAAAATGCAATACGATGAGCATATTGCTCACATAGGGCTTTCCAACTACCATTTTGAACACCATGTCTTGATTATCATAATGCCAAGGCTAAGGTTATGCTTTCAGGTGTTCAGATGACTAATTTGTTAAATAGAATTGGAAGCTGATAAATGCACTTACATTTTGCAAGACAAACTTTTTTTGGTTGACACTCAGTGTCGGTTATTCATGAAGAGCATATGCATGAAATGATTACTTATAACTTCTTGGACAAACTGTAATCAAAAGATATTCCCACATAATTTTTGTATTAAATCTTAAACCTTTGTGCCCTAAAATCCTGGACATGTGTTGAACTAATTACATGCCAAGTTTTAGTAAAAACTAGCAAGCATATATGCAACCTTTTACAGACATACTAATAGAAATGGCAGATTGTAACTTCTCTTGATCTGAGGTCACTCTCAAATACATTAAAGCTCTTGCGTTTACAACATATAAAGGATTAACTGACTGCAACATAATTAAATGTAGGTCTTATAATGCCGATTTTTAACAACAGATTCTACACAAATAAATCTTTAACATCTGACCACAAAGCAACTTTCAAGCATGTACAAATTACAGAAACTTTATTCCTGAACTTTGAGCATGTAAAGTATGTAAAAATGGCATTTTTCCCTGGCATGTAAAAATATTACAAATCTATCTTGCTTTTCAAATAACTTAGACATTTTATTGATCAAAGAAAAACCTTAGATCTTTCGTTGGTTCCTACAATAATAGTTAAAAATAGAGCAAGAAACAAGAACAAAATCAACAAATATCAAACCATTTTTGTGGCAAGGGCTCGGATTTGAGGAAGACAAAGCCACGAGATGGCATCAGGGCAGCGGCAGCCGACGGTGGATGATGTTGGTGGCCGGCGATGGATGATGTTAGTGGCTGACGGGGCTTGGATTTGAGAAAGGGAGAGCCAGAGGGGGAGGCGTCGACATTCCACGATCGACCGTCGAGGGGGAGGGACATGACTGAGGTGGAGAGGGGGGAGGCATTGGCGGTCTGCGATCGACCGTCGAGGGGGGGATGGGACCGAGGTGGAGAGGGGGGAGGCGTCGGTGGTCCACAATTGGCCGTCGAGGGGGAGAGACGGGACCGAGGTGGAGAGGAGGGGAGGCATCGGTGGTCCGTGGTCGACTGTCGAGGGGGAGGATGGGACCAAGGTGGAGAGGGGGGGGTGGCGTCAGTGGTCCGCGGTCGGCCGTCGAGGGGGAGGGACGGGACCGAGGTGGAGAGGGGGGAGGCATCGGCGATCCACGGTCGGCCATCGAGGGGAAGAGATGGGTTCACGAGTCCGAGGGAGGATTAGGGATTGAAAGCCTTTTATATTAAAACCATTATTGATTTTTAACCGTTAGATCAAAGATCTAATGGTTCATAATAATATTGATATAAATAAATAAATAAATAAATAAAATATTATTTTATATAATCAGGTCTCGGGTCTGGTGAGTTTGGATATTTAATATCCATATCCATATTCATTTAATTATAGCTAAATGGGTTCGAATCCGGGTCCAGATAAACGGGTCCAAATTTAATACTAGAATCGGATCTATTGGATAAATACCTGCGGATCTCGGATCCGGACCCGATCCATTGATAGCTCTAATCTGCCATTAGGATGGTACATTTTCTAATGTAGTAGTCATGGAACGTGCATTTGACATTAAAGATTTTTGCAATAAATTGATGCCTTCCGTGGGACTTGCCACATAAAATAAAAAGTAATGGGTATGGTTGTAATTTTTGTATGTATTATTTTTTTGATAAAATTTATATGTATTTTTAAGAATAATTACTTTCATCATTTGACCGGATACCATTTAGAAACTAAGAGGCTCAACAATTCAAGGAAGCATTTGGTATGGGATGGTCATTTTATGATCAATAATAATGTGAGGGAAAGTGATGGATTTATCATATTTGATTATATTTTAAAATATAATTTTTAAAATAAGGTATTTTAAAAATTATTTATCAAAATATGGTTCAAGTTGAGGTGGATGTCACATAGAAGACTTGTTGGTTTAATCTACAAATCTTTGGTCCCCTTAGCTGTCAAGTTGGAGTGATATGGGGGAGAATGAACTTGTGGGTTTAATTCACAACTTGGTTCTTTATCTTAGGTCTATTAAAACCTGTCCAACCTGTTTGGTATTTTCTTTTTAAGGAACCTCCCAACCCTTTCCCAGTATTTCATTTGCTGTGATGGTCCCCTTTATCAGCTAGATGAACCCACAAGTCTTTAGTCCACTTGGCTGCCAAGTTGGAATGACAGGGAGGAGAATGAACTTGTGGGTTCAATTTATAAGTTTATTCTTTATCTTAGATCTATTCAAACATGTCTAACCTGCATGGCATTTTTCTTTCAAAGAACCTCCCAACCCTCTCTCGGTCTTCTTTTTGCTATGGTGACCCCCTTTACTGGTCGGCTGGCATTTGCTGTGGTCCCCCTTCGAGACTTTCCTTAATCCCCTTCTCCATCTTTATTTCTTCTCAGATATGGGTTGTAAGAGCTCTCACTGAAAAGAGAATAGCACCTTGGCATGAAAGCAGATATCTCACCATGGATGGCTTGCTAGGCCTCGTTTCTCTGAGCCAATTAGACCTCCCTTCCTCTTTTTACTCCACAAGACTAGAACATCAATACTCGGATGAAAATCAAGCTCTCCATCCTCCACCCCTTTCCCCTCCTTACTAAGGGTCTTGGATTGTTGCCTCTTCTCACATGTTAGCCACTACATTGCTACAAAAGGTAGCTCAGATGGGAGCAACCATGAGCAGACCTCCACATCTTGGTTAGATGGTAACTCACACTACCAATGCTATTGTTGCCAATACTGTTAGTACCAGCTTTGGTCTTGGCTTAACTTCCTACCAATAGATGGCTGGAGGTGGTGATGGTTTCGGACATGGGTCAGCACCTCCCCTTCTCGAATACATGATGATGAATTCCCTCACCTCACCTCCTTGATTTGGTGGTTCTTTTGAGAAGTCCTTTGGGTTATGCTGGGAGCCAAGAGGGAAGAGAGCAATACAATGGAAAGTGTTGCAAGAAGTTATGGAATGAATGAGGGAGGAGGAATTGTTGGTGCTGGTGGTGTAAATGAAGGGTCTTTTCTTACTGAGATATTCTTAGGATTGGAATTGGGTTCAGGTCAGTCCGATAGATTTTGGGCTGATCTGAATAGATCAGGCTGGGCTTGAACTAAATAATAATAGAGTCCATTCAATTTTTGGACAAAGTTCGGGCTCTCATTTAGCCGATCTACCCAGCCCGAAAACTGGCCTGGCTGGGCCTGGCCATTTTCCCCCTCTTTCCCTAATGGCCTCCTCTCTTTCTCTTCCTTTTGTGGAGAAGAAGATGATGAAAAAACAAATATTTGGATCTTGAAATTGTGGGTTGAATCCATAACTTTAGGAATACTTTCCTTGGCAAAACAATGATAGTTTAGTAAATAGTTTCCAAACTATCATAATTTGATAAATAGTTTTTTTGTCCTATAAATTTTATATGTATTATTTTTTCTGGTAAAGTTTATATGTATTTTTAAGAATAATTACCTTCATCATTTGACCTGATATCCTTTAGAAACTAAGAGGCTCAACAATTCAAGGAAGCATTTGATATGGGATGATAATTTTAAGATCAATGATAATATGAGTGGAGGTGATGGATTTATCATATTTTGTTGCATCATGACGATGTTGATGTGACAATGATTTTAAAACATTCATATTTTTCAAATCAACATCTAAATGAGATACTTAGTCAAATATTAAGATCATTTTAGGATAGTGATTTTAATAACAAAAATATCTTTCAATATAGAAAAGAAAAGTATATTTGATATATCAATATATCATTAATATATTTTTATAAATATTATATAATATAATATATTAATATAATATATATATTATATTTAAGATATATTATTAATTATATTATTATTGAATAATAATGTTAAATTACAATAAGAAATATTATTATACTTTATATTTATATAATAGAATTATGAATATATTATTTCTATTTATCTTATTTTTTCAATCAAAATGAGTATTAATATTAAAAAACTTTATAAGTATAAATAAAAATATTAATTCTACTATAATAATAATACTAATTAATATGTACTATAGGATTAATAATTTCTAGGACTAATAAATTTATTTTTATAGATAAATTAATAATTAATGTTTTAAAACATATATTAATATTTTATTATAATATATTTGAAATGATTAATAAATATATTTTTATAAAACTTATCAAGGATAGTTATGGAATATATGACCTGTGATTTAAGATTTTCGTAGAACATCTAATACATTATTCGTGAATATGCAAGAATCTTTAATTTCTAAAATATACAATCTTAAACATGATAATCTTAGATCACATGAAATTAAATTATCTCAATTAAGAATTATCAGTAATTTAAGATCATCTTGTTAATTAGATTTGGATCATCAAATATCATTTAAGATCATTGTTATAGCTTGATAAATCAAGAAGTTGACATCATTTTCTTATTGTCTCAACTCAAATTTGGGTGTTGAAGGAGCCAACCAAAATTTGGATTTTGCTGTTTTTAACCCATTTACCACCCTGGCAGCTTATTTTGGTCATGCAATCCATCAGCTGCTTAAAGTTATTCAGCGGTTATTTAATGTATGCCATGTATGCTATGATTTTGATTTTTTTGATTGCATATATGCTATGATTTAAATAGCAACTATATGTAAGTTGAGATCCATCTAAGTTCTCAATAAGTAACCCTTAAAATCTCGCAAATATATATAGGTACGAAGAGAAGGGGTCTACCAGTTCATCATTCTTTCATCCATCTTAGGGCTTTGGATACAAGCAGTGGCGGAGCTATGGGAAGGCACGAAGGGTCATGGCCTTCCCGTACAGGCTATATATATATATATATATATATATATATATATATATATATATATATATATATATATATATATATATATATTTGATAGAGCAGAAAGCCAGTGATCATGCATCAAGTTAGTACAAGCTAAATACATTGAATTACATATAACTAAATAGAAAGTAAAAAAAATATAAATAACCTTCTTTAAAACAAAAACGAAGTAATACAACATGCAAACATCTAAATATATAACAATAGATTTCATTTCATCCATTTCATCCAATATCTATCTCCCGTACCATGCATTCTATGTTGATCTTTTTATTTTTTTAATAGAATAAACGAAAGTTATGAAATGATATCTATTTTGTCCAAATTCAATCCCTATTTTATTTTTTAATAGAATAAATGAAACGTCCAAATTTTTTCCTTCTCTATGTCGTGTATAATATAGTCAGCTTGCAAAAAATTTAATAATTATCAAAAGTTAGCACCAATCAAAAAAAGATGCCATCAATGTAGTAAAAAAATTTTAAATTAAAAAATTAAAATTAAATATTTTTTAAAATATAATATATGTATAATTATAATTTTTTTATAATTTAATTTCCTAGTTCTATCACTGGATACAAGATAATGACAAATCATATCCATGATTCATCGGGTCTCTCCCCACTTTGGAAGGCAAGGTTAAAACTTCTTGTTTAGTTGTTTTACTGCTATCATTTTTGTTGAGTCTCTCCATTGGTGCCGCTACATCTTTTTTTTTTGATACAGATGGGTGATCACACTACTCTGATATGATGGTAGCCCTGAAGATCAAGAGACAGTAAACCTTGAAGGGACAAAGGAATATCGTCACCCTGGCACCATGACCAGTCACTCGGGTGCTCAGCCATAAATGAGTCTAAAGCTATCAATGGGTCGAGTCCGGACCCGAGACCCGCGGGTATTTATCCAACGGGTCCGGGTATGGTATTAAATCTGGACCCGTTTATCCAGACTCGGACCCGGATTCGTTTAGTCATGATTAAATGGATCCGGATTTGGATATTATATATCCAGACCCGGCAGATCCGAGACCTGATTATATAAAATAATATTATATATATTATTATGGACCATTAGATCATGATCGAAGGGCTCAAAATCAGTCACTGATTTTAATATAAAATGCCCTCTGTGTCCCCTTGATTTTTTTTCTCTTCGATCGATTACTGAATCCCCAAATCCTCTCTTTCGCCCCTCGACGACCGACACCTCCACCCTTCGATGGCCGACGCCTCTCCCTCCGATGGTCAATGCCTCCCCCTTCGACGGCTTAGCCCCTCTCCAGTCAATCGACCATCGACATTTTCTGTCGATCCTCCCCCTCCGCCCCTTGATGGCCGACGCCTCCACCCTTTGACGGCCGACGCCTCCACCCTTTGACGGCCAACGACTCCCCCTCCGACAGCATAGCCCCTCTGCAGTCGATCGGCCGTCGATGTTTTCTGTCGATCCTCCCCTCTCCGCCTTGACTGTCGACGCCTCCACCCTTTGATGGCCGACGCCTCCCCCTCCGACAGTCGACGCCTCCCCCCTTCGATAGCCGACGCCTCCCCCTTCGACGGCTCAGCCCTTCTCCAGTCGATCGATGTCTACTGCCTGATGGCGTGCCACCGTGCCCTATGGATCTCGCCTCACTGGCCTCAATCTCCACGTCGGCGATTCACCCTTCACTCCCGGCACTGATATCTCCTGCACCATCTTCGTGATGCCCGTCTGGGAGCTCAACCTCACCTTTCTCCAAGGTAAATCACGTCCCTCCCCCCTCTCCCTCCCCTCTTTCTCCGAGGTAAATCGCATCCAGTGTTCCTCCCTCGTTTGGGTCCAGGTCCGGATACCTGGGATCCATTCGGGTCTGGGTCTGGTACTTCAACATGGGACCCGTCGGGTATTCAGGTCCGGGTCTGGATCCAGTAGTTAAGATCGGGTCCGGATCTGGATATCTGGGTTCCGACTCGAACCCAACCTGTTGACAACTCTAAATGAGGCAACCCAGTTAGCTGCACTGTTCGCCTCCCTATAGACATGCCGAATCGATGCAGTCATCGGTGAGCCAAGAGATCGTCAAATATCATGAAGAAGGAGATGGACGTGATGCTGCTCAGTCCTGTCCTGAATCCATTCGATGATAATGGATGAATCCCCCTCATTATGAATCCTCGTAGCACGTAGCTCCTAAATGGCCCAAGTGATGCCTGCCCAAGCTGCTCAACCTTAGGAACCGAGAGCTCATATAGGAAAGTGCCTCTAGTAGCCAGCAGCTTATCCTTAGCATCATGAATGATAAACTCTGCACCTTCCGAGGCATCTCTGACGCTACCATCAAAATTCACCTTGATGAAATCCAGAGGAGGGGACTCCCAAGAAATATAGATAGCCCTCCGGACCATTGCCAAAGTAGCAAGGGAGTTCTAGAAATCTAGGACCATAAGGATAGTAGTGGTAGTGTCAAGGTGGTGATACTTCATAGTCATGAACATGGCACTATGAAGAACCCGATAAGCCTGAGTGAGAACAGTCTCAAAGACAGCTATTCCTAGACAGCCAGATTTGGTAGGTAATATAGGCAGAGATACTACCTATCTCAACCGAATAGTGCTGGAGCATATGAAGGAAGGAGCGTAACCAGGATCCCTGCTCCTGAGCCCAAGACCATCTCCCCGCCAAAGTCCAAATCAACCTCGTCCGAGGGCAGCGTAAGATCGCATGCTCAGTAGACTCCATCTCAAAACCATAGATCGGGCAAGTCACTGATAAGTCCATGCCTCTATGCTCGAGCAATGCCCTTATAGGAAGGCAATCCCAAGCTAGCTTCCAAAGGAAAATGTGCACTCTCGGATGAACATGCAATCTCCAGATCCATGCAGCAAAAACCCTCGTCTTAGACTGATGCCTATACAGGTTGGAAAGGATACTAGAAGGGATCTTAGGGAGGCAAGAGTGGTCCCATACCCTCAGATCCTGGCAACCATGTGTCGGAATTGGCATGGCAAGGATGTGACCAGCCAGCTGGCTCTTGAACAATCTGGTACCTCTTGAGCTCTCCAGCTCCTACCATTATCCGCTAACAACCGAGAGACTTGAGGATCATCGAAAATGTCAGTGCTCACAAAGGTGGGCCACCTGGAAAGAGGTACGCAAGAGATCCACGCATCATGGCTCACATCAACCGTAGACCCATCACCAATCAAGCACCTGATCTGAGGTAATACATCAGAAGCCCAGGCACATATCTCCCTCAAAATAGAAGAGCAGCCTCTTGAGGTAAAAATCTGAGCTCCCCGACTCCAGAAACCATAACAGGCTCTCATCACCCTGCTTCACAAAAGGTCAGGCTGAAGGAGATATCTCATTGCATGCCTGGCAATCAAGACCTCCCTTCTGAGCATAAGAGACTAGATCTCCGGGCCCCCATCCTTGACCGACTGGCAAACCGTCTCCCAGGATATTAGGTGAATCCCATTTTCATGCTATGTGGAACTCCACAAGAAACTTTAGAATAGACGCTCCATCTTCCTTAGGCATGAAGTAGGCAGCACAGTATTTGATAATAGGTATAGTGGGATGGAAGTCAAGATAGATCTAATGAGGGTGATCCTACCCACCACGCAAAGAGAAGAAGCTTGCCAACCCTGAAGACGATCTTAGACCTGCTGAACAAGCGATATACACTGAGATCTCAGAAGCCTCCCACCAGTCATAGGGACTCCAAGATAGACAAGGATACCAGTCTACTCCAAAATCCCTAAGGTAGAGAGAATATCCTGCTTTATCCAGGTCTTCATTCTAGGACTGAACAGAACAGTCGACTTCTGCCGACTTATCGACTGGCTAGAAAAATGACAATATGTCTCAACAAAAGTAGTGAAGCAACTCATATTATGGACAATAGCCCATCCCAAAAGAAGATAATCATCCGCAAAAAAAGATGAGAGAGAGCCACAGCTCCAAGAGCCGGCCAATAGGGCTCGAGTAACGATCTCTGGACTGCACTTCATAGAGCATCAGTGCATAAAATGAATAGATAAGGGACAGAGAATAATCTTGGCGAAGACCAACCGTCGAAAAAAAATACTCAGTCAGAGCACCATTAATAAGGATGGCAAAACTGGAACCTTCAACACAGTCCATAATTCATCTGATCAACCTATCCTAAAAGCCAAAAATACAAATTTTGTGGCACATCTTGTTGGCTGTTAGTCGATGCGCGTACCGTGTCAAAGTTTAGCAAAGGCCCCTCTAGCATGATGCATGAAAAAAAAATTGCCAACAACCTATATACCTGGCATTATTTGACATTCTACGATTCATGCAATTAAAATAAGGTCTTTTCTTTTTGTAATTCATGTATCCCATCGGTTGTAGAGCTGTCAATGGGTCAGGTCTAGACCCAAGATTCACAAGTATTTATCCAACGGGTCCGGGTCTAGTGTCAAATCTAGTCCTGTTTACTTGGACCCGGACCCGTTTAGTTATAATTAAGTGGATCCGAGTCTGGATATGTAATATCCAGACCCGGCAGATCCAAGACCCGATTATATAAAATAATATTTATATATATTTATATTAATATAGACCGTTAGATTGCAATCCAAGGATTCAAAATAAAATATTATTTTTAATATAAAAGCCCATTTGGTGCCCAGTGCCCTAGTTTTTTCCATTTGCTCGACCGAATCCCCAATTCCAAATCCTCCCCATCCTCCCCGTCCCCCCTTGACGGTCGATGCCTCCCTGGCTCCCCCCATCGACAGCCGATCACGGACCGCCTCACCCTCGACAGCTCAATCTCGGACCGCCTCATCGTCGACACCTTAATCTTGTCCCTCTCCCTCGATGGCCGACCATAGATTGCCTCTCCCTCGGTCCCATCCCTCCCCTCGATGGCCGATCGTGGACCGCTGACGTCTCCCCCTCGTTCCCATCCCTCCCCTTCGACGGTAGCGGCTACTGTGGTGGTGGTTTTTGGGTGGGGCTTCTTGGCGTCTACAGTCTCCGACCACGACTTCTCCAAGTAAGCTCTAGATTTTTTTCTAATGCTTGTTGTTATTGAGATTTGGCTCCTCTATGGGAGATTCTAGGGGATTGGGGCAGTTGGGAATCTTTCTATTTTTTTGAGATATGTTTTTTTGCTTGTGCTTTTCTTGTATTTCAACGGATCTGGGTCCAGGTCCGGATACTCGGGATCCACTCAGATCTGGGTCTAGTATTTTAAAATTAGACCCGTCGGATATTCAGATCCGGGTCTAGATATCTGGATTTCGATCCTAACCCGACTCGTTGACAGCCCTACGTTAGTTGAAGTGTCGTAGTTTAAGAGCACTGGTACATTAAACCATACTGTTTTTCTGACAATTAGTGTCCATTATTTTCATGTTTTAGCCTAATAAACAATCATTATGACAGCTTAGTCTTGCTACCAGAAAATCTAAAACATGGTTGAACAGAAAAATAATTGCCATTTTTTATTTTAATAATAAAATAAAGATTTCAGTGGTAGGGTTGCGAGTTGAAGGGGTTGGGTTGTGGGCTAATCCTCTCTAAACTAAATTCAGGTTGGTTGCATTGGACCATGTAAATCAGGTAATTGAACAAAAGAAATAAAATAATAAAATGTTTGGGATGAATTTGTTGGTTTGAGGTCTCAACTGTTCAACAATATAAATAACAAACTTACAAGATTAATGAAGCATATAACCCATTTGAAATATAAATATATGCCTAATACATAAATATTTATTTATGTTTATTTATATATTGGATTGGATCAAGTTAGGTTAGGTTGCATTAGGATCAGGTTAGATTGGAGGTCAATTCCAACCCAATCCATCTTTGGATTAGGTTCAGATTTTTGGATCTCAGGCTATAATAAATTTATAAAACTTTAATCCTTATAAGCAAGCCGAGGTGAACCCATTCTAAATTGCACCCCTATTTGGAAGGGGTCTTAGTACTTGGAGATATTGGTACGAAGTTCGGCTAAGGCTTCAGGTGTATGTTTATGATGAAACTCAGTTTTGGTGTATTTCTTTTATTCCATATACAATTCCTTTATTCAATTTGTTTCATGAATAATCTGTTGGTGTGGAAGTGTATGAACAATGGCTACCTAATTGACAAGACCGAGTCTAGAGTTACACTCTATGTTCTTAAGACAATTTCGTCCCGCAATGGTGCTTATGGTTTTATGACGATTGTCTCCCAGGATATAATAGTCTTCTTCTGGTGAAAGCAGCATTGCAATTCACCAGAAACTTAAACCAGGAATGCTTTTCTCTTTTTGTATGCACTATAGCTATACTCTATTTTCAGAGTATGCAAATGCCTAAGAGACTTACGATGCACTATAGCTATACTCTATTTTTCAGAATATGCAAATGCCTAAGAAAAGGAAGGAAAAAACTGGAATTAATGCGATGAAATGAATGAAGAATGGGGACCTATTTATAGCCTTAAGGTGCCCCTTGGAAGCAACCTTTTGATTTCATCGGAGGGAGTTTCCGATGTCTTTTCGTAGTGAAATATGCCTTTACGTAATCAATACATTTCTTCAATCACGATCGGACACCATGATACGCTGATTCATACCGTGATCTCTAGATCACGCGATCAGCATGCTTCTCAATGCATCGTTTTACGATCCGATAGCATTCCTGATCTCAGAAGAAACGTTGATCCATGAACGGATGCGTGATTATGCCTTCGAACGCGTGATCCGTTGTTTCGCGATTCTAAAATCTCGTCATCCGAGTCGGCTCGAATTTCTCGAGTCTGCTCTTTGCTGCAGAGAGCGTCCTGGTCGAGTCAGCTCGATTCCCTCAAGTAGACTCGTCCAGACTGCATGATATCGTTTTATGGATCCGAGCCAGCTCGAACCACTCGAGTCGACTCGTCCAGACCGTGTATTCCGGTTCTGCGGATCCGAGTAGACTCCTAGTCATCCGAGTTGACTCGAACCACTCGAGTCGACCCGGCCAGTCATCTGAGTCGGCTCCTATCTGAACCAAGCCGACTCGTCTCCCTGCAACCTTGATCTGGTGCTAATCAATCTCGACCGTCTGATCTGTTTGATCAAAAAAAAATTAAAAGCTTTTCAAGCTCCTCGCGATGATGCATACATGCGAAGTGCAAAGTGCGCCTACAAAGCATCCATTGCACCCTTGTCGCCCGTTACACACGTGCGTGCACGTGCGGGTGATGCTTCGCATCACCCTCAAGCTCTCCACCTATGGTGAGCCTAGAAGTAAGAGCTTGGAAAAATGTTTTCTTATAAAGAGTCTTCTTTTTTTCCAATTTTTTCATGTGGGACTAAAAGTTTTTATCCCATAGGATAGTATCCATCCCACAGGATGGTTTCCCATCTCACAGGATGGTTTCCATCCCACATGATGGTTTCCTATCCCAAAGGATAGTTTATGAATAAAAAATTCCTATTCATTTTTTCCAACAATCCCCCACATGAATGAAATTTTAGATCAAGATCAAAGATCAGTAAAGGCGATCCCCCATAAACATGAATTTTTTAATGCAAATGAATATGCAGACACTCAAAGAGAGAAGTGGAATGAAATTGCATCAGGATAGGTAGCTTATGGCTTTGAACCGTCCTTAGTGTTTTGTTATCGAGTTTACTTGCTAAAAGTGAACATGATGTCTTGAACTTTTAGCGTTTGATGTAAACTAAGATAATAACAATCACACAACTTCTTTCCGAGCATTCCTTTTGGTTCTCATGGTTGTGTTCATTTTGGCCCTGAACAACTCTTGGTCTCATGAGTGCTTTAGAGAATTAAAGCCTTTAAAATTCTCATAGAATTGGCCCAGTTCGCACTCACATAGGTAATTCTTATTAAGAGTATCTTGCTATACCTCATATGATATTCATGTCATAAGAATCATTAAAAGCTATGCTTATCCTAGTACCTTTAGCAGGTAGCACTGATTACATAAGAATGAGTAAGATTTTATATCCTTAGTGCTTCGTTGACCTCTTCATAATTTAGTTGTCCCTTTTGAACCTAGATCTTGGGATCTCCAGTCAACTAGGTTGGGTATCCACTATGAAGATTTATTTATAGGCTTTAAACCCATTCCCCTCGATAAACAAGTTACTTGATCTCTTGGTAAACCTTTTGTCAGTGGATCCGCAAGATTTTTCTTTGACTGAATGTAGTCAATAGAAATAACTCCATTTTTAAGTAATTGCCTAATGGTATCATGTCTGCGACGTATATGTCTAGACTTACTATTATATATTTTATTCTTTGCTCTGTAAATAGTTGATTGATTATCACAATGGATACATATTGCAGACACAGGTTTTGACCAACATGAAATATCCTCCAAAAAATTTCGAAGCCATTTTGCTTCTTCTCTAGCTTTATCTAAAGCTATAAACTCTGATTCCATAGTAGACCGAGCTATACAAGTTTGTTTTGAGAATTTTCATGACACTGTACCTCCTTCCAAGGTGAATACATATCCACTAGTGGATTTAGTATCTTCTGAAGAAGATATCCAATTAGCATCACTGTATCCTTCTAGTACAGCTGGATATATTGTATAATGTAATCCAGAATTTAGGATATATCGTAGATATCGTAATACCCTTACTAGTGCTATCCAATAATTTGGACCTGGATTACTAGTAAATATGCTTAACTTATTGACAGCATATGCTATATCAGGACGGGTGCAATTCATGATATATATTAAACTACCAATTATACGTGAATATTCTAATTGTGATATGGGTTGTCTAGTATGCTTACCAAGATGTAGATTAATATCTATAGGTGTTTTAAGCGGGCTGTATCATACTCATTGAATTTATCTAATATTTTCTCAATATAGTGAGATTGAGATAATATTATTCCATCAGACGTTTTAGTGATTTTAATCCCTAGTATAACGTCTACGATACCCATATCTTTCATATCAAAATGTTTGATCAACATTTTCTTTGTTTGTTTAATCATATCAGTATTACTACCTATGATTAACAAATCATCCATGTATAAGCAGACTAACACATACCCTGTAGGTATGGTTTTGGTATATACATATTTGTCACATTCATTGATTTTGAATTCATTGGACAACATGACATTGTCAAATTTTATATGTCATTGTTTAGGTGCTTGTTTTAATCCATATAAGGATTTCACAAGTCTGCACACCTTCTTTTTCTTTGCCTGGAACCACAAACCCTTCAGGTTGTTCCATATAAATTTCTTCCTCTAATTCACCATTAAGGAAAGCTATTTTTACATCCATTTGATGTATTTCAAGATTATTAATGACTGCAATAGCGATTAACATTCTTATGGATGTTATCCTTGTTACAGGTAAATAAGTATCAAAGAAGTCTAGACCTTCTTTTTGTTTAAAGCCTTTAGCTACTAATCTGGCTTTATACTTATCAATTGATCCATCAGCCTTTAACTTTCTTTTGAAAATCCATTTACACCTCAAAGGCTTCAAACCTAATGGTAAATCTACCAATTCGCAGGTATGATTATGCATGATGGACTCAATTTCGCTATGAATAGCTTCTTTCCAAAAGGGTGCTTCTAGTATAGACATTGCTTCTTTGAATATCTAAGCTATATTTTCTATTACGTACGTAATGTAGTCAGGACCAAAAGATTTTGTAGCTTTAGGTCTCTTACTACGTCTAGGTTCATCTTCAGGATGTTTTTCCTGATGACTACTACTTGCCATATTATCATAAGTCTTTTATTTGAACTTGTACCAGATATCTCTTTACAAGGAAATATCTCTTCAAAAAATATTGCATTTCTTGATTCCATAATTGTATTTTTCTATATATCATATATATCTGATTTATATATAAGAAAGCAATATGCACTGCTGTTTTGTGCATAACCAATGAAAATACAATCAACATTTTTAGGTCATATTTTGACCTTTTTGGGATCTGGAATAGCTACTTTAGCTAGATACTCCCACACTTTTTGGTAATTATAAGAAGGTTTTTTTTCTTTCCATAACTCATATGGAGTGATGTCCTTCTTCTTAAGAGGTATTTTGTTAAGAAAATGATTAGCCAAGAGAATTGCTTCTTCCCATAAATTTTATGGTGTACCATAATTTATCAACATAGCATTCATCATTTCTTTCAATGTTTAATTTTTGCGTTTAGCAATTCCATTAGATTGAGATAAATAAGGAGCTGTAGTTTGATGAATAATGCCATGTTCTTGACAAAAGTCATTAAATGGTGCATCTGTTCACCACCTCTATCACTCCTTATAGCCTTGATCTTTTTACCAAGCTGATTTTCAATCTCATTTTTATAATATTTAAACATATATAAAGTCTCATTTTTAGACTTCATTAGATACATATAACAGTATCTAGTTGAATCATCAATAAATGTTATAAAATACTTTTTACCTCCTCTAGATTGTATTAACTTCAAGTCACATAGATCACTGTGGATCAAATCTAGAGATTCAGTATTCTTTTCTGCTGAGTGGAATGGTATTTTGGCTAGCTTAGCTTCAACACATATCTCACATTTATATTATTGATCGATTTCATGATTAGGTAACAATTCTAAATTCATTAACTTCCATAATGAATTAAAATTCACATGACCTAATCTATCATGCTATAGATAAGAGGAGTCAACCATATAAACAGAAGAAGAATCTTTATTCCTTCCAAGGTTGCAATGTACAGTCATTACATTCATCTTGAAAAATCCATTATTCAAGTAACCTCTACCCAGAAAGATCCCCCTTTAGTAAGTACAAATTTATCAGACTCAAACACCATCTTAAATCCATGTGTGCTTAGGAGGGAGCCTGATACCAAGTTCTTACGGATGTCAGGAACATGCAGTACATCGTTCAGTAAAAGCTCTTTGCCGGATGTCATCTTTAGAATAATGCGGTCAATTCCTTCTATCTTCGATGTAGCGAAGTTACCCATTAGCAGATTTCCATCTTTGATAGGAGTATATGATGAAAACATACTCTTATCAGAGCAAACATGTCGAGTAGCTCCAGTGTCAACATACCATTCATTTGGTTTATCAACTATATTTGCTTCAAATATGACTGCTGACAATATCATCCCTGACATTTCACGGGATAGGGTATCTTCAGTAGTATTGACTTCCTTCTTTTCTTTCCCCTTGAAATGACAATCCTTGGATTTGTGGCCTATTTTACCACAAATGAAATACTTTCCTTTGAACTTCTTAGGATTGTCTTTCTTCTATTTGTAGCCTTCTCCAAGAAACTTGCATTTCTTCTCGTTAACCTTTCCTTCCATGAGGTTGGCCTTAGGCTCAGCAAGATGTATTCTTGTCTTCTTATCATGGCTCTTGTTATCTTCCTCGATCCTCAGGTGGATAATCAGATATTCAAGTCCCATCTCCTTCTGCTTATGCTTCAGGTAGTTCTTGAAGTCTTTCCATGATGGAGGTAGCTTCTCAATTATAGCGGCTATCTAGAATGACTCACTCAGAAACATCTTTTCTGCATGTATCTCATGCAGTATGATCTGCAGTTCTTGAACTTGCTCCAAGACAGTCCTGTAATCTACCATCTTGTAGTCAAAAAATCTGCCGACCACAAATTTCTTATGGCCTGCATCCTCGATTTTGTACTTCTTGTCCAAGGATGCCCATAGCTCTTTTGCTGTGCTTATACAACTGTACATATTGTACAGAGTATTCTCTAATCCATTAAGGATGTAGTTTTTGCATAGGAAGTCTGAATGCTTCCATGCATCGACAACAATGACAATCTGCTTGTCGTTCTCTCCTTTCTTTAGGACTGGTGGATCTTCGTTGAGAACTCTTACCAGATTCAGAGTTGTCAGATAGAATATCATCTTCTGTTGCCATCTTTTGAAGTCGGTGCCGGCAAACTTCTCCGGCTTCTCAACCTGAACTAGTACAGCCATTATTGCCATCACTTGAGCATCCCTTCAGTATGGAGAAATTGTCTTAAGATTGTTGGTGTGGATGTGTATGAACAATGGCTACCTAATTGACAAGACCGAGTCTAGAGTTACACTCTATGTCCTTAAGATAATTTCATCCTGCAATGATGCTTATGGTTTTATGACGATTGTCTCCCAGAATACAATGGTCTTCTTCTGGTGAAAGCAGCACTACAATTCACCAGAAATTCGAAAAAGGAATACTTTTCTCTTTTTGTATGCACTATAGCTATACTCTGTTTTCAGAGTATGCAAATGCCTAAGAGACTTACGATGCACTATAGCTATACTCTGTTTTTCAGAGTATGCAAATGCCTAAGAAAAGAAAGGAAAAAACTGGAATTAATGCGATAAAATGAATGAAGAATGGGAACCTATTTATAGCCTTAAGGTATCCCTTGGAAGCAACCTTCTGATTACATCGGAGGGAGTTTTCGATGTCTTTTCGTAGTGAGATATGCCTTTACGCGATCGATACGTTTCTTCAATCACGATCGGATGCCATGATATGCTGATTCATACTATGATCTCTAGATCACGCGATCAGTGTGCTTTTCAATGCGTCGTTTCACGATCCAATAGCATCCCTGATCTCAAAAGAAACATTGATCCGTGAACGGACTCGTGATTACGTCTCCGAATGTGTGATCCATTGTTTCGCGATTCTGAAATCCTGTCATCCGAGTTGGCTTGAATTTCTCGAGTCGGCTCCTTGCTGCAGAGAGCGTCCTGGTCGAGTCGGCTCGATTCCCTCGAGTCAACTCGTCCATACCGCATGATAACTTGTCCAGCGGATCCGAGTCGACTCCTAGTCATCCAAGTCGACTCCTAGTCATCCAAGTCGACTTGAACTACTCGAGTCGACCTGGCCAGTCATCCGAGTTGGCTCCTGTCAGAATCGAGCCAACTCGTCTCCCTGCAACCTTGATCTGGTGCCAATCAATCTTGCAGAGAGCGCCCTGGTCGAGTCGGCTCGATTCCCTCGAGTCGACTCATTCAGATCGCATGATAACTCGTCCAGACCATGTATTCCCGTTCTGCGGATCTGAGTCGACTCCTAATCATTCGAGTCGACCTGGCCAGTCATCCGAGTCGGCTCCTATTAGAACCGAGCCGACTCGTCTCCCTGCAACCTTGATCTGGTGCCAATCAATCTCGACCGTCTGATCTGTTTGATCAGAAAAAATTTAAAGGCTCCTCAAGTTCCTCGTGAGGATGCGAAGTGCGCCTACAAAACGTCCATAGCGTCCTTGTCGCCCGTCGCATAAGCATGTGTGCGTGAGGGAGCTCTCCACCTATGATGAGCCTAGGAAAATGTTTTCTTATAGAGAGACTTCTCTTTTTCCATGTGGGACTAAAAGTTTCCATTCCACATGATAGTTTCCATTTTACAGGATAGTTTTCATTCCACAGGATAGTTTTCCATCCCACAGGATAGTTTTCATACTACATGATGGTTTCCTATTCCAAAAGATAGTTTAGGAATACAAAATTTCTATTCATTTTTTCCAACATAATTCCATCATTCTTTTTATCTTGTAGTTGCATATAGTAATCTTTCATAGGATTTTTTTTTCCTCTCTAATTTTGTGTGAGTTTTAAGAGCCACCTTTTCGCTATCTTCTGATTCTCATATAATTAGCTATGTTAAAATATTGTCGTTCTCAATGTTTTGATCTCCAAAGCATTGTGTGCCATAAAGCTTCACTATTTATTTTCAAAAAAAAAAACAACATCATCGAAGGTCCCACATTTTTTTTACTTGAATCTATGACTCTTTTTCCGGTGGACATGCTGAAGAGATTGGTGCAAACTTCCAGCCTCAATCTCATCTAGCGAACGCTTTCCCTAGGATTGCAGCTAATATTAATGGCATCTCCCTCTTGACAGTCCCTTCACCTGTTTCTTCTCCTTCTTGTTTTTTTTTTTTTTTTTTATTATTTAATTTAATTTAATTTTTCCCTTTACATGGTTTTAGCAACGCATATGCGCTTGGTGAGCACCATCCTATTTCAGGACTGATCCATTTGTTACATTTCTCATTTTTAATCTTTCTTTAGTGTAATGATATGTTATAGGTGGCTGTGAGCTTCCCTTTGCATTTTTTTTTAAAAAAAAGATCACGAGGGTGCGGTCGATCCAAGAGCAGGAAAAACATCTCAAGGCCCTTTTTTATATGTTATATTTCCTAATTTATATGATGTAACTCCTAGGTGTTTTTTTGGGTAAGGTAATTCTCTGGCCTTTCAAACCATGTTCCAACTTTAGGACTTTGATAAGTTATCTTTTCTTGAAATTAGACTTGCCTATGATCTCTCCTCCTTCTTCTCTTTTTATTTTTATTATTTTTATTTTTTTAAGAGTCCACTATTTTTTTCTAATAAATCAAATTTATTTAATCCATCTAAAATAAATACATCCATAAAAATTAACATATAAAATATTTAAAAATTTAGCAAGAGCATCTAATAAAGGATCCATGAGTAGGTCTGATATAATTAATCATATATATGTCACCATCTAATTTACAGTACTAACTTGATGGACAGGACTTTCCAACTTCCTCCTCGAGGTAAGGAGAATTTTCCAAACCGCTGGTTTAAATCCGAGATAGTCTTAACAAATCATAAAACTTTGCCTTAATTAAAGATATCCGTGCTAAACCATCTCATATTTTTCCAAAATTAATTGCTTGGAGGCGACTTTACCCCTGGTAGACGTGGTTGGTACGAACGACGAGAAGGAAACAGGGTTGTTCAGCTGTACTTTATCAATGACCTCCGAAATCACCGAAGAATTAAGACCTCGGACCATATTCCACCTTTGTCATAGAATTGCACCCGTAAATAAGCTTCAAATCTTTTCTTTCGTTTTCATTTTTTTTTTTTTTTTTCTTTCAAAGAAAGGAATATAAGTATCAAATCATATGGTTAACAGAAGCTTTCACGCTTCTAACTCGAGCTTCAAGGAGCAGTCAAGGGTTAGACAAATAATTAATATGTCAAAATACTGGTAAGTGGTCGTTATCTGAAATTGGAAAGGCTACCTGCTATCCCTTCGCCAATGAAGTAAAGGAGAAGAAATCATTGAAGCTTTAAGATTTTAGTATGAATTCTTGGGCCCGTCTCGTCTCCTTTTCGGTAAAGCTTACATGGTTTGGCCAATACTAGATTTAGGTCTGGTGACTGGTGGGGTGATACTTATATCCAACTGGAGCTAATCCACTTTTCCAAGAACTAATACATGATGGGATTGGAGAATCAAGGGTAGATTTGGAACCTGGTGCTGCTACTCCTCTAGGATCGGATTCGGCGGGTACGCTGGAGAGCTCTTCGACTGGCCTACCTACAAAAAGTTCCGAAGCACCGGAGGGGCTCCGGCGGGGGACACTCCGATACTTAAGTTAGAGAAGAGCTGGAGCGACAGAACGAGAAGAAGTTCGAAAGGAAAGTAAGCAATAGAGAAGAAGAACGTTACCCTTTGTGGAGGTCCCCCGGGTGCGTTTTATAGGTACAGAGTGCTACCAAATTCTGTTGGGGGAGCAGGCTGGGAAAGCCCGGATATGCCCCCAAGAGGATGGGCGTGGCGGCGAGATCGTGGGTGGTGCCATGTCAGGTGTGTCAGAGCAGTGGCCATGCACTGGAATTTGTTACAACGGAATGTCAGAGCTGCAGGAGAGAAGAGGTCCTTGGAAACTTCGAGCAACCTTTTAGCCGTGGGCCGGCTGATCTCCCAGAACCTACCGGGGTGCCCAGCGATATCTCCAGGAGCCGATCGGAGCATCCAGAGGGGCTGTCGCACGGGCGGTAAGATGCCTACCAGCCTTCAAAGCCCCCGGGCTGGCTCTTCGGACGAGCCGACCGGGGAGTCGGACTTCGCGGGGACCAGCCGACCAGATGCCAGGGCCGGTCCGACCGGGGACTAGCCGAACGGGCGTATCAGTTGCCCCCTGCTCCTGGGCGTCGAGGAGCCATGTGACACAAAAGGACAGGAGCATGATCGCGCGCACCTAGGGCGGACTCCGGACCGAGGCGTCGGGTCGCTTCGAATCCGCCTCAAACGGTGCCTAGGACAGTTGTCAGTCGCTCGTTGGGGTGCAGGCGGGGCAGTCAATGTTAGTCCGGCACCATGATGAGAGCCAGGCTATCCCACGCCGTTTCGGGGCGAGGTGGATCGTCGTGCCACGCGGTAACATCTGGCCGGCCGGCGCTATCTCCTGGGTCGGACCTGCACCGTTGATCCGGCGCCCACGCGGATCGCGATCTGCGTGAGGGGTATTTCGGTCGCTTCGACTTTCGTTGCACAGGCAGTCATGGCTCTTGATGGGAGGGTGAAGACGCGCCCGAGGTGGGAAATAACTCCTCCTCCCTCCCCTGGAGCCTATAAAAGGGGGAGAAGGCGGAGCAGGGGGGATTTTCCTGCTGTGCCTTCGACCTCGAACCCTCCTTTCTGTGGGTCCCTTCATCTAGAGTCCATCCAGGTTAGTCCGTCTTTCTTCTCCGCTCCTTCCTCCCCATGGCATCTAGCAGTAGGGGTCCATCCCACAGGCCTAGGGATCTAGGGCCGGGTGTGTTACCCTCGACCATGACCCAAGAGCGGGTTGAGAAACTTAGGGATGTCTATGGGATTCCGTCCACCCTTCACCTTACCCTTCCGGGCCGAGAGGGAAGGGCAAACACCCGCTAGGTCCAGGAACCCTCCCGATGTACGAGTCCCACCTTAAGGCCGGCCTGAGGTTCCCCTTGCACCCACTGTTCATAGCCATCTTTAATCACTATAGGGTGACCCCAGCGCAGCTGACCCCGAATAGCATTCGGGCCATTTGCTGCTTCATAGTGTTGTGTCACCGAGTTAGGTCCGACCCCCAGCCAGTCCCTCTTCGATAATTTCTTTTACCTGAAGTCGGACTTTAGGAGTAGAGAGTGGGTCTTGTTTGTCCCTCGTCAAGGCCGAAAGGTCTTGAAGTGCCTTCCATCGGCCGTCCACGGGTGGAAGGCCAAGTTCTTCTTCGTCAGCAGCCTCGAACCCTGGGGGTTCGAGCCGTTGTGGAGAGAGCCGCGGGCGACAGTCCGCGAGGGGAGGTCGGTGTCGGTGGCCGACCTGAGCACCTTCACAGAAATCATGAGGGCCGGCCCGGTGGCGGCCTTTGAGCTGCTGGGGGAGGAGGCCCTTCATCAGGCGGGGGTCAGCCCCCAAGGATTTATAGGCAAAGGCCGCTCCCTCCTCTTACAATTCCTTCTATTTTTCTTCCTTCTCTCTCTAATCTTGGACTTCTGGTGGTAGGAGGAAGGATGCAGCGGGTGGATAAATCCAAAGTCATTCAACGGGCGATGCGGAAACAGGCCGCCCCGGAGCCGGCCCCTGCGAAAGCCACCGAACGACAGAAGAAGAGGCGGGAGGAGGAGCGGCCCACCCTGGTTGTCGAGGTTGAGTCGGACGGGGATGACCTCCCCCTCACCGAGCGCCAGGCAAGAAACGTGGCGGGGGTGCCAGCCCCGCCAGCAGAGTCGGCCCCCCGACAGGAGCAGAAGGGGCCGAGGACGTCTGCCGCAGTCACGACGCCTGCTAGCCCAGAGGAAGCGGCTAGGGCTGATAAGGGAAAGGGGCCGGCCATGGAGGGGACGGCCGGTAGCGGGCCGGAACAGTCATACGAGGAAGTCCGCCAGGAAGACTTCCAACACTGGCGGGCCCTCGACAACCCCCGGAGGGCGCGGAGCCTACTGAGAGGTGCAATGACCGACGCCGACTGGGAGGTGTCGGTCCAGCGCAACCTGGCTGACGTAACCATGGAAACGTTTCGCGACTTTATGAGGGTAAGTGCCTAACCATCTTACTCTTTATTTTTCATCTTTTTCTTCTAACCCATAACACCGACTGGGTCGTATGTTTGCAGGTTCTCCATGGTATTTCCCTTATGGACGACGCCATCTGCCAAGTGGTGCACGTGGCCAAAACCTCCGCCAAGCAGGTCCAGGAGCTGGAGGTGGCCCAGGAGGTGGCAGCGGCATCACTTAGGTCGTCCGAGGAGGGCCTGGCGGCAGCCCGAGCGGATGCTGAGTCTGTAAAGGTGGCCCTGAAGGAGGCCGAGAGCAGGCTGGCCGACCGCGAGGCCAACCTTAAGAAGAAGAAGGCGAAGGCCTGCTCCCTCGCATGCCGGCTGGGCGAGGAGGAGAAGCGGTCGGCTGAAGCCGACAAGAGGGCGCGGGCCGAACGCGCGGCAGCAGCACAACTAGAGGTCAAGCTCAAGGAATCCAAGGAGCTAGCCGCGAAGCAGGTCCAGGAGATCGTGGGGGCGTACAAGGCCTCCAGCGCCTTCACAGAGGACGTTGAAGAGGCGGCGGCCGACTTTTACAGGGAAGGCTATGACGACGCCCTGAAGAAGGTAGGTCAGTTGTTCCCAGAACTGGACCTGTCTGACACTGAGTTGCAAGGCCCATCCGACGAAAAAGGGGCCGAAGCGGAGCCTCAAGCGGAAGGTGAAACCGAAGCAACTAGGGTCGAAGCTCCGGCGGCAGTCGACGTGGAGACGGTGGTCCTTCTGGAGGAAGCCTCGGCCGGAGCAGTCCCGGTAGGCCTTCTAGTTGTAGCCGACGGGGCCGAGGTTGGGGCCCCTGAAGCATCTCCCGTGGGTCGGACCTGAGGGGTTTGTAAAGGTCCAACCCACCTCTTTTGTAAATATCATCTTTTTGAAATGAAGAAGCACTTCGTTTATTTTTACTTGTGCAGATTTCTTCTCTCTTTTCCCTTTTCTCAAAAATTTTTCTAAGTATCCTTGGTCAGCTTTATCACATCACAGGGTAACGGCTTCCCCATGAAGCGGCCGATGGGCACAAGGCAAGTGCTTTCTCATTGAAGTTTTTCGTTTGAAAATTCTCTAAGTACCCCCGATCGGCCCACCGGGGCTAGAAGCCGGCAGAGCAGTTGAGAGCAATAACTTGGTTTGGGCCAAATACATGGGCGCTTGCCCTTGGCATATATCCGCGCGTCGGCCTGCACTACGGCCCGTCCTCCCGGTAGTTCCGTGGGAGTTATTTCGAGATCGTTGCCGATCGGGGTCGGACTTTCGGAAGTGGGCCGCCCGAGGGTCTCTGCCGACCGGAGTCGGACTTTCGGAGTGGGTCACCGTAGGGCCTCTGCCGATCGGAGTCGGACTTTCGGAGTGGGCCGCCCTAGGGCCTCTGTCGACCAGAGTCGGACTTTCGGAATGGGCCGCCCCAGGCCTCTGCCGACCGGAGTCGGACTTTCGGAGTGGGCCGCCCTAGGGCCACTACCGACCGAAGTCGGACTTTCGGAAGTGGGCCGCCCTAGGGCCTCTGCCGACCGGAGTTGGACTTTCAGAGTGGGCCACCCTAGGGCCTCTGTCGACCGAAGTCGAACTTTCGGAGTGGGCCGCCCTAGGGCCTCTGCCGACCGAAGTCGGACTTTTGAAAGCAGGTCAGAAGAAGTCGAAGAAGTTTGAAAAGACTTGTAAACTTCATTGATAATATTTGCGGAGATTGTCTACATTCCACGGGCGTGCTATCTGTCGCCCGTCCAGGTGTGCTAGGCGATAAGTTCCAGCCCAGACCACCTCAATGACCTGATAGGGACCTTCCCAATTGGGGGAGAAGCTTTTCCTGTTCGGTCGGCCTCGAGACCTCCGTCTTCCGCAGGACCAGGTCTCCAACTTGGAAGGTGCGCGTTTTAACCCGCGAGTTGTAATACCTGGCCATCTTTTGATGGTAGGTCGCCATCTTCATACTTGCCCAGAGTCGGGTTTCGTCTAGCAGATCTAGGTTGGCCCTTCGTTGCTCCGAGTTGGCCGGCTCGGTGAATTGATCAATCCGCAGGGACAGCAGAGAGACCTCCACGGGGATGACAGCCTCACTTCCATAGGTCAGGTTGAACGGGGTTTCTCCCGTTGCTGACCGTGCGGTCGTCCGGTACGCCCAGAGCACTGAGTGAAGCTCTTCCGCCCAGAGCCCCTTGGCTTCATTTAGCCGGGTCTTCAGTCCATGCAGGATCGTCCTATTGGTGACCTCAGCCTCCCCGTTGGATTGAGGGTGAGCGATCGACGTGAGCCGATGGGTGATGTGGTATTGTTGACAGAAGTCCCGGAACTGGGAGTTGTCGAACTTCTTCCGTTGTCAGTGACAATCATCTTCGGAATTCCAAATCGGAAGATGATGCAGTTCCGGACGAAGTTCTCCACTTTGACCTTGTTTATCTGCGCCAATGCCTCCGCCTCCACCCACTTAGTGAAGTAATCAATGGCCACGAGGAGGAATTTCCGCTGGCCGGAGGCTGGGAAAAAAGGTCCCAAGATATCCATCCCCCATTGAGCGAACGACCAAGGCACTGTAAGCAGGGTCAGCTGGCTGGCTGGCCTCCTCTGAATACTGGAGAACCTCTGGCACACATCGCACCTTCGTACGAAGTCCAAGGCGTCCTTCTGAATTGTGGGCCAGTAATAGCCCTGGCGTATAATTTTGTAAACTAGGGACCTTCCTCCGAGATGATCACCGCAAATGCCCTCGTGCACCTCCCGGAGTGCATAGTCCGCATCAGCCGGCCCCAGGCATTTCAGCAATGGTTGAGAAAACGAGCACTTATAGAGGGCCCCATCGAGGATGACATACTTAGAGGTTGTTGAGCGAATGTGCCTGGCCTCCGTCGGGTCATCCGGGAGGGCCCCCTGCGCCAAGAATGCGGGATTGGGTCCATCCACGAGGCCTCTTGCTCAACCTGGTGGATCTCCATCGGCTCCTTAGCAATACTTGGATGCTGGAGATGTTCCATGAAGGTTCGGTCGGAAGTGCCGACCGCAGCGATGGCCAGCCGCGACAAAGCATCTGCCCGGGAGTTTTGTTGCCGGGGTATATGAAGAATTTCAAAGAATTTAAGCTATGACACCAGGTCTTGTACCTTGTTTAAGTACTTGGCTAGAGACGGGTCCCTGGCTTCGAACTCCCCCTTCACCTGGTTAACCACCAGCTGAGAATCGGAGAAGGCGCGGACCCTACTAATGCCCAATTCATTCGCTATCTTCAATCCCGCAAGCATGGCTTCATACTCCGCCTGGTTGTTCGACACCTGGAACGCGAAATGCAGGGCATACCCCAAACATTACCCATCAGGGTCAGCTAGAATTAAGCCTGCACTGCACCCCGAGAGGTTGGAAGCTCCATCTATGTGCAAGGTCCAAGCGGGCTCGGCTTCTCCCGTAGGGTCAGCCATGGACGTCTTGTCCGTGGTCGGGGGCAGCTCCACCCCCTCGATGCATTCTGCAATGAAATCAGCTATCACCTGGGCCTTCAAGGCCGACCGTGGCTGGAAGGAGATATCAAACTCGCCCAATCTGATGGCCCATTTGGCGAGCCATCTAGAGGTATCGGGGCTTCGAAGAATCGCCTTAAGGGGTTTGTCCGTCAGCACGACGATAGGATGCGCCTGGAAGTAAGGTCGGAGGTGCTCCGCTGCTATAACCAATGAGTACACCAGCTTTTGCACCTTAGGATATCTGACCTCGGCATCATGGAGAACCTTGCTGATATAGTAAACAGGTCTCTGTTGGCCACCTTTCTCCATCCGCACAAGGACGGTGCTGACAACCTCACTAGAAGCTAACAGGTACAGGTACAACACTTCCCCCTCTGCTGCCTTGGCTAGGAGCGGAGGGTTCCTCAAGTAGTCCTTCAAGGCTTCGAAGGCCGACTAGCACTCATCAGTCCACTGGAAGCGGTCTGACCGATGCAAAGTCTTGAAGAACGGGAGGGACCTCTCAGCCAACCGGGAGATGAAATGCCTGAGAGAAGCAATACGACTCGTAAGCTCCTGCACTTGCTTCTTGGTGGTTGGAGGGGTCATGTCAATGATGGCCTTAATCTTTTCGGGGTTAACTTCGATACCTCTCTAAGTGACCAGGAAGCCGAGAAACTTCCCAGAAGTCACCCCGAAAATGCACTTGGCGAGATTCAGCTTCATTTTGTGGTGCCTCAGTGCATCAAAGGACTCCTACAGGTCCTTGATGTGGTCGGCTTTATGGAGGCTTTTGACTATCATGTTATCGACGTACGCCTCCATGTTCCTCCCAAGCTGATCCTTGAAGACCCGATTGATCAGCCTTTGGAAGGTGGCGCCCGCATTCTTCAGGCCGAAAGGCATCATTTTGTAGCAATACAGCCCCCTGTCAGTGATGAAGGCTGTCCTCTCCTCATCTTCTGGATGCATCCTGATCTGGTTATACCCAGAGAAAGCATCCATGAAGCTCAAGAGTTGGTGGCTGGCCGTCGCATCCACCAGCTGGTCAATTTTTGGCAGGGGGAAGCTGTCTTTGGGGCACGCCCTGTTGAGGTCTGTGTAGTCTACACAGATCCTCCACTTTTCGCTGGCCTTCTTCACCATGACGACGTTGGCCAGCCACTCCGGGTAGTGAGACTCCCTGATGAAGCTAGCATCAAGAAGTTTCTTCACTTCCTCCTCAATGGCCCTCTGCCTTTCGGCAGCGAAGCTTCTCTTCTTTTGCCGGACGGGCCTGTAAGTGGGATCCAAGCTGAGCTGATGGGTGATAATATCTACCGGGATGCCTGGCATGTCGGATGCCGACCAAGCGAAGACATCCGCATTCTTCCTCAAGAAGCCGACCAGCTCCTGCCTGGCTCCCTCATCCAGGGTGCTCCCTATTTGGAGGACCCTCGTGGGGTCATCCTTCCTAAGGGGTACAAAGACAATCTTCTCGACGGGCCGACCATGGCTGTCGGCTTCGTCCCTGGGATCCAGTTGCTCGAGCATGGGTGATGGAGAACTAATATGCATGCAATTTTTTTTGTATGTTTTACATGTTGAGTTAGGTGATTAATTCCCAAATTTCAGATCAAAATTATTTGTAGGAAATTTTGTATGAATTTTTGAAGATCAGCATGCAGATTAGGACCTAGAAAAGTAGCAAAGAAGGACCGCCGGGGCTGAGAAGCCTCGGTTAGGGCAAGTTCTCCTACAATAAAACTACTGGAGGTAGAGGGGTGTACCTGACAACGTCTGTGAAGATCGCAGCGAAGGGGTCTCTCGTTCCTCGACGGATGCGGCCTGGAAAACCGAGCCAAAGACCCGCGGATACCCGGCTTTCTGCTCGGTGATCCGATTGAGGCTTGGCTGGAGTCGTTGGATTCGTAGGAACTCAGGGACCTGCAAACGACCTGTCACGGGTTAGAAAGCTCACAAAGGAACAAGAAAACAAAGTAAAAACAGCAAGGGAAGGCTTCTTTTGGAGTGGGCGTCCAGGGATCTGGAGGGTTTGTTGGCAGCAGGAAGATGATTGCAAACACCGGGAAGAAGAACTCTCACAAATCCCTTTATGCACACAGCAGGGTATCACACCACTCAATAGAAGAACTCAAGGTTTTCATTCATCAAAAATTCCCCTCATACAAGAGGCTAGGGTCCCTTAAATAGACCTTTAACCTTGGGCTCCAAGTAAGGGTACATAAGTCTTTACATAAGAATCCTTTTCCCTCTCAAACCCTAGCTAGAAAATAAGAAAATATTAGGTAGAAAAATCCCTAAAAATTTTCTTGACTTGGTCAAGACTCCAAGGATGCCTAGGGGGGCGTGTTGGGCTTCTAGGAGCAGCAAAAGGCCGGTCCAAAGGGGCTCGGGTGCATGGGTTTGGGCCTCTGGAAGCTGGGGTGGCCTGATGCCAGGTAGCAGGAATATTCCCTGGTATCTTGCTTCTTAGGGGCTTGGGCTTGGCACCTGGGCTTGATTTCTTTGGGCTAGGATGCAGATGGACCTTTGGAATCATGGATGCCCTTATCTATGAATATACTTTGGCATCTGGAAGAGAATCTGGGCATCTGGAGGGCATCTACAAGAAATCAGGGTTTTCTAAATTTTCCTCCTGGGGTCTTCAAATCTTCAAGCTAGGTTGGACTTGGGCTATACTTCCATGTCTTCAATCTAGTTGGACTTGGTCTTCACTTGTATGATATAGTCTTGAGTCTTCAGTATGCTTGGACAGGACTCAAAAATAAAATTAGCTCAACATGAGCTGACTAGCATTGGACTGAACTAGCTTAACATGAGCTGACAAGTACAGAACTGAAATAACAACTCAAAATACTCAAATAACAACTAAAATAGACTCAAATGACCTAAGCCCTTATTACAGATGGACTCATAAATTATTGATCAATTCACAGAGGATTGAAAAGCCTCTATCTTATTCTGGTGCCTCCGGTGTCCCCACCAATGGGGCGCTCGTCCAACTGCCTATCATGGATAGCTAGGCATTGCCGGGCCATTCTACGGTCTTCCCTCAGCTCTCCGACTCCATCGCGGGTCGGAAACTTGGCCAACAGGTGGTAAGTGGACACGATAATTCGGAACTTGTTAAGAGCCGGCCGTCCCAGGATTGCGTTATACGCCGAGGTCGTACGAACGACCACAAAATTGACGGAGAAGGTTTGCTGGTAAGGTTCCATCCCGAGAATAACAGGTAAGGCAATTTCACCCTCGACCTCGACGGAGTTTCCTCCGAAGCCAGTGAGTGGTGCTACGGACTCTCGCAGTCTAGACCTGGACAAGTTCATTCGGGTGAAAGCATCATACAGCAAAATCTCTGCATAACTTCCATTATCGATAAGGATGCGCTTAACATCATAATTAGCGATGACAGCCGACACAACCACTGGGTCATCGCCAGGGGGAGGAGGCTCCAGGAGGTCCTCATCATAAAAGCTAATTACATTAGATCCCCTGGGCCTCTTTACAATGTCTAGGTCCTCCTTCCGCCCCCAGTCGGACTTTCGGTGCAGCATGCCAACGCCTCCATCAGTTAGGCGCTGGTTGGGGAGCTCAGCTTTCCTTAGGGGATCTCTGGCAGTTGAAGTCCCGGTCCGATCCTGGCGGGGTCGGATGTACTTATTCAGGTACCCCCTGCGGATGAGGTCCTCGATGGCGTCCTTCAGCTGGAGGCATTCCTCCATGTCATGCCCATGGTCCCTGTGGAATCGGCAGTATTTATTTTTGTTTCTGGAGGCAGGGGGTCCCCTCATCGGTCGAGGTCTTTGGAAGAATGCCTCGTTTTCAATCTCCATCAAAATCTTCTCCTGTGGCAGGGAGAGAGGCGCATAGTTGTTGAACCGCTTGAGGTAGTCCCGCGGCTTGAGGCTTTGGCGCCGGGCAGATCGACCGTCGTCACCAGGAGGTCGCGCTGCGGGGGCCTTATCGCCCCGCTTCTTCGGGGCCGACCTCCTCTCAGCCTGGCGCCGGCTCGCTGATTGCTCTTCCTCCAAGGCATATTTGTGTGCCTTTGCCAACAGGTCGGTGTAGCTTGTGGGGAGCTTCTTGTCCAGGAAAAATGTAAGTTTGGATGATCGAAGCCCCCTCTTAAAAGCTGACATGGTCACCGCTTCATTTAGGTCAGGGATCTCCAGGGTGGTCGAGTTGAAGCGGGCCATGTATTCCCAGAGGATCTCTCCCTCTGTTTGTTGAATGAGAAAAAGACAGTCGGTGTTCTTTGGAGTCCGGTTGCAGGTCCTGAAACGAGAAAGAAACAGGATCTCGAGCTGAGAAAAAGAATGGATCGTACCTGGATGGATGGCGGAGAACAACATCCGCGCAGCCTTCTTCAAAGTCGCCGGGAAGGCGATATAGTGGAGGGCGTCAGACGTGCCTTGCACCATCATATGGGCTTTGTAGGCGCCCAGATGATCCAAGGGGTCGGTGGTACCGTCGTAGGGGTCCACCTGTGGGATCTTGAAGTGTCGGGGGATTGACTCCCCCAGAATCTCTGCGGAGAAGGGCGAGCGAGTGTCGTGCGCTGGCCTTCCTCCATTGTTCTACCATTCGGCTATCTCGGCAATGCGCTCCTCCATGCGCATAATCTTACTTCCGTAGTCATGCGGGTCCATAGCAGGGCGCCGGCCGTCCAGAGGGACAGAATCAGCGAAAGAGGGGGAGGCCGATCTCGCCCTCTTTCCTTCAGCGTGGGCCCTCATAGACCCCTGGGGTTCTGGAATTGCGTGGGATGGGGGTGGAGGCGCCTCCGGCCGCCGGCTGTTGCCCGCCTCCGATTGGTGATTGACGCAGGAAGCCGCTGGTGGCTGCTGCTGATGATCCGCCATCTCCTGGAAGCGCTGGACCGCAGAGGTAAGTGTTTCAATGCGGTTTACCAACGTCTGGAACTGCTGTAGCCTTATGGTGATGGTGGGCTCAGCGATAGCGGCGGCATTGCTCTCAGCGTGGTGTGCACCAGGCCCCTGGTGGGAGCGTCCTCCCCTCGCAGAAACACTCCGGGTTCTTCCTCTTACCATTGCTGCGTCTTTCCTGTCAAACTTTTCTTTTAGAGGAGGAGCACGACAAAGGTTCAAGCCCTCCTTCTAGCGCTAATCCGTTGCTGCTACTCCTCTAGGACCTGGTTCGGTGGGCGTGCTGGAGAGCTCCTCGACCGGCCTACCTGCAAAAAGTCCCTGAGCGCCGGAGGGGCTTCGGCGGGGGACACTCCGATGCTTAAGTTAGAGGAGGGCTGGAGCGACAGAATGGGAAGAAGTTCGAAAGGAAAGTAAGCAATGGGGAAGAAGAACATTACCTTTCGTGGAGGTCCCCCGGGTGTGCTTTATAGGCACAGAGCGCTGCCAAATTCTGTTGGGGGAGCAGGCTGGGAAAGCCCGGATATACCTCTAAGAGGATGGGCGTGGCAGCGAGATCGTTGATGGCGGCGTGTCAGGTGTGTCAAAGCAGTGGTCACACACTGGAATTTGTTACAACGGAATGTCAGAGCTGCAGGAGAGAAGAGGTCCTTGGAAACTTCAAGCAACCTTTCAGCCGTGGGCCGGCTGATCTCCCAGAAGCCTACCGGGGTGCCCAGCGATGTCTCCAGGAGCCGATTAGAGCATCCAGAGGGACCGTCGCACGGGCGGTAAGATGCCTACCAGCCTTCAAAGCCCTTGGGCCGGCTTTTCGGGCGAGCCGACCGGGGAGTTGGACTTCGCGAGAACCAACTGACCGGATGCCAGGGCCGGTCCGATCGGGAACTGGTCGAATGGGCGCATCAGAACCCAACCACGATTAGACCCACCTCGTACTTGTTAATGGAATCTAATCGTCGTCTACCCAACCTCACCTACTGTGAGGCTTTGTCATTAGGTTCCACATCTTTCCATTTTCCATGCCATGTATCCGGGGTTGGATAGGTCCATCTTTCCAGTCTTGTACGGAGTCTGAATGTATGACTTATCCAAACTAGGTGGCCATGCCCAATTGGTATAAACAACAGTAATGAGCAATGATTATGGACATCCAAGTTGATGGAGATTGATGGTCCAGTATTTGAGAGTTCCTGTTAGAATTAGTTCTTGGCAAATTGGGTTCCATCACATAAATTTTGATTGATTTCTATTTTTTAGATAAGAAATTAGGCTCCGGTTAAAGTGAGGCGTGTGGTATGCTAAGCATCCGTTGGAACAATTAATCAGCTGATTTTCAGGTAAGTGAACGAAATTAGCTCAAAAAGATGCACCTTCTAATACTTGAATGTAAGATTGACTTCAAAATGGGGGGTGTGATTATCGAGACAACAGCTAGTTCACTCTATGGTATAGCATATATTTGAGAAAAAAATTGTATAAACAAAAGAAAACTTCTATCGCCTTCTCGTCTTCTCATCGTAGAACATATAATGTTATAGGAGTTTCATTATGTTTTTGAGAAGATAGAAAAATGATGCTGCTTGAAGAACTAAACGAAAAAAACAAAAAAAAAATCCTGGACCACTGTAACAAAACAAAAAGACTATCTGGCAAATGGCAGTTCGGTGAACCTCCTCTTCCCTTGCGTTCGCAAGGAATTGGGGCTGGTACTGGTAGCTCGGTTGGAGGAGAGATCTAGGTAACATCTCGTAATGAAAGATAACATGGATGAGCTGAGAGAGAAGAGGGGGTGCCATTGACGTATATATAGCTAAAGAAGTTGGTATTTGCTCAACCTGCCTCAACAAAACTTCCAAAAGGAGAAAAAAAAAACCTCCAAAGGATTATAAAAAATCATAGCCAAATAGACGACGGGTCCCACTAATGGGCCATATACGCTTGTTTTAGGTCTCATGGCATTATCAGAAAAGGAAAGAGAAATAAAGGCACCGAAGATAGATGCAGTTTCCGCGGATCGGACACACAACTATCTTGTAAGCCATACGTGTCACGTGATTCCACATCTCGGGCAAATTTTTGGGGCTCTTTCACTTCGCTGTAAGCTTTTTTTTTTTTTTTTTTTAATAATTTTGATAGGGTCGCCGTTAGCATTTTCGTGAAAGAAAAAAAAGTTAAGGATGTCAAATATGTAAAATTGATAATAACTGAATTATTTTTATTATTATTATGTATTGAATATTTTTTAATAAAATAAAGATACTTAAAATGATGCTAGAGATGATAGTTATAGTGGCCTCTCTATAATTATACATATATATATATATATAAAGCAATGATAAACGACGTTGCCGAAACCTTCGGCTTCAACCACGGGGCATGGAAGCCGCTCACGGCTAGCTCTTTTAAGAAATTTGAAGAAATTGATTGATATAAAATAAGAAAATACGAAGAAAATATTCCAGGGATCGCGTTAACGGGGCGCGAACGGCATGACCGCCCCCCGACAGAGAACTGGCTACAGCCGGTCGCCCACGTAATCCGACCCGGGTCTCCGGATCATTCCTTTTAAATTTAAAGTCCCAAAATCCACTCTCTTTCTCTCGCTGGGATCGCCGGTTCGCCGTTTCCCGTATCCTCCACCTTCGTCGAGGCTCCGATCGGAGGGTTCCCGGTCCCTTTTAGGGTTTCGGGAACTCGATTTTGGCGCGGGCCGGTCGATTCTAGGGTTTTGGAGCGCTTCTTGATGCCATGGAGGGCCTTTGTAGAGGCGTGGAGATATTGGAAGGTAGAAATTTGGGAAGGTGACAGTTTTTGTGAGTTCTTTGAGTCGTATTCGGCAATGCTGGATGAAATCTCCGCTCTTTCTAGGGTTTCTCCACTGGATGGGAAGTGGAGACGTTTCCAAACCCTAATTGCTGTTCTATGTGGAGCTTAGGGTTTCATCTGTGTTGATTTGAGCAGTGGATGGATTTCGGAGCCTTCACGACTGGTTTCATGTGTGGATTGGTTCGAAGGAAGAGAGAATCTTGACGTTTCTTTTGGAGAGAAGGAATCTTGGGATAGAGGGAGGAGTTTGAGCTAGGACCTTTGAATCAAGCCCTAGGCATGTTAAAAATTAGAGAAATTAAGAGATCTTTGTGAACATTTGTGCTGAGATCGGAGGATAAGCGAGTGGTTTCTTCCATGTCGGGTGCCCCGAAGGTCCGGTCCATGAACGTCGAGGATGCTGAGGTGAGGCCAGTCCTTGGGCCCGCTGGAAATAAAGCAAGGCTGGCAGGTACAGCTCGGAAGCCTGCTTTGAAGCCTGTGCGGAAGGTGGAGAGAGCAGAGGTCGGGGCAACAGAGGAGAAGAAGGCTTCCCCGCGAGCACTTGATTCACCACCTCTAACGCCAACTTTAAGTGCTTCCACCGCTCTAAGGAGGCATGAGCTGCTTATCCGCTCCAATTTGTCACTCAATGCTTCTTGCTCCTCGGATGCTTCCACTGATTCCTTCTGCAGCCGGGCGTCCACGGGGAGGATTGGGAGGCTAAGTCTCACTAGTCGCCGGAGGCAGAGCATTCCCAAGCCAGCAAAGATTCCTGTGAAGCTGGAAAAGATTGTTCCTGTTGGTGTCTCATTGGCTTCGCCAGAAATTGTACAGGGAAAGAGGAGGTGTGCATGGGTGACGGCAAATGCTGGTGAGTTCTTTATTTTGGTCATTGTGAAATACATAAACTTTGTGCTGGGTAAACGAAGTATTCTTTTTGTCCTTTGAGTGGCTTATGCTGTGTCTTCCTTGTAATTATAATAAGTATGTGGAAGTACATAGAACCTTTTCACGAGTTATTGTCTACAAAACTTGTTCATACTGCGTGGTAACAAATGTTGCCATTTGTATTTTTGCGATCTTGAAGCATGGTCACATGAACCCCTTTGTGTTCCTTTTACTCTCTTAACTTAAGCGGTTCTTTTTTTTTCCCCCTTTTTTCCTCTCCTCTTTCACAAATTGTAATTTTCGGGACCGATAAATTTACTTAGAAAAGATATTTTGTTGGGCCGTGGGAATCTACGATAGCTTGGTAAGGCTAATGTCTTCTTTACACTGGCTCAGGATCTTATTTTCTGATGTTCGGGATTCACGCAAATGGTTTTATCTAATCTACAAAAACTTTTGAAGGGTACATGCTTTGGATACTAAAGTATGACTGCTTGTGAAGTAATAATGTACACTGCATATTTATGGAAATTTAATATAGTTTATCCCGTGTCTTGGTTATCTATTAGCAAATTTGGCATGCCTTTAATAATATTTTTAGGTATATCTTGGTTTATTTATATGGTGGTGAGTTCATGGATGCATTAAAAATGTTAGGGCAGTGGAGCTGGACTATCGGATTTTGGTAATTAAAAAAATGCTGCAAGAGTTATCCGGATTCGCAAAATTTTAAAGCACCTTCTATTTTCTGACATCTTTTTTGTTCTAATCCACAGTTTTTGCTAGCTCTAGCCCTTCATATTCCTTGAGCACAATTCTTGTTCAAAATACTATGCCAACTAGGATATAGTCCTTCCACATTCATTCTAGAACAATGCTGATGGCAAAATTTTGAGCATTGTGGTTGGATTGCCACATTTCTGAGTCAACCTGGAACTTCTTCCCCAGGCAAATAAGAGATGTGCGAACCAGCAGAATGAAGTTCCACTGGCATGTTGAGAGCAAAGTTGCTCAGCCTATCTGCACCCTGAAGTTGTTTGAGTATCCATAATTACTTCTGGGAAAAAAAAAAAAAAAACATTTTATTCCACATCTTTGGTCCCAGTGTTGTTGGAACCTTAATAATTACATTTATTTTTAGCAGCACTTCTATTATTTAAAATTTGAGTGTTAAAAGAGTAGCCCCCATGCACCCCTGCATTTTCTGCATAGGTTTCTTTCCTCATTACATTTGAACTTACAGTCTTGCTGATGGCTGATGTATCTGATGTACAAGCCAGCCTGGCCTATGATCAGGCCAACCCATCTTTCAGGTTCATGGTCAAGTTTCTCAACAGTAATGTTTGGTAATTTGAGTCCACTTATCAAATAAAATAAAAGATAAATTATTGACCAACTTTCCCAATTCTTAATTTAAATTGGCCCAAAATTTATTATAAACCCTTTATTCTAAGAACTTGGAACATCGTATGCATCTTTTAGTATTTCACTGTAACATCCCTGCATACATGAAATGAGAATGGAGGGGGCACTCAATGTCTTTCCTTCTGTTTTTGCTGTGACATTGTGTTTACAATTGGAATGGAGATTCCTTCTCTATATTGAGCAATTCCAAGCATTTCTTATCTGGCAACTTCCAGATTATCTTCTTGTTTTTTTTTAAGGTGTGGTGTGATTTTATCTCCCCACATGAGCTGTACCTATTTATTGTTGCCTAATAATATGTATAAATTCTCTTCACTGGCTAGTGATTTAGTTTTTCAATGGATACTGGCTCTCACTTGGTGCTTAGCAGTGGGTATTTGGGTTGCATATTGCTTGTGTTATTTTCTTGCTCACACTGCATCTGGCCTGCTATTCTCATCTTGCATCATCACATTCTTTCTTAATAAGATCTAGAAAATGGACATAAGGCTATCTCGAGGAGGTGTTTTATTAAACAACAAAAACCTTCAGTGTACCGGGTCTCTTTGTTTATGCATCAGGCCCATGTAGACCTTGGCTGCATCTTTTAGATTAGGAATGTGCAATAACTGTGCTGTCAAGATTATTTTTTGTTAACTGCTTGAGCATGAATTTCATGGTAAAATCTGAACTTTGTAATCACAGGTTCTAGGCACAATCCTCCATGTCAAAACCCAACCTAATGCTAGTGTTCTAGGATGAGTTCAAGTGATAACTGATATGTGTTCTAGGGATATTGCATTAAGATATTTCTAACAGAAAAGATAAAACTATTGTAACCTTTTTGCTTTTTTATTTATTGCATTTTCTTGATTCTGATATGATTTCTTATGTTCCATATAATAGAGAGAGAGAGATCATAAATGGCATCTCTTGCATCAATAACACCAGAGGGATATTAGTTGCATGTAATTGGGATGTGGATGGAAAAGAATGAAATAGAGATATTTTGAAGTTCCGTACTAAGGATTATAAGCCTGTTTAAGTCATTTGACACACAATTCTGAACCACAACTGCATCATTAACATTTAAGAAAACAAATTTACTGAAATATAAGATTTCCTTCCCCTCTGTTTATATTACTTTCTGTTTACATGATCATCACATGTCATGAAGTGAGGCCTGAGATTTGCAAAAGAGGATCTCCAGGGAGAAGATGAGAGTGACCAGAAATCTACATGATTCACTTTTTTATATTAAAAATTCTATTTCTACTTCATTTACTCTACCTGAGTGTTTTTCCAAAAGAAGTGCTGTGAAATGGGCTAGAGTTTGAAGCGTTTGCTATGTTTTAATATATAATTTATCCCTTTCTTTGCATCATGATAAGTCAAACTGCTTTGGCATCTGTTTTGTGTTCTCTGATATTTTAATGCATTGTAGATGAGTTTTGTGAATGGTTGCACGGATTAAGGCTGTGGATGAAGTGTTACTGTAACTGGCCTCCTTGAAACCACCCTCTCCTGGATTTTATTGTCAGAAGATTTGACATCATATGTAGTTATGTTGTTTTGTTAAGGGCCAGGCCCTACTCTAAACATTGGATAATTCAGCACCGCAGTTTTTATGACTTCTATGATCTCCTTATATCAAGTACTGATGTTCTCCAATTGGCATATCTATAAAACATATTGGGAGAAGGTATTTGCTTAACCATGTCAAAGTCAGGCACTCCTTGTTGGCTGAAGGTTTACATTGGTGGTAGTTTGCTCATGACATGTCTCATTGATGAAAACAACCTATAAGTGGCTAGAACAGTTTGCATTAGTATTTTGAGTGTTCTGCTATTGAACTCTATTGCTTCATTCTTTTGCAGCTAAGTTAAAAATTTATAAGAACATGATAAAATTAGCAATATGGTGTAGATAAAATGTTGGATAATATACAATCTAAGATGATCACAATAATCTTTGGTCAAGGTGGCGATGGTCACTTAAAAAAAAAAGGTCCAGTAAATTGGAAAGCATAGGAGCTGCATCATTTAAGGCAATATTGCCAAGTATGTATGTTTGGTCTCAGTATACTAGAAAGTGTAGGAGCTGCATTGTTTAATGTGATGTGATTATGGTTAGATGGTCTGGTGGAGAGATTCGTTAAGCCAACCCTCACTAATGTTGATGGTTATGTTGCTATATTTGCCTTTTCCTTTGATGCACTATATTTTATGTTGTTTCTATTCACCGACAGTGCTTATGCTGTTCATTTCTTACACTTCTCAGCCTCAAAAAATGTCAATCGTCTAGTCAGATATAATGAATTCTTTCTGTGCTGTCGTTTTTAAAATATTCTGGGTTTATCTGTTATAACAGATCCCTGTTATGCTGCCTTTCATGATGAAGAATGGGGAGTCCCAGTGCATGATGATAAGTATGCAATCTCAACTCTAATGTCACTTTGCTTGGACAGCAATAAGTTAATATTTATTTGTTTATCAGATTACGGAAAATGATCTTTTGTGTCTAAAAATCTCAAAAATATATACAGGAAACTGTTTGAGCTGCTAGTACTATCAGGTGCATTGGCTGAACTTACATGGCCTGCAATTCTCAGCAAGAGACGTATGTTTAGGTAACTCTTGCCTCTGGCATGAAACCCTACTGAATTTCTTTTCGAGTATATGATCTTACCATCTTGGACATACCTTTTCACAGGGAGGTTTTCATGGATTTTGACCCAGAATCGGTTTCTAAATTAAATGAGAAGAAGCTTATAGCACCAGGAAGCTCTGCCAGCTTGCTTTTATCAGAGCCAAAGCTGCGTGCTATCATTGAAAATGCTCGCCAAATACTCAAGGTTGATTCCTCTTTCTTTTCTTTTTTGTTTTTTTGTTTTGTTCACTGTCCTTATCATTGTAATTGTGTCAACTAAATATATACTTATTTGGGTGCATGGGATTATTCCTTCTTGCATTAATGCATACTACTTTGGGATAAGCCACTGATTTGTTTGTGTTTTTCTTCTATGATATGAGCATTGATTAATTGCAGTAACTCATTGGATAATTATTGAGAAAGTAACATGGTGTATACTGACTATTTAGGGTCTATCTTCATAAGCATGCCATCTGGCAATTGGAATCGGTCCGGTTTGAAGTAGTCCTTTTATTCTACTTTGGTACAAATTGATGACAGTTACTTTTGATTCTGCTGGTGCAGATCATACAGGAGTTTGGATCATTCAATAGATACTGCTGGAGCTTTGTGAACCAGAAACCCATCGTGAGCAGATTTCGCTACCCGCATCAAGTCCCGGTAAAGACTCCGAAGGCTGACGTTATAAGCAAAGACATGGTGCGAAGGGGTTTTCGGAGTGTTGGGCCAACAGTCATCTACTCCTTCATGCAGGCCTCAGGGATAACCAATGATCACCTTATCCGCTGCTACAGATTCGAGGAATGTGTAGCGGCTGCCACATCGGTAGGTGGGGATGAAGGGAATGCTATCAGGGCTAATCATAAGGTGGAGGAGAATATGAAGGCAGGCGAGAAGGTGGGGAACGTGGTCTTGGACTTGTCTGGAGCTATGGATGGACTGAGCATCTCATAGCAAATGGGGGCAGGGTATTGGGTGGGTTTGGAGTTTATAATACTTTTGTACAATTAGACTGGCCGGTGGCTTGCTCTTTCTAGGGAATGAGGTGGTCCTTTGTGTAGATATTTGTGAATTTTATGCAATCTTGGTTTGTAGATGTCATTGATGCTGTGAGAGGAAGTACACTGTACACGTAACTCCTATTTGTAGTTTTTGTTGTTGCTGTTGCCGTGGGGTGGGGTCAGATTCTTTAAACAATCGGAGGGCTCAGTATAACCCACAAAGTGGGTGTGGTAAGTCAAGCTATTTGACGGTTCTCGATGCTATTGACTAATAATGTAGGTCAGAAAAGTAGAACAGAACTTACTGATATATTTGTTCACCTAATTGATTCTAGGGGTGGTTGGCATGTTTCAATCTCTTCTGCCGTGAATGATTATTTGGTGATCGGAGTATGATGAATGGAGCTAGATTCCTTGGAAAGGTGAGGCTGAAATCAGGATAGATACTAATCAACAGAATGTCATGGTCATCCTCTAGATTTCGAAAGGATTTGATATGAATAATTTATGACGACCTGGTGCTCCAAACTGCCGAGCGTGCAACGAAATCTTGAAAATAAGATCACGGGAGGATCAGGTCCACCGTCTACCCAGGGGAAGTGGTTGGCAGATTTATTTCATTAGATTTGGTTCACCAGGTAACTTCTCAAAAACTTTTGTGTCCAACTGTCCTTCGCCCCCCCCCCCCCCCCCTCTTCCGTATCGTCGCTCATTTAGGGCGGTGCATGGCGGCACCATGGATTTTTTAAAAATATTATTTTTTAAATATAATATTATCTAAATAATGCTGTTTGAAATAATATTATCACATTATCGTTGTTTTGGGTTACGTGGGTTTTTTATTTTTTATCATTTGGATCATCGGAACGGCAACGTGGAATGCATGCATTGAAACCTGCATCTTCAGGTTAAAAACGCAGGTTGAACCTGCACTCTTAGCGAGTCCATATAGCCGACTGAGCGCCTTTCGAAGAAAAATAAAAAGATGGCACAATCCAAAGAAAAAAAAAGAGTTGGTCCTCCTGTTCCTGTCTCCGATCCAGTGGTGGTCTCATTATTTTTCGTAATTTGATTATGGCGATCCATTTTTCAGGTATTTTATTTTAGTAAATGGTATGTTTGTTTTTTTTAAAAAATTATTTGGAATGATTTGGCTTTAATTTTTAAGAAAATGAATATTAAATATTATTAAAATTTTTGATTTTTTGGAATGATCCAGTGATATGTTATTACTGGCATTTAGAATGCATTATTGAAAGCTTTTTTAATATTAATCATGTTTTTTTTTTTTTTTGGTATGATATGTTAATTTTGGTATATTGAACATGTTAGGTACCAAGTTAGTTGTTTAATTTTTTAAAGAAATATATTTGTCTAAATGAATGGAAAAAAAATTATTTTTGCGATCATGGTGTTGATGAATTTGGGATGGACTGGGTTTATTTAATATAAAATATAAAATCTTAAAAATAATGTAAAGGTGTTTGTTGATGTAAATAAGATCAAATTAAAATGTTAATACATTATTATTTTAAAAAAATAATAAAAAAAGTTAGATTGATATAATTCAAAATTTATAGTAAATTTATAAATTAATTGTAGTTTGAAAAAAATAGAAGTTGTAATTATTTGAATAAAAATAATAAAAAAATATTATTTGTAAATAAATAAAAATTTAGGATTGATTGTTAGAAAAACATGAATTTTTTTAAAAAATAAGTGATATTCTGTTAGGAAATTATTGGTATTAAAATAATAAAGAAAATCTATTCCTGTGAAAAATATACTTAGATTTTTGAGAAATAAATAATAAATAATAATAGATTACTTAATTAGTTTGGAATTAAATTGTAATCGTAGATTAGTTAATTATATAATAAGATTTAATATTGATAAAAAATGAGTAGCAAATATAAAATTTAGAAATGATATGATAATATAATTTAAAATATTATATAATATTTATGAAGAGTGATAGTTGTGATAGGAAAATTCTTAGATAATCAGTAAGAATTAAAATTTTTTTTACAATATGAATTGTATTGTAAGTCCTAATTAAATTAAAGATATTTATATTAAAAAAAATAAGGGAAGCTTTAAAAAAATAAAATTGTAAGAAATAAAATTTTTTGCTATATTATTAAGAGAATATAGGTTAATAAATTTTAAATAATATTAGTGATAATTTATTAAAAAAGTATTTTTAAAGTAATAAAAATATATATATAATTTTGAAAAATGTATTAGAAATTTTAAGAAATATATATTAATCAATTAAAAATTATCAAATTAGTTGTAAAGTAAACATTAATCATAGTTTAATGAATAAACATTTAAATTTATTTGTATATTAAAAACCAGTGGGAAATATTAACTTTAAAAAATATATGATAATGTAAAAAAAATTGGTTATTATTTATGAAGAGTAATAGTTATGATTATTTAAATAATATTAGTAATGGAAAGTTCTAAGATAATAAAAAAATTTATAACATGAATTGTATTATAAGTCCTAGTTAAATTAAAAAAATTATATTAAAAAAATAAGATAAGCTGCTCAAAAATAATTTTGTAAATAATAAAATTTTTGGCTATATTGTTAAGAAAATATAGTAATGTAGCAAAATCGCTGACATGGAGTCCTCCTCGAACCTAGCTGGTGGTCGTGCTGGCAAGGATTGCCATGCCAGTCCTGCCCCATCCTTTGAGCCCTTCCGCCGGGTGGCTCCCTCAGGGTCGAGTCTCCGGTCGAAGTTGAGCTCCCCTTGTTCCTCGAGCCTCGAGAGCTTCTGCCAGGGTGGCTCCCTCAGGGTCGAGTCCCGGCCGAAATCGAGCTTCCCTCGAGCCTCGAGCCTCGAGAGCTTCTGCCAGGGTGGCTCCCTCAGGGTCGAGTCCCGGCCGAAATCGAGCTCCCCTCGCTCCTCAAGCCTTGAGCCCTTCCACCGGGGTGGCTCCCTAAGGGTCGAGTCCCTGGTCAAAGTCAAGTTCCCACCTCGCTCCTCGAGCCTTGAGCCCTTTCACTGGGGAGGCTCCCTGAGGGTCAAGCCTCCGGTCGAAATCGAGCTCCCACCTCGCTCTTCGAGCCTCGAGCTCTTCCGCTGGGGTGACTTCCTTAGGGTCGAGCCCCCAGTCGAAGTCGAGCTCCCACCTCGCTCCTTGAGCCTCGAGCCCTTCCGTCGAGGCGGCTCCCTTAGGGTCGAGCCCCCGGCCGAAGTCGAGCTCTCACCTCGCTCCTTGAGCCTCGAGCCCTTTCGCCGGGGTGGCTCCTTTGGGGTCAAGCCCTCGGTCGAAGTTGAGCTCCCTTGAGCCACGTGCCCTTCAGCTAAGAAGGGGTACCCGGCTCGAGGTTGATCCATGGTCAAGGTCGACCATGAAGCTGGTACACCAAGCGGGTAGCGGCACGTCACCCCAAGGCCTATGGAGGGAGAGCGCGCCGATCTACGGGGAACCATCTCAACGGGGCACCAGGGTCCCTTTAGGCCACCGTTTATACCAGCTAGAGAAGGATGCACCGCTAGAGATACCGCGCCCCTCCACCGACCGTCTACACCGCCTTGATGAAGAAGGTTGCACCAGTGGCCTCGAGTCCTAGAGCGCCTATCCCTGGATCGAGGCTTTACTGAGTTTCACCAAACAGGATGTCCTACCAGGGCATCAGAACTTGCGATATAACTTCTGACCATAAAGGGAGAAAGGGCCTTAGGCGCAATCTCCAAGTACTGCTCGTCATTGACCTCTTAGCATCCTCGAAGTAGGGGAGGAGGGGTGAGGCGGGCCCGAGGCTGGTAACATGCAAGACCTTCTACCTATAAGAGAAGGAGAGAGCCTTCGAGGCAGGTAAGTAAGAATAGGTAGAGGAAAGGATAGCGAGAAGAATGCTCTGAGGCTACCAGAGATCTCGTCGCAAGAGTCCCAACGGACATAGTTGTCATAGCTCCAGCTCTCCCCCTCCATCGAGACTCCCCCTTCATTCTTTCCTTTAAAAACCTCTAAGAGTGGAAACCAACTTGGGATCCACCTCAGAGGATCTGTTTTCTTAGATCGCCTTACTGACTTGACCGTCGGAGTATCCTCGTCGGAACCCCTGGCCTGGATCTCCTTTCTTTTGCAAGACCAAGCACAAGTATCGGACACCAGGTAAAGAAGGTACAACTTGGCACCACGTAGGAGCTACAGCCATGACGATTCAGGCGGCAACATATAAATTAATAAATTTTAAATAATTTAGGTGATAATTTATTAAAAAATATTTTTAAAATAATATATATATATATATATATATATGAAAAATGTACTAGTAATTTATAGAAATAAATATTAATCAATTAGAAATTACCAAATTAGTTGTAAAATAAACATTAATCATAATTCAATGAATTATATATTTAAATTTAATTATATATTAAAAATTGATGGAAAATATTAACTTTAAAAATATATGATAATGTATTAAAAAATTGGATAATATTTATGAAGAGTAATAGTTGCGATTATTTAAATAATATTAGTAATAGAAAAATTCTAAGGTAATAAAAAATTTTTACAATACGAATTGTATTATAAGTCCTAGTTAAATTAAAAAGAATTATATTATAAATTATAATGAAAGCTGTATGAAATTAATTTTAGGTAATGATAAAAATTCTTGATCCGGGGGTGGAGCCTGTAGTTGGAATGAATTTTTAATATTTGTATAATTTTAATATAGATATGCAACATTCATGTTTATTATTTTTAGTATTTATGACTATTCTTATTGGTGTACTTGTAATACGTAAATATATATAAAAATAATTAATTAGTTTGTTATTTATGTTTATAAAATTTGCATTGCATAAAATCGTAGACCCGTCAATTGATTGATATACATATTCTATTTATCCATATATTTATATAATTTTATATGGATACCTATAATTATGTACATTGGTCAATTGATTGTCTAATTTGGACAGTTTGGAAATTGCAATCAATTTTATAGATCAGTTAAGAATAGTAATGAAATGATATATAATTGGAATTGTAAGAAATTTTGGATAGCATTTTTCTTTAGTTCTCCTTGCACATATATATTTGTATAGAGAGAACTAAGGAAAAATACTATCGAAACTTATTTGATCCTAATTGCATATCATTTGATTTCTGTTAACTGATCTATAAAATTGATTATAATTTCTGAATGGGATAGGGCCCTTACCTATTAGATGGTGATAGGATGCCTGTTTTACGTATATCATTTTTAAATTTTATTTTCGTATATATTCAGAAATATAGTATAATAGTTTTTTAATATTACGTATCTTTTAACTTCTCGTTATATGATTGTTATGTTATAAATAGTTATGTATATAAAGCATATTTGTAGATATATAGATTTTTTTATTCTGAATGTCAGCATATTTTATATTTTTATAAATTGTACTAATGTTACATTTAATTTATTGAATATAGCATGTTTCATCATGTATTCATTTAATTTTTTTTGTAGTGAAAAATGGGAGAAGTTATCACAATGTTATGTTATATTAATGGTTGTATCGTTAATAGAAAATTTGATATTGAATACAATCGTTGAATAGAAAAGGCAATTAGAATTAAATATGGAATCACACATGAAGAACTATTGAATAGAGGTGGGCATTGGGCCATGCTGGGCCAGGCCCGACCCAGGCCCACTAGGCCACAGGCTAAATGGGCCGTGCCTGGCCCGGCTCGTTTAGTAACGGGCCGGGCCAAGCACGGTCCGCTTAACCTGAAGGCTGGGCCCGGCACAGCCCTAGGCCCGGGGGGTGGCTGATGGGCCAGGCATGGCCCACTGGCCCATCAGCCCAGTTATTTTTTTTTAATTTTTTTTTTAAAAAAATGGGCCGGGCCTGGCCCGGCCCGTTTGGGCCCGTTACGGGCCGGGCTTGGCACAGCCCGTTTGGCCCATAACAGCTAAAAAACAAGTATTTTTTGGTTTTTTACTATTTTAACCCTCCCAACTGTCATAAAATGGGCACATTTATTTTTAATTCTTAATTTTTTATAATTGTACACTTAATTTTTACAATCTACTCAGATCGGACTAACAAATGAGAAACATTGATTTGAGAAGAGGACTATTATTTTCGTCGGACAACTTCGTTATTGAGATCCTGTGAAGCACACGATAGCTACAATGATTTTATTTACATGATGCATACATATTACGAAGACGGTGAAAATGTCAGTTGATGTGGCGAGCCACTAACATGGTGCCCATGTTGGATCTAGCTAAGTGATGAGGTGGCGAAGAACGCCACTTGGCCCAACTGAGGTCGAGCTCCTGACTAAGGTCGAGCTTCCATATGAGATCGAGCTCCCAGCTGAGGTTAACCTTCCATATGAGGTTAACCTCCCATATGAGATCGAGCTCCCAGCTGAGGTTAACCTCCTATATGAGATCGAGCTCCCAGCTGAGGTTAACCTCCCATCCAAAGTCGAGCTCCCGTCCAAGGTCAAGCTCCCGTCCAAGGTCAAGCTCCCAGCCAAGATTGAGCTCCCATTCAAAGTCGAGCTCCCAGCTGAGGTCGAGCTCCCCTCCGAGGTCGAGCTCCCAGCTGAGGTTGAACTCCCGTCCAAGGTCGAGCTCGTAGCTAAGGTCGAGCTCCTAGCAAAGGTCGAGCTGCTGTCCGAACCCAGTCCCCGCATGTAAGAGGATAGCAGGAAGCGAGATACGGTCTGATGATGATGATATAAACACTACTGATGATTAGTAAGATTTTGATCTTTTATTTTTAATTCTTAATTTTTTAAAATTGTATATTTTTATTTTTTTAATTGTTAAAGTGAGTTATCTCTATTTTTTTCTCCTTTCTTATTTTATTCTGGAGGTCAGGCCTAGTCCCCCTCCTTTCATGTACTATTTTGATTTAAATTAATAAACTGGTAGGGGTCTATGCCAAACCCCCCACCATTATGGTGGCTTTATATTAATAAATTCTTAGTTCCCAATATTTTTTTAATTTATTAAAAAATATTTTTTATAAATAAAAATTTTATTTTTATTTATTTTAAGGGGGCCGGGCTATGCCTGGCCCTGCCTAGGCCCTTGTGGGCCGTGCCGTGCCGGGCCCGGTCCAAGCCCTAATGGGCCGTGCCGTGCTGACCCGCGGGCCGTGCCAGCTCAGGCCCTTATGGGCTGTGTCGGGCTTGGCCCGCGGGCCAGAAAATCTAAACCCGGCCCGGCCCCTTATTATGGGCCATGCCTGGCACAGCCCGTTACTGTAGGAAGCGGGCTGTGCCAAGCACGGCCCGCTTCGTGCCGGGCCGTGCCAGCCCATGGGCGGCCTAGCCTAGTGCCCATCTCTACTACTGAACATGTTATATAGTATCTTCCGTATTGACAGGACAAAGTATAAATTAGTGATTACATATAGATATCCATAACTTGTGCAGCCGATATTAGTGAAGTACGAACATGTTCTGATCATCGATGATGAGGATATAGAGATAATATTTTCTACTATAAGTGCATATCAATGTCTATCAGGTACAGAGTTGTATATAGATGTACAATTCGTTGAAGATGCTCGACCCATTCCTAAATCAAATGAATATGAAGAGGTTGTTCAAAATTTAGCAATAAGTAGCAACAGTGAATGGGTTGTTTTTGTTCATAGTCGAAACATTTATAATAGTCCTCAAGTAAATACTGCTTCATTATATATTGAGGATCACATTCGTGCAATGAAAAGTGTTGCCGCCAAGACTGTCGTTGTCCATAGCTGTTGCCGGCACCGGAGTGCGCTCCTCTCGCTGTCTGCTGGTCCTCTGCTTCTGGACTTGCGAAACAGGGGTTAGTGACCCGGGCCGGGGTTTCCGGCGGGGGTACTCCAATGATCAAGTCAGTGACGATCCAGGAGAACAGATCCTCCTGGTCGGGCCCCTCTTGATGGACTCCGCACTAGGAGGAGTGAAGAATGTGTGTAGGTGAAAACGTAACAGGGGGAGATTAATGGCGGGGACAGAGGGGTTCCCTGTTCCTCCGCTTCTTCTTGTTTTCCTTGTTTTTTCTTTACTGTGGTGTTGGTGGTGGATCGTGGTTACTGTGTTGTTACTGGTTTGTTACCTCCCCCTTTCGGGGGTGCCGATTGTTCTTTGTAGTTGAAAATTGGCCGTTTGGAGTTTGCCTCGGGATCCTCGCTGGGTTGGCAGGCGCGTGCGGCAGGATTCCGTGCCGTGGACGGGACGCCTTTCCTGAAGGTGGTAGGGAAAGCTTCCATTCCTTCTGACATCCTCTTCGGTCGCTCCATTCCGGAAAGCTTGGCAGAGCCTCGATCCGAGGGTGGCCGCCCTAGGGGTGCGTGCTCTCTAACTGGCCCATGCCCTGGAAGTACGATCGAACAGGTAGTTATGGCGGCATGGGGGGGCGCCGTTCCGTGGTCCTCGGGTGGCTCGCCGGTGTCCTGGGATGGCAGGGCCTGCTCGGGTCTAAGCGCTTCGAGCTCGTGCAGTCACCTTGGTGGAGGAGGAGAGAGTGCGGGCCCAGTCCAAAGGGCGCGCGCTCGGAGAGGCTCCATATCGGTGGGTGAGCGCTGAGCTCGACCTTGACCGCAGGGCACTAGCCTCCGAGGATCTCACTCTGGAGGGCGGAGGATAGACTTGGTCCAGAGGGCGCGCGCTCGGAGAGGCTCCATATCGGCGGGTGAGCGCTGAGCTCGACCTCGACTGCAGGGTACTAGCCTCCGAGGGTCTCACTCTGGAGGGCGGAGGACGGACCCGGTCCAGAGGGTGCGCGCTCGGAGAGGCTCCACATCGGCGGGTGAGCACTGAGCTCGACCTCGATCGCAAGGCACTAGCCTTCGAGGGTCTCGCTCTGGAGGGCGGAGGACGAACCGAGTCCAAAGGGCGCGTGCTCGGAGAGGCTCCACATCGATGGGTGAGCGTTGAGCTCGACCTCGACCATAGGGCACTAGCCTCCGAGGGTCTCGCTCCGGAGGGCGGAAGACGGACCCGGTCTAGAGGGCGCGCGCTCGGAGAGGCTCCACATCGGCGGGTGAGTGCTGAGCTCGACCTCGACCGCAGGGCACTAGCCCCTGAGGGTCTCGCTCCGGAGGGCAGAAGACGGCTCCAGCCTAGGCGTCCCGAGCTCGCGGGCGTGACCTAGCGGAGGACGGAGCTCGGCTCGTGGCCTTGTAGGAGCTCAACTCAGCTCGGCAAAGTGATCCGGGCTGGGGCGTCGCCCTGGCGTCCGCCGTGGCGGCCTCCCTTAACGTGGCGCCTATCAGCTACCCATGTCAGCGGTCTCGCCACATCATTTGCCTCCACTCTCGAGGCTCGTTAGTGCACGGCGCTCGGGGCGAAGGGAGTAACTGCAGTGCTGATGTGGAGGGGCGAAAACTCGGTGCAATGATGGTCGCTGGCGCTTCAAGGGGCAGCCCCGCGGGCCAATACGGGGGTGCCACGTGGCCACATCCGAGGAGCAGTTAATGCTGGCACAGAATTCTGAGCGGCCGGGACTCCTTTCTCGTCGATGGGCAGCACGTGACACAGATCCGTTGGTGAGGGGGTCACAACAGCGTGAATTTGATGGGCCTCTTCGAAGTGAAAAGAAAAATTTTCTTACTCAAAGTTCCCTTTCTTTCAAACCTTTCGTGCTTGTCATAGTGCCTAGACCTCCCTTCTCCGCGGTCTGTATCCGTTCTTCTCTTCTCTAGGGTTTCAGACCAGCTTTGTTCTTCTCCTTTCTCTCCTTCTGGGGTAGGCTCCTTTGATGTGGTGATGGCGGACATGAAGAAACCTGGGGTTATTCGGAAATGGGAAAAAAAATCTAAAGCAAACCAAGGATCGTAGGAGGGCTAAGAAGCCTCCCGGGACCAGGATAGGACGACCCCGAAAGTCCTAAAACAGCTAGACTCTTTTGATTTTCAGTTTTCTTGGCAGGGGTGGCGAAGGAAGGAGGGGGATGGGAGACAGGGGACTGGAACTCATGGACCTTGGGACTCATCCTAACGAAGAGACCTCCACCTCTAAGGCATTACGCCCTCCTCGATACTTGGAGGCACTAGGATGAATCTCAAGGTCATGAGGGAAATAGGGAGAGACATGAAGATAGGAGAAAAGAATGAAGATACATAGGACCTCACACCCCTCGACGTCCCGAAGGACGAAGGCAAACGGGCCTCAGCCCATAACCACACACAAGTGGAAAAACACTCTCAAAAATTCATTTTCATCAACTGATTTATTACAAGAGGATGATGCCCTTTTATAGGCTTACAAGACTTAGGAATCAAATAGGATATACATGAAAATTTTATTTTATTTTATTTTTTTAATACTAAGTCATGTAGCTTTGAGATCCGTGCCAGTTCTACTTTGAGATCTGTGCATGTCCTGCTCTGTCACCTTGAAATAGAGGGATTGGTGGACGGGGCGGAGGATGCGAAGACAGCGGATAGGATAGCGAACTCGCGGGCGAGGCAAAGGGCGAACGTGCCGGAGCAGTTGGAGCGCCACAGCACGAGAATCTGGCCCAGGACGTCGATCTCATAGGCGAGGCGGAGGGTGGACGGGCTGGAGGGGCTTGTAGCACTGCTGCGATTCTATGGGGGTTTTGCAATGTCGCGGAAGTCACGTCGAAGTTCTGCCGAGGGCGAGAGTAGAGCAGGGCAGCGATGCAGGGGACTCAATTGTACTCCAACGCCCTTCACAAGCTCCCTTACATGAGGCACCCATGGGAGCACGCGCTGGGGATGGGGCTCGGTGCCATCTTCGTGAACCAGCTTGTCAAGTGGGATGAGAAGCTCAAGGAGGGATTCGGGGCGGTCGGAGGCATGGCCCGGCGGAGCAGCAGCAGCGGTCGGCGATGCGGCGGAGAGGGGCGCATCAAGGCATGGTTGTCATGGGCAGAGCTGCATGGGGGGGAGGGCCAGCCATGGGATTCGCCGGCGTTCCCACGAGGAGGTTGTCGCCGGGAGGTGGACGGCCATGGGGGGGTTATCCAGTGGTCGGGCGTGGCAGAGAGGGACAAATGGAAAGGAAAAAAAAAATGAGGCTTCTGTGAGGTATTGGGAGGTTGAAGATGACTAGAATAGCAGCGGAATAACTCAGGGATAAATCTAGGATAAAACGAGAATAAGAGGGATAAGTGGAATAGCTGGAATAACTAAAATAAAAAAAATCTCAAAAATCCTTAAAAAAATAAAAAGAGAAACCCGGTTGGGTTTCGGGTCCCCCATCATTCTCCTGCAGCACGAAGAACTCGACTCCGACGAGTTTGAGGACGAAGCAAATCCTAGTCCGTTGCTGGCTCTGATACCAATTTGATGTGGTGATGGCGGACACGAAGAAACCTGGGGTTATTCGGAAATGGAAAAAAAAATCTAAAGCAAACCAAGGATCGTGGGAGGGCTAAGAAGCCTCCCGGGACCAGGATAGGACAACCCCGAAAGTCCTAAAACTGCCAGACTCTTTTGATTTTCAGTTTTCTTGGCGGGGGTGGCGAAGGAAGGACGGGGATGGGAGACAGAGGACTGGAACTCATGGACCTTGGGACTCATCCTAACGAAGAGACCTCTCACCTCTAAGGCATTATGCCCTCCTCGATACTTGGAGGAGCTAGGATGAATCTCAAGGTCACGAGAGAAAACAGGGAGATACATGAAGATGGGAGAAAAGAATAGAGATACCTGGGGCCTCACACCCCTCGACGTCCCGAAGGACGAAGGCAAGTTGGGGCCTCACACCCCTCGACGTCCCGAAGGACGAAGGCAAACGAGCCTCAGCCCATAACCACACACAAGTGGAAAAACACTCTCAAAAATTCATTTTCATCAACTGATTTATTACAAGAGGATGATGCCCTTTTATAGGCTTACAAGACTTAGGAATCAAATAGGATATACATGGAAATTTTATTTTATTTTATTTTTTTAATACTAAGTCATGTAGCTTTTAGATCCGTGCTAGTTCTACTTTGAGATCTGTGCATGTCCTGCTCTGTCACCTTGGAATAGAGGGATTGGTGGACGGGGCGGAGGATGCGAAGACCGCGGATAGGATAGCGAACTCGTGGGCGAGGCAAAGGGCGGACAGGCCGGAGCAGTTGGAGCGCCACAGCACGAGAATCTGGCCCAGGACGTCGATCTCATGGGCGAGGCGGAGGGCGGACGGGCCGGAGGGGCTTGTAGCACTGCTACGATTCTGTGGGGGTTTTGCAATGTCGCGGAAGTCACGGCCGAAGTTCTGCTGAGGGTGAGAGTAGAGCAGGGCAGCGATGCAGGGGACTCAGTTGTACTCCAACGCCCTTCACAAGCTCCCTTACATGAGGCACCCATGGGAGCACGCGCTGGGGATGGGGCTCGGTGCCATCTTCGTGAACCAGCTTGTCAAGTGGGATGAGAAGCTCAAGGAGGGATTCGGGGCGATCGGAGGCACGACCCGGCGGAGCAGCAGCAGCGGTCGGCGATGCGGCGGAGAGGGGCGCATCAAGGCATGGTTGTCATGGGCAGAGCCGCATGGGGGGGAGGGGCGGCCGTGGGATTCGCCGGCGTTCTCACGAGGAGGTTGTCGCTGGGAGGTGGACGGCCATGGGGGGGTTATCCGGTGGTCGGGCATGGCAGAGAGGGATAAATGGAAAGGAAAATAAAAAAAAAAAGAGGTTTCTGTGAGGTACTGGGATGTTGAAGATGACTAGAATAGCAGCGAAATAACTCAGGGATAAACCTAGGATAAAATGAGAATAAGAGGGATAAGTGGAATAGTTGGAATAACTAAAATAAAAAAAAATCTTAAAAATCCTTAAAAAAAATAAAAAGAGAAACCCGGTTGGGTTTCGGGTCCCCCATCATTCTCCTGCAGCACGAAGAACTCGACTCCGATGAGTTTGAGGACGAAGCAAATCTTAGTCCGCTGCTGGCTCTGATACCAATTTGATGTGGTGATGGCGGACATGAAGAAACCTGGGGTTATTCGGAAATGGGAAAAAAAATCGAAAGCAAACTAAGGATCGTGGGAGGGCTAAGAAGCCTCCCGGGACTAGGATAGGACGTCCCCGAAAGTCCTAAAACAGTCGGACTCTTTTGATTTTCAGTTTTCTTGGCGGGGGTGGCGAAGGAAGGATGGGGATGGGAGACAGGGGACTGGAACTCATGGACCTTGGGACTCATACTAACGAGAGACCTCTCACCTCTAGGGCATTACGCCCTCCTCGATACTTGGAGGAGCTAGGATGAATCTCAAGGTCACGAGGGGAAACAGGGAGAGACATGAAGATGGGAGAAGGGTGGTGCTCTCCTCCTCCGACGAGGAGTCGGAGGGAGAGCAGTTTAGGATTAGCATGAGACCGGCTCTTCCTGCCCCCTGTGTCCGTTAGGGAGCTAGAGGTCGTTTCTTCCCTTCCTTCTTGTTCTCCTCTTCTACTTGAACCAGCCCCCGAGCCTGTCCGGTCTACAGGTCCGGGCGGGTTCGCTTCGACGATTTCCGCCGCGGAGCTGGAGGCCATCTAGGATGCCTATGGGATCCCGTCTTTTGTTTGACTCATGATTCCCCGCCCCGGGGAGTGGGTCACTTCCAGTGGCCCGGGGCGTCTTGCCTTCTACGAGGGGACCTTCTTCGGAGGTCTCCGATTTCCTTTCCATCCTTTCTTCTTATCCGTCTTGATTAATTATCGTCTGGTCCCTGTCCAGTTGGTGCCGAACGCCATTAGGGTGATCTTCTCCTTTATCATACTCTATCATGTTCACGAGTTCGTTGCCCGGTTCTTCTTGTTCAGGACATTCTTCATCCTGAAACGCCACCCGACCGAGGACGGGTGGTGGTCCCTGTCTCCTCGTCCGAAGGGTATCAAATTCGAGCTTCCCTCTTCCATCAAGGGATGGAAGAGCAAGTTCTTCTTTGCAGACGTCGAGGGGGTCAACTGGGTCTGGAGCAAGCCAGACCGGTCCCCCAACCGGATCTCCACGGTTGAGGCAGTCGATCAGGATGATTACGATCAGCTTCGCACCGCTCAGATCCCCTCTTTGGAGGTCCTGCTATCGGAGCGGAACCTTCTCGACGCCAGGGTCGACTCATCAGCGGGGCCAGGTAAGTTCAGCTCCTTCTTCCATATGCATTTTTTCTCTTCTCCATTTTAGGCTAACCTTCTAGGCTCCTGTGTGTAGGGTTGATCCTTCTAGAGGGCGAGCCGTTGTCCGTCTCCAAGAAGAGACCGTCCACCGGAGTAGTTGCCGAGCCTCCTTCAAGGCGGGCCTGAGTTGAGGGAGTGCCAACATCTGCTCCCGTCGGGCCGGTCGCCCTGAAAGGAAAGGAGGCTATGGGAGCCCCCGCGCGATGGGCGAGGCCACAGGTAGAATTCCCTACTCTGGAGCCTGTGGCGGCCGTCCAGGCTGATGCCGTTGCTGCCACTGCTTCGCTCTGTCCTCCGGGTCCGAAGATGGTCGAAGCTGAGGGAGGAGAGGCCCGCTCTGCAGATCCTCCGGCGACGGGGGTTCCGACCACGATAGTACCGGATCCTCGACCGGTTCTTGGGGGTCCTACCATCGGAGGGGCGGGTGCACCTGCCCCTTGGGAGAGCAGGAGAGACGAGGCGAGGCGCTGCCTTCCGTTCAAGCTGGGGCCGGAGAGCTCCTTGGCCGACAACCACGCCCTAGCTTATCGCATGATGGACTTCTCCATCCAACCATGTGACCGGGAGGAGATGGATGGGCTGCCGGTTGGAGCCGTGATCGACAGCATCTTCCCCCATCTCTACACAGTAACCTCGTCCCCTCTCTCTCTTCTCTCTCTCTCTCTGTTTTTTTTTTGACTTCCCACGTGGTGCAGATGGGTGTTGAGGCCCTATTCATCAGGAGCTGCTACCGAAATTGGGAGCAAGCTGAGCAGCGACAGGCGACCGAGACCGAGTCGCTAAAGGCCGACCTGGAGAGGAGGGCTGACTCCGAAGGGGTGCTTGGCCAACGGGTCAAAGACCTCGAGAAGTAGCTTGCCAACTCCGAGGGGCGAGCGAAGGAGCTCCAGGAGAACCTCGACCGTGAGCAGGGAGAGTCGAGGAAGAAGACTGAGAAGCTTGCTGGCTTCGAGTAGAGGTTGGGTGTGGTCATCGTCGAGGCGGCCCGACAGAAGTGGACTGCCCAATCCCTTCAAGCTCGACTGACGGTAGAAGAGGAGAAGTCCGCCGTGGCTCAGAGTGTAGCAGACGAGGTGGCCAAGCCGGTCGCAGACACCAGGCACGAGGTGGCCGCGGCAAAGAAGGAAGCTGGGAAGGCGGTGGAAAGGTACAGAGCCTTGGAGGAGTTCCTCGCTAAGACCCAATAGACGGTGTTGGACTCCTTCTTCAAAGGCTTCATGTACCTATGCCGCCTAGTCGAGGAGTTTGTCTCGGCCGAAGGCCGCAGCCACCTTGACTATCCCGGTACTTCAGACCAGGAGGCGGGTGTTGAGGAGGCCGCGCCATTTGAGCCTGAAGCCACGCGGCCAGAAGCCCTTGCTGATGAAGGCTCCTAGCCCGGCGATCCAGCTAGCAGATAGTCATTTTTTGCTTCCTTTTATGCCTTGTTCTTTCTCTGTATTTAGCAGGGCCACTCGGCATGTCGGGGGCCCGCAGGATACTTGTAATTGACACTTAATCAATCAAGTGCAATCTTTCCTGCAGTCATTCTTCTTGTTTGGCTCCTCCTCTCTTCCACTCCCCTCTTTCTCTTGTCTTTCTTTCTAATGTATGGGAAGATCAGAGAGGGCACCTTACCTTGCATAGGGTCGAGTTGTTAGACTTCGACATCAGCAAGTTGGGTGCAAGTTGATGGCACTGAAGAGCTACTGAGCTCGGAGGTCTCTTGGCCGGAGGTCTGAGCTCCGGTCTTGAGCTGGGGTCTTGGAGCTGGGCTCGAGGACGTGGATGATTTAGAGCTGCGTGGCTCGAAAGTCTCTTGGCCGGAGATCTGAGCTCCGGTCTTGAGCTGGGGTCTTGGAGCTGGGCTCGAGGACATGGATGATTGAGAGCTGCGTGGCTCGAAAGTCTCTTGGCCGGAGGTCTAAGCTCCGGTCTTGAGCTGGGGTCCTGGAGCTGGGCTCGAGGATGTGGATGATTGAGAGCTACGTGGCTTGAAAGTCTCTCGGCTGGAGGTCTGAGCTCCGGTCTTGAGCTAGAAAGTGGTAGTCTTGTTGCTGTAGTTTCCTCTTCTATTCTCCTTCTTTCCTTCCCCACTCTCCTTTCTTTTCTCTCTCTCTTTTTTTTTTTTCAAGTGGGGAGATCAGAGGAGAGGATGCTGGCTGTACCCCCACCTTGTTCTCTTTCTTTCCTTCCCCTCTCGTCTTCTTTTCAAGTGGGGAGATCAGAGAAGGGGGCTGTCGGGCTCCCCCCCTTTGTTCTCTTTCTTTCCTTCCCCTCTCGTCTTCTTTTCGAGTGGGGAGATTAGAGAAGGGGGTTACCGGTCTTGATTGCCTTGGAGCTAGGCTTGAGGCCTTCCTGGACGTGGAGCTAGGCTCGGGCCCAGGGGTTGCCTGAGATCTTGGCTCTGGTCTTTGGCGCCTTGGAGCTGGGCTCGAGGCGTTGATGGGAGCTACGTGGCCCCATGGTCTCTTGGCATCTCGGAGCTGAGCTCGGAGGTGTTTGAGATAGAGAGCAGCTTGGCTCGAGGTTCTCTTGGCCGGAGGTCTGAGCTCTGGTCTTGAGTTGGCATCCTGGAGCTGGGCTCGGGAACGCTTGGAGTTGGGAGCTACATGGCTCGATAGTCTTTTGGCATCCTGGAGCTGGGCTCGGGGACGTCGTTGGTATTCTCCTGCAAGACATATAGACACTCGTGCAAGGAAAAATTATTGTTATTATCGTCGTTAGGAAACCTTACATTACTGATAGTATTTCCGCAAGTTGTAGGCATTCCATGTTCTGGGGAACCTGACACCGTCGAGATCCTCGAGGTAATAGGCCCCTTGTGAGAGGGCTTCAGCTACTTTGTAGGGGCCGTCCCAGTTCGGGGAGAGCTTGCCGCACTCCCTAGGCTGGGACGCTTCCGCCCGCTGTAGCACTAGGTCTTTGGGCTTGAAAGCTTTTGTCTGGACGCGGGCGTTGTAGTACCGGGCCACTCTTTTTTGGTAGGCCGCCATCCATAGGCGGGCTTTATCCCTTGCTTCTTCAAGGAGGTCCAAGTTGAGTAGGAAGTGCGCTGAGTTCCGCGCTTCATCATACTGTTGCACCCGTAACGTGGGCACGCCAAGCTCGACGGGGACGACCGCTTCGGCACTGAAGACGAGGCTGAAGGGTGTTTCATTGGTTGCCGTCCTGGGCATGGTGTGGTAGGCCCACAGGATGCTCGGGAGTTCTTTTGCCCACATGCCCTTAGCTTGGTCCAGTCTGGTCTGGAGTCCTTGGAGGATGGTCCGGTTGGTCACCTCGGCTTTCCCATTCATTTGGGGGTGAGCTACCGAGGTGAATCGGTGTTGGATGCCGTGGGCTGCGCAGAATCCTTCGAACTCGCGGTTGTCGAACTGTCGCCCGTTGTCGGTAATAATGCAATGGGGGAGCCCGAAGCGGTAGATGATTGACTTCCAAAAGAACCAGCGGATATTGGCTTCCGCGATCCGAGCTAGTGGCTCCGCCTCGACCCACTTGGTGAAGTAGTCGATCGCCACTAGCAGGAACTTTCGTTGCCCGGATGCTGGGGGGAATGGTCCCAAGATGTCCATTCTCCACTGGGCAAAGGGCCAAGGGGCCGAGAGCTGGGAGATCGGCGCCACCGGCTGACGCTGGATGTTGGCGTGGCACTGGTGTTTGTCGCACCTCTTGACGAAGTTGGTGGCATCCTCCCTCATGGTCTCCCAGAAGTACCCCTGGCGGAGGGCTTTGTAGGCCAGTGTTCTCCCTCCCACGTGGTTCCCGCAGAGGCCTTCATGTATCTCTTGGAGCACAAAGGCCGCCTCGGTGGGCCTGAGGCATCTCAGGAGTAGGTAGGAGTAAGATCGACGGTAGAGTTGGCCCTCCATCAGGACAAACCGAGAGGCTTTCTTCCTGACGAGGGCAACTTCTGTGCGATCTTTTGGCAGGGTGCCGTCGGTGATGTACTGGATATACTTGTCCATCCAGCTCGGCTCGGGGGCGACTTGACGTACCTCCGTCGGGTTCTCGTAGCTGGGACTTTCAAGGTGCTCGATGTGGGCGCGTCCTAACGACGAGTCTGGCAGAGTTGCGAGTCTAGACAGTGCATCTGCGCATGCATTCTCTCCTCGAGGGATGTGAAAGATGCTGAAGCGTCGGAGGCTTGCCGTGCTTGCGCGGGCTTGCTCCAGGTACTTCATCATTTGGGCATCCCTCGCTTCATATTCCTCGGAAACTTGTCCAGCGACCAGTCGAGAGTCGGTAAAGACTTTCAAGTCCTGCACACCCAGCTCGCGGGAGACTCTTAGGCCCACGAGGAGTGCCTCGTACTCCGCCTGGTTATTGGTTGCGGCGAATTTGAAGCGGAGGGCGCATTCCGCTACAACCCCATCACAATTAGTCAGGATGAGGCCTGCTCCGCTCCCGTCGAAATTGGATGCTCCATCTACGTGGAGGATCCAGGGCTCTTCTTCTGGCCCGGGCTCCGTTGCTGTCTGCTCTGGTTCCTTGGCGAACCCGGTACACTCGACCACGAAGTCGGCCAGGACCTGGGCCTTTTGTGACGACCTCGGTCGGTACGCTATGTCGAATTCGTTGAGCAACAGGGATCACTTAGCCAACCTCCCGGATGTCTCGGGTCAGGTGAGGATAGTCCTCAGCGGCTGCTCCGTCACGACCACTATTGGGTGTGCTTGGAAATAGGGCCTGAGATGCTTAGCAGACATTATTAGTGCAAAAATGAGTTTTTTGGAGCGGGTGTACCGGGTCTCCGCATCGCGGAGGATTTTGCTGGTGTAGTACACCGGCTTCTGAGACTTGTCCTTGTCTGCGCGGACGAGAACTGAGCTGATCGCTCCCAATGTCACCTCCAGGTACAGCAAGAGCTCCTCTCCCTCTTCCGGCCTGGAGAGCAGCGGAGGGGAGGCGAGGAAGTTCTTCAGCTCCTTGAAGGCTGTCCTGCACTCCTCGGTCCAGGTGAAGTTGTGCATCTTGCGCAGCGCCTTGAAAAATGGCAGGCAACGGTCAGCCGACCTTGAGATGAATCTATTGAGGGCGGCGACACGTCCTGTCAGGCATTGGACCTGCTTCTTGGAGGTCGGGTGTTCCATGTCGATGATGGCCTGCACCTTCTCCGGATTTGCTTCAATGCCCCTCTAGGTGACTATGAAGCCGAGGAATTTTCCTGTCGCCACCTCGAAGGTGCACTTTGCCGGGTTCAGCTTCATCTGATGCTGCCGCAGGTTGTGGAAGGACTCGACGAGGTCAGCCACATGGCTCGAGCCCGGCCTGCTCATGACGAGCATGTCGTCCACATACACTTGCATATTGCGACCAATTTGGTCCTTGAAGACCTTGCTGACCAGGCGCTGATAGGTGGCCCCTGCATTCTTCAGGCCAAAAGGCATCATCCTGTAACAGTATGTCCCCTGGTCTGTGACAAAGGCAGTATGCTCCTCGTCCTTTAGATGCATGCAGATTTGATTATACCCGGAGAACGCATCCATGAAGGAGAGCAGCCGGTGGCCCGAGGTGGCATCCACTAGCTGGTCGATCTTCGGAAGAGGGAAGCTGTCCTTCGGGCAAGCTTATTGAGGTCGGTGTAGTCCACACAGATCCTCCATTTGCCATTATTCTTCTTGACAATCACTACATTCGCCAGCCAGCTCGGGTACTGGACCTCTCGAACGAAACCGACAGTCAGGAGTGTATCTACCTCTTCTTTGATGGTTGCCTGCCTCTCCGGGATGAAACTTCTCTTCTTCTGCCGAACTGGCTTATGCTTTGGATCGACACTCAATTTATGAGTAATGATGTCAGGGGAGATACCTGGCATGTTCGTCGTCGCCCAGGCGAACACATCCGTATTCGCCCGCAGGAATCCCAGCAATTGGGCCCTCTCCTCCTCGGGTAGCTGGGCTTCGATCTGCATCGTCTTCGCAGGATCGTCTCCAAGCAGATAAGAAAGTAGACACTCAACCGGGCCTCCTCTGGGGTCCTGGGCCCTTTGGTCGAGGTCGTCCACGCTGGGGTCGTCCTGAGGGATTTTGGCCCCAGGGAGAGTTTGGAAACAATGATGCACCGACTGGGGCGCCCCTCTCATTTCCCCAAGACCGTAGGGAGTTGGGAATTGTACGAGTAGCCTCTTGGTGGAGACAACGGCGTCAAGCAAGTTGAGCCCGGGTTGACCCAATATCACGTTGTAGGCGGAGGGAAGCCTTACAACCGTGAAAGTCATCATGACAGTGCTCTGCCGAGGTGGGGTTCCGGCATTGACCGGGAGAGTGATTTCTCCTTCTACTCTCATGGAATCGCCCGTGAAACCGACAAGGGGTGTGTACATGGGCCTAAGTTGATCGGGGGAGAGATTCATTCTGGAGAAGGCATCATAAAAAAGTACATCTGTGGAGCTTCCACTATCAACCATGATGCGCTGTACAGGGTGCTTCGCGATCGTCATTTCGACGACCACGGCATCATTATTTATATTTTTCCCCCGATCCTTCCATTCCCTCATAAAGGGGAGTACGTTCTCAGAGTCCCCTGCCCCCCAGGCCTTCTTGGACACGCGCGCCGCTCCCCAGGAGATCATGCCCACCGGCTTCTCGGTGGGGCGGTTGTCGATGGCTGGAGCTGGTGGGAGAGCGACGAGCGCCTGGGACTCTACTTGAGATCTGCCCCCCACGAATCTCTTGAGGTAGCCTCTCTTGATGAGTTCCTCAATCTCTCACTTGAGGTTGCGACATTCCTCGGTGTCATGGCCGTGGTCGCGGTGGAAGCGGCAATACTTCATCTTGTCATGGCCGGCAGTGGTCCTCAACGCAGGCGGGCACCTCAAGTAGTCCTCACCCTCAATCTCTATAAGGATCTTTGTCCTCGGGGCGAGGAGAGGGGTGTAACTCTCCTTAGGAGCAGGGGTCCCTCTCAGTCTCGGCCGGTCCCTCCGGGAGCTTTGAGCCTCGGGTGCTGGCTTCCGGGCCCTGGACACTTCAACAGGGGCCGACTCCTTCAAGGGTCCTCTGTCGAGCTCCCGCCTTGTACAGTCCGCCTCCTCGGCGCGGATGTACTTTTGGGCTCAGAGAAGGAGCTCGGAGTAGGTCTTGTGGGGCTTCTTATCCAGCGAGTAAGTCAGGCGGGAGGTCCTGAGCCCTCGCTACAGTGCCAGCATGGCGATTGGCTCTTCAAGATTGTAGATCTCCAACACGACGGCCTTAAAACGGGCCACGTAGTCCCGCAGGGGCTCGCGGTCCTGCTGCCGGATGGAGAAGAGGCTGTCCGCCTCTCATGGCAACTTCCTGCAAGCATCGAAGTGAGCCACGAACTTCTGCTCTAGCTGGGCGAAGGAGCTGATGCTCTCCGGCTCCAAACAGGTGAACCACACCCGGGCTGCCTTTCGGAGAGTAGCAGGAAAAGCGATGCAGAGAAGGGCATCGGTAGCCCCCTAGACCCTCATGAGAGTCTGGTAGCTTTCCATGTGGTCCAGGAGGTCGGTGGTCCCGTCGTAAGGATCCAAAACCGGTGCGTGATCGGCTCTGCCTGGATTTCTTGGGAGAATGGGGGACGGGCGTCGTAGCCCACTAGCCCACTAGCGGAGCCCGGCATATTGGCAAACCGGTGGGCAAACTCCACCAGCTTGCGCTCATGTTCCTCCAGGCGCCTTTCCGCCGCGTGCATGACAGCTTCATCAGTGGACCCCTCCGTCGAAGGAGACGGAGAAGGTGACATGGGTGCATGGCACCTGTGGCTGGGGGTCTTGCTTTTCTTGCCTCGGTGGGGTCTGGGCACCTCCCGCCTAAGGTTTGGCGAGCGGCTCTCTCTGTCAGCAGAGCCGGCTCGTTGTCTTTTCATCGGAGCTTGATGGCTGCCCCGGTTGTCAGTGATGGCCCGCAGCTGCGATGGCCTTCCTTGAAAGGAGTGCAGGCTATCACGGGAGGCCGCGGCATGGGCCGTTGGGGTCCCTGGCTATTGGTGGGTAGCCACAGACCGGTATTGGTGCTGAAGCTGGCGCACTGCCGTGGCAAGGACTTGCATCTGCTGGGCAAGTGCAGCCAGCTGGGCTTCTGGCGGAGATGGCTGGACCGGAGCGGGTGGCTTCGCCTCCTGGCGGTGCGGGTTCCCCCGAGAGGGGGAGTCCCTCGCACGATTGGTGGAGGCTTACCTCGTCCTTGTCGTCACCATCCTTCCGCCTAGCTCGTCTGTGAAGAGATGGGGGATTTACTCTCCTACCTGGCACGCCAATCTGTTGTCGCCAAGACCGCCGTGGCCCGTAGCTGCTGTCGGCACCGGAGTGCGCTCCTCTCACTGTTTGCCGGTCCTCTGCTCCTGGACCTGTGAAATAGGGGTTAGTGACCCGGGCCGGGATTTCTGGTGGGGGCACTCCGACGATCAAGTTAGTGACGATCCAGGAGAACAGATCCTCCTGGTCGGGCCCCTCTTGATGGACTCCGCACTAGGAGTGAAGAATGTGTGTAGGTGAAAACGTAACAGGGAGAGATTAATGGCGGGGACAGAGGGGTTCCCTGTTTCTCCGCTTCTTCTTGTTTTCCTTGTTTTCCCTTTGTTGTGGTGTTGGTGGTGGATTGTGGTTACTGTGTTGTTATTGGTGTGTTACCTCCCCCTTTCGGGGGTGTCGATTATTCTTTGTAGTTGAAAATTTGTCGTTTGGAGTTTGCCTCGGGATCCTCGCTGGGTTGGCAGGAGCGTGTGGCAGGATTCCATGACGTGGACAGGATGCCTTTCCTGACAGGTGGTAGGGAAAGCTTCCATTCCTTCTGACATCCTCTCCGGTCACTCCATTCCGGGAAGCCTGGTAGAGCCTCGATCTGGGGGTCGCCGCCCTAGGGGTGCGTGCTCTCTGGCTGGCCCATCTCCTGGAAGTACGACCAGACAGGTAGTTATGGCGGCATGGGGGGCGCTGTTCCGTGGTCCTCGGGTGGCTCGCCGGTGTCCTAGGATGGCAGGGCCTGCTCCGGTCTGAGCGCTCCGAGCTCGTGCAGTCACCTTGGTGGAGGAGGGGAGAGTGCGGGCCCGGTCCAGAGGGCGCGCGCTCGGAGAGGCTCCACATCGGCGAGTGAGCGCTGAGCTCGACCTCGACCGCAGAGCACTAGCCTCAAAGGGTCTCGCTCTGGAGGGCGGAGGACGGACCCAGTCCAGAGGGCGCGCGCTCGGAGAGGCTCCACATCGACGGGTGAGCGCTGAGCTCAACCTCGATCGCAGGGCACTAGCCTCCGAGGGTCTCACTCTGGAGGGCGGAGGACGAACCTGGTCCAGAGGGCGCGCGCTCGGAGAGGCTCCACATCGGTGGGTGAGCGCTGAGCTCGACCTCGACCACAGGGCACTAGCCTCCGAGGGTCTCGCTCTGGAGGGCGGAGGACGTACCCGGTTCAGAGGGCGCGCGCTCGGAAAGGCTCCACATCGACAAGTGAGCGCTGAGCTCGACCTCGATCGCAGGGCACTAGCCTCCGAGGGTCTCGCTCCGGAGGGTGGAAGACGGACTCGGTCTAAAGGGCACGCGCTCGGAGAAGCTCCACATCGGCGGGTGAGCGCTGAGCTCGACCTCGACCGCAGGGCACTAGCCCCCGAGGGTCTCGCTCCGGAGGGTGGAAGACGGCTACAACCTAGGCATCCCGAGCTCGTGGGCACGACCTGGCGGAGGACGGAGCTCGGCTCGTGGCCTTGTAGGAGCTCAACTCAGCTTGGCAAAGTGATCCGGGCTGGGGCGTCGCCCTGGCGTCCACCGTGGCAGCCTCCCTTAACGTAGTGCCTGTCAGCTACCCACGTCAGCGGTCTCACCACATCAAAAAGTAATGTGCTAGAGAGTGTCATTAGGCATTCTTCACTGTATACAGCTACTAATGATACAATACATGTAAATAATGAACTTTTTAATCAAGATGATGTTCCTGACGAAGATGATGTTAATCATGAAGGTTAGGAAGTTGGCCCTTCTCATGCTGCACAAAGTTCACATGACATAACTGTACCGAACTATACTGTATTTGAGGCTCCCTCAACAATATTTACTCATTTCAATTGGGAAGCTATTAATGTCTCAATGTACTATTTCCTTCAAAAACTGTCTTTCAACTGGGAAGGTAGTTAGGAGTTACACAAAGGACTTTGTTTTGCAAATAAGACTGAATTACAAAGTATTGTGAAGTAGTATTCAATTGATAGACACCATGAATTCAAGGTTGCTGAGTCAACTCTAAATTTATGGACTGTGAAATGAAAGAATAAAGATTCTGGATGTCAATGGAAGCTCAAAGCAATTAAACGAAATGATTACTTCGAGATATTATGATACTTTGGTCCCCATACATGCATAACTGAAGTGATGTCTCAGGATCATTCTGAATTGTACTACTTTAATTGCTAATTAAACACATGATCTGGTGAAAGAAGTACCTATATTTGCTATTACAAGACTTAGTGTGGTCATAAAGAATAAATTCAATTACACTGCCACTTATAGAAAGTTATAGAAACCAAAGCAAAAAGTAATAGCCATGGTATTTGGTGATTGGGACAAATCATATGAATTATTGTCCAAGTAGTTATATGCAGTAGAGAAATTTAATCTTGATTCTTAGATGAAATTTATTAGCAATTGATGGGACATCAACAAGAAAAAAAAATATTTTTCAACTAATTCTCTTGATATTTTTCCACCTAAAATACTGTACATAGGATTAATGAGAATCTTGGAATGAAGCCCATCAAACCCTTGAAGACAAAGACTAATTCATGAGCTGACTCATGAAAGAAGGCTGCCAATCCCTTGAGTCGACTCAATCCAGATCAAGTCCAACTTCAAGCATGCCCAAGTCAAAGCCCAAGCAAGTCAAGATACCCCCTTTTGAAGCCCATGATGCTACCTCTTAGAAGCCCATTTTATTCTTCACATGGGACACATTTTGGAAGACATGAGAAACAACACATCAAGCATTTTGAGGGGAAGCATGGGACCACTCCTCACTCACCCAATAACCCCCAACCAACTTGCCAAGTGGGATGCCACATCACATGACACCTAGGATTCCACATCAGCAATTAGAAGCCATGTCAAAGCCACCTAGGTGCCACATAGTAAGTTGTTACAACCTCTTACCTAGAAGTTGTTTCTTGTTGCAACTATGTAACTAAAGGAGTTGGATTTAACTATAAATGGTTAGCTAACCTAACCCCACCTCCCCTCCTCACTTTGGATGACCCCTAAGGCTACAAATAGGGTCCAAGGCTTCCCTTGTAAGGCATTCCATGTATAAAATATTTTGAGAATTAATGAAGGTTTTCTTCTTGTTGAGTTCTATCTTGAGTTCTTCTTGTATGGAGTGATTTAGTTCTTCTAGTTGGAGTGATTTAGTCCTTTAAGTTGGAGTGTTTAAATTCATGTTTGAGAAGGGAGTGAGAGGTCCTTTGAGTGCTTGAAAGGTGGAGTGCTTCTTGCTTGATCCAAGATCCAAGCATCATTCTTTGAAGGCGCCGGTTTCTATTTCCTTGTTTTCCCTTTCTTCTTCTTCTTGTTTTCATTCCAATTTTGAATTCTCCTTCCATGCCTAATCTCTGATTTGATGCAGGTTTTTTCTGATTTTCCAAGTCCAAGATGAAGGTCTCCAAGCCAAGGATCATGGCCAAGGGAGTCCTAAAGGTAGGGAGTGCTAGTCTTATGGTTTAGACTTCAATCCTTGAATGAAGAGAGCTCCTTCTTCCACCAAATAATTAGCCATCATTGTTGGTAGGAAAACTCTTCCTAAGCTTCATTAGATCTGATCATGTGAAGGTTAACTTTCCCTAGTAGTGATGGTTTCCTTGCCATGAAGATCCTAATCTCTATTTTGAACTAGATCTACATTTCGGGCATTGTAATTTAGATCGACTAGTCTCCTTATGAAGATTCTTTTCTTGAATTAATTTAGATCATTTATTTGATAATTAATTGCTCAAGTTTGCTTGCTTGTTAGCTTGCTAAAACTCTTCATTCATCTTTTTATTTTCGTCCCCCATCAATTTTTGGTATCAGAGCTTAAGGTTCTACTAGGTCTAAGTGTTTGATTGCTGAAATTTCTGTTCTAGTATTCACCCAAATCTTTCATGAATTTTAGTAATTTTTTTACATTGCAAAAAAATCCACAAAAATACTTTTCCAGTACCTTAGTATGTTAGAATTCGAAATTTTAAATTCAAAAAAATATTTCCCATTGATTTCTAGATTTAAAAATACGAGTTCTTAGATCATTTTTGATGTTCTGTCCAGAATTATATTTCCGCCTTCCATTTCATTTAATTTTCAAAAAATATAAAAATATTTTTTCTAAATTTTTAATTTTTAGATCTAAGATCCAGACTTCGATTTTTGTTATTTACTACTAGATTTTTGAATTTTAGAAGGATTTAGAGTTAGGAATTCAAAATTTGAATTTAGGTTGTCAAGAGTTAGCTAAACTGCTGGAACCTTTTAGCATGTGCTTTCAAACTACCTTCTCAACCAAAATTCGTGTTAATATGAAGTCAAAACTTTAAAATCCGAGAATTTTTATCTGAGAGTTAACCAAATCAATTTTATTTTAAATTTTTGGATTTTTGAAAAGATTAAATTTTAAATTTTTAAAACTAGCTAGTTGAAAGTTGTTCCCTACTGAATTTCTTTTTACAACTAGCTTTCAAAATGAATTTCTTAACCAAATTCTAGGAATTAAATTTTAAAATTTAGAATCTAGAATCTTCACTAAGGGATCTAACAATTCAAATTTTAATTTTAATTTTTTTGAAAATTTAAAATTTTAATTTCGAATTTTTTTTAAAAAAACTAGTTGACTAGAAGTTATTAGGGCTGAAACTATCTTGCATCAACTCTAACTTCTAAAGTGAATTTTTAATCCTAATTCAAGATTTAAATTTTAAAATTTGATTTCTGAAATCTGGACTTCAAAATCTAAATTTTTCAATTTAATTTCTTAAATTTTAATTTTTTTTAAAACTTGGGTTTGAATCACATGTTTGTGCTAATACTAGTTATCTAGTTGGTGAATTGTTGTGCATATATTCCTAAATATAATTAAGGGCATTCAATCATAACATAAGGGAAGGAGGTCATTACCTTTCCTTAGCCCAAAACAATCACCCACATTTGCATTGACCTAAACCATAATTGAAATCGAGTAGGAATCTAAAACTAGGGACACCCACAAGTCAGGTTCAAGTACAAGATGAGACCAAATATTAGTTGAGTTTGTACTTACTTCTTGAAATTGGTGTCTAAGGAAAGAGGTCCAATGGCAAACGCCTTAAGTGGACTTGTGTTTTTTAATTAGGACCTCATGAAAGCGAGGGGAGCCTCCCGCAACCCCCCCTCTTACCTGGGGTGGAAAAGGTAATTACAACTTTAACTAGTACTTAGTCAATTCCTGTATGTTGAACTTTTAGGTCTAGGAGCCCTGGAAGTTAGGTTTGTGCTGCTTGTTTTGAAGCTCCATACCAATAGTCCCACACTCAGTCTATTTTTATCCATGGATCCTAATCTTGAATTCTTTTTGAGAACCCTGACAAAAAAGTTTGATACCATAAATGGGCAATTAGGGCAAATGAGAAAGGAATTAGGTCAAGTGAAGGATCATGTTGAGACACTTGAAGAGACCCCAATGACCCCCACCGAACCTGAGTTACTTAGGTAAATTCCTCAAGGTCTAAGAGTCCATCATCGTGAATTCACTACTGAATACAATTCAAGATGACTTCACCATGACTTCATAGAAGAAGCCCATAGGATTCATGCTGAGCCTGAATCACCTAGTCCACCTCCCCTTGGTCCAAGAGCCCAATGTCATGATCTCACCCCTGAGTATAACCCTGGATATCCCTACCAAGACTTTGTAGATCAGGAGGAGAGAGTCTTTAGGAGCAATCGATCCTATGCACCCACTTTCAATGAAAATTTATATCCTGAAGTGTATGTCGATTGGGAAGAGAAAATGGATCAATACTTTAAAATTGATGAAATGTCGGAAGTAACGAAGTATAAATTTGCCAAATCAAAGTTAGTCCGACATGCTAAAGCATATTGGGGAGAAGTTGAGTGAAAAGGTTATTATAGTGGGGATAAAATAAATACTTGGAGAGAAATGAAGAGTAAACTGAGGGAAAAGTACCTAGGTAAATATTATGAGCAAAAACTTTTAGACCAATGGTACAAATTGAGACAAGATGATACATCTGTATTTGATTATATTGCCAAATTCAATAAGTAAGAGGGAGATGAAGAAGAGACCAAATCCATAGAAAAATTAGAGGAAAAATCTCCTGAACCTATTGAAGAATTTAAGGAGGAAATAGAATCAAAGTCTTGTCCAGATAAAGGGATAAAAAGAAAAATCCTAAACCCGTTGAAGAACTTAAGGAAGAAGTTTATGAAGCTGGGTCTAACCTTATGGATGAATATGATCAAGAACAATTATTTGAAGATAAAATAATTACCCAGCCTAAAGAAATCAACAATGGGGATGATCAAAATGAGATCCAAGAACAAAACCATGAAGAACAATTCAAGGAGATAATAGAGGTCCCGGAATTAATCACTGTTGAGGATTTACATCTAGAGATTAATGAAGGATCATCTAATGGGGTATTGACCATCAAAGAAAATCTAGAACCAAGTTTAAAGGATCAACCCCAAGAAATTGTGGAACCTGCAAAAGAATTTAACATGAAGATTAGAAGTGAAGAGATGGTAGGAATTAAAAGATGGAAGTATAAGAGAAGGAAGATGGAAATTGAATTTCCTGATAATTGCCTAAATCCTGGTTCACCCTTCTGGAACATCCCCAATCCTAATCCACCCAATAGGACATCCACCATACAATTGATCAAGTCCCAGTAATATTCAATAGTTACTTTTGGAAGTCATTATGGCATTTATTAGGCACCAAACTAAGATTCACTGCCACCTACCTAAAGTTATGTGCCAGAGTTTTCAAAGCCATTTAGGGGAATATTAGAAATTAGGAATATTTATTTCCTAGCAATAAAGTTTAGTTCATAGATAATAAAGTCCATTAGAGCTTGTTTTGTTTTGGTGTTATTTATGTTTTATCATTTGATGTCATTTGACCTTCCCATGCATAAGTGTCCATGACTGCGAGAGTCATATGCATGCATGATTAGTAAGAAAATCAGAGCAATAAGATTAACAAGTATATGATCAACTCATATAAAAGAGCCAAAGAATTTCAGGAAGAAGACTATGTCATGGTAAGGCCAAACCTGAACGATTATATGCCCGTGGTATAGGTCATTTTCAAAATAGTAAGGAGAATTTGGACCTAATATGAGCTAGATTGACCATCCGACTTTGGTATCAGTTCCACTTTCAACAATTCAGATCTAGGAGGGTAAAGGAACCAACAATAATACCTAGTAAGCCTTTTGAGCCTGATTCTATCTTTAAGAGTGAGCCAACCCATGAGTGTCCACCAGCTAAGTTACCAAAGCAGTAAGATAGGATTGAGCGAATCTTAGACAATAAGACTATTCTTGGATTAATTTAGACCATTTATTTGATAATTAATTGCTCAAGTTTGCTTACTGGTTAGCTTGCTAAAACTCTCCATTCATCATTTTATTTTCATCCCCCATCAGCAATCCAACTAGTCATCCAACATGTGCTCAATTTGATCAGGTCTTCTAGTCTTTTGCACCATCCATTGAAGGGTTCAAGTACTGTTGATCGGTAATCAGTATTGATGCAACGTTTTTATATGAAAAATATAGACAAATTATTGATTGCAATTGCTGTTGATGGAAATAATCAAAATTTTTCATTATCTTTTGCTATTATTGATGAAGAGTCTACCGATACATGGGATTGGTTTCTTGCTTGTCTGTGAACTTTTGTTATCCCATGATAGAAAATTTGCTTAATTTCTGATCGGCATCCTGGCATATTGGCCACAGTACAAAATGAGTACCTAGGTTAGCAACAATCGAATGCATATCATGTATACTACTTACGTCATGTGGCAAGCAACCTCTATCCAGATTTAGGGATTCTAAATTAAGGGATATAGTAAAAAAGGCTGGAATGCAAACATAAATTAGAAAATTTGAGAGATATATGAAAAGTATCGAGAAATTGAAACCAGAAGCTATTCAATGGTTGAGTAATATTCCATTAGATAAATAGACATGTACATATGATGGTGGTTGAAGGTATGGAATAATGACAACCAATCTATCGGAGTGTTTTAATGGAGTACTTAAAAATACTTGAATCCTATTTGTAACTGCATTGGCGCAGTTGACATTCTTTGGACTTGTATCTTACTTTGATGGTCGACATGCTTAGGCAGTTGATGCACTAGATAGAAATGAAAGATTTACTCCATTCATCACGGGTCATGTAATCGCCAAACAAGCTAAAGCAACATCTCACACAGTTACAAGATTTGATAGAGCCAGTGGTATATTTTAAATCCAAACTACAATGCATGGTCTGTATATGAACAAAGGAAATAACACTCAGGTACAACTTTAAAGTCAATAAATTTATGACATCTTTGTATTATCTACTTTTTAATATACCAAATATTAATTTTTATAATACAGATTGTTCGACTGTTGGATCGTACATGTATATGTCAAAAATGGCAGTGCTACCATTTAACGTGTTCACATGTCATGGCTGCTTGTGCACATATTTTAATTAATTTTTATAGATATGTTGATCGATGATATAGTTTAAATAATTATCATCAGTCTTATGCACCTCAATTTCAACCCATGCCTCACCAAGCATACTGGTCACAGCTTGATGAAGATATTATTATTATACCTAATAAAACATAGTTACGGTACAAAGGTAGGCCACGCTCTATCAGAATTAGGAATGATATGGATTTGAGTGAATACGATAATAGACAGAGATGCATGATCTGTCAAGAGGAAGGATATGATAGAAGGTCATGTCCAACTAGAAATGCAGATTAATGCTATCATCGAAATATAATTATATAGTTCATTCAAAACTATTTTTTGCACATAATAAAATTATTATATATTAATAATTATTAAATTTTTCATGTTACATTTTTAACATTGAACATCGTTTGATCTGCTAGGATTGGATTTTGTTGTGTCAGGGATAATAGACTTTAGATTCAATTGCTCCATGTTACTGGAATTATATTAAATATGTATGAGGGCCATCATACTTCATTAATCTTGAAACCGGTTTTTTAACTAATTCAAGATGTATTTATTTTTCATATAATTACTTCTATTGTTCCATATTCATGTAGTTGTTTGTTACATGTTAGTGTTATGCATTTTATTTTTCAAACGTGTTGATTGTTAAATAGATTTTCTTAATTACAGTTGAAGCAAACCTTTATATATATGTGCAGCCTTTTATAGATATGGATCTAGGGCTAGTAGACCGTTTAGTATTATATGATCAAGACACCCATCATTCCGGATTGATATTAGATGGATAGGAGGCAGGTTTCCTTCAGTGTCGATGTAGGGAGATTGTTACATGCAGGTCGACATTACTTGATAGTCGTATAATACCGTACCTGCAGTAGGCCAGAGTTTATGGACTGGCATGTATAGGTTATATACGATTGGATTGGTACTTGATTACAGTACTGCTAGAGCGGTGGCATCCAGAGACTCATACATTCCATCTGCCATGTGGAGAGTGTACCATCACATTACAGGAAATTGCCATCTAGTTGGTTTACCTATTGATGGATTACACGCCACTAGCAGTACACAGATCAATTGACATCAACTTTGCCACCAGTTATTAGGAGTCATTCCACTGCAGGGTCGACTTCAGGGATCACAGTTGAGTCTATTATGGCTAGCGGAGCAATTTCACGAGTTATCCCATGATGCAAATGAGATAGCGATACAACGTCATGCAAGAGCTTATATATTACAGTTTATGGATGGATGTCTATTTATGGATACGTCGGTGAAGAGGATACATCTCATGTTTTTATCCCTACTACATGATTTTGAGATGGCTAGACATTACAGCTAGGGTGGTGCAGGCTTAGCATGGTTGTATAGACATATGTGCAGGGTTGGTGATGTGGGACTAAGATGCTAAGATGCATACTAATGAGCAAATGATTTTTTTCTTTTGTGATTTTTAAGTTTTCTTATGGATTTAGGATTCTCGAAGACAAACAAGAGCAGTTCTAGGGATTTGATAATGATAAGAACTTCTAGCAAGTAAATTAGCCCCTAAGCAAGGATAATGAAAGGACCCTGAGATTGAGAAATCCTGTAGGACTTAGCTCTTAGAATAATATCAACTTAGGAGTTTGGGGATGCAAACCTTAATAAATTTTGATGCGCTCGATGCCGAGTTCACTCGCTCTCGCAGATGCGGCCTGGAGGACCATGCCTTCAACCCTGCGGATTCGCCGGCTTTCTGTCCGATGGTCGCGAAGGCAAGGGAGACCAACTCTGTTGTCCGTGGTACCTGGAGGACCTACAAGTAACCAAGAGGAGGGTTAAGGGTCATCAAGAGACAAGCAAGAGATGAGGTAATGAAAGTTGAGATTAGTGGTGGATGGAGTTCTTCTTGTTAGGTGCCTAGGTGGATCATCCAGATGGCATCTGAACTTGAAGATGGAAGATGGCTTGCACGGAAGGGATAGTAACTTAGGGCCTCACATCCCTCGATGCCCGAAGGTGAAGGCGCTCCCTCACGGAGGTCCTAGTTTAGAAGACAAGGGCTAGAAGAATAACACTCAAACTCTTTTTCATTTCATAAGCATTAACTATACAAAATATGGGTAAGGCCTTTTATATAGGCACCTTAAGACCCATTCAATATTTAAATGAAATAAAAAAAAAAAAACATTACAAGGCTTCATGAAGAGGACGCCCAAAAATCAGATTTTTCTCCATGGAATCCTCTCTTGGCCGGCCTTGAAATAGTGGAGTGCTTGATTCGGGGGAGTGAGGAGGGGAACATGTCTTCAAGAATCATGGGCGCTTACTTGATCTTTGCTTGTTTCCTTGACCGTCCAAACTTTTATGGAGAAAGGCTTGATGTGGGGGGCATGACGCATGGATCTTGTCTTGGCGCCTTTGGACTTTTGAATTTTTTTCATGGTTGATCAAACATTTTGGGAAGAAGGCTTGATATGGGGCTTGCAACAAGGATCATGTCTTCCCACATCTTCTAGATTTGAATTGGTGCCCATGGTTAATGAATTTCTTCCATGGCCGACCAAGCACTTTGGGAAGAAGGCTTGATATAAGGGCTTGATATAAGGGCTTGAAAAAAGGATCATGTCTTCACATATCTTCAACTCCCATTGACCTTCCTTGGCCGCCCATGGCTTCTTTGGAAAGAGTCTTGATAGGGGGAGGGAAGGGAGGCTTGGATCAAGAGATGTCCACAAAAATCAACATTTCCTTCATGCCTTGGCCGCCCACTTGTCATGGTGATGTGGTGCCACATGGGATGGATGAGGTGGCGCTCCAGGGCGGAAGTGGCATCCTTCAAGGCATGGGAGCTGGCTTGACCTATTAATAATTGGATTAGACTCAATGACCACTCCTTCAAACAGGCTTGGGCCCAATCTTCAAGTAGACTCGGGCTTGGACTAATTCAGCTAAATACAAGACCCATTGACCCAACTTGATCTAATTGGTCAAGGTACATGACTAAAACAAAAATACATGACTCAAAGTAAAAATTACCTAGGCTTGAAGCCTTATTACGGAACCCAATAGACTAAACCCTAGTCAGAGATCCACAGAGGGTTGAGGAGCCTCTGTCTAATTCCGGTGCCCACACCAGTTCTCCCGAGGTGGGAAGAACTCGATCCTGTCGAGTAAGGGTTGATTTGGCTTTGGTACTCCTCCAGAAAATCGGGGTCGAGGCATTGCAAGTCCTCCTGGGTAATCCACGAATCGTCGGACTCCGGTCGGCCTTGCCATTGGACCAAGTAACGTTGATAGCCTTTGCCCCGGGTGGTGATAGCTTGATCATCCAGGATACGCCCAAACTGTTCTCCTCTTTAGGTAACATTGGTGGTGGACACTCTGGGTCGGGTTCTTTCTCAAATGAAAGACCAGGCCCAAATGGCTCGCTGGATATGTTTGCTGGTTCCCTATACTCGACTAAGTTCGAGATATTGAAAGTCGAGCTAATGCCATAATCTGGAGTAGCTCAAGCACATAGGCATTAGGGCCAACTCTCCTTATCACTCTAAAGGGGCCAGCGCCACGAGCATGAAGTTTCTTAACGGTTCTTGGTGGAAACTGTTCAGGCCTAAGCCTAATCATTACATAATCCCTTATATCATATTCTTTAGCTTGCTTTCGGGAATCAGCCAATTTCTTGTATTAGGTTGATTTTCAGGCTAATTTCCTTATGCATGCCTCTAATATGCAGTGCAAATGATTTTGCGGACTCTGAGACTCACACTAACACTTGACAAAAAGCAGACTCAACCATGTATTCCTATTGAGAGGAATTTTATTGGATTCTCTAGGGCCTAAACCTAACAGATTATTGACTCTCTAGGTTTGACCCTGGTCTGGTATACACATGAGAATTTACCATGGGTTCCTAGCAAATGCCATAAGGTCTTCCAAAAGTAGATCGTAAATGGGATGTGCTCTAAGGGTTCATGTAACCTGGTGATCTCAATAAAATTTAACATAATGGCTTTAGAAACATGTGTAGACTTAGAAAAGGGTAGGAAATAGGAACTAGAGTCTTGGGACAATCTATAGAAAACATGGGATAGACCTTGGTTATTCAAGATGACCTTAAGATTTGAATATTGATCTATGGGTATCATAAGGTCAAATTGATGGATGGAGAATTTGGTCATTGTAAGTGCAAATTTTTCATGAAAGGAAGACTTGGTCAGTTCCAGAAAAAGGTTATCAACTGGGGTTAGAGGAATGAACTCTTTACAAGGGAGCTGAATGAGGTCTTGGGTTGAGGCTAAAGGAGTAGGCTTTTCCTGAGGGCATTGACTTACAGGAACCAAGTCCTCACTAATTTCCTGTTGTTCTGATATTTCAGGACTAGGCTCAACACTCTTATCTTCTACAAGGATTTCCTCGGGTAAGGCACTAGAGTTGTCCTTTTCGAAGTCTTATCCTTCATATTCGTCTACCAAACTCATGTCAGTCTCATATACTTTTATCATGGGTTCTAATTCTTCCTCATTTAATTGTTCTTTCAGTATGGCTTCATTATGGTCAACTAATTCTTGGTCGGCCATACCTAATTCCTTTTCAATGTCATCCTTCTGGGTTGGAGGTGATACAGATGAGGGTTGATCAACAAAAGTATGGTTCACACTAGGTGTCGGACCAATGGGGATATGATTCAAGCTGGCAGAGGTCGGATTTAGGTCCAAAGTACTTGATCTAGCATGCCTCAAGGACCTCTCATAGTTTTGGGCTACTCGGTAGGCTTGCTCCAAACTATAGATATTATGTCTAAACAATTCTCTCCGGATATCTTCTCTCAAATCCTTTTCAAATCGGATTAGGATATCATATGGATCCATATTCACAATATAGTGCATTAGATGCTCGAATCTATCAATATAATTACTGACTGATCCATTACCTTGGGTCAACCTCTCTAAGTGGTATAGGAGTTTTATTGGTAGGACGCAGGGATATACCTTTCATGAAGCTTGCTCTTCATTCATTTCCAGGTCCTAATGGGTTCGTGTCTCTCACATGCCCTCCTTCCCTAAACATTGTTCCAATAAGACTCGGCTAGACCCCATAGATGCACTCGGGCAAACCTAACCTTTCCATCCTTAGGCATTTCATTCCACTTAAAATAATCATCCATATCTTCCTCCCAGGCAATGTAAATCCGAGGATCAAGACTGCCTTGAAATGGGGGAGCTTCTGTCCTAATGTTCCTAATGGGTCTTTCCTCTGATTCAACCAAGTATAGGTATGGGCTTCTAGGGCTAGGCTCAGGGGCAAGATCATGATAGTAGGCTCTTGGATCAAGGAAATTGGGCCTAGAGGAGATGAATTTAGCATGGGCCTTGCGGGCTTCTATCTGTGCCTCTGCTTGGGCCATCTTTTGGTCCAATTGGGCTAGTTGTTCGCTGAGGGCCCACAAGTGGGCTTCAAGGTTTGATCCCATGACTACATTGGGTTGGATAAGGACTGATGGGCTAAAGGACTCCTAATCTAGACTAGACATGCAACACACAACGGAGGGTACTACGGTTTGCTAAACCTAGGAGTTCAAACATAATGGGTTAACGTAGAAGACACACAATACAACAACTAGCCCTTTCACCGGCCAGGTAAGAGGTGGGAGTGTGGGAGGCCCCCCTTGCTTTCGCAAGGATCCAATTAAAGAACCACAACACTGCTTAGGTCGTTTGACGCTAGACCTCTTGCCTTAAACACCAGCTTCCCGGTACCAATTGAAGGGTTGCATGCACTAGCTTCCCCAATGTGGTTAAACCCGACTTATGGATGTCCCTAATCTATTAAGTTGCTACTAGATTTTAGATTAGGTTTGGGTTCAAAATGCAAGGGTGGTTGTTTTTGGGCTAAGGAAAGGTAATAACTTCCTTCTCTTATCTTGTGATATTGACACCCTTTAGTTAATTATGAAAATGATGACATACACATGATCTAATGAAATGTATCTAAGTTTTGTTTTTGGATTTTTTTGATGTATGATAGTAGAAAATATGGTGCTGGAAATAACAAAATATGAACCTAAATGCAAGATTAAACTATATGAAAAATGAAAGTGGGATGAGATGCACTTGCTGGAATTTTTAGAACAGATTGTTCTCAGGTAGTATTCCAGCATGTAGAAATTCTACAGACTGCAATAAAATCTGAGAAAATTTTCAAAAATATTTTCAAATGCATAGAATCCAGAAAAATAAAAATCACAAAAATCAGAGGTTCTTACAAGCATAAACAACTAAAATAACAGACTATATACTGAGATAAAAAATTGCAGAAATTTTAAAGATGCTGAAAATAAAAAATGCAAAACTTTTTCTTAAGGATCTAAACCTATCTCCTTGTGTTCCCCTTTAAGGGTCAATCACATTGGCACCCCTACATGCCATAGGAAATCCCCGTTGAATGGGATGTAAGGGTCTTGTAGCCCTACTTTTTTCTATGACCGGATGGCCATGGTGAAGCACCCAATCCAAGTACTTAAGAAGGTGCTAAGCCCTAACCATGCTCTGATACCAAACATGATGTGGGACTAAGATGCTAAGATGCATACTAATGAGCAAATGATTTTTTTCTTTTATGATTTTTAAGTTTTCTTATGGATTTAGGATTCCCGAAGACAAACAAGAGCAGATCTAGGGATTCGATAATGATAAGAACTTCTAGCAAGTAAATTAGCCCCTAAGAAAGGATAATGAAATAACCTCAGGATTGAGAAACCCTGTAGAACTTAGCTCTTAGAACAACATCAACTTAGGAGTTTGGGGATGCAAACCTTAATAAACTCTGATGCGCCCGATGCCGAGCTCACTTGCTCTTGTAGATGCGGCCTGGAGGATCAAGCCTTCAACCCTGCGGATTTGCTGGCTTTGTATCCAATGGTTGCAAAGGCAAGGGAGACTGACTCCATTGTCCGTGGTATCTGGAGGACCTGCGAATAACCAAGAGGAGGGTTAAGGGTCATCAAGAGACAAGCAAGAGATGAGGGAATGAAAGTTGAGATTGGTAGTGGATGGAGTTCTTCTTGCTAGGTGCCTAGGTGGATCATCCAGATGGCATCCGAACTTGAAGATGGAAGATGGCTTGCATGGAAGGGATAGTAACTTAGGGCCTTACACCTCTCGACGCCTGAAGGCGAAGGCGCTCCCTCACGGAGATCCCAGTCTAGAAGACAAGGGCTAGAATAATAACACTCAAAACTCTTTTTCATTTCATAAGTGTTGCTGCCAGGACCATCGTGGCCCGTAGAAGCCGCACCGGAGTGCGCTCCTCTCGCTACCTGCCGGTTCTTTGCTCCTGGACCTGCAAAACAGGGGTTAGTGACCCGAGCCAGGATTTCCGGCGAGGGCACTCCGACGGTTAAGTCAGTGATCATCCAGGGGAACAGATCCTCCTGGTCGGTTCCCTCTTGATGGACTCCGTACTAGGAGGAGTGAACTGATGTGTCGGTGAAGGAGAAAAGCAGCAGGGGGAGAGTGACAGCGGGGACAGAGGGGTTCCCTATTACTCCGCTTCTCCCTGTTTCCCGGCGACTTTCCTTCTACCATGGTGTTGGTGGTGGCGCTCTGCTCTCTCAATTGAGCTTGCGCTTGTATTTTTTTTTGTTATTTTTTTTTTGTTTATTTGTTACCTCCCCCCTTCTGGGGGTGCCGATCGTTCTTTGTAGTTGAAAACTGGCTGTTGGGAGCCTGCCTTGGGATCCTCGCTGGGTTGGCAGGCGCATGGGGTAGGATTCCGTGTCATGGACGGGACGTCTTTCCTGACAGGTGGTAGGGGAAGCTTCCATTCCTTCTGACATCCTCTCTGTTTACCCCATTTTGGGAAGTCTGGCAGAGTCTCGATCCGGGGGCCGCCGCCCTAGGGAAGCATGCTCTCTGGCTGGTCCATCCCTTGGAAGTATGGCCGGACAGGTAGTTATGGCGATATGGGGGGCGCCGTTCCGTAGTCCTCGGGCGGCTCGCCGGTGTCCTGGGACAGCAGGGTCTGCTCCGGTCTGGGCGCTCCGAGCTCGTGCGGTCACCTTGGTGGAGAAGAGAAGAGTGCGGGCTCGGTCCAAAGAGCACGCGCTCGGAGAGGCTCCACATCGACGGGTGAGCTCTTGGCCCGACCTCGACTACAGGGCACTAACCTCCGAGGGTCTCACTCTGGAGGGCGGAGGACGGACCTGGTCCAGAGGGCGCGCGCTCGGAGAGGCTCCACATCGGCGGGCGAGCTCTTGGCCCGACCTTGACTACAGGGCACTAACCTCCGAGGGTCTCGCTTTGGATGGCGAAGGATGGACCTGGTCCAGAGGGCGCACGCTCGGAGAGGCTCCATATCGACGGGCGAGCTCTTGGCCCGACCTCGATAGCAGGGCACTAACCTCCGAGGGTCTCGCTTTGGAGGGCGAAGGATGAACCCAGTCCAGAGGGCACGTGCTCGGAGAGGCTCCATATCGATGGGCGAGCTTTTGGCCCGACCTCGACCGCAGGGCACTAACCTCCGAGGGTCTCGCTCTGGAGGGCGAAGGACGGACCCGGTCCAAAGGGCGCGCACTCGGAGAGGCTCCACATCGGCGGGCGAGCTCTTGGCCCGACCTCGACCGCAGGGCACTAACCTCCGAGGGTCTCGCTCTGGAGGGTGTAGGACGGCTCCGACCTAGGTGTCGAGCTCATGAGCTCGACCTAGCGGAGGACTGAGCTCGACTTGCTGTCCTGGGGGAACTCGACTCAGCTCGGCGAAGTGCCCCGAACTGAGGCATCGCCTTGGCGCCTGCCATGGCGGTCTCCTTTAACGTGGCGCTCGTTAGCTACCCACGCCAGCGGTCTTGCCACATCAATAAGCATTAACCATATAAGAGATGGGTAAGGCCCTTTATATAGGCACCTTAAGACCCATTCAAAATTTAAATGAAAAAAAAAAAAAAAAAAACATTACAAGGCTTCATGAACAGGGCGCCCAAAGATCAGATTTTTCTCCATGGAATCCTCTCTTGGCAGGCCTTGAAATGGTGGAGTGCTTGATTCGGGGGAGTGAGGAGGGGAACATGTCTTCAAGAATCATGGGCGCCCACTTGATCTTTGCTTGTTTCCTTGACCATCCAAACTTTTATGGAGAAAGGCTTGATGTGGGGGGCATGAAGCATGGATCTTGTCTTGGCGCCTTTGGACTTTTGAATTTCTTCCATGGTTGATCAAACACTTTGGGAAGAAGGCTTGATATGGGGCTTGCAACAAGGATCATGTCTTCCCACATCTTCTAGATTTGAATTGGCGCCCATGGTTAATGAATTTCTTCCATGGCCGACCAAGCACTTTGGGAAGAAGGCTTGATGGGGGCTTGAAAAAAGGATCATGTCTTCACATATCTTCAACTCCCATTGACCTTCGTTGGACGCCCATGGCTTCTTTGGAAAGAGTCTTGATAGGGGAGGGAAGGGAGGCTTGGATCAAGAAATGTTGTCCACAAAAATCAGCATTTCCTTCATGCCTTGGCCACCCACTTGTCATGGTGATGTGGCGCCACATGGGATGGATGAGGTGGCACTCCAGGGCTGAAGTGGCATCCTTCAAGGCATAGGAGCTGGCTTGACCTATTAATAACTGGACTAGACTCAATGACCACTCATTCAAACAAGCTTGGGCCCAATCTTCAAGTAAACTCGGGCTTGGACCAATTCAGCTAAATACAAGACCCATTGATTCAACTTGACCTAATTGGTCAAGGTACATGACTAAAACAAAAATACATGACTCAGTAAAAATTGCCTAGGCTTGAAGCCTTATTATAGAACCCAACAGACTAAACCCTAGTCAGAGATCCACAGAGGGTTGAGGAGCCTCTATCTGATTCTGGTGCCCATACCAGCTAGCCGGAGAGATGCCCATGATATTGTTGGACCATTGATATTGTACAGCTTTGGGCATGTGATAGATTCCTAAGTCTGGCACCATATAGATTATTCCGGCCGATTGCAGACCCTATGATTGACTTAGATGATGGTGGAGCTAGATTACCATAAGGCCCCTTGGGGATCAGGTAAGTTTCAAAATTTTTTATTATTTTCTTGTTGAAATTTATTTGTTATATTAACCATGTAATCTTTATTATCTACAGATGGAGAGATTAATTTTTGGTTAAACATGTGTCAATACATGTAGTCTCTTCATATAGACTATATATTGATCACCTGAGACCGGAGCAGGTAATAAGTAAAATTAAATTATTCTGATCGATTACAGACCCTATGATTGACTTAGATGATGGTGGAACTAGATTATCGCAAGACCCCTTGGGAATTAGGTAAGTATCAAAATTTTTTATTATTTTCTTGTTGAAATTTATTTGTTATATTTATCATGTAATCTTTATTATCTACGGATGAAGAGATCAATTTTTGGTTAAACATGTGTCAACGTATGTGATCTTGTCATATAGACTATATTTTAATCACCTGAGACCGGAGCAGGTTATAAGTAAAATTAAATTTTTTGAAAGGTACATGTTGAACATGCATCTTCAAGATACTTTTTTTTTTTTTTAAAAAAAAATTATTAGAAGGTACAGGTTTAACCTACATCCTCAAATATTTTTTTTTCCAGAAAGCATAGATTCAACCTGCACTTTCAAATACTTTTTTTTTTCTGATTTAAAAGGCATAGATTAAACATGTATCTTCAACTCATGCATTCCACGTCGCCATTCCGGTGATCCAAGTGGCAAAAAATTAAAAAAAAAACCCATGTGACCCAAAACAGCGGTAATATGACAATATTATTTCAAATAGCATTATTTTGATAATATTATATTTAAAAAGTAATATTTTAGAAAATAAGCCGCGATTCCACTATACCTCGTTGGAAAGACAGATTCATCAAACGAACTGAGATAAGCTGACAACTGTCCTTCTATGGGCTTTGCACCATGCACCGTATAATAAATAGTCTTCAAGCTTCTTAAAGTGGGTCATCCGATTCTGTGTACCATGAATAGCAACACGCGACCATGACTGTCAAACATCCACCGGCATCCGGTTCAATACACATCCAGTCCATGCCATTGCATGTACCGACACAAACACAGTCCTGACATTACAAACGATTTCTTACGTTGCATGTTTTCGTTCTGCAACCAGAAGGTAACTCCCTCCAGAACCCCAACAGTGTAAATCATCCAGCCAAGTTTGATGTGGCAGATGCACTAACTAGTTGCACGTTTAACAACAATATACAGGCTATAGAGCTAGGCCCCACAATCAAAATAACTCATTTGGGATGTCTACCAATAATGATAATATATAAAAAAAAAACCCACCTCTTTTGAAACCAATACAGTTGAAAAAATGTCTTTGTAATCTGATATTGGAAAATTAGCAGCAGCCCAACAACTGCATTGAAGCGAAGTATAATTATAAAACATAGGCATCCAATAGGAGTGAAAATAAAGAAATACAACAGAATGACAAAGCAAACTAAATGGACCTCTCAATTCACAAGTTTTCGACCAGCACTGCTGCATGGTTCCCATTTAAAGAAGGCTGCTGAATACCTCCCGAATTTTTACTGCCAACGCTCTCTGAAGTTGAACTTAGTCCCATGGTTAGAAGAGTCTGGGCAGATTCTATTGCTTTCTCACCTCCAAGCTCTTGAACCTGCTCATTAAATATCTTCCCATCCACATCCGGCAACCACTTGGTTGTGGGTGATTCATATAAAGATGGATCATTGTTTGCTGTTTGCTTATTGGTAGTCATAGCAGTTGCAGCAGCAGCAGTTAGAAGAGCACTATCAGGTGGATCGCTGCCATCTTTTAGGGGTGGCAAGTCATGGTTGTGCTTGCCTTCATATGTTATGAACATAGATTTTGCATCCTCTGAAGACCTCTCTACATGTTTGCGAACAGGACATCCCATATGCGTGCACCTATAGTAGCTTCTGCAACACATTAATGAGAAGGATTAGGCTCAAGGGAAAGATTATATAGCTTAAACAAATTGCAATAAATTACCAGGCACCAGCAGCATGCATATAACAATTTCACAATTAAACTTGAGCATTGAAGCATTCTAATTCAACCACGAGACATAATTTGTAAACTACAAGGCCGCACCTATGTGTATCTGAGTTGTTGATGCAGGATGACCAAAGAAATCTTCACAAAAAGGTAAAAACTGAAGAAACAAAAGATATTCTTCCGTGCAACTTTTGAACCAAAGAATTTTCCTTTTTTTGAAAAAGGCCAACCAAAAGTTACTCTGTTCTGAAGCAAGATCTTAGAAACCTTGAATGCAAAAAGGCAGCCTAGCAACCTTTTGCATGACAAATTTTTTTATTAGGTATCTATTTATTTACCGTATGCTGAGACTCGTCGTTTCTTAGTACTCTACCATCACTCCTCGATTGCATTAAGGACCAAAAAAAGTAGAAAACATTTGCAATAACAAAAAAAAAGTCCATGATTCTTTTTATTTTGTTCTTTTTTTTTTTTTGGAAGAAGTTGGGGAGGATAGCAAGCAACAAATCTGCAGCACTTCTCGGATAAGTTTGACTTTTATTCATATACCAGCACAATGTAATTGCAATGAAATGGGTAGGAAGACCAACTTGCCATTAAAATTTTCAGTGTATGAACAAGGTTTTTTACTGAGACCCCTGCAAATAAATCCTGAATAATCTAAAATTTGTTAAGTATTTAATAAGGAGATCAATACAAAATTTTAAAATCACCTTTTTCATTTACAACAACACAAACCTTATTCCAGCTTTACTAATGGTATTCTAACAATACTTTTTAGCAATCAATTTGGAGTAATGAACATTTAAGAGGGACCAATATGCCTAAGTGCATGAATTGCGCCAATGCTCGTGCAGGTTTTCAATAAATTTTCCAAAAAGCACTCTAAGATATAAGCTCAAATAAAAGAAATTTGGTCATCAAAAGCAACCTTATTGGGGAAAAAAATGTAATATCCCTCATTTCTCACAAGGCTGGTTAAGGCCCAACAGCCCAATAACTCTACTGAAAGAGACTTCTTCAATAAATTTAACACTTTAACAAATTATCTTCTTCAATTTTCCAAAAGAAAGAACTAACAATGTCAAAATGTTCTCACAAGTAACAACTTATGACTTCCTAAGTACAGGCCAGCAATGAATCCAAAATCTGACCTTTAATTTAAACAAGCTTGAGTTTGGTCCAATTTCTAAAGAACCCTATACTTGTAATACAGATCAAATCAGTTTTGTAATTAAAACAACTTACGAAATTATTCAAGGGAATCCTCAAATTTAAAGGTCCATTCATTTTCTGATGGTAGAATTGAGACTTTAATTCTACTGGAAGGTTACTAGCTCAACTGAATAATCCATGATCAGAAATGATACATATTTGTGTGCATGTGGGTGTACCAGATCAGCCTTCTTACTGAGATGATGATTGGGAATGTTCTTCCTCTTCTTGTCATAACATCATTCATATTCACATGGAGAAGTTGATCCAACTAATATGCTTTGGAATCTGTACCTTACAATTCTTTGGTAAGGTAAGTGGCTTCATTATTTCCAAGCATTTGCCTTCAGATTTTCCAATCACTTCTTTTGCTACCGTTTCAATATAAAATATGAAAGATTCAATAGATGTAGTTCTCATGCTTTAATCTCCCTTCTCTAATATCTTAGATTTATCAGGAGTTTCTGGTTTTGTCCTGAATTTTGGTGTGAAACCCTCGTTTGCATCAACACCTAATTTTTATTGGTTCTCACTGATAACTCATATGTGATTCAATATATGTGACAGGCAACATGATGTAACGGCAAGCTCATATGAGTCCAACCACTTAAAATTCACAAAATTTAACTAATTAGTCACACGGCCAATCCAACCTAAGAGAAAACCCTAAGAAAAAGAAATGCCTATACTACTCTTAGACCCCTAAACTTACATTTAATTCATTTCAGGGTTTCTCCTAATAAAGACACCTCTATAAGACCCTAGCAAGATATCTAGTTCTGTTATACCGCTGTTAAGTTACTCTGAGAAAACAGTTCTTTGTTCTTTCAACTTAATCATTTCTATTTTTCCTCCTTTCATTTCTTCTGAATACTATCATGAATAGGGCTCAAAGGAACTGAAACATCTTTTGTGGTTGAACTTTACTTTCTCGATAAGTGTTTACCAGAATGACAAGAAAATATTCTATACATGCTCATGCAAAGTTCCTTCAAATTTTCTTTCTTTCCAAAAAGAAGGCCCTCAAATTGATCAGGGAAGAAATCAAACAGCATTCCAGGATCAGCTAAGCCTGAATCAAATGTCCTAGACTAACAAACACATAGGAAGTATTCAACTCTAAGTCATTTATAATTGTACATAACCCATTTACACTCCTGCAACCAAAATTATGTGATTCATAGAGAGGAAATGCCAATCATGTATCTAATTAGGCATATGCACACTATGTTATGTTTAAACAAACAACTTTTAAGGTCATTGTCAAACAGATTGATTGGAAGCAATAAATGAGAACACTGTACCTCAATAGAATGTTAAAGTCCACGACTTAGGCACTTATAGAACTATTTCACGGTTCACAAAGGTAGAGTAAACTGCATATACATGATTTTGATGCCCCCCCCACGTGAACAATTTGTACAAACTTATTCTTATAGTAATAATCAATGTTAGATTGTAAGTTATAACAACTTATGAACGTTCTAAGGAAAATATTTGGTCTAAGATAGCAATTAGAATCACCATAGCACATTTTTCCACTTTGGTAGTTCATAACTAACCGATCAGACCATGTAATAATTTCATATCCAACCAAATTATACATATTCCTTTTTGACGGATATGCAAATAGTAGAAATCAACTGTATAATAAATCTGAATAAGTGGCAAAACCTGGGATTCGGATTTCCCTTCACAAATTTCCGTCCATACTTCCGCCACCTGTAGCCGTCACTTGTTAGGCCCACATCACATGGTGTCTGCAATATAATTTTAGTCTCTCTAATAGTTTTGAGTACAGGAGCTGGATCAAGCATGGTGCCTCCAGTGCATCTGCTTTACAAAGAAGAGAAACTTTTGAAGCACAATTGCAGCATTAGAACTAACCAATCAAAATACTAATATATCTTGACTACTTGCCTTCTCTTTGGATCTGGTTTATCACCAAGATCCTCTTCAGTCTTCACTGCAGAATCTCCTTCATGGCCATGTGAGCAGGGTAAATGTTGTTCGAGGGCTTCATTACCAGAACTCTGCTGTAGTTTAGATGCAGAAGAAACTGCTGCATTAGTTTCTGCACCCGGAAGATCTAATTTTTTATTTACCAGAGACGGGGTACTACGTTTTGTCTTTCTCTCTCTAGAGCTTCTAACTCTCAGAGGTGGTTCATGATTGTGACTACCACTGTAAACTATTTCAGTGACATGGCCATCTTGACAACATTCAACCTTCTTCTTAACAGAACAGTCAGCAGATGCACATCTATAATAGCTTCTGATATTCTCACTGTTCTTCACCTGTTTCTGGCCGTATTTCCGCCAGTTGTAATCATCATCTGATCCTGTCTTTTCATCGTCAGAACTTGTCTTTACAACAATCGAAGTAGACTGAGGTTTCTGGTGAGATGAAGGTAGCTGCTCTGTCTCTGGTGCACGAGCACTGTTCACTGCTACAGGCAATGGGTCTTGCTGCAATGGCAACAGAGTGATGTTGGATATATGAGGTTGTGGTACAGAGTTTCTTAAGAAGTCTGATGTGGAAGATGGATAAGCTTTTTGCAATTGCATCAGTGCCTGAGCCGTGACAGATGCCAAGACTGCTTGATGCGTCATTGCAAACTGCCCCTGGAAAAGAGACAAAAAATGAATATATTGCAGTTATAGACATCCCATTATACAAATTTTGACAATTTAAGTATTTCAAACAACAAGAATTAAGAAACACCGTTCAGAGAGAAGTAGCAAAATTGGCCTACTCATCAACTTGACTTGCGACGACATTGATTACCAACAACATGCGGACTTTCATGAAAGTAGGAAAAAGGGAATTCAATAGTAACATGAAATACATGGTGAACTGAACCTATGATTAAGAGTCCATGTTAGTTTACTGAAATCACATGTAGAGTAAATAAAAGAAAAGTATTTACATATTTCTGGGGCATTGGAAAGCATTTTACTTTAAACAAGAGGACCTACATCCAACATAATTGCTGAATATTAATAAACTTTGATAATACTTCTCAATTTTTGCAACTTATGTTCCACATGAGCAAATAAATCCTGGATCCAGAAGACCTTTCTAAATTCATCCAACCTGGGACAGAAACATTTACATAATTCAATTTTTCTCCTACATAAAACAAAACAGGACAAAAAGCACTTGCCAAAACATGGTCCCAAAAGATCAGGAATTATTCAGTCCCACAATCCAAAGCCCGATTTTTGCACAAGAAGTTTCAAAAATCATGTTAAACAAGTTCCATCAAACAAGTTCCTTCAATATCAGCCTATACGAGAAGCCACATTAGTCATAAATAAATAAGAATGTGTAAAAGCTGTCATATTCTCAACCTTGATAAATGGTACCCCTTTCATTAAGGTAGTAGAGCCTAAATCAGGCAAGATTTTAACTCCACTTGGCACTTGCTAACCTTTGTCACTGAAGCTTTTTGTGGCAGATTAAATTTTTTTTTCCAAATGATCAGAAGTTTTGATATAAATATTAGATGTGTTAGCCATGCAATTAATCATCATACCACTCATACATATTGAAAGGTAAATGCTTATTGGAATTTTTCTCGTATACCCCTAAAAATCTCTGATTTGAATATTTATTCTTTGAAAAGTATATAACTCATAAGTGATTCCACAAAAGTCTAAAACTTGCAGCTAGACCCTTCCAACCATCTTGCTTTCATTTTTTTACATTCTACCCTTAGTTTTAGTTAGGCTAAAAGTTAACTTGCTTGACTAGTCTGTTAAATGTTTTTCCACAATTATATATAATTTTTCAAATATTTTAAGACAAATATATGAAACTTTGTTCTCATATTTTATATGCTTATTTTACTTTTTCACTTGAAAAAAAAGTAATTAAGCACTTTCAGAACAATATATATGAAACAAATATTTGAAGCGATAATATGGTAGAATTACTTCTTGTTTGGAGGATCCTGTCTAATCAAATGGATGTTTATGCAATTTTCAAATTTTGGAAAGTATTTATGCAAAACTCCTTTTCCACTTTATGGTGGTCCAAAAATTACTTAATTGACATATTTTTATGCTTTACATTTGAATGAAGCTGCAGAAATAGAAGAAATTACAACATAGAAGTTACCTTAAGGCTAGATCCCTCAAGATAAGTATCAAGGGCATGGAAGCAATCAAGGAGGCCCTCCAAATGAACTAGATAGGGATGAGCTGGTCAATGATAGTAAATCATATGTTGATTGGAGCACATTACTCTCCTGTTTTCATATTTATGATTTTTTCAGAAAAGTCATTTAAGCATTATTTTCCCTACAGTTTATCATCTTATGTATCAATAATCCATTTTCAAGAGTACATATGCATGCACACCCTCATGTCTAGCAGATGCATGCACAATCTACCTTGACTCATCTGCCTTTCTGTTTAATGCAGCATGCCTATGCTGATGGTGGTGAGTCATGTTCATTTCAATTTAAGTACACGAGAAGGCGCCTATTGCTACATATATGTAAGAAGAATATGATGCTAGATTTGCATAATTAGTCAAAAACAATGTTTTTTCACTTGATTGACATCCAAGTACTAATTCAGCAATATCAAATTCACCATAAGTTAACAGCTGCTTTAGTAATATAGGTATTTTGGCATGTTATATGCTTTCAGGAACACGTATATCTTTCCATGCTAATCATGCATGGTGTCAAGCCTTTTTTTTTTTTTTTTTTGCAGGCACCAACACAACATTCGACACTCTAATCCTTAGTCTGCACACCTTGGAGACTTTCAAATGGTTAGCATGGTTGGACATTCTTGGGATTTAGTTAGTGTAGCATGTTGTTGCACAATCCGATCAATGACCTGACAAGCTAACATCTTCTTCCTTGTCATTACTCAATAGATAAGATTCCTATGCGACAAACAAACATATTTATCATATAAATAAAATGAGACAGCACAAAGAATGAATAAAACCAGCACAAGCACAAGCAAGAGAACAAGTCAACGACCGTTTCGAGAAAACTCCAGCAAAAAGAAGGTTTCTAGTGTATCAGTCTTTTTTTTTTTTCTTTTGAATGCCGCCTTTGGGGGCCTCGGGGACCCAGTCCTAGTTCAAAATCGTTTTCCTTGGTATAACTGAACTTGTCAGCTTTCTTAGCAGAAGTTTCTTGTTCGTTTTGATCAATTATCTAATAGATTAAAAATCTCCAATTCCAATAACAAACGCACAAGCTTTCATGTAATTCTTTTTTTAAAAAAAAAAACAGCCAGCTACTGTTCTAAAATTATAAAATAATATAGAGAAAAGGCACGAAGTTGAAACCAAAGAATTTGGGGAAAGAAAGAAAGATTCGGAAGAACGATCGCCGATCGGAGACACAGACCGTGAGACCCACGGCGGGGGCGATGTAGCAGGGGATGGTGATCACGGGCACGGTGAGGAACGAGGCGGCACCGGTGCTCACCCCCGCCGCTGCCGATGCCATGGCCCCCGCGAGGAGCTGCGAGAAGGAGCGTCCGTCGCCGGCGCTTCCTCCATCGCCGTCGGGTTGGGAGGAGGAATCGGGAGGGGCAAGGGTTTTGGAATCACCTCCCTCGGCCTCCAGAGGAGGAGAAGAAGAGATATCCGGAGACCCCTCTCGAACGGCCTTGTCGTGCTCCGGAGCTCCAGAGACGGGCTCCTCCGCCATGGGACCTCCCCGAAGCCTCAGGGGAAAGGGAGCGGGTATTGGATTCTCCGGCGACTCGGAACCCCGAAACGATGCAGATGAGTTCAAGTGTGCAGGATGGGTTTCGTGCGTTCGGGAAGAAGGTTGGAGAGAGAGAGGGGAAACCAGGGCCAGGGGGGCAGAGCATGTGATCTTTGGACTGGCGTTGACCAGGTGGATTTGTGGGGCCGGGAATATAATAGGGTTTTGATGGTGGTTTGTTTTCCGTTAGTGGGATAGGTGACCTTAACGGGGATGAGGGGGCTCCTGGGCTGACGGGTTGGGTGATGGCAGGGACGGCCGTTTGTCTTCTTGGTTTGACCTCCGTATAGTACACAGAGACCCCATTTTCAAATTGCCTCGGCATTTCTGCTGTCTTGCTTTGTTTTGGTGGCGTAAAGAGAGGGGATGTCTACGAGAGTTTGAAACCGCCAAAATTATCCAGAATTAAACCTCACGACCTCATCCGTGAAATATATCCATTTGGAGGAGCGTACCAAACTGTAGTCAAACCCAACTCACCATTATAATTTACAACGCCCTAATGTTACGCTTAAAAAGCATTCATATAACAAACAAATATCACACGCAGCCCTCGATTCGGTATATTACCTGGATAGATAATATAAATTATCAACAATATAAATTATCGATAACGTAAATTACATGTAATATGAATAACTATATTTAGTATATATATAATATTACATAATATAAAATTAAAATTTTAAATTATCTTTAAATTAAATTTATATTATATTTATAAAAATAAAATTATTTTTATTTTATTTTTTTATTAAAAAAATATATATATATATTCTTTTTTTTTTAATTTTTTCTGTCCCCTCTCGGCACCACCTGCTCTCTTTCTTCACCCCCCTCTCCTTCGGTTCAACTTCTCTCACTGCCGATGTTGCCCCACCCTTCCCCTTCTTTGATTTATCACATCCTTGCTGGCACCGTCCCCTTTCCCTTCTTCTCTTTCTTTACCCTCCTCCTTATTCAATTCACCATCCTCACTCCTGCCGGCACCACCCTCCATCTCATTCTTTGGTTCATTACCATCCTTGCATCCATCGGCACCTCCCCCTCCCCCCTAGCCCGGTGCTTTTTCCTTTTTCTCCTTCTTCGATAAGACCCAGCAATGGCTTTCCTTTCTCTATAAGCTCCAACAACTCCCTTTCTCGCAAGCACTGGCGATGATTTTCTCTCTCCTGCGAACTTCGACAACAGTGACCCCCTCCCTCAAGAGCTCTGAAGGATGGTCGATGGATGGCAAGGGAGGCAAAATCAACGGACGATAGAGGGATCACTGAAAAGAGGGGATGCATGTAAGAAAAGAGAAAGAAAAAAAAGAGAGGATAATATTATCTAAAAAATTATCAAAAAAAATAATAACCCAGATTGTCATCATTTTTAACAATAATTTAGATTATTTAATAATCTAAATTGTCATCAATATTTTTTTAATAAATATAATAATATAATAAATCTTTTCGAATTATTGATAATCTATTCAAATTGTCGGTTACTAAATATGATCCTAAAATTTTAGCACTCGAGTAATCAGCTTTTATGAACGAGGAACACGCCCTTGGATGGAGGGCCATGCTGTAGGCAGAACGCTTGGACACTACCGGGGGAAGAGTTGTCGGTTTATTTTTTATTTTATTTTATTTTATTTAAGTGGGTGGGGTTAAACGAGAGCTGCTAGTCTGGTATTATTCAATTAAACTTTGGTTATGCTTTGGTGCAATAGAAGAAAAATTATAGTATATACTGTATGCCCCGGCATGCCTGTGCATGCCGTCACCGTGGGCCAATTACTGAGATATAAACAAGGTGAATGGAACTCACTAGATCCGATGTTTGGTAGCATGCACTGGCATGGCAGTGCATGCAATAATTTATCTATAAAACAATGATGACTTCATATAGGTTATTATACATGTATAACGGTGTTGTTAATACCATCATTGACACTCATTCACTTTTGCTTCGCTCCAACACCCGTCCTTTGGTGTTTGGAGAACAATCATTTAATACAAAATGGTATAAGTGTATTGGAGCAAAGGGGCTCTAAATCTAATACTTCAAAATGGGAAACAAGCATATGTGAATCACAATTCTCGTTATTGATATTCAAAAGGGTTAGATTTCTTTTAAAAAAATATACAAATGGTTGGGCATCATTCTTTCAAGTCCAAGCCACTCGCATCAACTGAAAATTTCACTTTTCTTGGCCGTTCATGTCACACAAGCCTCTCCAATCTCTATGATTAAGAATGATCAGAAGAAATTTTGTATTGCATATTCTCAATAATACATATATAATTATTTATAACATTATTTTATATTAAAATAATAAATAAATTATTTAATATTATAATTAATTTTAATATGATGTAAAATGATTGTTAAAATCATTCGAGAATCAAGTCTAATATTGCACATAATTATCTAAGAATCAAGCCTAACATCTAACTTAAAAATTATATTATAGATGCCAACTTGAATTTGAAAAGTAGATCGTGAAAATATGTAGGTGAATGAATTTTTGTAAATATAGCTTATTAAGCTGATTGATCGAAGAACTAGAATATAGATACTAATGTGGCAAGCTATTGATATGGTGCCTGCGATAGATGCAGCTAGGTGGTGAGGTGGCAGAAAGCACCACTTGGCCCATTCGAGGACGAGCTCCCATCTGAGGATGAGATCCTGGTCAAGGTCGAGCTCCCATCCGAGATCGAGCTCTCGATCGAGGTCGAGCTCCGAAAGTGAGCTCCCATCCGAGGTCGAGCTCCCAGCTGAGGTCGAGCTCTTGGTCGAGGTTGAGCTCCCCCGTCCGAGGTCGAGCTCCCGTCCGAGGACGAACAGCTATCCGGACGATCCCTGGAGGTAAAAAAGGTACTCCCCCAGTCATGGCTGGGAAGACAGCAAGAAATGAAGCTTAATTCCCGGAGGACAAAGGTGATGAGACCTAGATTGCAACATAGAGAGGTGTGATGTCACCGTCTCCGATGGACCAGCCACCCACACATTCTGCATGGCGCGTGCCCCATCGGGGCTCCAGGTCCTGTAGCATGCCGCCTGCACCCTCTACCAGGCACGTGCTCCACTAGGACTGCCGGTTTCGTAGCATGCTGCCTGCACCTCCCACAAGAAGAGTGCTCTGCAGGGCCCCAAACCTTATAGCACACCATCTGTACCCTCTAAAAGTGGAAATGCTCCGCCAGAGTACGAGATCCTGTGGCATGCTACTCACACTTGTCGCAGGGGATCATCCTGCTAAGGGGACAGGCTCTGTGGCATACCGACTGCGCCTCCTGCGAGAGGATCTTCTTTTGAGAACTGGTCCGTCGGGAATTCAAGCAAGACACTTGTGCCCCTTCCACGAGGGGACAGGGGAGAGGGGGGTACCGGTCGAAGCTTCGGGCTCGGTCGAGAAGGATCAATTCCTATATAACATCAAGCGGGACCTTCATGATAAAGAGAGCAAACCAAAAGATAGAAAAGAAGACAAGTGACCAAAGGCATCGGACCAAAAAACAGGGAATGACCCCCCAACCTTCTCTGTTCTCTTCATTTTTCTCCTTCTATCTTTCCCTCTTCACGATGGCGTATCTAGCCACCAAAACTAAGGATCTGTTCTCCTTGATTGCCCTACTAACTTGATCGTCGGAGTGTCCCCATCATGATCCTCGGCCCAAGTGTCCTTATTTTGCAGGATCGATCTGTCACAAAGGCACGAGGACAAAGAACCCGATGCTCTTAGGAAAGACGATCCACCCAGACCATGTCAGAGCTACGGCCAAGGTGATCTAGATGGTAACAGATTGGCACGCCAAGTAAGGGCTCGGGTACAAAAGTGCTAACACCGTCTGTTCTTGCGGGGAATCATCAAGCGATCTTCAACGATTTCATGGTGGTGACTCGCATATAGGAAGCCTCTGCCAGCCACATAGGAGACCCATCCCACTATGGTGATCGACATAGCCAGAAGGTGGAGCTCCCTCTTCCTCCCCTCCACCTCCAGTCGATCAATCTATGCAGATCACCATGCTTGTGCAGCAGGTCCAGACCCTGGCTGCAGTAGTGCGCCAACAGCACCATCACCACCGGTCCCTAGTGATGCAGCAGCAACCATGGATGCCTGCAGCCTATGCCATTGATCCTCGTGCCAGTCCAAGGTCCTTCCAGGAAGGGCCATCGTGAACGGCCTCATATCCTCGAGGAAGCCTGCAGGTGGCCAGGAAAAGATGTCGGGGTGGTGTTGGCTCCACCCAGTGATTTTGATGAATAACAAAACATTGAGTGCATATTGTATACTAATGTGTATTTCAAGTTATGAGTTTTCAAGAAGAAAGCACCTCAAAATCTCAAAAACTTATGTTTCATGGCACGTCATGGCACGGAGCATTTCTCGCAAATCTGGACATCCTCTTCATCGAAAAAGGGCATCTACATGTTTAATTATTATGTGTTTATGATTCATTTAAGTTTCAAAATTTATATTTATGTTTTTGGGATAATTTATACATGAATCTGAGCTTTTCAGTCTCAAGTGTCGACACCTGGAAAGTCAAGTGTCGACACTTCAGCATTTGGCACGAACAAAAATCCTTGGCATGCCAAATGTCGACACCCAGAACTCAGTGTCAACACCAAGTGTCGACACTTAGGTTTCCAAGTATCGACTCAAGGCCTGAGAATTTTGAAAATACAGAACTTTGTCATTTGAGGATTTTTGTGTCAAGTGTCGACACATGTGGATCAAGTGTCGACACTTGAAAGTTCAAGTGTCGACACCTAGAGATCAAGTGTCGACACCTGACAGCCAAGTGTCGACACCAGATAGCCAAGTGTCGACACCAGATAGCCAAGTATCGATACTTGAAGCCTGACAGCTCTAATGGATCTATTTTTCTGACTTGCAGAACTTGCTTTTCAAGCTCCAAACGGCTATATCCGAGGTTCCAACGGTCACAAACTATTTTTTGAAAGGTTCTTGGTGTATTTAACCTCTACCAACCTCAGTCAAAAAAAAAGGAAGTGCATTGAAGTGTATTCAAGTCTATTCAAAAGCCAAAAAGCCCATATTCTCTCAAATACTTCACATCAAAAGCCTTTTATAGTTTGATTCATTGAAAAGCCTACAAGCTCATCCTTACATCATTCCAAAAGAGGGACTTTGAAGGATATTTCAGGGAAGAGTCAAGACAAAGCATCAACTTGAACTTCAAAGATTCCATTCTACTATTGAAGAGAATTTGTTTTAGTTTTAAAATTGTATATCTATTTTTATATTGTGATTTGACCTTGCTTTCAAGGGTGTCTTGAAAGAAGGTTGTTGCAGTTTGTTGGTGAGCCAAAGGGATAAAACCAACTAGGGTTAACTTGTGAGCCCGAAGACAAAACAAGTGTTAAGGTTTGTTGGTAAGTCTAGGTGACAAAACCAACTTAGGTTTTGACTTGTGAGCCTTGTGAAAAACAAGTCAGCTGTAATCTTGTTTGGATTATAGTGAAATTTCCAAGGATGGCTTGGGGAGTGGATGTAGGTGCTAGGTTTGCACCGAACTACTATAAACCTTGTGTTTGTGTATGATTGTCCTCTTCCTTTCTTGCTCTTTGATTATTGCTACTCACTTATTATTTTCCGCTACTTTAAATCTCTTGCATTGAATTTATCATTTTTCACTAGCACCACTAGTCCTTCACATTATTGTTTTAAATTTTTAAAAAGACCCAATTCATCCCCCGCTCTTGGGCTCTATTTCTGGGCAACAAGTGGTATCAGAGCACCGGTACTCTCTTGTAGGTCCAAGGATCTTGAGTAAAAGATCATGGCAGCCCCAATAGGAACGGGTATAGTTGAAGGTCAAGCTTCAAATCGTCCTCCACTTTTTAATGGCACAAATAATATATACTGGAAGACACGCATGCGCATTTTTATTCAAGCTCTTGACTATAATTTGTGGAGGACAATTGTAAAAGGTCCTCATCAGCCTACGATGTTGGTTAATGGCATTCTCACTCCAAAGATGGAAGATGATTGGGATGAGAATGACATTAAGCAAATCAAGCTTAATGCTAAGGCTATGAATCTATTATTTTGCTCTCTTGATCCAAGTGAATTTAATAGAATATCTAATTGTCTCTTCGCCAAGGAGATTTGGGATACACTTGAGGTTACCCATGAGGGTACACACCAAGTGAAAACTACCAAGGTTAACATGCTTATTCATACGTATGAAATGTTTAAAATGGAACCTATTGAGTCTATTAGTGAGATGTATACTAGGTTCACAAATATTGTGAATGGCATGAGAAGCCTAGGGAAAATTGTTCTAACGGTGAACTTGTGAACAAACTTCTCAGGTCTCTACCAGCTTCTTGGGATGCAAAAGTAACAGCTATTGAAGAAGCCAAGGATGTCAACACTCTTCCACTTGAACAACTGTTGGGCTCACTGATGACTTATGAGCTCTCCCTCAAACAAAAGAATGTGGAAGTCGACAAAAAGAAGAAAGTAATCGCTTTCAAATCTACTGCGAGAGAAGAATCAAGCGATGACTCCGAAGAAGATGATGAAGAAGATGAGACGGCTCTATTGGCGAGAAAATTCAGAAGGTTCATGAGGAAGAAAAGGTTCAACTTCAAAAAAAACCTCTGAAAGGTGAGCCAAGTAAAGAGAAGGACAAAGAAAAGGAGAAGGAGCAGCCTACTTATTTTGAATGCAAAAAACCCGGCCATTTCAAGGTAGACTGCCCCTTGCTTAAGAAAAGCAGAAGAAAGCTGAGAAAGAAAGCCATGATGGCAACCTGGAGTGAAAGTGAGGACTCCAGTTCCGAGGAAGAACAACAGGAGGTGGCAAACTTCTGTCTGATGGCTGATCATGATGAGGTATGTTCCGAAACAGAAAATGAATTTACTTTTGACGAGCTTCATGAAGTTTTTGACGAATTAGTCATAAAATTTCAAAAACTAAAATCGAAACATAAAGATTTAAAGAAGCAAAATTTGGATTTAGCCAAAACAAATGACAAGCTTTCAAGTGAAAATGAATGCCTTCTTCTTCAAAATAAAAAATTAAATGATAAGATTGTAGCACTTGAAAAAGAAAAAGAAGTCTTGAAAAAGAAAAGTTCTTCACTTTCAAATGAAAATTTGTCAAAACAAAGCAAAGAAATTTTGGATGAAAAAAAAATATAAAGAAGAAATTGAAAAATTAAAACATTTTGTAGAAAGATTTACTTATAGTTCTGAAAAATTGAATTTGCTTTTGAATAACCAAAGAGCAGTTTTTGATAAAGCAGGTTTAGGATTCAGAACTCATAAGAAACAAAAACTTTTTAAAAATTTTTTTGTGCCTCCATCTTCATCCATTACTTGCTATACTTGTGGTACTAAAGGACATAAATCTTATATGTGCAACAAAAGAAGATTAAGTAATATTAAGAAAGTTTGGGTTCCCTAAAAGGATCCAAGATGGCTTGGGTACCTAAAGTCTCCACTTGATCTTTATTGCAGGTATGCCTTGGAACCAATAAGAGAAGAATGTGGTACCTTGATAGCGGTTGCTCAAAGCATATACAGGAGATGTGGAGCAGTTCTCATCGCTCGAATATCAAAATGGTGGCAATGTAACTTTTGGTGATAATGGAAAGGGCAAAATTATCGGTATTGGTAAAGTCCATATCACCCCTTATTCTTATATTGATAATGTCTTGTATATTGATGGTTTGAAACATAACTTGCTTAGCATTAGCCAGTTTTGCGACAGGAATTTTAAAGTTGTTTTAGAATCTTCCTTGTGCATTGTTTCTAGTTTAGATGATAATGGCATCAAGTTCATTGGTCATAGGCATGGCAATATTTATATAGTTGATCTTGATGATCTCCCTATTCAAAATGGTCAATGCCTAGTGGCAATGGAAGCCAAGATCAATGAAACTAGTTGGTTTTGGCATCGTAGACTGGGACATGCAAGCATGTATTTAATTTCAAAACTTAGAAAAAAGAACTTGATAAAGGATTTGCCTAAACTCAATTTTGAAAAAGACAAGATCTGCAGTGCATGTCAACTTGGAAAACAAACCAAATCATCTTTCAAATCAAAAGGAGTAATCTCTACATCTAGACCCTTGGAGTTGCTTCACATGGACATCTTTGGGCCAACTAGAACATCTAGTTTGGGAGGTAAGAAGTACGGTCTAGTTATTGTAGATGATTTCTCATGATTTACATGGGTCATGTTTTTAGCACATAAAGATGAAACTTTTTCTGAATTCATTATATTTCATAAATGAGTTTTGAATGAAAAAGGTGTTTCAGTCATATCTTTGAGAAGTGATCATGGAACCGAATTTGAAAATGCTGATTTTGATAAATTTTGTATTGAAAATGGCATTCATCATAATTTTTCTACACCTAGGACACCTCAACAAAATGTGGTAGTAGAAAGAAAAAATAGAACTCTTAAAGAAATGGCTTGCACCATGCTTTGTGAAAATGACTTACCTAGATATTTTTGGGCGGAAGCCATAAATAGTGCATGCTATGTTTTAAATCGAGTTTTATTTCGACCGATTCTAAAGAAAACATCTTATGAGCTTTGGAAGGGTAGAAAACCCTCAATTCGTTATTTTCATATTTTTGGATGCCGTTGTTTCATCTTAAACAATGGTAAGGATAATTTAAGTAAATTTGATGCCAAATCAGATGAGGAAGTCTTTCTAGGCTACTCCACATCTAGTAAGGCATATAGGATTTTCAATATAAGAACACTTGTTGTTGAAGAATCCATACATGTGGTATTTGATGAATCTAACAAAAATCTTCAAGAAAATAAGATGTACTCTCTGATAAAACAGGTAGCAAGAAAACTGAAGGTATAAACAACAATGAAGGGCTTACCAAGGAACAGAACGATGATCAAAACACTGAAGGAGATCAAGCACAAGGTGATGAAAACACATCAACAGTTGATCCATTACCAAAAGAATGGAGGTATGCTCATGGACACCCAAAAGAACTAATTATCGGTGATCCATCTAAAGGTGTAAGTACTCGATCATCCCTTAGAAATATCTGTGATTACTTAGCTTTTGTTTCTCAAATTGAACCTAAAACTATTGAGGAAGCTGAATATGATAGTAATTGGATAAATGCTATGCAAGATGAACTTAACCAATTCAAAAGAAACAATGTTTGGACATTAGTAGATAGGCCTTCAAACACTTCAATTATTGGTACAAAGTGGGTTTTTCGAAATAAACTTGATGAAAATGGAGTAGTTACTAGAAATAAGGCTAGACTAGTTACCAAAGGATATAATCAGGAGGAAGGGATATATTTTGATGAAACCTTTGCTCCTGTGGCTAGACTTGAGGCAATTAGGCTATTGTTGGCTTTTGCTTGTTTTATGAATTTTAAATTGTATCAAATGGATGTTAAAAGTGCTTTTTTAAATAGTCTAATTGAAGAGGAGGTTTACGTTGAACAACCCCCTGGTTTTGAAAATTCTGAATTTCCAAATCATGTTTACAAACTTCATAAAGCTTTGTATGGATTGAAACAAGCTCCTAGAGCTTTGTATGATCGTTTAAGCTCTTTCTTGCTAAAAAATGATTTTACTAGAGGTAATGTAGACAAAACTTTATTTTTAAAGAAAAAGATTGATGATCTCTTAGTAGTACAAATCTATGTAGATGATATAATATTTGGTGCTACTAATGAATCTCTTTGTCAAGATTTTACAAAGTTAATGCAGGGTGAGTTTGAGATGAGTATGATGAGAGAACTAAATTTTTTTCTCGAACTCCAAATAAAGCAAACCAAAGAGGGAATCTTCATTAACCAAGCAAAATACACAAAAGAAATACTCAAGAAGTTTGGGATGGAGAACACTAAGCCTCTAGGTACCCCTATGAGCTCTACTTGTAGACTTGACAAGGATGAATCAGGTAAATCTATTGACCAAAAATTATATCATGGCATGATCGGTTCATTATTATATCTTACAGCCAGTAGGCCAGATATCATGTTTAGCGTCTGTATGTGTGCTAGATATCAGTCTAATCCTACAGAGTCTCATATTTTGGCTGTTAAACGCATACTTAGATATCTATCTGGCTCAATTGAAATTAGTTTATGGTACTCTAGAGATTCTTCATTTGAATTGATTACCTATTATGATGCTGACTTTGCTGGGTGTAAACTTGATCGTAAAAGTACTAGTGGAACTTGTCAGTTTCTTGGAGTAAATTTGATCTCTTGGAGTAGCAAGAAACAGAATTCAGTTGCTTTATCAATGGCAGAAGCCGAATATATAATAGCTGGAAGCTGTTGTGCTCAAATCCTTTAGATCAAACAACAACTAGAAGATTTTGGCATTAAACTAAGACACCCATAAGATGTGACAATACTAGTGCAATCAATCTATCTAAGAATCCTGTGCAACATTTAAGAAGTAAACACATTGAAATAAGACATCATTTCATAAGAGATCATGTACAAAATTCTAATGTTATTCTTGATTTTGTATGTGCTGATGATCAGTTAGCAGATGTATTTACCAAACCTTTGAGTGAGGATAGGTTCTGTTTGATTAGAAGAGAGTTAGGTGTTATTGATCCATTCTCCTAGAACTCTCATAGTTTTAATTATACCTAAGTTTTTTTTTTTTCGCTCAAAACCACTTGCTTTAAGCCCCAAAAATTGTTAATAGTTTTCTAGATTTTTTTTAAATTTTTTTTCGGATTTTCTTAAAATTTTTCTTGGCCAAGTGTCGACACTTAGATATTATCAAGTGTCAACACCTGACCAAGTGTCGACACTTGACAAATACTAAGTGTCGACACTTGCGAAACAAAACCTGTTTTTTAAAAGGCCGACCGAGGGTTTTATCCTTATTTTCCACCCGTTGATTTCACGCAATAGTGGTCCCCCTCTATCCAAATCCTCCCTTTTCCCATTTACCCCATCACAAATCAGGTATTCCCTCTTTTAATTTTATTTCCATTTTATTTCTTGTATTTTCGTTTTCCTTTTGTTACCATCGAACCGTCTAAACTAGAATAGGGCTTTTCCGGCTATTCTTAAGGATTTTAACCAGATTTTCATAAGTTTTAATGGATTTCTAAAACTCCATTTAAGGGAATAGCGTTTTAATGGCATTTTTCTTGGATTTCTCACGATTTTTTGGCCATTTTCACGCTTATTCCATCCGTTTTTCAGAAAAACACTGTTTGATTGATTTTGGACAGAAAAATTGGGGTTTTCATCTAAAATCTAGTGTTCTAAATTCATTTATTGTTTTATCATTGTTTTGGAAAGGTTATTCATGACGTTTTCACGACATTTTCACCACTTTGCTAAAACCCTAATTGATTTAAACCCAAATTCCATGTGTTTTGGTATTTTGGCCTTACAAAATGTATTTTACAAAAGTTCAGATATGTTTTAACAACCAAAAACATTTTCTATATTGATTTATACGGGGTAATGTCATTTAATCAAAGTATAGTTTGTAAAATTCACACCTTCAAACTATTGGTAGATTTCCTAAAATTTTTTTTAGGGGTATTTTACAACCCAAAATTATTTTAATCCTAGTTTTCAAAACCTGTCTTAACACCTCTTAAGAAATGAACTTTTCCTTACCTCAGCTTGTAGCCAGTCCTATAGTTCTAAGTCTGATTGAACCTATCTTCCTTCTTTCCTATTCAGCTTGCTGTAATGGATCCCAGGAAGAGACTTGCAGTTAGGGAGAGATCTAGTCGTGGTGTAGAGCGGAGATCGAAGGCCAGATTTGATCCTGCACAGGCTAGCAGTTCTGCCACACCGAGTTCCCCCCTGCAGAGAGGATGACAGGGAAGTTAGTAGCCTCTGGGAGGAGAGTCGACCTGGAGTGTTTTGATAGGCACCGCTTTAGCTTACGACAGGTGCTCACTGATGCAAGTTTAGTACCATTTTGTACTATACAGGAGAGGTACTATCCTCATCTAGTGAGGGAGTTCTATGGTACGTTGGATTATCGACGACTTCTATGGACTATGACAGTGAGAGGTGTTCAGATTTCACCTTCTGTAAAGCTATTGAGCAGAGTATGGGTGATCCCCCATAGGGGAATCAGTGTTTTTTCGATGGATGACAAAGAGGCTGCTTTTAGGTGTATCCTCGAGCGAGAGGATGTTCGTGGTATATCTATAGTCACCGCGAACCAGTTATCTTTGGAGATGCACCTATTGCACCACATCACGACACGTATACTTCTGCCGAAGACTGGGAGATTCGACTTCATCACTGAGAGAGAGCTGATGGTGATGATGAGTCTGATAGAGTGGAGGCAGATCGACCTTCCATCTTTGATGCTAGTTCAGATGAATGATGCCGTGACTCAGCGCCGTCACTGTTTACCCTATGGCATGGCACTGACCAGGTTATTTAAAGCATGTGGAGTATCATTGGAGGGGGAGATCCCCAAGGAGATACTACACACAGATGTATATGATGAGAGGTCTTTGCACCATATGGGATATAGACTAGTCGCAGGTCGATGGGTGCGCAGAGAGTCTGGCCAAGAGCCAGATGAGGAGGACGAGCTTCGAGAGGCAGAGGCAGGACCATTTGAGCCAGCAATTTTTCCTCTCGTTGATATTCCATCGACATAGGCAGAGCATTCGACTCATGGTACTTCAGCTCCTCCGCCACCTACTACTGGATTATCCTTTGAGGAGCATGCCAGAGAGTAGTTTACTGAGATCAGGGGTGAGTTGACTCAGCTACGCAGCGAGGTTGAGACTCTTCGAGCACATACTACCTCGGAGCATGCTGAGATCCATAGGTCTATGGAGGAGGGCTTCACTCGTATTGAGGATTTATTGAGATCCCTTATACCTCCTGCAGCCCCAGCAGTTGTATCTTCAGATGATGATGATGATGATGATGATGATGATGATGGTGATGATCACCAGAGCGACCATGCTGATACAGTTGAGGGTGATGATCAGGCAGATATGGATGAGGACAGAGCTACAGAGATTGTGGGCAGTGGTAGTGACAGTGATGGCAGTGCAGATGGTTTTGAGGTGGTCAATCATGATCCTCCCACTACCCCAGCTGCTCCTACTGACTTGATTGATTCCATACCGGACTTTGTTACACCAGCTGATCTCCCCCCCTTCCACTAGATCATCTAGGGTTGCACCCACTTTTGGTCCTTCTGGCCGCACTAGGAGTCGTCGAGCTTTAGTACCTCCTAGGGCCTTAGCCACTAGATCTAGGATCAGTGCCCCATTTAGTCTTGAGATTCCATCTGATGAGGATTAGCCTCACAGATGTCTGTTGTATGTCTTTTATAGTTCATATTTGTATGATTCTGATTATTGTATGACTCTGATGATTTCTGTATGTTTCAGTTCTTGCTGATGACTCAGCCAATTTTTGTACTGAAAACTTCTCTTATCTATTATATATTTCAGTTTAGTGCTTATTATTTATGTTTGAGTGGTTAAATTTACCTTCTTCAACTCTGATTCTCTTTGGATCTTTTTGGTTCTGATACCTATCATATTTCATTCTCTACCATCTTTTTGTCTCTATGCTCATTGTGAGGGGGAGGTTATTCCCCTTTCTAATGATTGACAAAAAAGGGGAGAAATAGTATTGATTGTATAGATGCATAAATTGTTGTGGTTCCACCTTGGGAGAAATAATATTGATTGTATAGATGCATAAATTGTTGTGGTTCCACCTTGTGAGAACCTTTGAAATTTGTTTTAATTAGAAATATCTAATTAAGGGGAAGATTGATTCTTCCTAACTATGAAGATTATGCCTCATATGGACTTACATTCATATTCATGAATTATAACAGTTGAAGTTTGAAACGTAATGCTATTTTATTCAAGGTTTTGTCATCATCAAAAAGGGGGAGATTGTTGGCTCCACCCAGTGATTTTGATGAATAACAAAACATTGAGTGCATATTGTATACTAATGTGTATTTCAAGTTATGAGTTTTCAGGAAGAAAGCACCTCAAAATCTCAAAAACTTATGTTTCATGGCACGTCATGGCACGGAGCATTTTTCGCAAATCTGGACATCCTCTTCATGGAAAAAGGGTATCTACATGTTTAATTATTTGTGTTTATAATTCATTTAAGTTTCAAAATTTATATTTATATTTTTGGGATAATTTATACTTGAATCTGAGCTTTTCAGTCTCAAGTGTCGACACCTGGAAAGTCAAGTGTCGACACTTTAGCATTTGGCACGAACAAAAATCCTTGGCATGCCAAGTGTTGACACCCAGAACTCAGTGTCGACACCAAGTGTCGACACTTAGGTTTCCAAGTGTCGACTCAAGGCCTGAGAATTTTGAAAATAGAGAACTTTGTCATTTGAGGATTTTTGTGTCAAGTGTCAACACCTGCGGATCAAGTGTCGATACTTGAAAGTTCAAGTGTCGACACCTAGAGATCAAGTGTCGACACCTGACAGCCAAGTGTCGATACTTGAAGCCTGACAGCTCTAACGGATCTATTTTTTTGACTTGCAGAACTTGCTTTTCAAGCTCCAAACGGCTATATCCGAGGTTCCAACGGTCACAAACTATTTTTTGGAAGGTTCTTGGTGTATTTAACCTCCACCAACCTCATTCAAAAAAAAAGGAAGTGCATTGAAGTGTATTCAAGTCTATTCAAAAGCCAAAAAGCCCATATTCTCTCAAATACTTCACATCAAAAGCCTTTTATAGTTTGATTCCTTGAAAAGCCTACAAGCTCATCCTTACATCATTCCAAAAGAGGGACTTTGAAGGATATTCCAAGGAAGAGTCAAGACAAAGAATCAACTTGAGCTTCAAAGATTCCATTCTACTCTTGAAGAGAGTTTGTTTTAGTTTTAAAATTGTATATCTGTTTTTATATTGTGATTTGACCTTGCTTTCAAGGGTGTCTTGAAAGAAGGTTGTTGTGGTTTGTTGGTGAGCCAAAGGGATAAAACCAACTAGGGTTAACTTGTGAGCCCGAAGACAAAACAAGTGTTAAGGTTTGTTGGTAAGCCTAGGTGACAAAACCAACTTAGGTTTTGACTTGTGAGCCTTGTGAAAAACAAGTCAGCTGTAATCTTGTTTGGATTATAGTGAAATTCCCAATGGTGGCTTGGAGAGTGGATGTAGGTGCTAGGTTTGCATCGAACCACTATAAACCTTGTGTTTGTGTGTGATTGCCCTCTTCCTCTCTTACTCTTTGATTATTGCTACTCACTTATTGTTTTTCGCTGCTTTAAATCTCTTGCATTGAATTTATCATTTTTCACTAGCACCACTAGTCCTTCACATTATTATTTGAAATTTTTAAAAAGACCCAATTCACCCCCCCTCTTGGGCTCCATTTCTGGGCAACAGGTGGCCCAACCAGTTGGGAGAGCCACTCCTCGATCTCGAACTACACTGCGATGTCATGCCATTGGCACCGACATGGTAGGGAACTGAAGTGCGAGTTCCTTTTGTCAGCACCTTCTTTGGTGGGGACAGTAGGATCAGACACAGATCACTGGATCCCATATGGTTTATTGATTAAAGTTTTAGGACTTTAGTCATGTGTCATAATTTTATAAGAAAGTAAGATTGAGTTGTAATAAGGTGAGACTAGTTGATTTATCTCGACCTAGTCTAGTATATTGAGTCCTGTACATCAGTATGAGTCCAGTATGAGTCCACTTTTTGTACCAGAGAGGAGGTTACACTATTTTGGAGTTCTACCAGGCCTCATCCAGGAGTCAGAGACCACTATATCAGATTATTAGATTTTGTGTGACACCATAGGATCCAAGATACCTTCCGAAAACCCTGATTCCTTCCAGATGCCCAGATTTCCTTCCAGATGCCAGAGTATATTCTCAGACTAGGAAATCCATGATTCCAGAGGTCCACCTGCATCATAGCCAAAAGAAATCAAGCCCGGGCGCCAAGCCCAAGCCCTTAAGAAGCAAGATACCAGGAAATATTCCTGCTACCAAGCTACCAGGCCACCCCAGCTTCTAGAGGCCCATGCCCATGCGCCCAAGCCCCTTTGGGCCGGCCCCTTGCTGCTCCTAGAAGCCCAACACGCCCCTCTAGGCATCCTTAAAGTGTTGACCAAGTCCAAGAGGTGTCCTTAAGTGAGAAGGAGAAGACTAGTCTAACCTAGTTAGGATTTATGTTCCTACTTGTTTTAAAATTTGTACTTCTAACCTAACTAAGAAAGGACATGTAATCTAGCTAGGAAAAGGCTTATTAACCTAAGTGTAACCCTAGTTAGAAGAGGGCATGGGAACTCTATAAATACCCCACCCCTCCCCCTCTTGTAAGCAACTTTTTTCATGAAATCAAAAAAACTCTAGTGAATTGCTTCCAAACTGGTGTCTTATTTTTTCTTTGTGTTCTTATTCTTGGTTTCTTGCCTTGGCCGGCACCTTGCCCTTGCAAACCCCCATGCCCTAGCAGCAAATCAACTTCCAAACATCAGCCACACCCCCAGTTGAAGAGCCCTCAGGCATCCAAGAAGAAGAGGCCATCTTCTCCTTCTAGCCGCCAGCCCTTGGAGCCCTGATTCCCCTTTCTTCTTTCCATCAATTTCTTTTCTAATTATTTTGTTGTTTCTTGCTGACCTCTGATGTTTTGCAGATCCCTGAGATGTTTCCCCTCCTCATAGGAGGCCCCTCTTGCCTCCAGGACTGCCTAGATCTGCCTCAGAATCAAGGAAAACTGTAGCTTCATCATCCAGGCTCCGATTTGAGTGCGAGAGATCTCTTCATCAGCTGAATATTTAATCTTTGATTGTTAAAATCCTTTCTTTCTCTTAATTTCTGATTTGGTTGAAGATTACTATCCTAAGCTAGGAATTTCTCAATTTTCGTGTCCTGAGATTCATTAGTTTGCATGAGAATTTTGCGGGTATGCTTGTTTCTGCCATTGCTAGTCCTTATGCTAAACTTTGCTTAGCTTTCGGGTTCTTAACCATAAAATTAAAATTCTAAAAATTCCAAAAAATGAGTTTTCTATTTTTATGCATCCCTAGGTTCATCTCGCATCAGTTTGGTATTAGAGCGGGTTTAGGATAGCATTCATCTGCATTAGAATCACAAACCCTAATTTCTGCATCCTGTCCACTACATTAGGTATTTGATTTCCATTTGATTTCAACAATCTAGGAATTTTATTTTTCTATGAAATTTTCATGAATTGTTTTCTATTTTGTCCTCTATTTTTTCATAAATTTTAATTATTTTTACAGACACCCTAAGTCACTAAAATTCAGTATATTAGAAACCCTAATAAAATCTTGAAATTTCTATAGTAGTCTGAATACACTAGGATTTGAATCATCAATTGATTTTTGTTTTGCATCAGATTTGGTAGGTATCATTATCACCGTCCATCCTCTGTCCTAGAATTTTTTTGAGTTTTTTCTGCATCGAAAACAATATCAAATCCTGTATCTTCTAAAATCCTAATTTTTTGAATTTCTGTACTCACTTGACCAAACCTAACCAACTTCCACACACCCCAATTCCAAGCCTAATTTGATTGCTAACCTAATCAACCTAAACCTAATTTGTCATTCCATAAAATATACATAAAATATTTTTATTTTTCTGATTGTTTTAGAATGCATTAGGACCATTGAATGCCATCATCTCTTTAATCTAATCTTAAGGACAATCAATATAACATCACGGCAAAATTTCATCACCTATCTTGGGCCCAAAACAACCATCAGCATACTGACCTAAGCCTAATTAAAATTGATTAGACCTAATTTGCCCTAGAGGGATAGGTGATACCTAACAGGTCAGGTCCAAATTATGTGGCCCAACTAGTGCATTTAATCCTTTAGCTATTACTGAAAGCTGGTGTCTAAGGCTGGGGGTCCAGAGTCAAAAGACCTAAGTGGACTGGTGGTTTATAATTAGGACCCTGTGACAAGCAATGGGAGCCTCCCACCACCCCACCCCCTACCTGGCCAGTGGAAGGATTAGCTGCTGGGTTAAGTGTAAGTTGAGCTGACCCATTCAGTTTTGACTCTAGGTCTAACAAGCCCTAGATTGTACTAACTCTTTTGCATGCTTGGCTGCACCATCTCATTCAGATTGATTAATTCATTGTATGACCACTAGACTAGGAATCCAATACCAAAAGTCTAAATCCCAACCCAGCTCAGCCATGGATCCCAGTCTAGAGGCCTTCATGAAAGCCATGACTGATCAGTTTGCCCAACTAAACTAATTCAATATCTAGACCCAAAATCAACTTACCCAGATTAACCAATCAAATATCCAGATTAATAATAGGCTTGACCAAATGATCTAATCCACTAAACCCCAAGAACCCATAGTCCCTAGATATAAACCTAGTAGTAACCCACTATCCCTCAGTCTACCTGAACCCTATAGGATTAGTGCCCCTGGCTGTGAGCCTGGTATCAGTCCATTTTTCTTTAGTCAACCCCCTCTTACCATCCCATTAGATCACCAGGATAACCTTAAAGAGGAAATATATGAAGCTGATGAGAGCCTAGTGAACGAGTATGAGGAAGAGAGGAATTCCCTATAGAAGACTTAGAGCTAGTTGAATCAATAGATACCCGGGTAGAACCCACCCTAGAATTAGTTGACCCTGACCATACCCACATAGTAGTCGACCCAGAGTTAAGTGACCCAGATCACACCCAAGCAATAATGGAAGAACAGTAAGAGGAAGGGAACCCATATCCTGTTACTAGAACACCACCTAAGGAGACTTTAGAAGAGAGTCCAGTAGTAGAGCCTAGTCCTTTGATTCAAGAACCAGAAGAATTTATTAAGGACTTGATCTATTTGAATCAGTACCCTTAGGATGAAGTCACTCCATTGACTCTAGTTGATCTCTTCCCTGAAATCAATGCCCTTTTCTTCCATTATGCAGACCCTTTAGATAGACATCAACCCCATAAGATCAACCTAATTAGTCTAGGTATAATTCCTGATATCCCTTCCTGCATCCTATTCTACCCGATTAACCCCGAACCCTTTTCTTATTCCTTACCCAATTAAACTAATCCTAAATCCACTTCTTATTTTCTATCATTTTCTGAAACTTTTCATGATTTTCTTATCCTTAGATTGCATTTCATAGAGGTTTGCATACTGCATTCATTTATCAAGTCTGTCATGTTTGCTTCCTACTTCTAAAAAACCCTCTGGCATCTACTAAGAGTTCATGTCATATTTTCATGTGCATGTCATGATAGGATCAAACCTAAAGAGTCTATAGTCTATTAGGTTTTATCCTGAAGAGTCCAATAAAATTTCCTTTAATAGGAAAGCCTAGTCGAGTCTTTTAAGTATTAGTTTTGCGTCTAATAAATTTACAACCCTGATTCATCTATCCATACATGCACTAGCCTCTACACAGCATTTGCATCTGGAAATTAGTTAAAAGCTAAACATAATTAATGAACCTTATAAGAACTTGGCTAATTTCCGAAAGAGATAAAGAATTTGAAGAGGATCATGTGATTGTTAAGGAATTTCATGCTCACGAAGCTGGACCATCCAAATTAATGAAGAGCAGTGGACCCAATGCCTATGTCTTGAGAGACCACCTGATTTAGGTATTAGCTCCACCTTCATCATCTTAGACTTTGTAGAATATAGGGTCCCAGCAGAGATATCCAGCGAGCCCTTTGAGCCACTTCCTTTCTTTGTGAGTAAGCCCACCCAAGAGTGTCCACAGACAATTTGGTCTTTTGGTGAGGAAAGATTGAGAAAATCCTGGACAATCAATCTATCGGTACCCAAGATAGAGGCTATCAGAGGTATTTGGTCCACTAGCAAGGTCGGCCAGAATCTGAGAACTTGTGGAGCACTGGTGAGGATCTGCAGCGCCTCAACCCAGACCCTCCTTGAGCATAGAGAGCCAAATTGATGCATACTCGATAGGGTCGAGTTCCTCCCACCTGGAGAGAATTGGAAGGGACACCGGGATCAGACACAGATCACTGGATCTCATATGGTTTACTAATTAAAGTTTTAGGACTTTAGTCATGTGTCACAATTTTATAAGAAAGTAAGATTGAGTTGTAATAAGGTGAGACTAGTTGATTTGTCTCGACCTAGTCCAGTATATTGAATCCTGTACATCAGTATGAGTCTAGTATGAGTCCACTTTTTATACCAGAGAGGAGGTTATACTATTTTGGAGTTTCACCAGGCCTCATCCAGGAGTCAGAAGCCACTACATCAGATTATTGGATTTTGTGTGACACCATAGGATCTAAGATGCCTTCTGGAAATCCTGATTCCTTCCAAATGCCCTTCAGATATCCAGATTCCCTTCCAGATGCCAGAGTATATTCCTAGACTAGGGCTTCCATGATTCCAGAGGTCCACCCGCATCCTAGCCTAAAGAAATTAAGCCCAGGTGCTAAGCCCAAGCCCTTAAGAAGCAAGATACCAGGGAATATTCCTGCTACCAAGCTACTAGGCCACCCCAGCTTCCAGAGGCCCATGCCCATGCGCCCAAGCCCCTTTGAGCCGGCCCCTTGCTGCTCCTAGAAGCCCAACACACCCTTCTAGGCATCCTTGAAGTATTGACCAAGTCCAAGAGGTGTCCTTAAGTGAGAAGGAGAAGACTAGTCTAACCTACTTAGAATTTATGTTCCTATTTGTTTTAAAATTTGTACTTCTAACATTGCTAGGAAAGGACATGTAATCTAACTAGGAAAAGGCTTGTTAACCTAAGTGTAACCCTAGTTAGGAGAGGGCATGGGAACTCTATAAATACCCCACCCCTCTCCCTCTTGTAAGCAACTTTTTTCATGAAATCAAAAAAATTATACTGAATTGCTTCCAGATTGGTGTCTTATTTTTTCTTTGTGTTCTTATTCTTGGTTTCTTTCCTTGGCCGACCCCTTGCCCTTGCAAACCCCCATGCCCTAGCAGCAAATCAACTTCCAAACATTAGCCATGCCCCCAGTTGAAGAGCCCTCCGGCATCCAAGAAGAAGAAGCCATCTTCTCCTTCTAGCCGCCAGCCCTTGGAGCCCTGATTCCCCTTTCTTCTTTCCATCAATTTCTTTTCTAATTATTTTGTTGTTTCTTGCTGACCTCTGATGTTTTGCAGATCCCCGAGGTGTTTTCCCTTCTCAAAGGAGGCCCCTCTTGCCTCCAGGATCGCCTAGATCTGCCTCAGAATCAAGGAAAACTGTAGCTTCATCATCTAGGCTCCGATCTGAGTGCAAGAGATCTCTTCATCGACCGAATCTTTAATCTTTAACTGGTAAAATCCTTTCTTTCTCTTAATTTCTGATTTGGTTGAAGATTTATATCCTAAACCGAGAATTTTTCAATTTTTGGGTCTTAAGATTCATTAGTTTGCATGAGAATTTTGCGGGTATGCTTGTTTCTGCCATTGCTAGTCTTTATGCTGAACTTTGCTTATCTTTCGGGTTCTTAACCATGAAATTAAAATTTTATAAATTCCAAAAAAATGAGTTTTTTATTTTTCTGCATCCCTAGGTTCATCCCGCATCATTCTTCTCCCCCGACAGTCTTCGCCAAAGGGTCGATAGATGAGGCCATTTGCTATCGAGCGAGAAAGTGCCTCGAGAAACAAGAGCGCAGACTGGCTGATCTAGCCCGCCAGTTTATCGAGATTCAAGTCTCCCTATGCGAGCCCATGGGCTATGATGCTCGCCCACCCCTCTCTCATAGAATACAGGAAGAACCAGTTCCCAGTCGATTCCGCATGCCCCAAGTGGATCCCTATGATAGGGCCACAGATCCCATCGATCACCTTGAAAGTTATAAGACTCATGTGGATCCAGGGGCCCACTGATGCCCTCCTTTGTATTGCCTTTCTAGCCATGCTCTGCAAGGCGGCTCGGGTCTATACTCCCGCCTCAAGTCGAGAAGCATAGACTCTTTTGAGTAGCTGGAGAAGAAGTTTGTGGCATACTTCAGTGCCTGCCGGAAGGTGCCATATGATGTCAATAGCCTCTTCTCTGTTCGACAGTAGGACCATGAGTCCCTTCAGAACTACATGTCCCGGTTCAAGGTAGCTACCTTGGAGATCTATAACCTTGACGAGCCTGTTGCCATGCTGACGCTGAAGAGAGGGCTCAGGATCTCTCGCGTCACTTACTCCCTCAATAAGAAGCCTCCAAAGTTCTATTCGGAGCTTCTCCTCCCGTCCTCGAGTACATACATGTGGAGGAGGCCGACCGCACCGCAAGGGAGTTAGATGGGAGGCCCTAAAGAGGCAAGCCCAGGGGGAGACAAGCAGGTTGCTTGTGACCAAGACCATTTTGATCCCTCAAACAGGCCCCAAGCGAAGGGACTGTCCTGCTAAGGATGAAAAGTACACACCTCTCCTCGCCCTAAGATCGAAGATCCTGATAGAGATTGAGGGCGAATGCCACCTACACCACCCTCCCCCACTGAAGCTATCCGGTGGACACGATAAATCCTGATACTGTCAGTTCCACCATGACCATGGCCATGACACCAAGGAGTGCCACCACCTGAAGAGGGAGATCAAAGACCTAATCAGGTTAGGCTACCTTGAAAAGTTTAAGGAAGGATGAGCTTTGCCCAGGATCTGGAGCAACGAAGCCTGACACCCTACCATCGACAACCAGCCCACGAAGAAACCAATAGGAATGATCTCCTAGGGGAAAGAGAGAGTTAAAGAGGGCTAGGGGAAGAGAGAGGACTGATGATGTACTTTCCTGCATGGAAGAAGGGTTAGCTGGGGTGGATAACCCGAATAATGATGCTGTTATCATGGAAATGACGATAGCAAAGCATCTTATAAAAAGAATCATGGTTGATAGTGGAAGCTCCGTTGACATCATTTTCTATGATGCCTTCACAAGGATGAACTTGTCCTTGACCTAATAAAATAGGTGTTTACACCCCTTGTCGGTTTTACCAGAGATTCAGTTAGGGTAGAGGGAAAGATTACCTTCCTGGTCATCATCGGGATATGTTGTGAACTTTAAGTTAAACCGCAAGTGCATGATATGCAGAGTAGCACGTTTAGCGAGTACGAGTCGATTCCAAGAGCAATTTATGTTCAAACCCTTGCTTAGGTGAGCTTTAACAAAGATAAGCAAAAGTTAATCAAATTGATGAAATAAATAATTTAAAAATCTAGGACTTTTAAATCCACCAGACCAATGACTTGCAAACCTTTCTAATGATTCCTCTTATAACATCCTTTCAACTTCTTTCTTTGTATTAACCAAGTATGGATTATGAAAAGATTTTAACTCAACTATAATCTATCAAGGTTTCATAAGGAAGAAGAGAAAAGAGTAAAAAAAATTGTTGAGCCTTCTATCTATTGCCTTTCTTGCATCAAATCAAGTATGAATTATGAATGGACTGAAATCCAATAATAGCTCATCAAGTCTCTTGGCAAGAAGTTTAAAAAGAAAGAAAGACTCTTAAAAAATCAAAGCCCAAGAAGAGATCCAAGAAAAGAGCTTCTAATCATGGTCTAGCTTCATCGCCAATCCTAGAGGATTCGCTTAACCAAACATGATCTAAATTAAAAACTTTAAAAATTATAAAAATAAATTAAAATCAATTCTACACTACTTGCAGAAATATAAATTGTAGAATTTAAATATGCAAAAATTAAACTAAACTAATTACAGAAAATTAAATTGTATAAAAAAGTTTGCAAGAAGTAAAACTATCATAGTATTGAAATTAAAATAAATTGTAATAAATAATTAAAATAAAGAAAATAATTTTTTATTTTAAAAATTAATTTAATTACAAAAAATTAACTCCTAAGCCATTAACAAGTCTTGGAGTTAAAATAAATAAATTGACAGAGCTCTTTTTTTCTCACCTTACTTTCCTTCTTGTATGTTAGAAGGGTGGAAGAAAGTGGGAAGAAGAGATTGGAAGGGGCAAGAAGAAAGGGATGGCAGAACACGGGCTGAGAGTAGAATGCGTCGAGATATCTCCTCGATAGCGAAGAGATGATGCTCCTATATAGACGAAGGGGAACGCGTCGGACCCATTTGGAAACCATATTAGTTTTTCATTGTGATCCACCACAATAGCTTCGGTTCTTATCCTTATCCCGCACCCATTTTAGTTCTGCATTCTTATCCCGATACCTGTTCAATGATCGCAACCAGTTTTATCCCTTCTCCATCGCACCAGTTTTTTAAACTCCATCTTTATCTTTCTTTGTCGAACAAATCATTCCTTCTCATTCGAACATTGCTTCAATCCATCTTCCGACAATAGGTAGATGGTTTTAGGCTTGGATGCATGCATTGAACTCATGAAGATGGCCATGAAAACATGGGATAGGTGCACTGCAGCAACGATCCGGAAGAGGAGAAGCCATGGCAAAGACCGGTAGCTTGAATGATGATAGGTGGAAAAATAGGGACTATGGCTCGAAGGCTGCTCGGTAACAAGGAAGAAGACTGATGGGTACTGGGTGAATTGCAGTGACAAAGAATGGGGCAGCAACTTGGTCTAGTGATGAGCGATGACTCTGGCTAAGGGGCAGACTGATAGAAAAGGGCAGCAAACTTGGGGAGACGGTGATGGTGAAGGGTGCCTGTGGAGGAGATGGCAGACAGGGCCGGCTCCGACGTTGGCTCCTCGGGAGGATGATGGAAGAATGGAAGAACAGGAGGACAAGATGGCAGTTTGATGGAAAGCTTGGACGGATCAAGCGGAAGATGGTGATCGGTGGTGTTGATTGCGGTGAGCTCAGCACCAAGGAGGATGTGGCTTCGAGCAGCAGGTGGTAATGACGGCGAAGATGGAAAGAAGACGACCAGTGATGGGTGGCGACTCACGATGAAGAAGATGATGAAGGTGTTGGTTGACCGAGATGATAGGCGGTGCAGGCAGTGGCATATATTATTTCTCTTTTTCAAGTGCAAATTGGTTAAGTGCAAATTTCTCATTTTTCCAAATAATTATTGACCAACTCTTACAGTTATTTTTAAATCCTCTACTCTCCTGGAGTGGTGATATATTATTTTAGTACAAGTATTTTCCTCTTATTACTACACTTTTCTTTTACTTTTTTTTTAATACAGACCGTGTAATGCCTTAATCTCTTAAACTTTTTATCTGACCCTTGTAACAAGTTTTCGACTAATATCTTCCAGACCAGTTGGCCTTAGGGCATTAGGTGTAGAACATCCCTCGGGCTTACTGGCTTGAGTCAGAAAGGCTGCATATCAAAACTAGCTATATAGTAAAATTTTTTCACATCTTCACTTTTTGATGCGAGACTTAATTGCTTACTTAGATGAAGAGACCCGGTTACTCAGTGGAACAATGTTTAGAACTTGCTTTTATTATCTCATTCTCTTTTCATTTCTTTTTTTATAACTAATAAAGGAAACTTTGCATTTATCAACCCCCCCACACACCCAAGGAGTAGATTCTTCTTCGATATGAATAGAAAGGTTAGAATTATCTAGAAATTGATTTCATTCTTACTTATCATTTTTACTCAAGTCTATCAATATTTTCCTCCTCAATATTTCAAAAATTATCTCGACTATTCAATCAATTACTTATCAAAAGTGTGTGATTTATCCTAAGCCTAAGATCGACAAGTGTAAGAATAATAAGGTGAAGGTAGCTCCAAATAAATACTTATTCTACTTATTATTCTTCCATGAATAAAAATATTTTATAAATGTTAGCATGATATGGTATATAAGGAAATGAAGATACCTGAGAAAAAAATTTATTGAGCTCTCCCCCTAACTTAGCCAATGGAGCTTATTTGACTTAGGATCTAAAAAACCTAATAATATTAAAAAAAATAATTAGAAGGAAAGGAGTTGGGTTAACTCCCAGGAGTGTTAGGTTTAAAGTCTTCAGCCAGACTAAGTGAATCTTTTAGATTATGTCGATTGATACATCCACTAAATTATTAAATATGACTAGCCATGGTGGATAGTTGGATGAAGTCTAATCAGTAATCTCCTACACGATATCTCTGTTATGTGTATCTATAAGATGTATCTCCTGATAATAGGTACCTGGAGATGACTTGCTTTATGGTTTATCCATTTCCATGAGTATTTCAGTAGGAGGCTCCCATCTCTGGCTATTTTTATTATCTCCAAGTATCTTATCTATGTTCTTATATTCATGGGTTGGCCAGATACTAGACTCAAGATCGACTTCTTCATCGCTAATGTCTATAGATTCATAAATTTCTTCTTGGATTACATTTACATTAGCATGCTTGGTGGATTCCTATTCTAAATTAAATATATTTAGCTCAATAGTCATGTTCCCAAATGATAGCTTGATAAGTCCATTCTGATAATTAATTTAAGCATTAACAATAGCTAGGAATGGTCTTCCTAAAATAACTGGAATATGATCCTTAGAATTTGATACTGGTCCAGTCTCCAAAATGACAAAATCTACAGGAAAGATAAAATTGCCAACCTTAATTAGGACATCCTCTACCATTCCTTTAGGGATCCTAAAAGATCGGTCTGCTAATTGTAATATGATCCCTATCGGCTGAAATGTTTTCAATCCCAGTTGCTCATAAACTGAATTGATGGATACATCACCAACATGAATCCCGGAGTAAGCACGAATCCTGAAGCAACATGAATTTTGATGCATATCTAGTACCAAAATAAATTAGTTTAGGATTTATCTTTATCAATTGTTTTGAAATTTGATTTAGGATTAGTTTGGTTAGGATTGAGTTATCTAGTATGGATAGACCTTATCTTGTATTTGAATTTGAACCATCCTTATCTTTCTATCTTGTATTCAAATTCAAATGATGGTTCAAAAGGTCTATAAATACCACCCTCATTGCTTTGTAAAAAAATTGATTAATGAAGATGAGTTTTTAAGGAAGAGTGACTCTTCGTTCTGCCTCCGTAAAGGAGTGGACGTGAGGCCCGTCTTGCCTTCACCTTTGAGCGTCGAGGGGTGTGAGATCCTATGCCTTTGCTTTCAAGCATCGAGGGGAGTGAGGTCATAGTTATCCTCTTCCCTGTCAAGTCCCCTCTATAGTCTTAGAGATTTTCCTTCATGACCTCAGGTAGCGATTTGGGTGAGATGCCCTAGGCTCCGCATGTAGTAAGATGGGTGGGATGCCCTAGCCTACATATAATGGGATGGGTAAGATGCCCTAGAGGTGAGAGGTCTCTCCGTGAATGTAAATCCTAAGTCCATAGACTGTCCAATTTTCCTACCCTCCATCTCCATTATTCCTTCGCCACCCCCTAGAAAAATAAAATAAAAAAAATAGTAGTACCCTAATCATCGATGATTTCTTGGCTCGTCGACGATCTTCCCTTGATCCCATCCTCCATCAATTTGGTATCAGAGCCAATATTGATTAGGATATATTTTTTCTTCCCGAATCACCCCAGATTCCCTCACCATCCCAGCCATTCTCTCTCCCCTGTTCTTGCTCCATTGCCCTTCTCTTTAGCCACCACCAAGCCAAATCTGCACGTCGCCACCCTAATCCCATCGGATCGCCTCCTTGCTCGCTGCCAGCAGCCGCCGGCCTTCTTCTGTCTAGAGACATCCACGATCAAGTCATGATAACCACCAAGCTGTCAATTCTTCTTCGGAACTACCCTGCGCTAGCCGTCTTCTTCCTCTACGGCCGAAGCTCCTCAGACCCAAGAGCCTCCACAAATGCCTGAGACACCATTTCTTTGTGCCTTCCGCCCCAACCGTCGGAACCCTTGTGCCGCAGATCTCCACGCGACGTCTCCCATCGAAAGGCCCACCAGATCCATTCTTTCGACCGTCGTTCCCCCCAAAACCACCATCGCTGATCTCGTTGCCCGTGATCCCCTTGTGTCTACTAGCTCCTACACCCGCGATTAGGTTAACTAGAAGCAGGTCTCCCTCCCATCGACATCATCCACTGTTGCATTGTCCTCAGCCCCGGATCGTGTTCACCTCCTTTCTTCTGTCTGGAGCCCCACAGCCACTCCGTGACTGACTTCGACCGCCCGTCCCCTCCAGCACGCCCGATCCCCATCGCTCCGGCATGGCCACACCCATGCCGAAGGAACCTTTCTCCTTTCCGTGCATCTGTGCCACCCCATCCGTGCCGAGGCTCTTGCCCAAAGCTCCCTTTCTCTGCCATTCGGTCGCCGACCCCACAGTCGCCTGAACCCACTGGATCCTCCCTACTCCCCTGCCAGAAGTCGATGAGGCCCCAACCCTAGATCCGTCCGTGCCATCCTTCCCCTCTTCGGGATGCCTTCACCATGCCCGTGCAACTCTCTACCTTCTTTTCTCTCCCTGTCATTGTCCACCCCTGCTAGCCATCGCCATCCGCTGGCTCACATCCATGCCGATGCCTCATGAGATCTCCTGCCAGAAGCCACCTGAGATGTCGTCTATCACGCGGCCCCTTTCCACCATCACCAACCACCAGAAGCAGTGTATGTGCTGCCGTTTCCTCCCTAGCACCGTTGCCGATGAAGCCCACTAGAATCCCAACCTGCAAGCCTCCTCTGTTCCCTGGTTTCAATCCATGGAGAAGAAGTTGGATCGCACGATTATGAAAGCCATTTTGGCTTCCATAGCCAATTTCAAGCTTTGCATGCTTCTCAAAGCAAGGCGCCAATCCCTTTGCCGACTTCAAGATCAGGCAGGAAATAAAAAAAAGTGAAAAAAAAAAGAGAAAAAATGAATAAAAAAATGAAAAAAAAAATTTGGGACAGTTTTCAGAGCTGCACAATTTCAGAGTCGAATGGATTTCTAAGCTACACAGATATCAGAGCAAAGATTTTGGATGTGGTTCATCAAAGTCCTCCTGATCTTGACTCGATGGAGTCGAGTTTTCTCCACCTCAGCGAAATGATGGGGACATCGCCAGCACGGATCTCGAAGCAAGCACGAATCCTGGAGCAGCATAAATTTTGATGCATATCTAGTACTAGAATAAATTAGGTTAGGATTTATCTTTATCAATTATTTTGAAATTTGATTTAGGATTAGTTTGGTTATGATTGAGTTATCTAGTATGGATAAACCTTATCTTGTATTTGAATTTGAACTATTCTTATCTTTCTATCTTGTATTCAAATTCAAATGAGGATTAGAAAGGTCTATAAATACCACCCTCATTGCTTTGTAAAAAAATTGGTTAATGAAGATGAGTTTTTAAGAAAGAGTGATTCTTCATTCTGTCTCCATAAAGGAGTGGGTGTGAAGCCCGTCTTGCCTTCGTCTTCGAGCATCGAGGGGTGTGAGATCCTATGCCTTTGCTTTCGAGTGTCGAGGGGCATGAGGCCATAGTTATCCCTTTCCCCGTCGAGTCCCCTCTATGGTCTTAGAGATTTTCCTTTACGACCTCAGGTAGCGATTTGGGTGGGATGCCCTAGGCTCCACATGTAGTGAGATGGGTGGGATGCCCTAGGCTACATGTAGTGGGGTGAGTGAGATGCCCTAGAGGTGAGAGGTCTTTCTGTGAATGTAAATCTTAAGTCTGTAGAGTGTCCAATTTTCTTACCCTCCATCTCCATTGTTCCTTTGCAACCCCCTAGAAAAATAAAATAAAAAAATAGTAGTACCCTAATCATCGGTGACTTCTTAGCTCACCGACGATCCTCCCTTGATCCCATCCCCCATCATGAATAGGGCAGAATATTTACACTAGCCCCTAAATCAAGTAAGGCCTTCTCAATGTGGATTTTTCCTATGACACATGAAATTATTGGAGACCCTGGATCCTTGTATTTTATAGGCAAGTGACTTAACAAGTATGAGCTCATATTTGCTGCTAAGAAAACTCTCTTTGGTACATTAGTGGTCCTTTTCTTGGTACAAAGATCTTTTAAGAATTTGGTATAAGTCGAAACTTATTGGATCATGTCTAGTAGAGGAATATTTGCTTGAACTTGTTTAAATACCTTCAACATTTTATCTAAATGTTCCGATTATTTATTAGACCTTAATCAATTTGAAAAAGGAGCTCTAGAGATTATGGGTACCTGGTTTGGTGGATTATTAGTTTTAGAATCTTGAGTTTGTAAGGTAGGTTGTTCATTGGATAGCTCAGCTGGCTCAGCAATCAAGTTTTCTCTAGTGTCAGATGTATCTACCTTATTATCCACTTGCTTTCCTGATTTTAAAGAATGAATAGCATTTACTTGATTAACTTAGTTTCCTTGGGGTGGTTGACCATTTTGGTTTCTTGGATTGGGCTTAGGTTGGCTAGGTAGCCTATCTCATTCTCTTTCATTAATGGTAGATGCTAGCTGACCCACCTGCATTTCCAAGCAGGCTATGGCCTAGGAGTTTCAATTTAGAAGTTGGCCCATGGTCTGCATAAAATTACTTAATGTGGTATTGGTGTCAGCATTAGATTTGACTAGGGCTTCCAGGCTTTTCTCTAAAGAACTAATTTTTTTATCATTGTTATTATTGAAACCTGGTGGTGATGGGTTGATCATTATAGGGTTAGGCCTTAGGTTTTATTGATTGAAGCTAAGACCACCTATATTTGGATTTTGTGACCAAGAGAAATTTGGATGATTCCTCCATCCTGGGTTATATGTGGATACATAGGGATTGTTCATTGGTCTCTGGTATATAGCATTCACCTGTGGACATCCATTCTCTATTGGGTTCATTTGAAGGGGACATTTCTCAAGGACATGGTCTGGTGCATTGCACCCGTTGCACATGGGTGCAGACACTTGGTTCACCCTGGATGGTCTTTGAAGTTCTAAAGCCTCTAACTTACATGTTAAGATTGTAATTTTGGCCTCTACAATTAGGAAGTCTGAATTTGGTGTACTCCACCTCTTAAAGGTGTGGATCTTTCTTGTTTTCTAGTTATTTTCTATTGTAAGTTCTTTTCACTAGGTCTTTTAGAAATTACCATGCTTCGTTGGGTTCTTTATACATAAATTGATTTTGGCACATGGATTGTAGCATGGTTCTTGAATTCGAATCTAAACTTTCAAAAATTATTTGGCATAGTCTCCAAGTTTCTATTTCATGATGTGGGCATTGGGTCAAGAGATTCTTGAACTGGTCAAAGTATTTCCAGAATGACTCGCTAGATAATTTATAGAATTGGTTTATTTCATTTCTAATTTTAGCTATTTTATGATGAGAAAAATATTTTTTTAAGAACACTCTTACAAAGCCCTCCCAGACGTAACAGATTGATTTGGAAGATTATAAAGCCACTTTTTGGCATCATCCTTAAGGGCAAAATTAATCAGTCTCAGCTTACTTTCATCCTTTAACAATTGTTGCAGCCTCATGGTTGCACAAACCTTTTCAAATTTCCTAATAAATATATATGCATTCTCTATTCCCATGAATTTTGGAAGCATATTAATCATCTGAGGCTTGATTTCAAAATTATTTACAGTGGGTTAGGGCAACCTTATGCAAGAAGGTTAGACGGAACCAACTGGATAACATAAATCCTTAAGGATTTGGGTTTAATTTGTTATATACATTGTAGAGGTCGTAAGATCTGAAACATGAATTAAATCAGTTCTAACTAGTCGACCTAATATCCTTCTCCACACAGGAGGTGGAGAATTTACTATATTTACTATGTCTTCAATTTTTCTTGGATTTTGTATATATATGTATTTTAGTTTTTTTAAAAGCTTTTCTTCAAAGGTTCTAAATTAATTCAACATTTTCATACCCTAAGACAACCATGAAACATAACTTCTTGTTATGTCAGGGCAACTTTATGTCAAGGCAATCAAGATTGAAAGGAAAAAAAAATAAAGTAAGATTTTTTTTCAAACAAGTTTCAAACAAAATCTATCCTGGGGTTAGCCTAGAACCAGATAACTCCTAACTATTTCAAGTCAACCTTCAAGCACTCCAAGTTCGAACCAATTCATTAAATTGGCCAGGTAAGTGTAAGATTAGCAAGGGTCCCCCCGTTGCTTTCTTTAGATACCAATTAGATTAGCCAGATCAGCGAACATAATCAATTAAGTAACCGTCTTTCTTCAGAACTAAGATTCCTGAACCACTTTCCTAGATACCAATTCAATGTTAAAAAATAGCTTAGTATAACTCTCAGGTATCCTTATCCTAATGAGCTCGGATGTCCCTAAGGTCAGCATCTAATTGATTTTATTTAGAGACTTGGATTAATGCAAATGAAGGAGACTTGTTTGTGGGCTAAGAAAGGGTGATGAACTCCCCACCTTATCTTATTTAGGTTTGTGCCCTTAAAGTAATTTAGAAATAATGCTTATGCACAAACAAAAAGAATAAACAACTTTAAATTAAATACAAAACTAAACTAACATCAAGATAATATGCTGAAAGAAAAAAAAATTTAAATTATATACCTGGCTTCTAGCATTCACTAACTTAAAAAAATAAAAATATTAGACAGATCAGATTAAAGTTAAAGCAAGAATTTTAAAACATAATTTAAAACATACTAATTTTCCCGGCAATGGTATCAAAAACTTGTTATGAACTTTAAGTTAAATCGTAAGTGCACGGTGAGCAGAATAGCATGTCCAGCGAGTATGGATCAATCCCAAGAGGAATTTGTATTTAAACTATGTTCAAAGCCTTGCTTAGGTGAGCTTCAACAAAGTTGAGCAAAAGTTAATCAAAACGATGAAATAAATAATTTAAAAATCTAGGACTTTTGAATCCATTAGACCAATGACTTGCAAACCTTTCTAATGATCACTCTTATAACGTCTTTTCAACTTCTTTCTTTGTATTAACCAAGTATAAATTATGAAGAGATTTTAACTCAACTATAATATATCAAGGTTTTATAAGAAAGAAGAGAAAATAGTAAAAAAAATTGTTGAGCCTTCTATCTATTGCCCTTCTTATACCGAATCAAGTATGAACTATGAAGGGATTAAAACCCAACAATAGCTCATCAAGTCTATTGGCAAGAAGTTTAAAAGAAAGAAAGACTCTTAACAAATCAAAGTCCAAGAGAGATCCAAGAAAAGGGCTTCTAATCATGATTTAGCTTCATCGCCAATCCTAGAAGATTCGTGTAGCATCGGACCACACCTGGGGCGCCGGCCTAATCTCTTACGACCCCCCTTCCTCTTCGACGTTGACGACCTCCGGGGTAGGGGGTGCCGACTTGGCGGCGGCAGCAGCTAATCTCGCGCGGGCGACCAACTCGGGCTTGACCGCCACTACTAGCTCACGCTGCCCGGCAGGCACGGGGACGGGCTTGGCCGCCCTCTTCTGCCATCGTTCCTGAACCGGTGCATCCACCCCGGCCTGCACCAGCCTTGCCCCATCTTTGGCTCGAGCCCTCTTCAGAGCGGGCTCACCTACCTCAATAGCCTGCTCACGTTCCTCAGTAAACGAGAGCAGCTCATTCATCGAAAACTTCATTTCTGCACCAAAGAGAACGAGGTCAGCTCAACAAAAAAAAAAAAGAAGGGGAGAAAAAAATAAATAAGAAATGAGAGGGGGTGGTCAAATCAAACTCACCCGACTCCTGCGCCGAGTTGACCCCGGTCTCGTAAAGGTTCTGCTCCGACAATATGACCTCCAGTGATGGGATCTCGACCGATCTGAGCAGGTCATACATGTCGAGGTCGGTAGCTTCGATAGAGGAGTTTCTATTCGAAGATCGATCTGGGTCACTCCAGACCCAATCGATCCCCTCTACTAAGGTAAAAAAGAACCTACTCTTCCATCCTTTGATGGAGGAGGGGAGTACAAACTTGATGCCCCGAGGACGGGAAGACAGGGACCACCACTCGTCCTCGGTAGGGTGGTGTTTCAGGGTGAAGAAGGCCCTGAACAAGGAAAAACGGGCAACAACCCTGTGGAAGTGACACGGAATGATGAAACAAAATATCGTTCTGATGGCATTAGGGACCAACTGGGCAGGGACAAGCCGGTAGTTGGCCAAGAAAGAAAGGAAAAAAGGATGTACAGGGAAGCGGAGACCCTCGGTGAAGGCCTCCTCATAGAAGGCGATCCGTCAAGGGCCGCTGGAGTTAACCCGCTCCCCGGGACGAGGGGCAGAGAGCCGAATGGATTCGGGGATGCCATAAGCTTCTCGGATAGACACAAGGTCCTCCGCGGTAATCATTGAGGTGACCCCTCCGGGACCTGTCGATCGAGAAGGCTCAGGCTCAGGAAGAGAAGCAGAAACAAAAGTGGAAGCAGGAGCGGGAGCAGGAAGGAGGTTCAAACGGGGAGGAGGAGAAGACTTGGGTTCCCTAATGGACACCGGGCCGTGGTAAGGCCTTCTACTGAACTCGTACCTTGCTGCCTCCATCTCCTCGTCGGAAGAAGGAGTCTTCGACCGGGAAGGTCTGGCCTCAGCTTGGCACAAGGGACAGAAGTTGGGATCGAAGCGGTCCATGGTAGAGAAAGGAAGAGAACAGAACAACTCCTAGATGACAAGAAGGAGGAGGCGAACGGAGGAAGACCTACGATGACTTTTAACGGAGGAGAAGGGAGAGCTAACCTGCTAAAGCTTAAGGAAGATGCCGACGGCCGGAGAAGAAGAAGAAGGCTCCTATACGACTCCAGGCACGAAGAAGTTTGAAAAAAGGTACGTTTCGAAAGGACTCACCCATCCATTCGAGACAACTTGCGTCCGACCGTACCGTTACGGCTTTCCCAAAGGTCACGCCACGTGTCGCTGATCAACGGGGCCAGCACCCCCATCCGACCGTGGCCGCTCCAACTTCCGTGCCCGCCATAACCACTCCCGGGACGTTGCCACTTGGTTCCCCCGCATAGGCTCAAGGGCCCACCGGGCGAGACGCCATCGATATCGATCATTATTGCACCATATTTCCCACCTTTCCCCGTCAGCACCATAATTACTCCCTTCGCCCCGAGTGCCATGCGACAACGGTTCTCGGGAGTGAGGGGCAAATGATGTGACCGGTTCGCTGACGTGGGGCAAGGAGCCTGATGTGGAGCCCTCGCTGGATGCCATGCAGGATTACCACCACAGGTCCCTTCGCCGGGCTGAGCTCCCGAAGCCAACAGGGTCGCCCATCGAAGCCAGGCTCCGTCCTCCGCCAGGTCAGTACCCGCCAGGTCGGGACGCCTAGGTCGGAGCCGAGTTCAAACCCTACCAGAGGTGGACCTTTCGGGCCCGAGGTCGGGTCCCACGGCCCGGAGTCGAGCTCAAGCCTCCTCCACCACAGAGAACCCCTCCGAGGCCGGGTCCCCTGGACCGGGCACACCTCATCCACCTCTGCCAGCCCGAGCTCGGTAAGAGCTGGGCCCCTTGGCCTGGCACTGAGCTCGGCCCTCCTTCGCACAACCGAGCCACCGCGAGACCGGTCCCCTGCAAGTTGGCCCCATCTTCCCAGCTCGGCCCTCAACTCAGATCGAGACACCAACCCACACGGGAGCAGCACCTCCCCTCCGAAGGTGGTGGCGAGCCCCTTGAGGACCATACGACAGCACCCGCCACGTCTCCATTAATGCCCACGGCCGCCATTCACACCAGAAAGAAAAGAAGCTCACATCAAGGCACCATGCCCTCCACTGACCTGCCGTACGATTGGAGAAAAGACCCCACCAAGGAGCGCAGTCCCCGAGAGCGGCGACACAACAGTCGAGGTCCTACTTAGACTTCCAGGAAGGGCAAATAAAAGGAATGTCAGAGGCATTCAGTGGCTTCCTCAGCTACCCAATAAAGAAGGCATCCCATCTATGGCACGGTACCTTATTGTACCCGTCTGACAGCGTAGGAGAACCCCGAGGCAAGTCAAAGGAAAAGACCCAGCCAGAATAAACAAAAAGGGAGGTAACGACACCCATTTGTCTTCTTCTCTCAAGCAAGATCAACACTCTTTAAAAAAAAAGAGAACACAATCTTTCCAACAAGACAACCTCCACAAAGAGAGAGAGGAGAAGGGGGAGAGGCCAGACAGGAGGGCAAGATCACCTCGGTCACCACATCTCCCAGCTCACTCACACTCTTCTACACTCCACTCACTCCTCCTAGCGTGGAGCTCATCAACAGGGGCTCGACTAGGAGGATCTATTCCCCTAGATCATCACTGACTTGACCGTCGAAGTGCCCGGGTCACTGACATTGGTTGTCTTGTAGGTTCCGAGGCACCGAAGGCATCCCCGGCGGGCGGACATGGACCACCCGACACCATCAGCAGCTACGGGCCACGACGATTCGGGCGGCAACAAATGATGTTTCCATCCCAAAACTTGAAGAGGATTAGGATGAAAATGATATTAAACAATCCGAGATTAATGCAAAGGCCATGAATCTCCTCTATTGTGTATTAGATCCTAGTGAATTTAATAGGATATCTACATGCATGTCTACCAAAGAAATATGGAACACACTTGAAGTTATCCATGAGGGTACCGATCAAGTAAAGAACACTAAGGTTAATATGTTAGTGCACATATATGAGATGTTTCGGATGGAACCAAATAAATCTATCATTGATATTTATACACGATTCACTAATATAGTTAATGGTATGAGAAGTCTTGGTAAAGTCATGTTTAATATTGATCTTGTGAATAAAATTCTTAGGTCACTTCCAACGTTATGGAATCTGAAGGTGACCGCAATTCAAGAAGCAAAGGATGTGGACAAGCTATCTTTTGAGCAGCTAGTGGGATCGCTCATGACTTATGAGCTCAATCTCAAACAAAAATCTATGGACATGGACAAGAAAAAGAAGGGGATTGCTTTCAAGTTAAATATACAAGAAGAATCCTCAATTAATGAGTCTAAAGATGAAGAGGAAGAAGATGGTGAAGAAGCCCTCCTTGCATGAAAGTTTAGAAGATTCATGAAGAGGAGGAAATTTCCTTACAAAAAGAAACATCAATCCAAAGAAAAAGGAAAAGAAAAAGAGAAATAAAAAGAAAAGGAAAAGGAGAAGGAAGTTACTATATGCTTCGAGTGCAAGAAGCCGGGACATTACAAGTTTGACTGTCCTCTCCTCAAGAAATCAAGAAAGAAATTAAGGAAGAAAGCAATGATGGCCACTTGGAGTGACAGCGAAGACTCCAGTTCAGAAGAAGAGCAGACTGAAGTTGCAAATCTCTGCTTTATGGCACATCAGGACAATGATGAGGTAAGTTATGATACTGAAATTGATTTCATTTTTGATGAACTTAGAAATGCCTTTGAAGAGCTTATGCATGAATATAAATTAGTTTTATCTAAAAATAAGAAATTGAAAAAGCATGCAAACAGTTTTTCTTTTAAAAACAACTCTTTGCTTAATGATGTTAGTTCTTTGAAATCTAAATTAGATATTTTAGAAAAGAAGAACAATGCTTTGTCTATGAAAAATGAAGTTTTGAAAAGACCAAAAAATGTTATTTCAAACAATGATCTTTTAAAGAAAAATAAGAATTTAGAACTTGAAAATGCTAAATACAAAAATGAACTTGAAAAGATAAAACCTTTTGTTGACAAATTTACTTATAGTTTAGAAAAGTTAAATTTACTCTTAAACAATCAAAGAGCAGTTTTTAATAAGGCAGGTTTAGGATATAAACCACAAAGGCAACAAAAGTATCTTAAAAACTTTTTGTACCTGCATCATCTAGCATTACTTGTTTTACTTGCAAAAAGCTAGGTCATAAATCATATCAATGTAATTTTAGAAAAATCATTTCTTTTGATAAAATGTGGGTTCCAAAAGGAACCATTTTGAATGCTAACCCTAAAGGACCTAAGTTGGCTTGGGTACCTAAAAACAAAGTTTGATCTTATTGCAGGAGTGTCTTGCAACCAAGAAAAATAAAAGAGTTTGGTATCTTGACAGTGGTTGCTCAAGGCACATGACTAGAGATGTGAAACAATTCACTTCTCTTGAAGCTTTAAATGGGGAGAGTGTGACCTTTGGTGATAATGGTAAAAGAAAAATCATTGGTATTGGTAAGGTTCACATAACTCTTTCTAGTAGTATTGAAACATAATCTTTTAAGCATTAGTCAGTTTTGTGATAAAGGTTTTCAAGTAGTTTTTAAATCATCATATTGCATGATTACTAGTTCAGATATAAATGAAGTATAATTCATTGAAAAAAGGCATGGAAATATTTATTTGGTAGACCTAGATGATCTATCTTTGCCTAATGGAGAATACCTTGATGCAATGAATTCTACTAAAGAAGAGACTAGTTGGCTATGTCATAGAAGGTTAGGGCATGCTAGTATGTACCTTATTTCAAAACTTTGCAAAAAGAATTTAGTTAGAGATTTACTTGAAATTTGTTTTGAAAAAGATAGAATTTGCAAAGCATGTCAATTTGGTAAACAAGTCAAAACTTCTTTCAAACCAAAAAGATTTGTAACTACTAGTAGGCCACTTAAACTACTTCATATGGATCTCTTTGAACCAACTAGAATATCAAGTATAGGAGGCAAGAGATATGGATTAGTCATGGTGGACGATTTTTCAAGATTTATATGGGTTTTTTTTTTAGCACAAAAAGATGAATCATTTTCTATATTTATAAAGTTTTATAGAAAAGTTTCAAACGAAAAAGGTGTTTCAGTCGTTTGTATTCGTAGTAATCATAGAACTGAATTTGAAAATCAAGATTTTGAAAACTTTTGCAATGAAAAAGGAATAGAACATAATTTTTCTACACCTAGGACACCTCAGCAGAATGGGATAGTAGAAAGGAAAAATCGTACTTTGGAAGAAATGGCACACACTATGCTTTGTAAAAATGATTTGCCAAGATTTTTTTGGGCTGAAGCTATTAATACAGCATGTTATGTTTTAAATCTAGTTTTAATCCGCCCGATTTTAAAGAAAACTCCTTATAAACTTTGGAACCAAAGAAAACCAACTTTGAAATATTTTTGAGTTTTTGGTTGCAAATATTTTGTTTTGAACAATAGAAAAAATCATCTTAGAAAGTTCGATGCCAAGTTTGATAAAGGTATCTTCTTAGGATACTCTACATCAAGCAGGGCATATAGAGTATTTAATAAACAAACTTTGGTTGTAGAAGAGTCAGTACATGTAGTATTTGAAGAATGCACTAACGAATCCTCGAGAAAAGAGGATACATCTGATGATTGTGCTGGTGCTGACAAGCTTCAGAAGCTGACATTGAATGATCAAGCTCAACCAAATGAAAAAGATCAAGACAAGGATGAGAAAGAAGATGACACTCCAAAGCATCAAGATCTACCTAAGGAGTGGAGGTATGCTCATGGACATCCTAAGAAATTAATCTTATGTGATCCATCTAAAGGGATAAGAACTTGAGCTTCTATTAGAAATGAATGTGATTATATAGCATTTGTATCTCAAGTAGAACCTAAATATTTTGAAGAAGCTGAAAAAGACTCTAATTGGATCAATGCTATGCAAGAGGAATTAATTCAATTTGATAGAAATAATATTAGGACTCTTATAGAAAGACCATCTAATGTTTCAATTATTGGCACTAAATGGATATTTAGGAATAAATTAGATGAAAATGGTATTGTTATTAGAAATAAAGCTAGGTTAGTTGCTAAAGGCTACAATCAGGAGGAAGGGATTGACTTTGATGAAACTTTTGCTCCTGTTGCTAGACTTAAAGAAATTAGGCTATTATTAGCATTTGCTTGTATAATGAATTTCAAATTATTTCAAATGGATGTTAAGCGTGTTTTCTCAAATGATTTTATAACTGAAAAAGTTTTTGTTGAACAACCACCTGGATTTGAAAATCATGCACATCCTGATCATGTTTTTAAATTACATAAAGTACTTTATGGATTAAAGCAAGCACCTAGAGCATGGTATGAAAGACTCAGCAAATTTTTGATTGAAAATAAATTTTCAATAGGAAATATTGATAAGACTCTATTTTTGAAAAAGAAAGATAATGATTTATTAGTAGTACAAATATACGTTGATGATATTATTTTTGGTGCTACTATTGAAATTCTTTGCCAAGAGTTTGCTAAGCTAATGCAGGGTGAGTTCGAGATGAGCATGATGGGAGAACTCAATTTCTTCCTCGGATTCTAAATCAAGCAAACTACAGATGGTATCTTCATTAACCAAACTAAGTACACAAGAGAAATCATTAAGAAGTTTGGCATGCAGACTACTAAACCAATGAGTATGCCTATGAGCCCCTCTTGTAGACTTGATAAAGATGAACATGGTAAATCTATAGATCAAAAATTATACAAAGGTATGATAGGCTCCTTCTTGTATCTAACTGCTAGTAGACCAGATATAATGTTTAGCATTTGCATATGTGCTAGATATCAGTATGAACCTAAAGAATCACATCTTATGGCTATTAAGCGCATTATTAGATATCTATCTGGTATTATTAGTATTGGTTTATGGTATGCAAGAATTTCATCTGCTGAATTGCTTGGATATTCTGATACGGATTTTGCTAGTAGATTAGATAGAAAGAGTACTAGTGAAACTTGCCAATTTCTTGGAGTGAACTTAATCTCTTGGTTTAGCAAAAAACAAATTTCAATTGCATTATTCATAGCTGAGGCTGAGTATATTGCAGTAGGAAGTTGTTGTGCTCAAATCTTGTGGATTAAGCAACAACTTGAAGACTTTGGAATAAAGTTGGCTAGAACTCCTATTAAATGTGATAATACCAGTGCTATTTGCTTGACTAAAAATCTTGTTCAACGCTCTAAAAGTAAGCACATTGAAATTAGATATCATTTTATTAGGGATCATATAGAAAAATTTATTATTACTGAATTGAAATTGGCTGATATTTTAACTAAACCTCTTCTAGAAGATCGGTTCTGTATGATTAGAAGAGAGCTCAGGATCATCAATTCGTTTGATTAAATCTTTTCCATTATTTGACTCAACCTAGATCAATTTGACCTTATTCATGATAAATCATGTTTAATCATTGTTGATTTGACTCTAAAATTATCTTATCTCAATTGATTTTGATCTGCCTGTGAAATCCCTGATTTTTTGATTTTTAAGTCATTGAGTCGACACATTTATGTGTCGACACCAAAATGTGTCGACATATGCGTGAGCCGACACATGAACAACAGCGGACTGAGATTTAAGAGATTTTTGAACTATTTTTTCCTCCAAATTTTTTCTCCTCCGAGCCGACACTAGGTTGCAAGGTACCCTTACAATTCATCCTTCCATTTCGTTGCTTTTGCCCATCATTTTCTTGGATTTGGATATTTGGTAGCCATTTTTTGTTGGATTCCTTCCTAGATTTTGATTTCTAAATCCTAGGAACCCAAATTTTCACCAAAAACCTTGTCTAATCTCTGAATTTAAGCAATGGATCCTCGGAAGCAAGTCACCTCGGAAGCAAGTTGTTCATCGACCTTGTCAGTCAAACTAAGAGGAAGAGCGAAGGACGAAGGCTCGATGCCAGTCTAGAGCTACAGATCTACCTGCACGTTCACTTTTTGTTCCGTCTAGCCGAATGAGCTCGAAGATAGTGGTTGGAGGACATCGAGTGGATTTTTTTTTGTAGACTAGCATCACTTTCGGATAGGAGAGTGGATTCGATAGGCTGGGTTGACCACTTTTTGTTCACTTAGTGAGAGATATTATCCCGGGCTGATGAGAGAGTTTTATGGATCACTCGCCCGCGGAGTAGATGGTTGGATAGCACAGGTCAGAGGATGGGATATCTCCATTTCTTCAGAGATTTTGAGCAGAGTATGGGATATATCGATGACGAGATCTATTGTTGACAGTTTGATGGATCGAGTCAGTGGTCTCCAGTGCATTTTTGAGTCCGACATTCTACCAGAAGGAGCCACTATTCCAGCATCCAGGTTGTCTGCGGAGATGAGACTACTACACCATATCGTCGCCTAGATTCTTCTGCCGAAGATCGGATGTTTCGACTATATCACAGAGCGGGAGTTGCTCGTGATGGTCTCACTGGTTCAGCGCACACCAGTATGCATTCCAGTTTTGATGATACATCAGATTACAGAGGCGTCGACTAGCCAGAGGCTCTGCCTACCGTATGGCATGGGACTGATATTGTTGTTTTGGGAGTATGGAGTCAGCTTTGAGAATGAGCCTTATCGTACATTGCTTCACACTGATGTATATGACATTAGGTCATTGCATCGGATGGGCTATCATTTGGTTCGAGGCCAGTGGACATGCAAGATATCAGGTCAGGCCAAGGATCGAGCTGATGATGATGACACAGCAGAGGAGGAGCGGATTCTTTCAGGTGAGGCTGGACCCAGCGAGACTCAGCCTGAGACGGCAGCACAGCCAGCGGTTGCTCCTCAGTCTGGTCCTTCTACATCTACACAGCCTCAGCCAGCACAAACGGAGACACCAAAGATTTCAGATAGTTTAGAGGACAGAGTCAGACACATAGAGATTGATGTATTTGTCATAAGGCAGCGTCTTGACGTATTCATAGCTGAGACGCGAGAGAGCCATATTGGACTTAGTGATGGCATCTTGGCTATTCTTTCTACACTGTCCAGATCTTCAACGAGTGCTCCGACTGCTGATGCTGCTCCTGTTCTTGCTCATGTACCTACTCCTACACCAGCTGATGATTTTGTTGACATTGATACTGGTGACGATACTGCTATTGGAGTTGATGAGACTGTTGGTGATACACTTATTGGAGACGATGATGGAGACGAGGAGACTGACTCAGACAGATTTGATATTGCTGATCTTACTTCAGAGCCAGTTGAGGAGGTGATGAATGACTTGCCTATGAGCCCGGTTGTTGACCCTTCCATCCCACCTGTCCAGATTCCTATTCCATCTTCTCCTTCTAGATCGGATGATCGCACACCTGTTCCCATTCCTATCCTTACTCCAGTTATCGATGCACCTATTATTGATATACCTGATTTTGTTTTCTCTAATATTGATACATCATTTGTTCATACAACTATCATTGAGACCCCCACTATGGATACATCTTTTGTAGATACACCGATACTTTCTACAACTGATACACCTATTATTACATCTACTGAGACCCCTACTTTTGACTTAGACTACTGATACTCCTACCCTTCATACTGCATCACTCATTCGAGAGCTTGGGTTTTATACACCCGGCTTTCAGCATCTTGACTCTGGACCTTCTTTTGATCGCATACCTCTTCTAGCGTGGCTGAGGTTGTTGTTCCAATCACTTCTATTCCTGCGGAGGATATTGCATCTACCTCTACTGCTCCAGCCAGAGGTTGGACATATACTCATCGCAGAGGACGTGGTCATCGTACCCCTCCACAGCCGACCAGGACCAGACTTAGAGATCTTTGATCGAGATGGCCGCGAGCTCGATCTTCTATTGATACCGGATCGATTGAGATCGGTTCATCTTCTGATGAGTCTATGGATGAGGGTTAGGATTTTATGTACTTTTAGATAGTTTGTTTTTGTGCTTATATGTACTTTTATCTTTGCTATGTATCAGTTTGTTGTACAAACTCTAAGTTTATATGAAAACCTTGTTGTTCCTCATATCTATGCTTGTGATGCAAATGAATGTTCTATTTTGAATTGCTTTTATATCTCTTGTTGTCTACACTTTTAATTGAATAAATTTCTTGACTATTCGATTTATTTGTTTCCATACCTTTTTAATGATAACAAAAAGGGGGAGTAGTTTTAAATGAGATTTAAATTTAAGTATAAATGAATATTTCACAAAATAAAAGTAGAGGATAGACAAAATCTTAAAAATCCTGAATTGAAAATCATTTACAAAATTCCTTAAGAAAGGGGGAGCTTTACTTTTGTTCATTTGAAAATCCTTTCAAAGCAAATTTAACCTTTAAAACCCCTCTTTCATTGTTTGAAAAGATTTTTACAAATTTTGTTATGAATCATTGATTTAGGGGGAGCTTTGCTGTTTGCTAAAATTTCTTGTAGAATATCATGATACATGCCTTCTTTGCATTTAAATAAATACCAAAGTTCTGATACTCTCTATCTTTGTAACAAGCTCTAACTCTACTACTTGTGTTCTGAATTGGTATATCTTTAATGGAAGTAATGTTGATATATTTAATGCTTTCAATGTTATGCACCTTGATCAACTCTCTTAAAGCTTTAATTTTAAAAGCAATTTATACTTAAGGGTTTTGTCATCATCAAAAAGGGGGAGATTGTTAACTCCACTAATTGATTTTGATGATAAGCAAAACAGTTAAGTATAAGTTGAGGACTAATGATTTGCTTTGAGTGTGTTTTTATTGAAAAGGTGCTCATAAAATTTGAAGAAGCCCAATTGCCTTGAAGAAGCCAAGTTTGAAAGAAAAGTTTGCTCAAAGAGGACTTGGATACTTAAGATTTGGTTGAATGGATGGCCAAGCTAAGTGGAAACTTGTTCTAGCTCAAATTCAGCAATTTCTGTGTGTTTTTCAGTAAAGTGTCGATTCAAAGTGTCGACACATGATATGAAGTATCAACACATGAGGATGAAGTGTCGACTCAGGCCGGTACGCAGCAAAGTTTCAAATAGCACAAATAAAGAGTCGACACATGGACCTGAAGTGTCGACTCAAGGTATCGACACATGGATCAACACATCGCCTGAGACTTTCAAGCCATAGAACTTGCAGAAGTTGAAGAAGCAACTGAAGTGTCAATACATGGAAGCAATGTGTCGACTCAAAGTGTCGACTCAACTGAGAAGGTATCGACACATCTAAAATTTTCAGAGAATCTGAATGAAGCTTTTTGAACTATGTGTCGACTTAAGAAGAACATGTGTCGACCTTATGTATCGACACATGAAGTTCTGGCAACATAATGGCTAGTTTTTTCAAATGCAAAACTCACCCAAATTGCCCCCAACGGCTAGATTTTCAAGTCTAACGCTAGAATTTAGTTTTAAGGCCTTGGGAGGGTATTTATATGCTCCAAATCAAATCAAGAAGAGATATTGAATACAAAAAAAAGAGTTTTGAGAGAAAAGAAGAAAGAAGAGCTTTAACTCCTATTCATTCAAGTTTCAACCACTCAAAAGCTAAAGGAAGCCTCCAAGCATTCTAAAGCCATCAAGAGCATTGATGATCATTTAATCTTGGGCATTCAAAAGGCTTCAATAAGTGCAAAGCAACTCTACATCGAGCTACATCGACATATTCATTTTGTTATTGAAAGCTTACATTGGTTCTTTATTTCTAAACCTTATTTCTTGTAAAGGTTCTTGGTTAGCCTATTGTAAATCAAGTAAGATTATTGGTAAGCCTTGGAAAACCAATAAGGTTGGTGGTTAGCCCACAAAACCACTTCGGTTCTTGGTTAGCCTGGAAAACCAAGGAAAGTTGTTGGTTAGCCTTGTGAAAACCAATTAGATTCTTGGTTAGCCCGTAAAACCATGTGAGGTTGTGACCCGTAAAACCAAGTGAGGTTGTAACTTGTGATCCTTATAAAAATAAGTTGGGTTTTGATTAGTGAGCTCGGAAAACTAATCGGTTGTAATCGTGTGATTATAGTGAACTCCCAAGGAGACCTTGGGGAGTGGATGTAGGTGCATTGGTTGGCACCGAACCACTATAGCTTTTGGTGTTTGTGATTACTTGATCTTTCTCTCCTTGCTCTTTATTTATTGCTCTTAATTTCTGCTGCACTTATACTTTGGAGCAGTGCATTTGAATCATAGTAACTTGCTTATATATATTTGTTGAATTAGATTGCTTTGCTTTGTACTAAGTTATATTAAGTTAGCTTAAATTGATATTTTTTTTTAGACCCAATTCACCCCCCCTCTTGGGTTGCTTACTTGGCAACAACTATTGAGCAAATATATTTAATTTGGAATAGGAATCCACCAAGCATGCTAATGTAAGTGTAGTCCAAGATGAAATTTATGAATCTATAGACATTAGCAAAGAGGAAGTCAATCTTGTGTCTAGTATCTGGCCAACCCATGAATATGAGAGCATAGATAAAATACTTGGAGATGATAAGAACATCCAGAGATGGGAGCCCCCTAGTGAAACACTCATGGAAATGGCTAATCCATCAATCAAGCCATCAATAGAAGAAGCATCCAAACTAGAATTAAAATCTCTCCCCAAGCACCTTAGTATGCATATCTAGGTCCAGATGAAACCTTGCATGTAATTATTGCCTCAACCCTAAATTCTAAACAAGAGGAGGAGTTGTTAGCTATTATGAGAGATAATCGAGAAGCAATAGGCTAGACCATGGCAGACATTAAGCGAATAAGCCCTTTCATAGTTCAACGTATGATACACCTAAAGGAAGAGGCTAAACCAACTAGAGAAGCCCAGAGAAGATTAAACCCAATAATGAAGGAAGTAGTCAAGAAAGAGATTTTGAAGTTGCTTGATAATGAAATTATTTACCCCATTTCTGATAGTTCATGGGTAATTCTTGTTCAAGTGGTACCAAAAAAGTCTGGAATAACAGTTGTTGTCGACCTTATCGTCATGGCCTGCAACTATGATGTGGCATCAAACATCAGCCCCTTTACTCCGGAATTCCACGATTCCCGGTCCTATAAAATAGAGTTAGAGACCCGGGCCGGGGATCCTGGCGAGAGCACTCCGATGATCAAGTCAGCGGACGGTAAAGAGTAATAGATCCCTCAAGACGGATTCCACTTCAGTCACCATGCTTGGAGGAGAGTTTTTAATAGAGAATTGAATAAAAGAGGTTAAAGAGGGGGATGCTCGAGTCGTGGCCGTTATGTCTATTGGGACTCTTTCCAGGAGTCTTTCAGGAAGTCTTTGTGCTTGCCCTTCACCTGTTCTCCCTTTTTTCGGACTTGTGCTCGTGCATCCTCATAGAGTTCCTTCTTTTCTCCCTCCTTCCCCCCCGTTCGATGCCCTTTTAGATCACCAGTCCTCCTAGTGCCTCGATTCTTGCCCTCCAAGGGGGCTCAGGGTCAACAGGGCCCGTTGGAAGTGCTCCCGAGGTCATTACCCCTTATAGTAGGGAGTTAAGCCATGAACCTTGTTTTCCTAGTGGGCTATCACCACTGGAAAAATTTTGCAGGGCCTCGATCCAGGGTGGCCGCCTTCGGGTCTGAAGCTTCTGACATGGCCTTCTCTTTCCGGGAGGTTCAGGTGATCGACCATAAGATTTGACACCTCGATCGGGGCGCCCTTCCCTAACTGGTACAAATGAGGGTAGGCATGCCTTTCTAGCCTTGGGGTGCCATACTGGACGCGCCGCACTACGCACGCAGGCTTCGCTGGCAGTCTCAGTGTCAGCACCTTCTTTCTTCCCCATGCTTCCAAGGAGAGGGCTTGACTCTGGCCGAGGTGGGCTCGACCCTTGGGGAGCCACCTAGCAAAGGAACGGAGAGGGCTCCACTTCGGTCTAGGCGAACTCGACCCTTGGGCAGCCACCTGGAGAAGGAGCGGACAGGGCTCGACTTCAGTCAAGGCAAACTCGAACCTTGGAGAGCCACCTGGCGAAGGAGTGGAGAGGGCTCTACTTCAGCTGAGGTGGACTTGACCTATGGGGAGCGGGGAGCTACCTGGCGAAGGAGCGGAGAGGGCTCGACTCCAGCCGAGGCAGACTTGACCCTTGGGAGCCACCTGGCGAAGGAGTGGAGAGGGCTCGACTCTGGCCGAGGCGGACTCGACCCTTGGGAAGCCACCTGAAGAAGGAATGGAGAGGGCTCCACTTCGGTCGAGGCGGACTCGACCCTTGGGAAGCCACCTGGCGAAGGAGCGAAGAGGGCTCCACTTCGGTCGAGGCGGACTCGACCCTTGGGGAGCCACCTGGCGAAGGAGCGTAGAGGGCTCGACTCCGGTCGAGGCGGACTCGACCCTTAGGAAGCCACCTGGTGAAGGAGTGGAGAGGACTCGACTCCAACTGAGATGGACTCGATCCTTGGGGAGCCACCTAGCGAAGGAGCGGAGAGGGCTCGACTCCGACTGAGGCAGACTCGACCCTTGGGGAGCCACCTGGCGAAGGAGCTTGGGAAAATGGTGATGCCTACTTGCCTTCCTGCCAAATGGATCCAAGGTGTACTCTATGTCAGCGATCTTGCCACATCATTTGCCCCCACTCCCGAGTCCCGTCGAAATATTGCGACTGGGACGAAGGAAGTTAATGCGGGGCTGACATGGAAGAACAAAAATCCTGGTGTAATTATTGCCATGATCGCCACCACTTTGCATGCCGCACCTCGGTGTCGAATGCACGGGCGCCACATCCACGAGTTTGAGGAACCATAATTACGTCAATCCATATTCGAAATAATTTTTAGCAAATCGAAGCATCGACACCGGCCGTCTGCACACGTGGCACTCATCCAATGGCAGAGATGCAAAAAAGGGGCCGCACAACCGCTGTCTATCGACTTTTGAAAAGAGAGGGGACTTTTCGGAAACTGACTTCTTTTGAATTTCTCGGGCTTTATCGGTGGTTCAGAGTTTCTTCTTCTTCATAGCTGTCCCCTTTCACCAAGTCAAGCAGGTTGGTGTTCTGCGACCCTCCTCCTTTTCCTTCTTCTTCTTTTTGACTGGCAGTGTTTTAAGTTCTTCCCCCTTCTTAGATGGACCGAAACCTTCTTCTAGGTCTTCCATCTTCCTTTTCTTCATCTTCGCTTGCTTGAATGGCTCCTTCGGGCCGACACCCTCGACCCTCTAGCAACCCGAATGAGGCAGGATCCTCTCGGCTGAGGACTCCATCTTTCGATGAGGAAGATGAAATCCCCTCGAAGTTCGGAGGCACCTACGTCCTGGCGGGATAGTCATAGGAAGCCCTAGGGTTCCTACTGCTCCTTCTGTCCCTGTTGTCGCCCCTCTGGCGGTAGCGGCTTCAACTGGTCCCTCCAGCATTATTTCGATAATGACCGAAGAGGACCTTTTCCTGGTCCAAAAAATATACGGGATCCTGGATTTCATCTGGCTCTCGCTCTCGAGACCAGGGGAGCGGGTCGTCTTAAGCGGTCCGGGTCGGATCACCTTTTACAAAGAGTTCCTCACTGGGGGCCTTCGTTTTCCTCTCCACCCATTCTTTCTTTCTTTCCTTAGCCACTTTTGCCTCGTGTCGGCCTAGTTGAATCCCAATGCCATTAGGGTCATCTCTGGCTTCATTGTCTTCTGCCACTTTCATGGGTTTGTTGCCTGTTTCTCTTTGTTCGGGGCATTTTTCACCCTGAAGCACCACCCTACCGATGACGGGTGGTGGTTCCTTCCTCCCCGGTCCAAGTGCCTCCAATTTGACCTCCCGACTAAAATCAAGGGATGAAATAATCGATATTTTTTCACTTCGATCGAGGAGGTTGACTGGGTCTGGAGCGGTCCGGACTGGTCCCCGAACTGTAACTCCCAGGTGGAGCCGGCTGACCAGGAAGTCTTCACCCAACTGATCAGCGATGAGCTCCCCTCCTTCGAGATTCTGCTAATGGAGCAGAATTTGTTCGAGGCCGGGGTCAGCCCAATCCAAGAGCTTGGTGAGTTTTCACTAGGCGTGTCTCTACGTCTCTCTCTCTTTTTGTTTTGAGGCTGACAATCCTTTACCTTTTTTTTTTTTCTTTTTTGTAGGGATGAAGTATTCCGCAAAGAACCTGATGGAGTCTGCCCAGAAAAGGAATGCTTCGGTTGGGCCTAGAGAGACTACGTCGAAGAGGGCCCAGGTGGACACCGATCGATGGGCCTGGCCCACTTTGACTTCAGATCCGAGGGTGGCTGATCCCACCCCCTGGCCCCCTCAGCAGCAAGTTCCCTCCCTGGAGATTGTCGACGTCGATGAGGGGAGGGTAGGTGAGCAGCCCACCTCGCCTTCGTTGTGGCTGACCAGGGCAGTGGGACCTCTAGTAACGGTCGAGGTCCCTCCGTGGTCTTCATCGCCAGTCGCCAAGGAGGCCCCGGTGCTAACTTCCTCCATACCCATGAATGCGCCGATAGGAGTTCCGCTGAATGCTTCAGTCATCTGGGATGTCGGGTTAGCGGGGCGAATGATGGAGTACGCCGTCCAGCCTCGGGATCGCCGCATGAAGGGAGGCCGAGACTATGCGGAGGCACTCTAAGGAATCCTCCCTTAACTTTTCTCAGTAAGTGCTTGGCCTTTTAATGTTCCGGTCGGATTGCGAAGGGACTAACCTCTTTCTTCGATGCAAATCGGGACCGACGTGCTACTGCTCCAGGAATTTTGTACTGGCTGGGCAAAGAGGGAGGCCAAGAAAGAGAAAAGTCTGGCCAACCTCACAGCCGACGTGAAGGACCTGATTGAGAAGGGGCAGGAGATGAAGGAGACCAACAAACTCCTTCGCTGAGATTTGTTCTAGACTGAGGGGAGCAACAGGGACCTTGAGGCATCCCTGTCCAAGGAGAAGGCACGAGTGAGGCGCCTCGCCGAGGAGACCGCAGCAGAGATCTCTTGCTTGGATGGGTGGTCTCGGACCCTCGAGGCCTGGGTCAACAAGGTCCTATCAGAGTTGGCGACGGTGAACGACAAGGCACAAGGCACCTTGGCACTGATGGAGGCCACCAAGAAGGAGGCCCTTGAAGCCGTGTACAGGTTTCGGGAATCGCTGGAGTTTGAGGATGAGGTCCACGAAGCAGCCGTGGACTCATTCATTAAGGGGTTCGAAGCCTGCCGGGAGAGGGTGGCTTCGATGTACCCGGAGCTTGATCTGGGGGGAGTCATCATCGGCGGTGACGAAGAGCAGCCTGAAGAAGCGGGGGCTGGAGGGCTAAAGTGGTGACCGCTAGGCAGCTGGCTGAGCAGGCGAAAGCGCCGGTAGAAATCCAAGGAGCTAATGGTCCACTGGTGCACTAGCCTAGGAAGGAGCCAGTGACCTAGTGATCTTCGGGGTCATCCTTGTATTTAGCATAGGGTTTTTGTTTTGTCTTTGGGGTTGCCCGGCTTATCGGGATCTCCCAAGTTGTAAAAAGTCTCATGAATTTAATGAAGCACCTTTTGTTCCCTCTCATTTTTATGTTCAAGCCTTCTGCTTTGGTACACTATGCTTTTTATAATGTCAGAAACTTTGGTTTTGTTTGACTCCAAGTTCGATCCTCCCTGGGATGCCTTAGTTGTTGCAGTGACTTAGAGAAAAAATTGGAAGCCTTTAAAGTGGTCGCCTATACTGGACTGAAGCTTTCGCTTGAAGACTCCGAGAACCCACTGGGCACCAATGGTCCTCAGGTTCCCGTCCTGGGGTACCGAGCTTGAAGAGTTTCTGGTCTTGAGTTACCGGGCTTCATGAGTTTCCGATGCTGGGGTTTTCGGTCTTTAGGTGTCGGGCATCTAGAGTTTCTGGTCTTTAGATGCCGAGCTTCATGAGTTTTCGGTGTCGGGGTTTCCAGTCTTTAGGTATCGGGCTTCTAGATTTTTCGGTCTTTAGATGCCGGGCTTCATGAGTTTTCGGTGCCAGGATTTCTGGTCTTTAGGTGCCGAGCTTTTGGAGTTTCCGGTGCCGGGATTTCCAGTCTTTAAGTGCCAGGCTTTTGAAGTTTCTGGTCTGGAGGTGCCGGGCTTGAAGAGTTTCCCATCTTGAGTTACTGAGCTTCATGAGTTTCCGGTGCCGGGGTTTCTGGTCTTTAGGTACCAGGCTTCTGAAGTTTTCGGTGCTGGGATTTTCGATCTTTAGATGTCGTGCTTCTAGAGTTTTCGGTCTTGAGGTGCCGGGCTTGAAGAGTTTCCAGTCTTGAGTTACCGGGCTTCATGAGTTTCTGGTGCTGGGGTTTCCGATCTTTAGGTGCCGGGCTTCTAGAGTTTCCGGTCTTGAGATGCCGGGCTTAAAGAGTTTCCGGTCTTGAGTTACCAGGCTTCATGAGTTTTCGGTGTTGAGGTTTCCAGTCTTTAGGTATCAAGCTTCTGGAGTTTCCAGTCTCGGATCGCCAGTCTTGAAGAGTTTTCGGTCTTGGGTTACCGGGCTTCATGAGTTTTCGATGCCAGGGTTTCCGATCTTTAGGTGCCGGGTTCTGGAGTTTTCGGTCTTGAGGTGCCGGGCTTGAAGAGTTTCCAATGGCAGGTTTTCTGGTCTTTAGGTACCGGGCTTCTAGAGTTTCCGATCTTGGGTCACCAGTTATGGGGTCGGCGACAGCGTTCCTGCGAGACAGATGCAACCATTATGCTAAAGAGAATTTTATTATTGATGAGAGGAAGTCTTACATCATTGATAGTACATCCTCAAGTTCTCAGCATTCCAGGTCCGTGGAAATCGTGCTTCATCAAGCTCGGCAAGGTAGTAGGCCCCGTGAGGAAAGGCCTCGACCACTCTGTAGAGGCCTTCCCAGTTCGGAGATTGCTTGCCGCATTCCCGGGGTTGATAGGCTTCTACCCGCCACAGTACCTGGTTGCCCGGGCGGAATGTCTTCGGCTTCGCCCTGGAGTTATAATATCGGGCCACCTATTACCGGTAAGCTACTATCTAAAGTCGAGCCTTATCCTTTATTTCTTCAAGAAGGTCCAAGTTGAGTAGGAGCCGAGCTGGGTTATCAGCTTCATCATATTGCTCCACTCACAGTGTTGGCAGACTTAGCTCCACCGGGATCACTGCCTCTGTGCCAAAGACAAGGTTGAATGGAGTCTCATCTATGGCCGTTCGGGGCATTGTGTGGTATGTCCACAAGACACTGGGGAGTTCTTCGGCCCATCTACATTTGGCTTGGTCTAGCCTGGTCTGGAGTCCTTGAAGAATGGTCCAGTTGGTCACCTCGATCTTTCCGTTGGTCTGAGGATGAGCAACCGAGGTGAAGCGGTGGTAGATGCCGAGGTCGTCGCGGAACCCCTCGAACTCCCGATTGTCGAACTGCTATCCATTGTCGGTGATGATGGTGTGAGGCAGTCTGAAGTGGCATATGATTCACTTTCATAAGAACTTGCTAACGTTAGCCTCTGTGATCCGTGCCAGCGGTTCGACCTCAACCCATTTTATGAAATAGTCGATGATGACTATGAGGAACTTGTGTTGCCCAGGTGCGGGAGGAAAAGGACCAAGGATGTCCATGCCCCATTGGATGAATGGCCAGGGGACAGAGAGCTGGGAGAGCGGTGCAGCCGGTTGGCGTTGCACGATAGCGTGACATTGGCAGCAGTCACACTTCTTGACGAAGTTGGCTGCGTCCTCCCTCATTGTTTCCCAATAGTATCCCTGGCGGAGGGCCTTGTATGCCAAAGTTCTCCCCCAACGTGATTCCCGTAGAGGCCTTCATTATCTCATAGAGTACGACTGACACCTTCGAGGGTCTCAAGCATTTCAGGAGTGGATAGGAGCAGGACCTTCGGTAGAGTTGTCTGTCCATCAGCACGAAGCGTGTGGCCTTCCTTTGATGATGCCGGCCTCCATGCAATCTTCGGACGAGGTACTGTCGATGATGTACCTGACATACTTGTCCATCCAGCTGGGCTCCAGGATAACTTGCTGGACTTCTCTTGGAACTTTGTAGCTTGGAGTTTGGAGATGCTCGATATAGGCGTGACCCAGGGACAAGTTCGGCAAGATCGCCAATCAGGAGAGGGCATCAGCGCGAGCATTTTCTCTGCGTGGGATGTGGGAAATGCTAAATCGCCTGAAACCCGTTGCACTAGTACGTACCAGCTCTAGGTACTTCAACATTTGAGGATCCCGGGTTTCAAATTCTCCCGAGACCTGCCCGGCCACCTATTATGAGTCGGTGAAGACCCTCAGATTGGGCATGCCCAGCTTGCGAGAGATTCTCAGTCCCGCGAGGAGTGCTTCATACTTTGCCTAATTGTTGGTGGCAGCAAACTGGAAACAGAACGCACACTCAGTGACGACTCCTTCGCTATTAGCAAGGATGAGCCCGGCTCCACTCCCCCCGGAGTTGGATGCTCCATCCACATGTAGGACCCAGATATCCCCCTCTGGTTCAGGTCCCGTCTTTTGCTCCTGGGGGATCTCCATTGGCTCCTCACCCAGGCCTGCACACTCGATTAGGAAGTCAGCCAGTACCTGAGCCTTCATGATGACCTCGGTCGGTAGGTGATGTTGAACTCGCTAAGCTTTAGCGTCCACTTTGCCAGACGTTCAAAGGTATTGGGGCGGCTCAATATGGCCTTCAGCGGTTGATCCATCAGAACCACGATTGGGTGTGCTTGGAAGTAGGGCCTGAGTCGTTGGACAGATACGATGAGTGCAAAAATTAACTTCTCAGAGCGAGAGTACCTGATCTCGGCATCACAGAGAAGCCTTCTTGCATAATACACTAGTCTCTAGACACCATCCTCGTCAGTGCAGACCGGGATCGAGCTGATGACTCCCGGGATGATCACCATATACAGGAGGAGCTCCTCTTCATCTTCCAGCCGAGAGAGTAGAGGTGGTGACGTTAGGGTCTTTTTTAGCTTCTCAAAGGCTTCCTGGCACTCCTTCGGCTAGGTAAAGTCATGCATCTTCCGTAGTGCCTTGAAGAAGGGTTGGCAGCGGTCGGCAGATCATGAGCTGAAATGGCTCAAGGTCGCTATATGGCCGGTGAGGCACTGAACCTGCTTCTTGGAGATGGGCTGCTCCATATCAAGAATCGCTCGGACCTTCTTTGGGTTGACCTCGATTCCCCTCTAGGTGACCATGAAGCCCAGGAACTTCCCAGCCGCTATGCCGAAGGCGTATTTCATCGGGTTCAACTTCATTTGGTGAAGGAGAAGATTGCGAAAGGTCTCCGCTAGATCATCAACGTGGTCCGAGGTAGGCCTGCTCATGATGAGCATATCGTCCACGTGCACCTGCATGTTGTGATCAATCTGGTCTTTGAAGACCTTATTGACCAGCCTCTGGTATGTGGTGCCAGCGTTCTTCAGGCTGAATGGCATCATTCTGTAGCAGTAGGTCCCATGGTCTGTGATGAAGGCAGTGTGCTCCTCGTCCTCTGGATGCATTCTGATTTGGTTGTACCCAAAGAACACTTCCATGAAGGAGAGCAAGCGGTGCCCCGAGGTGGTGTCCACAAGCTGGTCGATCTTCAGAAGGGGGAAGCTGTCCTTCGGGCAAGCACGGTTGAGGTCGGTGTAGTCTATAAAGATCCTCCACTTCCCGTTACTCTTCTTGACTATGACCACATCGCCAACCAGCTAGAGTACTGTACTTCGCGAGTGAACCCGGTCGCAAGGAGCTTTTCCACTTCATTGTTGATTGCCTTCTACCTCTTTGAGGCAAAACTCCTTTTCTTTTATCGGACTGGGCAGCATTTCAGGTCAACATTCAACCTATGAGTGATGACATCGAGGGGAATCCCTGGCATATCAGCTGCACTCCAGGCGAACACATCTGCGTTCGCCTGAAGGAAACTCAACAAGCGAGCTCGTTCATCCTCTAGTAGCTGGGCTCTTACCTGCACCATCTTCAGTGGATCCGAGCCAAGGGGATAAGTCAAGAGATGCTCGATGGGGCTGCCCCTGGGTCTCGTGCCCTTTGATCGAGGTCATCGATGACGGAATCGTCCTCGGTGACTTGTGCACCGGGGATGGCCTGCAGGCAATGTTGACTGGTTGAGGTGCCCCATCATCTCTCCCACGCCGAAGGGGGTCGGGAACTGCATCAGCAGTCATTTGGTGGATATGACTGCATCAAACAAGTTAAGCCCTGGATGGTCAAGGATTGCATTGTAAGCTGATGGGAGCCTGATGACACTGAAGATCATCATGACTGTGCTCTGCCGGGGTGGCGACCCGGCTGTAACGGGGAGAGTGATCTCTCCCTCGACTCCCACAGAATCCCTGATGAAACACATGAAAGGGGTGTGCACTGGCTTTAGCCGATTAGAAAACAAGTTCATTCGAGAGAAAGCATCGTAGAAAAGGACATCCGTCGAGCTCCCACTATCAACCATAATGCGTCTTACAGGATGCCTGGCAATGGTCATCTCGACCATGATGGCATCATTGTTTACATTTTCTTCCTCACTTTCCTTTCCCTTCATAAAGGGGAGTACATTTTCTAGATTTCCTCCCTCCCGGGCTCTCTTTGATGCGCGCTTTATTCCCCAAGAGATCATACCCACAGGCTTCTCGGTGGGTCGATTATCAACAGCAGGGACAGGGGGGAGAGCAGCAAGTGGTTGATTCTCCGCAGGGAACTTGCTCCTCACGAACTTTCTGAGGTAGCCTCTTCTTATCAGGTCTTCGATTTTCCTTCTCAGGTTATGGCAGTCCTCAGTGTTGTGGCCGTGGTCATGATGGAATTGGCAATACTTCATCTTATCATGATCACTTGACGACCTCAATGGACGAGGTCGATGCAGGTAGCACTAGCCCTCGATCTCCAAAAGATTTTTTGACCTTGGAGCGAGGAGGAAAGTGAAGTCTCCTCCGAAGCGGGACTACTTTTTGGCTTTGGTACTGACCAGAAGTCCGTTGGTGGCCCAGGTATCCGCATCCCAGGCGCATCTCTCGGGGTTAGCTTCTTCAGAGGCTTCCCATCCAGTTCTCTCCTAGTACGGTTGGCCTCCTTTGCACGGATGTACTTGTGGATGCTAAGGAGGAGTTCAGAGTATATCTTTGGCGGCTTCTTATCCAAAGAATAGGTCAAGCGGGAGGTCTTAAGCCCTCGCTTCAATGCCAGCATGGCAACGGCTCATCTAGACTGTAGATTTCCATGATGGCAGCTTTGATGCGGGTCACATAGTCCCGCAGAAGCTTATGGTCTTGCTGCCGGATAGAGAAGAGGCTATCCATCTTGCGTGGCACCTTCCGATAGGCATCGAAGTGGGCCACAAACCTCCTCTCCAGCTGTTGGAAGGAGTCGATGCTTTCGGGCTCGAGGCGGGTAAACTAAACTCGAGCGGCCTTTCGGAGGGTGGCTGGAAAGGCGATGCACAGGAGGGCATCCGTCGCCCCCTGGACTCTCATGAGAGCCTTATAGCTCTCCAGGTGGTCCAAAGGGTCGGTGGTCTTATCGTAAGGATCCACCTGAGGCATACGGAATCGACTAAAGATCAGTTCCTCTTGGATTTCTTGAGAAAAGGGGGGTCGGGCATCATAGCCCGCTGGCTCCTTGGACGAGCCCGCATGTTGACGAGCTGGCGGGAGAGCTCCACCAGCTGCGCTCTTGACCTTCTAGGCGCCGCTCGGCCAAGCACCTAATGACCTCATCAGTGGAGCCTTCCACTGAGGCTGCTAGAGAAGATGGAGTTGATAGCTGGGGATGGTCGTGATGGGGAGCCTTGCCTCGGCGGTGCTTGCCGCACTTGATGATGGCATTGTCATCCACCGGGGATCGGCTCTCGTGGTCTGCCGACCCAGAATGATTTCTCTTCGTGGGGGTCTGGTGACTTCCACGGGGATCAGCTGTGGCCCACGAGTAGGATGGCCTGCCTTGGATAGAGCGCAGGCTGCCACGGGGGCCTGCAGCTTGGGCCGCACGGGTTTTGGCTATGGTTGGGTGACCAGGGAGCGTTACTGGGTTGCAACTGCCTCATGGCTACGGCCAGTACCTGCATCTGTTGGACAAGTGCAGTGTACTGGCCATCTACCGGGGGAGGCTATGGTGGAGCCAGATGCTCTCTCTCTGGGCTGCGTGGGCTTGAAGGAGAGGGGGCATCCGCTGCCTGACTGGTGGAGGCTTCTCGTGCATGGGTTACCACCATGCTTCGAGCAGAGCTATTCTCAAGCTCGTCGGGGGGCTTGTTCAGACAGGGGCTTTTTCTCCCTACCTGGTGCGCCAATCTATTACCGACCTTACCGTTGTGGCCTGCAGCTGTGATGTGGCACCGGACTTTAGTCCATTTACTCCATAATTTCATGGTTCTCAGTCTTGCAAAATAAAGTTAGAGAATCGAACCAGAGATCTCGACGAGGGCACTCCGACGATCAAGTCAGCCGACGATAAAGAAGAACAGATCCCCCAAGACGGATTCCACTTCGATCACCATGCTTGGAGGAGAGTTTTAAATAGAGAATTGAATAAAAGAGGTTAAAGAGGGGGATGCTCGAGCCGTGGACGTTATGTCCGTTGGGACTTTTTCCAGGAGTCTTTCGAGAAGTCTCTGTGCCTTCCCTTCGTCCGTTCTCCCTTTTTTGGACTTGTGCTCGTGCTCCCTTACGGAGTTCCTTCTCCTCCACCTCCTTTCCCCCCGTTCGGTGCCCTTTTAGATCACCAGTCCTCCTAGTGCCTCGATTCTCGCCCTCCAGGGGGGCTTAGGGATCAACGGAGCCCGTTGGAAGCGATCTCGAGGTCATTACCCCTTATAGTATGGAGTTAAGCCGTGAACCTTGTTTTTCTAGTGGACTATCACCACTGAAAAAATTTCATAAGGCCTCGATCCGGGGTGGTTGCCTTTGGATTTGAAGCTTCTAACATGGCCTTCTCTTTTCGGGCGGTTCAGGTGGTCGGCTGCAGGATCTGACACCTCGATCGGGGTGCCCTTCTTCAACTGGTGCAAATGAGGGTAGGTGCACCTTTCTAGCCTTGGGGCGCCATACTGGGTGTGCCGCACTGCGCGCATCGACTTTGCTGGCAGTCTCAGTGCCGATGCCTTCATTCTTCCCCATGCTTCCAAGGAGAGGGCTTGACTCTGACCGAGGTGGGCTCGACCCTTGGGGAGCCACCTGGCAAAGGAGCAGAGAGGGCTCGACTCCGACAAAGGCGGACTCAACCTTGGGAAGCCACCTGGTGAAGGAGCAGAGAGAGCTCGACTCCGGCCGAGACGGACTCGACCCTTGGGAAGCCACATGGCGAAGGAGCGGAGAGGGCTCTACTTCGGTCAAGGCGAACTCGACCCTTGAGGAGCCACCTGGAAAAAGAGTAGAGAGGGCTCAACTCTGACCGAGGTGGACTCAACCTTTGGGGAGCCACCTGACGAATGAGCAAAGAAGGCTCGACTCTGGCCGAGGCGGACTCGACCCTTGGGGAGCCACCTGGCGAAGGAGCGAAGAGGGCTCGACTTTGGCTGAGGTGGACTCGACCCTTGGGGAGCCACCTGACGAAGGAGCGGAGAGGGCTCCACTTCAGCCAAGGCGGACTCAACCCTTAGGGAGCCACCTGGCGAAGGAGTGGAGAGGGCTCGACTCCAGCCGAGGCGAACTCGACCCCTGGGGAGCCACCTAGCGAAGGAGCGGAGAGGGCTCAACTCCGGTCGAGGCGGACTCGACCCTTGGGGACCCACCTGGCGAAGGAGCATAAAGGGCTCAACTCTGACCGAGGTGAACTCGACCCTTGGGGAGCCACCTGGAGAAGGAGCTTGTGAAGATGGCGACGCCTACTTGCCTTCCTGCCAAATGGATCCGAGGTGTACTCCACCTCACCAATCTTGCCACATCAATAGTGATTCAGAATGAAGCAAATGAACTTACCCTAACTAGGATTTAAACGGGATGGAGGGTTTGTATAGATTATAGGAAATTGAATGCAGCAACAAGGAAAGATCACTTTCCTTTTCCATTTATCAACCAAATGTTAGAGAAATTAGCCGAACAAGAGTTTTATTAATTCTTTATGGATACTCTGGCTATAATTAAATCCCCATAGCTCTTAAAGATCAGGAAAAGACTACATTCACCTGCCCATTTGGAACCTTTGCTTATGGCATATGCCCTTTGGGTTATGTAATGCACCAGCAACCTTACAAAGATGTATGATCAGTATTTTTTTTAATATGATTGAACGATTCTTAGAAATTTTTATGGATGACTTTTTTGTATTTGGTCCTACCTTCTCCAAATGTTTAAACCATCTGAGACTAGTTCTAGAGAGATGTAAGGAAAAGCATTTAGTTCTTAATTAGAAAAAATATCAATTCATGGTTAGAGAAGGTATAGTTCTTGGCCATGTAATTTTGAAAAAGGGAATAGAAGTTGACAAGGCCAAAGTTGACCTGATTGCAAGTCTTCCACCACTGAAGTCTGTTAAAAAAATTTATTCATTTTTAGGATATGCTGGATTTTATAGAAGGTTCATACCCAATTTTAGTAAAGTAGCTCGGCCATTGACTAATTTGTTAGCAAAGGAAGTAAAATTTGAGTTTCTTCCTGAGTACTTAGAGTCTTTTGAATTCCTTAAAAAGGTACTCATTTCTGCTCCCATTATTCATCCACCTATATGGAACGAACCTTTTGAACTCATGTGTGATGCATCAGATCATGCTATAGGTGCAGTTTTAGGTCAAAGGATTAATAAGTTGCCTAGAGTTATTTATTATCCAAGTAAAACCTTAAATGATACGTAACTTAATTACACAACTACTGAAAAAGAGTTCCTAGCTGTTATCTTTATCTTAGAAAAATTTAGGTATTACTTGGTTGTGTCGTACACTATTGTTTATACTGATCACTCAGCCATTAAATATCTCCTTGCAAAGAAAGATGATAAGGCACGCTTGATAAGATGGATTTTGCTCCTTCAAGAATTTGACCTAAAGATTAAGGACAAGAAAGGAACAAAGAATGTTGTAGCTGATCACTTGTCCCGAATCATAATCGCACCATCTAGTGAACCACCTGTCAATGAATTCTTCCTTGATGAGCAATTCATGTCCGTGTCCACTGAACCATGGTATGTTGATATTATAAATTATTTAGCTATTAGTAAAGTTCCTTCTTATTGGACTAGTCAGGATAAATACAAATTCTTTTTCCAAGTGAAGTACTTCATCTGGGATGATCCTTACCAGTTTAAACAATGTCTTGGTCAAATCATTAGGAGATGTCTCCTGGATAATGAGTTTAGAAGTATTCTATCATTTTTCCATGACAAAGCATGTGGTGGTCACTTTGCATCTAGGAAAATAGCTGCTAAAGTACTCCAATGTAGATTTTATTGGCTTAATTTATTTAAGGATGCACATATGTACAGTAAAAGTTATGCTCAATGCCAACAAATAGGTTAAATCACCAAGAGAGATATGATGCCACTCAATCTAATCTTTTCGAAATTTTTGATGTCTAAAGGATCGATTTTATGGGACCATTTCCAAACTCCTTTAGAAATAAATATATTATAGTGGCTGTTGATCATGTGTCTAAGTGGGTAGAAGCTATTCCATATAGATCCACTGATAGCCAAGTGGTCATTAAATTTCTTAAGAAAAATATTCTTTCCCATTTTGGTACTTTTAAAGAATCATTAGTGATCGGGGGACACATTTTTGCAACCGACCCTTTGCCATATTAATAAAAAAATATAATGTTACTCACAAGTTGGTTACACCATATCATCCTCAAACTAGTGGGCAAGTAGAAGTATCCAATAGACAAATCAAACAAATCTTGGAGAAGACTGTTAATGCTAATAGAAAAGATTGGTCTTTGAAATTAGTTGATGCACTCTATACATATCGCACCACCTACAAGACCAACCTAGGGAATGTCTCCTTATAGGATTGTGTTTGGAAAATCATGTCACTTGCCTGTTGAATTAGAACATAAAGCTATGTAGGCAATAAAAAAATTAAACATGGACTTGGACTTAGCTAGAAATCATACGAAGCTTCAGATTAATGAATTAGAAGAACTTAGAAATGAAGCTTATGAGAATCCCAAGATGTACAAGGAAAGAACAAAAGTATTTCATGATCAAGCAATTTATAAAAAATCTTTTATTCCTGGACAAAAATTTCTATTGTATAATTTGAGGTTACATCTTTTTCCTAGAAAGCTTAAGTCTAGATGGATAGGACTTTTCTTAGTTAAAGAAGTCTTTCCATATGGGGCTATAGAAATTGAAAATCCAAGATTGCTGGCAATCAGGGAGAGGTGGGTTCGATCGAGCCGAGAAAGAATGGGAGAAGGGGTTCAAGAGAAGAAAGAAGAAAAGGGTTATGTTCGATGCAGGAAAAAAAAAAGGAAGAGGAGAGAGAAAGAGGAGAGAGAGGAGAAAAAAGAAGAGAGAGAAAAGGAAAAAATAGGAAGAGAAAAAAATGTCAAAAATAATAATAAAATTTGAACAATTTTTTTTTGGATTTAGGCCAAGACTCAGACCGGACTAAGAACTAATTTTCTATGTTAGTTTATCTTAGATAGAAAATTAATTATATAATTGATCTTGTCAGGGATTTTATCTGGCATGTCGAAAGAGCAGTATCAGTGTTGATTCGATTATGCATTATAGAGTTTTTCAGGTAAGTTATCTTGACATCTAGTATTACATGCTAAATATGTTGTGATTGTTGTGCAATATAAAATGTGCATGGCATGATCTGTATTGAGTTGCATACATTATCATGTATGTTGGTGTTAATGCCCTCTAGTCCGACTATGATTACATGAGGACCTAGTCTCCTTCCGGACCTCCAGTGGTGCGATCACTAGTACATGACCAATATACGGTATGTGTAGTCAGGAGCAGTTGCCTTTTTATTTTTAACTATGCATGATAGTTCCTGGCACATGTCGAGGATGCATATTTTTTCGTGTAATATCAGAGTTAGTTTCCTTTCGGGCCTCCAGTGGAGCAATCACTAGCGCATGACCGATGTACGGTATATGTAGTCAGGATTCTAATCTCTTTCAAGACTAGCCATGGACCGATTGTGGCCATAGTCAAAGAAACTAGGAGAGTAAAGTAAATGATTGGCCATTTATAGTCGTGTCGTTTGTATATGAATGTGTTTATAATATGATGTTGTATTTTATTTTGTTGTGAGCTGGTTGTTTTGTGATGTATGATTTGTGTATGTTTGTAATTTGTTGTTATCATATTTATGCATATATTAGATATGATGATAATTTACTGAGCCTGTATAGTTCATTCCTTGTTTCCCTATATTTTTATTACAGATCCGGAAGATCAATCGAGCTTTGAGACCAGTCAGTGAGGAACTAGGATTTATGTGTTAATTCCTGTATTATGATTTATCTTAAAATTTAGTTAAATTTTTTTATCTACTTATTAACCTTGATGAAAAATTTTAGAAATAATAAATAATTAATGAAATTTGTTCTTTGCCATTATTTGGATATTGAATTGAAGAATATTCCTGGCATGATCTCTAGGGTGATACCTAAGATTGTGCAGCCGGTCACGTAGCCGATCACGATGCTGGATTTGGAACGTGATATAAATTTTCCAAGATATGCAAGCAGTTATCAAAATAAATCCCGGGCATGCATAAGATAAGCTAAACCAGAGGCCCCAAAGCATGTATAACTCACGAATGTCAAACACAGTTTCAGCTAAAAATCTTATTTCTGTCATATGGCACCCATCAAATGCAAATGGAGAGCTTGAATGCTAAAATTTATACTTGTATGTAGAATACGAGAAAAGAAATTACCATGTTTTCCTATCAACCAAGTGATAAGAGTTTTGTTACAGTTATTCAAGATATGAATGCAAATCTAAGAGCATCACTAGGTGGGGATGCAAAGTACTAAAGAAATAGTCATGAAATATAACAAAAACAGCTTACTTTTCTTTTTGATAAAACAGCTTACTTTCCTCAAACTTGAACAAAAACTGAATGGAAGCATAATATGCAATGGGATATGATCCAGAAAATATTTGTCAGAAAATCGATTAAATGCCAGAGTAATTTTGCTGGAAAGATCAAAGGACATGGAAAATCTGAAGCCATCTTCGTAAAAATAGTACAAGCAGATTGTTTCTGTAGCTTCAAAAAGAGAAGCTTGCCTTAAGGTCAGGTATGATGAGCTGAGTATATAAAAACCTCGTAGGAATGCTAAAATTCTTGTCGTTCGAAAGCTACAAAAATATGCGATGCACCCGTGCAAGATCCTGCAACAGTGAATCAGCAAGTAGTCATTTAATATCTGCGCTACATGGTATGATAACTCGTATGTTCTTCCCTTGCACGTCAGCTTTATGCCATCGGTATCATCGAAGCTTCATATTCCCCGGTTTTAGCAAAATCTCACAATTCAACCATTGTTTCCATTGTAAACGAATGTATTTACTCTATGTCCTTCCAGATGGATAAGAATCCGGTTTAGTAACTGTTCTATTCAGATGCAATAGATTAATAGAGTCATCTTCCTCACTGCTTTCCCACAACACCCAACTGCCTTTGAAAGACTGAAGATCCTATCTTTGCCTCACTTCCAAGAAGAAAACTAAAGATACACAAAGCAGAACCCATGACATCAAAGCCCAAGCCCTTTTGCACTTAAACTGTCATATCTATCCCTCCAAATTATTCATCCTACTAAAAAGTGAAACCATTCCAACCATTGCTACAGCCACGACACCAAAGTTAACATGTATATATCGAGCTACTTAAAAACATTTGGAGATCAGCAGCTGCAAAACTAGAGAATGCCAAGCAACGTAATAGCTAATCCAGAGTGCTGCAAGGAGACATGTAGGTGGAACCATCCATCCCTTTTCACATTTTTTAAGTACCTTGCGGCCAGTGTTCCACTGGAAAAAAAAAAAAAAAAAAGATACAGGCATCATGAACACATAAACAGCTAAAACCGAGCGCAAATCCTGCTCAGCCTCTGCTGATACTTGCATCACAAAACCGGGACAGGCCTTCCATTCATAATCGAATGCATGGCCCTCTCTCTAAATTGGCTCTCTGACCACTGGGCACCCATTGTCCGGATAACTTTTAAAGGAGCGGTCGGATCAATTATATTCTTACACTGATCATCTATCCTCCGAGTACATGAAGGTTGAATGAATCCTGTGCATCAACTCGGTACGTGCTCGCTCCACATTTCCAACCATGTTCTGTCCAACTCAAAGAAGCACAGCAATCGGCCATTCCACTTGGAAACCCAATTGCAAGGTAGCCGCTTCTCTTCCGTGCTCGAGCCGCTATAGGTATCGATCCATCCGATAAAAGTCCAGAATAAGGTAACCTGCTGACCATTCAATATAACACTGTTATTGAACATATCAGCAAATCAGTCATCGACCACATGAACTTAATTTCCACCATATATTATATTTTTCCTATAAAAGGGCTGCTGATAAAACTTGGTTGGGCGAATCCCTATCAGGCAACCGAAACTTAACTCCGTCGCGCTGGCTGGAATGCCCTTAATTCCCGGTCCACCAGCACAGATTAACCCAGAACTGTCCTGAGAAGTTGCATTTCCATCAATTGGATCAGATGTAACATAGAATGCTACATCATGCCCTGCCTGGATCGAGAATGTCACTGGAAATCCCATTTCGACTCTCAGCAACTAGCGGAGCTTTTTTCTTGTTGACGTATAGAGCCATTGAAGCGTTAGGAGGGATCAGGTAGCGAAGAGCTGGTCCCGATGCCATGCATGACCAATGGTGTTTTCCTAACGGCAATGATATGGTCGTGATCCTACTTGTCATGAGCTTCCATAAGCCCGAGGCAGTCGTTCGCCTCCTCAGATAGGTAAATTGAGGCTGATGAATCTATAAGCAGAGAGTCGGGGACCGCCATGGTTCTGTGGAAGGTGTTATGGGTATATAGCTTCAGCCGGCCGGATCGATTCCCACGCCCATTCACCGTCATGTTCTTGGATTTGTCCACAGGCAAATTAAACTTTCCATCTGGCGACACGAGGGAACGGCGGTCCCGGACAAAGGAGATGCCATCCCTCCGGTGGCCGTAAACCAATTCAGTCTGGTTCACCGATCCAGTAGGATTGGAGCCTCCAGGCACACGCCCTCGACCTCCCCGTCCTTGTTCAGCGGGTACTATCTGTAATGGGCCATGAAGTAGTCGTCGGCGACGGCGTGCCTTCTTCATTTAACCCAGCCATGGCAACGTCGGCAGGGGACGACGACCATAGAACCACCCTCACGTAGGCCAATACAGTCTCCTGCGACCCCACCGCCGATTGGAGGCCAGTCTTGACGAAGGGCGCCTCCGGCAGGAGGGTCCACCGGCGAGGAACCTCGGCGACAGAACACAGCAGTTGTCGAACATCGTGGGCTGTCGGTGGACACGTTTATTGGGAGACGGCGGAGCCAGGACGACATGGCCGAAGTCGGAAGCGGTGGACTCGTCCCAGACGGCGAGGACGAAGAAATTGGCAGAAGTTCTGGGACGAAGAAATTTAGATTTTTTTAAAAATAATATATATATTTTTTTTTATAGGATGAAAAAACGGCCTCAAATTTTAATTAGGGAATGTTCGAAATATGATATATATTTGGAAGATCCTAAACGGTATATATTTGAGAGATCCCAATCAAAAAATTTGATATATATTTGGGAGATCCCAAACGGTATATATTTGAGAGATCCCAATCAAAAAATTTGATACATGGCACATATTAATTTTTCTGTAATCAATTTTATTCTTTATCTATTTTTATGTCAATTGGTTACGAGAAAAGTCTCACAACCAACTGTACCACTCATCAATATATCACTCATCAATGATTAAAATAATATATTTTTATTAAATATTTATCAGAGAGAATCCAATCCATCTATATTTACGAAAATAGATACATAAAAAAAAAATCCGAATTATACCTACAATTCCATTAAAAATACGAATACAACTTATAATTTTATCAAATAATATTAAAATTTAATAAAAAAATTTAAAAAAAATTTAAAAATTGAAAATTAATATTTTTTTAAAAAAAATTTATGAAAAATTGCAGGTTGTACCCATGATTTCAATATAAAATCATAGGCACAACCCATTTTTACTAAATAAATTTTCTTTTCATTAAAATTTAATAAAAATTATAAAAAATTAATTAAAAAATTAACAAATTAATTAGAAATCATGTGTTGTAACTGCGATTTCACATTGAAATCAATCCATAATTTTTCTACATAAATCATTTCTTGCATCAAAATTTAATAAAAAATATAAAAGAATTTTTAAAATTTTTAAAAATTAATAAAAGTTTTTAAGAAATTTACAAATAAAAAAATAATTTTTAAAATTTTGGACTGATGGTTCGATCGATGGTTGGACTGGTGGCCGGACCGACGATCGAATCAGTGGCAGCACTAGGAGCCGGACTGGTGGCCGGACCGACGATCGAATCAGTGGCAGCACTAGGAGCCGGACTGGTGGCAGGATCGGAGGTCGGACCGGTGGCCGGACTCGGGTGGCTGGACCGATGACTAGATAGGTGGCTAGATCGGTGGCCGGACTCTGGTGGCCGGACCGACGTCGGATTGGAGGCCGGACCCTAGCGACCGGACCTGTGGTAGGACTGGGGGCTGGATAGGTGGCAGGATCGACGGTCAGACCTTGGCGACCGGATCGGTGGCCGGACAGGTGGCAGGACCCTGCATGACCGGATCGGTGGTCGGATCGATCTGGCCGCTGGTCCTGCCACCTGTTCGGCCATCGATCCGATCGCCAAGGTCTGGCCACCGATTCGACCATCGATCTTGCCATCGATTCGACCCCCAGTCCTGCCACCAGTCCAACTGCCGGTTTGGTCGTTAGATCCGGCCCCCGATCTGTTCGCCGGTCCGGCCACCAGGGTCCGGCCACCGGTCCGGTCGCTGGTCCTGCCACCTGTCTGATCACCGATCCAGCCACCAGGATCCGATCGCCGGTCCTGCCACTAGTCCGGCCCTAGGCTGCCATTGGTCCGGCCACCAGTCCAACCGCCGGTCGAACCACCAGTCTAAAATTTTAAAAAATATTTTTCTTATTTTAAAATATTTTAAAAATATTTTAAGTTTTTTAAGTTTTTTTAAATTTTTTTAAATTTTTTAAATTTGTTTAAATTTTAATTTTTTTTTAATTTTTTATTAAATTTTGATGTGTGAAATGATTTATGTAGAAAAATTATGGATTGATTTCAATGTGAAATCGCAATTACAACCCGTGATTTCTAATTAATTCTTTTTTAAAAAAGTTATTAATTTATCTATTTTTTATTAATTTTTATATTTTTTATTAAATTTTAATGAGGAAAAAATTTATTTAGTAAAATCACGGGTTGTACCTGCAATTTCATATTGAAATCGTGGATACATCCCACGATTTCTCATAATTTTTTTTTAAAAAAAATATTAATTTTTAATTTTTTTATTAATTTTTAATATTATTTGATAAAATTATGGATTGTATCCGTATTTTTAATGAAATCGTGAGTGCAACCCGCGACTTCTTTCGTATGATACCTATTTTCATAAATATAAATGGATTGGCCTTACTTCGATAAATATCTTATAAAAATATATTATTTTTAAAAAAATCCAAGAATTTCGGTTGAGTAGTTCAAAACATCAACGGGTACCTAACGACCAATGTTTAGGATTTTTTAAAAATAATATTTCTTAAAAATAAAATTATTAAAATATGATTCTTCTAACCAATTTTATTAAATTATTATTTTTTTATCATGTATTACCATTTTTTTTGCCACGTGGAGAAGACCTAGGTATTATCTGTCACGCTCCAAATCCTATACCGAAATCGGCTACGTGACTGGCCGCACGATTCTACGTTTTACCCTAGAGATCTTGCCAAGCCTAGGTATTCAAGGATTACATCATTTAAAATCACAACAATTATACCAATATTATTTACAAATATAAATATAACTAAATATTCTTTTATTCAAACTCAAACTACTAAATGGTCCACTGTTCCATAATAAGTATCAGCAACCGAACTAATTAAACAAAATTAACTAGACTAACTAAATGTCGATGTTCCGTTTCACGCCCAGCCCGATTCCTTACTATGCATCATGAGTTTTTGAAAAAACAAAAAAGTAAGGAGTGAGCTTTACAGCCCAGTAAAGATTCCATATGATCACACCAGTAATAATATAATTTAGGAAGTAGCAGGAACATACTAATATATGTATCAAGCAACTCAAATATCATATATAATAATTTTTTTTATAAAAACTATATTTTTCTTTTCATGTTTCTATTAGTTATCATTCTTTTTTAGGGTTCTGGACTAACCACGATCATACTCCAGTCCTTGACTGGCAACCTCGGTATCACACTTCAGCCTATGATGTGGCAATATTATTGTCCATACCTATCGTTGGCAATATTTATTACGATTCCGTCTGTGATTGATAATATCATTGTCCATGCCTGTGATTAGCAATATTTGTCACGATTCCACTTGTGATTGGCAATATCATTGTCCATGCCTGTGATTGGCAATATTTGTCATGATTCTGCCTGTGACTGGCAATATCATTGTCCAGTTTGTAACTGGCAATATCAGTACCACGATCCCGAGGTATGGCTAGTCCAATTACCTCATTCTCTTAATTAACACTTTATCCTTTCACATCATCATGTCAAATCATATCATGGTCCAACCCATTCAAAAATAACTAGATAAAATATGGTATACAGGAATATAACTAATAATAACAATGATCATAGTAACTATACATGCAAAAATAATCATGCATCTTAATGTTCATGTGCGCGAATCAAATCATATCATGTAAGATACATATATACAACTGGTGATCAAGTCCAGAAATCCTTACCTTCCAGAAGCTAATCCTAGTATATTCGATATTAATTCGTATCCAGAGCTCGCTCAACACTTTCCTGCTCAAAAAGCTGATCTCTATAATAAATAATTTTTATTTGAAAATTCTTTAACGATTCATCCTTAAAATCATAACCGTATGAATTTCGAAAAAGAAGGCTTTTCGATTCCTTTCTCACATAATTATTATTTTTTATTTCAAATTTTATTATCCCTCTTTCTCTCTCCTCATCTTCTCTCTCCACATCTTTTCTCTTCCCTCTTCTCTCTCTTCTTTCTCTCTCCTCTTTCTATCTCTTCTTTTTTTTCTCCTCTTTCTCTCTTCCTTCTTTTTTTCTTCTTTTTTTTTCCTTCTTCTCTTCTTTCTTTTCTTCTCTCGAACCCTCCCTGAGTTCCTCCTCGACTCAATCGAACTGGCCTCCCCCACGATTGCCGAAGGTAGCCATAGGAGGTGGTTGCCAGGGAGGACTTGATGGACCGGAGGCGGACGGCGGCACAGCTATTGGCAGTCCACGACCCTAAGACAAAACCAACCCGAATCAATCCAAAAAAAACTATATAAAATCCTTCTAAATAATAAAAAAAACTTATTGGAACTTGATGAACTTTCGGGTGCTTGTCGGAGAGGAGAATGACAGCATGGAAGGGCTCGATGGGGCTTGATTTGGCGACGGTGAGGGAGATTTAAAGAAAAACATCGATGGTTTCCTTGCCGTTTGGGAAGCAAAAACCATGCCAATCGGAGTTCCAACCCACCTCAAACACATCGTCCACCACTCCCCTTCCCTCCACGGCTCTCCCCCTAGTCTTTTCTTGCAAAATTCCTGGCCAGATAAGGCGAACACACCTCCCCTATTTCTGACTCCAATTTTTCTTTTTTGCGATTTGGGTCGAAGCTGGCTGGGCTTGCCGACTTCGGTCCAAAAATCTTGGATATCACATTCTCCTCCCGTTAAAAAAATTATGTCCTCGAAATTTACGTATCTGCTATTTCGAAAAGTTATGGATATTTGTCTCTCATTTCTTCTTCAAATTCCCATATAGCTTCCCTCACACTGTGGTTGCTCCATTGTACCTTCATGTATGGTATGGTTCGGTGTTGCACACTTGATCCTTACTGTCGATGATTCGTATAGGCACCTCCTCATAAGTTAGATCCTCCTGAAGTTACAATGGCATGTAGTCTATTGCATAGCTGGGATCGGGAATATACCTTCGTAATATCGATACATGAAACACGTTGTGCACTCTAGATAGGGTTGGTGGTGGTGCTAGTTGGTAGGCCACTTCACCGGCCTTATCCAAAACTTCAAATGGATCCACAAATCTTAGGCTCAACTTGTCTCATATACCAAATCGCATTACACCCTTTGTAGGAGAAACTTTCAAAAAGACATGGTCGCCTACACTGAATTCTAGCTCTCTCCGTCTCTTATCCGCATAACTTTTCTGTTGGCTCTGAGCAGTATGCAGTCGTTCCCTAATTACTTGTACCTTATCCACTATTTGCTGCACTATTTCTGGATCCAACAATTTTCTTTCTCCTACATCATCCCAGCAGATAAAAGATCTATACTTTCTACCATATAAAGCTTCAAAAAGTGCCATCTGAATACTGGCTTGATAACTAATGTTATAAGCAAATTCTATTAATGATAGATGACAGTCTCAAGCACCACCCATGTCCATAACACAAGCTCTTAACATGTCTTCCAAAATTTGGATGGTTCGTTCTGACTGTCCATCGGTTTGAGGATGAAATGCTATACTGAAGCTTAATTTGGTTCCTAGGGCTTTGTGAAGACTCATTCAAAATTGTGAAACAAATCCACTGTCTCGATTCGATACTATAGTAACTAGAATCCCATGTAGTCTCACAATTTATTTTATGTACAAGCTTGCTAATTTTTCCAGAGGAAGACTGACCCAGAAGGATAAGAGATGAGCTAATTTTATCAGTCAATCCACAATTACCCACACTGCATTATTACCTTAAGATCCTGCAACCTAGTTTGCTCTGATACCACTCTGTCATGTCCCGAATCCTATACCAGAATCGGCTACGTGACCGGCCGCATGATCCTAAGTTTTATCCTAGAGATCATGCCAGGCATAGGTACTTGTTGCGGCGACTTCTCCTGGACCAGGTCCGGTTGGCTTCACTGGAGCACTCCTCTCCCGGTCGACCTGCAACAAAGTCCCCAAGGTACCGGTGGTGTTCCGGTGGGGGACACTCCGATGTCTAAATTAGCAGGAGCTTGAAGGCAACATAATGGAGGAATCGAAGATGCAGCAGCGTATGGAGAGGGAAGAGAGAACTTAATTGAAACGGGGTCCTCCGAGTACCTTATATAGGCACGGAACAGTCCAAAAGTCGTTAGAGGGTAGGCCGAAGAAGATCGATTTGCCCATATGAGGATCTGGAGAGTGGCCACATGGTGCCTGGAAAAGGCGGTGTCGTGGGAGAAGTGGAGCAGAATTGCTGATGTGGCAGGAGTTTGTTACAACGGAAGATATTTCTGGAACTCTCTGGGTCCTGAAGTGAGTCGGTCGGGCGCCGACAGAAAGGAGGGCATCCGTAGAGCAGTGGGTCGGACCTCAGTGGGAGCGGGTCGTCGGACCATGGCTCCAGTGGGTCAGTCTTTAGCCAGTGAAAAGTGGGTCAGACCTTAACGGGAGAAGGCCATCAGACCTTGGCTCCAATGGGTCGGTCTTCAGTATGAGAAGCCGGTCCAGTTTAGAGGTGAGCCGGATGGGCATAACAGTAGTCCCCCTTGCCCTTGGCCTTCGAGCGATCGTGCAGTCTCGAAGTATGAGGGCATTATCTGGGCAATAAATGCGCCAGCTTCCAGAATGATGGCGAATCCGATTCGGCATGTCGTGACCAATTATCTCCTGCTTTGAAATTCTGTTCCTGGATAGGTGTCAGTGCCAGATTGGAGGTGCCGTGGGAGGCTATTATTGCTGATACAGTGCCATTATGGGCTGTCAGCCCGAAATGCCTATACGACGCGCCCCTGACCTGACATGGGCCACGCGGCGAAATCCCAGCGATCGGTGCCGCGTCCGGTACGGTTTATCCACTGTTGATCAAATGGTCATGCAGATCATGATCAAAACATGATTCGGCGCATCCCTTCGGCTTCCTCGTCCAATCAGAGAGTCATGTCGTCTGCCGTGGATCACGGCACTTGAGGGTCGCCGGGAGGCAGCCCCTTAGCACCTATAAAAGGAGAGGTGGACATTCGAAGGGAGTCTTTCGCTGTGCCTAGGTTTGGAGAGAGAGAGAGAGAGACCCCTTCTCCTTGGCTTTTTCTCCCGCTAGGAACTCTGGCCGTCATGTTAGTTCCGCCCCCGCTTCCTTCTTCTTCTTTCTTCAAAAACCTCTGTTAGCATGGCCTCCAGTAGGATCTTGGCCCATGATAATAGGGAACCTGGCCCGTACGAGATCTCCACAACCATGACCAGGGAGAGAGAGTAGAGAACCTCAGGGTCGTTTACGGCATCCTGACCACCCTGCACCTCACCATTCCTAGTAAGGAAGGGAGGATAAACGGTCCATTGAACCTATGAGCACTTCCTCTTTATGAAGATCACCTTAAAGCCAGCCTCCGATTTCCACGCCATAATTTTTTTGTCCAAATCTTTAACATTTATAGAGTTACCCCTTCACAGCTGATCCCGAACAGTATTCGGGTCATCTACGGCTTCCTAGTTGTCTGTCGAGAAGCCGACATCGAGCCTAGGATATCCCTGTTCTCCAACTTTTTCCTCCTGAAGCAGGACTTCCGAAGTAAGGAGTGGTGGGTGTTTAGTCCCCGCCCTAACCGAAAAATATTTGGGAGATTTCCGTCGGCCATCCATGGATGGAAATCCCGATTCTTCTTCGTAGACAGCTTGGAACTGTGGGGGTTCGAGCCGGCGTGGAGAGAGCCGAGACCGAATGCCTTGAACGGAAGGAAGATATCGAGGGCCGATGAGGGTGACTTCCATAAGCTGGACGACGAAGACTCAAAGTTTATCGGCTTCCTACTTCAAGAGGATAGTCTCTATCAGGCTGGGATCAGCCGACATCGAATGCTGGATAGGACGGAGGCCATTGAGAGGGACCTACTATTCTTTTCTTTGCAGGTTTTGATGATGTCACTGACTCTTACTTTGTTTGCTGACAGGAGGCAAGATGAAACCGGATCGGGCGGTCCTTTCAGCACGGTCAGCACAGAGGAGGGCCGTCTGCATTTCGGAGCTGACCAATTGGGAGCCGAAGAGATAGCAGGAGCCAGAGCCAGCACCTGAGAGGCTGAAAAAGCAACGGATGGGAGAGCCGTCCATGACAATAGTCTCAGTGGAATCTAAGGATGATGTGCCACTGGCAGATTGTCAAAGAATGATTGCACTGGAAAGTTCATCGTCTGTCGGGCCGTCAGCTGCTTGGGCGGAAGAGGAAAGTCCGGCGCCGATCAGAGGGGGCACAATTCTCTCCTCTCCACCACTAGATCTGACGAAGGGGACTTCCCCGGGGGTCCGGGGAAAACAAGTAGTTGAAGGGCCGTCAGCAACTGAGGTGAGAGCCGACGATGCCGGCGTTGATGGGATCCGCCAGGGGCGGGAAACCACCCGCGACGTCGAGCAAGTCCAAGAGCAACTTGAGAGGGGTGTTACTGGCACTGACGGACGGTCGGTAAACGAGACCGTCAGAAGTATTCTACATCATCTGCTGGGGGTGAGTTTCATATTTAAGCTTTCGACCTTTACTTTATTATTTGTGATCTTCTAACTGTATGTCTGTCGGCAGCTCATCCGGGACTCATTGCTGATGGATGACGGCATGGGCGAGTTGCTCCAGCTGAAGGAGCACTTGACCAAGAGGGCGGAGGTAGCGGAGGCGGCCAGGGATACCACATGGGTGGCGCTGATAGCCGCCAGGGCGTAGCTGTCCGTCCTTAGGGTGGCTGAGGGGGAACTGTCCGCTCTTAAAGCCGAATTAGAGCCCCAAAAGAAACAGATAGAAGACTCGCTGGCTCGGGAGGCCGACCGGGAGGCGAGGCTGAAGGATAAGAAGAAGAAGATCAAGGCCCTGACCCGCTGGCTGACAGTGGAGATGGAGCGCCTGTCCGAGTCCAAGGGGTATGCATAGGGCCACCAAGCGGTGGCAGAGCGGTACAAGGGTCTACTGAAGATGACCCAGGAACTGCTCAAGACGGCGGCTGAAGAGGCCGTTGCGAAGTACAAAGCCTCCCATGACAGAGGTCGAGGAGATGAACGAGGCCGGCATGGTCGACTTCGATTACGGGTATGAGGAGTGTCTAGAGAAGGTGGGCGCCGCCTTCCCGGAACTCGACCTCTCCTCCTTCCAGCCAAAGAAGCCTACGGAGGAGGAGATCGCAGCTGCTGTAGATCCGACCTCCAACACAGGTGAAGCCATTTCGGTGACAGCCAAACCGGACGCCCAAGCCGAAACCGATGCAGGAGTGGCTGCCACTTCCGTCGGAGCTTCGGAGGGGGTCGAGGAAGCCGACGTCGATGTTGTAACTATACTTCCTCAGGGTCAGACCTGGATGTTTGTAAGGGTCTGACCTTCCATTTGTAAGGGACTTTTGAAATCAAATGAATTATCTCTTTAAATCAATAGATCTTCCTGTAGTGTCTTTTGTGCAAGTATGATTTTGAAATTTTTCTATGTATTGACCCATCGATCATAGGAGTGGGCGGTCGGACCGCCAAAGCAGACGTTAGACGGTAGCTCAAGCCGAACCGGCTTGCTTAGGGCTTTCATCCTAAGTGCTGACCCATCGGCTAAGTAGGTTCGACCGTAGTTGAATGGTAGGTCGAATAGTAACCTGGAGCTGAAGATAATGTAGACAGACGAAGGACCGTAGCTTAAGCCGATCCACCCTACTTGGACTTTTTCAAAGTGTTGGTCCGTCGGCTTGTCCGAAGTTGAAGATAATGTAAATAGACAAAGGACTGTAGCTCAGGCCGAACCACCATACTCGGGTTTTTCCAAAGTGTTGGTCCGTCGGCTTGTCCGAAGTTGAAGATAATGCCGACCGGAGTCGGACTTTTCGAAGTTGGGCTACCCTAGAGCCTTTGCTGACCGGAGTCAAACTTTTCGGAGTTGGGCTACCCTAGAGCCTTTACCGACCGGAGTCAGACTTTTCAAAAGTGGGCTGCCCTAAAGTCTTTGCCGATCGGAGTCGAACTTTTTGGAAGTGGGCTGCCCTAGAGCCTTTACCGACCGGAGTCAGACTTTTCGGAAGTAGGCAGCCCTATAGCCTTTGCCGACCGGAGTCAGACTTTTCGGAGTTGGGCTGCCCTAGAGCCTTTGCCGACCAGAGTTAGACTTTTCGGAAGTGGGTTGCCCTAGAGCCTTTGCCGACCGAAGTCAGACTTTTCAGAGTTGGGCTGCCCTAGAGCCTTTGCCGACCGGAGTTGAACTTTTCGGAGTTGCTTCATAAAAAGAGTTGTGGACTTTATTGATAATATTTGCGAAGGTTGTCTACATTCCACGGGCGTGCTATCTGCTGTCCGTCCAAATGCTCAAGCCAGTAGGTTTCGGCTTGAATTACTTCAATGACTGGATAAGGTCCTTTTCAATTTAGAAAAAGTTTTCCTTGTTCGGTTGGCCTTGAGATGTCTGTCCTTCGCAGGACTAGATCTCTGACTCGAAAAGCTTGTGCCTTGACTCGCGAGTTGTAATACTTTTCCATCTTCTGATGGTAGAACGCCATCTTCAAGCTCGTACGGAGTCTAGTTCTTCAAGTAGGTCCAGGTCAGTCCTTCGTTGCTCAGAGTTAGCCGGTTCGACACAGTGGTCAATTCTTAGAGATTGCAGAGATACTTCAACGGGGATGATTGCCTCGCTTCCATAGGTGAGGTTGAATGGAGTCTCCCTGGTTGCCGTCCGGGCGGTCGTCCGACAGGCCCATAGTACTGAGTGGAGCTCTTCTGCCCAGAGTCCTTTGACATCATTAAGTCGGGTTTTCAGCCCATGTAAGATGGTTCGATTGGTGATTTTAGCTTCTCCATTGGACTGAGGGATGGAAAATGTGATATTGCTGACAGAATTCCCAGAATTTAGAGTTATCGAACTATCTTCCATTGTCAGTGATGATTGTTTGTGGAATGCTGAACCGGAAGATAATGCCGTTCCGAACGAAGTTCTCCACCTTGGCCTCTGTTATTTGTGCCAGCGATTCGGCTTCTACCCATTTGTAGAAGTAATCAATGGCCACAAGTAGAAATTTCCGTTGCCCGGATGCCGGGGGAAAAGGTCCTAATATATCCATCCCCCATTTTGCGAACGGCCACGGTGCAGTGATCGGAGTCAGCTGGCTGGCAGGCCTCCTTTAAATATTGGCATACCTTTGGCATGCGTCGCACCTTCAGATGAAGTCCGACGCATCCTTCTGAATTGTATGCCAATAGTATCCTTATCAGATTATCTTGTAGGCTAGGGATCTTCCTCCAAGATAATCGTCGCAGATGCCTTCATGCACTTCCTTGAGGGCGTAGCCGGCATCATTCAGTCCTAAGCACTTTATGAGGGGCTGGGAGAATAATCGCTTGTAGAGTGTGCCGTCGAGGATGACGTACTTGGAGGCCGTCTAGCGGATGCGTTTGGCTTCGGCTGGATCTTTTGGAAGAGCCCCTCCGGTAAGAAAGGCGATAATCGGGTCCATCCAAGAAGTTTCCTGTTCAACCTGGTGGATCTCAGTCGATTCTTCGTGAATACTTGGATGCTGCAAGTGCTTTACGAAGGTTCGGTCGGAGGTATTGGTGGTGACCTTAGCCAACCGTGATAGTGCATCCACCCGAGAGTTCTGCAGACGAAGTATATGGAGGATTTCGAAGAACTTGAGCCGAGAGATAAGGCTTTGTACCTTATTTAAGTACTTGGCTAGGGTTGAATTCCTTGTTTCGAATTCACCCTTCACCTGGTTGACCACCAGCTGGGAGTCGGAGAAGGCTCTTATTTGGCAGATGCCTAGCTCATTGGTGATTCGTAATCCCGCCAGTAGGGCTTCGTACTCCGCCTGATTGTTGGACACCTGAAATGAAAAATGCAAAGCATACTCCATGCTTTCTCCATTTGGGTCGGCTAAGATCAGGCCAGCCCCGCAGCATGCAAGGTTGGACGCTCCGTCCACATGGAGGGTCCAGGCTGGTTCAGCTTCGGAGATGGCGTCAGCTTCAAGTACTTCGGTCGCTTGAGGGGACGATTTTTTGCTTCCAGGTGCACTCTGCAATGAAGTCAGTGATTACCTAGGCCTTCAAGGTGAATCTTGACTGGAAGGATACATCGAACTCGCCAAGTTTGACAGCCCATTTGGTAAGCCAACCGGAGGTGTCCGGACTTCGAAGGATCGCCTTAAGGGGTTGGTCAGTCATCACCACAATCGGATACGCTTGGAAGTACGGTCGGAGCCGCTTGGCAGATATGACCAAAGAATAGACCAACTTCTGCATCTTAAGGTACCTTATTTTGACATCATGGAGGACTATGCTGATGTGGTAAACAGGCTTCTGGTGGTCGTCTTCTCCCACTCGGATGAGTACGGAGCTGACCGCCTCATCCGACACCAACAGATATAGATACAACGGCTCCCCCTCTATCGGCTTGGCCAGCAATGGAGGATTCCTCATATATTCTTTCAAGGCCTCGAAGGCTGACCGACATTCTTCGGTTCAACTGAAATGATCCGACCGGCACAGAGTTTTGAAGAAGGGCAGGGATTTTTCAGCTGAATGGGAGATGAAGCGACTGAGTGAGGCAATTCGGCCCGTGAGCTCTTGCACCTGCTTCTTGTTGGTCAGATGTGCCATCTCAATGACTGCTCTTATCTTATCGGGGTTTACTTCAATTCCTCTTTGTGTGACCAAGAAGCCGAGGAACTTGTCAGATGTTACCCCAAAAGTGCACTTCGCGGGGTTCAGCTTCATTCGATGATGTCTGAGCGCGTCAAAGAATTCCTGCAAGTCCTTGATGTGGTCAGCTTTATGGAAGCTTTTCACTATCATGTCATCCACACAAGCCTCCATATTTCTGCCCAACTGCCCTTCGAATACTTGGTTGATCAGCTTTTGGAAGGTGGCGCCGGCATTCTTCAAACCGAAAGGCATCATCCTGTAACAGTACAGGCCTTTGTCGATGACGAAGGCAGTCTTCTCCTTGTCTTCCGGATGCATCTTGACCTGATTATAGCTAGAGAAGGCATCCATAAATCTCAAAAGCTAGTGGCCAGCCGTGGCATCCACCAGCTGATCAATCTTCGGCACAGGGAAGCTGTCCTTTGGACAAGCCTTGTTGAGGTCGGTGTAATCTACACAAATCCTCCACTTTCCGTTGGCCTTTTTCACCATGACGACATTTGCCAGCCACTTAGGGTAGTGGACATCTCTGATAAAGCCGGCGTCCGAGAGCTTTTTTACTTCTTCATCAATAGCCCTCTGTTTTTCGACAGCGAAGCTTCTCTTTTCTACCGAACGGGCCTGTATGTCGGATCCACCTTGAGCTGGTGGGTGATGACATCCGACGGGATACCCGGCATGTCTGAAGCTGACCAGGCAAAGACGTCGGTGTTGCTTCTAAGGAAGCCGATTAACTCTGACTTGATTTCTTCGTTGAGGGAGCTTCCAATCTGGAGGACTTTGGTGGGGTCATCCTCCCGAAGAGGAACAAACAAGATTTTCTCGTCCGGGTGACCACAACCATCGGCCTCAGCCCTCGGGTAGAGTTGCTCCAGAGTAGGATGGCCTTCTGACTATTAGTTAAGGATAGTTAAACACTGTCTGGCCATCCAACTGTCTCCCCTCATAATTCTGACCCCACTCCTGGTTGGAAACTTGGCCACCATATGGTAAGTAGACATGATGGCTCGGAACTTGTTGAGAGCCGGACGACCCAAAATGGCGTTGTACACCAAGGTCGTCCGGACAACCACAAAGTTGATGGGAAGAGTTTTTTGGAAAGGCTTTGTCCCGATCGTTGCGAGTAAGGTGATTTCTCCTTCAACTCTGACGGAGTTTCCCTCGAAGCCCGTCAGCGGTCTGGGAGATTCATGCAGCATCGGCCGAGATAAGTTCATTCTCAAGAAAGCATCATACAACAATACCTCCATGGAGCTTCCATTATCTATAAGTATTCTCTTTACATTGTAGTTGGCGATTACCATCGACATGACTACATAATCATTTTCAAAAACATGGGACTCTAGAAGGTCCTCGTCGAAGAAGGTGATTGCATTGGAGCCCCTTGATCTCTTGATAATGTCTGGACCATCCTCGTGGCTCTAGTCGGACCTTCGATGCAACATGTTAACGCCCCCATCAGTCGGCCTTTGGTGGGGGAGCTCCGCCTCCTCTGGAGGGTTTTTGGTGGCAGAGGCTTCAGCCCGATCCCGATGGGGTCGGACGTACTTTTGCAAGTACCCCCTCTGGATGAGGTCTTCGATGGTGTCCTTCAGCTACATGCACTCTTCAGTACTGTGCCCGTGGTCTCGATGGAACTTGCAGTATCTGTTCTTGTCTCTGGAGGCAGGTGGGATCCTCATCGGGCGAGGCCTTTGGAGGAAGGCCTCGTTTTCGATTTCCAGGAGGATCTTCTTTCTAGGGAGGGAGAAGGGCGCGTAGCTTTCGAACCTCTTGGGATAGTCCTTCAGCTTCGGACTTTGGCGACGAGCTGCCCTATTGTTGTTGTTGTTGTTGGGGGGTCGGACTTCAGGAGCCTTGTCGCTCCGTCTCTTGGGGATCGGCCTCCCCTCCTCCTAGCGTCGTCTCGCCGCCTGCTCCTCAGCCAGGGATACTTCTGCGCCCGGGTCAGCAGCTCAGGGTAGCTCGTCGAGAACCGCTTGTCCAGGGAGAAAGTAAGCCTGGACGATCGGAGCCCTCTTTTGAAGGCCGACATAGCCACCGTCTCATTCAAGTCCGAGACCTCCATGGCCGCTGAGTTGAAACGGGCCATGTAGTCCCGGAGCGTCTCTCTCTCTCTTTATGACATGAGGAAGAGGCAGTCGGTATTCCGTGGAGTACGACTGCAAGTCCTGAAATGGAAAAGAAAAAGATTTTCGAGTTGGGAGAAAGAGTGGATCGTACTTGGCCGGATGGTGAAGAACCACATCCAGATGGCCTTCTTCAAGGTTGCTAGGAAGGCAATACAGTGAAAGGCATCGGAGGCGCCCTGTACCATCATGTGGGCCTTGTATGTGCCCAGATGGTCCAGCAAATCGGTGGTGCTGTCGTAGGGTTCTACATGAGGAACTTTGAAATGGCAGAGAATCGCTTCTGCCATAATCTCATCGAAAAAAGGCAGGCAGGAATCGTATACCCGCCCCCCTTCGGCTTTCTGCCGAAGCACAATCTCCTCAATGCCCTCCTCCATGCACAGGATTTTGTTGGCATAGTCCCTAGGGGGTTCAGCTGGAGGCCGATCACCGATAGGGATAGATTCAGCATAAAAGGGTGAGGCAGATCTTGCCCTCTTGCTGTCGGCGCGAGCCCCCAGAGACCTTCGGGGCTCCGCAATGGGGTGAGAATAATGCTGAGGGACTTCTGGCTGTCGGCTCCCTCCAGCAGCAGGTTGATGGTCGGTGCAGGATGCGGCGGGCGACTGTTGCTGGTTGTTAGCCGTTCCCTGGAAATGTTGAACCGCTGCGGTGAGTGCTTCGATGCGATTCACCAACATTTGGAACTACTACAGTCCCAAAGTGATGGTGGGCTCCGCGGCTGCGGTGGAGACAGCGGCAGCAGTGTTTTCCCTCGGAGGTTCTTCAGACCTGGATGGGGAAAAGCCTCTAGCAAAAGTGTTATGTGCTCTCCCCTTAGCCATGCTTCGTGAGTCAATAAATTCCTCCTTTTAGAAAAGAGTTAAGTGGCCCCTTCCTCTAGCGCCAATATGTTGCGACGACTTCTCCTGGACTGGGTCCAGTTGGCTTCGCTGAAGCACTCCTCTCCCGGTCGACCTGCAACAAAGTCCCAAGGCGCCGGTGGTGTTTCGACGGGGGACACTCCGATGCCTAAGTTAGCAGGAGCTTGAAGGCAACAGAATGGAGGAATCGAAGATGCAGCAACGTATGGAGAGGGAAGAGATAACTTAATTGAAACAGGATCCCCCGGGTACCTTAAATAGACGCGGAACAGTCCAAAAGTCGTTAGAGGGTAGGCCGAAGAAGATCAATTTGTCCCTATGAGGATCTGGAGAGTGGCCACGTGGCGCCTGAAAATGGCGGCGTCATGGGAGAAGTGGAGCAGAACTGCTGATGTAGCAGGAGTTTGTTACAACGGAAGAGATTTCTGGAACTCTCTGGGTCCTGAAGTGAGTCGGTCGGGCGCCGACAGAAAGGAGGGCGTCTGTAGAGCAGTGGGTCAGACCTCAGTGGGAGCGAGTCGTCGAACCATGGCTCCAATGGGTCGATCTTCAGCCAATGAACAGTGGGTCAGACCTCAACGGGAACAAGCCGTCGGACCTTGGCTCCAGTGGGTCGATCTTCAGCAGGAGAAGCCGGTCCGGTTTAGAGGTGAGCCGGATGGGCATAACAGTACTCAAGAGTCACATCATTTAAAATCACAGCAATTTTATCAACATTATTTAAAAATATAAATATAACTAAATATTCTTTTATTCAAACTCAAATTACTAAATAGTCCACTGCTCTAGAATAAGTATCAGCAGCCGAACTAATTAAACAAAACTAACTAGACTAACTAAATATCGATGTTCCGTCTCATGCCCAGCCCGATTCCTTGCTATATATCCTGAGTTTTTGAAAAACCAGAAAAGTAAGGAGTGAGCTTTACAACCCAGTAAAAATTCCATACAATCACACCGGTAATAATATAATTTAGGAAGCAGCAAGAACATACTAGTATATGCAATCAAACAACTTAAATATCATGTATATCAAAATTTTGATAAAAATTATATTTTTCTTTTCATGTTTCTATTAGTTATCATTCTTCATGGATTTGGCTTCTTGGCCTGATGAAGATGCTAGGACTTAAATGGAAGGAGTATATGAAAACTTTTATGGATGTGCATTTATCATACACCAATTCTTTACTGAAAAAATTTTAAATATTTATACAAAAATCAAAAAATTTAAATAATACTTCTCAACTAGTTTTTTTTATTAGATTCTGGATTATTACAAAAATTGTTGAGCTAACAAAGACTTTTGGCCAGAGTAATTGCTCCTGAAGAAAGTGAATCATGCACAAATATCACAAGAAACATAATCTAGACTGCAAAAGTTTATTATAGAGTTGAAATTAAATTTATCAAGCTCATAAGGTGAAATAATAGAACCACGCGTCATCCGTATTTAAATTTTATCCGTCTTTTTTTTTTTGGTTGATGTAATGGAGGAAGTGATGCACTTCCCCAGATTTACTACATAATATAATCAATATTTACAAGATTGGAAATAGGGACACAGCCATTAGGAGTTGACCCATGCCTCCGTTGGTGGTGGTTGTACTTTCTTATGTTACCAACTTGTCCAAAGAGCTAAAAGGCATGACTTCAAGGAGTATCAAATGCTTCTATTGAACGGACAATTGATGAAGAGATGGGTTGCAATTTAAACAAATAAGTCACACAACGGGCAACCAGATAAAACAATCCAGGCTTTTCTTCACAAGAACCTCTTATATAAAATCTATTTCTCATAGCAAGCCAGGGAAAACTCTTTAACTTTCTCCAGCACAACTGCTTTCCAGATGGCCTATAGTAAGAACAGAGAACGCATCATTATCAATGAATTTGTAGAAGTTGAGAGAGAAAATACCATCCTTGGTAAGCTACCATACCAGCACATCTCCTAAATGAGGTCTAATGAATGAAAAAATATCCTGTAGATTTTCCAGTTGTCATGCTTCAAGAAGAGAGGGGGACCTGAAAGCTTAATGTTCCGTTACAAAGATATCCTATTCAATTATGAAGCTACTGAACTATTAGCTTTTACCATTCTGCTGTAAAGCTCTTGGAACCGCGTAGAGAATGGAATAGAGCCAACCCAAGAGTCTTCCTAAAAGCTGATTTTGTCCCTCTTGCTCAGCTTAAAGGATGTGCAATTCCAAAAAGCATCCAGGTCTGATGTCCTTCCAAATAGGCAAAACTTTTCTCTAGGATCTCTTAACTCACATTTCTAGTTTTTCTTAGCACAGTAGGTACTGTTCATTTGTTCTCTCCAAAGTCCGGACTGTCCTTGGGCCCAAGCAATGCTTGATTCAAGCTTCCAAATATTATTAGACCAAAGCACCCTTCTTCCTTAGCACAATAGATGCTATCTCAATTCACCAAGCAATTGAAATCATTAACATTTTTCTTCCCTTTTCAGAGAAAAGCTCATCTCGTCTGATCGATTTTATTGGAGACCCATCTTGGTAGCTTAAAAATGAAAATAAAGATAGATGATATGGCTGTTAGAACAGTGGTGACTAGAGTCATTCTTCCTCCCATATTAGTTTCCCTTTCCATGAAGCAAGTCTAGAGTTAATCCTCTCTATAAGGGGCATCCAATGTTGTAACGGTAGCCTCCTGTTAATTATATGCAGGCCGAATTTGTGAAAGAGCATTTACCTCTTCTGCAGGTCATTTTTGTGGCAATTCTGGTTGCTTCACTGTCATCCATGCTTATGCAAAGAACAGAACAGTTAAGTCAGTCAATCTTGAGCTCAGAAGCACTTTCAAAAGCAAGAAGGATTGCTTTTTAAGCAATAATATGGTCTCTTTTACTGGCACAGAAAAGAATTTAAGCAGGTATATTTTATTGTACCATCACATAGCAGTAAACTGTATAAACTGACTGATGAAAACAAATATTTGTTATTAGATTTCAAACATTTCTCATGACAGAGCATCGCAGCTTTATAAAGAAAAACGAGCTATTCAATAATTTAATGAAAGAACTATCCATCAGTAGATATATGGCACGGTATAATGACCACATGCACAGAGTAAAAACCAAATGAAGCAATATGCAGTTCAGAAATCCAGCCATATAAAAATGGCATGAAAGATTATTCTGATAATAGAACTCAATCTTGAGTGTAGCAAATCTCACCAACCAATGATACTCCAACAAATTAAACTGAAATGGTAAATAAGACACAACTAGTAAAACATAAGATCTCAATGAAGCTGATAAAACAACAAGAAGAACCTAATTAAAGACATTCAATGCCCCATGGTGCCTCTGAGAAGTTCTCTTATGATCTTGTTGTCCACACAAACATACAATCAACTTGCTATCTGTCCAATGCTCAAGAAACAAATTACCATTGCAGACAGTATAATATGAGGTGAAGAATTTGTCAGCAGACAACAGTACGACATGATCAAGATGCATCCATTTGCACAGTTGAAGCACTTGTTAACCCTATATCAATGCATGGAATATGTGCAATCTTGTCCCAGTCCTCGCCTCTCCCCCTCTCACATCGACGCTCCAATACAGGACAAGATCTGATGCTGAGATTCTGGAGTGTTGTGAGCAGCCGTATCCCATCAGGCAAGCTTGTTAAATTGTGACAATTTATAATTTCTAGATGCCGCAGTGATGCGAGGCCACCCAGCCATGCAGGTAATGCAGACAATATGGCACATCTGTAAATCTTTAGGCGGTGGAGAGAAGTAAAAAGGCACTGCTGCGGCCCTTCTTCCCCTAAAGAGCTAAAATTTGGGTGATTGCCAATGGTCATGATCCGAAGTGAAGAGAAGTGCTGCACAATGCCCTCTGGCAAAAAAGTTAGATCTTCACATCCATCAATTCTTAAATCCTCAAGGGCTGTGAGGTACTGCAGTCTGTTCCACGAGGATGGTGATAGTGCTCTACAATTATAAATGACCAGTTTCTTGAGGTGTGAACCCAGCCTGATAACGTCACCAGCTAACAATAGCTCCATTTTGCATTTCTGTATTTCCAAACTCATGATTGAAGATGGAATGGATGGTTGTGCTGTCAAATTGGGACAGCCTATGGCTCTGAAATAAGTGAGGTGAGGGAATGTCTCTCTTCCAAGTAGTGCAAGCAGAAATTCCCCCAAATTAGGCATGTGCATGAATTGAAGACTTTCTAGCGAGGGAAAAGTGCCTGTGTCACCATAGAACTCTGTGCCGATTTTCCTTAAAGCAGGAAAACTGATTAAAAGTAGAAATTTAAGTGATGGAAGTTGAGCAAGTGGTGAAAGATGTGTGCATCTTTTAAAATAATATAGTTTGATTTGGACCAGACTTGTATAAGATGACAATGGTACTATTGCTGTCATCCATTCTGGAAAATTGATGCCCCCATACTCCTTTATCTCCAGCTGCTCCAGATTAGTGGGTGGCTTGAGGCCTTCTAGAACATTCTCCACATTTTCACTTGGCCCTGTATCTGCCTCTCTCTTCCAGTTTAATTGCAACATTCGCAGCCCTCTCTTGGCCTTCAATTCAGCTTCCACAGCTTCTGCAGGATTCTTCAAATTTTGGAGATTATTGACTTCGAGATAACCTCTTATTAGGTTCAGGCCTTGCAGCTCAGCAAAGGTACTCCCACAGTCCTCACCCACAGTGAACATTGTTAATGTCTGGAGGTTACGTAATTGCCCCATTCCTGAGGGCATTCGTGCCAACAATTTGCATAGATATATATCCAGATGCCTAAGGTTGCTCAGTTTTTTTATTCCTTTAGGTAACTGATGCAGTTCTCTGCAGTCTCGAAGGTTCAATGTTTGCAGGTTATATAGGCGAGTGATAGAGTTTGGTAAAGATACAACCTCAGTCCTTGACAGGTCAAGAAACCTCAGATGTTCCAGCTTGCCAATTGCATTAGGAAGCTTTATAATTCTACACCCACTCAAATCGAGAACCCACAAATGAGTTAGAGTAGATAGCATCTTTTCAGGAACCTCTGCAGGGCTGCGGCTATGGGAGAAATAGTCACCTGGCTGCAGCACAAGGAATGACCTTAGCCTTTTTGCTTCGGAAGAGAGCTTTGAAATTGTTAATGACATCTCATTACAAATTAATGACGAATAGTGGCATCTTTCAGGAATATTTTTCTGGCTTCCAACTTCCATGGTCAAGCATTCTTCTCCTGCAATTGATCGAGCAAGGTCATGGACTAGATCATGCATCTTACATGTTATCAACCTACCATCCAAATACTCTGCGACTTCTTGGAAAAAGGAACCCCAAAGCAACATATTGAAATACTCATTACCGAGATCTTCCTCAAGCATCCCTTCATCAGTTGATGAAATGAAACCTTCTGCTACCCACATCTCAATTAGCACATGTTTCCTAATTTCATAATCTTTTGGGAACAATGAACAATATGCAAAACACTGCTTCAACCAAGATGGTAAATGATCATAACTCAACCTTAGGACAGGAATTATTTCAGTTCTTTCTTCTGATAACCTCCAAATTTCACAATCTCTGATAGCTATCCACTCTACTTCATCTCTTTTAGTGCTCATTAGGCTTCCTAGAGCCTTCACCGCTAAAGGCACTCCCCCACATTTCTTAACAATCTCCTTTCCTATGGCTTCTAAAGTTGGAGTCTCCTTCACTCTCTCCATTCCAAAAGCCTTATGCTTGAACAGAGTCCAACAGTCATCATCTGCTAAACCTTTTAACTGGAAGGGAGCTATGCTACCCATCATCACCGCAATACTCTCGTTCCGTGTAGTTACAATGACTTTGCTTCCTCGTGCGCCGCCTCTCAGCAAGCACTTGAAATCATCCCACTTGCGTACATTCTCACTCCAAACATCATCCAGAATGAGCAAGAATTTCCTCCCTCGCAGCAATGATCGGAGACGGAGCTGCATGGGTTCCAATTCAGATAGACGACAATCCTCTTGAGTGGCGCATTCTATCATCCCCCTTGCCAGCCTCCTGACTTCAAAATCTTCGGAGACGCAAATCCAGATCCGAAGGTCGAAGTCCCCCTTAATCCTTTCATCATCATAAACTAATTTCACAAGAGTGGTCTTGCCAAGACCACCCATGCCAACAACCGGAACTACGACGACTTCCTTGTCGCTACCAGTATTAACCAACAAATCGACCAATTTTTCCGTATCCCCGTCTCTTCCAAAAACCTCCGACACATCTACCGCTGAACTCGTGAGCCGATGGCCGGTTTCAACCTGACTATCCGAAACGGAAACCTCCGTCAAATGAAACTTGGATCTCTCGGCTGCAATCTCATCCAACCTCCTCGTAATTTTCTTGATTTTCTTAGCCATCCGAAAGCGAAATGCAAGGAAAGGTGAGAAGAGTTTGCGTACTTTTCCATGTCGCCGCCTTCGCCGGAAAGCTACGGTGTTGAATTTGTCGACCACGTCGTCGGCATCGTAGGCTGCATCCTTGAGCTTGAGCAGCCAGTTGCGGAGGGATTTATCGCGGGGCGATCGCTCCTCGGCGTCTTCGATGACGTCTTGGATGGCGGAGAGAGCGCTCTGGAGCTTTTTGATATCTCTCCGGACCCTCTTTAGCGGGGCAAGCTCCTTCAACGCACCGGCGGCCAGCTTCCCGATCACTGCTCTGACAAGGCCGGACACGGCCGCGGCTTCTGCCATTAGAAGGCTAGAAATGGAGATTAATTGGATGAAATTGGTGCAGTTTGAGAAGAAGACCAGTCACTAGGCCGGAGGATTCTCTCTTCCATCTCTTCTGTCTTGGTTGCTTGCCCGAGGAAGTATTCGAAGACCCAGAGCGAAGCGAACGCCAGCGAATTTGGCGGAATGTTGGGGGAAAATCCGACACGCCATTGGAAAGGCCGGGGCTGCTGGGTCCCGATTCTTAACTAATTAGATTTTTGTCGAGTTTTGGAGCCAGGCACAACCAAATCAAATCAGTTGCGGTTCCATCTAGATCAAGCCAATAAAATTAGATTCGATACTCTTGCGTGCGATCGGCTCCATTTACAGAAAACGTGTATCCAGTTAAATTATTAAAAATCTTCATCTTCATTTGGAACCTGTGGCTAACTCATAGAGAAAAGTTGGATGGTCCCGCACAAATTGAATTAGGTGCGAAAAATATCCAATCTATCATTTTAACTTGCATCCTCGGTGCATGTTTCGGCATTTATCATTGTCTCTCGATCAGTTAACATGGAGTGCTAAACGAAAAAATTTGAGAGACTGAGAGTCCATGAATTATATATATAAGAGATTTTCGGGATACAAGAACGCCTTTTTTAAATGGATTTCAATGTCTTAAAACATGAGATTGGGATGGCAACGATCTATCCTAATTCTATGTTTATTCCTCGTGCTTTTGCTTTCATTATCAACTATCAATTGAAGAAATCACGACCTTCGCATGGATAAATGGCAGAAGTCCAATAGTAACTTACAGGATACCGATGGTTATGGAGAAACATTCATATGCATGAACAGAGTACCTTGTCTGGTCAGAAAAGTTAGGTGTGAAACATAAGGAAAATGTATGAAGATTCCATATGATTAAGAATTCTAGTTTTCGGTAGTCCCTAGCTAGTTATTTTCCAAATGTTACAATCATATTTTCCAAAGATTTCCTCTGGGTTTTTTCTTTAGATGTTTTGTGGAAGTTGTACTATGCCGATTGCCTCATGGGCAACTGAACCAAATGTCTAGGCAGATTAACAAGCATGATTTAGATGCTTTGGAAAAGGCAGTTTTAACTCCGATGGAAATGAGTTTTAGTTTGTTGGGGGAGAATGATTAATTTCTCAAGCCCTCCCATGCTCACATTTTGCAGCATTTACTCGCATTTTCGGATGGAAATGATTTCCGGGATGATCTGCACTGCCATATAGTACACAGCAAGGACTAAAGATCATGATTCAACTTTCATTGATGGAATTGGCATCTGGGTTTTACTTAATAAGAAGATGTATTAGGCGAACAAAGAAAATAGAAGAGACAACAAAAGCTTCGAAAGTAGGGAGCAATTTAGTAACTGTGAATATATATATACAAATGCATGGAAAGACAACAAGCTCTGGTAAAAGCAGCAACGGGAAGTAACATGGAGGACATGATTTCAGTAGTCTTCCATAGAATATTTCTACCAGACTTGTATGAATCTCCGTCCTATTAACAAAAAAAAAAAAAAAAATCCGCCAAAAGAAAAAACTGATGTTCACAGTCTGATGCAATGGGATAAGTTTTGCCGGCCCAAGTTTCTTCGAGGTTTGGAAGTCATCGATCTTAAAATATTTAACCAAAATCTCTTTATTAGAAAATGATGGCGTTTGCACAATGATCCTACAAATTCATGGCACGCCTTTGTGACATAGGTTTTCTGTAACCCTCTCAAGGACTCGTGCCCGGATCTGTATATTCTATCACCCAATCCACAGCTTTCAGTAGCGGACTTTCTAAACTTACCCAATAAAAGATAGCTCTTCAGAGATACATTAAACAGTTCTGGGAAATTAAGGGTTGGTGAGCTTCTAACTCTACTGGATCAAGTCTCGATTCTTAGCCAACCTCTCTCATTTCCATGTACATACATATTTTAATTATTAAAAAAAAAATTATCGAGGATATGAGTGTTGGGATATGACAGGTTTAGTCTGATTGATCTGTCTACATTAGCTTATTGAAGATTTGAGGCGTAAGGCCGATCATTGCCCAACAAGCACAAATATGATTAATGCCCAAGAGGCACAAGGCTGATCAACGTCTAAGAGGCGTAAGGCCGATCAATGTCCAACAGGAACAAATACGATCAATGTCCAACAGGCACAAATATGATCAATGCCCAAGAGGCACAAGACTGATCAACGTCCAAAAGGCGTAAGGCCGATCAATGCCCAACATGCACAAATATGATCAATGCCCATGAGGCACAAGGCTGATCAACGTCCAAGAGGCGTAAGGCCGATCAATGCCCAACAAGCACAAATATGATCAATGCCCAAGAGGCACAAGGCTGATCAAGTCCAGGAGGCGTAAAGCCGATCAATGTCCAATAGGTATAAGTTTGATCAATGCCCAAGAGGCACAAGGCGTAAGGCCGTTCAACACTCAAGAAGTATGAAGCTGATCAATTCTCGACAGGCTCAAAATTGATTGACTTTTAGGAGAGGTAAAACTGATCAATGTTCAAATGATGCAGTCTTTTTGTTGCATGTGCTTTAGTCCCAAATTAATCGCTTAACAGTTGGGCACCAGCTGTTAGCGGTTAAGTCTGAGGTCTATAAATACCACCAAGCGCGATGAAGAGGGGATCGCTCTCATTCTCTTTTCAGTTCCAGTCCTCTCTTCATTTAGCCTTCCTTCAAATTACATATGTTCCAGTTCAAACGCCATTAATGAGTTTTGAAGCTGCCTCAACATCCAGATCCACCAAGAAGATGGCGGAGAGCTAGATCAAATCAGCTCGATCCACTTCTCTTTTAATTCAAGCTTATTATAATTTGTCTGGATGCAACAATAAATATGCGATTACTTACTACGTCATGAATAATTCTCCTATCTGCAGCATTTGCAAAGAACGCAATAGTTGGTGATTCATGAACCACATGAAGGTATTATTTGACCAACTAAACAATCAAGAATTACTACAGTCCTTTGAATGATTTGGAGGATGTTGTGCTGTTGATTTCCACCTGGTTCATTGCATGCATGTAAAAGCCGCACTCCTTTTTCCTAACAATATAATGTTGAATTCTTCTTGAAAAACAATAGATTGACCGATGCTGCTACCTCAAGTTCATAAATAGCTTCTTTTACGGTCAACTAATCATTAAACGAGCTCCCATAATAAACAAATTGGCTATTCGATTCTGTTCATGATACGAAGAGAGCAAACAAACATGTCAAACTTCAAAGATTTGGAGGACGAATTAAACATCCTCAACATACCATCTATTTCTTTATTTCAAAAAGAAAAAGAAATGTACGTACTAGCATGCATGGTGGAACATGGAGATACATGGGATAGCTATTTTTGTGACTTCCCAACTATATATCCAAATCTCCATCAAAGCATCACAGCACTGTTGTCAATCAAGACGGTGGAGAAGATATTCAACTTCAACAAGCTTGGTTAGTGGTATAACCCAATCTCCATAAATATTATAAACTACAGAGGGATCAACCTTATAGTTGGTCCGGTTACTGTTACTGCCACATGTATCATTCTTATCCAAGGTTATGTCTTCCCCAAATACCATGGCCTTCTTCTCCACTCTTCTCTTCACCATTTCTTCTTGACTCTCAGACGTCAATTCTCTCATCAAAGCATCCTTGTCCTGAATATATAAAAGGGATATGCAATACTCATCAAATTTGCAGAAAGTTCATGGAGGGCGATGAAGTTAGCACATTAAGCTAAATGAATTAATATGAGAAATGTAAGGGTGATGGAAGACCTGAGCACGGATTGCAGGAACATAGTCTTGAGGAGCATCTCTGTACTTCGCTTCTGCTACAAATCTGCCATAGTTGATTCTTCTTGAGAGGGCCTGAGAAAATATATAAAATGCTATTAATTAAGAATCAGCATTTAGTTACAAGGATAACGGTTCAGATTTTTAACAATTGTTACCTGCAAACATACAAGATCCGATGCTGAGGTTAGTGCATAGTTACCATCATTTCCCTTGCTAGTGAACAGTGGTAGCAAGTCATTAAAATACATATTCCATATGGTCTTGGTCACGTTAACAGAAGCCGCTGCAGGATATAACACCTGAACTTTGAATAGAGAATACAGAACATTAGAAGTATAAATGCTGAAAATGTGGAGCCAAAGTTGGAGTGAGTCAATTACCTGTGGGAACTTGTAAGGAGGTACCAGAGACAATGTTAAATTATTGGGGAAGAAGGGAATCTCCTCTGGGTTTTGATATCGTCCAGCCTATAAAATGTTGTTAGATCACAAAACTCTTCATGTAATGAAAAATACAGGGATACATAAGGATATAGAGCAACAACACAATATTGATATGGAGATGAAGAGACCTGACATGACTAATTATTTCTGCTGAACTTTGTCATCGGTCTTGGGAACTGGAAACAACGATGCTAGATAACAGTGCAAGTCAATGCACTAATAAGCAATCATTACAATCAAAAAGATTGTGCACAAGGTGCGAAATCAAACCAACTATTTTTATATGTAAAGAGTAAGTCAAACTGGAGCTAATGATTAAGGTATCTTATTCACAAAATAACCAACAAAAGTGAACTCATGTCCTATACTTAATAGCTCAGCGGTACATCAAACCAATTATTTTTCGCCGTGTGTCCCTCTCTCCTCCCATCGGCATGGAAGGGAATAACAATTAACAAGGCAAGCCCAAAGAAAGGATAGAAGTAAAAAAAAAAAAACTTACGGCCCCTGATCTCCACTCCCATCCATGGCCGCTGCCATTTCCCTCCCCTTTCACCTCCTCCTCCTCCTCCCCCCATTGGTCTCCTCCAACTCCTCGCTGCAAGAGCTAGCCACATATTTTGAGGTCAATGGCCTCCTCCCCGAACAAGCCTTCACCAATGCCATCGCCCTCACCTCCCGGGGCTTTGTCAATTCCTCCCACCCCTGCAACTCCAGGTTTGTTTGGGCTGATGTCATCTGTTCCGGCAAAGGCACCATTATCAACCTCCACCGTACTCATATATATGGGCCTTTCTAGTTATATCAACACCGTGTTGGATCCTTAATCCAATATTGGATTTATATATAAATAATAATTTATGGGCTGTCATTTAAGGTTTGGCCCATTTAAAAGTGATCAATTATGTTTTGAACTATCTGGGACCTTAATGTATCTAATAGGGTGTGAACATTTTAATGTGTAAAGACTTAAGGATAATTTCTATTTTTATGATGGGCAAAAATAGAAATCATAATAATGCTGTTGTCATATAAAAAAGGTTATGGTCCCCAGATTACACGGTGTTATTCCTTTCTCCCCGATATCCCATCATTGGAGAAGAAAATCCTAGAGAAGTAAGAAAAGGCTCTTTAGAAAATTCGTGTGAATCTGGAAGGCTAGCAGTGCGACACAGGAGTAGACCTTCAAATCCAGGCTTTCAAATATGGCTTCAGGTACGCTTCTGCTTATTGTTTGGTTATTCTCAATGATATCACATGTTTATTTTTTGGGATTTGCTTTCAAATAGGCTTCAGAATAATTTCCATAAAAGAGGAATAATTCCTAACAAGTGGTATCAGAGCATGTTGAATCATTGAGAATAAAATTGGGTTTACGGTTTAAGATTTTGTTTTGATATTTTATTTTGGGTATCTGTATTTTTTCACCATTGCTGGCGTCGAAAGGGATAGGCGTGGCCTGCTTGGCCACACCACAGAGACGTCATGGCCTGGTTGGCTACGGTGGCGATGTTCAATGGAAGGAAATGCAGCAGGCAACCGCCTACTGCGATTAAGAAAGTAACCCTTGGGATTAATTTTAATATTATTTATTTTGGGTACAATTTTAAATTCAAATATTGGTATTTTTTATATTTTGAGATAAATTAATTGAAGCAACATGTTGCCAAAGTGACCTCTCTTGTAGAAATTAATTTGTTTTGAAATATAAATGGTTGTATATATGTAATTTGTGAATATTTGTCAGCCCAAAGGATGGTAAATATTTAATAAAATTATATGTGTACTTGTGGTAATAAATGCGTGATGATTATTTGGTTTTGCATGTAAATAGTAAATCGGCCCAAAGGAAGGTTTATTGTTTGACATGTTCCTATTATCAGTATTTGATTACTGTACCAAGATATCACTTACAAGTTAATATTTTATCCAAAGATAAACTATTAATGGAGTGCCCGATATCTTGAGATGGGATTTGTCTTTATTTGAATTTATTTTTGTTGTGATACTGATGTAAGCTTGTTTTCTTTATTGTTCTCTGTTTAGATATGAATCCTACTAATATAACTGCCAACATCAATTCAATTCCTATGTTGAATGGCTCTAACTTCAAGTCATGGCAAGAGAACCTTTTAATAGTTCTTGGATTCATGGATCTCGACCTTGCGATAAGGAAAAATGCTCCTGCACCTCTTACGGATAAGAGTACCTTTAATGAAAAGAGAGAGATTGGGAGGTAGGAGAGATCAAATCGCATGTGCATGATGATCATGAAAAAGTCGATTCCAGAAGTATTCAGAGGCACAATATCTGAAACAGTTACTACGGCTAAAGATTTCCTTACCGAAATTGAAAAGAGGTTTGTCAAAAGTGAAAAGGCTGAAATTGGTACACTCTTGACAAACCTAATTTCAATGAGGTATATGGGTAAAGGCAACATCAGGGAGTACATTATGGAGATGTCTCATCTTGCTTCTAGATTGAAAGCATTTAAGCTTGAACTCTCTGAGAACTTGCTAGTATGTCTGGTTTTGATATCTCTTCCAATTCAGTTCAACCAATTTAAGGTAAGCTATAACTATCAGAAAGAGACTTGGTCTTTGAATGAGCTCATCTCTCACTGTATTCAGGAAGAGAAAAGGTTTAAGCAAGAAAAGGCAGAAAGTGATCACCTGGCCTCAACCTCTAGGGAAAAGGGCAAGGGAAAGAAAAGGACAGAGGATAAAGGAGCTGCAAATACAGTACCTCCTAAGAAACAACAAAAGAAAATCGCTGACTCAATGGTAAGGGTTGTTTCTTTTGTGGGGCTGAAGGGCATCAGAAGAAGCAGTGCACTAATTATCACACCTGACGTGCTAAGAAAGGTATGCTTCTTGTTTTGGTTTGTTCTGAGGTTAACGTAATTTCAGTACCTAGACACACGTGGTGGATAGATTCTGGTGCAACAACTCACATCAGTGTGTTTATGCAGGGTTGCCTGAGTTGCCGAAAGCCAAGTGATGCTGAAAGATACATCTATGTGGGCGATGGTCAGGCGGTTCAAGTTGAGGTAATAGAAAAATTTAGATTATTGTTAAAGACTGGATTTTATTTGGATCTTGATGAAACTTTTATTGTACCGTCATTTAGACGGAATTTGATTTCTATTTCTGCTTTGGACAAATCAGGTTATTTTTGTTCATTTGAAAATGAAAAATTTAGTTTGCTTCATGATTCAAAAGTGGTTGGTTCCTGTTTTTTATCAGGCTACGATAATCTTTATTTAATTGATTCAATTGCTTCATTTAATGAATCCTTACAATTAAGTACACGAGGTGTAAAGAAAAAATTAACCATTGAGATTTCGGCTTTGTTACAGCACAAGAGATTAGGTCACATCTCCAGAAGGAGAATGGAGAGACTTGTGTCAGACGGAATCTTAAATCCCTTAGATTTTGCAGATTTTGATATTTGTGTTAACTGCATAAAGGATAAACAAACCAATCAAAGGAGATTTGAAGCCAACAGGACTTCGGATGTCTTAGAACTTATACATACAGATATTTGTGGGCCATTCCCTACGGTTGCTTGAAATGGTCAACAATACTTTATAACGTTCATAGATGATTTTTCTAGATATGGCTACATATATCTCATTCATGAAAAGTCACAGTCACTGGATATGTTCAAAAATTATAAGGTTGAAGTTGAGAACCAACTCAACAAGAGGATTAAAAGCATCAGATCTGACCATGGTGGTGAATACTATGACAGATATGATGGTTCAGTTGAACAACGTCCAGGACCTTTCGCTAAATTCCTAGAGGAATGCGGTATCGTTCCACGGTACACTATGCCGGGTTCACCCACCATGAATGGTGTTGCTGAAAGACGAAATAGAATGCTTAAAGACATGGTAAGAAGTATGATTAGTCATTCTACCTTACCTAACTCACTCTGGGGAGAAGCACTTAAAACTGCAGCATATATCCTTAACAGAGTTCCAACTAAAGCAACTACCAAAATCCCTTATGAACTTTGGACAGGCAGGAAACACAGTATAAATCACTTACATGTTTGGGGATGTCTAGCTGAGGCAAGGCCTTATAGGCCTAATGAAAAGAAACTGGACTCAAAGACGATGAGTTGTTATTTTATTGGATACTCTGAAAGATCCAGAGGGTATAAGTTTTATGATCCCATGACTAAGTCAATTTTCGAGTTGGAAAATGTACGGTTCTTTGAGGATGTTGAGTTTGTGGGGGGAGATATAGCTAAGGACTTTGTCTTTGAAGAGAAATATGTTAATATTCCCACTGGTGTCATTGGCATTAGTCAGGATTTTATTTCTGACATTGTTCAAGACACAACAAATCAAGACAATGTCGGAGAACCTCCCATTCAAGAAATTATTTCAGAAGAACAAACTCTAGTACCTCAAGAACCTATGCCATTAAGAAGATCCACTAGAGAGAGGAAAAGTGCAGTGCCAGAATATTACATTGTATTTCTCCAAGAACATGAGGTAGACATTGAAGTGATGGAAGATGTTCCAATCAACTTTCGTCAAGTCATGGAAAGTTCTGACTCTCAAAAATGGATTAATGCCATGAATGATGAGATAAAGTCCATGAAAGACAATGATGTCTGGGATCTTATCTCATTGCCAGAAGATGCGAAACCCGTTGGTTGTAAATGGATATTTAAAACTAAAAGGGATTCGAAAGGCAATGTGGAGAGGTACAAGGCTCGTCTTGTCACAAAGGGCTTTACACAAAAAGAAGGTATTGATTATAAAGAGACTTTCTCTCCAGTTTCTTCGAAAGACTCTTTCAGGATTATAATGGCATTGGTGACGTATTTCAATCTTGAGTTATACCAGATGGATGTGAAGACAGCATTTCTCAATGGTGATATTGATGAGACAATTTATATGGTGCAACCAGAAAATTTTGTGTCGGGAGATCCAAAGAACATGGTTTGCAAACTTAAGAAATCCATCTATGGACTCAAACAGTTATCTCGACAATGGTATTTCAAATTTCATCAAGTGATCATCTCGTTCGATTTTGACATGAATTTGGTTGATGATTGTATATACCATTAGTTTTATGGGAGTAAATATATTTTTCTGGTTTTATATGTCAATGATATATTGCTTGCCAGCAGCGATATAGGCTTAATGCACGAAACCAAGAAATTTCTAGCTAAGAATTTTGAGATGAAAGATCTTGGTGACGCCTCTTTTGTATTAGGCATACAGATACACCGGGATCGTTCTCGGGGTATTCTAGGATTATCACAAAAGAGCTATATCGAGAAGGTTCTAAAAAGGTATGGCATGCAAAATTGCAAACCAGAAGATACCCCTGTGGCTAAGAAAGACAAGTTTGGTCTATATCAGTGCCCTAAGAATAACTTGGAGAAAGAGAAAATGCAGAAGATTCCCTATGCATCAATAGTAGGGAGTCTAATGTATGCTCAAGTTTGTACGCGTCCGGATATTGCGTACGTCACTGGAATGTTAGGCAGATATTTGAGCAATCCAGGAGTTGAGCATTGGAAAGTAGCTAAACGGGTCTTACGGTACTTACAAAGAACAAAAGACTATATGCTCATGTATCGGAGGTTGAATCAGCTTGAGATCATTGGTTATACTAACTCCGATTTTGCTGGATGCCAATATAGTATGAAATCTACATCGAGCTATATCTACCTGCTTGCAGGAGGTGCTATCTCTTGGAAGGGTGCTAAACAGTCGTTTATAGCCTCTTCTACCATGGCAGCATAGTTCATAGCATGCTATGAGGCATCCAATCATGGAATATGGCTTCGAAATTTTGTCACGGGGCTACGTATAGTGGACGGTGTTGAAAGACTACTCAAGTTATTTTGTGACAATAAATCAGCAGTTTTATATTCTAATAACAATAGGAGCTCAACGAAATCAAAACATATAGATATCAAGTTCTTGGTTGTTAAAGAAAGAGTTCAGAATGGAAAGTTGTCTATTGAGCACATAGGTACAAACTCTATGGTTGCGGATCCGCTTACTAAAGGAGTGCCATCCAAGATATTTCATGAGCACACTGCTCATATGGGTGTCATGTCAGCAGAGGATATTCAGTTTTAGTGGGAGTTTGTATATTTTAGATGCTCTTGTAATACAGGCATTTTTCAGTTATTTCAGTTATTTCAGTTTTCTGCAGAAATAAAGTTTCGGCTTATTTACATTCTGTTTTTTGTTTGGTTTGATCTCACTAAGGTTTAAGGGTGGACCAGTTGGAAATAGGCATGTTAAGGTCATATTGCATGAAATTTCCATGCTACACATCCACATCATAATCCATGTCATTCAATTGCATTGATATACGTGACCATTGATGGGTTGAGTTATGATAATTGTAACAAAGACCGCTTTAATCCTATGTTGGTGCGGTTGATGGATCGGATTGGTTATAGATACATTTTAATAAGGACAGCAAAATAAAGTTGAGCTCATTCGGTTATTTTCGCAAAGCATGTTATAAGATTATACATATAGCCCAAGTGGAAGATTTTTGTATCCTTAATCCAACATTGGGCTTATATGTAAATAATAATGCTTTGTGGGCTGTCATTTAAGGTTTGGCCCATTTAAAAGTGATCAATTATGTTTTGAACTATTTGGGGCCTTAATGTATCTAATAGGGTGTGGGCCTTTTAATGTATAGAGACTTAAGGATAATTTCTATTTTTATGATAGGCAAAAGTAGAAATCATAATAATGATGTTGTCATATAAAAATGGTTATGGTCCCCAAATTACACGGTATTATTCCTTTCTCCCCGATATCCCATCATCGGAGAAGAAAATCCTAGAGAAATAAGAAAAGGCTCTTTAGGAAACCCGTGTGAATTTGGAAGGCTAGCCGTGCGACATAGGAGTAGACCTTCAAATCCAGGCTTTCAAATATGGCTTCAGGTATGCTTTTGCTTATTATTTGGTTATTCTCAATGATATCATATGTTTATTTTTTGGGATTTGCTTTCAAATAGGCTTCAGAATAATTCCCATAAAAGGGGAATAATTTCTAACACACCGACGCCCCTTAAGCTTTTAAGACACCATCATCAACCTCAACCTCAACCTCGTCCTTCCCCCTGGCCTGAGAGAGTTGGAGGGTGGACTGCTTAACAGACAGGAGTGGAGCTCAGCAGACGGGAGTTTCCATTTGCTTAAGAGAGGAGGCGGAGAGCTCGCTTTTTTTTTTTTTGTACACTTAAGGTGGCTAGACAAACACGCATGAAGGAAATTAAAGCATTGGCCCAATGTATTATTGCTGAGTTGGCACATCAGTCGTTGGATATAATTTCTCGATAAAAGTGATAAGAACAACTTTCATTTATAAGATAACAACCATAAAACACCAACAACCGCATGAAACGATTGAAATATGTCTGAGAATATATCATATACCAAACCATAATCTTGTATGATCAACATTTTATATGCTCTTTTTCAAATAAAGTGTTGTGGTACTAATTACACTGATACCACTAATCAAGGAATATCTTGTGCAGAATATGGATATTCATTTTCAAGATTATGATATCGGTATTAATGCCACATGAGAAGGAAGAGAAGAAAAAATAAAATAAAAAATACAGTCTAATAGACATGCAAGGCTTCATTACGAAAAAAATAAATATTTAAAAAATTGGGACTCGCACTCTCAATATCGTATAATTACTCTCAACAAGAAACTCCAAATCCCTCTCAGAGCTCTAACCTCTCAAGAAGACTCTAATTCTTAAAGATTTTTTTGCCACTACCACATCCTCTAGAAACTCTCTGGATCCTCACACTTAAGCTATCCTGATCTTTATCCCTTCTTTTATAGCTTCTGGCATAAAGAGTATCTCAACAGGAGTCCAATAATCTAAACAGCATCCAAAATAGAGTCCTGTACCTCAAACAACTCTCGTTTGACTCCTAAAGGATTCTTGGCCATCCAATCGCCTTGATCGTATCGCAAGTCGTGTGGATCAAGCTCAAACGGAGTTGGATCATGCTTCTGGCCATCCATCGCGTCCATCGAATGTGTTGCACAATCTGATCCACAGAAAATGCATGTACACTGCATAAAATCTCACTAGACCGTGTATTTGATTGATGGACTGCATCAAAATGCCTGTGGATCAGGCAATCCATCGTGGATCACAATAGAAGAAACAAGAGGTGCTTTAAGGGGACCACCTGGGCTTGGGCCGGCCGCATGCCCGTGCGTGAACTTGCTAGGCCACCTGCTTGGTTCGGCCACTCTTATGCATACCTAGGCCATAGTCTTGCATGTCGGTCCACTGGATCCTCCTAGGCTATTTTGGCCGGGCTAGGTCTCATTCTAGATTTCTTTTAGAGGCAAATCGAGGTACTAAACTCTAATAATCTCTACCTTGACTCGATATTCGGCCTCCTCTTAACTTTGAGAGCTCTTGAAGGATCTCAACCCCATGTCTTAGGACAAATGCTTGCTGCTCATGGATGGCAAACATAGAAGTTGAGCCAAGTCATTCGATCCTATCTCCATTACATGCTATGCTTTGCCTAACCTGTGACCTACTTGGGAAAGTCTCCTATGGTAATATATAGGAACTTTATCATGTAATGTTGCCTATCATTTTTTCGAGTCTCTCATCTCGTGCCTGATCCACTTACTCCCAGAGCTTCATATCTACAGTAGAGACTCCATCTCGCATTGAATTCCCTGTCAAGAGAAAATATTCATGCTTCTTCTCCTGCAAGATGACCTTATTGCTGTGTATAACCTTTAGGATTCCATCACCAACATTTCATATGTAGCCATTTGAATCCAGTTTACTAAATAAAATTAAATTCTTGCTGAAACTGGTATGTATCGGACCTCATCTGGTTTCCTCACTATCTCATCATGTGCCTTGAAGTTAACTATCCTGATGCTCTCGATTGCACAACTCGATCAGTTTGGCAAGTGAATAGAACACTCTCTACTTTTTAGAGAGTCAAATAGCTCATCTCTGTAATAAATATGATATGGACATACAGAATCTAAAATCCAGTAGGAAGAATAAAATACCTCGTCGGATACTATAAGCGCATCAATGTAGTATCCATCATTGTTGCTACAATCGATCGTCACTGTGGTAGTCTTCGTTAAATCTTTGAGCAACAAGCAATCTTTGATATGATGTTCTAGTTTATCACACCGATAGCACTTAAACTTGCTCGTGTTCTTTGACTTGAACTGCCCATCTCGTGATCCTTTATCACTCCGCCTTCTGCCGCCAGATCTTCTAGAGATCACTAATGCTAAGTTTCCACCTAAACTCGAAACTTAGTTCTCCCACCTAAAAATCTCGATCTGGAGTAGCGTTGAAGTCATCTCCTCTATCTTGATGGTGATCTTTCCTATTAGAAGAGTAGTAATCAAAGAATTAAAAGAGTACGGTAATGATGATAGCAAGACCAGCACCCTGATCTTCTCCTCAACTTTCTCATTAATATTGAGGAGATCTGTAAAGATCCTCTGGAAGTTACTTAGGTGTTCCTGTACGCTTTGTCTTTGGTCATTTACAGTTGACATAAATGATTCTAAATGAAGAGTATGTTAGTGAGGGACTTCGTCATGTATAACTTCTCGAGCTTCTCCCATAGCACCATCGAGGAAGTCCCGCTTAATATATAGATTACCACCTCATCTACTAGATACATGTAGATAGTGCTCCCTGCTTGCATTTGAAGCCATTTCCAAGTCTTGTTCTCCATAATGGCCGGCATCTTCTCGCATATGAAAGCATCGATCAATCCTTGCTAGATTAGCACGTGTTCACTCTCACTTGCTAAAGAGAGAAACTGCTCTTCTTATCAAATCGATTGATCTATACCTTTATTATATATATTTTCTCCATTTACTTCGATCTCGATCAACATGAATAATGTAGAACTCAGATACTAGTTGTTGTAGTACCAACTATACTGATACCACTAATCGAGAAATTTTTCATGCAGAATGCAGATCCTCATTTCCAGGATCATAAATTGGTATTGATACCGAAAGAGAAGGAAGAAGAAAAAAAATAAAATAAAAGATATAATATAATTTGACATAAAAAATTTTATTATAAGAAAAATAAATACTTACAAGATTCGAACTTACACTCTCAATCTCGTAAAATTACTCTCAACAAAAATTTCAAATTCCTCACAGAGCTCTCACCTCTCAAGGAGACTCTCTAGTCTTTACAGACTTTTTCTGCCGCTACCACATCTTCTGGAAGCTTTCTGGATCCTCACACTCAAGCTGCCCTAATCCCTTTCTCTCTTTTTATAGCCTCTAGCATAAAGAGTATCTCATCAGGAGTTTAATGGTCCAAACTGCATCCAAAATGGAGTCCTGTACCTCAAACAACTTTCATTTGACCCTAAAAGGATTTCTGGCCATTTGATCATCTTGATTGTATTGCAGATCATGCAAATCAAGCTCAAATAAAGTTGGATCGTGCTCCTGACCATCCATCGCACTAGCCGAATGTGCTGCACTATCTGATCATGTAGAAAATGCCTGTAAACTGCATAAAATCCCACTGGACCATGCATTCTAATCTATGGACTATGTCACGATGCCTGTGGACCTAGCGGTCCATTATGGACCGCGATGAAAGAAACAAAAGGTGCATTGGGGGGCAGGGGGTTGGAGCTGTCAAAATGGGCTGCGACCTACGGGCCAGCCCATTTAGGCCCTTAAAATAGTAGGGCTAGGCAAGTATTTTGGCAACCCATTTAACAAAAGGACTTTTTAGCCAAGCCCCCAACTAGCTTGCAGGCCAGCCCTGTTCACTCACAATAAATCCAAAATCCAGGTTTTCAAGCAAGAAAAAGATATTTATAAAAAAGAATACCTTTAGTTCTTAGATTAAATTAACTTAAGAGGTAGTGGTGGATTTCTTTATATATTATTTTCTTAGAAATTTTGGTTATGTTATCAATTTCTATGGTTTTTTAATTATTTTAATTTTTTGGTAAGTTATAAGAGCCAATCTATTTAGACCCTTCACTTATAAGGGTCAGGGCCGGGCTACCTATTTAATGGCCTATTTATCAAGAGGGTTTTTTTGGCTTGACCCTCCACGGGCTGAGCTGGTCCATTTTGACGGCTCTACGGGAGGAACCGCTTGGGCCTAGGCCGGTCGTGTGCCCATGCGTGCATGCATACTGGCCCGTGTGCCTACTTGGGCTATGCCCGTGTGCTTGCTTGGGCTATGCCCATGAGTGTTGGCTTGTGGGCTGTGCATGCTTGTAGGCTAGCCTGCTAGGTCCTCTTAGGCTGTTTTAGCTAGGTTGGGTCTCGTTGTGGGCTTTTTTTTAAGCCAATCAAGGTGCTAAACCCCAACATAAAAAATCATATTGTATACATCATTAGTACACTCCCCAAGATAATGTTAAAAAAAAATGCCTCGATTCAGTCCATTAAAACAAATTCTGCAAGGAGATCCAGCCCAAGAAGAAACCAGGTTCGACCTGGGCATGCAACCCAAATGCACACACGGTCCAAGCACACAGTACACCCACACGGTCCACATGACCATGTTTTGCATGGACTAGGCAGTTCCACATCGTTTCACATGGTCCACGTGTAATCTACACATGTGGGCACAACATGGCATGCAAGGTTAGCTTGGTCTATGTGCTAGGGCATGCAGCAAGATTTACGATGCTTTATGTGTAGTATATGCATGGTTAACGAGCATTTTTAGATGGTTTGGGACTGTTTAGACTTTGCTTTTGATATGAACTGAACCTCATGGTTTCTTGTTGAAATGCACTTCAACAGGGAGACATCCTAAAGGCTATAAAAGGGGCCAAATATGTCAGGGCATTGATGTGAGGATCTAGAGGGCTTACAGGAGGTATAGCAATAACAAACAAAACCTATAGAAGCTAAAGGGTCTCCTTGAGAGTTGAGAACCTTGTGAGTGATTTGGGATTTCTTGTTGAAAGAAATTATATAGAATTGAGAATACGAATTCTTATCTTATAAACGATTATTTTCTCATAGTGAAGTCTTGCATGCCCTATTAATTATGTCTTTTATTTTATTTTCTTTTTTCCTTCTCTTATGGTATCAATAACAATATCATGATCTTAGAAACGGGAATTTATATTCCATACAAAAAATTTTCTAATAAGTGATATTAGTATAGGTGGTACCATAACAAATAAATCCCTATCAGAGGAATATATTTTAGTTAATGTTTTAAGCAAGAAGAATTCCTGGTACAAAACCAACTTCAATGCCCTGGTATCCCCATTCTCCCTATCGTTCTAATCAAGCAGTGTTCCATATTATTATCAATTCTATATTTTATAAATAGATAAAATATATCAAAATAAATTATCATATCACCTGGAAAAAACTACAAGCAAATACAATTCAGAACAAATTCCTACAAACTAACAACCAGTGTGCCAATATTTTAACTAAAGCTTTGGATCATGATCAATCTTTTTATCTATTAGACAAGTTGAGTGTTACAAATCTACACACCCTAACTTGAGAAGAAGTATTAAAGTTATTAGAATCTCTTCCATTATAGAATCTTGAATATTATAATTACCATATATTACATGTAAGGCTGCAAATGGATCGAGTTGACCCATGACCCGACCCGATCTAACCTGGTTAGACTCGGTCTAATCCATTTTCAAGGATTCATGGATTCAGGTTGGATCCTAAAACTGGATTCATTCCTTTTTTAGGATGAGGTTTGGATTTACTAAATTTGGATTTGATCTGATCTGACCCGAATTTGGTAACACCATTATGATCCAAATTTATTTAGATCTCTAAGTTGTGATTTAAGATTTTTATGGATCATATTTTTAACATAAAGATAATTAATAATTACTTTTATATCTTAATTTATTTTAAGAGTATTACTTCTTGTTTATTTTGTATGATTAATAATAATTAGCTATATGATAATTAAAACATAGTTATTTTATTTGATCTAGACTTGTACTGATCCAAAGTTTTTAGATTGGGAATAAGTTATACGTGGGCCCGATCCAACCCGAATGACCTATTAGGTCAAAAATTTTGATCATTGATCCAACCCGATCTTCTACCAGATTGGATTCGGGTCCAATTACAGAACCCGATCAAAGAATTGAGTCGGATCGGAGTCATAAGTAATCCTAATCCAACATGACACATTTTCACCCCTAATTACATGCAAGAAAAGAAAAACAAGAGAGAAAATGGATTTTATTATCTTTGTTTTCAATTTCATTCGATATATCTCAAGAATTATTTATCTAACATACAGACTCCTATAAAAAAGTTAATGATAACTGATATAGAATCATGCTAATAACAAATAATAATACTAAGTGATATAGAATCATGCTAACAAAAAAAATGATATAGAATCATACTAGCAAGAAAAAATATTATGAGTTCATATTAATAAAGAAAATTATTATAGACTGATATATGATCCCTAAATTTATATTAACACTCGTTCTCAAACTCAAGATTCTATTGTAAGTACTAATTTGAGTTTAAAAATTATTATTTTTATTATAAATAAAAAAAACTATTGAAGAAAAGATCGGTGTTGAAAGAGAATGTAATTGAAGACCGATAATTCTCATGGATAAGCATGTCATAGAAGTGAAGATCGATGCTCAAAATAAAGATGATCGAAAGCTGATAACCCACACAAACAAAAATATCATAAAAAAGAAAACTGGTACTTAAATAGAAGACAATCAAAGATCGATAATTCTTGTAGATAAACGTGCTATAAAAGAAAATAAAAATATTTTTAACTAGATGGTGATTGAGCCAATGTCCAAAAAGAAAAGACCTTAAACAAAGAAACCAAAGATAAAAAAATATTTAAAGAAAAGAAAAATATTTTAAACTAGATAGTAAAGAAGCTAAGATAGAAAAATACCCAAAAAAAAAGAAAAATACTTTAATATGGGTGGTAAAGGAGCTATAGATAAAAAGATATCAAAAAAAAGAGAGGAAAAGACCTTTAAAATAGACAACGAAAAAATCATAAGTAGAAAAACATTAAAATAGAAAAAAAAATAGAAAACATCTCCAACTGAATAGTAAAAAAGCTAGAGGCAAAAACATATTCAAAGAAAAAAAATATTTTAAATTGAATGTTGAAGGAGTCAGAGCATGAAAAAAAAAATATATGTCAAAACATAACTACAGATTCATCTAAAAATAAAGAATTTTTGAATCTTAATCTTTTGAAAAATAGAAGATCTGCGATTAAAATCAAATATTGATATATCGGTAACGGTGGCCACATTAAAAATAGAAGAGATGATAGTAATATATTAGATAAACATTCATCCCGATACTATATTAAAATATTTACTAAAGAAAAAAAAATAAAAGAAAAAATGGATTTTATCATCTTTATTTTTAATTTTATTTGATACATCTTGAGAATTATTTATATCAGTATACGGACTTCGTACAACAAAAATAATACTAACAAAAAAAAATAATAATAATAATAATAATTGATATAGAATTATACTAAAACAATAATATGAAATTATATTAATATAAAATTATGTTAATAAAAAAAGAATTGTGGATTCACGTGGTCTCCAAGTTCACGTTAATCCTATTTGGCACAATTAAGTAAGATAAAATAAAATCAAGTGGCGTTTGACAAAAATAAGTCAAACCGGAGCTAATGATCGCGGCAGCCGATTCGCAACTTTCATTTGGAATCGCAGCCATAAACTCTTGAAGAATCAATCAAAATTCATGGCACAAAAGAAGACAAACTGAGACTGAGAGAAGAGAAAAAGGATCGCACCTTGGCCTGAACAGCCTCCGTCTCCCTAACAAAGAGTTCGACAAGGGAGAGCTTACCATGGAGATAGGAGGGATCGTACGTCGGGGAATTGTATGGGTACTTTGCCCTCTCTATGAGGCTGAACACAATCGTGTCCTCCTCCCTGGTGAGGAAATCTCTCACCGAGTCGAGTGTCAATCCTTGCAGAGAATCTTGGAGGCGCCGACAATGGCAGAAAGAAGAGAAGATGAGTACAACGTAAGCAAAGGAGAGGAAACGAGGAAACATAGAGAAGGACGGAGAAGCAGGAGAAGAAGCCATTGCAAGAGTGGAATGGAGAAACCTCTGGAGGAGTAGAAGCTATGTATTATTATTGCAGACCGATCGAGAGGTGTGTTTTAAACTGCTTGGGGCTTTGAAAGTCCGCTTCGAAAGCGAGAGGCAACCGCTGCCGGCGGAGGCTCACGTTCTTGAAGGCCAGCTTGCATGCTTTCCGTTGAATTTTTTTCGTTGTAGTTGGAAGTAATTGTTTGTTTGATTAGTTTTAAATTCTGCCGAACGTTAACCGTCGGGGAGGAAGAGATGACAGAGCTCCGAGGTCCACGAAGACAAAGTCAGAAGAGCGGCGCGCGGCGCGTCCAAACACGACTCTCATGGAAAAAAATAGCCTGGGGATCAGCTGGGCTGCGGTCATTTTTCACTTGCCTTCCCATTTGTTGGAATCGAAGCAAAGTCAACCGAACCAAGCCGGATCTCGTTCTCCGGTGAATGCACCAACAACTAACGACCTTTGCCAAGTCCAACATGCCTGCTCTTGTCCTTTTTGTGAAATCCTTTATCCACCCACTCCTACTAGAGATAAATTAATATGAAGAGCACTGCTTCATCGGAACAGGCCATATTTAATCACAATTGATAACAGAGGTTGCACCAACTTCCAACGGTGCATGGATTTAATATAGCTCTCTTTTTTTTTCAAATTTTTTTAACAGAAATGTCTCAAATAAATTTTTAATTTTTAATTTTTAATTAAATATGATTTCTTATATCTTTATGTGATATTTAGTTTGTTATTATAACTTTCTATTATCTATTATAATATCTAATTATTTTTTATAATATTATATTGATAATTATTACTTTTTATTATTTTATTATGATATTTTGTTGATTATTATAATGTTCTATTATTTTTTATGATATCCTGCTGATTATTATGATATATTATTATTTTTTTCATCCAGGGTGGTGGACAAAATTTTTTTTAAAAAATCCTATTTAGCTCTTTGGGACCCGCTCCTGCGGAGAAATCATTTGGTTGGACGAAGTCCATTAGCTTTGCATCCAACCACAAACGGACGTATAAATGCAAACAAAAAGAAAAAAGAATGGAAAAAATTAAAAAACAAAATAGACTTGGCCAAAAGAAAAAGTAATATAGGAACGTCCTTCTATGATTGAACTGATCTACCACTGTGTTGATGGACATGATCGAACCAATAATTTTTCATTCTTTTATGAATAAATATTATAAAAAATTTGGTCAACTTCCTATTAACTAACTTATCCGTGTTCTTATACTTCTCGGCATTACTAGGTTATTTTTTCATGAATAATACTTACCTATAAAATGAGCTTAAAGACTTATCCACTTAGGAAGTGGATAAATTATGTTTTCATTAATCAATAAAATATTTTTTATTTCATTCCTAAAACCTGTAACCCTAATATATAATATAATATATATTATATATTATATATTATATAATATAATAATAAAGGGTAACAACCTAGGAAAATAATATGCAAAAGGATATGGACAACAAATTTCAAAACTACTTTTTAATATATAAATAAATTATTTTAAAAAAATGATTATTCAAAAAAAATAATTTTTTGGATTAATTTTTCATCTTACAAGTAACGGTTCCTTAGAGTATCATCTTACCCGCCATTGACATGCACGTCAAACAATGGCATTAATGATTCGAAGATAAATATAACCTTCCACTCCAAAAAAAAAAAAAAAAACCTTTTAAGGGGATTTATGAACAAGTTCCAGTTTCATCGATGCCTCTTACAGATTAATTAGATGTGTAACATGGAGCATGTTGAAATAGGGCCCATGCATTTTGCCCCGGTTGAATGGTCAAAGCTTGTGAAAAATTTCCACCTACCAACAAATTAAGGGGCTGTCAGACTTATCTTAATATTACATCATCTCCAGCGTTTTCTTAAGAAATTTTTGTTGCTATTCTCCTCGACTAATTATTTCCTAAGGAATTGTAATATTTAATCTACAAAGTTCACAAATAAACACTACGCACGTGCAAAATAGTTAGAGAATACGACTGGGTCAATGCTTTCATGTATTTGTTTTTTTAAAAAAACAAGAGCCTGGAAAGTCAAATTTAGGAAAACCATAGACTACCAGATTTGAGCCATTATCCATACCTCGAGCCTTCCGGTTTAGATATGCTGTTCTGAAAAAGAATTCATGGCACGAAGAACCATGACACTGGCCCAGGATACTGTTGTATAATGGCTATTTAGCTATAATCTTAACTCCAGAAATTTGGAAAAACAAATAAAGTATACATCAGACGAGATAGGCTAACTCAGTACTGGTGTAGGTGCATCTCAATCAAGCTGGAACTTTTTTAGTTAAGGACCGGAATTATATAATCCAACACTCAGATGTGACCCCAACTTTACCGAGGGAAAAGGCAGAAATTAAATCACAGGAGCGGTTGACGAAAGGAATGAGTTGAATCAACGCCCAACTGCATCTAGAACGCCAAAACTCTGACTTTTAATTTGATATAACGATCTAGCTTAGGAATATAAGCCTTTTTTTCTCCTCATATCCAAAAGTACACTCACCTTCCGCCATGATCATTCTTTATCAAAGACTTCAACGCTCTGACTATTACGAGCCTCTGCTATACTTAATCTTCCCCCTGCCTCGCATAGTAAAGCTAGCTCCTAGCCAGCTTGTTATTGAATAAAAAAATAAAGCATAACAGAAAGGAAGAAAAAGAACATTAAAAACATAAAAAAGGACGTTCCTCGACACAGCAAGATGTGACAATCCGCTTATCCCAGAATTTTTTTAAAAAAAAGAGTGTTACAGGAAAAAAAAAAAAAAAAGTCTAGCACCCGCCAGGAGGGAAGGATATCTTCCCTCTTCCATGATCAAGCTAGGTCCAAGTCAGCATGTCACAGAAATTAGAAAAGATAAAAGAAGGGGGGGGAAAAAAGGAAAAAAAAGGGCATGATAGAAACGAAAAACACAGTCCAGTGCAAGGGACTCGCCGCTCCGGACTTGAGAAGGGAACCCTCTTCCTGCCATAGAAAAAAGACAAGGGAAAAAGGGGGGAAAAAAAGCGTGATTTAAAAATTAAATTAAAAAAATTGAGCGTCCAGGTCCCGCAAGTGAGATGGAAAGAGATTTTCGAAAATAAAAAAAATATGATAAAAAAAGGAAAAGAAAAAAAAAAAAAAAAAAAACTTAGCATGCAAGCGCCAGGCATTGAATAGTCCGAAGAATAGCCTACCTCTACTACACCCTGGGTGTCAGGCATTACCCTTCAGGCCTTCACATCAAAATGAAACAGCGCACTAAATGAAGCCCTCGAACAATAACTGCGGTCTAAACAGGTACTCAGGCCACAAAATCCTTTCCAGTGTGAGTGTCTCACGGCAATGAAGGGTTGAAACTTTACCTGGAGTAGCTGGCAGTCACATGCTTCAGTTTGCCAAGAACATGTTTCACGCAAAGAAGAATTTTGAAGGCAAAGAAAAAGATGAGTCACACCCCCCCCCCCCCCTCCCCTCCACAAAAAAAAAAAAAAAAAAAAAAAACGCAAACAAAAAGATGACCAGATACAGATGAAAGATGAGTATAAATGATACCAGCAGATGCCAGTGACTTACAGTACCACAATCACCATACACAACAGTAATGGAAAACATTGTAGAATTCTTTTTTAAAAAAAATTGAGAATACAGTTTTGAAAAAAGTAGCTAGGAAAGAGTTTATGAATGGAACGTAGTAAAAAATTTAAAAAAAAAACAAAAAAATAAAAGAATCATTTAACCAATCATTCAGATTTTTTTTTTTTTAAAAAAAAGTTTCAATATCCTGCTTCAGAAATCTATGAATCATGGCAAGAAACTCATGCATTCTGAATCTCTAGCTCAATGACATATAGACAAACACAAAGCAAGGGATTTACCTTTCAGAGCAGATATTTAAAATAGCTATCCATGCAACATATTACTTATGTTTGATAGTTTTATTTTTTAAAAAAAAGGTTTTTTAACATAAAGAATATAGGGAAACCTTGCACCAGAATTTGTCTTGCCTACATCGGCTCCAAGCTCCCCGTGGGAGAATCAACACTTCTTTACTTGTACAAACCCACAAAAATCATAGCCAAAGTCCCATTTCTTAACGGTTTCTGTTTACATTGTCACCAAACTGACATTGTTCTAAGAAACATAATTAACGTGTCCCAGGTAAACTTATTTGGGCCCAATGTCCTTTAGAGAACAGATCTGCTCCTCTCCCATGGAAGACATGACAGTCACCACCAGATCCTTCCCTTCAGCAAAACCATCTTTGATCTGCAACAAATAAAAAATAAAAGAACAGATACCATTAAAGCTCCCAAAGATCAGCAAGGAAACAATAGTGGACAAGAAACGGTGAGAGAGCTTCCATGGATTGAACAAGAAGGAAATAATAAAGGAAAAGAGATGGTGAGAGCTTCCACGGATTGCAAGTCTTTCTTCTGCTTCATGAATACCATGAAACTGAATTTCATGGACAGGATTTTAATTAGCTTACTTGGCTTGCCAATCGCCAGGTCTCCAACTCTTTCGGGGAAAAAGGCATCTTGGGAGACAACAATAATATCTTAACAAGGAAAAACTAGAAGCATGCAAAGCATAGGTGCACCACAAGCTAAAAATTAAGAAAAGTTGAATAAAGTACAAAGTTATCATAAGTGAAAAATGTGTAATCAATTGCTTGCCATTACAAAACAAATCTCTGCTCCCAACTCACAAGTGAATATTTTATAACATTTCAACCATGTCCATAGCAACATAAGAGCAACCATCTGATAGCCTGTGAGGTCAGATGCACAAACCGTCTTTAGCCTGAATGCCCTGTGCCTGTCAAATAATAAGCAACAATAGCTCTCCATGACATCCAGCTATGGTGGACAATGGTTACCAGAGGATCTAGTCCAAATTAAATAATTTTAGAATGCATGCCAGTACTATGGATATGATCAATTAGCTTTTTGTCTCACCTATTCCTGTTTCCTTTGTCAACCTAGTTTTGCCAGCTGCCCCTATCAAAGGTCATGCCTCCATAAGCATCAACATTTGCCTGGTCATTTCTGTCAATACTTTTTTGATGGTGAAACAAATGGATCCAAATTCAGATTAAGCAAACTTGAATAGGATCCAAACAGTCCCATACAATCTACTTGATTTTCTAAGTATGTTTGGCTTGTAGATTAAAATCTACCAATTTGTCCTGCCCATTGGACTACCTCCATCCAAACTCACCCCTCCAAATACGGCTGAAACTGGCTCGGATATGGATTGAATACAAATATAGATACGGATATTAGTCGGATGCAAAAATTTATATCTATATTTGTTTTAAATAGATACGGATACAAATTGGACACTAGAAATATGAATGTAAAAAATGACATAAATCTGATAATTAATCTTTATGACTACATAATTAAAGATATTATTAAATGCATATTGGCATGTTAATATAATTGTATATTTTTCTTAAAAGTTAACGAGTGCTATATAAAATTACATAAAGCTACATGTAAAATTGAATATTTGGATACAGATCGGATAGTTGTCTATCCATATCCATTTTTCTTTGACGGATATGAATACAAATATGGATATTAGTCGGATGCTCAAAATTTTGTCCATATCTGGATAGATTCGGTTATAAAAATGAATCTGGTCGGATATTATCTGTACTACTCTCACTCCTACCTTCAAACCAAAGTCCTCACTAAAATAGATTCAGGCATTTATTGTACAATTTAATAACATATTAATAATTTTCCTTCTTCTGGTTGACCATTCAAGGAAAGTTAAGTTCAATCTGTCTCCATTTTTTTCTTTTGATAATTAGTGATATTATAATGAAAAGCAAGAGATGAAGAATTGCTTGGAAGCTTAGGGATGTTTGACAACGAAAAATTTTCAGGAGTCAGTACCCCAGTACTAAAAGAGTAGTTTATCATACAATTCACCTCCTATTGGACATTCATGATTAAAATCATGTAAATGCAAGCAGCTTCAGAAAAGCAGCTGAGGCAATAGTGGGAAAGTTGAAATAACGATGGGTAGTATTGAAGGGAAAAATATGATGCTTTCAATTCCAAATGAACTACTATCAAAGTTGAGATAGCTTCATTTCTTCCTTAACCAGTGACGATAATTAGGAGAAGAATAAAAAAGTCACCCCCAAATGACTGCACATTAAGATCTAAACCTCACCATGTCCACTTCAAGAAATCCTGCCTCAAGTTTGTTGAAAACTAGTGAGTGAAATGGTCCTCAATCTGGTTAATTAGATAGTGATACTGAACCAGAAGGGCACCTACTTTCACACTGCATTGCATAGTTTTTATTCTATAATGCCATTCGAAGGGAGAAAGACCAACACACAATCGTCAAATAGCATCTGACAGCCAGCCATCTCAAAGTAACACCAGATGATGTTGTACTTAATACAAATAAATATGCAACCTACTCAAAACCAAAAGAGAGAGAAAAACATCCATTGCATTCCTTTCTTTCAGGAACATCGCCAAAATTACTTACATTGCCTATGGAGGGAATCACAATGATTGATTCTCTCGACCAACATCATCGTTCAAAGTTTCAGTTCAAGTAGCATTGACCAACCCCTTAAGACCCATCCCAATAAACTAATGATGATTCTGAACAGTATGTGGAAAAGGAGAGTAACATTAGTGCATCTTTTTTTTTTTTAATCTCTGCTATTACAGGCATATGACTAACCTTGACACGAGGACAAAAGATCCATCAAATTTTCATTTTTCAAATCTTAAAAACGGTATAGAAAGTAAAATTTGACTTTCTGAAAGTAATTTGGCATGGTTAATAAAAAGAATTATAAGTCTCATGTCTTACCAAAGATGGAAGCATAAGTACTCCTCACTTTCCATGTTACATTGTCATTCCGGCTTGAAAGACATTGAAAAATAAATTCACATCCAGATGCTGAATTTAGTGTCACATGATCTTCTAATTTCAACTGCCTCCCAAGCCATACACTCAGCCAACTCTCCTTCAGAGGTTATCATGGTCATGTTCAGTGGCGAGTCCACGGACCCATTATCTTGAATATCTTAACCAAGTTAAAGGAAAACATTATTAAATGGGGAAAAAAATCATCGTACAGTTCACAATGTTGGGCAACAAAGGGTCCAATAAAACATGATGAATGTCATGGAAATGAAGAGTACAAAGATGGGATACATGGTAGAACTAGAGAGGATTGAGTAAGGCATGAGTACAATGGATGGGTTTTAAGAGTTGCATCAATTGAGAACAAAGTGGCACAGAACAAAATTTAGATGGCATGGGCATGTAAAATGAAAACCAAGAACATAGGGAGAGGTAATTAACTTTGTATCATAGAAGCAAGGAATGAAGAAAACAATATGGTAAACCTTGCAACGCAATAACAATCAAATTGGTGCCAGATAAGAAAAATTAGTAATTGAGGGTTCATAAGCAAACACCAAATTGATGGGACAATGATCAATGGTTATGGTTATTGTATGATAAAGAAACCCATGCTAAGAAATCTTCTTCAAACTTGCAGAATGCAAGTTTAATTTTGAAAAAAATGCTTCAAAAGTTTTCTTAAATGCATAAATTACCTGATACAGTAAACTTAGTCCTGCAAAACAATTGCAGGTAGTTCACTCCGACATCATTGGCTTGCTTTCGATTCTAGGCAAACCCAAAAAAAGTTTAGTTTTAGAGTTTCAGTGGGAACTTTAAACCATGTTTCTTAGTTCCGCATCTGTATGAGGCATTTTTAAACCATATTTTCTTTCTCAATATGAAGACTGCTAATACCAATAATTTATAATCATTCAACCAATTATTCATAAGATTCCTAATAGATTTGTCTTAGAAATGTACTTCTAGAACAAAGATTCCGAGCATTTGCAAATTCCAGATGAAGCAAGGAAATGTACAAAGCTTGCGAGATCTTGTAATATAATGTTCATAAATTATCCTATGAATCCTCACAACAGATAAGTAATGCAATTCATATTGAGCGAAAGTAAAATAAAATTTGACAAAAATGAAGTCCCCAATTTCTTCAGAAGATGAAGAGACTAGAAAGTTCTAATAAGCAATTCCAAAATCCGTTATGCTGTGGCACGTCAGAACTCTTTTTCGTTCCAAAAGGTCTGTTTTCATAGCAATTAAAACAGCCTTTCTGGCGACCTTTCTCAGTTCTTCAAATAGAATATTCAAGACCATATACATTGGGAAGGACTTTTCACAGAATGATGTCACTTTCATATATTATTCTAGGCTTTCCAGGTCTCATGAGTTTTCCCCTGCTTGACCATTGAACAATCAAGATTACTTCCCCCCCGCCCCCCCCCCCCGCCAAAAAAAAAAAAGAAAAAAAAAAAGGCACATGTGCTCAAACGTGCATGCACAAGGACGAAAGAAGAGGACAAAATATCTTGTAACAGTGATATGCTTTTCCTGCTACCCTCTTATGTCATCCTTACCAACCACCTAAATTAAATAATACTAGCTACTTAAAAGTGTTTTCCCCCTTTCCTCATTAAGTCATGCATATATATATATATTGGTTAATATAAAATATGAGGTTCTTCAATCAATTTAGTTCTCTTTTGACAACTATATTTGATTCTCCCAGTTTTAATAAATTTATCTTCCCTCCAAAAAAAAAATCAACCCATGAAAAATCAATTTTCCATAAATCATCTTCAGCTTTCTTAGCAGATGAAAATAATTGAAAGTTTGAAACCAATTCCCATCCTCTGCTTGATTACTTAAAAACTAAAATTAGCTATAATAAACAAAAACTAAGACAAAAAAATCAAGGTGCAAGTCATCATGAGAAGTTTATTTTTTAGCAAGGTTTTGAGTCAATGCAGTTCTTATTAAAATGAAATAGAACCATATACAAGAAGACCAAGGAAATCTATGTACGATATAGTAAAAGATCATAAACAAAATGATGGAGATCATATAAACATAAATTTAAATTTGTAAATAACTGCATCAACTTTCACATAAATTTCCCTCAAACATGAAGGGTTCATATATGGGTGTTTTCCACAAGAAAAAAAATGAAGTACAAAGTTGAGGCAGATCTACAAATTGATAAAGACAAAGAAGTTGAGTACTCATGACCCTAATGAGGCTACTATCATGAGGAAACACCTAGGCCATGAATGAAAAGTATGGTCTTGTGATGAGGCAGATCCTCTATCAAAAGTTCACCTCACAACAGGAGCATAGACAATAAACATAGAATTGTATATGGGGATAAAGGAGATGCTGTAAAGGAGGCCTATATAATGCCAAACAACCAACTAGGCCTCTTAAAATTATGAAACCAAACAACGTAGAGCTGCAAATTAGCAACAATTGCTAGCAACAAGGTACAAGGAGATTCCATAAGTAGCAGCATTCCTGCATTAAAACAGATGATGTTGGAAATCCACTAGCACATGATATGTGCAAGATGAGCCATTAGTGTTAATCAAGGAATGCCAAACCAACTCAAATTGGATGGTTTGGTCTGTACCAAACCGAACCAATGCTGACCTAGGATGATTCAACTGTGCAGGTCGGTTCGGGTTATAAATCACTCCACTCCTTTTTTTTTTCTGCTGAGACATATGTCGCCTCTTCGAGAGCCTTCAAGGGCTTTCTCTCCGCTCTCTCCAACTCATGATCCCTCCATCACATCTTTCTCATTGTTGGTGATTAGTTACCTCAATGCCACCATCTCCACCTCCTTCCCCTCTCTCCTTTCGAATCTGCACCTTCGATGACTTCCTCCGTAGCAACTTAGGACCTCACCCAAAAACACCGGCTGAAAGATATTATTTGAATATCTTAGTCTTATATAAATATCCAAGATCTTCCTAACGAATAACCAATGTGAAAATAAATACATGCCTGCATGGATCATCACATATTTCCCTATTTAAGTCATCGTGTCCTTCCTAGGTTAAGGATCTAAATCCAAGCAAATCCATTTACAAACACCATAGTTAGCCCATGGTTAGTCCTAATGAACCCATGCTGTAGTATCTTCTAGCCACATAAGTTATGGGCTAGCTTGGCTATGATACCACTAAGTATCACGTCCCAAATCTAGAATTGAAGAACATAACATGACTGTGATACCATGGGGTGTCATCCATAATACCATGAAGCCCGAAAAAGAAAGTTTGTATAATTTTATACACTTTTTTTTTAAGGTTATGTTATCATGGGTGACATCTCATGGTAGCATGACCATGTCATGTTTCAAATTTGGGTTGTGACACCCTCGTCTAAGGTCCCATATCGATGTCAATTTGTGTGCAATTACTCCATCCTCATCCTCATCGATGACATCGCTGCCCTCACCTCCATCTTGCTCCTCAACAGCAACAGTCTCTCTCTCTCAAGCGAAGGCCTTGGCCCTCCCTCTCTCTTCTTCCCCCTCCCTCTCTTCCTCCCGCTCCTACTTGCCCCCCCCTCTCATAGGGCTAAATCAACATTTCAAATTCTTAATTCCTTTTAATTTTGGTTTGTCGGTTTGATTCGATTTCAATGGGTTACATAAATCAATAAAACGACAACCGAACCAAAATGATGGTTTTTTTATTTTATTCAACCAAATTGAACCAGTTAAACTGCCAAGCCGCAATATTTGGTTCGATTCGGATCAGGTTGGGTGGTTTAGACAATTTGAATGAAATTTTTTACACTCCTAAACAAGGTTTCCAGTACCGGTACCGGGTGCCGTATCGGTAGCCGGCCGGTACCGGTTCGGTACCGAACCGTACCGTATGTCGCCGGTATCGAACCGTACCGTGCCGACACACGGTACGGCAGGGCGTACCGGTTCAAACCGTTATGCCCAATTTTTTTTTTTTTTGATTTTTTTGCAATTTTAAGGTTTTTATTTTAATTTTTAAGGGTTTAGGGTTTAGGGTTTATTTTTTAAGGGTTTAGGCCAGTTTAGGATTTAGGGTTTAAGGGCGTACCGCTTTAGGGTTTAGGACTAAATACTAATATTTAGGATTATTTTTAATTGAAATAAAAAAAATGATAATTAAACTAAGATTATCAGCAATTAATGAAAGTAAAATGTGGCATAAATATATAATTACATACCAATGTCTAGAATTGGGTAGAGTAACGATGTCCATAAATATAGGGATCATGTATATACTCTGTAGAAAATTCGGCATGTCCCTCCTGCCAGGCAGCATGATACTCCTCTAAGCTCATCCCAGGAGGTATGCGTGATGGGTCATAACTAATCGCAGATCCCTCTCTGATATCTCGATTCTGAGAGCTGTCCAGAGACTGACGATATGGCAGTGCAGGTGCAGAGGGGAATCCAAATATACCAGCAACAAAATCAGATACATAAGATGCTCCGGGATAATACATAGATGCTGACGTCTCGGATGCACCATATGGATCATATGGACTAGAAGCTGCCGGTAGCTGCGGATAAGAGGATCCTGAATATGAGGATGATCTAGATACATCCATGGATCCTACTCCACGTGTAAGATCTGTAGCTGTATCGTGTCCCGAACGACCATGCGGAGCCCGTCGCCTATATGAAATCGTATCACCACGAGGTTTATCAGATGGTGCTCCATGATCTGTATCCTGCGTAGCATGGAAAAACTACGACTCCCCAGTGAATCGAATAGGATTAGGTGGCTACGACTCCTGTCCTCCTGCCCCTTCCTGATCACTAGATCCTCCACTATCTGAAGCACTATCATCACTGTCTCTGGTATCTGAATCTGAGTGGACTGAGTGCTCCGATGGAGGTGCAACTGTCTTTCCTTTTCCTCTGTCTCCAGGTCTACTAGATGGTGGGGACGGACGATGTGCTGTATCCGCTGGAGCCTTGTAAGGAATATGACTTGTTGCCCATTGTCCAGCATCCACCTCAGCCTCACTAGCTACAAAACTAGCTGGTCGAGGAAGCGATCCTGGCTCATCAAGCTCTGGCTGCTGCTGCTGACCCATGACCCACCCAATCATTGGATCTTCATCCTCATCAACATATGAACTTGCAGTGGGATCGGGATATTTCAATTCTACTTCTTCCTGAATACATTTTAGCCTCAACCTTAAATTATAGTGTACATACACAAGATCGTTGAGGCATTTCTGTTTCAGACAGTTCCTTTGCTTGGAGTGGATAAGACCAAATGTAGATCAGTTGTGCTCACATCCACTGGATGATACCGTCTGGGAGAGGATCTTCACTGCAAGAACCTTCAAATTTTTAGCAGATCCACCAAAATGCACCCACCATTCAGCTACAAAAGATATTACATCATTTAGAATTTTAGATTTGACAAAATAAAAAATTTAATCCTGATATAATATTAGACTTATTCCTTAGTAGTACCTATTAGGATTCATCTTTGATTTACTTCTGACCGCTACAGTGGATCCAAATAAATCTGTGCCCTCCCTAAAAAATTTCGTCTGCCAGAAAAAAATTTGTTAGCTTGTTGAAATTAATGCTCTTAAAAATTATTCAATAATTTCAACCTTACTTCTTCAAGGCACATAGCAGCGATATCTGGATCGGGCTCCATCTTATATATAACATTGCGTAGGGCAAACATAAAATCCTCATCCATGGCAATGTCCGGTTCGGAGTACTGAAATCTCGGATTTAGATAGTAAGCTGCACATATATTCTAAGAATCAGCCAAGCGTATTTGTATGAATCTAATTGAAACTTAATTTTTAGGAACTTCATAAAATACTACGTACTTGCTAGATGCAAATCCGAACTTATTTGAAAACTCCATCTTCTATCAATGATCCGGATATACTCATATGCATGTGATAGATCTGCCTCCTGGATCTTTTCCTTTGCCCTTTGCATCATGAAATATAAGAAGCCCATCTGAGCATATCTCTCAAAGTCCACGGCACGAAGTACCTCATATAGAGGCTTGATAACCTCCACTATCCTCTCAGCCCGCTGCCAGAATGTGTCTCGTCACTAAATTCTCCACATTGCTTTCCTCAGTATTTATCCTGGCATATCTGCTCTCCTGCCAGTCCTGACTGACAAACATCTGACGTAGCTCTGCTTTCTTGCCAAGAAGACTATCAAGTGCAATATAATTAGTTGCAAACCGTGTGACCCCCGGTCTCAATATTTTCCCCTGTAAAACTCCTCATCAATGATAAGACCCATGTATGGTTATATATAAATCTGGTGATAGACTGTGCTAGCTCAACAATCTTCTGCACCCTGCGAATTTTACCAATATCCATCAACATGAGGTCTATACAATATGCAGCACAAGGGGTCCAGAAAATATACGACCGCCGCTCCATCAAGATCTGCCCTGCAACCCTGTACTGTGATCCATTATCAGTGATGACCTACACGACATTATGCTCTCCCACCTGATCAATCACATCCTCCATCAATCTGAGGATATAACTGGCATCATGCACCTGATCTGAAGCATCAATAGACTTCTGAAAAAAGTCTTCCCATCACAATAAGTCAAGAAATTGATGATGCTCCGTATAGTAGGACCAGTCCAATCATCACACATCACCGTCAATTCATACACAGGCCACTTGCTCTGATATGAGGATATCCATCCTTCTAGCTCCTCATTGCTGTCTAGAAGATGACCATAGATATCCCTCGATGCTAGAGGATCTACACCTATACCAGCAGCCTGTATAGATGAAATACAGAGCGATAATATAGATTGTCTGCTGCATGGACTGGAATATGACTGAAATGAAACCAGGAGGAGATGGCCCGCCACATATCCTTCTTCTTATCCTTTTTCAGCATCGTGTCAATCCTTTGTTGCTTGGAATCTCTACTGGAAAATGCATGTGGATCGACATCATGGATAGTGGCTCCCTCTGGAATGTCCCTGGGCCTGGAAGACTTCCTCTTACTGCCAAATGCTTCCAACATGGATGCAATGCAGCTAGTGCCTCTCCTGACGGGCTCTCTGACTGAGATCCTCCTAAACTGTATCTCAGACTCTCTTGGAGCACTAGCAGAAACGGATCCCGATCCTAACTCAAGCTGATGGCCCGAATCGCTGTCTATGCCTTGCTGCCTCTGCTCATACAAGCTCGCCTGAATAGCAGCCTCCATCTGTGCCTCCTCATCAGAAGGAATAAATGCTTCCTCTGACTCCTTGGAGTGATAAGAAGGTGGTTCTACGGCTCTACGGTCCACCTCTGCCTTCTTCTTTGCTGCTCTTTCCTTCCCAGCTTTAAATTCAGCAAAGTATTTCTTCATCAATTGACGGACCTCCTGTGGACACTGTCGGCATGCAAATACATCAGGATAGCCGCCAGCCAAGTACTGCTTCAACCTTGTTATCCCCCATCTTTGAATTCGATATTGCACCACTTACACCTCCAGTGATGCCGACCCAAGAGCATCTCTCCATGTGACCAGCCAATGTCCCGCTCCGGATCCTTCTTCCTCCTTGATGGATCCATACCTAAATATTTAAATTACATATAAGGTCAATAATAATCTTTATTAATTAACACTTTATTAACCTAATTTTTAAAATTTATTTTGTTTTTTTTAATTTTTTATTTAAAAAATTCAAAAAATAAAAAAAAATAAAAACAGTTTTAAATTTTAGATTCATGTAGGATTCCATCATACATACTACATATATTTTTTTAAGATCCTAGAAATGTATTAAAAGTCAATTTTTTTTCAATGTAAGACCTACGGGCACTATTCATAAGATGCACAAAACTTGAATAAATCGACATGAAATTTATAATGAGAGTAGCTTACAAGCCCTAGATTAATAATTTATAATTTATTAATCCAAAATTAATTTTTAATTTAAAAAATTATATACTTAATAAAAAATTAAAATTTTAGTATCATTGCGTAGATCTATCCTAGATCTACCACATAATCTAAAATCATTGCCAACAAATAAATTTTGACAGCATTTCTTCTTATTTTTCTAATTTACACGGATTTTAACAAAATTTAACGCTACGAAAGATGAAAATACAGAAAAAGAAAGGTATACGTACCTTGATTCTACCTATCCCTTCGATTTTTGCAGGTTGAATTGGGTTGAAATTGATCCACGAATTTTTTTTCTACGTTTTTCCTTCCACGGTGCGCTGCAGCAGAGAACACAGAGAGCTCGTAAGAGCTCTGTGTGCCTTTCCTTAATTAAAAAGAAAGGCATCTCCCCCTCCCGACAAAATGTCATATGGCTACAGTAGCCATGTGACAATGCCAAAAAAATTTGCCCCCCTTCACAAACCGTATCGGTCCGAACCGGGCCGAATCGATCGGTTTGGGCCCGTTTCGACCAGTTCGGGTACGGTTCACATCGGTTCGGGCCCGGTTCACATCGGTTCGGGCCCGGTTCGGTGTGGTAAGGTATTTTTTTTTTGTTTTTTAAATGGGGCTGTGCCGTTTTTTAAAGCCGAAACATGCCGGCCGGCCGTCGGTTCGGTACGCCCCGAACTGGCCGGTTCGGCACGGTTCGGAAAACATTGCTCCTAAATCATAGTATGCAAGCGCAGTAGTAAAGTCTCATGGCAAGAATCTTATACCAAAGGAGTTAAGTCCAAAAAGAAGTTAAGTCCTAAAAGAAGCAATGGATAAAAAGACAATATACTTGAAATTATAGCAATTTGTCTTGCAATTGTGCATGTCTAATAGCAAAAGAGACAAATATTATCAGGATATAGTGCTTGCCTTGTGCAAAAGGCTAGTATGATAAGTGAATGGATGGCAAAACATTAGTCTGAGAACATATAGGGCAAGTTGGGCAGATATGGCATATTGTAAGCATAAAGAGTGGGAAAAATAATGGTGGCTCCACTAGAGGAAAAAATTTGTCAATGAGACAAATATTCATATGCCAAATGAGAAGGTCAAGAAGACATGCCATCCAATCAATCAAATGGTGCACCAAGTAAAGATCATCATTCAGCAGCAAGGATTAAGAGGAAAAATAAAAGAGTACATGAAATAATCATAATTCACCATGGACAAGATGGTGCAAATTTGTGAGTGGAATTTGAGGCTCTAGGAAAAATGAGATGGCAAACAGATTTGAGTCATAAAGCTGTTGTGATGAAAGCAGACAGATTAGAGAAAAAGAAAAATTAACGTTGCAAAATGTGCTGAATATACAAAGCTACAGTAAACACAAAAAAGACCAGCCTCTTGACCCAAAGAAATAGCAACCCCACGCATAAACCAGTTAAAATAAGTGGACCCCACCGACCAGAGATCAGATCCAGAAAGAAATTAAAAAAAACACAGACAAGCCACTAATTTGTGACATAAACTGAACTATGAAGGATCAACATCTTTAATTAGTACCATCTGTAGTGTCCAAAGCAGATCCGGTAGACTTGATAAGTCACATAATCAGTGTTACAGCAATCAAAAAATAAAACATGATTAGAAATTTAAAACAAAATCTAACAAATATTGCCAGACAATCAGAACCTAATCAAGAAAACCCCTTTGTTTCTCCTAAACAATGAATTGTCATAGAAATTAACAAACTACAAGGATTACATTAGACTTGGCTAATTGTTAAATGATGACTCATTATTATAAGGTGTAATTGGCCAAAGATATAGACCTGGGCAAGCAGAGTCTCATCAGTGGGAAGCTTCAGGTCATCCTTTGTGTTCCCACTCTCCGTCAAAAGACTCACCTGCAAGATAAGAACTCAGCCCAACTGGTTCACAACATGAACAAGGTTCTACATATCCCGGTATTGTATGAATCCCAAAATGGAGATTGAAAGGTAGTGAATGGGCATACAAAACCATCTTCAGATATATCAATAAGTTGATAGTCAGTGCGAGTAACATGAGGAACCTGCACAAATCAACAAGCAAAGGATTTAAAACTGAATCTTAAAATGATTTCCATACTTCTGTGAAGGGTGGAAAATGCAACAATGGATTACATCACAGTTATGGGATGAAGGAACAATATCCTCAAGCTTTTTGGAATTGAAGATATCAATAGCAACAAAGTGGCACTTGGCATGACCATGCTTGCCTGTTTTAGAGGTTGAAACCTCAACAACCTACAACAAATTCATTCTAATGTTAATATTCAGCAATATATAAAAATAAGAGAGAGTGTAGTTGAATGATCCAACAAACTTTAAGGTTTGTTCTCCATTAGCAACTAGTGGATGGTAGTCAACACATGGACAATGAGCCAACCAAAGAAACCCCATTCACCTCATCATTACAAACTATAAAATAAACTTAAATCATAAGTAGATGGTAGGATGCCAACATGCAGCTTAAACAAATGGTAATACTTCGTGCATATAATAGAATCAAAACAATAATCTAGATATGATGACAGAATGCTCTTTAAACATTAATCTAAGCTGAAATAGAAAAGAAATTGAAACAAGGAACAGCAGAACCTGTGTCTAAAACCTCCTGTCTTTGTTATATTTTCTAGCAAGTTTGAATTTGGCCACGTACAGGATGTATTCAGGATCAAGGCCTTTGGGGGCCCAATGGCATATATCTATTAAAGAGGATAAATAACAATCTGCAAAATGTGAAGTTTCATTCATGAAGTAGACATTAGAAATTTTGCTTTTTGCTTGTTGATTTCTGGTTCAACTGATGGGTTCTTAAGCATATAGAGTGCAAAATCTACGGCAAACATCATGAGCCCAAAAAAGAATTGTAATTATCATCATCATCATCCCGGCCTTTTGCCAACAAATATCAGGTCAGCTACAAAGAACATCTGTAAGTTGAGTAGGTTCCACGAAAAGAATTTAGATCTTACAGCTAGCTTAACACCTCATGCCAACCGTTTTGATTAACACTCACATCATATCAATGTAATAAACTTATAAGCATATACTAAAGCTGCAAGACATACACCTGCAAATTTAATAACAAGGCCTAAACCGAAACTTATTTGCATACAGAATTGTAGAACTGATCCTTTTTTTTTTTTTTTTTTGTGAAGTAAAATATAGTAGAAATTTCCAAAAGATTAACTAAAAATTTTCTAACAATTTTGTACCCTAGAATGAGAACCACTCATTGCATGTGTTAATACAAGCATCAGAAAATTATCAACTCGATCTATACCACATTCCTCACACAAATACAATCATCAGTCCAAGCTATTACAGAAAGTCAAGTAAACAATGGATAAAGATCATCCAAACCAAATAAAAGGCCCTAGTGAAGATGAAGAAAAGATAAAAAGACAGGCACATTCTGCCTTCCTATGCCATCAGTAGATCAAATGGCAACATATCTACAAGCACATAAGACTGTCACATGTGGACTATTGAAAAGGGACAAGGTACGGACATCATCTTCATCCATATCTATGTTACTGACATATATTTATGTTCATTTATTATATCTTCTTGTTCCTAAATAAATATACAATTTCTAGGCCACAAGGCAGCCCTAAAAAGAATCAAAAACTATTCCAAGTGAACATTGATATAAATGGAACAACCTCAGATTCATTGAATGTAGCATATTTCCTTACTGATAAAAATCCATTGAAGAGCCAGTCAGTGAAAAACTTTGGCCCTACAGTACCAACACTTTGCCCCAGGACAATGAACATCATCACCAAACACATAAATCCAGAATTAAAAAACAGAGACATTCCTCTTCAACCATCTATGTCACGCTCTGGTTCGAGACCTAAACCAAGCATATGATAGACGGCCACACCTCCTTAGGATTTGATCCCATCAAACATGCAAAGCCTACCTTTACAACAATTTACGAGTCCTAAACCAATTAAACAGGCAGTGGTAGAAAGCAAATTCACTATTTTTTTTATTCAATTATAGAAATTTTCATTAAGACCGACAAGAAATGAAATTTAACTAAAAAATTCTAAATAAAATATAAACCAAGAAAATGACATCTAAATTCTAAGGTCCTCATTGACTAGTCCCAATGCTCAAATGATCTTCTGGATCTGTAACAAAAATACGATAAACAGAAAATGAGCATTATAAGCTCAGTAAGTTATCATAATCTCTAATTTATGCAACATATAATTTAATAATTATCCCTAAAATATAAACTAATCTGACATATTAAATAAATCAACACAAATTTCTAATTATGTATATTTGAATATAATATATTTCAAAAATAACCATGGATGGTCATCTACTTCTACTTCACTCTCCTAGTCCCTCTAACTATGGCCACGATCAACCCGTTGCTAGTCCAAAAAGACTAGATCCTCACTATACATACCGTCCATTAATCATGCACCAATGATCGCCACACTAAAGGTCCAGAAGGATGTCAGCTCTTATATCACACGAGAAAACATGCATCCTCAGCACCAGCAATCATCCCTCCTGGCTAGGTCCAGAAAGAAACTAGCTCTTGCTACACATATCATCCATCGATCATGTACCAGTGATCGTCCCACTGGAGGTCCTGAAGGAGTCTAGATCCTAACTCATGTGATTATAATCGGACCAAAGAGCATCAACATCAGCAAACATTACATTTTTGATGCAATTCAATACAACTCATTTTCAGGTATGCAACTTCATCATTTTATAAAACACAATAGAAATATAATGCAATAACAATTTAATTTTTTAAATAGGACATGCTTGGTAAAATCTATATTGGGTAGGCCAGCTCACACCCTCTTGGTTCGTCCGGATGGGGGGTCTGAGCCCACGGAATGTGGGTGCCACTGTTAAGGTGAGGCTGGTGCCACGTCAATGCCCCTTGGTCGGTGCTGCGGTACTCGTCCCCAGGAAGCCGACTCGAGGAGGCTAGTACGCTGGGTTGCTCTTGCGAGGGTCGACTCGAGTGCCCCGGGGTTGCTGCGCTGCCGATTTAAGAGAGATAAACCAGCCTCTTATAATAGGGACGTTTCTTTTGTAAGAATGGTTAGGGGCATCGATCCAATAACTGGTATCAAAGTCGAGGTCTCGAGTTCGAACCGCATGCGAAACCCTTTTTCGAGTGGTTTCACTGGGGGGATTGTTGGGTGGGCCAGCTCACACCCTCTTGGTTCATCCGGATGGGGGTTCTGGGCCCACGGAATGTGGGTGCCACTGTTAAGGTGAGACTGGTGCCACGTCAACACCCCTTGGTCGGTGTTGCGGTGCTCGTCCCCAGGGAGCCAACTCGAGGAGGCTAGTACGCTGGGTTGCTCTTGCGGGGGTCGACGGGATCAGCTCGAGTGCCCCGGGATTGCTGCGCTGCCGGTTTAAGAAAGATAAACCTGCCTCTTATAATAGGGACGTTCTTTTTGTAAGAATGGTTAGGGGCATCGATCCAACAATCTACTAGAAGTTAAAATAACTTACCAAAAATAATTCTACCAATATTTTGCAAATTCGAATACTAGATCCGGTGCTCCTCTACCAACAAGGTGATGAAGACTGGCAAAATAATTTAATTATATAATTAATTTTTTATTTAAGAAAAATGAACTAAAATAAGGAAAGAGGCTCTCGGTCAGGTTTAGATCTTGGCCTAATCATGGATTTGATTTGGTTTGATTGACGAAAGGATCGGTCTAGATTTAATTAATTAATTAATTAATTTTTCTTTTCTTTTTTTTTTTCTCTTCTCTTAATTCTTCCTCTCTGCTCTCTCTTCTCTTCTCTTTCCCTCTCTTCTCTCTTCTCTCTTCTCTTCTCTCTCCCTCTCTCCTCTCTCTTCTTTTTTCTATGTTTTCCTTCTTTCTTTCTATTTGGCCGAACCAAGTCTTCCCGTGGTTTTTGAAAATCAAGGAAAAGGAAAGAGTCAAGGCAGTGGTCCGACAACTCGATTGGAAAGGGGTAGGGGTCGGGGTGGTGCAATCGATGGCGATCTGGCCACCAACAAGGGAGCCGAATGATGGAGGAAAAGAACAGGGCATTGCCTCTTGTTGCCATAATGGCAACACCTAAATACCAAAAAAAAAACACAGAGAAAGGAGGGAGGCTTACCGGCAAGGTGGCGATGGCAAGAACGCAACCGGCGATGCCAGTTTTTGGTGGCAAAAGGGGGTCCAAAGGCTTCCAAAACTCTCGGATCAAGGAGGTAGAGGCGGATTTAGGAAAAGGAGAGAAGTCTTTGGGTGGTGGAGGCTTGATTTCGATGACCCAACAATCACCGGAGATGGAAAAGAGGGCGCTGGAAGCTTGGTTTTGGTTCGATAGAAGGCGATGTAGGGGGAGGTTTAAAGAGAGGGCTTCGAAGGGATAGACTCGACTTAATGGTGGATAAGTCTGGCCATTCGTCAATCCAACCAACCTCCAATGGTCCTTTGATCGTTTCTCACCCTTCCATGACGATCTCGTCGATCATCCTGGCAGATTCAAAACTCGAACAAGCAAGGGATAAAATCCCGTTTTGAAATTGTTGCCCAGAAATGGAGCCCAAAAGAGGGGGTGAATTGGGTCTTTCAAAAATTAAAGCAATTATGTGTCGGTCTTGAAGTGTTTGTGAGCAATGTAAGTAAACACAAGGATATGAAGCGGATAACAGTAAAGTAAATGCAAAGAATAAAGTGCAAGTAATAGGAAGAGCAATCACACACAAACACCAAGGTTTATAGTGGTTTGGTGCACTCCAAGCTCCTACATCCACTTGCCAAGCCACCCTTGAAAATTTTCACTATAATCTCTTCAAGATTACAGCCGACTTGTTTTACAAGGATCACAAATCAAAATCTAAGTTGGTTTTGTCACCTAGGCTCACCAACAACCTTTACAACTTGTTTTATCTTCGGGCTCACAAGTTAAACCCTAGTTGGTTTTGTACCTTTGGCTCACCAACAACCACGTCAACCTACTTTCAAGAAACCCTTGAAAGCTAGGTCAACAAAGTATAAAGATAAAGATACAATATAAAAGCACAATCAAACTCTTTTCTAAAGTGGAATGTGGAAGCTTTGAGGCTCTTGAAGATGCTTGTCTTGTCTTCTCTTTGGAATCTTCTTCAATCTCACTTTTGAAATGATGAAATGATAGGCTTATAAGCTTTTTCAGGAAATCTCTCCTTTTATGACTTTTGGAAGTGAAGTTCTTGAGAGAATATTGACTTTTGAGTATTCAATGGAGTTCAATGGTGTTCAATGCTTCATGAATGAGTTTGGTAAAGCTTAAATACTTCAAAAACTTCCAAAAAATAGTTTGAGACCGTTGGATGATCAAAACTAGCCGTTGGGAGCTTGAAAAGACGAAATCTGCAACTCAGAAAATAGATCCGTTGAAGCTGTCAGAACTCGTGAGTCAACACTTGACTTCCAGGTGTCGACACTTGGTTTCTTGGTGTTGACATTTGGTCCTGCAAGTGTCAACACTTGAATTTCAGGTGTCGATACTTGAATTTCATGTGTCGACACTTTGACACAAAAATCCTCAAAATGGCAAGTTCTGTATTTTCAAAAAAGTCTCAGGCCTTGAGTCGACACTTAAATTCCAGGTGTAGACACTTGTGTCTCAGGTGTCGACAATTTGATTCCAGATGTCGACACTTGGCGTGCCAGTGAAGAATTTTTGCATGCCAAATGCTTAAGTGTCGACACTTGGTGAGTCTTGAGTCGACACTTGGTTCTGCAGTTAGCCAAAAACATGTCGCAACAACCCAAAAACATAAAGTTCTTCAATGAAACTTTAAATACACTTATATAAGCAATGATTGATCATTTTTTAGTCTTTTTTTAGGTGAGAAGACTTCTTAAAACATGAATTTTGCTCAGCTTCAAGATATTTTTATTTTGAGAATTTGAGGTGCCTATATCCTGTAACTCATAACCATAATTGAAACATTAGTACAAAATATGTACTCAACGTTTTGTTAGTCATCAAAATCAAGGGCTAAATCCAACAGAGATTTTTTTTAACTTTAAACTGAAGTCGGCAAGCCTTGCCGACTTCAACCCAAGATGGGTCCAAATAGGCTAGGTTTCACATTCTTCCCTCCTAAAACAAAATTTCAGCCTTGAAATTAACATGCCTGATTCATGAAATAGCTGAGGATACTTGGTTTGCATGAACTCTTCAAGTTCCTAGGTGACTTCTCGCTCTGAATGGTTGCTCCACTGCACTTTAACATAAGGAATAATACACCGTCTCAAAACTTGCTCCTTCCTATCCATAACTCTCATAAGTCGCTCCTTATAAGACATCTTCTCTAAGCTAAAGTGGTCCAAACTCGACCACATGATTAGGATCAGGTACATTCTTTCTCATGATGCAAACATGAAATACATTATACACTCCAACAAGAGGTGGTAAGGCAAGATAGTAAGCTACTACTCCAACCTTCTCCAAGATTTCAAAACGATCCACATACTGGGAGCTTAGCTTACCTCGCACCTCGAATCTAATCACTTCCTTAGTAGGGGACACTTTGAAAAATACATGATCTACTTGGAATTCTAATTCTCTTCTCCTATTATCCGCATAGCTCTTTTGTCAGCTTTGAGTTAAAAGAAGCCACTTCCTGATAAGCTAAATTTTCTCTATAATTTGTTGAACAATTTCTGGCCCCAAAAGTCTCCTTTTATGAACATCACATCCCAACAGACAGGAGTCCTACACCTCCTCCTACACAGAGCTTCAAAAAGAGCCATCTAAATAAAAGCTTAATAACTATTATTATATGCAAACTCCACCAGTAATAAATGTTCATCCCAAGATCCCATAAGATCTAATACATATGCTCTTAACATATCTTCCAACGTTTGAATAGTTCTCTCTGACTATCCATCTATTTAGGGATGAAAGGCTGTACTGAATTCTAACTTGGTTTTCATAGCTTGATGCAATCTTTTCCAAAATTGTGAGACAAACCTTGTATCCCTATCAGATACAATAGATACTGGAATACTATAAAGTCTGACAATTTTATCTATATACACCTTAGCTAATCTTTTCAAAAAAAACTTACTTTGATAGGAAAGAAATGTGCCGACTTAGTCAATCAATCCATAATCATCCAGATGGCATCAAATTCTCTGAGTCCTTGGCATCTTGAAATAAAGTCTATTATGATATGCTCCCACTTCCATATTGAAATAGTAAAAGATTGCAGTGATCCTGCAGGCCTCTGGTGTTCAGCTTTTACTTGCGGACAAGTTAAGCAATGAACGATATATAGAGCTATTTTTCTTTTCATACCACTTCATCAGAAATCTTTCTTAAAGTCCCTATACATTTTCATACTCCCAGGATGCACTGTGTAGCAAAGTTATGATCCTCTATTAAGATTTTCTCTTCAAACCTGCATTACTTGGAACACATAATCTATTTCTAAATCTCACGGATCCATCATCATGAATTCTAAACTCCGTTGTCATCTCAAATTGTACCTTCTCCTAGCTCTTTGTAATTCTGAATCATTTATTTGGGATGCTTTAATTCTATCAATCAAGGTAGATTATATACTAAGAGCAGAGAGCATGACTTCAAAATTATGCAACCGTACCTCGATATCTAGCTTTTCAAAATCTTGAAGAATGTCCTTCTATGAAACAATTAAAGTTGCTATACCATCCACAGACTTCCTGCTTAAAGCATCGGCCACAACATTTGCTTTTTCTGGATGGTAATTAATTATTATATCATAATCTTTAATGAGCTCCAACCATCTTTTTTGCCTTAAATTTAGCTCCTTCTGAGAAAAATATTTAAGACTCTTATGATCTATAAAAATATCACAAGGTAATCCATATAAATAATATCTCCAAATCTTCAGGACAAACTACTACAGCCAACTCCAGATCATTGATAGGATAATTCTGCTCATGAAATTTAAACTGTCTGGAAGCATACGCTATTATCTTCTCATTTTGCATGATGACACATCCCAACCTCTTCGAAAGGCATCACTGAAGATATAAAACCTCTACTTTCAGATGGTAGAGTAAGGACAGGAACTGATACCAAATACCTCTTCAACTCTTAGAAGCTCCTTTCACATTTCTTGGTCCATTCAAATTTTGTTTTTTTGTGAGTTAACTGGATCGGAGGTGCTGCTATGCAAGAGAATCCCTCCATAAATCTTCAATAATATCTGATTAGTTCAAGGAAGCTACGGACCTTTGTCATATTAGTTGGTCGACCCCAATCCATAATTGCTTATACCTTCACCGAATCAACAGATATAACCTCTTTAGAAATTATGTCTAAGGAAAGAGATACTCTCAAGCCAAAATTGACATTTTTTTCAATTTTGCATACAATCTTTGTTCCCTTGGTAATTACAATACTATCCTCAAATGCTCTTCATGTTCTTTCTGACTCTTGGAATATATCAGAATATCATCTATATATACAACTACAAACTAATCTAGGTAAGACTTGAATACTCTGTTCATCATATCCATAAAAGCTGCATAAGCATTTGTTAATCCAAAAGACGACTAAAAATTTATGATACCTATATCTAGTTCGAAAGGTTATTTTAGGAATGTTGTCAATCTTGATTTATAATTGATGATATCCAGACCACAAATTAATTTTTGAAAATACCTGACATCCTGAGGCTGATAAAAAATATCATCAATTCTAGGAAGAGGATACTTATTCTGAACTGTCAATTTATTTAATTATCTATAGTCAATACATAATCTCAGACTTCCATCCTTCTTGACAAAAAGCATTGGAGCACCTCACAGAGAAACACTAGACCTAATAAAGCCCTTAACAAGTAATTCTTGGAGTTGCTTCTTAAGCTCTTTTAATTCAACTGGAATCATTCGATATGGAGCTTAAGAGACAGATCCTGTATCAGGTACGAGATCACAGAAAATTCTCTCTCTATCAGGAGGCAATCTTGGCAATTCTTCAGGGAATACATCAAGAAACTCCCTCACTGCTGGAATACTTTTCAACTTCATCTCTCCTTGTTGAGAATCTAAGATACTGGCCAGGTAACCCATACAACCCTTTCTTAACATTCTACAGGCTTGCATAGCAGAAATCATTCTGGTAGTGATATTCACTCCACTGCCAATAAAGTAAAAGGTTCCTGTTCTGGAATCCGAAAGATTGCTTTCTTCCTGAAATAGCCCACTATGGCATAATAAGAAACAAGCCAATCCATTCCTATGATAATATTAAAATCCTTCGTCTCTAGAACCATCAAATTAGATACAAGATCATGACCTCCGATGCTCAGAGTGCAAGATGGATAAATTATATCCACCATAATGATACTCCCATTTGGGATAGAAATACATATTTCATAATTCAGTGATACAGGTACAATATTAACCTTCCTAGCAAATCCAGATGAAATAAAAGAATATGTCGCCTCAGAGTCAATTAAGATAAAAGCATATGCAAATACTACTTTAACAATACCTATCAAAATTGAAGTTCTAAAATTATTAATAATACATCTAACATATGAATTAAGCAAGCTAAACTTAAAAGATAGTTTTGGAATACTTATCACTACAGCATTTGATGCTTAAATATTTTGCTGAGTCATGGCATAAACATGGGCTTAGATCTTCTACTTTTGACGTTCTCTATATCCTACCCTGAGGGTTGGTCTTAAAAGGAGACTTGTGCATTTGGAGCAATCTAAGTAGGTGGTTTAGGTACATTCAGGTAGGGATGGTAATATCCAAGATTCTGGCGATAAGGAAATCTACAACCTTGTGGTCCTGCTGACCATAGCTAAAACAAGCTCCAGAAAACCAGCAACAATCTTGCTCTAAGTGGAAATCTCGATACTTAGTACAACAAGATTAATTTTTCTGCTGAGGTCCAATACCCTTCCCATGAGTTTCACGTTGCTCAGACTGATTATCAGGAAATTAGCCACCTTAATGCCCATCACATCTAGACCTCTTTTTTTACTACCGCTCCCTCTTTTGCTACATATTGTCAACTTCTTGCTCCACAATTTTAGCTTTATTGACCATATCTCGATATGAGACCAATTGCATTGACCTTACTCCAGCACAGATCCTGGGTCTCAACCCCTTTTCAAGCCTCCAGACTTTGACGCCATCTATAGCCACCTGATCTAGAGCATAATGGGATAGCTTAGTAAACTTGGCCTCATATTGGGTCACCATCATACTTTCCTGAATCAATCTTGTAAATTTACTTTCTTTTTCAAATCTGAAACTCAGAAAAGTACATATCTATGAATTCTTGATGAAAAGTATCCCAAGTAATTGGCCCATCAATCCCATGTTGCCTCTTGACAGCTTTCCATCATTCAAAAGCTTCACCCTACAATTGATAAGCAGCAAAATGGACCTTCTCATGGTCAGTATATTTCATGCTAGCAAAAATCTTTTATATCTCTTTAAATCATTTCAGTAACTCGATGGCTTCGATCGAACCTTCAAAAGTAGGTGATGCTAGCTTCTTGAATTCACCAATCTCCCGATCCATTCTTGAAGATTAACCACTCTATTTTCCTACTGTCTCATCTCCTGAACAAATTCAGTTAGAACTTGAATGAGATTTGCTACCTGATCGTCAGAATTGACAGTCCCCTGATTGTTGTTTGGGATATTGGATGCATCATGTTGTTGACGAGGAGGGTTAGCTGCTCGACTTTCATCCTGATCTAGTGATGGACTATGAACTATCCTGAAGATACTAGCAGCTTGAGCTATTCCAGCCGCTCACGAAGCATTGCCCTTAAATTGAGAAGCACCATTTATTGGAGAGATGTTTCAAGTCCGTGAGGCACTAGGGATTCAAGAGGTGCGACCATTCGGATGAGTGCGGTGTATAATCGCAGCATAAAAATTTTCTGCAATATTGGACATCCTCATGGATCGGTTCGAACCATTACAACCTATTTCACCAAAAAGAGTTGGATTCAATAAAATTTAATTTACTTAGTTACTAAAAATTTTAAATCATCCAATTATATCCTGTTGGGATATCCCGGTTTAGCTATAAACCAAACTCCGGTTCGACTGGTCGAAGCCCGTTTCTCCGGACTACGGACTTCGGACCAAGGGACAGGCCAACTGCAGGCAACCCAAGGCTTCATGTCGGGCCACAACATCCGAAGGCCGGCCCTTCAGGTAACGTCTTCGGCCTCAGCCGAAGACCGAACTACTCATCGACTTCCGAAGGCACGTACTTCGGTCCCCGCCGTAGACATGATCTCCGGCCCTGGAGAAATACCAAGTCTTCAGCCCATACAAGAGAAAATCCGGAGCTTGGGCCACGATCTGGTCTAGAAAGGCAACTGTGACCAACGGTTACAATCGACACTCATCATGCCATGATCATGGCGCGTAACTCCTACCGCCACACCTCCGATCTGGCCGGAACCGCTCAGTGACAACCTACGATCGTCAATCATAGGAGAGATTGGCTCCCCATGATCACCGGAAAAAGAGCAGGCCGCAGGCCGGAGGCCTTCTTTTAAATAAGGATAAGAAGGATTGCTGGAGAGGTACGTGAACATCCTCGCTCACATACGCTTACAATCTCCAAGAGCCTTTTTTTCTTCCACTCTCCACACCTTCCCCATTCTGTGGCTGGGATCCGCCACTGACTTAGGCATCGGAGTGTCCCCCGCCAGAACAACTCCAGCAAAGGACCTGTTTTGCAGGCAAACCAGGGAGCGGTCCTGCGACGCAGTGGCTCCGACCGGCCGATCCAGGGACTCCACGCCAACAGAGTGGCATGCCAGGAAGGGGGGCGTTAACATTCTTTAAGCTCCCTCCCAAACAAGGGAAAGAAAAAAGTTTTTGATGGCAAAAAGAAAAGCTCCAATCGCTTCTACAAGCTGGAGTCGTGCTCCGTCTCAGGGGGGTGCACCCCCGGAGGAGAACGATGCTCCACCTCCCACGGTTGTTGTGGGAGTACAGCAGTTTGAAGCTCTTATGAACCAGGTCACCAACCTTATGGCCATGGTTCAAGAATTCCAAGACAGAGCCTTTCCAGTGGGAAACCAACCGGCTGCTTCTAGACATAGCTCTTGATCCCAAAGAAGGAGAGCTCCACGGAAGGATTCCACGCATCCCTCCCCCTGTTCTCGGCCCTCTCCTGAAGGCCGAACTTCGAGGTTGCCCAGGTCCGTCGATTCCCTACACAAAGGGAAAAGGCCTAGGCAAACTCACTCACCCTCCTCCGGAGACTCCACTTCTGTGGAGAGAGCGCCGAAGCAGACTCCCGATTATGACGGGAGGTTCAGAGCCATCGAATCAGAGATGGCGAAGGCGGGAGAATACAGAATGCGGGATCTTAAGGATCCCGACGACTTGATTGTGGGTGACCTACGACCACCCTACACTGACCGCATCATGGCCGAGGTCTTCCCTCGGCACTTCAGGATTTCCCAGATGGAGCCCTACGACGGCACCACCGACCCCCTTGATCATTTGGACAGCTTCAAGACCCATTTGATGATTCAAGGAGCTTAGGACGCGATGTACTGCTTGGCATTCCCGGCTACCTTGAAGAAGTCCGCTCGGATGTGGTACTCGAGCCTGCGCCCAGGTACCATCAATTCCTTTTCCGAGTTAGAAAAAATGTTTGTCTTGCATTTCAGGACCTGCCACAAGACTCCTCGGAATACGGACACACTCTTCCTCTTTCACCAGAACGAAGAAGAAAGCTGCGAGATTATATCTCCAGGTTTAATGCGGCCACACTTGAGATCCCGGATCTTAACGAGTACGTGGCCATGTCAGCACTGAAGAAGGGGCTTCGTACCTCCAGGCTTACATTCTCCCTGGACAAGAAGTTCCCTAAAAGCTATGCTGAGCTCCTGTCAAGGGCTCAGAAATACGCCGATACTGAAGAGCAGGCGGCGAATCGACGACTGATTGAAGGAAAACCCCCTTCAAAAAGGAAGAATAACAGGGGACAAGGTCCCCAAACTTCTAATAACAACAGCGGCAGATATGCAGACCGCCGAAGAAGTCCTCCCAAGCCCAGAGCATTGGGAGGAAGATTCGACTCCTATACCCCCCTCAACCTCTCTCAAGAGAAGATCCTCATGGAGATAGAAAAAGAAAACTATCTCCAACGGCCCCATCCCATGAAGGCCTCCTCTTCCGTCAGGAATAGGAACAAATACTGCCGATTCCACCGGGACCACGGCCACAACACAGAAAAATGCATCCAGCTGAAGGATGCAATTGAGGATCTTATCAAGAAAGGGTACCTGGGGCGATATATCGGTCGCCAAGGCCCCCGGTCGGAAGCAACTGTTCTCTAGCCACCTCCTGAAGAGGCCGAATTATCAAATCAAAGGCCCACCAACGGAGGTATAGGGATGATACACCGACCCACCAACTGGAGAAGGGATGAGGACGATGCCCCAAAACGACTTAAAGACAACAACGCCATCCTCTTCTCCGACGATGACCTTGCGGGAGTTCGGCTCCCACATGATGATCCTCTTATAATTTCGGCCGTAATGGCCAATTATGATGTACAGAGGATCCTTGTTGATAATGTAAGTTCGACTGTGTCTTGATGTACGATACATTCTCTAAAATGTGTTTGCCTAGACATCAATTGCAAAGATCCCCCACACCGCTCTCTGGTTTTGGGGGTAATCAAGTTTATACCGAAGGGAAAATAGTGATGCCTGTAACCCTCGGCACCGAACCTCGACAAAAAACACTGCCGATCAACTTCACGGTAGTCCAGATCTCCTTAGCATACAATATTATTCCGGGACGGCCTGCCTTGAACAAGTTCCGGACCGTGATCTTCTCTCACTATCTCTTGGTACGCTTCCCCACCAGGAACGGTGTTGGAGAAGTTAGAGGGAACCAGAGGACGGCACGGTAGTGTCTGATGATTGAAAACAAGCATTTCAAGGATTCGACAACCCCGGATCAGCTGGATCCGAGGGAAGCAATTGCAAATCTTGGTGAGCCCATGGAGAGGACCATCCCGGTACCTTTGAAAGAGAAAGATCCCTCCAGAGTTGTGCAGATCGGAGCGCACTTGATGAGGAAACCAGAACGGAGTTGATTCGTTTCCTCAGGGACAACGCCGATGTCTTCGCCTGGTCGGCTTCGGACATGCCCGGGATTCCTGCCGAAGTGATTACTCATCGGCTGGAAGTAACCCCTGGATACAAGCTGGTGCGGCAGAAGAAGAGGAGCTTCGCCCCCGAAAGACAGCAACCTATAGACGAAGAGGTTGGCAAGCTCCTCAAAGCAGGGTTCATCAGAGAGGCCCGCTACCCCAAGTGGTTAGCCAATGTGGTGATGGTGAAAAAAGCTAGTGGCAAGTGGAGGATTTGCATCGACTATACAGACCTCAACAAGGCTTGCCCAAAAGATAGCTTCCCTTTTTCAAAGATTGATCAACTGGTTGACGCTACCGCCGGCCACCAGTTGCTGAGCTTCATGAATGCCTTCTCCAGCTACAATCAAATTAGAATGGATCCACAAGATGAGGAGAAGACGACTTTCATCACTGATAAAGGTCTCTACTGCTACAAGATGATGCCGTTCGGCCTCAAGAACGCCGGAGCGACATTTCAGAGACTCATCAACAAGGTGTTCGAAAAGCAACTGGAGAGAAATATGAAGGCCTATGTTGACGACATGATCGTCAAGAGCCTCCTACGGAGAGACCACATCCGCGACTTGGAGGAATCATTCAGCGCTCTCCGACGCTACCATATAAAGCTAAATCCGACAAAGTGTGCCTTTGGAGTCACTTCGGGCAAATTCCTGGACTTCCTTGTCACCAAACGAGGGATCGAGGCGAACCCTGAGAAGATTCAAGCCTTGAAAGATATGAGACATCCCTCCTGCAAAAAGGAAGTCCAGCAGTTGACATGGAGGATTGCTTCCCTAAGCAGATTTATCTCTCGGTCAGCCGAGAAATGTCTTCCGTTCTTCAAGGTACTCCGGCAATCAAAGGGCTTCGAATGGTCCGAAGACTGTCGTGATGCCTTTGAGGAACTGATGAAGTATCTGGAGACCCCGCCATTGCTCTCCAAGCCAAAAGAAGGCGAGGTCCTCTACCTGTACCTTTCTGCTTCTGATGAAGCAGTAAGTTCGGTTCTTGTTCAGAGGGAGGAAGACGGGTCTCACAAGCCCATCTACTATATCAGCAAGGTCCTGCATGACGCAGAAACGCGATATGCAAGGAGGCAGAAGCTGATCTATTCCTTAGTGATTGCGGCAAAGCGACTATGGCCATACTTTCAAGCCCACGCTATCGTGATGCTAACTGATCAACCTCTCAAGGCCGTTCTCCGATCTCAGGACACCTCTGGAAGGATAGCCAAGTGGGCTATGAAGCTAAGTGAATTTGACATCAACTTCCAACCCCGAGCGGCTATGAAGGCCCAGGTGCTCTCCGATTTTTTGGTTGAGTGCACCTGGAAGTCCGAAGACGAAACCTCTTCGGTAGAAGAAGCCCCGAAGGAGACGAAGTCCGTTTGGGTGCTTCATGTGGACAGAGCTTCCAATGCTACTGGATGCGGGGCAAGACTCATGTTGGCCGAACCTGACGGCCATACCATAGAGTACGCGCTCCGCTTCTCCTTCCATGCCTCCAATAATCAGGCCGAATATGAAGCCCTACTCGCTAGACTTCGGATCGCCGAAGATCTGGGAGTCCGGCAACTTCGAGCCTTCTCAAATTCCCAACTGGTTATGAATCAAGTCAACGAAGAATATGCAGCCAAACATCCAACCATGGTGCAATACCTGGAGAAGGTGCGGGCTTTATCTTCCCAACTGGAACATTTTGAGATCATCCATGTTCCACGATCAGAGAACTCCCGGGCAGATGCACTGTCTCGACTGGCAACTATAGCACCGGAGTCCCTCGGGCGCACCTTTGTTGAACATCTTGAGACCCTAGCATAGCCGAAGAGGCTGCAGAGGTGCGCCAGATCAACACTGAGCCAAGCTGGATGGGTCCCATCATCGGATTACTGAATGAGGGAAAACCACCGGAAGATAAGGCAGAGGCCAAGAAGATCCGCTGGATGGCGTCTCAGTACGTCATCTTAGACGGAACCCTCTACAAGATATCATTCTCCCAGCCACTGCTAAAATGCTTAGGACCCACCGATGCAGATTATGCTTTGAGAGAGATCCACAAGGACATATGCGGTGATCACTTAGGAGGCAGATCTCTGGCATACAAGATCATTCGACAGGGATATTATTGGCCCTCCATCTAGAAGGACTCAGCTGATTTCGTGCGGAAATACGACAAATGCCAGAGGTATGCCAATATACAGAGACAACCTGCGAGTCACCTGACTCAACTGGCAGCCCCATGGCCTTTTGCCCAGTGGGGAATGGACATTCTTGGCCCATTCCCACCAGCATCAGGGCAAAGGAAGTTTCTCCTAGTGGCCATCGACTATTTCACGAAATGGGTAGAAGCCGAACCATTGGCCCAGATCACAGAAGGCAAGGTGAAAAATTTTGTAAAAAATTCCATCATATTCAGGTTCGACATCCCACATATCATCATTACGGACAACGGGAGACAATTCGACAATCCGAAGTTCAAGGACTTCTATGCCCGGTACCATATCCAGCATCGGCTGACATCCGTTGCTCATCCACAGTCCAACGGAGAAGCCGAAGTCACCAACCGGACCATCCTCCATGGTTTGAAGACAAGGTTGAACGCCGCCAAAGGACTTTGGGCCGAAGAGCTGACCTCCGTTCTCTGGGCATACCGAACTATCCCAAGAACGGCCACCAGCGAATCTCCGTTCAACCTGGCATACAGTACCGAAGCCGTATTACCCATTGAAGTCTCCCTACAGTTCCTGAGAATTGACAACTATGAAGAACCTGAGAATTGACAACTATGAAGAACCTGAGAATTCCGATCGCAGAAGGATTGATCTGGATTTGCTATCAAGTACCAGGCTACAGGCCCAGATAAGGATGGCGGCATACCAGCAAAAGGTCGCCAAGTATTACAACTCAAGGGTGAAGGAGCAAATTTTCCGCACGGGGGACATGGTATTGCGAAGAGCAGAGGTATCCAGGCCAACGGAACAAGGTAAACCTTCCCCCAACTGGGAAGGTCCATATCAAGTCGAAGAAGTCATCCGACCAGGGACAAATCGACTCAAGACCTTGGAGGGGAAGGCCCTGTCCCGGCCATGGAATGTACAAAACCTTCGCAAATACTATCAATAAAAGAGTTCCTGAAATTCCTGTGCAAAGCTTCTCAACCCTACTCAACTCAGAACGGCTAGTTGCATCGACTGAACGACAACAGCCTGAGTGACCTGATCTGAAAAATCGGTCAACTGCGCAAAGGAGAGTCTGATCCACTCACCTTATCGGTATGCCGGACGAGCGCAATGGATGGTCTAACCAGGCCACCAAAAAGATCAAAGACGCAGGGATGGTTCTCGTAACCTACCCTACGGTGAATCCGAACACGTACCGAGGCGGGCCTGAACAGCCTACCTTAATCACGACAGAAAGTGCACAGGGACAGTATAAACACCTTACCCTACGGAAAATCCGAACACGTGCCTAAAAGGACCACTGTCGTCCTTTCTGTCAACAACAGACATTCTCAGAACGGTCCAACTGACCTCACTTCTTCCCTATAGACCGAAAGTGATCTACATTACAGACAAATCATAATACAACACATCGCAAAAAGTACACGGGAAAAGATAACAGAAAAGATATTTCATTCCTTTCAAATTTTTTTTTACAAAAAAAAAAAAGGAAAGAAAGGAAGAATCTCTCCTAAAGAGAGAACAAGAAAAAGAAAAAGAAACTCTCATAAGGAGAGATACAAAAAAAAAGAGGGGGCAGCAGCGACAGAATGATGTGGAAAATTTTCAATAACTCCCCGTCGGGTTTTTCCGGTACTGGCGGGGAGAGATCTAGTGGGACGATGAAGGGCCCCCGGGGTTCCCGTCCGAACCCGAATCCGATCCCTCATCGGAGTCGGAATCAAATTCGTGGCCGGGAAAGGGAACGGAGGGCTTAATGTTGTCCAGGCCCTTCAAGTTATAAAACTTGGAGGCCTTCCTCCGACATTCCCGAAACCCCTGGTGGAAGGAATCCAGAGCCACCCCGGTGAGTTCGTCCTTGAAAGCGACAGAAGCCTTGAAGTTCGCGACGACGTCCGCCGCCTCCCTCCTCGCTTCCTCCGTCGCCGTGGTCGCCACCATGATTTGGGCCCAAGCGTCCCTCAGCCGAGCCTCCAACAGGTGGAACTTCTTATCGAGACGGTCCACGAGAGGCTCTTCTTCTTCGTCTCCCGGCCCAAGAGACTCCGGACTTTGCTTCCTTTTTGGGTCGATGGCTCTCCTCTTTGCCGCACGGCGAAGCTAAGAAGTGCCGAACATCATTATTATTGATGGAAGGAGTCTGCAAAACAATGGCCTTTGACAGCGGAAGGCAGGGTCCTATTTATAGAAACCCTGCACCCACGACCGACTGCGGAGAGGCGTGCCCCACGTCCTTCCCAGCCGCATCAGAAAGCGCCACGTGTCCGGACGACGCTTCAAGAACCAGAAAAGTCGCTTAGAGCCATCCCCAGGACAACAACCGCCATCGCTTCGAATCCGGAGAAATCCTCATCGTGCGACGGCATCATTAATGGTTTCTTTTTGGAAAGGGAAGACCCGGCGGCTCGCAAGGCGCAAGAAATCACGACGGTACAAATATCGATGTGCCACGTGGACAACAATGATCACAATCAAATCTCCCTGATCACTGATTGGCGGGGAAATGACTCTTGTCCGTCCCAACGGACAAACTTAACATCCGAAGGAAGGTGACGGTCTTCGACAACGGAGTTCTGGTCCGTTCCGGAGTTCGTCCTTACCGACTGAACGGCCTTCGGCTACGACTGCTCAACCAAACAGGAAAGAGAATGGTAAAACCGGTTCTTATCAACTGAACGGCCTTCGGACGCGACTGTTCGATTAACCAGAAGAAAGAACGGTAAAAGCGTTTCGAGCTACACATGAAGCACAACATGGCGTATGCAAAGGAAAATTCATTCCAAAATCTAGAAAAGTTATCATACAAAGTTCATTGATAAAACGAAAAAGAAAGAAGGAAAATACATCCAGAGCGACCCAAGTCACTCAACATCAGCAAGAGAAGGCTCCACACCACAGGACTGGAGCATCTTATCAATCTGCTCTGAGAGGACCTCGTCAATCTGGGCCGGGACCGGAGAACCTTCAGCTTGGACTCCTCCAGCCTGAGTTTCCTCCTGAACCGGGGTCAGAGTTAGGGTCACCTTCGGATTTTCGACTGGGGTAGCAGCCTCCTCCGGACATGGCGCCTCCTCGGCCTCTACCATGGCTTCGGCCCCCTCCACTTCCTCTTCTTCTCCAGCTATATCGAAGGGTGGACTGCTGGAAAGGTCGAGGTGAGGGAAGGCCTCCTTCACCCTGGAGAGTCCGTCGTTGAAGCCGTGCTGGTAGCCATACAAAGTTACTTCATTGATCTTCACCTGGAACTGCGGAGACGTCTTGAAGTTCGCCACGGCATCGTCTACCTGCTTCTTCAAAGACGCGGACTCCCTCTTAGCAGCTTCGGACTCCAGGATCGCCTCTTCGACCCTCCTGGAAGCCTCCTCCGCTGCCTTGGTCAAGCTCTCTATCTTCTCCTGATCCTCCCTGGCAGCCTGCTCCAGGGATTCGACTTGCTTCCTGCTCCTCCACCCTGCCTCTTGCCCCGTCATTGTTACATGAGCACTTCTCAGTTCGCCCTTCAGTTTGCGAACTTCATCATTCATCTGGGCAAGACGGTCCTCCATAGACTGCTTCAGCTCCTCGGCTACTTCCTTGGTAGCCCTGGCAGTCTGAAGCTCCTCCTTAAGGTCATGGATGAGGCTGTCTACATTCCCCAGGCCCTCCTCCATGAAGGTGAGGTCGTAGACGAACTACAGCAAAAGAGAGGGGTCATGGATCGAACAATTCTCAAGACAGAGAAGTGGCAAGGATCATACCTGTTGCAGGATGGAGAAGGTAAAATCGGACACCCTGGAAAGGCTCCAATTTCGAAAAACAGCCAAGTTGTGAGGCAGAATCGTACCCTTCAATGCCTGCCTGGCTACGGCCGGGACCAGCAGTCCCCCCGTAGGCAAAAGCTCCGAGAAGTTCGTCGAACGGACTCCGGCTGAGGAAGCCCCGCAGGTGAACTCTCCTTCGACTTGCCACCCTTCACCCCTATCAGTTGTAGGGAGGCAAAACGGCGGCACATCCGCTCCCTGAGGCGAGCTCCCCGTTGTGCGAACTGGGAAAACAGCCACCGACGGAGCTTTGACTGGATGGGGTCTTGACAGAGCCCCTTCCGCGGCTACTACGTTTTCCCCCGAGGTCCCCCGAGAAGACGAAGTGCTTTGGTCCCCTTCAGGGCCATCCCTCCGAGCTCTCTTCCGAACCGCTGACCTGGTAAGAGGGACCTATGCCACCCTCTTCTCCGAGGTCTGATGGAGCCAGCTCAAGCCAGGCTTCATCCTGCCACCTGCAAGCAAAGATTTTCACTTCAATTGATTGGGCTACAATAAATCCAAGAAGAGGAGCAGAAATTCCTATAACTATACCTAATAAGGGGGATATGCTAATTCCCGCATGGTGGAGATTTCTCTCCTCCAACAATTTCCGGATGGGGGCAACTTCAGAATTGACCAGGAGGTCGTAGTCCGACAGATCGGCCGCCAAGACTTTCTTCCCGTCATTGGCGATTAGGCGAGGCTTCTTCCACACCGTATCGAAGCCCCATGAATTAAGAGACAACACAAATACAAAAACGAGTTTCCACCCATGGATGGCGCTGGGCATATCCTTGATAACCCTGCGGCCTGATCTAGGGCCAATCACCCACCTCCATTGCTGTGGAAATCCCTCTTGAGGACAAAAAGGGCTGTGAACAAATTGGTCCTAGGCTCTATGTTCACGATGGTACACATAACCAGGAACCCACAGATGTTCCTGATGCTGTTCGGAGTCAACTGCGCTGGCACCACTTGGTACAAGCGGAAGATCTTGACGAAGAAAGGGTGCAGGGGAAACCGAAGACCAGCTTTCAGGTGATCTTCGTATACGGCTAGGCACCCAGGGGGAGGTTCGTTCACCCGCTCCTCGAGCGCGAGGAGGACGAAGGAAAACTCCTCAGGAATGCGGTAGCATTCCCAAAGAAGGACTGCCTTGCCCTGAGAAACCGAGCTGGGGACCGACTCCGGACCTACTATGTCTCTGGCCCCCGATGGCCCAACCTTTTCCCCCTGACTCTCTAAGATCTCTTCCATGACAAAGGAATGAAGTAAGGGAGCAGAAAGAAGATTCTACCTAAGGAATAGACGGGTAGTCCAAAATAATTTAGGCGGAGGATGAGATGAGGTTGAAGAAGCTTCCTTGGCCGGACCTTCGCCCTTTCCCAAAAGAAAAGTAGGGGTCTCTAGAGCCCCGCCGGGGTTAGATTGACTCAAGGTTATCCTGGGAGGTAACCCACCTGCAACTGACCGCCAGGATAAGGTATACCCTTCATCCAACGAACGGAGGATAGCCACCACAACCATCCAAATCCCAACCAAAAGATTGCCTCAACCACCGTGCAACGGGAAAAGAAAAGATGGCCCCAGGGCCACCCACTTTTTCTTTCTTTCCTAATACGGGAGTGACACCTATCCACCATCTGATTCTCAGATCGTGATGGACAGTCCAATCAAGGATCCCGTAATCATCGACTGCATCGTCTCTCAGGAGGAAAACGACAAGGCATTAATACTCTCACTTTTCGAGGCAAATCTCCGCTTCGAAAACTGAGTAGGGGGCAACTGTTGGGATATCCCGGTTCAGCTATAAACCAAACTCCGGTTCAACTGGTCGAAGCCTGTTTCTCCAGACTACGGATTTCGGACCAAGCAAGGGATAGGCCAACTACAGGCAACTCAAGGCTTCATGCCGGGTCACAACATCCGGAGGCCGGCCCTTCAGGTAACGTCTTCGGCCCCGGCCAAAGACCGAACTACTCATCGACTTCCGAAGGCACGTACTTCGGTCCCCGCCGTAGACATGATCTCCAGCCCCGGGAAAATACCAAGTCTTCGGCCTATGCAAGGGGAAATCCGGAGCTTGGACCACGATCTGGTCCAGAAAGGCAACTGTAACCAACGGTTACAATCGACACTCATCATGCCATGATCATGGCGCATAACTCCTGCCGCCATGCCTCCGATATGGCCGGAACCGCTCAATGACAACCCATGATCGCCAATCATGGAAGAGATTGGCTTCCCAAAATCACCGAAAAAAGAGCGGGCCGCAGGCCGGAGGCCTTCTTTTAAATAAGGGTAAGAAGGATTGCTGGAGAGGTACGCGAACATCCTCGCTCACATACGCTTACAATCTCCAAGAGCCTTTTTTTCTTCCACTCTCCACACCTTCCCCATTCTGTGGCTGGGATCCGCCACTGACTTAGGCATCGGAGTGTCCCCCGCCGAAACAACTCCGGCAAGGAACCTGTTTTGCAGGCAAACCAGGAAGCAGTCCTGCGACGCAGCGACTCCGACCGGCCGATCCAGGGACTCCACGCCAACATATCCTAACTAATTCTACCCCTCTCACTAGCTATTTTAAGCTATAGGATCTTTGAACCATGCTCTGATACCACTAATCTGTCATACCTCGGTTCGAGGCCAAAACCAGGCATATGATAGACGACAGCATCTCCTTATAGAGTTTGATCCCATCAAACATGCAAGGCTTACTTTTATAATAATTTATGAGTTCGAAACTAATTAACCAAGCAATGATAGAAAGCAAATTCACTAATCCTTTTATTCAATTATAAAATTTTTCATCAAGACTGGCAAGAAATAAAATTCAACTAAAAAATTTAAAATTAAATATAAACCAAGAAAATAACATCTAAATTCTAAGCAACTCATTGACCGGTTCCGATATCCAAATGATCTTCCAAACCTATAACAAAAATATAATAAATAGAGAATGAATTTTACAAGCTTGGTAAGTTATCATAACCTCTAATTTATGCAATCTATAATTTAATAATTATCCATAAAACATAAACCAATTTGACATATTAAATCAATCAACACAAATTTTTAATTATGCATATTTGAATATAATATTTTTCAAAAACAATCATAGATGGCCATCCACTTTCACTTCACTCTCCTAGTCCCTCTGATTATGACCACGATTGGCTGTGACTAGTCCTAAAAGAAACTAGATCCTGACTACACATACCGCCATCGATCATGTACCAGTGATTGTCCGATTAAAGGTCCAGAAAGATACTAGCTTTGATATCATACAAGAAAACATGCATCCTCAGCATATACTAGCAATCACCCTACTTGATTATACTCAGAAGGAAACTAGCTCCTGACTATATATACCATCGATCGGTCATGTATCGATGATCGCTCAATTAGATGCTTAGAAGGAGTCCAGATCCTAACTCGTGTGATCATAGTCGAACCAGAGCGCATCAACATCAACAAATATTATATTTTTATGCAATTCAATACAAATTTTCAGGTATGCATATTCATTATTTCATAAAACATAAAACATAAATATAAGCCATTAACAATTTAATCTTTTAAATAGGACATGCTTGGTAAAGTATACTAGAGGTCAAAATAACTTACCAAAAATAATTTTACCAATATTTTACAAATTTGAATCCTAGATCCAACGCTTCTCTACCAACGAAGGTGATAAACTCTAGCAAAATAATTTAATTATATAATTAATCTTCTATTTAAGAAAAATAAACTAAAATAAGGGAAGATACTTCGGTCGGGTCTAAATTTTAACCTAATCATGGGCTTGATCTGGTTTGATTAATAAAAGAGTCGATCCATATTTAATTATTTCTTTTTTCTCCTTTTCTCTCTTCCTCTCTCTCCCCTCTCCTCTTCCCTCTCCCTCTCTCTTCTCTCTTCTCTCTCCCTCTCTCTCCTCTCTCTTTTCTTTTTTTCTCTATCTTCTTTCTTTTTGTTTGGCCAAACCAAGTCTTCCCATGGTTTTTGAAAACCAAGGAAGAGGAAAGAGTTAAGGTGGTGGTTCGATGGCTCGGCCAAAAAGGGGTGGGGGTTAGGGCGATGCGACCGGTGGCAGTCCATCCACCAATAGAGGAACCGAATGACGGAGGGAAACAATGGGGCATTATCCTTTGCTGCCACAATGGCATCACCCAAACACCAAAAAAAACATAGAGAAAGGAATGAGGCTTACCAGCAAGGTGGCGACGGCAAGGACGCAGCAGGAAATGCCAATTTCCGATGGCAAAAGGAGGCCCAAAGGCTTCCAAAACTCTCAAACCAAGGAGGCAAAGGGCATTTGGGAGAAAGAGAGAAGTCTTTGGATGAAGGAGGCTTGACTTCGGTGACCCGACGATCGTCAAAGATGATAAAGAGGATAGTGGAGGCTTAATTTTGGTTCGATGGAAGGCGATGTGGGGGGTTTTAAAGAGAGGGCTCGAAAGGGATAGACTCGGCTCAATGGTGAATAAGTTCGGCCGTTCGCCAATCCAACCAACCCCCAGTGATCCTCCGACCATTTCTCCCCCTTTCACGATGATCTCACCAATCATCCCAGCGGATTCAAAGCTCGAACAAGCAAGGTATAAAATCCACTGTTTCAATTTTTTTTTTAAACTTTGAACTGAAATCGGCAAGCCTTGCCGACTTTAGTTTAAGACGGGCCTAGGTGGGCCGGGCTTCACAATCCACCTCCAAACCCTTTTATAGTGTAACCTTATACCATGTCCGTATCCATATGTCACTTGATACCTAACTTTATTTACCCTATACGCCTCAGACATATCTAAAAACCCTTTTACCTTAGACATGACCGACCAACCTATGAAATTAAGCAGAAAAGCAGGCACAACAGAACCCAACTAGTCGCTTGTCTATAACTCTGTCTTCGTTCCCATTGTGCATTGTTTTGGTTGCAAAATCTCCACAATGACCTCCAACACCACAATATAAGCCTCCATGTCATCAACTGCCAAGCAGCTCCATTTCACCTTTTACAATCCTTCCGAAATTCCAAATATGAATTGCTCTAATGATCCTCAGACCACAAATTTCCCTACTAAAAAGGTCAGCACAAACATAAGGGATTGAGAAGGTGGTATATAAAAAGATTATATGCCAAAATAGTCTTAACCAACAAACCTTCCCAGAAGCCAACGTAGATACAGCCTCTTCACTGCAACTAATTTATATGCCATGTAGGTTGAATGTAGCTCGACCTTCTTCATGGTAAGCACGAGATAAACGATACTCTCTTTAGTGACCTAGAAGATGACAAGTTCAGACAGGTCAGGCATTAGAAAAAGGATAAAAGTCGAGAACTCAAGGAACGTTTCCTCATCCTCCATGCCAACTACTCGGGGCCCAAACAAACCTCATCTCCTGATATCAATCCTATTTCACGAGTCTCAAAGTTGTCTCCCAATAAGAATGAATTACAAAACCGTCATGAACCAACTTCTCCAATTTGTTAAAAAAAAACGTCATTTTATCAACTGACAATGATTGACAGTTTCAATGTCTCAACGTATGAACCCCATATCCATGGTGAAAGGTGGTGGAAAAGAGATTCACCTGGCAATAAGTTTCTCTACCAAGAAAAGCACCTTTCAAGAATCATAAGAAACGATAAAACCAAGCTCAAAACTTTGATAAACCAATTTCCGACATAAATCAAACTTCATCCAAATCTATCCATCGATGCCAAATTCCACTATCATTTTTAAAACTCAACGATGCTTCTTGTCCATATCAGATGACCAATCTAATACATAGCTTCAAGGTTCCTCCTTTTGTCAGAAGTAACTGACTTCACAAATTCATAAGCCAGCATTAGATGATACTGAATTGACTAAGATCATAATTTATCAAACTAGAGATACGAATTTCCTTTTCACACTCTCCTATCAAAATAAAGAATCTCAACTTTCAAATTTAGGAATACAACTAAGTTTTCCTATCTCCTCGTCATCTAATGAGTAATGACTCAACCATAATCATAAAAAATTCCAAAATAATCATATCAAGAAAGAAACCCCAGATCAACAATCCATCAAAAACTCGACCAGACCTACGAAAAAAAAATCTACGAACGACTCCAACAAGAAACACATCAAGAATCAAAGCTAGGAGGGTTGAATCCACTACCTTGCAGGGCCTGCCTTTGATGACGATGTAGCCGTTCTTCCTAATGGTCCCGGCCTGCTGCGGGAACGTCTTGGAGGCGCCCGCGTCCGCCTGCGACTCAAAGTGATGCTCCTCGTCCGACATTCTCTTCTTCTTTCTCGCTTTCTATCTCCCCTCTTTTCGGAGGGTAACCAAGGAAAAGGAACTCGGAATGGAGCAAGACCAGGAAATCCAAAAGAGAATGGGCCCTTATTATATATATATATATATATATATATATATAATATGTATGTATATATAATATATCTATATCTGGGAAAGGGTTTAAGTTCTTTGATCATCAACCGTCAGATTGTCTAAAGCGGTGCTCTCATCCTACGGTCCAGAGAAGTGCAGCTAACTGTGCTCGGTCGTGTCATGCAGGAGGATCATCAGATGATCCTCAGCGAGGATAAGGCTCTGATGCGCGGAGAGACGGCCCTACTTACGAGAGAAATCATACCTTGCACTGCGTGCACCACGTGTCCGTGCACACCTTGAATCACAGCCGTTCTTTTTTTATATTTTATTTATCAAATGTTTATCTTGATGCGCGATTGCAGTAGTATATGATTTCTCCCTACGTACGGTCGACAGGGTGATTCGTCATTCTTGCCCGGCGATTTCTACGGAGCCCAAGAAATGAGCCATGAACGGAAACCACATCACTTGCAGAGACGTGGGGCCAAGCGAAACAGGAAGTATATCGTTGGGTGCAGCGTCCTTTCCCTGGAACATGTTTCTATTTTTCTTGTTCGGCGCCAACGTTAATGCCTCTCGCTGTCGCCCGTGACTGTCACATACGAAAGATCTGACCGCTAGAATCGCCTTTTCCACATGTGGCCTATGTTGCATCCGAAACGTGGCGGTCGTTTGTCGGACCAATTAATGGCGCGTGGGCCCGTGTCGGGCTCAAGTGGGCTGAGTAAATGGGCTTGCATAATCTTGGGTCTCATCCGTTGCTCGTCTCTGGGTTCAAGTGGGCTTGGTTTGCATAATTTTGGGTTTCATCGTTGAATGGTCTACTTCTCCAAATTCCATAACTGTCATCAAATTGTGAAATGCCTGATGTAAACGTAAGATTAATCTACTAGACAGCCATTTGAGCATTCTCAAACGGTGGATTTGATTGTGCTCATGAGGATCATATCTTTTAGGAGAAAGAAGGATTCACCTCCCTTTGCATGAATCTACTATTGGACTGTGCAATGTCCGCTTCTATAGCTGTACAGGCAGATGAGTAGAGCGGTGAAAGATAAAACCTGAAACCCATAAAGATGCCAATTTCCAGTTACATGACCAACCAAGATCAGCTTACCATTTCCTAGGACCTGCCCTTTGGGACATCACCTGATACAGAATATATCTCGTGGCAATCATGGTTAAAATATGTTCTTGCCATATTATTCTAGTCAAGCTATTCTCAAAATTGTGATTGCTTCCAAGTATAACCTACTTTGTTAGGAGATGCCAAGGGCTCTGTTGCTTAGATGCGGTGGTTTTAGTGATTTCAACCACCTCCTCTACCTTGACCATGCGGCCTCTTGCAAGACTGATGGAGCATGCGGTGAACAAGAACAATGGATGCTTGCACATAGCATTGGGTAAATGTGGAAGTGATCAAGGAGGTAAGCTAATTAATGTTGTTGTTGCCGGCAAATCACTGCTTCCTGGAACTCCGGCAATGTTCAAAGATCTTTTGATTTTCTCCGGTGCAAAAAGAGATGCTGCTCTCGGCTTCTCTCCAACAAAGATTTATAAGAACAATTTCTTGACCGTCGGTAACCGATATAAGATCCTTCAATGCTCAAGTCAATGAGAAATGAGATGGGTTATAGTAGCCGAAGCTGAATATGATGAGAGAAAGAATATTGAGCATATAGGAGCGGTAGGAGTGTTATACCTGGTCGGGGGTCTTCTCTTACCTATTTATAGAGTTACTCGGGATAACTGAATACCGTTAGGAAGATTACCTCCGCTAACATGGATAATAACTTTCCGTTGGGAGCTTCAAATCTTTCTGTTGGAAAGATAATGATTTGTTAGGATCTTGTCCACCACGATTTCTAGCTAGAATAGTTAGAAATTGTTGACTTCAGCCACTTACTCGAGTGTTGCTGACTCCAAGTAGGTAGAATAGCATGCTATTGGCAATGGAATCTCACCACTATATGTTGGCGGGCCCGACTAGATCCATCTTGGTAGCTAGTCAGTCCCAAGCATATAATTAATACTAGATAAATGATCGGTGGTGAGAAAATACTTGGTATCAAGTAGGTACTCGATCTGACTGGTTGTGCAACTTGGCATAGTGGTCGGTATAGTCATCTTCTCAGTAGTCAATAGTCGGAATGCTTCCTAGTTGATAAAGTAGTTGGTATTCCAGTGAGTAGTTGGATGTCCGACAAATCTTTAAGACCGTGTAAGTAGTCACCGTAATAATTGGCCCCAACTTCTAAGCCTAGAAAGTTGCGAGTAGTTTACTTAGCTTTATCGTTTCTAGATGAAGGGGGTAGTCATGCTTTCAACCTCAAGAGCTAGAAAAATCTTTTCATCATCTGAGCATTAATTGATTCCTTGAGAATCATCGCCAATTGTTATGTTGCCTAGGTAGTGCTAGATAAAGGAATCATGGGCACAGTGCTCAAAAGAACTATGCAATAGCTCCAAGAATGGCTGGCGATTCATCCAATCCTCCTTGGCTAATAGGGATGCACTATGTGGCCTCCAGCTATGATTTTTAAATAATTCATGTAGATCTTAGTGCCAAGAGTTAATCAGCTAGCGACGACTTCAAGATGGCGTGGTGCTTAGTCATTTGAGAGTGGGCCATATGTCAAGATCCAATGGCCTCATCCAAATCGAAGACTTCGATCTCGATCATTGAAGTGATATATAAATAGAGGCCTCCTACCATTGTTGTAGGGATTGTCCTTTTTAGAGAGAGCTAATAACCAGTAAGAAGGTAGAAGGCTTTTGCTTCAAACCCGTTACCTCAGGAGGTCTCCTTACTTTCTAGGTTAAGTTTTCTCTCCCGCTTCTTCTTTGAACCCTTGTAGGACTTGTCTTAGAGTTTTAGTGTCTCCTTAGGGTTATTCTGGTAGAGCTACACTTGGCGACTTTTATCATTTTTGAAAGATCTTCAAAATGTTCTTTAGTTGGGATTTTCCTGACATTTCCTTTCTTTTTTCCTCTTTTTGTTTGATCTCTTTCCTGTTTCTTACTTGTTATCGAGATATCTTCTTCCAAGGACGAGAGCTACTCGATAAGTCATGTATCTTGACTTCAAGATTCTCGAAAGTCCTCTCTAAAGGAAACTATCTCTCTAGATTTAAGAAAAGTCGGGACTTCTTCCTTTCAGGAGACACTCCGAGCTAGACGGTCAATTAGTTCAAGCACTCTCATCCTGTTTAGTCTGGCGAACACTATCTCGACAATAACCCTAGTAGATGTCTTGAAGTCCGGGAATAGCACTGGTTTCTAAGTCAATTTAAAGTTTTTGCCTCTAGGTTCAATGATCAAGTAACATCAGGTTCGCTAGACTAGGTTGTCCTATATGAGGAGTATCTTTATGCAGGTCTTCAACTTTCCTTCCATTCTTTTATCATGAACATTTTGATTTTTATCAAATAGTTCCCACTTAGCTTGCTCCTAACTCCTTTAGAATCATAGTTTCTTTTGTTGTCCTATGCCATATGCTCAGAACCCAACCAGGGTTTCTTTATTCCAAGCATTGTTCTCTTTGAAGTGACACCCGATGGTGAGGGGCTGGTGGTTTATTGGCCCTCATTAGGGTCGGGCTTTCCTCAAGGGTCTCCCCTCTTCCATTCACAACTAGAAGAGTAGATTCTTCTGTCTCCTAGGATTCCTTCTAAAGGATAAATTCGGTTCGAGACAAGCCTAATTGATTCCCAATAGGAATGATGAAGTTCTCACCGCCGACAAGGAGGATTTTGAAAGATTATTCAGCATGGAGATTTTCTGGTAGCAAGATCTACTATCCGAGTAGAGCTTGTATGATGTAGAGCATAGCCTGGTTAATATATTGAGTAATTTTTTTCGAAATTTATTCATTTTCATTGTCTACTTGTGATTTTTACTAAGTCTTCCATTTGACCTTTTGCAGACATGAAGGTCTCACTAGAGGCTTTGAAGATCGCTAAGAAGAATAGGGCTACAACCGAGGGAGGAGCTCCTCAGTTAAAGAAGGCGGTATCCAAGAATTCTCGAGTGGCTCTTGGAGGCTCATTAGCTTTGGCCAACGCTCTAGCATCACACCCAATAGAAGCTCTCACTACCATGAATGATCATGAGATAGAAATCATCCATCATTGACTTCCGTAGCATCGACTTCATCTACGGCACTAGCACCACCGACAATAATAATACATCATCGATCGAGCATCAAGGCAGCCAAGTCCTTCAGGATGAGTGGAGGCTGAAGGGAGAGGGAAGGCTCCGATGACTTTATTGGAGCTCAAAAAGGCTTATCAAAACAAGAAGGAATATATTTGGATGGAGACAGAGGTGAGGAAGACTGCCTCTATCTCATGAAACAAGGGGCTAACCGAGAAGCTAGTCAAGATGATTTTTCTCCCTCGAGATTGGGAGGAATGGAAAGCCCGTCCATTTGAGGAGATCATCAAATCCTTCTTTCTAGCTCTTGTTGGGATAAGCACCTCTAACATTGTAATTCTTTTGAATACTTAAACTCTAAGTTGTTAACTTAGAAAATTTTTCTTTGCAGTTTATTCATGATATATCCCTTGTCCAAGAAAGGTTCTATAGCTTTATAGAGCTAAGTTAAACTCTGAAGGACCAAGTGGAGACTACAAAGGCGGAAGCCGAGATCTCCAAAGTACTAAGAAAGGCAGGCGAGGTCCAAGAAGCCAAGCTCAAGGAGGAACTACAAGTCTCCATAGAAATCGTCTAAGAGCTGGAGGCCCAAATAAAGAAGGATGAAATAATTACCAATGAAAAGGGTTGGATCTTCGAGCTAGAGATGAAGTTGGCCAATGCCAACTCAAAGGTTTTGGTCTTGGAAGCTTAACTTCAGGCTTCCAAGTTTCAAGTCATGGCCACCAAAGCCAAAGCCTAAACCACTGGAGAGTGAGCGGTTGAAGAATTCAAGGGGTCCAAGGATTTCAAAAATGAAGTGGCTATGGGCTGCCTGGAAGCCCTTTATCTTGGATTCGTTGAATACAAAAATATCACCCATGCCATTATGGGACTAAATTTGAGCACCATCGTTGACACCGAAGAAGGAGAAGATGCGACTAAGGGAGCTACCGAAGTTAAGGCCGATCCAATCGATATCGAGAAGGTAGCTACGAGGTGACCATGGAAGCGGAGGCTGCCATTGAAGAGGCCATTGTTGAGGCAATTACTGATGCTAAGGCCATAATCGACAAAGTAGTCAAAGCCTTTGAAACAACTCTGACAACCGGTCCTGGGAATGATCCTTATACTTTTTGCCTTCTTTTTTGTCCTTATATTTGGGCTTGGCTCCTTATCTTGTATTAACTTTTAATATCAATAAAGATACTTTTTTTCTTTTTCATCATCATGCTTTTGTATTGAATGAATGTGTAATGAATGTTTGAACATTCCAAGTAACTTAATCGGGAGAAATAGAACAAGACAAAAAGGTAACTCATGGTCACTTAGTCGGGTTGGTGATCACTAGTTAGATAGGCAACTTTTCGGTATGAGGGGGAGACTCCCAACCATGTGACCTTAGATGACTAACTACGAGCACTAGCAAAATATGTTAAGTCCATTAGATAAGAAAACATATGTCAGTGTAGCTTAGGTACAAGTTTTCGACTATAGTTGTAGAACTCCTGACTAGAAGACTTCGATCTTTCGATATATTGCTAATGGATGGTGTCAAGTTGGTTGTTACTAACTTCATCTAACTAGTTTTTTATGAAGATTCTTTCTATTGGCTGAGTATAAGTCCACCACTTAAAATCTTGGATCCGAGTGTCAGTCGCTTGTAGCTGCTACCTAGTCAGTGTAGATCGATTAAGTCAACAATTGATTCTCTTTATTGGCCAGGTGTTAACCAACTGAATAGTTGGCATGGAAACCTTAAGGATGATGGATCATCTATTGGCAGATTGTTGAGGGGTTTGGAAACCCTAAGGTAGGTGATCGATCATCAAGGACCGGTTGTTAAGCGATCGAGAGATTCAAAGATCTTGAGATAGGTGATGGATCATCGAGTGACTAATTGTTAAGCAATTGAGGGATTTGGAAACCCTGAGATGGATGACAAATTGTCAAGTGGCTAGTTGTTAAGTGACAGAGGGGTTTGAAAATCTAGAAGTGGATGATGGATCATCGACTAGATGGTTGTTAAGTAATTGAGGGGTTCAAAAATCTGAAAGTGGATGACGGATTGTCTAGCACTAAATAGCTGAGTTGAACAGCAAGATGAGACCTTCAAAAACATAGCCAGAGGAAATCTTTAGATGTATTACTGAATAAGTATTAATACACTATTGGTAATATAATCAAAGACTTTTGGCATTCCAGGTCTAGGAAATCAGTATTCCATCAAGGTCTTCAATTTTGTAAGCTTTTTAATGAAGGGCTTTAGTTGCTCGGTAAGGTCCTTCCTAATTTGGTAATATCTTTCCTTGCTCGATTGACTTTGAGACTTCAATGTAATGTAGAACAAGGTCCCTTGGGCAAAAAATCTTTGACCTTATTCGAAAATTATAGACCGACAACTCGTCGGTACATTGCCATCCACAAGTATACCTAATTTTAAGCCTCCTCTAGTAAGTTGAGATTGGTTCTTAGACGATTTGAGTTGCTTGATTCATCATAATGCTCAATTCTCATAGTTGGTAAACCGATCTCAATTGAAATCATGGTCTTGTATCAAAGGCTAAATTAAATAGAGACTCGTTGGTTGGTGCTTGAGGAGTTATTACGAGATAACTCCTCTGCCTATCTGATTTTTGTTTCATTTAGCTTGGTCTTGAGCCCTTATAAGATTATCTGATTCGTGACTTTTGCTTTTCCGTTTGATTGAGAATATTCGATAAATGTGAACCGATGCAAAATGTGAAGTCTAGTACAAAATTTCTTAAATATCCAGTTATCAAACTATTGACCATTATCGATGATAATGACATGAGAATGTTCGAATCAGCATATGATAGATTTCCAAACGAAGCCCTTCTCCTTGCTTTGGTGATGTGTGTCAAGGGTTCTGCTTCAATCCATTTCGTAAAGTAGTCAATGACAATAATTAGAAACTTTTGCTAACTTGTTGCTGGGGAAATGGGTTAAGTCCATCTCCTACCAAACAAAGGGCCAGGAAGAAGAGAGATATGTAAGTTGGCTTGCTAGTTGTCGCTAGATATTGGCATACCACTGGCACTAGTCGTATCTTCGAACAAAACTCATATATCTTTTCACATGGTGGGCTAGAAGAATTCCTATTTTAAAGTTTTATAGGCCAGGGACTTGCCTTCTAGATGGTTTCCATAAATTCCTTCATGAATCTCTCAAAAAATATGTAGTTGACTTCAGTAGGCTACAAGTACTTAAGCAAGGGCGGGAAAAAAGATCTCTTGTAGAGTTGTCCTTCCAGTAGCACATATTGAGAAGATTTTTATTTTAACTTCCTTGTTTCTGGAGGATTGTTGGGCAAAGTTCCTTCTGATAGGAATTTGACCAAAGGGTTGATTCAACTTGGCTCATGGTTGACTTGTTAGACTTTTCTAGTTTTACTGATACTGGATGTCTCTAGGTACTCAACGTAAGTCTACCCGAGAAAATTTTTAGTTGAAGTATTTGAGGGCCGATGTGAAGATCTACACCTTATCAAGATATTTGGCCATTATCAGATTTCAAGCCTCATATCCATTAGTAATTTATTCGATTATGAGTTGGAAGTCAGTGAAAGCCCGGAGTTTATTCACCCTGAGCTCTTAAGCAAGCTTCAATTCGGCTAGCAGGGCATCGTAGTTGGCCTGATTGTTAGTTGCCTTAAATGAGAAGTGAAGTGCAAACTCAGTAACTAATCTTTCCAAGTTTGTAAGAATAAGTCCTGCTCCACTCTCCTAAGAGTTTGAAGCTCCATCTATATGAAGAATCCAAGTCAATTTTGGATCAAACCGCTCAGTGGGTGTGTGTTCAAGCTTATCATCCGACCAGGTTCACTCCACAAGGAAGTCGGTGAGGACTTGAGCTTTTATTACTGACCCTAGTTAATAAGAGATATCAAATTCATTGAGCTTGATTCACACTTGGCCATTCTTTTGAAGGTATCTTGCCATTGTAGAAATCCTTGAGTGGCTGATCAGTCAAGACAATTATTGAATGGCTTGGAAATAAGGCCTAAGATGTTACGTAGAGATGATTAGTACATAAACAATCTTTTCAGGTTTAAAATATATGGTCTCTGTGTCATAAAGTACTCAGCTGGTGTAGTAGATAGGTTTTTGGATTCCTTTGTCATCTAATCATATGAGCATAGAGCTAACTATTTCCGAGGAAGCAATGAGGTATCAGTAGAGTTCTCCGATTTCTGGTTTTGAGAGTATAGGTGAAGAGTTGAGAAACGTTTTAAGCTTCTTGAAGGCTCGTCGGCATTCATTTGTTTAAGTAAAGTCATTCATCCACCAGAGAGCTTTGAAGAAAAGCAAGCAGTGCTTAGCAGACTTCGAGATGAATCGACTAAGTACCACAATATACCCGGTTAGCTATTATATTTCTTTCTTGGAAGTCGGATGCAGCATGTCAAGAATGGTCTTAATTTTCTTTAAATTTGCTTCAATACCCCATTTTGTGACTAAAAATCCTAGGAACTTGCCGGCAATAATGTCAAAGGTGCACTTACTCCGATTTAGCTTTATCTGGTGTTAACAGAGGATACCGAAGGTTTCTTTTAAGTCCTTGATGTTGTCAACTTCTTTGGAGCTTTTAATGAGCATGTCATCAACATAAATCTCCATGTTTTGACTAATTTAATCTTTGAAGACTTTATTGACTAGAATCTGGTAGGTCGGCCCTGCATTTTTAAAACCAAAAGACATTACTTTATAACAATAAATATTTTTTTCGATGATAAAAATTATGTTCTCCTCGTTTTTGGTAGCCATCCTTATTTGATTATATCTATCACGTCCCGAATCCAGCACCGGAATCGGCTACGCGACCGGCCGCACAAACCCTAGATTTTATCCCAGAGATCATGCAAAGCCTAGGTACACAAGAGTCACTTACCTCAAAAAAAATCTCATTCTTTACCAAGCCCGAATATCTGCACAACTCTGTGGAAGAAGAAAGTAGGGTTGTGAGCTTTACAGCCCAGTAAGGTCTCCAAACAGTCACCATCAATAATAATTATTTAAAAATAGCAAAGATATAAGAGTACATATCATGCCATGCAATTAAACAACTCAATTGTCACATACGACAAAACCTTTTGTAAAATCATGTTTTTTCTTTTCAAGTTTTCAATTTAATCATCCATCTTCTCTAGGGTTCTGGACTAGCCACGGTTACAATCCAGCCTGTGACTGGCACACTGTTATCACACTTCCGCCTATGACTGGCACACTATTGTCACAATCCCGCCTGTGACTGGCACACAAAGTTGTCATACTTCAGCCTGTGACTGGCACACAATTTGTCACACTTCAGCCTGTGACTGGCATACTAAGAAATAACGGTACTATCGTGGCATGGCTAGTCCAAACACCATTTTCACTTAATAGTTTATCATTTCACCTCATCTTATGAAATCATATCATTTTGTCAAATCATGAAATCTCAACTCTTTCACTGATCGGCATCACGGTCCAAGCCATACAAAAATCACTTTATTTGATAAAACATGTAATACATGAATATAGCTCATAATAATAATAATCGTACTGACCAATATAAAAAGTCAAACTATTCCATGCAAAACAAATCATGCATACCAATGCATATGCGCACGGATCAAACCATGTCGAAATAAATACATATATATAACTGGTGAACAGGTCCAGAGATCCTTACCTCACTGGTGATAACTAACATATCTGATATTGGTTCGCACTCAGAACTCACACAAGGTCCATCTGTTCAGAAGGCTATCCCCTACAGGTACAATAATATTTTTTTTTTAAATCAATAACCCTAGGATAATTATAAACCCAAACCTTTTATCCAAAATCCTTCTACGATCCACCTGTAAATCCTTATCTTACAAATTTTCCGGTATAAGACCTTTCGATCTCCCTTCCAACATTTATATATATATATATATATATATATATATATATTTCCTCTTTTTGTCTCCTTATCTTCTCTCTCTTCTTTCTCTCTCCTCTCTTTTTTTCTTCTCTTTTTTTTCTTTATTTTTCTCTCTCCTTTATTTTTCTTTCTCCTTTTTCTTTTTTTTTCTTTTTCTCCCGTTCCCTTCTCCTCCCATCGTCTCTGCCCAAACCACCATCCTCTCCCCTCCTCTTTCTGTTTATTTTTCTTTCTTTTCTTTTCCCCTCCCTTCTTCTTCTCTTCTCCTCCTCTCCCCTCTCTTCTTCCTCTCCTTCCTCCCCCCCTCTCTCTATTTCTGCTCCATCTAACAAAGGTCGAACAAAGGTCTCTTTCATTTTTTTTTCTTATCCCTCTCCATGGAACAGAGGGTCCTCCCTCTCGCTAGTTCATCCAACGGCTACGAAGACCACCACCAACATCATTCCTCCTATCGTCAGGAGGTACGTCGCTGCCGAAGTTGGGGGTGAGCCTCTTCTCTTCTTTCCCTCTCCTCTATTTTTTTTTCTCTTTCACTTGGCTCGACTGGACGGGCCTCCGGCATCCATGGACGAAGACCGAAAGAGAGGATGGTTTACCGACATGCGGCTGAACAAAAGAGAAGGTCGAGGTGGCCTGGCCACCGGAGAGGGAAGCAAAATCGGTGAGATACGGTGATGAGGGATGGTTTTTAACAATGGAAACTCCTCGCCATTTGGAAAAGAAAAACCCCATCAATCAGAGTCCAACCCCATCCAAACCTCGTCGCCGACCTTATCCCTGCCATCCACGGCGGTCCGACATCTTTTCTGGTGAGGAATCCGGATGGATAAGAGGAGAACGGCGTCCCCTGTTCCGACTCCCAGCCCCCTTTTTTTTTTCTTACGACTGGGTCGAACCTGGCTGGGCCTGCCGACTTCGGCCCAAAGTCCAGGTTTCACATTCTTCCCCCGTTAAAATAATTTCGTCCTTGAAATTAGCTTGATTGAGATTTTGCATCCCGAAAGTATCCAACCCTCATGTCATTATCAAACTCCTAATTAATCTTTCTCGTAGGGCACTTATTTCTTAAATCTGAATTATAACGATATTATAAAACATTCAAAATTTAATCTTTTCCATTTATAATCTATATCGAATTTTCTCGAGCTCTTCAAAAAGAACACTTATCTTTCGATGTTACCATAATTAATTATCCTTGATCAATTCTACAGAATTTCATGATAGCCCAACCTTAGATATACATATTTAACATCATCCTCAAGCTTTTATATGATCCCTTTCTTAGATCATTTTCTTCATAAGTCAATAACAAAATTATACCACATCTCAATTCTTGCTCCTTATGATTCACGGTACATAATGAATTCTCTTAGTTTCTTCCAAATGAACATTAACACCTCAATCTCAATATAAAATTCTTTGCTCCTGAAATTTATTTCTCTTAATTATCCTCCACATGAAAATCATAATCGATCTACTCTATTCTTAACTAAAAATTTTGAAGAGGGCTTGAGCATTAGATACTTACCCTGGTCTTTAATATTCTTTCTTCTATTAACCTTCTCCATGACTTTCAATTAGTCTTTTATCTTATAAAAACCTTAAGCACTCCTTAAATAGAGAATCATAATGTTATAACTAAAGGAGCTTGGTGTCACAAATATTTTCAATCCTAGCTGGGTAAAGATCAATACTTCCTTAATCCAGATTTAGAGATGTCCAAATTTTTACTAGAGTCCTCTATACTAGGGAATATATTGATGAAATATTTCATAGCCACACCTATAAACTAGTCCAAGGATCAATAATATTATCCTTCCATTTATCACTTAAATCTTGTTACTGAAATTCAAATAAGTACTCCCATCATAACACTTCTAAAGTTAGAGTTGATATTTTTAATTGATTTCAGGATAACTCAGACTACTACGCTTCCACTGCGCACTCTGATAAAAATTCACTAAACCATCTAGGTTCACTAAATATATCCTTCCAAAAACTTATCTTATTTTGGTACCAAGCAAATCTCAAGTTATTAAAATAAAGCTGTTGGGTCTCTTTATCTCGTTCACACCTCGAGCATGCCATATCATGGTTTATCCTGACCCAGTTTCCATATTAGAGGTCCTTGCATACATTTCACCATCCTTTTAAGATACCAACAATCCTAATTCGAGTCCAGATTAATCATACTTTCCTTAACAATTCAATTAGTCAATCTAGATCAACTCTTCTCTTGGAAAATTATTATTAATTTTAATAAGTACATGGCTTTCAATCAATGCTCTTACATAAGGAATTAATCATCTTATCGCTCATAGAACTATCTTATCATAACTCTTAAGATCAATTATCAAACCATCAAAAATGTTGTCTCTCATAGACTAACCCATATAAATTTCTTAACACCAATCTTTTTGCTCAATACAACATCAGTAGCAGGGTAACTTAATTCTTCATACCCAATAATCTTCAATAGTTATAAAATAAATTCAGTATTCAATCACAAACTACTAACCTACACCAGCAAGGATTCTATCAAGATGTGCATGGCATGACCACATAATATCATTTACTCCACTGATTGCAAATCTATACGTTATGCCAAACCCATTTTCTATTACATAATTTCATTAATAATCTACATACAGATTCAGTAATCCAATTAAAACTGTAAATTTAGACTATCAAGATTCCATCAAAATATGCATGCCATGCTGACATGATATAACTTAATCCACCAATAGAGAGTTACAAAGCTATACATCATCCTAAATACATTTCTCCTTATATATATTCAATCATACAGATTCATCAAAAACATATCCTCTCTTATTTTCTTAACTCTTGCATAACCTATACTCTAAACATCTTCATACAACAGTTCCAAAATTTATAATCCGATAATTAACAACAGAACTAGCATATTATCATAATCCACATCTACATCAAGTTCAATATTCCAAAATCATTCAATTGATAATTGAACATATATATTCGACATAACTCATTAATATACTATATTTTCAGGCCTGTACTCTTGATAGTTGTGTCCACTCACTTATCAAAGGTAAAGATGCATCTTATTCAACTCTACAATATCCATCAAATGATTTCTTATCATGATTCTCCATTCATATCAAGTTTAGGACCCATATCATTCAATTAGTAATTGATTATTCGTATTCAACACACCATATTTTTCAGGCCAATACTTTTAAAGCTAGATCAAATCCATTTCTCACATCTTATCTAGCTCCGAATATTTATAATATGCTTACTTATTATAATCAAAGAACACAAATCCGGCCAAAGATGTCTGCATTCCACTAAAGGAACTCCAGTAATCGATTCTTTTCTTTCTTAAGCAAAAGAGCTATAATCTGTACAAATTTGGAGGGGTCGTCCTTCAATAAAAAGGAAAATAATTACAATGCATGTTCTCTCTTTTCTGGCTCTCTTTGATCTAGCTATTCAGCAGTTGATATCTCATTAGCATTTTGTACTATAGTTGACATTAGGAAATAATATCGAGCTAGTTGTTGATCTCTACACATATCAAGGTATTTGGTTGAGATGACAGCATCTAGCCGATTAAGTTCTAAGCATCCAAGAACGACATTATACATCGAGGGTACTTGGATAACTATAAATATAAAAAAAAGATATTTTATCAAGGTAGAGTTCTAGCAATGACCTGAAGAGTAATTTCATCGTCAACCTTGACAGATCTCTAGAGAAACCAACTAAGGGTGTAAAGACTCGTCTCAACTGATTTTCAGATAAATTCATCCAAATAAATGTATCATAAAATAAGATGTCAACTGAACTTCTACTATCAATAAAATAAAAAAAATTATATCATGTTTTGCTATCGTCATGGACACGACGACAGTATCATCATGAAAATTCTGAACCCTAACTATATCCTTGTTGAAAAAAGAACTTATATTTTCTTCTTCTTCCTCCCTTCTCTACTGCTTCGTGGAGCTCTGCCCTAGGAGATTATGCTGATTGACCTCTCCATAATGATTATACATGATAGAATGCAGACTAGCATGCATAGATGCCACTAATTTTGCATAGAATTAGGTTAATGTGGCCTGGTCTTATGAAAGTATCTCTAGTGTTAGTAAGCAAATCCCTGCTTTGTCGTGCCTAGTTTTCCCCTCTCTTTTTTTGACATTTCCCCTTTTATTCTTGTTTTGTTCCCTATCTTGTGATCATTTCATTTTCTTTGGTGATATGATGATGACCCAACCATTTGTTATTTAGAAATAATAAATAATAAATGAATTTTAAAAGTAAAGAATATAAAAAATAAATACATGCCTAATGACTTTCTAAAGAAGGCATATAGTGCAATTGATGTGTCTTGTACTTTTATCAAAGTAACACACTACTTATACAATTACAACCTTGCAACCTAAAGTTGATTATATGACATCTCTCTAGAGCATTCTAGAGAGAGAAGAGCTATGATGAAGGATGCATTTGACCTAGGCCTTTTAGTTCATGGCCCTTCACATAGTTTACCAGAAAGTTTGTTGCATGCAGAACCATTTATTTTAAACATATAGCTACTCTACCTACTAATTTCTTTCGTGGTGTTGCTAGAAACAAATTCCATTCGTGAGTATTCCAACCATCTTGGACTTCCTAAGAAGTGGAATAGAAGGCTATCTGGACCTCATCCAGACCTCTCTAATTTCATAAGCATGTTTCAATTTCTTCCTGCATAAATCACGGTGCCCGGCTTTTTTCCCTACGCATCAATCCCGCATTGTTTGTCCCTTTTTTTGGGCAAAGACAAACATATAAAGAAAGCCACTCTAATAACCTTTTTTTAGTTAATATTTGAGGTACTCCATAACTTGACATGAAAAAGATATAAATCACAAGTCAAAAAAGTGATGCTGATTTACCTTTAGCCATCAAAACAAAGAGAAAAAAGAAGGGGGGGGGGGGGGGGGGGGGGGGGGGGGGTGGGGGTGGGGGTTTGAGGAATGAAAAGGAAGAAATAATCTATACTCTTTTTTGGAAGGAGAGATATAACCTATACCATATTAGTTTCCTACACACTACATGACCGTGTTGATTTAATCCGTTGGTGCTATTATTTTTAATGGTAAACAAATAAATTTTCATTCTTCCCCGGCATAGCATTATTTCTTATCTCAATCATTTTTCTTAAATTTACTCATGTCCATTAAATTGTAAATATTTATCACGCTTCCAACTTGAGAACGCAAGCCAGGGATCTAAGACTAGCAATCAACATCAACAACTAGTGTTGAAAAACTAAAACATTCCATGAAAAACAAGAAAACAATAGAGCTCGGACTAAATCCAGCGATAACCGGCCAAAAAAATCTTTGATTAAAAGGTTGAGAAAAAGGAAGAAAAATATTAATCAAAGATTGCTGATCTCTTACCAAGTTTTCCAGCAATAATTTGGTTCTGGTGAACATTGGGATGAATATCCAAGAGAAGGAAAAAGTAGAAGTTTTTTCTTGATTGGATTCTCGATTTTTGATAAGAAGAATAGGAAAACCCTCTTCCTTTTATGTAGAATAGGAAGGAAAAAGTTAGAGTCTCCCTCAATCTTGCCTTTGACTCCAATTAGGATCTGTTGCCGATCTCGCCGCCGCGCCCGTGCCTCGGAACCGCCGATCCGTATAGACCGTCTTGCTCCTGGGGCTTCCTGGCTGGACCGGACCTGCAAGACGAGGTCAGAAGATCCTGGCCGGGGATCCCGGCGAGGGAGCTCCGACGATCAAGTTAGTAGATGGCGAGAGGGAACAGGGTCTCTGGGACGGGCCCCCGAAGGAGTCCCAGACTCAGAGATTCTATGAGCAAGAATGGTGCTAAAGAGACCAGAAACCCGGCTGGACTCCTTTGCCGAGCTCACGCCAAGCGATCCCCTCTCGGGACCTTGGATCTTGTCCCGTGGAGCGGAGCTTCCAGCCTCTGTTTCTTACTTGTCTCTGCTTACCTGGTCGTCTCTTTGCTTCTTCATTTTATCTCCTCCCGGTGCCTGCTCGTTTTCCGCTCTCGGGAGGCTCCCCCTCTCGTTCTCGTCGCCCTCTCTCCGTCCTTTTCTCTTTTTCCTTCTAGTTCTGAGGGCCAGGTGGCTTTCCGGCCTCGTTCGCCGAGCCTAGCGGGGAAAAGGTAAAGGAGGGGGGCGTCGGCAGGGCGGCCGGTCAGACCTTGGGCCAAGCATGGGTGCTCTCCTCCCCAGGTGCCGGCGCTTGTCCGTCGAGAGGCCCTGTCCTGTCAGAGCCGCGTCTCTCGACTGTGGAACCCGTCGGGCCGACGTAAGTGATGTTCCGCGTGCCGCCGCCATCCGTACAAGGCGCCTTCTTCGGGGTGCGGCGCGCACGGCTCGAGGGCCAGCCTCGGAACATGCGCCTCCGCTCTTTGGGGCTCTCTCTGCACGAGCTGCCTGACCTTGTCCGAGGTGGACCCCTCCCGGGTGGACACTTGGCAGGGCGGCAGAAGGACGCTCGGCCTCGACCGAGGTGGTCCCGTCTCAGGGGGCCACCTGGCGAAGGAGCGAAGGGGCCCGGCTTGACCTTGACCGAGGTGGGACCGTCTATGGGTGCCACCTGGCGAGGGAGCGGGGGAGCAGCCGACCTTGGCCGAGGTGGACCCCTCCTGGGTGGACACCTGATGGGACGGCAGAAGGATGCTCGGCTTCGACCGAGGTGGTCCCGTCTCGGGGGGCCACCTGGTGAAGGAGCGAAGGGGCCCGGCTCGACCTCGGCCGAGGTGGGGCCGTCTATGGGTGCCACCTGGCGAGGGAGCGGGGGAGCAGCCGACCTTGGCCGAGGTGGACCCCTCCTGGGTGGACACCTGGCGGGACGGCAGAAGGACGCTCGGCTTCGGCCGAGGTGGTCCCGTCTCGGGGGGCCACCTGGCGAAGGAGCGAAGGGGCCCGGCTCGACCTCGACCAAGGTGGGGCCGTCTATGGGTGCCACCTGGCGAGCGAGCGGGGGGGCAGCCGACCTTGGCCGAGGTGGACCCCTCCAGGTGGACACCTGGCGGGACGGCAGAAGGATGCTCGGCTTCGACCGAGGTGGTCCCGTCTCGGGGGGCCACCTGGCGAAGGAGCGAAGGGGCCCGGCTCGACCCCGACCGAGGTGGGGCCGGCTATGGGTGCCACTTGGCGAGGGAGCGGGGGAGCAGCCGACCTTGGCCGAGGTGGACCCCTCCTGGGTGGACACCTGGCGGGACGGCAGAAGGATGCTCGGCTTCGGCCGAGGTGGTCCCATCTCGGGGGGCCACCTGGCAAAGGAGCGAAGGGGCTCGGCTCGACCTCGGCCGAGGTGGGGCCGTCTATGGGTGCCACCTGGCGAGGGAGCGGGGGAGCCCGGTCCGAGCTCGACTTCGAGCGGGGAGCCGCAGCTGACTCGGTCGAAAACCTCCACGTGGCTCGTATAGTGCCCGCCGGGATCTGCGACCGACCACGTCATCATTACGGCCGTAACAGGATTCAATTGGGAAAAAAGACTCTCAGACTATGTTTTTTCTTTCTTTTTTGGTGCTTTAAAATTCATGCAGGACCTTTTGGCCTCAATTTTTAGTAGCTAGGCTAGTCAAGTAGATTAGGCCTAGTTTGATATTGAGTCCTTTTAGATCGAGATATCACATTCTCCTCTCCCTAAAAAGAAATTTGGTTCTTAATTTTTTTTACCAAAGTTTTCAAAATTTACAATTATTTCAACCTCAACTCATCATCTAATTTCAAAATTAAGTTCTTCGTCATAATATCTTTTAAATCAAATTATTATTCTGATCAACTTAAAAGAATAATTCAAATATCTATGCTTCCACTATACATTCTGATTCAAATCCATCAAAATAGTTATGTCAAATCTAGGTTTCTAAATTATGTCACCATCAACACAATTTATCATCCTAATATCTTTAGTATCTAGCCACTTACACTAAAGTTTGATTCTATATATCATAATTAATCCAATAATTCTCTAATACCATTTTAATTATCACATCTCTGATCCAAGATTGTGAGCTAGGGGTCTAAAACCGACGAGCAACAGCAATAGCCAGCATTGGAAAATTTGAACAACCAACAAAAAATAGGGGAACAATAGGGATCAAGCTAATCCAATTATAACCGACAAAAATCCATAGTTTAAAGACTGAAGAAAAGGAAGAAAAAGGTTAATTAAAGGTTGCTGATCTCTTATCTTGTTTTCTAGAGATAATTTGGCTCATGAATCCAGTGAATACAATAATAAAATCCTGCGAGAAGGAGAGAATGAGAGATTTCTTTCTTTATTTGGGATCTCAATCTTTGATGAGAAGAAGAGAGAAACTCTCTTTTCTTTATATAGAGCCGGAGGGAAAAAGTTAGTCCCTTCTGGCCTTGATTCCAACTCCAAAAATGAGTCAATTAAGGAAGAAGACTTCTAGCGAAAATGTGACGCCTCGACCCAATGCCCGAGCCAGGCGTGCATCAGACAACCGCATATCCTTAGGGTTCAATCTCATCGAATATGTAAGGCCTATCTTTGAAATTAACATCCAAGCAATTATAGAAAATAAATTCACTAAATCTTTATTTATTTTTAAAGTGTTTTAATCTAAATTAATAAATGAACGAAGTTCCACTAAAAATCCAAGATATAATGTAAGCAAAGTTTAACTAGAATTTAAAATTTAACATGAACTAAGAAACTAATACCTAAATCATAGCTTCTCACTAATTGGTCCCAAGTCCGATTGATCTTCCGAATTTATAACAAAAATATAGAAAATAGGGGATAAATTTTACCGGCTCAATAAGTTATCATCACCTCTAATATATGCATAAATATGTCAACAACAATTAGTAAACATGCACAAATCATACATCACAGAATAACCAGCTCATGACAAAATAAAATACAACATCATGTTAATATGCAAATTCAATTAACAAACAACATAACTATGGATGGCAATCATTTCTACTTTACTCTTCTAGTTCCTCTGACTATGACCATGATCAATCCATGACTAATCCCGAAAGAGATTAGATCTTGACTACATATACCATCCACTGGTCATGTATCAGTGATCGTCCACTAGAAGCCCGGAAAAAAACTAGCTCTGATATGATACGAGAAATCATGCATACTCACCATGTGCCATGACAAAATATAAAAGAAAGCTAGCTCTTGACTATACATATCGTCCATCAGTCATATACCAGTAATCGCCCCATTAGAGGTCCGAAAGAAGACTGGGTCCTCGTGCGATCATAGTCGGACTAGATAGCATTAATAAAAAAAATATTATAATTTATGCAATTTAATATAGCTTAATTTACGCTAAACATATTTAACATTTCATAACATTCACAACATACCATAGAGTATATTTAGCATGTAATATTAGAGGTCAAGATAACTTACCTAAAAGAACTCTATCAATAGCCTATTCAAGTTTCAACTCTAATACTGCTCTATCAATAAGAAAGATAAAAATCCTGGCAAGATTAGTCATGTAATTAATTTTCTATCTAAAATAAACTAGCATAGAAAAAAATTGCTCTTAGTCCAGTCTGGATCTCGGCCTAAATCACTAAAAGAATCAGTTCAAATTTTATTATTATTTTTAATATATATATATTTCTCTTCTTCCTTCTCTTTCTCTCTCCTCTTTCTCTCTCTTCTTCTTTCTCCTCTTCCTCTCTATTCTTTCTCTCTCCTCTTCCTCTCTCTTCTCTTTCTCTCTTTTCTTCTTTCTCTCTCCTCTCTCTCTTCTCTTTCTCTCTCTTCTCTTTTTTTTTTTTTTTTTCTTCTTCTTCCCCGGCTCCTTTCCTGGTTCAGCCCGAGCTTGCCTCCCATGGTTCTTGGAAGCCATGGGAGGTGGTGGATAGGGGAAGCAACTCGCCGGACATCATCGGACGGAGGGTAATCGAGCGGCGATCACTGGTGTCTGTTAGGTTCGAGAAGATCAAGAGAAAAAAATCAAAGAAACCCCTCATTTATCATATCTCTTAAGAAAAAAATTCTATTGAAAGGGGACTTACCGATGTCGGGGAACTTGCGGCCGCTCACTAGAGAGGGGGAAGATGGACGAACGGGGGCCAATTATGCATCCTTAGTGACAATGGAGGGCAGGTTTTTAAAGAGAAAGAATGAGAGAGTTTTTCTCACCGTACGGGGAAGAACTCCGATCGATCAAAAGCCTGCCCTTCTACGATACTCCACCAATTGACTCTAACTCTCCCATGGCCTCCCTTCCGAATTCTCCAGCGAGCTCTTTGGTGGGATAAACAGGGGCACCGTCCCCTAATTTTTTTTGGTTTTCAAATTGAAGTCGATGGCCTTAGCTGTCTTCAACCCAAGCAGCCCAAAATAAGTGGGCTTCACATTCTTCCCTTCTATAAAAAAAATTTTGTCTCAAAATTTAACATACCTGATTCATGAAATAGTTGAGAATACTTGGCTTGCATAGATTCTTTAAGTTCCTAAGTCACTTCTCACTCTGAATGGTTGCTCCACTGTACTTTGACATAAAAAATTATACATCATCTTAAGACCTGTTCCTTCCTGTCTATAATTCTCACAGGTTGCTCTTCATAGGATAGATCTTCTCTTAGTTGAAGTGGTCCAATCTCAAGCATGTGATTACAATCAGGTACATATTTTCTTAGCATGCATACATGAAATATAATATGAACTCCATCCAGTAATGATGGTAAGGCAAGATGGTAAGCTACCATCCCAACTTTCTCCAAGATTTCAAAAGGTCCCATATATCGAGGGCTTAATTTATCTCGCATCTCAAATCTCATAACTCCTTTAATAGGAGACACTTTAAGAAACACGTGATCTCCTACTTGGAATTTCAATTCTCTTCTCCTATTATCTGCATAGCTCTTTTATCGGCTCTGAGCTGAAAGAAGCCGCTTCCTAATAAGATAATTTTTTTTCATTGTTTGTTGAATAATTTCTAGTCCCAAGAGTTTTCTTTCACCAATATCATCCTAACAAACAGGAGTCCTACACCATCTTCCATAGAGAGCTTCAAAGGGAGCCATTATAATAAAAGCTTGGTAACTATTATTATATACAAGCTCCACCAATGGTAAATGTTCATCCCAAGATCCCTTGAGGTCCAATATGCACGCTTTTAACATATCTTCTAGAGTTTGAATAATTCTTTCTGATTGGTCGTATGTTTAGGGATGAAAAGCTATACTAAATTTCTACTTGGTGTTCATGGCTTGATATAAACTTTTTTCAAAATTGTGATATAAATCTTATATCCTGATCAGATACAATTGATACTGGGATACCATGGAGTCTGACAATTTCATCTATGTATAACTTAGCTAACCTCTCCAAAGAAAAATTAACTTTGATGGGCAGGAAGTGTGCCGACTTAGTCAATCGATCCATAATCACCCAGATGGTATTAAATCCTTTAAGAGTTCTTGGCAAACCAAAAATATAGTCCATCATGATATGTTTCCACTTCCATATTGGAATGGTAAGGGGCTGCAATGGTCCCGCAGGTCTTTGATATTCAACTTTTACTTGTTGATAGTTTAAGCATTGGGAAACATACAATGCTATATCTCTTTTCATACCACTCCACCAGAAGTTATCTCGAAAATCTCTATACATTTTTGTACTTCTTGGATGTATAGTATAGGTAGAATTATGAGCTTCTCCCAAGATTTCTCTTTTCAAGCTTACATCATTCGAAACACAATCTATTTCCAAACCTTAAGGATCCATCATCATGAATTCTAAACTCTGTTGCCACCCCTGATTGTATCTTCTCTCTAATTCTTTATAATTCTGGATCACTTGTTTAAGATATTTTAATTTTATCAATCAAAGTAGGTTGTATATTTAGAATGGAGAGCTGGATTTCAGAGTTTTATACCCGTACTTTGACATTTAATTTTCCAAGATCTTCAAGAATATCCTTTTGCAAAGTGATCAAAGCTATTATATTATCTCCAGACTTTCTACTTAACTCATCGGCCAACACATTTGCTTTTTTCAGATGGTATCTAATTGTTAAATCATAATTATTTATAAGCTCCAACCATCTTCCTTGTCTCAAATTTAGTTTCTTTTGAGAAAATAGATATTGAAGACTCTTATGATCCATAAATATTTTACAATGTACTCCATATAAATAATGTCTTCAAATCTTTAATGCAAATACTACTGCTGCCAACTCTAAATCATGGATAGGATAATTCTGCTCACGGGATTTCAACTATCGAGAGGCATATGCTACCACCTTTTCATTTTGTATAAGGACACATCCCAATTCCTTTTTAGATGCATCACTAAAAATAATAAAACCTCCACTTCCAGATAGAATGGTAAGGATAAGAGTCGATACTAAACACTTCTTTAGTTCTTGGAAGCTTCTTTTGCATTCCTCTATCCATTCAAGTTTTATTCCTTTGTGAGTTAACTGAGTTAAAGGTACTGCAATGCGAGAAAATCCATCTATAAATCTTTGGTAATATCTAGCTAACCCAAGAAAATATAGACCTCTGTCACATTGGTTGGTCGATCCCAACTCATAATTGCTTCTATCTTTATCAGATTAATATATATGCCATCTTTAGAGATCATATGTCCAAGAAAAGAGATGCTCTCGAGCCAAAATTGATATTTCTTTAATTTTGTATATAATTTTTGTTCTCTTGGTATCTATAATACTATCTTTAAATATTCTTCATGTTCTTTGTGATTCTAAAAATATACTAGAATATTATCTATGAATAGGACTGCAAATGGGTCGGGTCGGACAGGGTTATGCTTGATCCCAATCCGACCTGGTTCCTTGATCGAGTCTTGATATTGATTCAAATCCAATCTAATAAAAGATCGGGTCGGGTCGGGTCAGGTCCATAATCAAAATTATTGATCCAATGGATCATTCGGGTCGGATCGGGTTCATATATAACCCATCCCTAATCCCTAACATACGGATCTGGTTCGAGTTCGGTTCGGGTCGGGTCGGGTCACGGTTCCATTCACAAAATTTTACTTGAATTAATAATGCTAGCACTTGCAAACTTAGAAGTAGGTATTTAAGGATCAAAATCAACTGAATTGGATGACCAATAGAGACATTTGCAAACTTAGAAGTAGGTATTTAAGGATCAAAATCAGTATATATGTTATTAATCAATTATGGTTGTTAAACTAAAACTTGTTTCAATATTTGATAAAACCTAAATATTTGTGGAACAACAAAATACACTATACACAGAAAATATCAAACACACTTAAAATTGTTATAAGAATAATATAAGTTTTCCTATATATTCAACCATGTATATTGAAGGACAAGACATTTGTGCTATATCCACCAGGAAACTAGGGATATTGTTTTTTCATATCCCTAAGTTTTTACCATAAGTTATCAAATTAAAAACAAATCAAACAAATAAACAAACACAAGCCTACTGTCTAACACCCTGCATCTTCTCTTAGTCATATAAGAACAAAAATCATATGAGGTGGGCACCATATATAGAGCATCTGTCTTGATCCCTATGCATCCCAATATTGTTTATTTTAGAACCTATTGTTTGTTTTAGAACCTATAGCTTTTCAGTGCTTATAGTTCTTATTCGTAATGCACTATCAAATTTCTTCGAGAAAACTACTGGATATTATTATTTTTTTTGGTAAAAGATGAAGCTAAAAGCTATATTAAATAACAAAAAACTATGCAGAAGTTTGGATGCATACAAGCTAACCAACATTTAATTCTTTACAAACAACAGCACCACAACCAAAAAAATACAATAAAAAGAGAGAAAATCTTGAAGAGATTCTTGCTAGAGCATAAATACAACAATAACTGATCATGACCTTTAGATAAATATAGCACATGCATCACAAAAGATTTATTGTTTGGAGTTGAGATAGATGACCTACTAGTAGATTTAGGTTGCATTTGGTAGATTGCCAGGGAATCTTGAATGGTAATCTGGATTACCTGTAAAATAGATTACCATTGGATAGATTGCCAGTAATGCTGATTAGTGTGTTTGGTATATACAGGTAATCTATCAGTAAGATTGATTACTGTATTTGGTATGACAAATAGATTACCAGTAATCTAAGCTCAAATTTTCAAAATATCCCTAAGTCAAATTTATTAAAAATATATTATAATATAATATAGTAATGTAAAATAATATTACATTAATATAATATATTATTTGATATTTTGTAATGTCATATAGTATTATATTATTTGATATTTTATAATATAACTATTTATAAAATTATATAGTTAATAATGTATTATATAATATTATTATATATTATATTATATTGTATATTATACTATATTTAATATAATATAATATATGTTATGTTATAAAATGTAATATATAATTTAAATTATGTTATATTACACTCTATTATTATATAATATATATTTTAAAATATTCTATTTTCTAATATTACAAATAAAATAAAATAAAATATATTAATGTAATTTAGAATAATATCATTATATATACTATAATATTGTATTACATTTTGTTTTATATTTTATACTATAAAATATATTATATTAAATTATATTTAATATAATATGTTTTTACATTATATATTTGAATATAATATAAATATATTATATTAAAATTAGTAACATAATAAAAACATTAATTATTATATTATATTATACTATAAAATATAATATTATATGGTATATTATATAATATTATAATATTAATATAATATAACATATTATATTTTATATTTTATTATAAAAAATATATTAAATATATCATATTTAAAATAATATAATATATTTATATAATATAGTATATTTATTTGAAATATATTTATATATTTATATAATATAATATATATTTAAATTATGTATTTATGTATAATATAAATATATTATTTTAAATTTAATAATATAATATATATATATATATTTAATATATTGCTTAGTATATTTAAAAGATTATATATAATTTTTTTTACATTTATTTAGTAAAGAAAATAATTTTTTAATTTTAATATAAAAATATTAAATATTTTATATTTAATAATATAAAATATTTAAAAATTATATTTTTAATAAATATCTAAAATATAAAAATTATATTTTATAAATAAAATATAAATTTAAAAAGAGATCCCAACCAGCACCTAGAGGACATAGATGAGAGGAAGAAGGGAAATGTTTCATTCTTACCGAAGAGAAAGGGACGGCAATTTTGTAAAAATAAAAAATACCAGATTACCACATCTCCGGTAATCTGGATAGCCACCTCTTCTTGAGGTAATTTGGATTGCCACATGGGAGGTAATCTAGATTACCACTACAACATAGATTACCGATTTAAAAAAATACCAAACAAGGTTATCTGGTGGGCCCAGTTTAAAATTACCGGTAATCTGGATAGATTACCGTCTACCAAACGTAACCTTCGAGTATCCATGTTTCGTAGCTTCCAAGCAACAAAACATGATCTAGCATCAACAACCATCAAAACATAAGTAGAGATGATAACCAGAGAGGCAGAGACTATCACCGATTAACCATGCACTGTCCTCCTCGTCGGCCATAGTTACTGTTCACCGTACTGAGATCGATCGGATAAATAGGGAGATCTGGCGATGGTAACCAGAGTTTCGCATCAAGAACCCTAAAACAAAGGGGGACAAAATCCTAAAACTCAGAATGTGGGGAGTAAAAGCTCTGGAAAGAGAAATCAAGGCGGCTAAATGAAATATGGAAAAAAGATCGGAAGAAGAACTCGCCTGATCGAATGGTGAAGGCTTTGGGACTTCCTTTCTAGGGTTTCATTGCTAGAGTTCTTCTTATCGAGCCTCGAGGAGTTCTTTTCACTGGCCACCGAACTGAGATCGATCGGACGAAGCCACAAAGGGGGAGATCTGGCGATGGGAGGACCGGAGGAGGGAGGGAGACTGAGGGAGATGTGGAGGCGCCGGTGGAGTGGCCGAGTAGGAAATGGGATTAGGGCTAAAATGAATCGAGAAGGCAGAAACTCGGTGTCTCGATGCCTCTTAGTTGTCTTACATGGAGTTGAGGTGGGCCATGGATGATGGGTTTGGCCCAAAATGGAAAGCTAGTAACCATTAGGCCCATTACAATACTGTTTAGTATTTAACTGTTTATCCAATATGGCAATATATTATAAATAATATATTTAAAAAAAATTGGGTCCTATATCTAGGTTCGGGTCGGGTCGGGTTGGATCGGGTCATATATCTGAAGATCCAGATTAATCCAAAAATAATTATGGATCAGGTCAGATCGGGTTGAGTCCAAATTTAGTAAATCCAGACCTAATCCAAAAAATGAATGGGTCTAATTTTTAAATCCAATCTAGATCCATGGGTCTGTTAAATGGGTCTGGATAGGGTCTAACCGGGTCGGGTCAGGTCGGGTCACGAATCGACCCGACCCATTTGCAACATGAATACAACTACACACTGATTCAAATAAGCCATGAATACTCTGTTCATCATATCCATAAAAGCCGAGCATTTGTTAATCTAAATAGCATGACCAAAAATTCATAATGTCCATATCTAATCTAGAAGGCTATCTTAGAAATATCATCAGTCTTGATTTTTAATTGATGATATCCAGATCGTATATCAATTTTTGAAAATTCTTGAGCATCTTGTAGCTGATTAAAAAGATCATCAATTCTTGGTAGAGGATACATATTTTGAACTGTCAACTTGTTCAACTCTCTATAGTCAATACATAATCTCAAACTTCCATCATTCTTCTTGAAATAGTACTGGAGCACCCCATGGTGAGACACTGGGCCTGATAAAACCCTTATAAAGTAGTTCTTGGAGTTGCTCCTTAAGCTCCTCTAATTCAGCTGGAGCCATCTGATAAGAAATTTTGGAGATAGGTTTTGAGCCAGGTATGAGATCAATAGCAAATTCTATTTCTCTATCATGAGGTAATCCCGGCAACTCTTCCATAAACACATCAAGAAATTCCTTCACCACCAGAATATTCTCCAATTTTGTTTCTCCTTGCTGAGAATCTATTACGCTAGCCAGAAAATCCATGCAACCCTTTCTCAACATTCGACATGCTTGCATAGTAAAAATAATTTTGATAGAAACATTCACTCCACTATAATGAAGCTAAAAGATTATTGTCCTGGAATCTGGAAGATTACTTTCTTTCCAAAATAGTCCATCATGGCATGATAAGAAATAATCCAATCCATTTCTAGAATGATATCAAAATCTTTCATCTCCGGTACCATTAGATTAGATGTGAGATCATGATCTCCAATGCTCAGAGTGCAAGATGGACAAATCATATTCACCATAATAATACCCCCATTTGGAGTAGTTACATACATTTCATAATTCAATTTTTCAGGCACAATATTAACCTTCCTAGCAAATCCAGATAAAATAAAAGAATGTATCGCCCTAGAGTCAATTAAGATAAAAGCATATGTAGATGCCATCTTAACAATACCTGTCACTATGGCATTCAATGTCTGAGCATCCACTGAGTCATAGCATAAACACGGGCATGGGTCTTCAATTTTGGACATCCTCCATATCCCTGCTCTGAGGGTTGGCCCTGATAAGAAGCCGGTGCAGTTGGATAGTCTGAGCAGGTGGTCTAGATACATTTAGAAAAGGTTGCTGATAACCAATGTTCTGACAAAGTGGACAATCTATAGCCTTGTGATCCTGCTAGTCATAATTAAAACATTCTCCAGAAAACCAACGATAGTCCTGTACTAAGTGCAAACCTCGACACCTTGTACAACGAGGTCCATTACTTTGCTAAGGTCCTTTATTCTGCCTGGGTGCATTCCATGGTCTTGATTGATTATCCGAAGGTCGACCACCTTGATGTCCATCATACCTAAACTTTTTCTTCTATTGTCGCTCTCTCTTGTTGCATGTTGTTAACCTCTTGCTCGATAATCTTAATCTTGTTAACCACATCTCGATATGAGTTCAATTGCATTGCCTTACCCCAGCACGGATCCTAGGTACCATTCATTTTTTCAAATCTTTGAGCTTTGATGCCATCGGTAGCCACCAGATCCAGAGCAAAATGAGACAACTCGATAAACTTGGCTTCATATTGGGTCACTGCCATGCTTTCTTGAATTAACCTTATAAATTCACTCTCTTTTTTAAATTTGAATCTCTAAGGAAAGTACATATTCATAAATTCTTATCAAAATATATCCCAAGTGATTGGCCTGTCATAACCATATTGCCTCTTGACAGCTTTCCACCATTCAAAGGCTTCACCTTGCAACTGATAAGTAGCAAAATAGACTTTTTCTTGATCAGTGTAATTCAGACTAGCAAAAGTCTTTTCCATCTCCTTAAACAATTTTGATAAGTTATATATATATTTTTAACTTTTAAATATGTACAAGGATGAACCCCCATGAGGACAAGGAGGCTCCTTGGCCCCCTAATTTTTTTATAAGTTATATATATATATATTGTCCTTCTAAATTTGAGAATATTAAATATAATTTGAAGAATCTTAGAAAAATAATTTAAAATGAAACAAATACTATAAATCAACTTTTTCGACTTGAAAGTTTGATCACTACCAATTTTATTTTTTATATTCATTAATTTTTTTTCATAATTTTTTTAGGAGAAGACAAAGAATTTTCTTTTTATTATTCGACCAGTGCCCGTCTCCAGAATTCACCACGGTCGAAGCCACTGCACGCAGTCAGCACCATCCCATTCACCACACCGATGGATAAAATGACGGCCGGACTTGTCATGTGATGCGATCAACAGAATGCTCCCATAACAAGATCAGGCGGTTGCGCATACACAAGACCGGATACTACCGATGCACTGACCTATGACTGCCATTTCAGTGGCCTTCGTCAGCCCGCTGCATTGACGAACATTACGTGCGGTGAAGCCGTGCACCGCCTTAGCGACGGATCCATTGCATAGCATATTTTGATCTTGAAAGGCACGAGCGGGTAAGCGCCCGTCATGCCTCAGGCTCCCACCAATGCTACTACACTCACACCCTATCATCTTTGGCACCGTTGCTCGATGGATGTCACATCCCATTGTGCAGCGCCAACGGTACTCGGCGTGACACTGCCACTATTGTGGCCGGTGCGCGCGCATCCTCTACGAGTTCGTAATGCTTATTACTCTTCCGATTTCAACTACTACTATAGAGAAAATATTTTCAAAAATGAAGATTGTCAAAACCAGATTATGCAACAAGATGAAAGATAATTTTTTTATCGATTATTTAGTCACTTATATCGATAAGGAGATAGCTGGGAATTTTATGGTACATTTCATTATTAATGAATTTAATTTTATGAAACAAGATAAATATAATTTAAATAATATTTATAAAAAATATTTAAATTAATCTTAATTATTTATTAATATTTTTTTGGTCCCTTTAGGAAAGTTGGTGTGGTCCGCCCTTGCCACCAGTCCACCGCATGACCACTTCACCGATCTAAGCACCAGTGTCCAACTGTTGTCCAAAGGAGCTTGGATGTTCGAGGGATAATACCAAATGCCGTTGTTGTATGGGTTACGGGAATGAAGATAGAGAACCGAAGAAGACCAACGCTGATCTCCTACAGGGTCACGTGTTTGGCTCAGCTATAAAGAGAGCCGAGAAGAAGCGGAAGCCAGTGCCCTCTCCTTTCCCTTTGCCCTTTCTCCTTCCCATCTTTTTTTCCGCAAAGAGTTTTAATTATTTTATTTTTATTTTTATTTTAACTCCAAATCATATTAATGATTTAGGAGTTGAATAATTTGTAATCAGATTTGATTAGGAATAGAAAATTATTTTTCTTATTTTAAATTCTTTCCTTGTAATTTTTAATTTTAGTACTATGATAGATTACATTCTTGCAATTTATTTTATGCTATTTAAATTCCTGCAATTAGGGTAGTTTTTATTTTTACATTTAAATCTTGTAATTTATATTTCTGCAAGTAGTATAATCGATTTTATATCATTTTATTTTAATTTAATTTTTAAAGTTTTATTTTAATTATATCTGGCTAAGCGTACCCTCTGGGATTAGCGATGAAGCTAGACCATGATTAGAAGCTCTTCTTTGGATTTCTTTTTGGACTTTAATTTTAAGAGTTTATCTTCTCTTTTAAACTTCTTGCCAAGAGGCTTGATGAGCTATAGTTGGATTTCAATTCCTTCATGGTTCATGCTTGATTCGGTGCAAGAAGGACGAAAGATAGATAGCTCAATACTTTATTTTTCGTTTCTTTCTTTCTTTCCTTGTAAAATCTTGATGGGTTATAATTGAGTTAAATCTCTTCATAATCAATACTTGGTTATCACAAAGGAGGAAGTTGAAATGTTTTATAAAAGAGATCCTAAGAAAAGTTTTCAAAATCATTGATCTAGCGGATTCAAAAGTCCTAGATCTTTAGATCATTTATTTTATCGATTTAATTTTAAATTATTTATTTCATCAATTTAATTTATTTTTAATTATTCTTGCCAGCCTATCTAAGTGAGGTTTTTGAACTGCAAACATCCATTTTCTCATGAAATCGACCCGTACTCGCTGGATGTGCTACTCTGTACATCGTGCGCTTGCGGTTACAACTTAAGTTCACATCACATAGAAAAAAAAGGACTCTTAGTCTAGTCTGAATCTCGACTTGAATCACTAAAAGAATCGGTTCAAATTTTATTATTATTATATATATATTTCTCTTCTCCCTCCTCTTTCTCTCTCCTCTCCCTCCTCTTTCTCTCTCTTCTCTTTTTCTCTCTCTCTTCTTCTTTCGTCTCTTCCTCTCCCTTCTTTCTCTCTCCTCTTTCTCTCTCTTCTATTTCTCTCTCCTCTCTCTTTTTTTTTTCCTTCTTCTTCCCGGGCTCCCTTCCTGGTTCGGCCTGAGCTTGCCTCCCATGATTCTCGGAAGCCATGGGAGGTGGTGGATGGGGGAAGCGGCTCGCCGGACATCGTCGAACGGGGGGTGATCGGGCGGTGGTCACCGATATTCGTCAAGTTCGAGAAGATCAAGAGAAAAAATCGAAGATTTCCCTTGTTTATCATATCTCTTTAAAAAAAAATCTATGAAAAGGGGATTTACCGGTATCAGGGAACTCACGGGAGCTCATTGGAGAGGAGGAAGATGGCTGAATGGGGGCTGATTGTGCATCCTTAGCGACAGTGGACGGGGGTTTTTAAAGAGGAAGAATGAGAGAGTTTTTCTCGTTGTACGTGGAAGAACTTCAATCGATCGGAAGCCTGTCCCTCCATGACACTCCACCGGTTGGCTCCAACTCTCCCATGGCCTTTCTTCCGAGTTTTCTGGTGAGCTCTTTGATGGGATAAACAGGGGTGCCGTCCCCTGTTTTTTTTCTGGTTTTCGAATTGAAGTCAACAGCCTCTACCGACTTCAACCTGGGCAGTCCAAAATAAGAGGGCTTCATAGGAAGTCTTTACTTTTTCTTTCTTTTTTGATGCTTTAAAAGTCATGTGAGAGTTTTTGGACTCAATTTCTAGTAGCCGGGTTGGTTAGGTGGACTAGGCCCTGTTTAATATTGGGCATTTTTGGACTTGGATATCATAATATTACTTCTACTTATCCCATAAATTTTTCTAGCTTGTGCTTTGGTTGCCTCTTCTTCCCTTTTTCTTTGCAAACTTGCCTCTCTTATTTTACTTCTCTTTTCTTTTTTTCTTGACCATTTACTATTAAAATATTATTCTTTGACTTATTTAAATTAGTACATTTTATACAAATATTTATTTTGCATTCTTTATTTCTTTCCGGATTTATCTAATTTTTTACCATATTTAGTTCCACTTCTTTATCATTATGCACAATTTTAAATTAAAAAACAAAGAAAAAAAAAAGAAGAAAGATGATAACCAATTAAGTAATTAATTAAGAGAGAAGTATCTATACTATTAATGTAGTAGTGCTAATCAAGTAGCCATATCAAGAGGACATGAACCTCTAACTAACAAATCAATGCTTGCGTATGGTGGTGTCATTCAAAAGAAGGGAGGGGGGGGGGGGGGGAAGGGGGGACTCACAAGCCATTTAGTATTGGGGAAATAATATTGGGGAAATTACATGGTAATGCTGATGCATGCTACCAATCATTGAGAGGCATAAATTTAATTTAATAGTATTGGGGGGAATTGGCACGGTTGTTGGGTTGATAGCATTATTAAAAACAGAAAAACCACATGCCTCACGTTCCGTTTCCCTCTCCCGAGAAAGAGATTTCTCGGAAAGGATTGCCAACCAAGTCAACACGCATCTCACGTGTGAGCCCGCGCGTGCGTATCCAATCAATGAGGAGGGGACACGTGAATTCTTGTAAAATTTGATCGTACGATAAAACCCTTCACCTACCCTAGATCACAAAACTCGCAACACGAATCTCGATGTCAAAGTGTATCCGCTGTGATTTCGCTTCTTTTCCTCAGCATAAAATTAAAAGTGGCTGCCCATTTGTACCGAAAACAAATCATAAACCATATCCTTTTGGGAGCAGATCGACCAACCATATACCACTTGCCTTTAAGGGTATCAACAAAGATACCGGGCATCGGAAGACACTCCGTACAGTACACGGATGCCCTCTTCCCGTGGGGTCCGCCAACGGCTCCCTCCCGGACCAGAGGCACGGCCTGTTATCTCCCCGTCTCCTACTGCTCCGGTTGTGCGTTCCCCTGACACAAACCCACTCAGTCATCGCTTTCCGGTTGTCTCTGCTCTTTGTCGGGTGACTGCTGTCCTTTCTTTTTTTTTCTTTCAGGAAAAATTGCCTTCCTGCCTCGCCTACTCATGTTCCAGGGAATATTAGAGGTTAGGCTCGCACATTTTCCCACAGACCGCCGTGATTTAAGAAATTTTTTTTTAATACTAAATTTTTTTAAAAAAAAAATATGTATCAGAAAAAATATTTATAAAAATAGATATTTTTGGCTGACGTGGACATGCGGCGCCAAAAACACCCGCCACGTGACAGGTGGGTTGGTCGCTGGGTTGAAATCGTTTTTAGTAAAGACGATTTCGTGCCAAGACATCGTCTTTCCAAAAGACGATATAATCCATGTGTGGCTTGAGAAATCGTCTATGATTCTTAATTTGAAATCGTCTTTTCCAAGGACGATTTCAATCCGATAATTTCATAAATTTTTAAAATATTTTTTAAAAAAAATTCAAAAATAACTATGAATGGCATTTTCGTAATTAAATGAATGATAATTTCGTAATTAAATAAAATTTTATGGAGAGTATTTTGGAAAATAAATGTTTCCGTTTCAGATCCGATTTTTAAAAATTTAGTATATACGTATCTGTCACAGTATCAAGATAGGCACAAGTTAAAATACTATAATCACTGCAGACTATTGAATGTCTGTCTCTGTGTCGAGGGTGGTACAAAAAAAAATGTTACCAAAGAATATAGAAGATGTGGGCATGGGCACGCAACATATGCATTTGTTTAGAAAAAAGGATAGTATGGATTTATGATTATTAATTCCTTATAGTTATTGTTGTGATAAGGCAATTTTTAATTAGGATGTAAATTGGCTAACCTGTAGTCTTGCATGCATGAACTGCTAAGAATTATCATACATATAATAGAAATTAAGTATCATGTGATCAATTTAATTTTGATTAATTGAAAACTAGCCACATCATTTTTAATTAATTAAAATTATACATTGGGTTGTAAAAATCACATAAGATTAGATGACATTAATTATAATTATTTATATTTAATACAATAAATCTTATCCCATAGGAATTTTTACTATATTTCTATAGTTAATTAGGATGGGATAACAAATTATTTTCTTAATTTATCCATAAGAATTAAAGAAAAGGAATATAATTTATTAGTCACATAATTGAGTTAATGAATTTATTTAAGTATAATAGCTTAGCCCATAGGTAGTTATTATATGTTATTGATTCATGTTGTTGCATGCTTACATTGGTAAAATATGACATTAAGTTGTATGCTTCAATTTCAGTTACATGAGCATGATTGTTTATTTTATTTTATGCAGCTATTTTACTTATGAATATTTTTTATGTAAAATGTGAAATTCTCGATTTAAGTGGTAATAATTATAAGGTATGGAAAGAGAGAATTCTTCTTCAGTTAGGGTGCATGGACATTAACTATGCCATCAGGAAGGATGAACCTCCTGTAGTTACTCCTACTAGCACTCGAGCTAAGATTGCTTCGAATAAACAGTGGGAGCGAGCTAATCATCTCAGTATAATGTTCATACGGACTAAGATTTTTGCTAGTATACGTGGTTCAATTTCAAAGTGCAAAACTATCAAGAAACTTCTGAAGGCTATTGATGCACAATTTGAGTCTTCAGATAAGGCACTAGCTAGCACCCTAATGGCAAAATTATCATCAATGAAGCTCACTACTATTAGAGGTATTCGTGAGCATATCATGAAGATGAGGGACATTGCGGCTCAGTTAAAATCCCTAGAGGTTGAGATGTCAGAGTCTTTCTTGGTACATGTTATTCTGAATTCCCTCCCACAACAGTACAGTCCTTTCAACATATCATACAACACACATAAGGATAAATTGTCTATTAATGAACTTCTAACCATGTGTGTTCAAGAGGAAGGGAGGCTGACTATATAAATTGAAGAAAGTGCATATTTAGCTACTCAAAAAAAATATAAAGCTACTCAAGCCAGATGCAAGGGAAAGGATAAAAACCTATCCTTAAGGAAGTCAATAAGGAACCCAAGTACTTATTTTGCAAAAAAAAAGGGCATTTCAAGAAGGATTGCCTTAAATTCAATGTTTGGCCTGAGAAGAAAGGTATTCTAATCTCATTTGTATGTTATGAATCCAATATGGTTATTGTTTGTCATAACACATGGTAGATTGATTCTGGTTCTACAATCCATGTTTCAAATACCTTGTAGGATTTTCTAAGTCAAAGGAAACCAGAGGGAAGTGAACCAAGCATCTATTCAGGAAACAAGATAAATCACATATGGAAGTAATTGGGATGTGCAGACTTATTTTAGATTCTAGCTTTGTTCTAGATTTGGAGAAGACTTTAGTTTTTCAAAAAATTAATTTCTATATCAAGACTTGTACTCTTAGGATATTCCTTTAATTTTTTTGAAAACTTTGTTGATTTATTTTATAAATCTAAATTTATTGGAAATGATACATTATCTGATAATTTTTTTCAAATCAATTTGCAAAACAATGCCCCTTATAATATAATGCACACCCAAACTAATGCAGGTATTAAAAGATGTGTTGTGAATGAGAATTCTTCTATTTTGTGGCATCGAAGATTATGTCACATCTTCATTAAGATAATCAAAAGATTAGTAAATGATGGAGTACTTAATACTCTTGATTTTACTGATTTTAGACTTGTGTTGACTGCATAAAGGGAAAGCAGACCAACAAGTCTAAGAAAGATGCCAAAATGTGTTCGGAATTATTGGAGATCATACATATGAATATCTATAATCCAGATACGGACTCGTATGGTAAGAGATACTTCATCTCATTTATTGATGACTATTCACGATATATATCTCTCTACTTGCTTCATAATAAGAACGAAGTATTAGATGCCTTTAAGATTTTTAAGGCAGAAGTAGAGAAATAATGCAGTAAGCAAATTAAGGTCGTGAGGTCAGATAGAGGTGGAGAATACTATGGTAGATACACTGAGGATGGACAGGCACCTGGTCCGTTTGCTCGATTTCTTAAGAAAAATGGAATTGTTGCACAATACACCATGCCAAGATCTCCAGACTAAAATGGTATAGCTGAAAGAAAAAACCGAACACTATTGGTATGGTATGGAGTATGCTTAAAAGCTCTAAACTTCCTAAATCCTTATGGACCGAAGCTCTTAAAATGGCCACATATATATTAAATTGGGTAGCAACCAAGAACACTATTGGATATGGTATAGAGTATGCTTAAAAGCTCCACGCTTCCTAAATCCTTGTGAACTGAAGCTCTTAAAATGGCCACATATATATTAAATTGGGTTCCAACTAAGGCTTTTTCCAAAATGCCATTTGAGTTATTTAAAGGTTAGAAACCGAGTTTGCGATATATACGTGTTTAGGGATGCCCGCTTGAAGTGAGAGTCTATAATCTACAAGAAAGAAAACTAGACCCAAAGGCTATAAGTGGATATTTTATCGGATATGCTGAAAGGTCCAAGGGTTATAGATTTTATTGTCCATCCCATAGCACTAGGATTGTGGAATCAAGAAATGCAAAATTTCTTAAGAATGATTTAATCAGTGGGAGTGATCAATCTCAGCATTTGGCTTCTTCTGAGAAAGAATATTTAGATACTCCAACTTTCACTTCAATTGAGAGATTGATCATCATTCATAGCGCCCCTCGAGTTTAAATAGGTTCTCAACAATCAGTCATTGAGGTTCCATAAGTTGCTGATAATAATCTAGAAGATCCTATTGTTCAACAATTACCAGAAACTATTGAACAACTAGTTATGCAAGATACTCCTCAGGAGGTTATTAACACAACATTAAGAAGATCAACTAGAGCAAAGAAATTAGCTATTCCTAGTGATTATATTGTGTATCTACAGGAATTTGACATAACATTGGAGTCATAAATGATCCTGAAACATTTTCACAAGCCATGAGTTGCAAGGAATCCAAATTGTGGTATGATGCCATGAAAGATGAGATGAATTCTATGGCAACTAATGAAGTCTGGGATCTTGTCAAGTTGCCTAATGGTGCAAGGGCCATTGACTATAAATGGATCTTTAAAACCAAGAAGGACTCATTAGGCAATATTGAAAGATATAAGGCAAGACTCGTCGCTAAAGGATTTACTCAAAAGAAAAGAATTTACTACACGGAGACATTTTCTCTCATATCTAAGAAAGATTCCTTTCGTGTGATAATGGCATTAATAGCACATTTTGACTTGGAATTGTATCAAATGGATGTGAAAACTGTATTCCTTAATGGAGATCTAGAGGAAGAGGTTTATATGAAACAACCTAAAGGATTCTCCTCTAGTGATGGTGAACATTTGGTTTGCAAGCTTACAAAATCCATATATAGATTGAATCAAGCCTTTCGTCAGTAGCATTTAAAATTTCATGATGTGATCTCTTCCTTCGATTTCGTAGAGAACATCATGGATCGATGTATATACCAGAAGGTTAGTGGAAGCAAAATTTATTTCCTTGTCTTATATGTGGATGACATTCTACTTGTAACCAATGATAAAGGGTTGCTACATGAGGTGAAGCAATTCCTCTCTAAGAACTTTGATATGAAAGATATGAGTGAGGCATCTTATGTCATTGGCATTAAGATCCATAGAAAAAGATCTCGAGGCATTTTGGGATTGTCTCAAGAAACTTATGTTAATAAAGTTTTAGAGAGATTTTGGATGAAAGATTGTTCATCGAATGCTGCACCTATAGTGATGGGCGACAAGTTTGATTTGAACTAGTGCCCGAAAAATAAGCTTGAATGGGAATATATGCGCAACATCCCATATGCTTCAGCTATTGGAAGCCTAATGTATATTTAGGTTTGCACAAGACCCGATATTGCATTTACAGTGGGAATGTTAGAAAGATATCAGAGTAATCTATGTTTGGACCACTGGAGAGCTACTAAAAAGGTCATGAGGTATCTTCAAAGAACCAAGGATTATATGCTTATGTATAGCGAACTGATCACTTGGAGGTAGAAGGTTACTCAAATTCGGATTTTGCTGGCTGTGCTGATTCTCGGAAATCAACACCAGGATTTATATTTATGTTAGCCGGTGAAGCCATATCATGGAGGAATGCAAAGCAAACTTCGACTGCTACCTCTACTATGGAAGCAGAGTTTGTTGCTTGTTTTAAGGCTACATCGCACGGTGTATAATTAAAGAGTTAATCTTAGGATTTATAATTGTTGATTCTATTGCTAGGCCACTTAAATTGTACTATGACAATTCAGCTACTGTATTTTTGGCTAAAAATCACAGGAGTGGTAGTTAAAGTAAACACATCGATATTAAGTATTTAGCTATGAGGAAACGTGTTAAAGAAAATAAACTAGGGATGGCAATAAAACCCAAACCCATGGGTACCCAACCCGACCCGATCCGATTGGGCCGGGTAGTCAACGCTTTGATTGGGTTTGGGTCGGATTTGGGTAAAACCCGAATGCTTAACTTTGGATTTGGGCCAAGATTGGGTAGATATACACCCGGCCCGAATTATTTTAATATTTATATATATATATATAATTAATATATATTATTAATTATAATTATTAGTTATTAAATTTTAAAATACTTGAATCCTATACCCTAATCATTATATATATATATATTGAATTTTTTTTTCATCCTATTCTATTCAGGATGAATTCAAAACGAGATCATAATTAATTGTTTACCAACTTCATAATATAAATTTTGATTGAATATGAAATTAACTGTCGTTGAACTAAAAATGTAGTTAAATTTTATTTGTTTAATATCTGTATAATTTATAAAATTATAGATGATTTTAAAGTTGATAAAAATGAAAAAATATTTAATATGACTCAGTTGGGTTCGGGCCGGGTAAACCCGATTACTTGATATCCAATTGAGATGTGTTTGGATAAAAAAAATCCAGTCTCGATAGTATCTGGACCGGGTTTGGATAGTGTATTGAATATTTGGGTTTGGGTTTGGATAGTTATGCACCTGGCCCGAACCTGGCCCATTGTCATCCCTAAAATAAACTGGTCATAGAACATGTTAGCATTGAATTGATGATAGATGATCCTTTAACTAAAGGCATGCCAATTAAGAATTTTAAGGATCATGTAGTACGAATGGGAATTGGTCCCATGATGTAATTTAGTTGTATGGACAACTATTTGTGCAATATAACTCTTATTTAAGTTGTTTGTTTATTTTTCATTTGGGTGTACACATTATTATTTGACTTTTGAGAAATAAAAAAAAAAATCTTTTGGATTCTAAATAAACGAAGGGTTTATTCATTAAGTTATATATGTTGTCACATATAGATTAGTGATAAAAAAATTGAATGCATTGTAATACATAAAAAATAATACTTGATTATAGAGGACCTATTATCATGATTCATGTATTTATTTTTTGGGACTATGAATTAAAATAAAATATATGGACCAAGTGGAAGAATATTGTAACTGATAAAATGTGATCCTATTTTTTTTTATTCGGTAACTACCTTTTTAGTTAACATCCAACCATATCGCATTTAACACAAATAACCACCCACTAATTAAGGAAGTGATAACTACATTTATTTTATAAATTATCTATGTGATGGGCATAGGAGATAGAGGGGAGTTTTTACATTTTTGAGAAAGAAAGAGATTCCTTCTCGAATTGTTTTTCATGAGAAAAATATATAAAAGCTTTACAGAAGAATTGGATCCCTAATCAAGAATAAATTCTAAGGCATACACCATCAATTTGTGCAATTGCTCATGAATCGGAAGTATTCAATCAAAAAGTTTTGACTAATAGAGATTTGCGATAACCCGATTGAGCATATAAAGAAATCACAGACAAATCTCAATGACCAGAGATAATTTATTGATCCTAGCATTTAATATTTTATTTTGGATGTATACAGTACGTCTGTATGTCTTTGATTAATTTCATCATGCAAAACTACACCCGATCGCCTACCCGATCTACTTTCTAAAAATTACATGAATGAAGTGCTTTGCACGCTTACGAACTGGTCCAAAATAAATTTTTTACACATATCTAAGTATATGAGATGCAAATCTTGCAAATGAAACAAGAAATCGTCGGTGTCCAACCACTCATGCACCACTTGACGTTTTTTTTTCCCTTCTCCTTTTTTGTAATTTTTATACCAAGCATCTCCCAGCGTTACCTACTCTTCTTCCGACATTTATGTAATAATTGGCTTAAGCTATATTTTCACCAAACCTTCCGAACGAGAAATCTTTGGGTCGGCCTAGTCCACCATGCATGCAAATTTAATTAATACTCTGAGATTCCTGGAATCCTCGTTTTGACCATCATTTCGCGGGCGCCGTCCCATGTAGACTTACCATGGGCCATGGCCAGTTACCTCGCCACCTACTCCGGTTAATCGTGGCCACAAGTTTCTCTGGTGGCTCGGATTATAAACCAGATGTCCCCGTAAGCGCCTCCCACCCGCCTCTGCTCAACAACCGCACCAACTCTATCTTCTCGCGACTCGCACCGCGTCTCCTTCACTCATCTACCCAGCGCTCCCCGTCAAAACGCCCTCAAAATGACCGTCGACGCTTCCCCTCCCACCGGCCACGGCCAGACCGTCTGCATCACCGGCGCCGGTGGCTTCATCGCCTCTTGGCTCGTGAAGCTCCTCCTCGAGAGGGGCTACACCGTCAAAGGAACCGTTCGAAACCCTGGTATATATAGATACAATCGTGGCCGGGAGAACTTGACACCATAATTATATTCTAATTGCCATCTCTTTTTTCTTTGTGTTAATATTTGAAGTGATATTAATTTTCTCCCCTTATTTTAGATGATCCGAAGAATACACATTTAAAAGCTCTGGAAGGGGCGAAGGAGAGGCTAATCCTCTGCAAGGCTGATCTTCTCGACTTCGACGCCCTGCGGGCTGCCATCGACGGCTGCCACGGCGTCTTTCACACCGCCTCCCCGGTGACCGACGACCCAGTACGACTTATCCATCGCCACAACCCCTTCTTTTGAAACTGGAAAATTCCCAGTATACTAGCTGATGGTTTGGACCATATTGGTTTTGGATGACTAAAATAATTAAGGGTACCTAATCTAATTTCAGGAGCAAATGGTAGAGCCGGCCGTGAGGGGGACCAAATATGTCATCAACGCGGCCGCCCATGCTGGCACAGTCCGCCGCGTGGTGTTCACCTCCTCGATCGGTGCCGTGACCATGGACCCGAACCGCGGCCCCGATGTGGTCGTCGACGAGTCATGCTGGAGCGACCTCGAGTACTGCAAGAACACCAAGGTGGCTTAACCCATCGGGCATTCCTTTCACTAATTGTACGCCAATGGTTATCGATCATCCCCATCCTATCGAACTGATCGAGTTGCACTTTATATGGATTCTTGTTGCAGAATTGGTATTGTTACGGGAAGGCGGTGGCGGAGCAGGCGGCGTTGGAGATGGCGAAGGAGAGAGGGGTGGACGTGGTGGTGGTGAACCCGGTCCTGGTGATGGGCCCGATGCTGCAGGCGGCGGTGAACGCGAGCACCGTGCACGTGTTGAAGTACCTGGACGGCTCCGCCAAGAAGTACGCCAACGCGGTCCAGGCGTACGTGGACGTGCGGGACGTGGCTCTGGCGCACCTGCTGGTCTACGAGGCTCCCGGGGCTGCCGGCCGCTACCTCTGCGCCGAGAGCGTCCTCCACCGCGAGGACGTCGTCCGCATCCTCGCCAAGCTCTTCCCCGGATACCCGGTCCCCACCAAGTAATTTATGTCGCTCCTTTTTCTTTCTTTTTTTTTTTTTTTTTCCCTTCCCAGCATATATATTTCTCTCTCTCTGACGTCATCAACACGCAACTATTACGTCTCCCTATTTGAGCGATCCCCAACCCCAAAGGGACACGCCTGTTTACGGATGAAAACAAACAGAGAGGGGAAGGAAGCGACACATCGCATGTCTCTTTATGATTGGACCGGTCCACCGCTGGACTGAATGATGGATCTGGTCCAACCAATAATTTAGCCCTTCGGTGGTTGGTAAACGTCGCTTTCTTCCGTAAATGTTTCCGATTTGCTTGATGCAGCAAACCAATGCGTGTCACGTGGAGCGGGAAATGCCTCTCCATCTTGGCCGTCCAACTTTAGGGTTCGATGCGCGTATCCACCAAGGAATGCGGTTGTGATGAACGTGTGTGTATATATATATATAGAAGAGAATATATATTTTTTTTCTTAGAACCGTAAAATGTTAGATGTGCGTAACTATAACAAATATTAAGCACAAGGACACGCGTAATGTGCATGCCAAGACTTAAAACTAATTAAAGAACGAGACTTACCAAGAATACACGCATTGCATTTTTAGTAGAACAGTCAAGGAGTTTTTTTTGAGGACCAAAGCATTTATTTTTGTAAAGCATTTATTTTGTCTAGGGCCACAAAGATCACTATTTTATTCTGGACCCCCCATAGTTCAAAGTTCAAGTTTTGGTGGTTGGTTTAGTTGGGCAACCTTATGACATCATCTTGACACAAAACTTTTGAATATTTATTTGCATACAAGGCAGTAGTTGCAAAGATTCTTTCACCGGCTTCTCTCTATTTATTTAAACACGTTATCGACTATAACCATACTAACATACCTATTTTAGATTATCCAATAAAAAAAATAACATATCACTCATTATTGAACAAAGATTCGTTCTCGTTCAAACTTGGTTAAAAATTTTTAACAAAAAATATTTTTATTAATTATAATTAGTCAGTCGACAACTTTTACCGTTTTAAATGAAAAAAAAAAAAAAAAAACTATTTTTTAAATGATATGCTGTCTTTTTAATAATAGATGGTTTAAAATACACCTGGTAGGACTGTTATGACGAATGTCTTGTATAATCTGGTCCTACGGGCACCACGTGTCACTAATCTAATGTGGGCAATTTTCAAGTTATTTTATTAGATCAAGACGCATCCCAAGATGTAGAAAGGGCCTGACATGCATAACCCATGTGAAACATCCGCTGACTAATTGAAACCGAAGCAGCTATCAGGGGAAGGTGCCCATCACCTTGCTTCAAGATGCGACCCAAAATTAGTTCTGCAAGACGAGTGCTGGTGTGAATAATATATCTTTAAAAAGGAGAAAATCATTCAACTTTCATGGCAGTTATCCATATTTCCTTCATCGAGTGACATCATACAAATTAACCGCTATAAACAACTCGCATGGAGATGATAATTCTTAGGTACTCAAATAATTTCGGAATTCGTAGATTGCTGCAATTGCTCGGTTCAATTGTCTGGTTTTCGTTGTGGTTTTCATTCTGTCCCCTTCTTACTGACGGATCAAAACCTTGGCATTGCAGGTGTTCCGATGAGGTAAATCCTCGGAAGAAGCCATACAAGTTCTCAAACCAGCGGCTCAGGGACCTTGGCCTCCAATTCACTCCAGTGACTCAGAGCATCTATGAGACAGTAAAGTGCCTCCAGGAGAAGGGACACCTCAAGATCATCTCTTGATGCTGCTGTCACATTCTTGCACCACCCCACTGTTAGTTTGCTGCATTGTGCTTGTTTGGTACAGAGGAGTGTAGGCACATAAACTCCAAGAAAAGCCCCCCAACCTACTACTGCGCACTACCATATGTAAAGAATGGCATTCTCTTGGAAGACTGCTGTTCATTATATTCTTATAGAAGGTGCATTAGTTTTCTGAAGGCCCCGCAATATCCAACTAAGATTGGGTTAACGGAAGATTAGATTTTTGTTTATATATGAGCACGTGGACGGTCGGTACTGTGATTGTATATTACTGTTTGAGACGGTTTGTTGTCAAGGTATCATGGTTATTCAAAACTTTCAGAATCTTTACCACCAGCTGGCTTTAAATCAAAGCCTTCCAGATTTTTCAGACACGGTCCATAAAATACCGTACCGGAGGCTTGTTAAAAAGAAATGCATGCTGCCTACCTGATTTGACTTCAAAAAAATTACTAGATGGATCAGATCCAATAGACCAATCCAAATCTTGGAGCATGATGAATTCTCACCTCCATTTTGATCTTGAGTAGTTTAGATAAGGAGGGAGGGTGGTATTGCGGCGAGTATTGACTATTGAACCGGTCCACCAGACCTGATCCATCTAATAATAATTTTCTAATTTCTTTGGCATCGTGCGGTCACGAAGGCCCCACATTAATTACCACCCAAAAGGGTCTGATAAAAAAACTTCGACATCTACGCTTGCTATGTACATATAAAGCACAACAGATTCGATCGGTGAGATTTATGATTAAAAACTTTCATATGCACTTCCAGGTGTTAAAGTGTCCTTCATTTGCTCCCCTCTTCTAAGGGAAAAAGGTTGGAATTGATGTGATTTCTAATAGTTTTGCTTCATGAGAACGAAATAGAATATACTGCTATGGGTTTTGGGGGAAAAAAAAAATACATTGAAAACAAGAATGTCAATATATGACAGGAACACTATGATTCTCTCTAGAAAATGCATGGCTCGTTGTATGGGTTTTATTAGGAAACTTTTGCTGCCTTTGCGTCAACCACGTTTGGTCGCAATTAATGTGCATGAACGTTTTTCCTTCTTTGCACTACTTTGTGCGTGCTAAACAGAGAAACACACGTTGCAGGCCTGCTAGAGGGTTGCTAAATGCTAACAAAGACACGCAACTGTTTCACCAAAAAAACGAAAAAAAGAAAAAAAAGACATGTAAGTAATGTAATTGGAGAGCGAAGATATTCCTTCTACCTCTCAGATTTAGTGAGGGCTGGTAGCCATGATAAGGCTTGGCCACCTACAATACCGACTTCAAAAAAAAAAAATAAATAATAATAATTAAAAAAAAAGGCTCGCACAAATAACCCGGATTTTTTTAATATTATTTTTTAAAAATAAAATTATCAAAGTACGGCTATTTTAAATTTATTTATCATTCTATCGTTGTTTCCGCAACGTAAATTTTTTTTTTATATAATACGTAGTGTTGCCGATCTCGCCGCCACGCCTGTGGCTTCGGAGCCGCCGATCCGACTAGACCGTCTCGTCCCTGGGGTCTCCTGGCTCGATCGAACCTGCAAGGCAAGATCAGAAACCCTGATCGGGGATCCCGGCGAGGGAGCTCCGACGGTCAAATTAGTAGGCAGCGAGAGGGAACAGAGTCTCTGAGACGGGCCCCCGAAGGAGTCCGAGACTTAGAGATCGTGCTAGCAAGAAAGGTCCCAGAAAGAATAGAAACCTGGCCGGGTCCCTTCACCGAGCTCACGCCAAGGTCCCCTCTCGGGATCTTGGATCTTGCTCTTGGAACGGAGTCTCCAGCCTTTTGTTTCTTGCTTACCTTGTCGTCTATTCTCTCCTTCCTTTTATCTTCACCTGTTGCCTTCTCGTTTTCCGCCCCTGGGAGGCTCCTTTGTCTCTTTCACCTCTTCCCCTCCGTCTCTTTCCCTTTTCCCTTCTGAATCAAAGAGCCAGGCGGCTTCCCGGCCTTGCTTGCCGAGCCCAGCGAGGAAAGAGTAGGGGAGGGGGGACGCCGGTCAGACCGCCGACCAGACATCAGGCCGAGCGTGAGCGCTCTCTTTCCCAGGCGCCGACGCTGTCCATTATTGGGTCATGTTTTGTCAGGGCCTCACCTCTCGACTGCGGAGCCTGTCGGGCCGATGTAAGCGATGTGTCGCGTGTCGCCGCCGACTGTACAGGCGCCGTCTTCGATTTGCGACGCGCACGGCTCGAGGGGCAATCTTGGAGCTCGTGCTCTTGCTCCTTGAAAACTTCTCCGCACAGGTTGGCCTGCCTCGGCCGAGGTGGGACCATCTCAGGGTGCTACCTGGCGAGGGAGCAGGGAGGCCGCCGGCTTCGGCCGAGATGGACCCCTCCTGGGTGGACACCTAGCGGAGCGGCAGAGGGGCGCTCGACTTCGGCCGAGGTGGTCCCGTCTCCGGGCGACACCTGGCGAAGGAGCGAGGGGCCCAGCTCGACCTCGGCCGAGGTGGGACTGTCTCAGGGTGCCACCTGGCGAGGGAGTGGGGAGGCCGCCGAATTCGGCCGAGGTGGACCCCTCTTGGGTGGATACCTGGCGGAGCGGCAAAGGGGCGCTCGACTTCGGCCGAGGTGGTCCCGTCTCCGGGCGACACCTGGCGAAGGAGCGAGGGGCCCGGCTCGACCTCGGTCGAGGTGGGACCGTCTCAGGGTGCCACCTGGTGAGGGAGCGGGGAGGCCGCCGGCTTCGGCCGAGGTGGACCCCTCCTGGGTAGACACCTGGCGGAGCGGCAGAGGGGTGCTCGACTTCGGCCGAGGTGGTCCCGTCTCCGGGCGACACCTGGAAAAGGAGCGAGGGGCCCGGCTTGACCTCGGCCGAGGTGGGACCGTCTCAGGGTGCCACCTGGCGAGGCAGCGGGGAGGCCGCCAGCTTCGGCCGAGGTGGACCCCTCCTGGGTAGACACTTGGCGGAGTGGCAGAGGGGCGTTCGACTTCGGCCGAGGTGGTCCCGTCTCCGGGAGACACCTGGCGAAGGAGCGAGGGGCCCGGCTCGACCTCGGCCGAGGTGGGACCGTCTCAGGGTGCCACCTGGCGAGGAAGCGGGGAGGCCGCCGGCTTCGGCCGAGGTGGGCCCCTCCTGGGTGGACACCTGGCGGAGCGGTAGAGGGGCGCTCAACTTCGGCCGAGGTAGTCCCGTCTCCGGGCGACACTTGGCGAAGGAGCGAGGGGCCCGGCTCGACCTCGACCGAGGTGGGATCGTCTCAGGGTGCCACCTGGCGAGGGAGCGGGGAGGCCACCGGCTTCGGCCGAGGTGGACCCCTCCTGGGTGGACACCTGGCGGGGTGGTAGGAAGGCCTGGACCGACCTCGACTTCGGCCGAGGCAGAGCCACACCTGATTTTGCCAAAAAACTCCACGTGGCTCGAATCACGCCCAGCGAAATCTGAGACATGCCATGTCATCGTTACGGCCGTAACAGTTGCCCCCCATCCCCCCGTTCTGTTAAGGCGTCATGGAACGAGACGTGGGGATTTAATGCGGAGGTGACATGGGTAAGGCGAAGATCTCGCGCCATGATTGCCACGATCCTCGTCGCCGTTCCTCGGTGCATCCAAAGCCCTATAAGAGGCTGCCACATATCGCTTATTCGGCTGCAATTAATGCGTCGCTTCGAAACAGAGGCCGTTTCTCTGCAACCGAGGCGTCGGTGTCGGGCGTGCGTCCACGCGGCATCCATCCGATGGTCTGGAACGGAATGACGGGTATGGTCGCTGCCGATCGAATTTGAAAAAGAGAGGACTTTCCGGAATGAGGCCTTTTCCCTTTCTCCGTCGGCGGTTCGCAACAGGCTATCTCCCACTCCCCCGCGTTGCACAGTGCATTTCGGTGAGTGCTTCTGTTGTCTTCCTCACTCCGTCCCTTTTCTCTAGCATCCTTTCCTCACCATCTTCTTTTCCATGGCGCGCCGCCGCCATGTTTCGTTTAACCCGGACGAGGCCGGTCCGTCCCGGCCGAGGACTCCATCGTCTTCCTCCTCAGAAGAGGAAGTGATCCCGGAGGAGACCCGCAGGCGACTCCAACCTGGGAGCATCACCATAGGCATCCCTAGGGGTCTTAGGTCTCTCCCCGTAGTGTCTGCCCATCCTATTTCTTCTCTTCCTCCTCCGGCCCTTCCTTCAGTCGGTCCCTCCGGTCATGTTTCGACGATGACCGAAGGTGACCTTTCCTTGCTCCGGGAGGTCTATGGCATCCCGGGGTCAATCCATCTTTCTCTTCTGCGGCCTGAGGATCACGTCACCTCGAGTGGCCCCGGCCGCATAGCTTTCTACGAGGACTTCCTCCTTGGAGGTCTTCGGTTTTATCTGCACCCCTTCTTCCTTTCTTTCCTCAGCCATTTCCGTCTGGTCCCGGTCCAGTTGGCTCCCAATGCCATCCGGGTCATCTTCTCCTTCATCGTCTTCTGTCACTTCCACGGGTTTGTTGCCCGTTTCTCCCTCTTCAGGGCTCTGTTCATCCTGAAGCGGTACTCCACTGATGATGGCTGGTGGTACATCTCGCCCCGGCCTAGGTGTCTCCGGTTCAACCTCCCTTCTTCCATCAAGGGTTGGAAGAACCGGTTTTTCTTTGCCTCGGTCGAGGACGTCGACTAGGCCTGAAGCGAACCGGATCGGTCTCCGAACCGGAACTCCCAAGTCAAATCAACGGATCAGGAGGCTTACTCCCAGCTACTGAGCGATGTGGTCCCCTCACTCGATGTTCTGCTCTCGGAGCAGAACTTGTTCGAGGCGGGGATCAGTCCCATCCGGGAGCCGGGTGAGGCTCAGCTTTTCTCTTACTCTGCCTTTCCGCCCTTCTTCTCTTCTGCTTTTAACTGGGTTGACCGACTTTTTTTTTATTGTAGGCATGAAGTTTTCTCTGGAGAACCTTCTGGAGGGCGCGGCTCAGAGGGACACCGCCGAGGGAGACGAGCCTGCGGCGAAGAGGGCTCGCACCGAGGCGAGCCAGGAGGTCATGCCGGTGCCCGCGCTTGGTCCAGCAGTTGCAGCTCCCTTGCCCAGGCCACCTCGGGCCCGGGCCACCGATGCTCCAGTCGCCCGCCCTGACGGGGCTGCCGAAGAGGGAGGCACATCGGTAGCGGTTCCCCTCCGGGCAAGCCCCATCATCACTGCAGCCTCGACGGCGCCGCCCGCGACTCCAGCTGCCCCGCCGGTGGTAGTCCCACCCGGGGGGTCGGTCGCCCCTGCCGCCGATCTGACAGCCTCGCCGCCGACAATTACCAACCGGTGCTCCGTGATCCGTGACCAGGGGCTTGCAAAGAAGGTGATGGAGTTCGCCTGCACCTCCCGGGACCGCCTTTCGGGGCGGTCGGGACTATGCCGATGCTCTGCTCGGGATCCTCCCGTAGCTCTTCACGGTAAGTCCGAGCTCGGATCCCTCTCCTTTTCGATTCCAGTCAATTCTTTACTAACCCGCTCTCCTTTTCGTGCAGATCGGGACTGACATGCTCCTGTTGAGGAACTTCATCGCAGGGTATGCCAAGAAGGACGCCGAGAAGGAGGAGAAGCTCGGCAAGCTCGCGGCCGACATGAAGGACCTCATGGAAAAGGGGGTCGAGCTGCGGGGGAGCAACCAGGCCCTTCAGTCGGACCTGGCACGCGCCGAGGGGCACGTTAAGGACCTGGAGTCCTCTCTGTCCGAGGAGAGGATCTCCAACCAGCGGCGCACGGAGGAGGACGTGGCGGAGAGGGCTCGCCTCCGAGCTCATTCCCAGATGTTGGAGCGCCAGCTGGAGGAGGCCCGGCGGGAGGCGAGCGCGGCCAAGGAATGGAGCGCCTACATCAACGGGCTCCTGGAGGCCTCGAAGCGGGAGGCGCAGGAGGCTGTCCCGAGATTCCGGGCCTCCGACGAGTACGTCTCAGAGGTCCGGGAGGCCGCCATGGACTCCTTTCTGAAGGGGATCCAGGTGTGCCGGGAGAAAGTGGGCTCCTTCTATCCCGAGCTTGACCTCAGTCGGGTGGTGCTCGGGGGTAGAAGGCAGGAGCCCACCAGCGAGGCTCCAGTTGCGGCGGGCGATGCGGCTGCAGCTCCAGAGCGGCCCTCCGAGCAACCAGTCGCTGACAGCTAGGAGGGAGAGCGCGCGCGCCAACCTGAAGATCCCGCCATCGTGCCGAACTAGGCCTTCAGTTGTATTTTCCTTCTATTTTCTTTTTTCTTTCTTTTTGAGGACTCCCGGCCTGTCGGGACTCCTTCATTGTAACTCTCCTTTTTCGAATCAATGAAAACTTAGATTTTGCTAAGTCCCGACCTCGTCTTCCTTTTCTCTTTTTCCTTCTTCTTCTTCTTTTTTTTTTTTGTGTCTTGTCGAGGTGTTGGTGTCGAGTGCCGAGACGAGGTCCTGCGGCTCGATCTGGGCTGAGTCCGCGGGTGGACTGGGTCCCATCTAGCGTTCAGATCAAAGTTCAGAGCCTCCGGATTGGGCGACAGCAGAGCAGGCCTTGCGCATGAAATCGGGCTTGCCGGGTTGTCCTTCGTGATCGCGCGGGCGAGCTGGGCTCCGCTCCGCCTTCTAGACCGAAGTCCGGGACTTTCGGACTGAACCCCGGGGCTGCAGGCTTTGTTCAAGCCTTGTGCGGCTTGCCAGGCTGTTCTCCGTGATCGCATGGGCGAGCAGGGCTCTGCCCCGCCTTCCAGACCGAGGTCCGGGACTTCCAGACTGAACCCCGGGGCCGCAGGCTTTGTTCAAGCCTTGCGTGGCTTGCCGAGCTGTTCTCCATGATCGTGTGGGCAAGCTGGGCTCTGCCCCGCCTTCCAGACCGAAGTCCGGGACTTCCGGACTGAACCCTGGGGCCGCAGGCTTTGTTCAAGCCTTGCGCGGCTTGCCGAGCTGTTCTGCATGATCGCGTGGGCGAGCTGGGCTCTGCCCCGCTTTCCAGACCGAAGTCCGGGACTTCCGGACTGAATCCCGGGGCCGCAGGCTTTGTTCAAGCCTTGCACGGCTTGCCGAGCTGTTCTCCGTGATCGCGTGGGCGAGCTGGGCTCTGCCCCGCCTTCTAGACCGAAGTCCGAGACTTCCGGACTGAACCCCGGGGCCGCAGGCTTTGTTCAAGCCTTGCGCGGCTTGCCGAGCTGTTCTATGTGATCGCGTGGGCGAGCTGGTCTCTGCACCGCCTTCCAGACCGAAGCCCGGGACTTCTCACTTTCTCGGGTCTCCGGCGACAACCGTGTTTGCCGAGCTCAGAGCCATGCGCCATTTTCCTACAAGGCGAGAAAAAGCGTTTGAAGCAAAAGAATTTTATTGCAGGAGCTGGAGGAACCTTACATTATTGATAATACATCCTTAGGTTCGAGGCGTTCCACGTCCAAGGGAATCTGGATCCTCCCAATTCCTCCAGGTAATAGGCCCCGTGAGGGAGGACTTCCGCTATCCTGTACGGGCCTTCCCAGTTCGGGGAGAGCTTCCCGCACTCTCGAGGCTGAGAAGCTTCAGCGCGTCGGAGCACCAGATCTCCGGGGCGAAAGGACTTTGGCCGCACCCGGGAGTTGTAGTACCTGGCCACTCGCTGCTTGTACACCGCCATTCGGAGTCGAGCCTTGTCCCTCGTCTCCTCAAGAAGGTCCAGGTTAAGCATCATCCTGGCGGGATTCTCCGCTTTGTCGTACTGCTTCACATGCAGGGTGGGTAGACTGAGCTCAATCGGGATAACTGCTTCGGCTCCGAAGACGAGATTGAATGGAGTCTCGTCGGTGGCCGTCCTCGGGGTGGTGTGGTATGCCCATAGGATGCTTAGGAGCTCTTCTGCCCATCTGCCTTTGGCCTGATCCAGCCTCATTCGGAGGCCTTGCAGAATGGTCCTATTCATGACCTCGGCTTCTCCATTCATCTGTGGGTGAGCCACCGAGGTGAAACGATGGTGGATGCCGAGGTCGCTGCAGAATTCTTCGAACTCCCGGCAGTCGAACTGACGCCCATTATCGGTGATCACGGTGTGGGGGAGGCCGAAACGGCAGATGATTGACTTCCAGAAGAAACTGGCGATGTTTGCCTCGGTGATCCGCGCTAAGGGTTCAGTCTCAACCCACTTCGTGAAGTAGTCGATTGCCACGATCAGGAACTTTCGCTGTCCGGATGCCGGTGGAAATGGTCCTAGGAGGTCCATTCCCCATTGGGCGAACGGCCACGGAGCCGAGAGCTGGGAGAGCGGAGTGGAGGGCTGCCTCTGCACCACGGCGTGCCATTGGCACCGATCACACTTCTTCACGAAATCGGCAGTGTCCTCCTTCATCGTCTCCCAGAAATAGCAATGACGGAGAGCCTTGTAGGCTAGCATTCTGCCCCCCACATGGTTCCCGCAGATGCCCTCATGAATCTCCTGGAGCACGAGTGCGGCCTCCGCGGGTCTCAGGCACTTGAGGAGGCGATAGGAGAAAGACCTCCGATACAGTTGCCCATCCATCAGGACGAACCGTGTGGCCTTCTTTTTGATAAGGTGGGCCACTGCACGGTCCTCCGGCAAGGTACCGCCGGTTATGTACTCGGCGTACTTATCCATCCAGCTGGGCTCACGGCTGACCTGTTGGACCTCCACCGGGATCTCGTAGCTCGGGGCCTTGAGGCGCTCTACGTGAGCGCGACCCAGCATCGAGTCCGGTAGGGTCGCCAGCTGGGAGAGAGTGCCCGCACGGGTATTTTTCTCGCGGGGGATATGGAAGATGCTAAAGCACCGGAATCCGGCTGCGCTCGTTTTGACAAGCTCCAAATACTTCGCCATTTGAGGATCGTGCGCAGCATATTCTCCGGAGATCTGTTCGGCCACTAGCTAGGAGTCAGTGAAGGCTTTGAGGTTGGCTACGCCCAGCTCGCGGGAGACTCCCAGCCCGGCGAGGAGCGCCTCGTATTCCGCCTAGTTGTTGGTTGCGACGAACTGGAAACGGAGTGCGCATTCGGCGATGACCCCACCGCCGTTGGCGAGAATGAGTCCGGCTCCGCTCCCGCCGGAGTTCGAGGCTCCATCTACATGAAGGATCCACGCATCCTCTTCGGGCTCCTTAGGGCCCGATTTCAACTGCTGGTGCGGGGAGTCCCCCTCTGGCTCATTGCCTAGGCCCGCGCACTCAACCAAGAAGTCGACCAGTACTTGCGCTTTCATGGCCGACCTCGGCCTGTAAGCGATATCGAATTCGCTGAGCTTGAGTGCCCACTTCGCCAATCGCCCAGATGTGTTGGGTCAGCTGAGGATCGCTTTCAGTGGCTGATCAGTCAGGACAGCAATGGGATACGCTTGGAAATAGGACCTGAGACGCTCAGCAGACACTATTAATGCAAAAACGAGCTTTTCGGGCCGGGAATACCTGAGCTCCGCATCGCGGAGAAGTTTGCTGGTGTAGTACACCGGCCTCTGGACTCCCTGGTCGTCGGTCCGAATGAGGACCGAGCTGACGGCCTCCGGGGTGCCCGCCAGGTAGAGGATGAGTTCCTCTCCCTCTTCAGGCCTGGAAAGTAGTGGGGGCAATGCAAGCGTCTTCTTCAGCTCTTCAAAGGCCTCCTGGCACTCCTCAATCCAGGCGAAGTCGTTCATCTTCCTCAGCACTTTGAAAAAGGGTCGGCAGCGATCGGCCGACCTGGAGATGAACTGGCTCAGGACGGCTATCCGGCCAGCGAGTCGCTGCACTTGCTTCTTGGAGGCGGGCTGCTCCATGTCCAGGATGGCCTGGACCTTCTCCGGGTTGGCTTCAATCCCTCTCTGGGTTGCCATGAATCCCAGGAACTTCCCGGCGGAGATGCCAAAAGCGCACTTCGCCGGGTTCAGCTTCATCTGATGAAGTCGGAGGTTGCCGAAGGTCTCCGCCAGGTCGGCAACATGATCCGAGAGGGGCTTGCTCATCACTAGCATGTCATCCACGTACACCTGCATGTTGCGACCGATCTGGTCCTTAAAGACTTTGCTGACCAGTCGCTGGTACGTGGCCCCGACGTTCTTAAGGCCAAACGGCATCATCCTGTAACAGAAAGTTCTGTGGTCGGTGACGAAGGTGGTGTGCTCTTCGTCCTCCGGGTTCATTCGGATCTGGTTGTACCCGGAGAAAGCATTCATGAAAGATAAGAGTCGATGCCCTGAGGTGGTGTCGACCAACTGGTCAATCTTTGGAAGAGGGAAGCTGTCCTTTGGGCAGGCTCGGTTAAGGTCGGAGTAGTCCACACAGATCCTCCACTTACCACTGCTCTTCTTCACCATGACCACATTCACCAGCCAGCTGGGATACTGAACTTCCCGCATGAAGCCGGCGACGAGGAGTTTCTCCACCTCTTCGTTGATGACCCTCTGCCTCTCCGCGGTGAAGCTCCTCTTCTTCTGGCGGACCGGGCGGCACCTCGGGTCCATGTTCAGCCTGTGCGTAATGACCTCGGGGGGAATGCCCGGCATGTCGGCCGCGGACCAGGCGAACACGTCCGCGTTCATGCGAAGGAATTCCAGCAGGCGGGTCTGTTCCTCCTCCGGGAGTTGGGCCCCCACCTGCACCATCTTCAGAGGGTCCGAACCGAGGGGATAAGTCAACAGGCGCTCTACGGGTCCTCTCATGGGTTCCTTCTCCCTTAGGTCGAGGTCGTCAATGTCGGGGGCGAGCTCGGTGCCCCGGGCACCTGGGACCATCTGAAGGCAATGCGGGACTGGCTGGGTCGTCCCCCTCATCATCCCAAGTCCGGAGGCTGTGGGGAATTGTACTAGCAACCGCTTCGTGGAAATCATGGCGTCCAGCTGGTTGAGCCCCGGACGCCCGAGGATCGCGTTGTAAGACGAATGGAGCTTGACGACGGTGAACGTCAACATGACTGTGGTCTGCCGAGGTGGGGATCCAGCGGTGACCGGGAGAGTGATCTCCCCTTCGACCCCCACCGAGTCCCCGGTAAAGCCTACCAGGGGGGTGTGCACCGGCCTTAGCTGATCACGGGACATATTCATTCGGGAGAAAGCATCATAAAAAAGCACGTCTGCGGAGCTTTCACTATCTACCATAATTCGATGTACAGGATGCTTCACGATGGTCATCTCGACCACCACAACATCGTTATTTACATTTTTATTCTCACTCCCCTTCTCTGAAGGGAGGACATCCTCTGGGTTCCCGACCTCCCGAGCTCTCTTTGCCGCCCGCCCGATCCCATATGAGATCATGCCCACTGGCTTGTCCGTCGGACGGTTGTCAATCGCGGGAACCGGGGGTAAGGCCGCGAGCGGCTGTCCCTCCGCCGGGACCTCGTTCCTGATGAACTTCCTGAGGTAGCCTCTTCTGATCAGCTCCTCGATTTCCCGTTTCAGGTTGCGACACTCCTCCGTGTCATGGCCATGCTCGTGGTGGAACTGGCAGTACTTCGACTTGTCGCGGGTGCCTCTTGGGTTATGAGGAGGAGGTCAACGGAGGTAATACTCGCCCTCAATCTCCATGAGGATCTTCGTCCGGGGAGCGAGGAGAGGAGTGAACCTTCGCTCCGGGGTGGCCTCGCCCTTTCGCCTCGGATTTGGACGAGAGTCGGCAGATGGCCCAGGCCGACGGGGCCCTGGAACGTCTCTCAGGGCCGGCTTCTTCAAGGTCCTCCCGTCCAGCTCTCGGTGGGTGCGGTCGGCCTCCTCCGCTCGGATGTACTTGTGGGCACGGAGGAGGAGCTCGGAGTACATCCTGGGGGGTTTTTTGTCCAGGGAATAGGTCAGGCGGGACGTCTTGAGCCCGCGCTTCAAAGCCAGCATGTCAACGGGCTCGTCCAGGCTATAAATCTCCAGGGCAGCGGTCTTGAACCGGGTAATGTAGTCCTGAAGCAGCTCCTGGTCCTGCTGGCGGATAGAGAAGAGGCTGTCCACCTCTCTCGGCACCTTCCGACAAGCGTCGAAGTGTGCCACAAACTTTCCTTCCAACTGATGGAAGGAGCAAATAGATCTGGGCTCGAGACGGGTAAACCAGACTCGAGCGGCCTTCCGGAGGGTAGCGGGAAAGGCAATGCACAAAAGAGCGTCTGTGGCCCCCTGGACCCTCATAACAGCCTTGTAGCTCTCCAGATGGTCCAGAGGGTCGGTGGTTCCGTCGTAGGGGTCCACCTGCGGCATGCGGAACCGGCTCGGAATCGGCTCCGCCTGGATTTCTTCAGAAAAGGGGGGATGGGAGTCGTAGCCCGCCAGGTCCGCCGAGGAGTTCTGTAGGTCGGCAAATCGGCGGGCGAACTCCGCCAATTTGCGCTCGTGCTCCTCCAGGCACCTCTCGGCCTGGCGCCTGATGGCCTCGTCGGTGGAATCTTCCACCGAGGTCGCTGGTGAAGGGGGCGCCGATCGGCTCGGCGCAGGGTCTTGCCTCGGCGTCGCTTGCTATGACGCGCTGTCTCGGCTTCATTGGCCGGGGATCGACTCTCGTGATCCGCCGAACCGGAATAGTTTTTTTTCGCGGGAGTTTGATGGCTCCCGTGGGGGTTGGAGGCTGCCCGTGGTGGGGATGGCCTGCCTTGGATGGAGCGCAGGTTCCCGCGTGGCCCCGCGGCCCGAGCTGCGGGGGTCCCTGGCAGAGGCTGCGTGGCCAGGGAGCGCTGCTGATGTTATAGCTGCCGAACTGCCGTAGTCAAGGTCTGCAGCTGCTGGATGACGGCCGCGAGAGGTCCGTCCGCCGAGGTCGGCTGTGGTGGAAGAGGGGGAGCTGGGAGCTCCCTCTCCGGGCTGGGTGGCCCCTGAGGGGAGGGGATCTCCCCTACTCGCTGGTGGACGCTTCGCGTCCACGAGTGACCACCATGGTCGGAGCGCCCTTCGTTCACAGAAAGCTAGCTCCCATTGGGGGTGTTGTCCTGCCCCCTACCCGGCGCGCCAATCTGTTGCCAATCTCGCCGCCGCGCCTGTGGCTTCGGAGCCACCGATCCAACTAGACCGTCTCGCCCCTGGGGTCTCCTGGCTCGATCGAACCTGCCAGGCAATGTCAGAAACCCTGGCCGGGGATCCTAGCGAGGGAGCTCCGACGGTCAAATTAGTAGGCAGCGAGAGGGAACAGAGTCTTTGAGACGGGCCCCCGAAGGAGTCCCAGACTTAGAGATCATGCTAGCAAGAAAGGTCCCAGAAAGAATAGAAACCCGGCCGGGTCCCTTCACCGAGCTCACGCCAAATGTCCCCTCTAGGGATCTTGGATCTTGCTCTTGGAATGGAGTATCCAGCCTTTTGTTTCTTGCTTACCTTGTCATCTATTCTCTCCTTCCTTTTATCTTCACCTGTTGCCTTCTCGTTTTCCGCCCCTGGGAGGCTCCTTTATCTCTTTCAACTCCTCCCCTTCGTCTCTTTCCCTTTCCCCTTCTGGATCAAAGAGCCAGGCAGCTTCCCGGCCTTGCTTGCCGAGCCCAGCGAGGAAAGAGTAGGGGAGGGGGGCACTGGTCAGACCGTCGATCAGACCTCGGGCCGAGCGTGAGCGCTCTCTTTCCCAGGCGCCGACGCTGTCCATTATTGGGTCATGTTTTGTCAGGGCCTTGCCTCTCGACTACGGAGCGTGTCGGGCCGATGTAAGCGATGTTTCGCGTGTCGCCACCGACTGTACGAGCACTGTCTTCGAGGTGCGGCGCGCACGGCTCGAGGGGCAATCTTGGAGCTCGTGCTCTTGCTCCTTGAAAACTTCTCCGCATAGGTTGGCCTGCCTCGGTCGAGGTGGGACCATCTCAGGGTGCCACCTAGCGAGGGAGCAGGGAGGCCGCCGGCTTCGACCGAGGTGGACCCCTCCTAGGTGGACACCTGGAGGAGCGACAGATGGGCGCTCGACTTCAGCAGAGGTGGTCCCGTCTCCGGGCGACACCTGGCGAAGGAGCGAGGGGCCCAGCTCGACCTCGGCCGAGGTGGGACCGTCTCAGGGTGCCACCTGGAGAGGGAGCGGGGAGGCCGCCGGCTTCGGCCGAGGTGGACCCCTCCTGGGTGGACACCTGGCGGAGCGGCAGAGGGGCGCTCGACTTCGGCCGAGGTGGTCCCGTCTCCGGGCGACACCTGGCGAAGGAGCGAGGGGCCCGGCTCGACCTCGGTCGAGGTGGGACCGTCTCAGGGTGCCACCTGGAGAGGGAGCGGGGAGGCCGCCGGCTTCGGCCGAGGTGGACCCCTCCTGGGTGGACACCTGGCGGAGCGGCAGAGGGGCGCTCGACTTCGGCCGAGGTGGTCCCGTCTCCGGGCGACACCTAGCGAAAGAGCGAGGGGCCCGGCTCGACCTCGGCCGAGGTGGGACCGTCTCATGGTGCCACCTGGCGAGGGAGCGGGGAGGCCGCCGGCTTCGGCCGAGGTGGACCCCTCCTGGGTGGACACCTGGCGGAGCGGCAGAGGGCCGCTTGACTTCGGCCGAGGTGGTCCCGTCTCCGGGCGAAACCTGACGAAGGAGCGAGGGGCCCGGCTCGACCTCGGTCGAGGTGGGACCATCTCAGGGTGCCACCTGACGAGGGAGCGGGGAGGCCGTCGGCTTCGACCGAGGTGGACCCCTCCTGGGTGGACACCTGGCGGAGTGGCAGAGAGGCGCTCGACTTCGACTGAGGTGGTCCCGTCTCCGGGCGACTCCTGGCGAAGGAGCGAGGGGCCCGGCTCGACCTCGACCGAGGTGGGACCGTCTCAGGGTGCCACCTAGCGAGGGAGCGGGGAGGCCACCTGCTTCGACCGAGGTCGACCCCTCCTGGGTGGACACCTGGCGGGGCGGCAGGAAGGCCTGGACCGACCTCGACTTCGGCCGAGGCGGAGCCACACCTGATTTTGCCGAAAAACTCCACGTGGCTCGAATCACGCCCAGCGAAATCTGAGACATGCCACGTCATCGTTACAGCCGTAACACGTAGAGAAGGTACAGATTCAACCTGCGCCTTCTCATAACTTTTTTTTTTATTTTTTTTATATAACGAGGAGAAGGCGCAAGTTAAACCTGTGCCTTCTCATAAAGTTGAATAAAAAAAAATTTCACCAAAGGTACATGTTGAACCTGTGCCAATACAAAAAAAAAAAGAAGTCAAAGATAAAACTTTAAAAAATGTTGATACGAAGGTATTGTTTACCGAGGGTAAATAAAAAAATTAAATTTTATATAAAAATTTAAAAAAAAATTCAAACCGGTAACAGGACCTTGCAAGCTAAGCCAGACCAGTGGCAGGATCATGGTGGCCAGACCGACAGTTTGACCAGTAACAGGACCCTAGCGATCGAAAATGTGGCAAGACCCTACCGATCAGACTGGCGATCAGACCAATGGTAGGATCCTAGCGGCTAAACCGATGGCAGGACCCTGGCGACCAGATCGGCGGTTGATGTGTGATAGGATCATAGCGGCCAGACCTGTGCTAGGACCTTACCGACCAGACCGGCGATCAGACTAGTGGCAGGACCCTAGCGCCCGAACTGGCGGTTTGACCGGTGATAGGATTATAGCGATCGGACCTGTTGCAAGTAAGGCTGCAAATGGGTCGGGTTGACTCGTGACCCGACCTGACCCGACTCATTTAAATCAGATCCAACCCATTTTTATGGACCCGTGGATCTGGATTGGGTCATAAAATTAGACCCATTCCATTTTCTGGATCGGGTCAGGTTTATTAAATTTGGACCCGACCCGACCCGACCTGATTCGAACATACTAATACTGTTAGAATTATATCTATTTAGACCTTTAAATTATAATTTAAAACTTGTATGAAACTAGTTATAATTATTTTTATATCTTAATTTATTTTAAAAATAATATTATTTGTTATCTATTTTATAGTTAATAATAGCTAGATATGTAATAATTAAAATATAGTTGTCTATATTTTATTCGGATCATATTTAGATCCAAAATTTGTAGATTAGAATCGGATTATTTATGGACCCAATACAACCCGAATGACCCGTTGGGTTGAAAATTCTGATAGTGGACCCGACCCGACCCGACCCGATTTTTTAGTGGATTGGGTCTGGGTCTACTATTACGATCCGACCCGACCCTACCGGCCAGACTGGTGGCAGGACCCTACTTGCCAGACTGGCGATCAGACTGGTGGCAGGACCCTAGCGACCGGATCGGTGACAAGCCCCTGACGGCTAGACCAGAGCAAGACCCTATCGACCGGATCGACGATCAGACCGGTGACAGGACCCTAGCGACCGGACCTGTGATAAGACCCTACCGACCAGACCAGCGATCAGACTAGTGGCAGGATCCTAGGACCTGTGGCAATTTTTTTCTCCACTATTTTTTTCCACTTTTTTCTCAACTTTTTTTTCTCCACTTATTTTTTTCTCCACATTTTTTTCTTCACCTTTCTTTCTTCAATTTTTATCTCCACTTTTTTTCTCAACTTTTTTTTCTCCACTTATTTTTTTTTCTCCATAATTTTTTTGGATTTTTTTTTTCATTTTTTCTGCACTTTTTTTTCCTGCACTTATTTTTTTCTGCACTTTTTTCTCCACCTTTTTTCCTCCATTTTTTTTCTCTATTATTTTTTCTCCACTTTTTTTTCTCCACCTTTTGTTTCTCCAATTTTTTTTCTCTAGTTTTTTTTCTCAACTTTTTCTTTTGCACTTATTTTTTTCTCCACATTTTTTTTCCACCAATATTTTTTATCCATTTTTTTCTCCACTTTTTTTTTCAAATTTTTTGTCCACTTATTTTTTCTCCCTTTTTTCTCCACATTTTTTTCTCCACCTTTTTTTTTTCCAATTTCTTTTCCTCCATATTTGGAGAAAAAAAGATAGAGATAAAAAAAAGTGAAGAAAAAAAGTTGAGAAAAAAATGAAGAAAAAATAGTGGTGAAAAAAATGGAGAAAAAAAAGGTGGAGAGAAAAAAGTGGAGAAAAAATAATAAGTAGAGAAAAATAGTGGAGAAAAAAATAAATGGAGAAAAAAAATGGAGAAAAAAAATGTGGAGAAAAAAAGTAGAGAAAAAATAATAAGTGAAAAAAAAATTGGAGAAAAAAAATAAATGTTGAAAAAAAATTGGAGAAAAAAAATGTGGATAAAAAAAGTGGAGAAAAAAGTGGAAAAACAAAAGTGGAGAAAAAAAAATAAGTGGAGAAAAAAAATTGACGGAGTAAAATGTGGAAAAAAAATGGGGAAAAAAGTGGAGAAAGAAAAAAAGTGGACAAAAAAAATGGAGAAAAAAAGTGGAGAAAAAAAAGGTTGAGAAAAAATAGTTGAGAAAAAAAATTGGAGAAAAAAGTTGGAGAAAAAAATGTTGAGAATAAAAGGGGAGAAAAAAATAAGTGGAAAAAAAATGGACAAAAAAAATTGGAGAAAAAAAAGTGGAGAAAAAAAAGGATAAAAAATATTGGAGAGAAAAAAAGGTGGAGAAAAAAATAAGTGGAGAAAAAAAAAGTTGAGAAAAAAAAAACTGGAAGAAAAATAGTGGAGAAAAAAAATTGGAGAAAAAAAAGATGGAGAAAAAAATGTGAAGAAAAAAGTGGAGAAAAAATAATGGAGAAAAAAATGGAGGAAAAAAGTGGAGAAAAAAATAAGTGGAGAAAAAAAAAGTTGAGAAGAAAGTGGAGAAAAAAAAAGGTGGAGAGAAAAATGTGAAAAAAAATAAGTGAAGAAAAAAAAATTGTGAAAAAAATGGAAAAGAATAGTGGAGGAAAAAATCGGAGAAAAGAAAAGGTGGAGAAAAAATTGGAGAAAAAAAACTCGAGAAAAAAAATATGGAGAAAAAAAATGCTGAGAAAAAAAAGTGGAGAAAAAAAGGGGAGAAAAAAAGTGGAGAAAAAAATAAGTGGACAAAAAAGTGGACCTAAAGCATTGGAGAGAAAAAAAAGTGGAGAAAGGAGAAAAAAAGGGAAAAAAATACGGGAGAAAAAGAGTTGAGAATAAAAACTGGAGAAAAAAATTGAAGAAAAAAAGGTGGAGAAAAAAAGTGGAGAAAAAATAATGGAGAAAAAAAATAGAGGAAAAAAAGTGCAGAAAAAAATAAGTGCAGAAAAAAAAAGTTGAGAAAAAAATGGAGAAAAAAAAATAAGTGGAGAAAAAAAATTGAGAAAAATGGAGAAAAAAATAGAGGAGAAAAGAAATTGCTACTGCTTCTAAGGTCTTGCGACAGGTTCGGTCGCTAGGATCCTGTCACTGGTCAAACCACCGGTGCAGTCGCGAGGATCTTGCCATCGGTCCAGTCGCTAAGGTCTTGCCACCGGTCTAGCCGCCAGGATCCTGCCACCGGTCTGATCGCCGGTCTGGCCGGTAAGGTCCTGTCATAGGTCCGGTCGCTAGGATTCTATCACCGGTCAACCATCGATCCGGTCGCCAAGATCCTGTCATCGATCCAACCGCTAGGGTCTTGCTACCTTTTTGGCTGCTAGGATCCTGCCACAAATTCGATCGCCAGTCTGGTCGGCAGGATTCTGCTACAAATCCGGTCGCTAGGGTCTATTACCGGTCAAATTGTCGATCCAGCCACCAGGATCCTATCATTAGTCCTGCTTGCAAGGGCCTGTCATCGATTTAAATTTTTTAAAATTTTTATATAAAACTTAATTTTTTTTGTTTATCCTCGATAACCAATGCTTTCATATCAGCAATTTTTTAAATTTTATTAGAAGATTTTTGGCTGATTTTTTTTTTTTTACATCGGTACAGGTTTAATCTGCGCCTTCGATAAATTTTTTTTTTCAACCTTACGAGAAACTTGCTCCTCGTGATATAAATAAAATAAAAAGAATTATGAGAAGGTGCAGGTTCGCACATGTTGAACCTGCCCCTTCCCTACGTGTTATCCAAAAAAAATAAATAAATAAATAAATAAAATTCTACGCAGCGGAAACCAGGAAGGAATGATAGATAAATTTAGAGTAGACATACTTTCATAATTTTAGTTTTAAAAAATAATATTAAAAAAATCCCCAAAAAACCTATATTTGGATCACTAAAAAATAATATTTAAAAAAATCCCAAAAAAACCTATGTTTGGATCACTTGTGTCAAAATCCCTGGGTGCTATTCCATGGGCATTAAATGTTGAGACATGGAAATGGAAGGGTGACAGCCACCGGATTGTCCATCCCTCTCTTGGTGGGATCCATCAGACCTGTGCAAGATAACACGATGGATTGAGAAAAGTTTAATTTCTTCGTTACCTTCGCATAAAGGAAAAGCTAGCTTGTTCTTAAACCACGCACTTTTTTTTTTTATTTTTTATTAGATACAGGTCATAAATGCACTGGGATAGTTTCTTTCCCATCTTTACTTTTTAATTTTAAAACCGTCAGGCACAAGTTGCCTACTTGATTCATTTAGTAAGTGTACCTAAGAAGTGCATCATCTAACTAAGAATATAATGATCAGAAAGGATACAAAACTAGAGATGTCTACCAAACAATGATGAGAATGGATTTTCTTTTTGTTGATGCGGTGCTGGGGTCAGGGATAGATTATTATAGAGTATAGATATGAACAAATATTATATAATCCACATATGGAAATATGTAATGAGCTACGGTTCCCCTGGCTTTATATAACTCAAACTTTTTTATGTGGACATCAGGGGTTTCAATAGATGCCATGCCTGCTTTGGTTTGATCATCAGAAAGCAACAGTGCTGTTCATTATGTGGAACCACTGACCCTCCACTAAAGCTTTTTTTTTCACCGTAAACTCGGGGTAACAAGGAAAATAAGTCCACTTCGTTTAGGGATGCATGTCAGATGGCCTTCACGGAAGGCCGGGTGGTGCCGTGACGTCAGGCGACTTTAATCATGACGAATACAAAGAAAACAGACCGGCGAACAACCTTCATCGGGTTTACCAGAAAAGACAAAAAATAACCTTTTTTTATTATAAAAAAAAAAAAAAAAAAAAAAAAAAAAAAAAAGGGGGTAAGGACGAGGGAGGGGGAATAACCCCCGTGTAGCTCCGCCATCGCCCCCAACCCGTTAGACCATTGAAACCCCAACCTTCATCGGGTCCCATCGGTACCCACTCCAGTACGAGGAAAGTCAATCTGGAGAGTACTCGAATGGTGGTAGGTGAAACAATAAAAAATAACAAATATTGTAGAAAAGCAAGCGAACACCTTACAACTTTTCTTTTCTTTTTCTTTTTTTTTTTTTAAACAAAAATCATCACCCCATCAGCCTCTGGAAGATTATCACACCAACTCCTCTATCTGTACCTCTTGAAATGGAAGTCCTGCCCACCCCGATTTATCCCCGTTCGGGTGCAAATGGGTGGTTTCGGTGACACGACGGAAGAGGTGTCGAGTCTCGATCAGATGATGAGGTTGGTTTTATAGGTCTGAAGGCCTTCCGCGCAGGGTCTGGCCATGCCTTTTATCAGTTTTATGTCCATCCTTGAAAGAATATTTACATAACCCTAAGGTGATAATTTGATTGACAAAGATCTAATTTTATAAAGATTATTTTCAGAAATTTATGATGAATTGAATTGAATTGAACGAGAGATCAAGATTTTTTTTTTATTTCTGTTATGCCGGCTGATATTTTAGTGATGTTATGTTGATGTACTCATATATAAATAAAAAAAATTATAAAAACTTAAGTACCACGTATCAAATATTATTTAGCGGGTCAGAAATTTATACGGATAGTTATACCGGGTTTAATTTCTCTATTTTTTTTTATCAAAAAAAAAATTACATCAAACTCCATATTATGGTCAGGGAACAGGCACAGGGCCCATAAAAAGTGAGACGTGGTGAGTCACTATTGGTTTGGGGTTTTTGACGTAAGCTTTGTCTGTTGTTAAAATTAAGGAGCTGTCGTCTTAAAAGCACCAAACCAGGTGAGGCCAGTTGCTATGTGCCGGTTCAGTTGTCTGGCTTGAACCATTACATCATAGTATTGCCTAAACAATTTTTGGGAAAAAAAAAAACACTTTTTGGGAAAAAAAAAAGGTCAAAACTTTAAGTCAGAAAACAAAAAATCAAGGGAGCAAGTACATTGAACATCAAATTGTAAAAGTAAATAAAATATATTGTTTGGTGCTCTGTTTTCAGGGTACCATTAGAGAAATAAAGTGCTTTTTCTAGTACTCCAGAAATAGATCGGTTGGTGCTTTGCACCCCTCACCCTCCTTCCCCGGTACTATCAGAGAAATAAAGTGCTCTTTCTAGCACTCGAGAAATCCTTTCATCAACCCCACAGAGAATGTCAAAGTGATCCGATGTCGGTATTCCAAAGATCTTACTTTTTTTTGGGACAGGAAGAAAATTTTCCTTCAAACATAATCAGAGATCAAATCATCGATGCTCTATAATCTTGATAATTGTCGATACAGCGAAGAGAGATCAGAAACGCAAGATCATATTACGTGGAACAGCATATCAAATTTTTTTTTTTAGAAAAAAAAAAAAAAAAAAAAAAAAAAAAAAAAAAAAAAAAAAAAACAAGAATGATGATTGGTATTAAATACAAGCAGTCGACGGTCGACCTTTGGCATCATTACAAAGTTCAAGCAACTCCGTATACAAACATACAACCAAAACGTGTAACCTTAAGAGTGGTGATACCCTACATTATCCTCTCTTCGGAATATCAGTTTGGATTTTTATCAAGCCGGTTGTTTAGAGCAATTCATGATGGTACCATCAAAGTTTAGAGCAAGCTTAGTATCGGAAAAATAACAACAATAATAATCCATATATGTACAACGTTAAATAAAATAACTATAACTATATATATATAACCCATACTCTTAACTACGTTGTCATGGCTTTACTGGCACTTCGCTGCCTTTGAATTTTTTCATGGCCCATACCAGCTGGCCATACAACAACTTGAAAACCTCTCAAAAGATGTTCTTCTACTATATTCTTGGTTTTCCCCTTTCTATCTTCAGCCTTGGCTGCAGATAAAACTCATCTCCATGACGAGCTCTCATCAAATTGTCATTGATATACGGCAAAACCTTTTTTAACCTATCCTTTACCACTTTGCCTTCAATTGGTGCATCTCCGGTGCTTTCTCTAGTAAACTTATTCGAAACCATGTACTTACTAGTGATACCATCAATCCACATAAGCATTTAATCTCCATCAGTACCACCATGTGCGATTGCAACCTCACTGTCAAATAATGTGAATCATAAACGACCAAGGACTTGCGGTTGTCTCCCAATTCCCACCCCCCCTCCCCTTTTGCACTCAAAAGGCATGTATTTATCATTAACAATCATCAAGAATCTCTCTATTTCCCTTATATCTTTGACAACAATTAATAACCCAGGAACTTATTTAAAAAAACTAATGAGAAGGTATTATTACAATTCTTTGACTAAGAATAAGTATCCAGAATATTTTTAATGAATAATCAATGCAGTATTAAATATATACTTGCATGAATCCTCGGATATTTTTTCCATTTAAATCTTGACATCCTTACACTAAGGATCTAAATTCATGCAACCATTCATAAACACCACAATTGGTCCATGGTCAACCATAATAAATCCGTGCTATAGTATCTCTTAACCCACATAGGTTATGAGCTGGTTAGCCTTGATATTATTTATAATAATATAGAACCCCATCCAACAAGACTAGTATGAAGATATTATTTAGATTTTTTTGATCTTGTAGAAGTATCCAAGATTTTTCCAGCAATTATTGCACGGGTCCTCACATAAACCTGGCTCTAATACCATTTGTAATAATCAAAGATTTATCTAGAAAAGATAACTAGAATATATTATTTGGATTTATATCTTGTATGAGAATCCAAGATCTTCCCGATGAATAATCGATATGAAACTAAATACATACCTGCATTGATCTTCACATGATCAACATATGTGATCTCTTGATCTTCTTTTCTTCTTGGTTGATGGCTCATTTTCATCTCTATTCCCACCGAAATTGCATTTCAAACACTCTATTTACCTTGATTGATAATTGAACCCTCAAGTTTTTTTCCTGACAATTCCAATTTAGCATTCAACTCTGTTTTCATTGTCTCTATTAGAATAAAAGCTCAAGGCTACTCTATAATCTGACTGTAAGCTCATTGCCGTAGGAAATCCACTTGTTTGACCAAATTGAGAAGCATAATATTAGACTGCATGTAAGGCCTCGAATAGGTTGCCCATTAGAAAAACCATATTTTAAGTCTTATACTAAGGTGGAAACCAGAACTTGCTTCCCTGATTGAAGTATTTTGTTGCAAGGAGGATAAGACATACAAATGCAGTCTTCATGGCAAACCCTTCAAGCTAATAATTAGCTCCATATGAAAATCCTCGATAAGTTTGAAATAAACTCCATAGCTCCCTTAAAAGGATGCATCCTTAACTTATGATCTATCAGGTAATGTACCAAATCTAGTACTTGGTTGATCTCAATCTCTTGCAGGACCACTTGGATATGGCCTATGAGCGTGGGAAGAAGGGATGACACAAATCAGGAAGAAATCAACCAACCATGTTGCTGTTCAAGATAGAGTAGAAAAGTTTCCTAATATTTGGCACAAACTAGTAGATTTCCAATCTGACTTGTATGCTTCGAGAGTGGGTAATGGTCCTGACAAAAGGTTTCTTGGGTATTAGGTCTGAAAGAGAAGGTGCTGCATTGAATACAATCAAACTCGGCCAAGACCAGATCTCAGCAGAAGGAATTTTAAATCGATATTCAGTAACTCTGGCAAGCAGATTAATCCCAAAAGACAAATAAACTGCTAAGAAGAAATAATAGAAAGCTTGAATAGAAAAATAAACAGGAGAGTGTTTAAGAAAGAGGAAGAAAGAAAAAATAGGAGAAACAAACCTATAATTAGCTTTCCGGGAAATTTCCAGTGTACAAGATTCTCTTGGCTGCCCACGCTTTTTAATAAGTCTAGACCGCAAAACTATTCCCTAGTTGGAGTCTTCAAAAGGACCTACAATGGGATCTAAATTTATCATAACTTTGACTATAAGGAGAAAATAAAAGCTACCCAGTTGAGACCCATCACTATTCATGATACTGTAATGAAAATGGTGCCACAAACTCGGCTCTTTTTTCTCCCAAATTTAACCTTAGTGCTCAATGACCAATACACCATGACTAAAAGCTCAATATCTGAACAGTTATCATTGTTGTGCTGCAATCAGCTTTCCAGATATGATTGTTATCCTGTTTCAAGCCCTTGCCATCATTGCCACCGAGGGATTGAGGTCCCCCATCGCATAAAGACTAGATCTAACACCTCCTAAGGTGATTCTTCCATCTCTTGGCAGACAAAGGCAATCTTCAATTGTTGTGGCATCACAATAACTGCTTGGGGTTTCAATGATCCAAGACAAACAGGGAGGGCATATCAAATCATCTAATCGGCCTCTAAAATGGGGTTCATATCTCATATCTGAGCAATAATCACGTAATATTAAGGTGTGGCATGGTAGAGAATAAAATAAAGAAAAAGCCAATTTATCACTTCACAACACGCCTCGTAATATATCATTTGTAGAGGATACCGGAAAGCTTTTTCTAATATAGCAAGTGTTCCATTAAAGGCGGAGAAAAAGACATACAAGTCACCATTTGTTATTAGATGAACAAGGCACTGCATATCTCGTCAAATATTAACAAAGATTTAAAATCTACTGAATGCAATTCTAACGCACACGATCATATCAATTAAGCCTTATCCAAATATTTGGAGTTGGCCTTCTGAATTTCTATTTGTCCATTAAACTTAAATGAAGCACATACCTGGTGTTATTTTCATCCATGGTGTTTTAGGTCTTCCCAAATATGTCATCCAGGGGCACTGGAATACTGCTTTCCTAACAACAGATGTATTAAAATATTTCTGCTGTAAACTTCTTCCTCACAAACCTTCACTTAATCCATAAGGCTTTTCCATATGATGAGGTACTGGCTGTGCTACAGCAATCAGCATGCTTACAACATCGTGGCACAAGGAACACCATTTGTTCAATCAGACCAGTTCCACCGGCATTGCAGCAATAAATCACACAGAAATCGACGGATCCTCCATTTTATTAAATAGGTGGCATCCATACAATAAAACCCAATCAACAAATATTTTAAGCAAAAGTAAATCATTATGTTCACACATTAATGGTTTTCCTCATCCTACTAACACACATTAAGTCTGCACGTTAATTCTAGTTAAGATTGCCAATATCCTTTTCCATCACAGACCAAAACTTTGGTTACTTTATCAAGAAAACACACCGTCTAAAATTTAGTCTTTCTACGTGTCCACATTTAAGATGCACATGGAGGTTATTGTAGTAGAATTTTAAATATTTAGGAGATATATGATGGCATACAAAAGTATCAAGCAGACGATTTGTTGCTTGCAATCTAACAAGGAAAAGATAACTAAGCACTAGCGATGTCAAAGTAAACAAAACTGGGATCCATGCAAGGATTGAAGTATCATGTGTTTGCCGTGTACCAGCCTGGCACTAAAACAGTGTGTCCCGCACATGCTAATGCTTGGCATGCAATAGCATGACATTACACAAGTTCAGGAACATAGGAATTAGGGTTGGCAAAAAAGCAAGTTGTTTGCAAGTTAGATCAAGGTCAGCTTGAAATTTGGCTCAAGTTTGGCTTGCACAATTAAGAGATGAGTTAAGCAAGAGCTAGGCTTAGCTCGCTTAAGCCCATCTCATATTAGCTACCAATGGTAACATACAAATAATTCAAAGCATCGTGTGCTGGTATCGACCAGCTTGACACTAAAACAGTGTGTCTTGTGCTATATGGAGCCATGCTAATGCTTGGAATGCATTGGCATGACATCATGCCAAGTTGCGGTACATAGCGTAAGGTTGGCAAATGAGCAAATTGTTCATGAGCTAGCCAATTTTCAGCCCGAAATTTGGCTCGAGTTTTGTCTCAATCAGCGAAGAAACCAGCCGAGCTAGAGCGAGGCTAACCTGGCTTGAGCCCACCTCAAATTTGCCTGAAATAGTCATTACATATTATTTCAGTTACTATTGTCTAATGAAAAAATTATTTTTATAATTATTTATCACAAAGTAATATGGATAATGTGGAACCAAATGTATTTCAACTATAAAAATGGAAGCCCCAAATGATATTAAACTTTCACTGGAACTCTTGACCAAGCTATTTGTGGATAGCTTGAGCTTTGGCTTGAAATTAAGAGAGCTAGCCTGAGCTCAGCTTGATTATTAAATGAGCCAAGGAAAAGCTAGGCCTTGCTTAGCTAGTGTTTGGCCTGTCTACACTCCTAAGCTGAACCCGTGCTAGTGCTGCGTGTTGGTAAGGACTGACATGGTATAAATCTTTTTCCTTCAAAAAAATAAAAAAAAAGACACTGCATATCATGTAGTGCTGTGCTGATCAGAACTTAAAACCATGGATCCATGCAAACTGGATGTGGAGACCTGTAGTTAAGAGTCTTGCAGAGAAGGCAACCAAAACAAGCACCAGGATCATAGAGCGGGCTCTACACGCAATAAGATAAAGTAGAACCTGAATCCATATTTTTTGGAGATGCAAAACTGACAGATTAAAAAAAAAAAAATCATTTGAGGGGAGTAGCACAAAGTGGTCAATGTGAAGACATCTTTCAACAATGAAGCCTATGCCACTAGTTTCAAGGAGTGAACAAGTAAAAAATAAAATAAAATATTGATTACGTGCAAGGCAAATTTATAGCATTCTCTCTTCTTGATGTGAATTACCGGGTTGTCATGGGGTATGGACCCTGAAATTTTCAAGCAGCTAGTGGAGACTCCAAATACCAGTCTGTATGAGTAAGGATGGCAAATTGGGGGAGACCTTTGGACATAAAGTATATTTTATTTGTTAGAGGTTGGTGGGAAATAAGCTATGGTCCACATTATCCAAATTGTCTCTCTTGTCAACTGTTAAAGTTGCTTGGGCTGACTTGGAATATAGAAACAGCAGCATGGATAATCTCCTTATCCAATAAACGATAGTTGGTTATTTACATTACTAAGACTTCATTGACTTCATGGGCACAAAGTTAAGTTTGATAAGATATCTGGCATGTGAACATGATGAAATTTAGTAAATATTTCTCCTGGGAGACAAGCAAGTGTTTTCAGCAAGGCAAACAAAAAAGGTTATGAAAGATAAACCCTTATAGGAGGAAAGGAACATTGAGAAGACCAAAAGAAACACCATACTCTAGATAAATTATTATTTAAACTGGCAAAGTTCCTTGTTATACAACTGATCCATAATTACTAACAGCATTCAGCAATCCCATATACATGTCTTTTAATTTTTTTCCAGAAAATGAAATGCATCATCTGAACCCTTTCTTGTGGCCAACAATGGACAAAACTTAAATGGAACCCTGATATAGATAATTACTTGTTCAAGGCCTATTATTTCATATGGATCTGTTCAAAATCCTTGGCTTTAAACTAAATCACTTGGATTCTCTTTCAAAAGTATAAAAATCGACTCGCTCAATTTGTTTTATATTTTATTTTTGTCAAAACTGAATTTGTGTTCAACTGTCTCTATTACCTTCATGAAAATACAAATTTAGTATTTCATAGTGTATCATAGGCACAATACATGCACGTTATTTTCCAAGATTCCAAATATCTGTGCATGTGCATTGGTGTACAAACACATACGTATACTTCATACAGATGTATTATTATGTTTTTACTATATTCTGTCATAATTCTGAGCTTCAGAATTATTATGAGCAATATAACCAAACTGATATGAAATGTTTGGCTATTAACTAACAAATTAGACAAAACTATGTTCTAAAACCAACAGGACCTCATCCTTATATAAAGACATATGCCATCTAACCAGGGGGAAAGTATAGCTATGAGTTGCAAGTTGTTTAAGTAATTTGTTGGGTCCAATTTGAGGTTTACTTAAGATGTGTTAGGATATCATGATAGCTTTATATCTTAAAACATCAGGGCAAGGAGGCCCCCCAAAAAAAAAAGCCAACAAGAAAAAAAGTTGCAAAGTCTCACAGATGATATCACTAGGACATGAAAATGGAGTGTCGGTTGTGTCCTGCCATGTAAAAGTGTCCAAAGCTGCTGACACTTCCAGAAAACTTAAAAATGGAATCTCCACATAACATAGCAAACATGGCGACAAGGAAAATTAGTCTCAGGCCAGGAACCTTGAGACTACGAAAGTAAAAGTCCAAACAAGACGACCACAAACAGAGTTGGTAGGCAAAAACTAGCAGTAGCCAATCTCAAAGCTAAAGATACACCACAGCAATTGAGAGAATAGCTGCTGCAGTTAACCACCATATAAGGAGTGCAAGACTGACGGAGAGGATTGATCATTGAAAAAAGCATCAAGTATAAAGATCAGCTTAACAATTACATCATGGTTGGAAATAAAGTCTTGCTACAAGAAATTAAAGCTTGATATTGGTTCAGAAGATGATATAAATGATAACAATTTGTGGATCCAACTGATGAATTAAAGAAGATGGATCAAGAAGCAAGGGAGGAAGACATGGTCAAGAGAAGAATGACAAGTCCAGAAATTAAGCCTGTACTTAATTAAGATGTCATAAGTAAAGAAGATAAAAAATTAATGGTTAGGGAAAGCATATAACAAAGTGACTGGGTTAGCACATCCACACAATACCAGGATAAATTCAAAATCAAAAGGGACAACAATGTAGGAAAGATTTTTGCTACAATAAAAGGGAAAGATTTTTGCTAGTAAAGAATATTGGTCCTGAGAAAAATAAAGAGGAGAATATGAAGACCATATATAGGACAAAGGGACTGTAGAGGTGAACATCACAAACTGGATAAAAGTGAACACCTAGAGAGTTGCACATAGAACTGAAAAGGGGGATTTTAGGGCCTCTAATTATCAAGAAAGCTAGTAAATGGAGGGTAATAACCATTGCTAGAATGCACGATTCAGTCACCTAAGGTGGTAGTTAAGAGCCACTACATCTTGATAACAGGAAAATGATGAATATTCCACAAATTAACAAGTTTCCTAAACATAGCAAAGAAAGAATAATTTCTTAAAAGACCAAAAAATGGAAGCCCAACAGTAGCAAAAATGGGCCTAAATAAGTCAACTATAACTAGCATGCTTATGAAAATGTTGATTACGAAAAGTAACAATCAAAATGTGTCATAAATGACAACACACAAAAAGCCACATAATGAACAATCATGGATAACAAATTAGGAGATGAATGAGAACTATATGAGGCCAAATTGAAGAACCCATGACACATTTACAGTGAAGAAAGTCAAGAATGGAAGAACTCAATAAGGAATTGATAATGAAACACAACATGCCAATGAAGTCCTCTATATGTAACATAAATAACATGAATTGGACTAATTATAAAATATTTCGACCATGTTGAGGGACTTAGAGAGCATTGAGAAAGTTTGGTTTCCGGATGATAGGGTTGTGTTGTGGAGGAGGTTTATGGTTCACAAATGTTAGTGAATAGGAATCTAGCATCACATGAACACCAAGATGAAGACAAAGGGCAAGGCATGATTCTCTCAAAGTTGGTCTTAGATGGATATATGATGCAAGGTTGACAGGATGAAATGACGAAGGGCTGTTGACAAATAAAAATACCAAAGGAAAAAGGCAGCTAGGTCTAAAAGATGAGAAAACTTAAAGAAAAACAACCCACCAATTGTTGTTGAAGAAAGCATTGATGATAAATAAATCACATATAAGGATGTTCAGCCCAAGGTAGCTTTGGATAAGGGCATGATGCAGAAGAATGACATGTAAGAAGTGGATATATAATCAATCATATGATACAGGGGTGCAAATCAAATAGAACAATAATTACATAAGTTACTATTTTGATCCTAAGACACTAAGGCTCTACTTGGCTACGCTTTTGGAGTGCTAGAAAGTACTTTCTAGCCCTCCAAAAATATTTTTGAATAGTACAATGGTGTTTGGTAAAAAATCGAAAAACTATTTTGACTTTGCTAGAAAGTTAAAAAGGCCTACTTGAAAAAAGCTTCATTTTGGAGCTCCTCCCCAAAAGTGCTTATTAGCCAATGTCAAGAAGCTATTTTGATTTAAATGAAAATTTTCCAGTAACCAAAATATCCACCAATAAATATCATAATTACATCTTATATCATATTATATTATATTATTATACTATAAATATAATATAGTGTAATAATAAATTAGTATTATGATACATTATAATCATATAATATAATCTATTATATTATAATCTTTTATTAAATTATAATTTATTATACTATATTACATTATAATTATAATAATAATATATAATATAATAACATTTTAATATATATTAATATATAATAATATATTGTATTATTATCCATAGTATAATATTATGCAATGTCTCTTACTATCATCTTATCATACCAAAAGCAATTTTTTATTTTAACTATTAAAAATATAATAAAGTTCTAAAATACTTTATAGATGTAGTTACCAAACAGTAAATAATTTTTTTTTGTAAAAACTCTACTTTCAAAAGTTCTATTTCTCAAAATCTCTACCACCAATAGCAATCCCAAATAGAACCTAAATATAAGTAGAAATAAAGAACCCTCTGATAAAAGGTCAAATCAAGCACTTGGCTATATACTGAATATTAAAGTTGGAAGCTGGAAGGAGCAATTGAAATTGGTGAATTAAAGAATTTGTCTCATATAGAACAATGAAAGCCAGTGAAGTTAAAAGAAAATATAAAAGAATGGTAATATCCATGATTTCACTGGAGTCTTGGTGTCTCAGGAGTAAAGGATGACACCAAAACAAATGGGCATTTGAACATTAGGCATTAGCAAACTGTGCAGGAACCAGTCAAATAATGAAATAATGATGGGCATTCGAACACTTAAATTTGAAAAAGATCAGAATGAAGCTTATGAATTCCAAGAACCAATAAGCCAAAGTTCACAAACAATGAGAATTTGGGTCCCAAATGAAGTCACAATAGAGGTTTCGAGTTCCAAAGGAACACAAACAAGTAGAATCTACAAATTGAAAGGGAAGAAAACATCTTGTGGGTGCATGAAAAATATCAACAATGTAGTGGGCCCAATACATTGAATCCTACTAGGAATACAAAAAAGAACATATTTTTTTCTGAGAATAAGGAAAAGAACTATCAGAATAGGATAACTCAGTCATAGTTAGAGAGCAAAAGGGGCTACAATACATTGATGGGGCGAAACCAATAATAGTTTCACAAACTAGTATCCCCACATTCCAGCAGATTGACAACAAAGACATGAAAGATGATTTTTTTGATGAAAACATCACTTACAAACAGGCATAAAAGACCAATAAATGCAGAGAAGAGAAAAAAGCCCAGATGGAGGAATGTACTTGGTGAAGCAACTAGGAACCATCAACGAGGAGTCAAAGCAAAAGTTTTTAAGGTAGATTGGTGGCAAAAATCAGTTACAACAAACAAAACAACCAAAAAACATGCAACGGAAGTCAGACGTAGAATAATTTGTCTGAAAACTAAAAAATTTACTGTGCAAGGCATAATTTTTAAAAAAAAAATGTAAACCATGCACATGAATCTATCCTCTAGAATCTCGGGTGTTCGGATTTAAAAGATTAACAGAATTCAGGACAAATAGCTTGAGATATGCATGTCAACCAATAATTCTAATATCTTATACAATAGACTGATAATGGAGTTCAGATGCTTAGATTACCTAAAGATGATGGACGACTTTGTATAAGCAATGGCTGGAGAGATGATGGAAGTCAAGAAACCGATAAAATGTGCACTTAGAACAATTCCATTGTAGCTAACGAGCAGTCTGACTAAGTCACCACCATAAAATGTGCACCTGAACAATTACATTGTAGCTAACGAGCAGTCTGACTGAGTCACCACCATAAAATGTGCCTCAAAATGAGGGCATGCCATGGTGTAATGGTAAAATTGCTTCATTGTGACATCTATGTCACATGTCCAAAAATATGGGAAATAGCCTCTTTATTTGACTGCACATGGGACCCTCGTGCCCTGGGATGCCCCTTTATTATAAGACCCTAAAATACCGACTAGATAATGGAGGGAAAAAAACAAGAAATCTTGTTTCCTGATCTAAATGTTGTTTTTGTAGAATCTTCTCGTCTAGATACAACCCAAAGAAAAAGATCTACAAGTCTTTACAGAGTTGAACAATAATTCTGATCAGTGATATAGAAACTGCTTTCCCTAACATAAAACATATATTTACTCTATATACACAATCCGTTGTATTTCACTTTCTCATTGATGAAGCCATTAAAAAATTTGCTAGCATTTAGCCCCATGATTGATGTCACTCTTTGCAAACAGATCACACAATCTATTCTAATAAAATTCGAGGCTATAAAAAAGCCAACAACAAAATATCTTTTCCCCTTATTGCTAGATTCACATCACCATTCACGGATACATTTATAAAGAACGTAGCAATAAGACAACAGACACAAATAAACATCTTGACAGGTCTACAATCAAGAACTGACTATACTCGAAAAATTCAAGAGAACAATACAACATCTCATCTACGAAACTAACACAAGACATGACCAATAACGGAACGACAAGATCAAGAAAGGGGTGTACAGGAAAAAAATTAGGGTTTGAAGGTGTACGGCTGAGGGAGGGAGATGGGGCCTCTCCGGGATTCATCGCCGTCAAGAAGCCTCTGCACCCTCCTCTTCGCACAATACTGCCGGTCGAAGTGCTTGACCTATATATCACGGAATCCAAAAACATCGCAAAGAAACAAACTGTTTCAATGAAGAAAGAAATCGAAAACCCGAGGAAGAAAGAGGAGAAACCCACCCAGGTGGGGCGGCATTGTTTGACGAAATGGGCACGGGAGGCCTTGCACTCGGCGGGATAGAGGAGGCCGACGGTGGCGACCTCGGTGGGCTTCTTGTCGGCCTCCTTCTCCAAGCACGCGTAGAAGGCGTCCCGCGCCTGAGAAGAGGAATTGGGATCATCGCCGTGCTTGCTTTTCCAAGAAAGAAAGCGGAGGGTGGTACGCTACCTTGTAACAGGCGGCTCGGCCTTGGGCGAGGACGTCGGTCATCACGCCCTCGGGAAGTTGCTGCCGGCCGGGTGACATCCAGCAGAAGTTACGGAGGAGAAGAGAGGACCCCAACTCACCAATCTTTCGGTGGAACAGAGAGACCAGAGGCGCATATACTTCCCGTGCGGGTGGATTTAAAGGGGTGACGTGGGACGACTAGGGCTCCAGACATAAATTCATCAAGACACGGCACATCTGCAGGACAGATCAATTACAAATGAGATTGGACGCGTACCGAATCACAAATTTATCTATACAAATTCAATTTATTTATTAAAATTTAAATATTTTTTATTTATTAAAAAAATAATTTGATCCGATGCATACTATTTATTTATTAAATATATTAGATCTGATTAAATGGGTTAAACATATTAAATGATTAAGTTAAATCCATAAATTAAATAGATTTTAAACCAGTTAAATAACTCATTTTAATTATTAAATCAATTAAAATAAACTAAATGAGTCAAAACGGATCGAAGGTCTAAAGTACAATCATGATTTTAAAAATTAAACTCATAACTTATCAGGAATATCTGCTAGACTGTATCTCGAGCTCCTGATAATTAACTAGAGAACTCGTTCATCGGTCCCGGTATCAATTGACGAATGATCTCAATAACCATTCGAGAAACTCCAGGCTCTCTAAATATCCTACAAATTTAAAATTTAATAATAAACATTAACTCTAAAATAATTAGATTTTAAATATATTAATATGAAGATGTAATACTTACAAGGAGCTCTAGACATGGATGAGCTCTCTATCCTTCAGATAAGTCAGAGGTGCTGCAAGCCGGGCGGGTTCTCGACCATGACGTATGCCGAGTCTGAGATGAGCTTGTCTCTATAGCTTGACTATTGATTTATTGTGATCCCATGTCCTCCAAATATAATCGGAGAATATCTAAAATAAAAAATATTATATTAGATAATAAAGTATAAAATAATATAAAAAAGAATATATATCTAAAATTTAAGAATTTATTGCATGGCATGAGTGGTTCTAAACCATGAGAGCTGGCACCATGATCGCTTTCTCCTCAAAAATTGTCCTCGACTGGTACGGCTACGATCTCTGGAAGACATGATGTGTAATCCTTAAAAATAAAAATAAATAGATTCATCAAATTAATTATACAATTATGGTTGCAAGCAATGAAAGATTTAAAATATATGGAAGACGAGTATTTAAAATGATTCAAGGATTATATATATACTTAGCAATACTCGTCGGTCTTTTTAGATAATTGATATCTTTCGAATTTTTCTTCCGAATCATCCTCTTCTTTTATTTGTTTTCATCCTCCTCTTTCATTTCTTCATCATCTTCCTCTTCTTCTCCTCCTTGGATATGTTTGGCTCTTAAAACAAACTTAATATTATCTATCTCCTCATGTTAGCCATCATATAGGAAAATTTCTGGAGCATCCAACTGTAAATAAATGTAGGACTGGTGAACTCCGAATGTTTCATCTTTCTGAAAAGAATTCTAGTAAATTGGACTCTTCTTCTTTTTCATCAAGCTTATAATGAACGACTCGACACTGAATCTTATATATAGCCCACTAATCTTTCCTTCCTCTTTTCCTTGATAAAAAATAAGTATAATATACTTAAATAATTTATTGAGCTAGCACAAATAGCTCCTTGATATATACTTTTGATCCATATTTGATTTCAATAAATTCGTATCATCGATCAACCTTCATATTGTTGTTATTATCAAACCATTGGTACTTAAATAGAATGATATTATTATCTCCAATATAGGTCAACTTGATCACTAGCTGTCCTTATACACATACTATTATTCATTATACTTTTATGATATCCATATTCGTAGATATGAAGTTTAAAACAATTAACGTTATAGCCATTGTAACATATCATGTATCTTTCTGGCCCATAAGCTAATAGTCTTAGCTTTTTAGAAATAGAGTTTCTTCTTTGCACAGCCTGTATTGTATAAAAAAAATAAAATGAATAAAATGTCAATGAATGCTTATCAGTTTATGAAACTAATCTACAAAGTTTTATGAGTGCCATGCAAAAATTTCTTGCTCACTTATTCTCAGATTGTCCCATCTTAATATTTAATCATAATCTCTAAACATGCATAAAAATAGTATTCTATAATAAATGATTAAAGAGTTTTGATTGTGATAAATATTTACTAAATGTATGGTTTGACCTCATCATAGTTTAGCAAAACATATATCTATACCTATCTAAATTCAGCATCAGTTAAAATCCGGCGAATCTCGTAGCCAAATTCACAAGCAAGATATGCAAATATTGAGATCTCTTGCTTTGATCCCTCACCATCATCATCATCATCATTCCGACCAATTTGAGTCAACTTTGTCAGTACATTGGAATTAAAGTAGTGTCGGCTGAAATTTAAATTTTTTTTTATATAAGTGTTCATAATAAAATCTTTGACTCTGACCTTGTTTTTCACTTTCTTCTTGAGACTGTGCATGTATCTTTTAAATGGATACATTCACCTAACTACACGGGTCCCCCCACTTAGTTTTATATACCAGATAAATCATGAGGTACTCCATGGAGTCGAAGAAGCTAGGAGGGTATATCTTCTCTAATTTGCATATTGTCTCTACAATACTAGCCTCAAGATTGAAAACGTGGTCGGTAGATTATTCAATAGTACAAATATTTTGAAAAAGACTAAGTTGGTATAAAGTTTAGAAGGAGATCATGCCAAGCCAATGATAATAAACATTGCATGAAGATATGACCGTCATGGCTCTTTAACCCATAAAACCTGTAATATTTAATATTAATGCATCGAACTAGATTCCTTGCATAACCATCTAGGAATTTAAATTTTTTATGCTATTTACATACATCCTTCAATAGCTCTCTCATTAAGGTGTAAGACATTTTGGGCTTTAAAAATTTTCTAGGTGACACCTCAACCAGCTCTAACAGAGGATGCTTGCATGTTTTCTACATATTTGCCTGAGCCTTTTGATTATCTTTCGTTTTGTCCTTAACATCTATAATAGTGTAAAAAAATATAATCGAATACATTCTTTTCAATATGCATGACATCAAGATTATGACGAATCAAATTGGTACACCAATATAGCAACTCTTAAAAGATACTATACTTCATCCAATTATGAGTTCTACCAAATTTCTAAGATTTTTGCTAGTCAAATTGTATGTTAAACTTTATTTTATCAAGTTAGGATACCATCTAAAACACTTCCATACCACTAAGGTGGGGGGTGCACCGTCTTTCTTTATCTTACTCCTCTTGAATCTGTCCTGCTGCTTTTGAAAGGGATGATGCTTGGAAAGAAATTGACGATGATAATTGAACCAACAAGGATTACGATCATGCTTAAGCTGAAATTATTTTGTATTTCCCAAATAATATGGACATGCTAGCTTTCTATGAATGCTCCTTCCCAACAGCTCCCCATAAGTAAGAAAAATGCTAATGATCCACATCAGTGCAACCTTCATTATAAAATTTTACTTTTTTAATGCATCATAAATATATATGCCATCGACCATAAGAATTTGAACTCATTAATAAGATGCCTTAGATATATATCAATGTTTCTACCAGAATATCGTGATCCAAGAATGATTAATTTAAGAAAGATATTATATTCTTTTATACACATCGCAGATGATAGATTGTATGGAATAATAAAGACTGGCCAACATGAATAAGGGGCCGCTGCATTGCTGAATAATATAAACCCATCTATAAATAGACCCAGTAAAATATTGCATGATTCTTGAGCAAATATAGGATGACAAGCATCAAATTTCTTCCATGCCAAATAGTTTGATGAATGATACATTATATTTGTGTACTTGCGAATCCCTTGTTTGTGCCATCTCATCTATCTCGCAATACTCCTAGAAAAGTAGAGCCTCTGAAGCCTACAAGTGAGAGAAAGGTATTGAAAAATTTTATATGGTATGTTCTTCTGATTTCTACCCTCTTGCTTTGGCTTAAATCAACTTTCACCGCATACTTCATATGAACTTTTCGTTGTATCCTCCTAGAAAAGCATACAATTATTAGGCATGCATCTATCTTCTTGTATCCCATGCCTAATCCTTTCATCATTTTTTTGGAGTATAGAAACTCCCAACAAGCTTCTCCTCATTCGGTAGCATCTTTTTTATTATTGCTACCATCCTATCATAATAATTAACCATCATATTAAACTCGGCATTCAAATTCAATAACTCTAACACAACTAATAGTATAATATGTATTTCATATAGGGCTGGAAGTGGGCTAGATCGAGCTGGCCATACCCTTACCTGAGTCTAGCTCGAAAAAAATTTTAGACTTCGGGCAGTCTTAAGCCCAATTTATTTTTAAAAAACTAGGCTCGAGCCCGGCTCAAGGCCAATTAGGCCCGAATGGGCTTGATTTTCTCCTGCGACACGAGCATGAACAAGGCATGGTAGACGTAATAGCAATCTCCTCATTGGACCAGGCGAGGCTCGATGGCTATGGTAGATGAAGGCAAGATGGGCATCCTAGGTGGAATGCTACATGGAATTGAGGGGGCGGAGGGCATGGATGAATGAGGTAGTATCAGGGCATAGGCTAAAGGGGGTGGTAGCGTCGATGGCAGTGGTGAATCTTTAGTTATTTTGTTGCTGTTGGAGGAACTGAAAATGGTATGCTATTGAAGGACCCTATGATGCAAACTGGAGAGTGCTCCTAGAAGAAGAGGAATTCAAATCCAGCCTCACCTCTCTTTGCCACTAGATTCTTATGCTAGATTGGATCCTGGGACTGGGAGAGTAGGCTCAAGAGACTATGGTAGCTCTCTATAATAGCTTAGTTAGCTTCCTCCACCTAATCCATCTCAACACGAAGTCCCAAAACACCATAAATATCCTAAAGTCTCAGTAGCGATAGCATTTGAAAACCACTAAAACCAAGTTCATCAGATAGATCTCAAACAAAAACCATTACAAAAACTAAATAACATTAAAAAGAAGAAAAGTCGAGACAAGATTTTGATTGGTATATCACTAGTCTTTTTTCCATGGTATACCAATAGATGATCAAATTAAAACAATTGTAAAGTAGCCGAACGATGTCAAATGTTTCAAATCAATAACCAAAGTATTTCAAAGTTTATAAAAACTCCAAAACCTTGTAAGCAGAGACAACAGATCCATCCCATACGTTATCTCTAACGGAAGTGCTCTCTTTAAACTAACTTAAGAAATCAAAATGGAAAAAAAGATAACCAGGATGATATTTTTGAACATGTGAATCAGGTTTTATATAAGAAAAGATGTTTTCTTTTGATTGATCAATCCAATCTTACTGAAAGAAGAGTTGCAACATAGATGGAAAACTTTATACCTTTATATAGAAAAATCGAGTTGCAACATAGATGGAAAACTTTATTCCTTTATATAGAAAAATCTAGCCAAAGAAACTAAGACAAAATGAAACAAATACTAGAAGAAAATGGGAGAGGAAAGGGCCCGAGGACTGGCCTGCAAGGCTGCAGGAGAGGAGGGAGCGGGAGGAGGAGAGGAGGAGGGGGGAGAGGGAGGAGGAGATGGCAGGTCAAGCCTTTTTTTAAACCGGGTTCAGGCCGAGCTAGGTAGGGCCAAAGGAGAGCCCAAGCCTGGCTTAAAAACTTAATGGCGCTATTATTAAGCTCAAGCTCAGCCTGATCTACTTCGGGCTTGACTTGAAACCTAGCCCGACTTCAGGCCAGCCTAAGCCCAGGTCCAGCCCTAGTTTCACATCCCAGCCACAATGGTTTATCAGTATTCTTTAGCATATAATAAAAATCATCAGTGTCAGCTCTGGATCATTCTCCATATTCCAGTCAAATTCAGGACAAACTATACCAAAATCATGTTTACCATTATATCTATGTCCCTGTATCGCAAATTTCTAACCATTATAACTGCCTCCCATGTCTCTATATAGATATCGATGCTTGTAGTTTGGTATAAATTATTGTCCAGTTGGCTAACCCAAGAGGGGGGTGAATTAGGTTTGAAAACTTTTTAACAAATATATGCCTTTTTGAATTCTTTATGTGGTGAGTGAAGTGTATCAAAAATTATGTGCCGAAGCAAGTAAGTAAAGATTAGAACAATCATAAACACCACAAATTTTATAGTGGTTTGGAGCAACCCAGCTTCTATGTCCACTATGCAAGGTACCACTTGGGATTTCTACTATATTCACAATGGAATACAGTTGGTTTATTTTACACCGGGCTCACAAACCAAAATCCAATCTTGGTTTTACACCGGGATTACCAAGAACCCAACCATTGATTTTCATGGGCTCACTAAAAATCCACTCTTGGTTTTACACCGGGCTTACCAAGAACCCAAACTTAAATTTCACGGGATCACCCAAAACCCAAACTTAGTTTTCACATGATCACCAAAAATCCACTACAAAAATAAACAAAATAAACAAACAATACAACACAAAATACAAACTCCTGAAGAGCAGATGGTTGCAACTTTAGCTTGATTTGGTGTAGCTCTAAGGCTTCAAGATGTTCTCTTTAAAGCTTTCTTTTCTTCAAAAGATGCCTCAAGAGTTGTAGTAAAATGATCTTGAATCTCTCTTGAGTGTGGAAGATGAAGCTCACTTGATTTTCAGAAAGATTTTCCTTTGAAGCTCACTCTTTTTTCTCTAACTCCAAAACTATTCCATTCCACAAAAAATATTTTTTCTCTTGAATTTGGATCTTTCATTTTATACTCCTTGAGGTGTTCCCTAGTGAATTTGGCCGTTGGAATACCTTGGAAAGCGAAATATGACTGTTTGGAATCGTTGGAAGGAAGAAAAATAATTTCAGTAACTAGCCGTTGCTGTTCAAAAACTGAGATTCGAGTCGGCTCGGATAATTACTCTTCTGCCACTCTGGAGTTACCTCTATTTTTTGAGTCAGCTCGGTTGACTGGTTTTCTCAGAACTCAATTTTAGCCACTCTGGAAGTGTCGGCTCGAATTCTTAGTAAGTCAGCTCGAATTCTTAGTAAGTCGGCTCGAGTAAACTTTCTCCAAATACTTTCAAACTTCTTCAAACTTCTTCCAACATCTTCTAAAGGATACTCTACAGAAATAATCTTTACAAAGGTAATTAGTAACATAATCATGCATCAATATTTTGTAATCATCAAAATCAATCCTAGGATTAACATAAATTCACTCTTATATAAATGAATAGCTATTGTATCCCTATCATATATTCTCTATTGACACATATGTTGCAAGGACAATGAGCTTGTACTTCAAATAAGAGTGCAGTATTTCCAAAAGTATAATTATTAAAGTACTTGGCACCTTCCTTATATTTACCCCTTCAATGATGAAGAGTTCACCCCACAGCCCTGCTCCATTGCCGGCCATCCCCATCCCTCTGACAAAATGAGTTGACCCCACCACCCTGCTACATAGTTGGTCCTACTAAAATGCACCCTGATGTTGATGAGTGGTACGTGTGAAATGATGGTAAGCAACAGGGAAAGGTGTTGTAGGGGTGACATAGATATTGTAGCAAGGCTATCGGGTGGTGGTGTTATGCACGATGATGGTGGGGCAAGGGTGGTAAAGGTGGTGCTTTGCATCATCGTCGTCCTTGCCACTGTAAGGAATTCCGGTATCCCCACTCACTCTTAATTTTTCCTTTTTTCCAGTTGGATCAGATAGTCCTGATGGGCATTCTCTTCCTCGATCAATGAATTTTTTTAAAAAAATTGTAAATCTGGATGGGGACCATGGAATGAGTTCATGGCATAGGTTGACTTGACGTAACAACTAAATATGTCAAATGGTATGTTTAGTAAATGGTGCAAGTTTGAGTTTCAAATTATAACTTGTTTGATAAATATGTTAGGTTCAGGTTAGATCCTTTCTTGACCCGACTTGTGTATGACTTGACCCAATCCAATTATCATTCTTAATCTCCAATCTTTCCCATGCACCATATCTATCATGGTTTCATTGATGACACACATGTTGTGCTCCTCACCTTTCCCATCAAGTACCATGTGGCCATGCTTTTCACCGTTGCCGAGTACTTGTGATGCAACCCTTGACATCACATTCTCCTTCCTTAGTACTACTTGCTCCATCACCTCTCTTCTCATAAGGCCACCATCGGGTAACATCCCTTTTCTTCTTGACCCACTTGCATCGCTTCTCTCTTGTAATATATAATATTACTATTCATGTCAACCATCGCCTCTCTCTCCATGGCACTACAAATAATATATCTATAGCATACCATTTTTTTCCCTCTTATTGTACATAGAGGTTCAAGAGTCTACTATTGATGTCTCCCTTCCTACTTTGCAAAGAGGAGTTTGGAACCCTCTAAATAGATGACACATCACCAAGGGGAGGCTCTAAACTGCCCTTTAATGTATTAGATTGATGTATCATGTATCATGTATCGTATTAGTTAATGTTCATATTATGAAATCATATATAATGCATCATGTATAACATATCATGAATCATGCACCATGTATAACATATCATGTATCATGCACCATATATTATGTATCGTGCACTATTTTTTGTGGTTGGAAGAACATGGGAGGAAGCATGATGAGTTTAAGTTTTATAAAATTATACATACACATAGAGATGGTAGCTTTTTTTGGCAAAATGTTGAGATTTTGTGATATATATGTATTACGAATGGATTTATGCATTTATTTGTAGTTCTTTTTATTTATATCATTGATATGACTTTTATTACTAAATGTAGAAGTGGGCCACATCTTTTATTGCTAAGCATGTTGGAGGTGAAGCATTATCATCTCAAGAAACCAAGCATGTTGGAGGTGAAGCATTATCATCTCAAGAAACCAATCATGTTGAAGTTGAAGTGTTCACCTAATTAATGGGACTAGAATTGTATGGTTGAGTGAGAGGTTATGGTATTGGAGTCACCCTGACTTAATTATCTATAGTAAAATTTTACATCAAGGGTATGATTGGACAAAGTAGTACTACTATAGGTAGAGATGGAAAGATATGAGGCAAAGCTGAGATGTGAAACATAAGGCAAACTTATGAAACACAATTAGTTGGTGTGGTATCTGAGAAGCAACACATGAGACAAAGCTACCAAACGAAGATGGCTTCCATAAGGTCTTAACTAGGTTGAGGCTATATTGGAAAGGTTTGCCAGCCATCTAAGATTCCAATTATTCAATGCACTGATATGGTGGGAGAGTGTGCACAAGTAAATAATAACTTTTATTTGGATGCTTATCTTAATTATCATGTAAATTTTACTTAATTGTCATGTATATTTTCGTATGGGGTTAATGATTTATCATATGTTGTGATTTTTGTATTCACAATGTCCAAAGTTTTTATTTTTGCATTATACATTCCTAGTGCTTCCAATGGTCTTAGAGACAATGATCATGATGATGATAATGCCACCAACTACTAACAACCTAATTATCATGTATATTTTTATTAGATATATGCTCTAAAAATTAATCTAGCAAACATATTTTCTTTCTAGAATATAATTTTATATTTAATATTCTAAATTATACCATTTTAACCATACATGTTAGATATATATCCACATGTCGTCCGAAGAATTAATAAATGATGACACATATTTAGATTAATTTCTAAATTATTCTCAATCGTAAGATCATTATAAGAATGATGATTGATTTGGTTATATCGATACACGAATCGCTTCCTTTTTGGGTAGACGGATCTCGAGTCTATAATATAGAGATACTAGAGTGAGAGTACAAGTGGTTGTTAGAGAATAATGATATTGAGCATGATCAATACAAGAAATAACTTGGATGTATACTCACTCATCAGTAACTTCTCGATGTATTTGTGTGAGTAGTTCTTTGATCTACGATATCTCGGCTGCTTAAAAGGGAATTCTATAGTTTGACTATATATAAACTTGGTTTCTTAACCATTTGGGTCATCGTAGTGTATGCTGACTATGTATATTCATTGTAGAAGAATAATGCACACCTATATGGGATCTATCGACTTTAGTAGTTGAGTAGTCCTATACAATTTAAAAAGCTATCCTTAAGACCATGGCCATGATATTATGATAGATGGAAAAGAGTTTTTATGAGATTCATGATTTGGACTTCTTGTATTTGATGGATGCTTAAGATTTGATGAGTTTGCATGACCTGCATCTTATCGAAACTCTTGATAGAAGAACTCAATTATACAGTAACTACATCCAGGAATTTTGATTTTTTTGTTCTGCTAGGTTGATACTATATATTGCTAGGTATTACTGGTAGATTGTAGGAACTTACTAGGATCGTTTTGGATCAATGATTCTTGATAAGATGAGTTGAAATCGTTTCAGTCCATTAGAAGAAGTTTTGATGATACAGTGATGTAGTATGTCTCACTACTAGATAGAATAGAAACTATGAGATCATATACAAAAGGAGCTTGACCTAATCAATGGTTGGATCTTGATCAAATTATCAATTGAATTAATAATTTTGATCAATATATAAATGTTACATATTTAGAAACTACTAATTATGTAAGGGTCATATATTTAGTAACTGCTAATTGTTAGCTAAGAAACTTAATTATAAATGTTGTAATGTAACTAAACTTAATTAAATTATGGATCAAGTCTTAATTTAGTTATATTAGATTTAATTTAATTAAGCTTGACCTAATTTGGAACTAAGTAGATTTCTTGATCCAAGTAAGACTTGGATACGAGTCCTAATCGGATTAGGACTCACTATGGTTCAAATTAGATTCAAAGTAAATCAAAATCAAAATCCAATAAGGATAGGAAACCAGAGTCCCGGTTAGATTGGGACTTTCTCACCTCTCTAGAATTTGGTGACAAAATAAGAGAGGGGTCACTGAAATTGTAACCCCCTTCTTGCAGTGCAAATGAGAGGAGAGGGTGCGCTAATAGTTGGCGCCCCTCCTTTGAATTTCTCTTTCCTATTTGGATAAAGTCTCATCCTATTTAGATTCTAATTTGATTAGAATTGTATTTAGGATTGAGCTTATCCTCTTTTGGCATGAAGTCTATGGGATTTTGGTCGATGGTTTTTTAGGAAGAACACCAAGGTAGCCCTACATCTTAATTTTCTCATGCCAAACTATTTTTTGTCGCCCCACCTCTTTTGAATCTGATTCAAATTAAGATGGGATCTTATCTACTAGATTTTGGGGCATGGACTCTAGTTGAGACGTGGGGTTTTTATTGGCATGAAATAAGTTGGTGAAAAAAATAATCTCATGCTATTCTTCCTTGACACCAATATGGGTGTAGTGCCCTTCCTTCTTTCGTGCTACCTTCTACATGCCACATAAAAGAAAAAAAGAAAGAGTTCTAAGAGAGAGGAGAAAAGGAGGAAGACAAGGTTTCTTCCATCCTAGGCATTCTAGTTCCCTTTTTACGTGATTAGCATGAAAGGGTTTTGCACAAGATTTCTACTAGATTTTTTCTTCTAGTTTTAGAAGAAGAAGATTAGATTCAAGTTCAAGAAGCGATGCTTGCAAAATGCTAGCATCTCGGTGATCTCAGAACTCCTGATCGGTATCATCTTCATATAGATACCTATAGAAGTCAGGTGCTTGCATGGCTACAACAAGAACCTGGGATACCACGAATTTGATCCGGTGAAAAAGATGGAGTAGTACAGCCGGTAGGTGATTCGATTACCATTTTTTTTTTATTTTTGATTTCAAATATGATGCACATTATTTTCATCGTGCTAAAATATATCCTAGGTGATTTTAGAGATTATATCTTGCATTTTTAGTTTTGAAAAAGGATTTTCAAATCAACTTCCATTCTAGGTTTTCTAGATCTAAATTTTTCTGCAGGAAAAATCATCCTAATCCTACAATTTTTGCATGGGGTTAATGTTTTATGATAGGTTATGATTTTTGTATTATCATCTTCTAAAGTTTTTATCATTCCATTACATATTTCCAATGCTTCCAATACTCTTACATGATGATGATGATGCCATCGACTACCGACAATCCAAAGTTTGACTCTTTTTGGAGTTTTAGATATTGTGTACATATTTATATTTTTAAATTTCGTGGAGTTTTAGTGGATACTTATGTTTGACATTATGTCAATATTGGCAATTTTGATATACGAGACTCGTTTTGTTAAGATTTTCTTATAATCTTAAACCACACACTCACACACACAAACATATATATATATATACACACACAATATGGAGTTGCTTTAATGCATTGAAAATTAGGCACACAAGCAATGCTTTCTTCCATCATCATTCCTACCATGGCATGAAGACTTTTTGACACTCTCAAAAAGTGTTGTCAACCTATGGAGCGAAGAAGAATCATTCTTTGAGCAAAGAAGAATCATTCTTTGTGTCACATGACAGCTTACAAAGCATAGATGCATTGTGATGATTTTAAAAAGTACCATCAATCAACATTGCTCAGAAGTGTTGATCAAGAAAATGGTGATGGGACTTACATCAAAAATTTTATTTTCCATGCTTGCAATGCGGCACTTTAGAAAGTATCATCATAGAAATTTGCGATCAAGAAACTGTCATCAAATGATTTTAAAAAGAAATTATCTTTGACCCCCTTTCCAACATTGTTAGCAATTGGCTAGTTGAATGGAAGAAGGGTAAATTATCTTAATGATCAAATAGAGCCATAAATAAAAGGATCTTCCAAGTAAAAGACTTAGCAGACATTGTCATTATTCCTATAATTTTTACTAAAGCATTCAATAAATATTTCATTTTTGGTAGAATGTTCAATACAAAAACAAACATGCCATAAGTGCCAAGATACCTATTATTACAAGAACTTTGTTAATTTCTTGTTAATTACAAATCTACTATTCTTGTTTTCTTCCTGATGGATATATAGATACTCATTTTAACCATGTATATAATTAATTCGTAATGCATAACTGATTTCATGCTCGACCCACATCAAAAGACTTGAGACACAACAAGCCAAGACCAAACATTTTATGCTCTCAAGAATAAATATACAACAATACTCAAATCATTGGTAAATTTATTAGCTAGTAAACTAAATAGGCACGAACATTTTGTTGACAAACTTGCCTCAAGATTAAATACTACATTAGGCAAATCAAGACATTTTTACATATCTAGTACATTATAGTTTAATCTCAATCCATTATGGTATTTAAAACCATAAAGCCAATACCATATATTCACTTTTTCTTTTTCTAGATTATATAAGAAACCATCCTAAACACCACGTAACAATGTGTATCTTGACCAACATGACAAGATATTTGTCAACAAAATATTAACTCTATTTTATGCTTCTTATATTCTAGCCAAATGAACAATTTGAACAACTATTAATTCTGATGACTGCATTTAGAGATGACAATTTGAACCTTTGAATTCGTAGAACTAAATCTCAGACCCATGAATGGAAAAATTTGAAGAATCAACTCAACATACTATACCTAATTTGTGTTAGGACTTTTGAATGCTAAGGTTATTTATTTGTTGGTTGAATACTCAATAGAGGAATCTGCACCAAATCTCTCTCTCTCTCTCTCTCTCTCTCTCTCTCTCTCTCTCTCTCCCCCCCACTTGATATTGTTGTCATTATTTCTTTTCCTCTTAATTATAGAATGAATAGTATATTTTTCTGATCTTGCATTAAATTGAAACCTAAATTTGACCTAACTTGAACATGAATGCATTGTTTTTGGTGTGAGTTATGCTTAATAAATCAATCTTGACCTTAATGACCTAATTAATTTTAAACTTTTCCACAAACCTAACCTAGTTAGTCAATGTGTCAGACATGGGTCAACCATGAATTAAATGATTATGTCAAAAGCAACTCATACATGTATTAGTTTTGATTTTGACTACTTGCAGGCCTATTCACTCAGATATACATGGCATGTCTGTAACCTAGACTCCTACATTAATTAAACCTAAAGATCTACCAAATTGACCTAAATTATTCTATGATGAGCCCAACCCCTGTAGAAAACTCTAGCTCCAAAATTGGCTCGGTCCAAATAGGCCAACTTAGATAGGATATAGGTATATCCCTTCTATTATTGCAATTTGAATGTCACGGAATGGTAGTGTGGAAAAGGTGCAATGCTAATGATGGCCATTTGATGAGGATAGACATGCATAACTAAACAATATTAGGCTAGAGAGTGTGCATGTGCAGATAATAAGAGAGCAAACTAGCAATAATGGTGAAAACATACTTGATACTATGGTTGTATTCATGATATGATTGATGTGAGAAAGATGGAGAAATGGATTAGAAGAGAATGGACAGGAAAAGAGCCGCATGATGGATTTGAAGTGGATTAGGCTCCCCAAAGGAGAGAGGTAGGGACAAAGTTGGCAAATAGTAATAAAGGTTAGAGAAGTCAACAATGAAAATAAACTTGCTTGAGAAGATGAATGATTTTTATCATCAAAGATATTGTGGCAAAGAGGAGAGGTTTTACTTGTGAGATGTAAATATATAAAAACAAATTTGTTAATATACTTGGATATGTAAATATGTTTGGCATAAATGATTGTAATTGAGAAATAGTAATCCATGGAATCAAAATATCTCCTATGACTATTTCTAGTATGAAAACGATCAATTATTCTCATGTTACCATTTTGAATAAAAAATGTCAATATTGAACTCTATTGAACCATTAACAAGGTTTCCAATTTACTCAAATGAACAATTGTACTATTATTTTAACAATTAATCCTAGTGCATGTTTAGCGGTGCATTTGTACTTATCAAAAATCACTCTATATTTAAACACAAAATTGTAAATATTTGGCTACAGCCTAAACATAATTTTGAATCATGTAAAATTTTTTTAAAATATAGTTTATGTAAAGTTGACATTCTCTCACTTCTAGACGAAGGAGGACTACAAGCTAAATATTGTATTTAATGACAGGAAGTTAATTTTTTTTTTTAAAAAAAAACATATTGCCTCTTAATAACCCTCACATATCTTCTTTTTTTCTTTTTCTTATATACCAAGATTCTTTCTTTTTTCAGTTTAACTTTCTCATCACCATCCATATTCCTGATTAATATCCTTGCATCTCTATCTATATCCTTCTTTTCTTGACTTCTTTATGATCAAGATGTCTTCTTAATTTAATTTTCTTTCTTCTGCATCCACATCTTCTTTTGTCATTTTTCATTGACTATTCCTTTCTTTTCTTTCTTTACATTAATTTTCTCTCATGTCCATCCCCGATTAATTTGCTTGCTTACATGTCCCTTTTTTTCCAACTTTTTTATATATTAAAACTCTTTCTTACTTTAATCTCCTCTTTCCATGCATGTTCTCTTTTTCTTAATTTCCACATCACCTTTTGTTATATTTTTTCTTTCTTCGAAAGAATCTTCTCTATCTCTATCCATGTCCTCTTTTCATGACCTTCTTGTGCATCAATATTTTTTCTTTTTTTAGATTGATTTCCTTTTATCTTTATTCTTACAAAGAAGGCAATGATTTCTATCTTTCTTGTTCATGCCTTATAAAATTTTATACCTAAATTTATTTTAGGCATTCATTCTTCTTGGTAGTTTTTGGATTTGTCAGCCAAATAAACAATAAATTATTTCTATAGCTTAGAATACTTTAATAAATTGTCCAAACAAAAAATTATTTTGTCTCAGTACTCGCAAATAGAAGGAAAAAGTCACTTGGATAAAAAAGAAATGACTTGGACAAAAAGAAACAAAAAGATTTAGACAAATTCCATTTTTTGAGTACATAATACCAATCAATAGAATATTGATTAATACACAATCCATTCTATTAGATTTCAGGTGATTATAGCAAGCAGATTTTTTTCAGGTTACTTTAACCTAAGCAGAAGCATATATGAAAATATTTTTCATATTAAGTATGCATATCCAATCATAGTAAATATCTAGGAACCTTTTAACATGCTAAAAATATATCATAGGTTCAGAGCTAAAATAAGAAATCTCAAAGGAAGATCAAACATATACATGATTTGTAATCTTTCTTTTTTCTTATTAGATCAGATTTGGTGGATGTCTCAAGTTTCTTGTCGAAGCTGTGCATATGTCCGGCCTTTCCTGATATCTACATAGAGTAGATCGCTGATCGAAATACCAAAGATCCCCGAAGTGCTCACTTCTTGTATATCTCGTCTTTTAGTTTAGACCTAAACTCCTTCAAGAACTAGACGAAGAAGCTTGCTGCACGAACCCTTCATGCTGATCAAGGGGATTGCTTCTAGGATGCCAAGAAAAAAAGAAACAACCTTTTTATTCTCTTCCTCTCCCTCTAAACTCTTTCTTTCAGATCTATGGAGGAGGTGGGTCATGGAGAAGAAAGGAAGCGTGGAGAAAATTTTATAACAAAAATTAGATGGTCAGCCAACCTTTCTCCCTTCTTTTATGTTGTCACCCAAAAACAAACTCCCAACACCTAATCCTTAGAAAAAATCAATCCTAATTGATTCCTATTCAAATTGGAATTCAACTTAGAGTTGGTTTTATGCAAAGAAGAAAGAGACTCTCAGAGAGGAGGGGCACCAACTATTGGTACGCCCTCTCCAAGAAGGGGGTGCAATTTTTAGCACCCTGTCTTCTTAATTGTCGAAGAAATCATAGTGAGTCCCAGTTAGGGTAGACTCTGACCTCCTATCCATTTGGATTCGAAATTGGTTCAATTCGAATTTGATTGAAAATTAATTCAAACAATTTGAAAAGGCTATCAATTCTAATCCAATTATGATTGAAATCCAAGTCCCACTAAGATAACTGAAATAAATTATCTTTAAATTAGATCAATTTTAATTAAATTAAATATGATTTAAATTAATTAAGACTTGATTCATAATTTAATTAAGTCTAATTATATTGTAACACTTTCAATTAAATTTCTTATGCTAATAATTAGTAGTTTCTAAATTTGTAACTTTTATGAATTGATCCTAATCATCAATCTAATTGATAATTTAGTAATGATTCAAACTTTTGATCAAGTCAAGCTCATTTTATATATGATCCTTCATGTTCTATTCGGTCTGATAGTGAAACATACTATGAATATATGATCTCTATTATAGTATTATCAAAACTCTTTTTGATAGGCTGAAATGAATTTAACTCAATCCAACAATGATTGTTGATAAAAAATGATCCTAGTGAATTCTCATGATCTACTAGTGATGCTTGGCAGTATGGAGTGGCAACCTAATAGAATAGAAAGATAAACCTCTAGGTATAGTTACCATATAATTGAGATCTTCTATCGAGAGTCCAGATAGGATGTAAGTTATAGCAACTTGTCAAATCCTAAGTATCCATCATATGTAAGATTTAATTAACTTGAGTCTAATTATGAATCTCATAGAAACTCCTTTATCATAATGCTGTGGCTACAGATTAAGGCTAGCTTTTTAGATCGCATAGAACTACTTCTCTATTACTAGGATTGATAGATCTCTATGAGTATACCTTACTCTAACAATGAACCTACTGCAACTAATAAAACCGCAAGGTCCTAAATGGCTAGAAACATATTTATGTGACGTTAACCTATAATAATTCCATAGTGAGCAGCTGAGATACCACAGGTTAAAGAACTACCCACACAACTATAGTATCAAGATGGTCACTGATGAGTGGGTAGATAACCAAGTGATTTCTCATTCTTGGTCATATTTAGTACCATTGTTCTTTAACAAACACTTGCATTGTTGCTCCAGTATCCCTATACTGTAGATTCAAGACTCGTCTATCCAAAAGCAAAGTCATCAATGCACTGAGTTAACACATCAATCACCATCCCTGTAATAATTCAATGATTGGAAGTAATTTAGGAGTTAATCTATAGACACAGGTCTTAAATTCTTTGCTCTTGAGAATATGTATCATTGTTTATTAATTTTTTGGATGATTTACCGATACATTATATAGGAATGGATAAGAAAATATTCATTTTATTAATTTTAATAAATCGAGTACAAAAATATATCCTAGAATTAATAAAATATATCATACCAACTTAGTTTTTAGGGCATACATCTAACATTAAACACTACTTAAAAATAGTTCTTCTATTTAGAAAATAAATAAACCAAATATTCTGAGAAATTCTTACAATCGTTAGAATATTTATATCAATATGCATCATGTTCTCATTGTGGATCTATAACATTAAGAAATTATTATGAGACCATTTCTTATAAGTCTTTTTACAAATTTAATAAACATTGACTGATCATATATTCCATTATAATTAAATGACTTAGCATATAATTTCCTACTCAATCCCCTTGAATTTCATATTCAAAGTTGCATTCAAACATAATCATATTTGATACATTTCTTATGTACCCATGGTGCACAATTTTAAAGTAAAAATGGAATACCTCTTTTTGTTCTTTCCATTCACTTGGATCTATTTCATTTTTTCTATTTTTTATAATCATCCTTTACTTTTAAATAAAGGGATTTCGGTTTACACTCCTTTGTTTTGAAATTTGTTTTATTGCATTCTTCCTGACTTTCTCTGCTTTCTCCCATTTTCTTAATGAAAATTGGTGACATAATTTTGCCTAAAGAGTAGATGTAGGTGATAAATAAGAGAAAATTAAAGATTCAAGCAATAGAGTTTTTCAATAACAAGACAATAATAAGGATAGGGGCATCTTTAGTCCTACATCAAATGTGAGTTAAAAGGAGAACTCTATCTTATATTGAGGAACACTCCTTTCCTATGTAAGATGCCCTTTAGAGTGGGATATGAGAGGTTATTGCACTCCGTTCGGCCCATCTCTAGGGGACAAAACTTTGAGGACCACGAGCTAGAGTAGAAAATGCCTTGCATGCATGCGGTAAGGGGGACCAACTTTGATTGCAATATTGACACCATTTATGAAAAACTCTCATAACTTTTGTCTAGACTTTTCTTTGATTGGAGGGCTATGTTACTAATGTAAAGATAGGGAGCCCTTTTAGTATCATATTAATTGTGAGTTAAGAAAAACTTTAGCTTATGTTGAGGGATTGTCCTTATCATATGAGGCACCTTTTTGAGTGGCATATGAGGGATCATCGCACTCCATTCAACCCATCTCCAAGGGATAAAATCACTAGGCCCATGGGCTAAAGCGGACAATACTTTGAATGCATGAGATAAGGGGGACCGACTCACATATGGTTATGAGCCTTTGATTGCAACAATATCAAATAGAGTGATCCTATCATATCCAAAATAATGCTAACACAATCATTTCACCAGTATATTATAACAAATTAACCAACCAGAAAAATTATTTTGTATGCATAATATATTCTTATTATATCAAAACAAATACATGTTCATTAATTCAATTATGATTTGCCATTTTAGTACTAGACTACATACCATTTTATTGTAGTATCAATACACAATATGGCATGAGACAGCAAGGCATATTGAATGTCAGTATGGTATGAGACAATGTACTAGAATGGTACGAGTACATCCGATATGGTAAGGTATTAATGGTATGACAAACGTTATTCAGGAATTAATAAACTTAATAAAATGAAATACATGAATAATTAACAAAAAAAGAGATTATTCAAGAATACAAATTGAATGCAGAAATTAAGCACTAATTTTTGCTAGCTAGACTATAAATGAAATAGGTTTTGCAATTGTTCTAGATGAAGTGAAACAAATAAAAATGTAGTAGAATTTCTAAATATAGTCTAACTAGAAAAGACAGAAATATTTATCCTGGGCCGGCCAAAATCAAGTGACCTATGCTAAGACAAGTGGAGCAAGCTTATTTTGCTAAGGTCTAATATGAATCCCTACCTTTCACTCATTCTTCTTTGCATCCACAATCCACCATATCATCCAATGGACCATGTTCCAATACATCAACCCCTCCAAAAATCTTGACAATAAATCTAAAAATAAATCAAGCAATTCAAGCTTTTGGTTCATTAGCTTAAGATTTACCCTAATAGAATTTACTTAATTACCTTTTTATCAACCCACCAAGTTTCCTTGTAAGTTTGCAGTTCACCTTGATCCCACCCAAATCGGATCCACTTACAGGCATAATAGCTATAGCTAAGGATCCAAAATAGCTCAAACCCATCTTAGGAATGCCCATGTAACCCCCTCCCCCAACCCTAACCATGACAATCCCAATCAAGAAAATTCATTGTTCATTGAACATCAAGAAATTATTTGACCTTGATTTTGTTTGAGCAATGTATTTCAAGGTTCACCTATTTACTATAGATTCATAATGATTACCTTATGAAAAAGTATGCCTCACCATCCTTTGTCATTGGCATTTGACTTAATATTGTTTATAAGAGCAAAGGCAGCACAGCAACTATGATATTCCAACTTAACATTTCATTATCCATTGACTTCCAAATCAAAATTTTATCACCTCCGAGATGCTAATTAAGCACCATCCATACAAAGCTTCATAACTTCTGATTTGTTAAGGTCAAGCCTTCACCAAAACATAACCAATGAAGCCATGATTATGTTTGCCAAGATCTTTTCCTAAAAGCTAATAATAAAGAAACAAAATCTGAAAATTAACTTGAACATTAGATTGGAGTCTCAAGGAGTTTATCAACTAAATTAGATTGATATTGATTTCTCTATCATATCTCCTAAGTCTAATATTCCATTCCTTAATAAACAAGCATAAGTTCTTCATCAACTTATGATGAATGATTTGGTAAAGAGACTAATTAAAGCCTAAAACACAAATATCATTTCACCTAAATGCTATTATAGACATTGAATATTGATCACTTTGTGCAAAACCATGATGTGAAGAAATAAATCCCTAGTCCATATCACTCATCAATTTACTGAACAATTAAAAAAAATTGTATATACATATTTTAAGAAAAGAAATATTAATATAACTCTTACCATATCATGTCAAGCAAAGAAATTAATATTTTCTTGAATTTTCATTAATTTCAAACCCTGAAGTGGTGCTGGACAATTTATAATAGCAAGATTAAGAAGAAATAATTGGTTCCAATAATCAAGTTATCATTGTTCAATAGTTTCTCAAAATTTTCTAATGCTTTTTTCGTCACTAGAGTGGGATTAGATTCATAGTGTCATATGCTATAAGTATCAAATGAAGAACTAATTACATTGGCAAGAAACAAATGCTTCATCCTAAAATATTGGAATGCATGGACCAAGCACCATCCAAACACGTAATCCAAATATTTGTCAAAGGATAAAATTTTGTTCTTGAAAATGTAATACTTTAAGTTCTAATCAGTAGCATTACTAGCTGTTGCTGTCTCCAAAATCTCAATGATATTAGGGAGGTATTGGTACGGGATGATCCTCCAAGATAAAGGGTAGTGTAGGTGGAGGTGATGAAATCACAGTATTTAGTTATATCATGGTGATCCTACATGATAGTACTAGTGATTTCAAATTATCCCTACTTCTCAAATCATCATGCTATTCAGTAATGGGATACATATCCTTGAGGTCAAGAATCCAAAATCACCCCCAAGTAGTGATCTTGAACTAAATTTAAGGACAAAAATATCCATAAGTCTAGCAAAAAAAATTAGTATATCAATATACTATTAATATATTATATCAATATTATATATATGATATTATATTCTATTACCGTTATATATTATATTTAAGATATGCATTAATTTTAATATATTGTTAATCATATTATTGTCATATTATGATTCAATAATAATTTTAATTAGAGTAGAAATATCTTATTATATTTTATATTTATATAGTAAAAATATTTAATATATTACTTTTATTTATCTTATTTGTCTAATCAAAATAAATGTATATATTAATAAATAATATATTATAAGCATAAATAAGAAAATTAATTTATAATAATTAATATATTTTGATAAGATTAATAATTTATAGGGCTAAAAAATAGATTTTATAGAATATATTATTATTAATATATTAATAAATATATTAATATGCTATTTTAACATATTTTATAGTATTAATAAACATATTTTTATGTAATATATCAATGATAGTTTTGATATTATATGGATAGTGATTTTGAATTTTTATGGAATACCAGGTAGGTTATTAGTGGATACCTAGAGATCTTTGATCATTGGACCATAAATTATCAAATATTAATCTTAAATCACTGGGGATCATATCATCATAGGATTTGGATCATCGATGATCTTAAATCACTATGGTGATCCTATTAGGATCACCAAACACCACCAAGAGGACGAAATGAATGAGTTAGAAATCTCAAATAAATATTTTTATCCACCAATTATAGGATCAAGCGAATCTTCGATCAATAATTCTAATTTTCTTGGGATCAGAAATCAACTCTTAGATAGATTACATTTTTCCCAAAAATCGGAATCAGAAGGTTGATGATCACTACCATCACTCCCACTTCTCTTTCCCTTCTTTTTTGTTAACTATGACTCTCAACTAGCCAATAGATCCTAGGACAATGAATCCAAACATTGCCTTAGTAACCAAATCATAATCCAATAAGTTAAGATCATTGTAAAATATAACTAATTTCTATCGCTAGCTTTAGTTTCAATCAAATACAAATTATCAAATTGCAACTTAATGTAGGCTTTCTTTGAAAAGAGAATCTCAAGTACAATCGTGATGACCGCAACAATGTTGGCAACTCCAATAGTTTTTTTTTTTTTTCAAAACTTGACTCATGTCTATGGCCCAAGGGATTTGAATGACATGAAATTAATGTTCAATCAATCTATTTTCCTCACCATGGCATTCATTGTTGTCTATTCTCTTCACTTTCCTTTTTACATATGTATATGTATGTTAATCCCATTCATTATTTTTGATTGGTTATTCAACATACTTAGTCAAGCACTTTTTTGTTTGTAGCATATATTTTGAGAGTGGATGGATCCTTGAAAATTATATCTTCAAAAGTGATTCTTGATATCCATCTACTCTTTGCTATATCAAACATCAAACCCATCCGAACATTTTAAAGAAAAAATGTTTAAGAATAATCCGTGCCATGATAGGCCAACTTCATATGCATGTAAATACTAGTGCAACAAATAATCAAAGTGCCAGATAATTTGTTGTTTAATTGAGTAATGAGTATGTGCTGAGGTGAGGGGAAAGAGAAATGGAGCCTAGATCTGTAGGCTCCTTCTGATTAGAAACATAGCATTGAGTGTCTGGTATTTTTGGATCTAAAAGTAGTTTGAACTGAGAAGATAAGGTGAACTAATTATGGTAGAAGATTTAGTTAATGAAAAAAATAAATAATTCATTAAAATTGACTAAGGATCAAAATGATGTGATGGAGAATGGTGTCAAGGCCTTCTCATGTATATAAGATGATGAATGTGCTGAAACCATGGGACAACATGATAATAGTTCTTGTGAGCATAAAAATGTGAATAGGCTTGTGATGAGAGTACCAATAAAAAGAACTCAAATAGCATCAGTAACAAGGTTGAGATATGAGATCATCCATATCCACACAATTAGTAATTGGTCAGCTTTAAACAAAAAGAAAACTACATGCACCCTTTTTATCAAAATAAATTGATTACCTTCTTTGAATTGATAAATGAGAATACCAATATTATCAGGAAATACTTTCAGATTGTGTTCATTATTATTATTATTATTTAATGAAATAGATTATCTTCATTATCAATATGCAATACACTTGTTTTCTTGAATTAACCGAAGCTTTTGTGCATATAGCCTAACAACAACCAAATACATATAACTTAATCACAAGAACGGCTCCTTTCTTCATCTTGTTTATGTTAAGAAAAAGCCAAGCTAGATGATGTGGCAACTCAGCGGTTCTCTCTCCTAGCAGTAGTCCATAACATGATCATTATATTTTCACTTTTATCTTCTGTCATTGTGAATGAATGTCACCTTTATTCAATTATCTGTCACCTTTATCCCAAATATTTGGCTTCTGTTTTGCAACCCTCAAGACAATACTGTCATTCAAAAAGTATGCCTATATCCGGGTCTTCGATTTCTCTATTAATCTAATCAAGTGGGAAGAGGACAATAACTAAGAATGCCCTAACTTTCTATATTTTCCTACAAAATCCAACTCTAGCAACCACAAAGTTATAAATCACTTCCAATCAAATGTCCCTTGTTTGTAATAACCACCTTATATTTGACATTAAAACAGCACAAAAGTTCAGATTCGGTATGCTAGAATGTGTAGCCTAATGCAACATTTGTCTGAGAAACCCCAACGAAGACCACCAACATATGCATTAGAGCTACTCATTATGTAAAGTAATATTAAAAATAATGTGGGTGCTAGCATCCACCCGAGGATTAAAAAATTGATCCCTAGAAATTACGCACTTGTAATCAATATCATAAAATATGTGCTTGATCTCGAGCTTCAAACTTGTATTTCTAAAACCTAAAGGACTCCAAGAAATCCCTTACCAATTTGACATCAATGCTTATTCCATGTAGAAAGCCTTTTGGATCAACTCCATCCATGACCATCAAGCTTTAATCATCTAATGTACAAGCTCAGAACAAAACTTGCAACGACCTACCATTGAGATGTGATGGTATAACAAAAACCTTAACTTCATCAACATGACACATAAGCCCATAGAACTCAACTTTTAGAGCACTATATCACCATGTGATATTGCTCTACTAAATGAAACGCTAAACAACCAAATAAATTCATCAAGTTACCCTCGAAAAAGACAAATCCCAAATTCTAAATTTTTGAAATATTGATAATTAAGTACTCCTTTGATTGCACCAAAATCTCATAAAAATTTAATAGCAGCTTTTCTTATTCTATAACTCTTACCATATTATTTTATGTACAAAAATTAATATTTTATTAATATTTTTTATCAATTTCACACCCTAAAAGAGGTGTTGGACAATTTATAATAGCATGATTAACTTGAGGTATTGGTTTCCAATAATCATATTATCTTTTATCAACGGTTTCTCAAGTTTCCTGATGCTTTTTTTATTACTAGATTGGAATTAGCTTCATAGTATTTTGCGCTACTAGTATCAAATGAAGAATTGATTACATTGGCAATAAATAAATACTTGGCCCTAAAAAATTAGAATACATAGACCAAGCACCGTCCAAACATGTAGTCAAAATATTTGTCAAAAGAAGAAAAATAAATCCTTTAGAAGTTAATACTTAGTTCTATCCTATAACATTATTGGTTGTGGTCTCCCAAATTTCAATAACATTAATGGGATGGAATGAACAAGTTAGGATCAAGCGAGTCTTTGATCAACTAATTGTGATTTTCTTGGGATTAGAAATCATTTCTTAGATGGATTACATTGTCCTCAAAAATTTGGATCAGAAGGTTGATGGTCACTCCCACTTCTCTTTCCCTTCATTTTTGTTATCTTTGACTCTCTCATCTAGCCCGATTATATCCTAGGATAAAGAATTTGAGCATCCAAACGAAGCCTTAGTAACTAAACCATAATCCAATATATTAAGATTATTGTAAAATAAAGCTAATTATTGTTAACAGGTTGAATCTCGATCGAATGCAAAATCATCTATTGCAATTTAAATGGGGGCTTTACCTGAAAAGAGAATCTTAAGTAAAATTGTGATGACCACAACACTGTTGGCAACTCCAATAGTTTTTTCAAAACTTGACATGTGTCTATAGCCTAATGAGTTTGAATGACATGAAATTAATGCTCAATCAGTTTATTTCCCAATGCACCATGGCATTCACTGTTGTTTGTTGTCATCAATTCATTTTCTTTTAAATATATGCTAATCCTAATCATTATTTTTGGTTGCTTATTCAACATATTCAGTCGAGCACTTTTCTGTTTGTAGCATCTACTTTGAGAGTGGATGGATCCTTGAAAATTCTATCTTCAAAAGTAATTCTTGATACCCATCTACTCTTTAGCAATATGAAACATTAAACCCATCTGAATATTTTAAAGAAAAAGTGTTTAAGAAATGTTCTAAGAATCCATGTGATAGGAATCAAAAAAACTCATACTTATTTCGTGTACCTTGAGAAACCCTTACCCTAATTCTATTCTAGAAAGAGGGTTTATTCAGAATTTTTCTTTATTATGATTTCCTTTATTTTAGAGTTTCCTTTATGTTCATTGTTATCTTTATTAGAATTTCTAATTCTATTAGGTTTAGTAATTTAACTTCCATTCGGGTATAATTTGTTGTTCTATTTAAGGGCTCTAGTTGTATGAAGAAGGTTAGACTTAAATAATTGAATTGAATCCAGAATTATTTTGATATTTTTTTATATTTTAACATTATGATTTTATTTTTATTCTCCTTGTTCAAGTCCTATATCAAATTAGTATCAGAGCAAACTATGATCTATACGTTGTTTGCACATCATTCGGTTGCTCCAAGCCTCCCCTCCCATGTATGGTCAAAGCTCTCATTCAGCCATTCCAAATCTTCCACTTCCACGATCATGCTCCCACCCGATTGAAATTCCAACAGCCTTTTGGCAAAGGAGCTGAGAGCTCAGTGAAAATAGAGCATAGGAGAGGACAAGGGCAAAAATAGAAGAAGAAAAACATGTTTACCCCCTTCTCATCCCCTTGGTCTCCTCCACCATCATTGTCAAAAGACATGCCATGCCGCCCTCATTATCCTCGCCACCTTCACCATCGCCCTTGAAGCCTTCGTCGATGTTCGACCCACAACATCGTGGAGTATTGTCACCACATACCCTCGCTATCTGTGAGGGGCACCAATCGACTCACCATCACCATTCTCTCTACCGGGCCATCACCGTCACTGTCTCCTCTTCATCACTAGTCGTCGGAGCCGCCAATGCCTTTCACCATCACCATCTTCTCCTTCACTATCTCAATCACCGACCTACCGACCTTGGAAGAAGGGGAGGCCTTGCTCTTGATTGCCATTGCCAACCCACCATCAGAAGAAGAGGAGAGCTCATCGCCTCCTCCACCATCTATTGCCATTGTTGGAGCTGCTCCACTTCACCGATGCCATCTTCTCCCACATTGTCGCCTAACACTGACATCACTTTCCCCATCATTGCCGCACTTTATCGATGCCACCCATCACCAGCACAGTCTTCCCCTTCGTCGCTGCACTTCATCGATGTCACCTTCTTCCCTCCCTCTTTCACCATCATCCATCACCATCCTTGATTCGTCATTGTTCCAAACTCCATGCTTGGGGGTTCCGTTATTGCCAAAGTCATTGTCGACTCACCATCGTTGCATTCACCATGCCCCCGCCCATCGCCGTTGCCATCGTCGGAGTTGCACCGCCCATGAACGGAGGCTGACGGAAGAAAACCCTTAGAATCCCGCCATCGATCACAGTCTACAGGTCATTTGTAGACCGTTCAGTCCATAGATTGGCCCTATAAGCTAACCTGTAAAACTAGTCTATAGACCAAAAAAGAAAAAAAAGAAAAAAAGAAGCAAAAAGAAAAAAAGAAAAAAACTAAAATTCTTCTTACCTTGCCTTTAGCCTACACGCAGCTACCCAGAGGTTTTGAGCCCATCTCATAAAAGATATGATTTCTTTATTAAAATTTAGATTTTTTAAAAATATTTGGATAATTCTATTATTACTTAGGCCCTTATTTTATTTGTCATCATATTTCATCCATATATCTTACCTGTCATCATATTTTATCCACATATTATATGTACTAAATATACTGTCACCACATTGATTCTATAAATTTATTGTGAATATCGTAGCTAACTAAATTTCTTAGCAATCATAACTTTGAGTCTAAGATCCAATCATTTTTGCTACCATAACCATTGGCAACCTTAAAGATACATACACTACAATGGAAAAAGAACTTGAATTGTTAAAGTTATCAAAATAACATTTCAAAAAATCTTAAATCATATATGCCAGTCAGTAGACCAACTTCATACTAAGATTAGTATGCTTCATGCTAATCAAGTTAATAATCGCATGACTTGTCGAATCTCATAAATGAGTAGATAGAACATCAATTATCCCTAAGAGATTCAAGATTGGACAAATAATTACTGAAATATAACCTTCCTAATAATCAACTTATTAATTAGTTACCTTCTCAAACCTTTAACCTTCTAGTTACGGCTACTTTAGAAAAAGAGTATGAGAAAGATTATTATGAATCGGGAGGATGTGTCAATATCATATGATGTATAGTCACCACTGCTATAAACTTTGAAACATGAAAATGCACTAGCATTTTTCATACCTACATCCAATATGGAGATAAGGTTTGTAAGCTTGTCATCGATAATGTACTTCTATGAATGTTGTTTTTAAATCTGTCATTAGTCAATTAAAGCTAAAGCTTCAAATCCATCCTTATGCTTATCGAGTTACTTGGATCAATAAAATATCGCTCCCTGTTAGTAAATGTTGTTTAGTGCCATTCAAATGAGAGCATATTCGATCGAGATTATATATAATGTATTATCTATAGAGGTAGCTAGTATCTTGTTAGGTCAACTTTAAATTTATGATATAGATGCTCATCACTTTGGTAGGAAGAATACCTATATTTTTATGCATAATGAAAAAAAATAGGTTAAATCTTGCTAAACCAAGCATGACTCAACCTTTTAAAAAAAGATAAAGAGTTCTTCTCAGATCCCAAATCGGAAAAACTGTCATATTCTAACTCATAAGGAATTTGAGAAGGAAAGTTCAAAGTCTGGAATCATGTTAACAGTAATTTCTAAGCATAAGATTAAATTAATCATAAATATCTAAAATAACATATCCCTAAAAATTAACTCTTATTAGAAGAGTTTAAGGACATCACCTCGAAAAACATACCAGATAGCCTACCTCCTATTCATGATGTCCAATATACTATTGATTTAGTTCCAAGATTCCAAGTATCCGATATCTCACTTTACAAAATGAACTCTAGAGAGTACGAAGAAATCAAAAGGTAGGTAGATAGTTTGTTGCATAAAAGTCATCATATTCAACCTACCCTTAGTTTTTGTATTGTGCTTGTCTTTTTAACACCGCTCTTCAATAGTGTCTGATCGTAATATTAAATTTATAAATCATTTATGAAAGATTCTTTGAAAAATATTTAGGACTACTTTAAAGTTTTCTTCATCTTTTCATTCCCAAACAAAGGTTGTGAATTCTAATTTTGATAATTTATTTAAATATCTAGTGGCTGATAGACCTGGTCTATGGAATATATCATTACCTATAGCAAAATTTGCATATAACAATTTAGTAAATTGATCTACTGGTAAAATTTTTTTTTTGATATTGTTCATGGCTTTAACCCTTATAAATCTATTGATCTTGTTCATCTACCTATGAATAACCATACTTCTGAACTACCACTTCTTTTGCTTAACATATTCATGATACTCATACTAAAAGTAGGCCCAAGATTACTATAAGGACTAAAAAATATAAGATCACTGCTGATGCTCATCATAAAAATATAGAATTTAATAAATGACTATGTGATTGTTCGTTATCTAGAACATTATCTCCAACATTCATTTAAAAACTTGCATGCTCAAGCCACTGATCTATTTTACATCCTTTATAAACTTGGATCTTATATTTATTATATAGAATTACCATTTAATTTAAAATTTAATCTAATTTTTAATGTTAGAGATTTGTTATCTCATCGAGACACATTCGAGCCTCCTACTATGCATGTAGGTGATCTTAAGGTATATATTTAGTCTCTTCCAATGCCAGTTCCAATTATTTCTTTATTTCTAATATCTTTACCAGGTTATGTTGGGTGCATTATCATAAATGAAACAGCTTCTCTTGCTGGTGAAAGATTCAAAATTTTTTGATTAAGTGACATGGTTTTTTAGATTCAGATGCTATTTAAATTCGTGAAGAAAAATTGTATCCTATTGATTCGGATTTACTAGAAGATTATCTTAATTCCTCGCTAGAGTCGAGTTCTTTCCGGCCAGGAGGGAATGATGCGAATTAAAAAAATTCATACTTATTTCATGTACTTTAAGAAACCTTAATCCTAATTCTATTATAGAAAGAGGGTTTATTTAGGATTCTTTTTTATTTATGATTTCCTTTATTTTAGAGTTTTATTTATTTTCATTATTATCTTTATTAGAATTTTTAATTCTATTAAGATTTAATAATTTATCTTTTATTTGAGCATGATTTGTTGTTCTATTTAAGAACTTTAATTATACGAAGAAGGTCAAACTTAAATATTTGAATTGAATCTAGAATTGTTTTGATATTTTATTTTTATTTTTATTTTTATTCTTCTTGTTTACATCTGCATCATCATGCCATCAAAGTCCCCGACTTCGTATGGATGTAGATATGCTTATGTAACAAATTGTCAAAGTGCTAGAAAATTTGTTCTTTAATTGAGTTATGAGTATGTACTGAGGAGAGGGCAAAGAGAAGTGGACGCTAACCCTATAGGCTCCTCCTGATAAAAAAACATAGCATTAAGAGTCTGGTAATTTTGGATCTAAAAGCGGTTTGATATATAGAGGAGATAAGGCGATCTGACTATGGCAGAAGAATCAGGCTAATGCTAAAGCAAATAATTCATTAAAAATGGTTAAGAAGAATGATGTGATGGAGAATGGTGTTAAGGCCTCCTCACATAAGATGGGAACGTGCTTAAAGAATCAGAAACTATAATATTATGGAGGAGAACATGATAATAGTGCTTGACAGCATAAAAATGTGAGTAGGCTTTTGATGAGAGTACCAATAAAAAGAACTCATGGCGTTGGCAGCATGGTTGAGATATTTCTGTCAAAAAAAAAGAAGAAGCATGGTTGACATATGAGATCATCCATATAAAAACAATTAGTATTCAATCAGCTTTAAACAAAAAGAAAATTGCACCCTTCTTATCAAAATAAATTGATTACCTAGTTAATTGGTAAATGAGAATGCCAATATTATCAGAACTTTCAGATTATCTTCATTATCAATATGCAATACGCTAGTTTTCTTGAACTAATCAAACCTTTTGTGCATATTAGCTTAACAACCACCAAATATATATAACTTAATCCCGAGGAACGGCTCCTTTCCTCATCTTGTTCATGTTAAGAAAAAGCCAAGATAGATGATGTGGCACCTCAGTGGCTCTATCTTGTTCACTAGTCCACAACGTGGTCATTCTGTTTTCACTTCATCTTTTGTCATTGTGGAGCTATGTCACCTTTATTCAATTATCTATCACCTTCATCTCAAATATTTTGCTTCTGTTTTGCAACCCTAAAGACAATGATGTTGTTCAAAAAGTATGCCTAACTCAGGGTCCCCAATTTCTCCATTAATCTAATCAAGTGGGAAGAAGACAGTAAGTAGAATGCCCTAACCTTTAATATTGTCCTACAAGATCCAACTCCGGCAAACACAAGATGATAAATCACTTCCAATCAAATGTCCATCGTTTGTAACAACCAGCCTATGTTTGACATTTTTTTTTTTTTTTTGATGAAAGAGGAGGAAGTAAGGTGAAGCTTATATTTGACATTAAAACTGAACAAATATCCAGATCTGGTATTCGAGAATGTGCGGCCTAATATGACATTTGTCTCGGGAACCCCAGAGGAGGACCACCCACATATGCATTAGAGTTGCTCATTATGTAGAGTAATTTTATAGATACTGTTGGCACTAGCATCCACCTGATGATTAGAAAATCTAAAACTTGTGTCTCAAGGAAGAACCTGTAATTAATATCTTGAAATATGTGCTTGCTCTCGAGCTTCAAACTTGTACTTCTAAAACCTAAAGGACTCCAAGAAATCCCTTACCTATTCAACAACGCTTATTCCAAGTAGAAAGCGTTTTGGAACTCCTTCATCCACAACCATCAAGCTTTAATCATCTAATGTACAAGCTTAGAACAAAACTTGCAATGACCCACCATTGAGATTTCCTGCTATTTTATTTTGCTTAACTAAAATTAGACCCAACTAGAAATCTTCATTTGAGTTGCATACAAAGTCTTAGAATGACAGGAAATCAAAGTCCAGAAAGTTTATTTGTTAAATCTACTTGTTTATATCCGAATCTGTCCTATAGATATTCATATCAATTCGAACCCATCCACAAGGTATCAAAGTTATAGCTCAAAAGCAATGTAACAGTTCCCATGACCATGAAGAATCTCCAAGAATGATATCCCCATCTCCAAGTAATTCACAACTGTCCGAATGACATATCCAGAACCTTTTTTTAACACCCCCACCCCACTCGCGCAAAAAAAAAAAAAAAAAAAAAAAAACTCTTAAACCAAAAAATTTTACCAGATATTTTGCTTCTTCTTAAAGGAAGGAATCATAAATTTTACCCACATCACGTGTTACCTCATCCTACCAATCAATCTAGTGCGAGGTGTTATAAAATTATGATGGCTTACTTAGTGCAATGAAGTAGTAAGCTGTAGTGGAATAAGAAATTAATCAGAGCAAACTGTCATACCTCCCACATACAAGCAGCCTCGACTGTTGTTAGCGGCGGCCGAAGCTTCGTATGTCTTCCTGGCATAATCTTAATATTACAAGAACCAAAAATAATCCACGAAGCTGCAACAAGAAAAAAAAATCTCGAGGTCAATTCATAGGATGGATCTCAAGAGAGCAAGTTCATCTAATGGCTGACTTGCAAAGGCTTGGAGCAGCAGTTCTTTGTATACAATTTTGAAGGCTTTGGCTTTTACGGTAAGAAGACGTTTTTTTTTTTTTTTTTACTATTTTTGAATGCAAAAGTGGAGGTAAAAATGAGAAGAGAGAGCAAGAGATCTACCCATATTGACGTATACTGCAACGTTCCGGAACAAAAATACGAAACATTCAGATTGACTGAAAATAGAAAGTCCGAGTGAAAGGAAACTTACGCTATATGGAAGCCCAGATCTGGTAGGACGAGTCCTCTCGTTAATTTGCTTCAAGAACCAGTACACTGCGACCTCTAACACAAGACAAGAGAAAGAAAATGAGGTCAAGATCATCCATGATCTCAACCTTCTTTGTTAATTTCGAAGAAGAAAGAGAGAACAAAAAAAGAGGCGAAGTGGGAGAGAGTGCACATGAGATGATGATGAGTTCTTACCCGGTGATGATGATTTTGGTCGAGCAGCGGTGAGATCCGTTTCAGGGGTCCGGGGTTCAAGATCACGAATCCTGCCAAAAGTAGTAAAAGAAGAGAGAGAACAGAGGAAGGAGAGAAGGAAGAACAGCGAAAACGGAGGAGAAACGATAGATAAAAAGACCGGTCAAAACAGTGATCTTGCGTTAAGCCAGCACCGCGGACCGTCGCGCGGGGGGGGTGGGGGGGGCGCTCGTCCCAATCCAATCCGCTCCCCGACAAACAGATCTCATCTCAAAAGTCACGCTTTTCCACTCCACGCCTAATAATTCATCCCGTTATCCATTCCGTTCACCAATTTTCAACCCAATCTACATGGAATCTTTAGAAAAACTCCGGATCGAGCATTTCAATATTACTAAATAAGGAATTTAGAAAAAAAAGGAAAATATAAAGAAAGTAGAAAGTACCGTTCCTCGGAATCCCGCCTTCCGTAGAGAAGCGAGCCAGAGAAGCCGTCTCGGACAGGCGACAGATGGTGAGAAAGAGAGAGAACGAAGCGTTATCGTCAACAATATCAGATCAGCACATATGAGAGAGAGAGAGAGAGAGAGAGAGAGAGAGGGAGACAAGGGGAAAGGGGATCAGAGTTGAGGAAAGCCTGCACGCGTGGCCTTCTTTGGTACCAGATATGCAACCCCTTTCCCATCATCAAGTGTTATTACACCCGTTCCTATTTTTAGCTTAGAAAAATGAAACAAAAGAATAAAAGGCGGTGGAGTCTGTAGGTAACGGTTCGATTCCACCGAGAGAGAAGCTGACAGAAAGAGAAGTGAGCACGCAACCGGAACGGCATTCCCTGATGCAATTGCCGCGCTGTGTGCTCACTCTCTTCTGTCAGCCCCCAACCCCCCACCACCACCGCCGCCACACACTTTTGAAGAGAGAAAAAGAGAAAATAGATACCGACCGGATCCCCTCTTTTCTCCCCCAAATCTTATGATTTCCGTTTCAACGAGTCGAGGAAGACAAAGGTTAGAGAGGGAGGAAGGAGGTGGGCTGGAGTCCGTGAATGAATAAGTTCGTCAGTCGCTCAGATCTGATCGATCTTTTTTAGCTTTGCTTCCCCTCCCTTCGACCTTCCTTATATAGAAGCAGAAGCAGGAGAGCGGCCCCGTCCCATGCCGCTTTGTCGGTCCATCGGTCTATCTAGGGTTTCTTAACCTCAACGGAATCCCTACTCTCTCTCTCTCTCTCTCTCTCTCTCTCTCTCTCTCTCTCTCTCTCTCTCTCTCTTCTATAATGCGTCGATGCCTTCCGTCGCACGTGTTGGATGGGAGGTCGCTCCTGACCCGTGACGAGGCAAGGGAAAGCTGAGGATGATATATACGAGTGGAGGGGGTGATCTCACTCACTCCCTCCCCAACAGGATTCCCCCCAACTATCTCTTCATCCTTGTTAATTAATAATGATTAGTCCTTTGTACTGCACTATAGGAGGACATAAAATTCTTAGGGGAAGCGGACGATCCGGATGCTGTCGACCGCTAATTGGCCACGGCCTCCGGGCGGTCCCCCGCCCGCCATCACAGCCCCCTCTGATTTGATGCCACGGTGGATTTCCACCGTTGATCTTTGCGTCCCCGGGGTGGTGTCGTTGGTCCCGCGCGGTCGGTGCTTCGATGCGACTGCGTGGAGCGCCGGCGACAGGACCACGAGTCGACGGTACTCCGGGCTTGAGATTAAAACCAGTGATGTGGGCCCCACAGGTTGTTGGGGTCCAAGTTTGCTCCCGATGATGTCTTTTGCTGATTATAAAATAAAATTATCTCATAACAATCCAAAATTAGCTTCTCCAAGGACATGTCACATTGACAAGCTTGATCGAGATGGCCTTTAATTTCCCTAAACGTGTCGAGTCAGGTAAATGAAGTCAACCATGGATAGATATCAGGATGAGACCCATCGCCTATGGTTGCCATATTTTTCTTCCAATGGCATAAACCTTCAAACAATATCATGTTTTTATCCACGGGGCAAGAACGGGCTGTGCATCCATGAAATTAAATGGATCTTTTTACTCCAGCGATCATGCGATCGGTCCTTTATCATGATTGAAATCAGTGGAAGAAGTTTGAGCTAACCAACGCTGGATCTAAGAAATGGATGGGCTCAGGCTGGACCTAATTTTTAAGATATTAATGACTTGTTTCAACCTAGGTCCAGCCCAGCCCAACTACCGGGCCTATCTTTGCTATTCAAGTATGGTTCTAGTTTTTTAAATCTTCACTTATTTATCGTGTTGGATCGGATCAGGTTAATTATTTATCGGATCGAGCTGGACTAGGCAAATTTTTCATATCCCGTGTCTACATAGAAAAATAAGCGGATCGCTCGGGCCACTACCCTGGTCAAGTTTTATATAAATTGTTCATGTCTAAGCCTGTCCAAATCACAGACCAGGACTATCTCAACATTCATAGGCAGCCTTATGCTCAAGTCTGATCCACTTATATGTATCTGTAGTGGCTTGCTTGAATCCATAAGTTTGACCTCTTGCAAGTTCAGATTTTTTGGAGGCACACGGCATGTTGATAGGGGCTTGTATGGTAAGGATTTATTAAGGGAGATTTAAGAAACTTTTTTCTATTACATCAGATTCCTTTAATTTTAGTGAAATTTTAATTAGGAATTCAATCTACCAACGAAATTTACATGAAAATGATACCTGCATTTTGGAGAATGAAACATTTATAGATTATGAACATGAAAAGTCTATAAATCTCTCAAAGCTTGCAGATTGTAAAGATTTTAAATATTTGTGTACAAAGAAACGAACAACACATCAAACTCAATGGCATCATATCCTGCAAATCATGCATGATCTATTATTTTACGGATGGCTACGACAAATATCTCTTCTGAGTCATTAGATATTTTATTTTCTGATGGTCATGGATATATTTAATGTAAATTGGTTTAATAAATTCGGTTGACCCAAAAAAAAAAAAAAGGCTTAACATGTTTTAGATAGGGTAACTAGTCTCTTAATCAAGAAGCTCCCACAACTATAATCAAAGATTTAAGGTTATTTTGGCAGTGCAATATGCCTGCACTGAGTGCGTATATCATTATTTCTGAAAGAATAATATATATAGCATACACATTGACAAAACTTTTATTTTTCCAAAACAGCAATAATTTTGCCAGATACACATCAGTCCACGGTTGAAACAGAAGTTTTTTCTCTAAAAGAATCTCATAACATAAACATTGACAAAACTTTTCTTTTCCAAAGCATCAATGGCTTGGCCATGCACATACATGCGAGATCATGGTAGAAATAGGAATTTTTTCACATAACTATTTCGATAACAAAAATTCAAGGGAATGATTTGAATTTGTTTATCTTGACAATAATCAATGCGGGCACCGAGAAATTTCTCTTTCTGCTTTGAATGAAAAGTACATGCTACCAGCCTATAAATAAATCCAAATCCAGACCTGAAGACTGGTCTCAAGGGTCTCAGACTAGCCTATAGATTGGCAGGAGAACTGCACTTGAGTGGGTGTTCAAGAATGGTCGTTTTCTTAGCTTGATAACTTGTGCAATTGTCATATTCATTTGCATAATTTCTTCCTACTTCGTCGGATAGCAAGGAGGCATAGTTTTTTGCGTCAAAGAACAAATAATATATTGTTCTCATTCAGAAGAAATGACTTCTGGTATTGATACGCATACCTTCTTTTCTTTTTTCCACGGCAAATTCATTTACCGATTTTCTAGCTAATAATTCGGTGTTCCACCGCTTACAGATAATTCAGAACTTGTCAGAAATTTTATTATTAGGATACATCATAGACAAAAACCAAAAAATCTCGTTTATCCATATCCAGGACCATAAAATGTTAAATTTTCATCACTGTCGATGTCATGGCCTTTGTGTTCCTACAATAGAGACTAGTGCCAATTTGTCATTAGACCAAGAATTTAGTTGTTGGTCCATTCCTGTTGTTGGGATATCCTGGTTCAGCTACGAACCAGGCTCTGGTTCGACTTATCGAAGCCCCGGTTCTCCGGATTACGGACTTCGGACTAAGCGAAGGCCAACCGCAAGCAACTCAAGGCTTCACACCGAACTACAACATCCGAAGGCCAGTCCTTCGGGTAGCACCTTCGGCCCCGGCCGAAGTCCGAACTACTCATCGACTTCCGAAGACACGATCTTCGGTCCTCGTCGTATACATGATCTCCGGCCTCAGGGAAATACCAAGCCTTCGGCCCACGCAAGGGGAAACCCAAAGCTTGAACCACAATCTGTTCCAAAAAGGAAACTGTAACCAACGGTTATAATCGACACTCATCATGCCATGATGATGGCATGCAATTCCTACAGCCACGCCTCCGATCTGGCCGGAACCGCTCACTGACTACCCACGATCACCAATCATGGGAGAGATTGGCTTCCCATGATCTCTGAAAAAAAGCGGGCCACAGACCGGAGGCCATCTTTTAAATATGGATAAGAAGGATGGCTCGAGAGGTACGCGTGAATAATCTCGCACACATATATTTTCAATCTTCAAGAACTCTTTTTCTCTTTCACTCTCGACATCTTCTCCATTCTGTGGCTAGAATCCGTCACTGACTTAGGTATCGGAGTATTCTCCGCCGGAACAACTCCGGCAAGGAACCTATTTTGCAGGTGAACCAGGAAGCGGTCCTGCGATTCCGACCGGCCGATCCAGAGACTCCACGCCAACACCTGTCAAGTGAGAGGGTTTCGCTATCAAAGGAGCATAAGATCCTTTATCACCCAGGAAAAAACCGGGAGCTTAAGATCTAAGTGTTTTAATTGCAAATTTTCTCAAAAAGAAAGTGTTTTTTCTAATTTCACTATCCTTTCTTCTTTTCTTTTTACAAATATTTGACCCAGAAAAGGAAAACCTAAATGCAAACTTAGAATTTATATGCAATCCAGGAAAAGAAGTTTTCACACATGAAGCCAGTTATGCTTTGTTTTACAAAACCTCCTATGGCAAATCTACTGCCATGTACTTTGCGAGCAAACCACTTGCAAACCTCCAGACTTCATTCTAATTAAGGCCTGCCACTTAATCATACCATCTGGCACGAAGTCATGCATCCCATCTCCACGCCCCGATCGATATGAATCATCTACCAAAGCATTCCCATGTAACTACCTACCTCACCGACTTTCAACAAGTATTCATTATTACTGACACCATGTTTCCTCCATTATACCCAACACCTAACTTCTATTACCTAAGTTTTTTCCCCTTATAATTCCCCCACCCCATGTTCATAAACACCCCACTTGTTTCCATGACAAAAGACCCTACCACGTTAACTCATCTCAAGCGAGATATTACCCATCCAAATCCAATCCTTGATATGTATCATCCGTAACCTTCGCCTTGATCCCAATGTCCATGGTACTTTTTGACAGCAGATTTCATTCGTGTACAACGTTCCAGCCTCAATTCCAAGATATACCAACATGAATTCCGTTTTAGTTGTATTTTAAATTTGAATTTCAAATATCAGTCATGCAGTTGCTTTCCGAATATGCAAAAATTAATGATTACCATTTATTTCGTATTTTAAAATTGAATTTCAAATTCATAATTTATTTCTAAATCAATTGGTCCAAATATTCCATCTGTATCCTTATGTAACCAAATTCTATAAATAGAATATGTTACATCATTTGCAAAGTAGTGACTACTATTCCAATTCCCAAAATCTTTTATTCTAAGCTTATTCCCATTCCCAGAATCCTTTATTGTAAGTAATTTCCTCCAATGTCCCTCCCATCGAACTATGATGATTTGCTTAACTTTAATCATACCATCTTGTTTGTAAATAAAGAATCCAATCAATGGCACCAGATCCCCACCATTAGTTACTTTACATTTTACATATTTATATTCTAAGCCTTCGGAGCCTTATAAACCACCAATTCTCTCTTATACCCTGAACCCAAAGCTTCATCCTCTATCCTCTCCCACCACACCATGTTTTTAAGACCTAACTACTAATCTTGACTATCTGCAACTACAACACTAATGTATCGGTAATAAAAGAATTCCATTTTTAGAAGAAAAGCCTGGATAAATCACATTTCATTATAATATATAATCTCGATGGGTAATGTGTGGGCATCACGAAAGGCAGCACATAGAAACTAGCTAATGGAAAAATGATCTTGAATGCGTGATAAAAAATATAAAAAACAAAATTAGAAAATCATTAGCAAGTAGTGTTGTTGTTGCGTCAACTCCTGGACCGGGAACCGGGACGGTTGGAGCGCTCATCTCCCGAGCGAACCTGCAGAAAAGTCTCCAAGGGCGCCGGTGATGTTCCGACAGGGGACCCTTCGATGCTTAAGTTAGCAGGAGGTTGAAGGCAACAGAATGGAGGAACCAAAGGATCCAACAGCGTAAGGAGAGGGAAGAGTTCTCGTACCTCCAAACGGGGTCCCCCAGATACCTTATATAGACGCGGAACAGTTCAAAATCCGTTAGGGGAGAGGTTGAGAAAGACCGATCTGCCCCTATGAGAATCTGGAGAGTGGCCACGTGGCGCGTAGATACAGCGACACCGTGGAAGTAGTGGAGCAGGGCCGTTGGGATAGAGAATCCCGTCGTAATAGAAAGATGTTTCTGGAGTACCCTGGATGCCAAGGCTTGCCCGTCGGACGTCGGCCACAAGGCGGTCGATCGGTCGGGTCAAAGGCCGAACTCCCGAAGAAGAGTGGCGAGCCGGACCCCAGCAGGAGAGGGTCGTTCGGACTTCGGCTCCAATGGGTCGGACCACGGGCAGAGGACAGTGGGCCGAACCCCAGCAGGAGAGGGTTGTTCGGATCCCAGCTCCAGTGGGTCGGACCCCGGGCAGAGGAAAGTGGGCCGGACCCCAGCAGGAGAGGGTCGTTCGGACCTCAGCTCCAGTGGGTCGGATCCCTCGTGGTTGGAGCGGCCGGATCAGATCGCAAAATTGGACCGGTTCTGATGGAGGATGAGCCATCATGGTACAACAAGTCTCAATTTTGAAAACATCATTATTGTCAAAATATATTTTTAAAAAGAAAAAACCTTTCATATTAGAAGAAAGTCAATCTGCCTGAAAGGAGCAAGGATAGTTTCACTTGTTGCCCTACATGAAGGGGGCATTTACTATGGTGCTCCAAAAAATAAAATTATCTTTTATTTCATAAAAAAATGTTGGCCATCTGATTCAATATGGTAATTTTCTATAGCTAGTTTTGTGCATGGCTAGTACGGATAATTTTGTAAAATTTCACGTTCAACCTTTAGTACGGATATTTCACTTCCCTTCCCTTCCCTTTCCTTTCCTTTCCTTTTCTTTCCTTTCCCTTCCCTTCCTTTAACGAGGGCTATCCAAACAAAGCCAAAACAAGGTCAATCTTCCATAGTTATAAAATTAATTTGCAAGTGATAACTTGCTATACAAGATTGTATCAATTTAAGTTGTTATAAAATTAACCTGGAAAAGAATATATCGTAAGAATGTAAATATGTAACATTATTGATGGGGAAAGTATTAAAAAGTAGAAAAATTGATAGTAGAAGTCTTATAATGATCTTAGAAAAGTTTGACATGGATAGGTTTTTAAACTTGATATATATTATTGACCTGTTCTCTATAAGCTCCAATTTTTTGAGGTCTCAAGTTTGATTTTATATATCCCTAGTTACTAAATATCCTAATTATGATTTATCTTGGTTCAATTATCTCTTCATATATGGTCTAGGTGGCATGTGAGCGAGGGTGTTAAGTTTGATATATTGTCAACTCTATCCTTCTAAGCTTAAGCTTTCTGGATCAATTAGTTAGTTAACATAATTACATTTATCACTTCCCTGGTTTAACCTCAAAAAATTATATTTATTACTTAAAATTTATATTTATTACTTAAAATCTTAAAATTATCTCGAGAAAGAAAATTCATATTATATTATTATTCAATCCAACCCCCTAAAAGAATTATTATTATAGGATTTTATTTGTTAAGCCTTTGTCAATAAATACGTAGATAGGGCAAGGTTTTATCGGCCGATAACGACTAGGCATAACCTGAAAGAAAATGGAAAAAAAAAAAAAAATCAAGACTAGCACAAGTTGATAGGGTCTTGCCATTTTTGTAGAATGAATTTGTTTCAAGTCAGCTCCTAAATCAACAAATGCACAACAATGTTAAAAGTAGTAAGATCATCTTTTCTAGTGTCAACAGCATATGTTGTTTCATTAATCTATTATAAAATTAAGATGAAAAGCCAATGAATTAATGAACACCACAATTTGTAATTGTGCAGGTGGGTCAATTTGAGATCATTTACTTGCCTTGGTGTGGGGATGAAAGAAATCCAAGTGTACCACCTAGATGGTAACTCAGTTGAAATGGATCATTGTCCCATGCTTCATACATTCTAGATTTGAGGTATGATGCTACAGTTGATTCGAATAAATTTTAGATTAACTTTCTGAATCCGGACGTGAGTGTGCAGGATTAGCTTAAAGCTTCTTGGATCCAAATGATCTTTCTAAATGTTTAGATGTGACGGACATAACATATTCATTACTTGGTGGAAAAGGATTGAACTATTTTTGTTGTTGTCAATTGTCATGCATCAAATATATATATATATATATTTTTGATAATGATGGAGCCTTTATACCATTCTTATTGCTTATTACAAAAAGAAGGAAAAGAAATTCAAGCGTGGGTGCCTGCTTGCCCATATTTTCATGCCATGCATGGTCGCCTGTTGTAATCCAGGGAGATCCGGGGCTTGGCCTAAAGCCGACGCAAAAGCAAAATCCAAGCTCTTGCTTCCATGGAGCCAGTGGCTTATCTCTTCCAAATATGGAGTAGATGACACGTCCATGGGATTCTTGAAAGAAGCATCAGGGCTTACGCAAGAGGAATGGGTTAAAATATTGAAGAAACACCACTTTTTTTTTTTTTCCAAGGAAAAAGCATGAGTATGGAGGTCCAGGATTCGAGAGAAAGATAGTTAGGTACCAAAGCTTTTCATTAATATACACCTTCTCTTTGGAATATGTGGATTAGACGCACGGAAGGGACCATCTCTCCTCGCACCTTTTGCTTAGTTTATACTAAGCATTCGGTTGAAGGGACAATCACATAATATATATATATAAATACAGGGCCCTTCTGGGTCACTAATTCGGAGTCAGAGAGTTAGAAGTCACGCATGGAATGCCTGCCATGCACCCCTCCCAACACTCAGCTGGCCGTACGAGGCAGGGGTGCGGATCAGGTTGTTCTTGTTAACAAAGACTTCTCAGTGTACCTCCCAATAAAGTTTAGCACTGTAGAAGCCTTCAGTTTTTTTTTTATATAACTGTAGGACCACTGACCAACTTTGCGACGAAGTGAACCTTGAGCTTTTTTTTTTTTTTCCCACTTAAATTGGATGTTTACTTGGATATTCTCTTTTTTGTCTATCATGATTGCATCAAACTAAATGATGGGGTTAGCCTTAGCTTAGATATTCATGGCAATTCCAATACAGAGTATAATAAATTTTGCTATCCAAGAATTAAAATTTTGTCATTGACACGTGGCACAGCCGATTGTGAGATTTTTTTCGTGACCAGCTGACAGGAATTTGAGTCCTGATCTAAATATTTTTTAATTAAAAAAATTTAAAGATAAAATTAAAAAAATAATAATAAAATAATCTTGAAGTTCCTGTTGGCTGGTGGTAGTGAAAAAATTAGGAACATATATAATAAATCCCGTTCACTCGGCTGACGCAAGTGGCAGTCAAATTGACGTACTCACATTCGGATGGGAAACGACTGCGGAAAATTAATATACGCCGTGTATCGAACATTTCCTGGCTGGGATTAGGTACCGTCTGGGGATGGCCATGTTCGGGATCTAACTCCTCCCCTTTTTTTGTTTACCAAAAAAAAAAAACTAGAATTTAAATTTGTGCAAAAACAAATTTAGAATTTAAAAATATATAAAAATTTGACGGGATTTGACCTTGAGCAAGCAAATTTTTAGTTTTTTTTAATTGAAAAAAGGAATAGGAATGATAAATCCCGATGTAGCTACCCCATAGGTTCCCAACCGACCTGACACCACGAAGACTTCCAATCCCGGTATAGGCCCATAGGTTCCCACCGGATCTGACACCACTAAGACGCCAACTAGTAGAAAGGAAAAAAGGGAAAGTCATCCATATAATTTTTTTTTTTATTGATAAAAGGAATAGGGAGGATAAATTTCAGTGTAGCTATCAATTGATAGCGAGGTAAGGCTTCTGCCAACCGGACTATTATCTTAGTGGTAATAAATTTTAGCTTATTAGTTATCATATGGGGAGTTTTATTTTAAAAGTAGTGTTTATGATATCCATGATGCAGAATCTTTTGTGATGCGTGATTTTCATTGTACAATGTTATACAGTGTTATATAGTGATATTCATTATCAAAAAAATTGATAACTATCAATAGCAGTACGCATTATATAACTATCCTGTTTGATAGTTATCGATCTTTTGATGGTCATCGGGTATGGTATAATATTTTAAGATGTAATTCATGAATGATAAAGATCATGTAATTATATATATATATAATTTAATTTTGATTAATACAATTTTTTTTATAACTTTTTTTATACTTGTCAGGATTGTCTCCTATACTTATAATATTTGTTAGATCTTAATTACTCCTTGATGTTAATTTATGATTTTGTGGATCAGCAGCCGTAAAAGATCGACATTTTTGGGCCATGACATGACTTGTTTTTCCGTGATATGACTTGACATGGGCAAGTTGGATTTCTTTCTCAACGTTGATCGTAACCGGAGGTCCACAGCTGGATACCTGAGAAATGATCGATCGAATGACTTATCCGATCGGTTTAATTTTGGACCCGAAAAGATAGAAGATGGAGATTATTTTTATTTTTATTTTTTAACGTTGCATCATGAGAGATGGGTGAGATATGCATCCGATGGTCCCCATGAATTATGCCTTCATCACGCCCATGTGAGGTGCCGTCATCCCATGACCATGAGTTCAGGGCATGGCTTGCGGGGGACCATTTTATCTCTTGAGACGCCCAACTGAGTTAGATTAAGTTATCTTACTACTTACAACTAAGTCAGACTAAATTATCCTGTCCACATGGTGCAGCTTCTCAATCTCCGTGTCATTTTGTGATTAAAGTCGCGATTCCCTCATCAACCTGAGGAATCCTCCGCTCGTCTCCGGGATGGGATAACTCGAACCTCCCTACTTTTCATGCCGTAGAGATGATATCAACTCCTAAACTGCTTTCCCCCGAATATGCAATAGCTTAGATAAAGGGTGTGGGCCCCTCCATGTTGCGATGCCTGAAGGGCACCGATTGGTGCGCCAACGCGTGGATTGCTGGTGGCCCCACGAATAGATCCTCTTCGTCTTGGTTACTGGCATTTAAAAAATATAAATAAAAACCTTCCACGACCGACCATCCGAGCATCGAATTCCTGAATCTTCTAAATACATATTTTGGTTCACGATCGATATTGAAAATAGGTTGCAATGGAAATTAAAATAATCATCTTCTAAATAAATTTTATTCATGGTCGGACTAAAATTTGAATTCTATGAAAGAATATAAAATTTAATTTTAAAGGATCGAAATATTTTTATTCTCCTGAAATAGGAATCGGATTTTTCTCGACCAAATGGTCTTTCTCATGTCCATTTCAAAGTTTAACTCGCAATAACCAAACATACTCCTAAAGAAGGCAAGAATTTGGTCGATCGAAGGATAGAAAAGTATGCGAGGAGAAAGCTTAAATCTACTTTTTATCTTTCAACACATCCTCCATCAAGGTGATATCACCTACTTGCCAGATAGGGCGAGGAAATGATAGAAGAAATGTTCCTTGATCAAGAAATGACCATACCGTAGAATTTAAAACATGAACTGTGAGAGTGTGATGAAGAACCCTCAACAGTACTGGTCTCTGTCTTGCTAAAGAAATATCGCACTCTTAACCGGCTGGCGGCCACCAGGTTCATGATATTTCATTTGAAAAGGAGATATTTTTTTAGTATATTTGTTAAAAATTTGTCTTTATGCTGCCCTTCTTGAAGCACCTGCTCCCACCGTGAAGATAAGCATAAAACCGTGGCTACCAGGGATAGCACGGAGAGTGACGAGCTTATGAAGCGAAGGAAACTGTTTTATGAAATGACGTCGACTCTATCGGAAAAACAAGCATATTCATAAATAAGAAATTTTAAAGCCGAGGTATTTATTGTTGCACTTCGCTAATCGTAGTTTTATCATGATACTTAACTCAACATTGAAAAAAATTAAAGAGTTGTTCCATTTTCAAGTAAAAAAAAAAAAACCGAAGGAGATGCTTGGTTGTTATTAGAGGAAGCTCAGAATTGCATGTCTGTAAGATGATATAGGGACATGCTGTAAACTTGATAAAATATAAATAAGACAGAAGATTCCAATCTTATGAACTTCAGAGTTTTATGGGTTATTCCAAATATTTTTTTGCATAAAATTATGACTACTAACTTTTAGACAAATTAAAAATATTTCTTAATTATGTTATATTGCATCCAAATGCACCTTTATCTATAAAATATGAAGAGTTGTATCCCTTCAATTTTTTTTCTCAACTCAGATATAAGATAACTGGGACTGGCTTTGATTTCTAGCTTTCAATTAGTTTCACTACAAGATAATGAATCTTTGGGAAGGATCCAAGTCCTTGCCAAAAGTCCAAATATCATTGCTAAATATTTTTTGCAAGGATAAAAACTCTTTTTTAGGTCCTTGCCTACATAGCTATTTTCTATTGTCATGCTCCGAATCCAACATCGGAATCGGATACGCGACCGGCCACATAAATTTTAAAATACATTCTAGAGATCATGCAAGGCCCAGGTACATAATATTCACTTTACTCAAAAATCACTTCAGATAAACCAATATTATTTAAACAATTGAATAATAACTAAACAATATATTTATTCGAGTCAAATCATTAAATGGTCCACTGATTTATTACATAAATATCAGCAACTGATTAACTGAACTACACAATCTAAATATTGATGGTCAATCTTATGCCTAATCCGATCCTTGCTATGTATCATTTTACCATGAATCCAATCCATTACCAAGCTCGAATATCCTGCACAACTCTGAAAAGAGAAAATAAATAGGGGTTGTGAATTTTATGGCCCAATAAAGTCTCCAAACAGTCACACCAATAATAGTAATAATTTGAAAATATCAAGGAGATAAGATGATGCAGGCACCAAGATCAGACAGAAATTACTGGGCCTTTTATGGATTTCTGACAAGATTTTCGAGTCATGTAATAAAGATTGAGTCCTGTAATAAATCAAGTCAATTGAGTCCCTTTGTTTTCAGTCCAAGCAAGTGAGTCCCTTTGTGTTCCAGTCCAATCAAGTAAGTTCAATCGAGTCCTATAAATTTTGACTTCTTTCATTCAAGTCAAGACCAAGAGGAGAATCACCAGACCCCCACTCAAGCCACCCCAGCTCATGTGCCTGGGTCCCTACTCAAGCCACCCTAGCCCATGCGCCTGGGCTCCATTTATGCCGCCCAAGTCGACTTGAGATCAGTGCCCAAGCCCCATGAAGTTGGCGCCGCAGCCCAGTCCAAGCCCACCAAGAATTCATGCACCCAAGCCCACAAGGAGGCCGCCCAAGGCCACATGGAGTTGCTGCCCAAACCAAGGAGGATTGGCATCCCAGGGTCCCGAGCCCAAGAGAAAGAGGCTTCCAAGCCCAAGAGGAGTCAAGCCTTTCCAAGTCCAATAAGAAGTTGATGTTCAAGTCCAACAGGGAGTCAAGTCTCCTTATTCTAATCAAACTTTGTACTCCTTATCCCACTCAACTTTGTAATCCAACTTTGACAGGGAGTTAAGGGACCTGGGTGATCTATAAATACCCCTCCCCTCCTTCTTGTATTGATGAATTATTGAGTGAATGAAAGAATTTTCTTTGTTTCGTGTTTCGTGCATTGACGCTCTGTGAGAGAGAGAATGTGAGGCCCACAAAACCAACCAATACCTATTCTAGCATCCAAACCTTAGACATCCATCCTCTTCCTATCCCGGCCGCCCCACTTTCATCCTCCAAGAAAACCCTAGGATGCCCATCATCCATTTAAACCCTAGCCCTCCATTATCTTCAAAAACTAAGGCCGCCCATCCCACTTCCAAGCCCTAGGCCGCCAGCTCCTGATCATCAAGCCAGGCGGCCATCATCAAACCTCCAGGCCGCCCTCCAGCCAGGCGTCCTCCACCCATCAGGCTGCCAATTAGCCTCCTGCGCCCATCCTACCTCCCATCTCTTTCCACTTCTATTTTCTTATTTTTTTAACTTCTACATCCCTAACCTTTGGTGTTTGCAGGATCCCACCAGTGCTATGCTCCTTGGAGGAGGTCTTCCTTGCCCCTGGAACCATCTGATAAAAGCCGGCAGATCCGCAGGAAAATGGCTTCTTCAACCAGGCGCGAATCCAGAGTGCTGCCTTCTACGTCGAAGACAACATCATTGCCAGGTACAAACCCAAATCCCTTCTCTTTAGTTTTGTTTTATTGAAGTTGAACATGCCTAAATTAGTGGTTTCTTAACCCTAGGATCCTAATTTTTTTTTATCACTTTGTTAGATCTTAATCTGAGGGTAGTTGCTTTTGATCTTTACATGAAAATCCTAGTTTACTCTTAACATCTTTTTCAGGAACAAAATCATACACAAAAATTCTGAAAATATTGCTCTCATAATCAGCAATTTTTTCATGTTCATCTCTAGCATGCTTGCATCCCGCATCATAAGAGTATATCATGTCATGCAACCAAACAACTTAAATGTCAAGTATAACAAAACGAATGATAACATCATGTTTTCTTTTAGCATTTCCATTAGTTATCCTTCTTCTTTAGGATTCCGAACTAACTACAGTCATGTTCAGCTCATGACTGGCAATCTCAGTATCATACTTCAGCCTATGACTAGCAAGCTCATTATCGTACTTCAGCCTGTGATGGACAATCTCATTGTCATACTTCAGCCTGTGACGACAATCTCAGTAACCACGATCCTGTGACATGACTAGTCTAATTATCTCATTCTCTTGGTTATTACTTTATCAATTCATATCATGATGACAAACCATGAAATCTCAAAGTTTTCAATGACCAGCATCACAGTCCAAACCATCAAAAGTAATTTTACTTGATGAAAATATGATATACAGGAACATAACTAATAACCACAACAAACATACCGTCCATTATACAAAATCAAACTATACCATGCAAAAATAAATCATGCATGTTAATGCTCATGTGCACGAATCAAATGATGTCATGTAAGATATATATATATATATAATTGGTGATCAAGTCCAGAATCCTTACTATTCAGGAGCTAATCCTAGTATATCCGATGTTAGTTCATATCCAAAGTTTGCTCAAGATCTTTCTGTTCAAAAATTTGTTTCCCTATAATAATAAATAATTTTATTTAAAATTCTTCTACGATTTATCCAAAAATCTTAACTTCATGAATTACGAGAAAAAAAGACTTTCTAATCCTCTCTCATCTCTCTTGTATTTCTCTCTCCTATTTTTCTCTCCTCTCTCCTTTTCTCTCTTCTTTCATCTTTCTCTCTCCTCTTTCTTCTTTCTCTCTTCTCATCTTTTTTTCTTTTTTTCTTTTTTTCTTTTCCCTTTTTTTCTTTTCCTTCCTTTTTTTCTTTCTTTCTTTTCTTTTCCCGACTCCCCTGCTTCCTCCCTGGTTCGACTCGAGCCGGCCTCCCCACGGTTGTCGGCGGAGACCATGGGGGGGTCACCGGAAGAGGCTCGACTGGCCGGAGGAAGGCAACGATGCGACCACCCAGCGAGGTACGGTCCAAGCAAATAAAATCGAAAATAAATCAACAAAAACCAGATTAGTCCTCCCTAAAATTAAAATAAGGAAAGAGAAGACTCACCAGCATTGAAGGGACTCTCCGTCGCTCGCCGGAGAGGAGGAAGACGCCGCAGAAGGAGCTTGATGGGGCTCGATTGGCGACGATGGGAGAATTTAAAGAAAAACAACACCGAGGTTTCCTTATCGTTTGGAAAAGAAGAGCTCGTCGATCGGAGTCCAAATTCATCCCAAACACGTTGCTGACGAAGCCCCTCTCCTCCACGGCTGCCCCCGACTTTGGTGAAACTCCCGATTGGATAAGGGGAAGATCGAGCTCCCCTATTCTCCATCTTCATCCCAAATTTTTTTTTGTGACTTGGGCTAAAGTCGGCTGGGGTTGCCGACTTTGGCTTAAAGCCTGGGTTTCAAATTTTCTTTCTATTAAAATAATCTCATCCTCGAAATTAGCTTGATTTAGACTTTAATTCTTGAAAGTATCCAACCCTTATATCATCCTCAAACTCTTAATTAATCTACCTCTTAAGGTACTTGCTTCCTAAGTCTCAGCAAAATTAATATAACATTCAAAACTTTATCTTTTCCATTTATAATCCATATCAAATTTTCTTGAGCTCTTCCAAAAGAATACGAACCTTTTGATACGATTAAGTATCCTTAATTAACTTTACAAGAACATCATGATAATCTAAATTTAGAAATACCTAACCTTAACATCATCATCGAGCTTTTAGATAATCCCATTCTTAGAATGCTTTCCTCATATGACCTTTACATAACATCATGATATGGCATTTTATTTTGATCATCTCCATCTATCTATATCGTGAATTCCTTTAGTTTCTTTCAAATAAACATTAACGTCTCAACCCCGAATTAAAATATTTAATTCTTTATCCTTGAAATTTATTTCTTTTGATTAACTCCCACATGAAAATTATAATCGATCCACTCTATTCTTAACTAAAAATTAGAAGAAAGCTTGAGCATTAGACACTTGCCATGGTCTTTAACATTCTTTCTTTTCTTAAGCTTCTCCATGATTTTACAATCAATCTTTTTATCTTATGAAAACCTCGAGCACTCCTTAAATAGAGAAATCATAATGTCATAACTAAAGAAACTTGATGTCAAAAATATTTCTGATCCTAGCCGGGTAAAGGATCATCACTTCATTATTCCAGATTTAGAGATGACCAAAATTTTTACTAAAGTCCTCGAACCTATTGATGAAAATTGCCTAGCAATACCTATAAACTAGCCCAAGGATCAATAACATTATCTTTTCATTTATTACTAAAATCTTGTTATTGAAATTCAACTTAGTACTCCCATCATAACATTTCTAAAATTAGAGTTAATATTTTTAATTGATTTCATAATAATCTCAACTTACTGCGCTTTCACTATGCACTATGATATAATTTACTAAACTATCTAGGTTCATAAGATAAATCCCTCCAAACTTATCTTACATTGGTACCAAGGAGATCTCAAGTTATTTACGTAAAGCTATTGAATCTCTTTATCTTATTCACATCTCAGGCATATCATATTAAGGTTTATCCTGATCTAGATTCTATTTTGAAAATCCTTACACAAATTTTACCATCCTTTTATGACCTCAATAACTTTAAACCAAGTCTGAATTAATCATACTTTGTTTGACAATTTAATTAGATAATCTACATTAACTCTTCTCTTGAAAAGATATCATTAACTCTAACAAGATAAAAGACTTCCAATTAATGTTCTTATGAATAGAATTAATCATATTATTGTTCATAGAACTATCTTACCATAACTCTTAGCATCAATTAACAAACTACCTAAAATATTATCCCTCATAGGCTAAACCTATATAAGTCTTCCAATACCAATTTCTCTTTTCACTATAATCCAGTAACATGATAACCTAGATCTTCTTATAGATCTTAATTTGACTTGGAATTTAACATACCTAATATCTTCAATAATTATAGGATAGATCCAGTAATCCAATCCAAATTTGCTAACATAGGCTATCATGATTCTATCAAATTATGTATGCCATGTCAGCATAATATAATCTAATCCACCAATAGAGAGTTATTAAGCTATACATCATCCCAAACATTTTTTTCTTATATATTTTTAATGATAATCCACATGTAGATTCCTCAAAAACATATCCTTTCTAATATTATTGAACTCTTTCATAACCTATACTCTAAACATCTTCTTACAATAGTCCCAAAATTTACAATCCAATAATTAACAACAAAACTAGCCTATTATTATGATTTGCATCCCTACCAAGATTAGGATTCCAAAATCGTTCAATTGATAATTGAATCTACTTATTCAGTATAATCTATTAACATAACACGTTATAATTTCACGCCAGTACTCTTATCGCTTGGGTCAAACCCACTTATCAAAGGCAAGGACACATTTTATCCTACTCTACAATATCCATCATATACTTACTTATCATGATCAAAGAGTACAAATCTTACAGCCTTTTTTTTTATCCTAGATCAATCTCACTATTTATATTACAGATAAAGATCATGTTCTTTTTTGGTACTAATCATATGCCATATCTTATGTATAATTTCTAAAGATTAGAAATCTAAACTTCAAATCCATTACTTTTTTCTTTCAACTTTTATCATATCCTAATTGATCATGACACTAAATTCAAATATCTCTTAAATCATAGTCCATAATGATCATTACTCAAATTTTGATATTCAAATCATATCCTAATCATTTATATCACAATCCCAAGTGATCATACGCTTAACTTCGATACAATTCATGTCATATTCAAACTACATATATCACAGTCCCAAGTAATCATAAGTTAAGCTTCAATATCACACATGTCATGTCTTAATCACTTGCGTCATAATCCCAAGTAATCATAGCCTAAGTTTTGATATCATTCAGTCATGTCCTAATAACCATAATGTGATTTCCAAATCACTTATGCCTCAGTCTCGAACAATCATAACATGAATTCCGATGTCACTCATGTCTGTCCTAATCACTTATACCATAGTTCCAAGTCACATAACCTAAGCTTTGATACCAATCTATCATATCCTAATAACCATCATGTTATTATTATTTTAACCACTTATATCACTGTCTCAAATAATCATAACCTAAGCTCTGATATCACTTTGTCACACTCTGAATCCAACACTGAAATCAGCCACGGATCGACCGTACAAATCCTAGAATACATTCTAGAGATCATGCAAGACGAAGGTACATAATATTTACTTTATTCAAAAATTACTTCAGATAAACCAATATTATTTAAACAATTGAATAATAACTAAACAATCTATTTATTCAAGTCAAATCATTAAATGGTCCACTGATTTATTATATAAATATCAGCAACCAACTAACTGAACTAACTACACAATCTAAATATTGATGGTCAGTCGAACGCCCAACCGATCCTTGCTATGCATCGTTTTATCATGAATCCAATCCACTACCAAGCTCGAATATCTTGCACAACTCTGAGAAGGAAAAATAAATAAGGAATTGTAAACTTTATAGCCCAGTAAAATCTTCAAACAGTCATACCAATAATAGTAATAATTTAAAAATAGCAAGGAGATAAGAGTATATCATGTCATGAACCAAATAACTCAAATGTTAAGTATAACAAAACCAATGATAACTTCATGTTTTCTTTTAGCGTTTCTATTAGTTATCCTTCTTCTTTAGGATTCTGGACTAACCATGATCATACTTCTGCTCATGACTAGCAATCTCAGTATCACACTTCAGCCTGTAACTAGCAAGCTCATTATCACATTTCAGCCTATGATGGATAATCTCATTATCACACTTCAGCTTGTGACTAGCAATCTCAGTAACCACATTTCCGTGGCATGGCTAGTCCAATTATCTCATTCTCTTGGTTATCACTTTATCAATTCATATCATGATGACAAACCATGAAATTTCAAAGTTTTCAATGACCGGCATCATGGTCCAAACCATCAAAAGTAATTCTACTTGATGAAAACATGATATACAGGAACATAACTAATAACCATAATAAACATACCATCCATTATGCAAAATCAAACTATACCATGCAAAAATAAATCATGCATGTCAATGCTCATGTGCACGGATCAAATCATATTATGTAAGATACATACATATATATATATATATATATATATATATATATATATACAATTAGTGATCAAGTCCAGAATCTTTACTATTCAGGTGCTAATCTTGGCGTATCCAATGTTAGTCCATATTCAAAGTTTGCTCAAAATATTTCTATTCAGAAATTTGTTCCCCTACAATAATAAATAATTTTATTTAAAATTCTTCTATGATTCACCCGAAAAATCCTAACTTCACGAATTTCGAGAAAGAAGACTTTTCAATCCTCTCTCCTCTTTCTCTCTCCTCTTTCTATCTTCTCTTTCTCTCTCCTCTCTTTTCTCTCCTCCTTCTCTCTCTCCTCTCTCCTCCTTCTCTCTCCTGTTTCTTCTTTCTCTCTCCTCTTTCTTCTTTTTCTCTCCTCATATTTTTTTTCTTTTTTTTTCCCCTTTTTTTCTTTTCCTTCCTTTTTTTTTTTCTTTCTTTCTTCTTTCTTTTCTTCTCCCGACTCCCCTACTTCCTCCCTGTTTCAGCCCGAGCCAGCCTCCCCATGATTGTCGAGGCGACCATGGGGGGTGGTCATCGGAAAGAGGCTCGACTGGCCAGAATGAAGGTGACAGCGCGGCCACCCGGCAAGGTACGGTCCAAGCAAATAAAACTAGAAATAAATCGACAAAAACTAGATTAATCCTTCCTAAAATCAAAATAAGGAAAGAGAAGACTCATCGGCATTGAGGGACTCTCTGTCGCTCGCTGGAGAGGAGGAAGACGCCATGGAAGGAGCTTGATGGGGCTCGATTGGCGATGATGGGGGAATTTAAAGAAAAACAACACTGAGGTTTCCTTATCATTTGGGAAAGAAAGAGCCCACCTATTAGAGTCCAAATCCATCCCAAACATGTCATCGACGAAGCCCCTCTCCTCCATGGCTGCCCTCGACTCTTCCGGTGAAATTCTCGACCAGATAAGGGGAAGATCGGGCTCCCCTGTTCTCCGTCTCCATCCCAAATTTTTTTTTCTGCGACTTGGGTTGAAGTTGGTTGGACTTGCCGACTTTGGCTTAAAGTCCGGGTTTCTCACTATTTTTTAGACAATAATAAATATAATCTTTGCTAAAAGCTGATTCATTGATATGGACAAACATCCTTACCAAAAGTCTATTCTTTAGGTGAGGACAGATATAGTTTTTGCCAAAAATTGATTCATTGATAAGGACAAAAATCTGTACTAAAATAAAAAAATATTTTTATCATATTTTTTGATAAAAATTAATTATTTATAAATACTCAATATTTTTGTATGGATAGTTCAATCTAAAAGTTGAATATTTAACTTTTTAACAAGAATAGTCCAAGTTAAAAATTAAATATTCAACTTTTTCACAATGATAACTCAAGCCAAAAATTAAATATTTAGTTTTTTGGTAAGGATAGTCTTAGTATAACGACATAACTAATATCCTTTTGGCAATGCAAATCTTTACCGATGGTCAAAATATCGAATTTGTAACAAGAACCATCATAACTAAAATTTATCAATAATAATGAGTACTATCTTTATGGCCAGAAAATTTTTTGTTAATGTTGAACTTTTAGCATAGACTCTTTTAATAGATACTCCTCTATATTTTGTCCATATATATGTATGTACATATATATGTACGTACATATATATAATAATTTCAAGATCTGCTTTCAATATCACATAAATCATAATTTACATCTTTATAGTAAGTTTGCTTTAATGCCCTATATAATATCATTTCTATATTAACACAATACATGTATCAAATGCCATCATCCATTTCCATCATAATAATAAAATACTACTAAATAAATATATTTTAAATCTAAGAAATAAAACTCAAATGAAAACTAAATCTGTACCAAATATACAGTCTAATTTTAAACTCCAAAATATACAAAATCCAAATAAAATCTAAATGAAAACTATATCATCACACTAGAATGTTAAAACGAAAAACTCCAAAATAATATCAAAGTCTTGATATTATTGCATCCCATCATTCTTCATGTTCATGTCCAAGCCTATAAATGTTTTCAACCTACAAAAATTTAACAGCAAATAATCATATTTATAGTCAATAAACTATTATTTTATTTTTATTTAAAAAAATAAATTAAATAGTAACTAATAATAAAGGTCATTTTAAAATAATATTTTTATCAGATAAAATATTATAAAAGTCACTTATCCTTTCTTGAGATTGAAAAGCTGATGTCCCCGGTGGCATATATTGAAGTATTTGCTGCATGCGCATTCTAAACATTTCATCAAATTGTTGTTATATTCTTTGTTTAAGTTGTTGCTCCATTTGTTGTTGAAAAAGTTCCTCCATCCAAACTCTTTTAGTCTCTATTAAATTACGCAAAGTTTCTAAATTATCTTCAAGTTTTGCTATCCTTTATTGATTTGCAAACCGAGAGTTTGGAGCACTCTTAGAATAACTCTTTCACCCCAATCCCTTGCCACGAAAATATCCTGATCTTGTATCTCAAACCTCAACTAGCATCTTATCTTGACTCATTTGAGTACCATCTAGCTCTGACTGTTGGTTAATAAGACCTTTTAATTTTTGTTGCATTATATTACAATAGATTATAAACAATAATAGAAGTATATATTATAATTCAAATAATTTGTTTATAATAGTGAGTATACATATATGAATATTTGTAGATCTTTCATCAATAAATTCTATGTTATATTTATTTATTTTTTGAGTATGCTCATGATACCAAATTTTGATTGCATCTGGCATTTGTCCATTATTCTTTTTCAACTATAATAATCAAAAAATAAGTTCATTAATAAGTATCAATAAAATTTAAATACCTATAAAAAATATTTATAATTAATTTGTATATGGAAGAATGCATGACATTATACTCATCCTCTACAAATGAAATTGGTCCTGTGGTATGCCTACACCTTGCATCCTTATAATTTTATGAAGTTCTCTTACTTTTTGCCTTGTAATTTCAAATTTAACAAAAAAAAAAAAGTCAATATCTAATAAATTTTAAATAAAAAAAGAACATATTTGCTTAACATGCATATATTTTAATTTAATATGATATGCTTATAATTATAACAACTATTAACATAATTTGTTGTGCTTAGTATGCTTCTGAACTAAAATGCTTTACCATTTGCTTTTACAAGCATGGAGAAGTCTTTGGGAGGGTTTTTCAATCTTTCTTTATTGGTTTGAAACTTCTTATAATAAGTAGAGTCTACCTTTTCAAGGTGCATCTCTTCAATGGCAGCCACTTGTAACTTGATTTTATTATCTTGGATATCGAAGTACTTCTACATTATACATTATACTATAAAAGATATATTATATGTCCAGTAATTAAATATAATAATTTAGTTGGATGCTAAATATGAAAGTATAATTTAATTGATTTATTTGAACTTGCTTCCACATATGCTCACCGTATTGTGCCGTAATTTCCTTCCAAGGAGGTATTGGTATTAGTATTGTTCTCTTAAGAACAAGTACTATACTCTTAGATGTCTACAAAATAAGATATTTATAGGAAACAATATTATATGACATTAAAGGACAGTGTGGCCTGTTAATGCTAGCCAGTATCATTTAGAGTAAGAAATTTCTTCTCTTAGGAGTACTGGATATTAATATTAAGCACAAAAGTCAAAATGTTTAGATTACCAGTATTCTATGATGAATTCCATGTTGAAGCTTCATCTACCCTCTGCATAATTGGTGGTACAAACTAGCCTAGTCTTGGTCAGTAATCCTATATCATAGCATATTGATTGACACACTAGGGCATACAACATTATATATTTTACATGTATACATCTACATGCATCCATTCATACATGCAACTCAGATATAGAAACACCAGCACACAACCACCTTTCCACCCACACTGAGACATACAATTTTAAGAAATTAACTAATTAAGTCATTTTTTATGGAAAAGCAACACTAAACCCAACACAATATCAGTCACAATTCAAAACATTCATAATTTACATGGAGATGAAACCGTTGGTTTCCATTTCATCCTGAAGACAACTACCACCAACCATATATTTGAACTGCCTGTAATCAAGACGATGCACGAAGCACAACCACAATATACACAAAGCAATACCAAATCAATGTTTGAATACCACATCTTAACCCCCTTGAAACAAATTTCTGTTTTTTCAAATTCTCTCCTATACCAATTATCTAGGAGATTTCTCTTGCCCTGCGGAATGCCTAGGGACGTGTTCAACCCTCTGCCAACGATCACGATCTCCGAGAGATGATATGATGTGGTAGGATACATGTTGAAGAAGGTTTGTGGATATGAGAAGTAAAGAGGAAGAAGAAATAGGGTTTCTTGGGAGAAAAGGGATGTTCTATTCTTCAAAAATAGCGCATACAGCAAAGAACACATTTACATATTATATACCCTAGGCCAAACCCGACCTAGCCCTCAAAAAATCTCCATAGGTCAACCCAGAATAAAACAAAAATTCGTCATCCGAGCTGGCTCGAGCTGCTTCGAGACGGCTCATCCATAACTATGTTCAGGCAACATCAGAACACTGAGACATCGAGCCGACTCATCTAGAACACTTATTAGCTCGAGCCGGCTAGTCCAGAACTATGTTATGGCAATAGCAGAATACTGAGAAATCAAGCCGGCTCGTCCAGAATACCTGTCTGCTCGAGCCAGCTCGTCCAGAACACAGGTTTTTGGCACCGTATCGTGCCGGCATGCCCAGAAACCACACGAGACTTCCGATACAAGGTGACTTACGAGTTGACTCACTCCCAAACACCGTCGACTCCGAGCTTAAGGACCCTAAACACTTTAGACCTCAACCTAGGACTCTTCCTAGCCCTAGAAAATCTCTTGAGTACATCAAGATAACTGGATCAAGGCCTAAATCTTGACCCCCTGAGCCTTGAACTCACCATAAGATGCCCAACAATCTCCACCTTGGTGGTTCAAGGCTTCAGTTAACTTCCCCAGATTCTTCAGACCCATCAACCATATACATAAGCGAAAGCTTTCTCTTGGTAGAGCCTTTGTAAGTGCATCAGCCTGGTTCTCTTTTGTATGGACCTTCACCAGCTCCACTACACCATCCTCCACCAGCTCTCGAATCCTATGGTATCTGACGTCTATATGCTTTGTGCGTGCATGATAGACTATATTATGAGTCAGCTGTATGGCACTCTGACCATCGTTGTGCAGGACTACCATACTTTGCTTCACCCCCATTTCAGCAATGAGCTTTATAAGCCACAGTGCTTCATTTGTAGCCTCTGTAATACCTATGTACTCAACCTCTATTGTAGATAGAGTAGTGATAAGTTGAAGGGTTGATCTCCAAGAAACCTGCCCACCACACATGCTAAAGAGATACCCTATGGCAAACCTTCTTGTATCAAGATCACCTGCATAACTTGCATCCACATACCCTTCCAAAGGACCCGAACCTCCATATAACTTCCTGGAGTTCCTTTCTTGTCCTTCTAGTTGCCCACCAAATACCAGTCCATGTTTCTGAGTTCCTATGGTATCTGACGTCTATATGCTTTGTGCATGCATGATAGACTAGGTTCTGAGTCAGTTGTATGGCACTCTGACTATCGTTGTGCAGGACTACCATACTTTGCTTCACCCCCATTTTAGCAATGAGCTTTATAAGCCACAGTGCTTCCTTTGTAGCTTCTGTAATACCTATGTACTCAACTTCTATTATAGATAGAGCAGTGATAAGTTGAAGGGTTGATCTCCAAGAAACCTGCCCACCATACATGCTAAAAAGATACCCTATGGCAGACCTTCTTGTATCAAGATCACCTGCATAACTTGCATCCACATACCCTTCCAAAGGATCCGCTTCTTGTCCTTCTAGTTGCCCACCAAATATCAGTCCATGTTTCTGAGTTCCTTGTAGATACCTCAAGATCCACTTCAATGCCTTCCAGTGTTCCTTCCTAGGATTAGGCATGTACCTGCTCACCTGCCTTACAGCATATGCTATGTCTGGCCTGCAACATACCATAGCATACATAACACTACCCACTACATTTGCATATGGAACTCTCTCCATGTACTCTCTCTCTTCATTTGTTTGGGGGCTTTGAATCTTAAAGAGATGTGCCATGGTAATGGTGCCTCTGCTGATTTGGCTTTCTTCATCCCAAACCTCTCAAGTACTTTCCTGATATATTCTCCTTGTGAGAAATGGAGTATTCTTTTGTTTATATCCCTGCAAATCTCCATTCCAAGGATTTTCTATGCTGGACCCAAATGTTTCATCTCAAATTCAGTAGATAATGTTCTCTTCAGCTCTTTAACATCCTTCATATTTTTGCTAGCTATCAGCATGTCATCCACATACAGAAGTAAATACAAAGCATTACTTTCATCCACATCCTTCACATACAACAATCATGTTCACATCTGAGAAATCCAAGGCTCAAAACAAATGAATCAAACTTGCGATACCACTGACGAGGTGACTGCTTCAGACCATATAGTGACCTCTGGAGTAGAGATACCTTGTCCTCCTGTCCGATCTCTATGAAGCTCTCATGTTGTTTCATATAGATCTTCTCCTCTAGGTTTCCATGTAGGAAAGTTGTTTTCACGTCCATCTGTTCTAATTCCATATCATAATCTGCCACTAATGACAGCAACACCCAAATTGAAGTATGGGTACCATAGAAGAAAACATCTCTATATAGTCAACTCCTTCCCTCTGTGAGTATCCTTTTACTACCAGCCTTGCCTTGTACCTTACTCCACATTGCTCTGAAGGTACTATCTTCTTTGTGAACATCCATTTTGAGCCAATTGCTCGAGCATCTTTAGGTAGATCCACCAGCTGCTATGTTTTATTCCTCCTGAGAGATTCCATCTCTTCAATCATGCCTTGCATCCATGATTCTTTATCAAAACTTTCCATGGCCTCCTTGAATGTTTCTGGATCTCCATTAACAAAGATTAGAGCATAAGAAATAGTCTCATCCATGCTATATCATGCCAGCTTCCGGATCGTGCGTTGAGGTTTATGTAATGCCACTCCTCTTATACTTTCCTGCAAGTCTGTCAAGTGTGGTTCTTCCTGCACCTCTACTTGTACAGCTGGCTCTTCTTACTGATCCTTCACTATCGGAGAATATCTCCTACCTAACTCCACCTCAACTAAAACACCCATGCTAGTAGAAGTAGAAGGCCTATCTCCCACCTGTAAAGGATAATCATTGTAATTCATCTTTGTAATTGCACCTCCATCCGTACTCCTCGATCTCTCCAAGACACTCTTCTCATCAAAAATGACATCTCTACTGATTACAGTCCTCTAAGATTGAGTATCCCATAGTAGATAACCTTTGACTCCTCGTGGATCCCCGATGAAGATCATCTTCTTTGATTTAGGGTCCAACTTGCTTCTCTCGGTTGCTTCCGCATGTGCATAGATCGAACAACCAAAATCTTTGAGGTGGCCAAGCTCCATCTTTTTCCCACTCTAAACCTCTTCTGGGAATCCTCCTTTCAGCTTATAGTGAGGGGACCTGTTAACAACAAAACATGAAACGGTTATAGCATCACCCCAAAATGTTACCGGGAGTGATGTTTGCGGCCTCATACTCTTAGCCTTCTCCAACAATGTTCGGTTCATCCTCTTCGCAACACCATTTTGTTGAGGGGTCATTCTTACTGTGTAATGGTGTTTGATCCCATTCTCCTCACAGTAATTCCTGAACTCTCTACTTGAGTACTCCCCTCAATTGTCAGACCGAAGGCACTTCACCTATCTTCCTATCTCCTTTTCTACCTCAGCTCTCTAGGCCTTGAATCGGACAAACACCTCTGATTTTTCTCTCATCAGATAAAGCCACACCTTCATCGTGTAATCATCAATGAAGGTGACGAAATATCTTGCCCCACCTCTAGCTGATACTGAAGCTGGCCCCCATACATCGGAGTGCACCAAATCCAACACTCCATCACTTGGCTTGGTACTAACAGCAAATTTCACCTTATATTGTTTACCAAAAATGCATGGCTCACACAGGTCATTTTCATCCTTCTTCAGAACTAGAATCTCTTCTCTTCTGCTTAACTCCGTGAGCCCTCGGTCACTTAGGTGACCCATCCGATAGTGCCATAGTTTATATACAAACTACTCCTCCTGTGCCATTACAAGCATCTCTGCACTATCATTTACCACCGAGCCTTTCATCTTGTACAAATTGTTGCTCAGTCTTCTTCCCTTCATCACCACTAAGGCTCCCTTAGTAATCCTCAAACATCCACTACCTGGATTGCAACTGAAACCATAACCCTGCTTCTCCAAGTAGCCTAAAGAAATTAAATTTTTCTTCAGTTTTGGAACATGTTTGATATTTGATAGAGTCCTTATCACTCCATCGTACATCCTCATCCTAATAGTGCCAAATCTGGCCACCTTACAAGGATGATCATCACCAAGGTTTACACTCCCTCTATTTATTTTGTCATAGGTATCAAACCACTCCAGATGTGAGGTATAGTGATGAGAGCATGCTGAATCCAATGTCCATGAATTGTCCCAATCTATAGATCCATCTGAAGCTACCAGTATATCTTCATCACTGCCTTCAGATGCATTCACACCACTTGTGCTGACTTTCCCTTTTCCTGACTTCCATAGAGAACAATTTCTCTTCAGATGACCTGGCTGGTGACACTTGTAACACTACCAGCCCTTTTGATTGCTTCGAGACTGGGATTTGCCCTTTGACTTTCTCCTAACTCTTTCCTTGGGTCTTCCCTGCCTTTCATTTACAACAAGTATCTCCGAGTTAGGATTTCCTTTGCAGATCTTCTCCCTTTGCTCATTTGATCTAAGCACTCTAACAACCTCTTCATAGTTCAAGGTTTCCTTCTCATACACCAAGGTTATTATAAGACCATCATACGATCACGGGAGAGAACACAGCAGCAACAATGCCCTATCCTCCCCTTCAATCTTTACATCCAGACTCATAACCTCAGAACACATTTAGTTGAATTTCTGAATGTAAGCAACAAGGTCTCCTCCTTCAGGCATCCTCAGACTCTACAGCTGCTTCTTCAACCATAGCTTGTTTGTCATGTTCTTCCTCATGTATGTGTTCTCCAGTCTTGTCTAAAGACCCTTTGCAGTCATCTCTGAACATACCTCAGGAAAAACCTGATCTGCCAGACACATCCTTATGGTGCTGAAAGCAGTCTTTTCTAACTCTTCCCAATCCTCAACAATGATCTTTTTCGATCTCTCTTTAATTAAGACCTTGTATATCCTTTGTTGAACTAGAAAATCCTTTACCCTTTGTTGCCATAGGATGAAGTTTTCCTTGCCATCATACTTCTTAAAGTCCATCTTAAAATCACTTGATGCCATCATCCACAATCAAGCAAATCACTCTTCAAACAATTTTTGTAAACCAAATATAGAGAAAACTTCCTTCCAATCCTTTCCTTTCATCCCTTCCACAAGAGAGATACCCTCCACCTAATTCTGGAGATTACTGTGGAAGAAAACATGACAAAGATTGAAAAAAACTTGGTATTGTAGAAATCTGAAGTGCTCAAATCTTCCTTCTTTCCCCATGCCAAAAAGCCTTGCTCTGATACCAAATATTTTTTTAAATTCTCTCCCATACCAATTATCTAGGAGATTTCTCTTGCCCTACAGAATGTCCAGGGGCGTGTTCAACCCTTTGCCAGTGATCATGATCTCTGAGAGATGATATGATGTGGTAGGATACATGTTGAAGAAGGTTTGTGGATATGAGAAGTAAAGAGAAAGAAGAGATAGGATTTCTTGGGAGAAAAGGGATGTTCTATTCCTTCAAAAATAGCACACATAGCAAAGAACACATTTACATATTATATACCCTAGGCCAAACCTGACCTAGCCCTTAAAAACTCTCTACAAGTCAAGCTAGAACAAAACATAACCCATCATCCGAGCTGGCTCGAGCTGCTTCAAGTCGGCTCGTCCATAATTATGTTATGGCAACAGCAAAACACCAAGACATTGAGTCGGCTCATCCAGAATACCTGTCTGCTCGAGCCGGCTCGTCTAGAACTATGTTCTGGCAATAACAAAACATTGAAAAATCAAGTTAGCTTGTCCAGAATACTTGTCTGCTCGAGTTGGCTCGTCCAGAACACAGGTTTTTGGCATCGTATCGTGCCGGCATGCCCAGAAACCATACGGGACTTTCGATACAAGGTGATCTACGAGTCGACTCACACCCAAATATCGTCGACTCCAAGCCTAAAGATCCTAAACACTTTAGATTTCGACCTTGGACTCTTCATAGCCTTAGAAAACCTCTTGAGTATATCAAGATAACTGGATCAAGGCCTAAACCTTGACCCCCTGAGCCTTGAACTCACCAGAAGATGCCCAACAATTTCTTCCAAATATAATTGAAATTTCAATTTTGTACAAAATCACCAAGTAATTAATGTCAGCTACATCATGTGTTAAGCAGGATGTGATCTCGGTATTTATTGAGATTGAATGACTAGAAACAAAAGAACAATGACTATAATATTTTTCTACAAAGAAATAATAACTGACATTTTTATACCTAAAATTTTGGCTCGGCATTTTGTGCTAAAGTATGGGCAAGCATATGGCTCTGCTCCATAGCCACTATATTGGACATATTTCCACCCCTTATCTGTCACAGTGATGCCATTTGTCATTGTTCCTAAAAATGAAGAATTATCAAGGCAGAGCGCATATAAAAGTGATTTGTTTAATAACAAAAATATCCAATAATGTTTAATAACAAAAATAGAAAAGCGCAACACTAATTTAAAATTGACCAGTAAATTATCCGATAATGTTTAATAACAAAAATAGAAGACCTTATCTATGATAACTTTGTCCTGACAGTTAAATGATAATAATTTGCAACATATAAAAGTGTAGAGTCAAGAACTTGTTGGTTGCACCAAGTGTTATCAAAACAGATAATTATCGAACCTACATTAATGTAAAATGGGCTGACAAAGAATGGGGGAGATTTGTTGCTCATAAAACTCAATCGACGGTTTGATGATTTATCAGTTTTTCTAAAAGAAGTATTATGCATAATAACCAAAGAAGTGTTTTATCCCCCCTGCAAGTCCATAATACTTGACCCAGATAGTAGCCAAAGAAGTGTTTTACCCCTCCGTCTCCCTCACCCCTCATTTGCTCCCTCCCCAGGGACCAAGAAGCAACTGGCCTCCTCTATGCCGTTGACCAGCACTCCGGCTCCCTCACCCCCTCCATTTGCTCCCTCCCCATTGCAAGGATCAAGAAGCCACTAGTCTCCTCCATGCTCATCGTCGACCCTATCGACACTCCGGCTCCCACATCCCCTCCACCTGCTAACTCCCCACTATAAGGACCCTATCGGTGCTCGCCATTGACTCTACCTCTCTCTCCACTGCAAGGACCTTGCCTGTTAGTGCTTGCTGTCGACTCCGCCTCCCTCTCCCAATCTTTGTCGACTCCTCGTCTACTGCGAGCTCTGTGACGCCACTAGCATCCTTCGCCCTCACACTCGACCCCCTCAGCTCCCTCTCCCCCTCCATCTACTCCCTCCCCTCACATCATTGTTGGTTACTCTGGCTCCCTCTCCCTTTTTTTTTGCTTTTTTTTCTCGGTTCCCACTCCCCATCCGCCGGCCTCCTCTTTGATCTCCCACCCTCTTCTAATAGAAGAAGAGAGGAGGGTGATCTCTCACCTTGATCTAACGGGAGAAGAAAGGAGGGTTCTTTAAGTATCCATGAAAAAAAAAACCTTACCTCTGGTCGCTATAGTAGAAGAGAGACCTAAGGACTGAATGGTTTCGAAGAGATTTACCATTAGAGAGAATTAAAGTAGGGTTTTGAAGAATCACAATCAAAATAAATTTGAGAAGGATGGAAGGCGGTTTCTTAAAATAATAATAATGACTATATTTATTATATCACCTACCTTATTAGATAAATAATTAAATAATTAAATAAATTACAAATTTTGATATTAATTATAAAAAGATTAAGCATAATAATAATATAATAAAATTTTTATTTTATTTATTATTTATTTATAAGTTTAAGAGAAATTGGCATCATGAGCATCAAAATTTTGGTATTATAATACTAATTTTGACAAGGATATATACTATCATGGTATTAAAAATTATTACATTTAGTAAAGACATAAACTGTCATTGTTTAAAATTATTATTTTTGAAAAGGATATATAATATCCTTGCCTAAATATCTAACTTTTGACATAGACATCTATGCAGCCATTGACAAAAAGTTTGCTCTAAGTTATTTGAATCTAAAAAATTATCTTATTCAACAAGGACTTAAAATGTCTTTGTTTAAAACCACTATTTTTGGAATGGATATTCAATATCCTTGCCTAAATACCTAACTTTTGATATGGACATCCATGCAGTCCTTACCAAAAAGTTTATTCTAAATATTTAAATTAAAAAAATTATCATATTTAGCATGGACTTAAAATATTCTTATAAAAAATCACTACTTTTGGCATAGACAGCTATGCAGTCATTGCAAAAAAATTGACTTTGAAACATTTGGTAAGGACTTGACTGTGCTTTGGCCAAATATGGCACCTTTGGCAAGGATTTTTCTTCTTGTTGCCATAAAGTCCTTTCCAATTCTAAGAATTCTTATAGTGCTTCCTTCATGTTTATGACCGGGTTTCTTTAAACTATGAAATGCCCAAAAGGAGGTCAAGTAGTAATACGGAGCCCCAATGAAGGCTATTTCTTTTTGAATCGATGAGATGTGTGGAGAACCTAGAATTGCTCTATATAGCAGCATATTGGGCTTGGTAAAAATAAGAATGTTTAGTAACCCATTCTCATCCTTCATGGTCATCACTGAGCCCAAAGTTGGGCTCTTCATGGATTGAATTTTTCATGGTCATCAACAACATTAACGTAGCAAGGATTAAATTCTTCATGGTCATCACCGAGCCCAAAGTTGGGTTCTAAACATTACATCCACCCTATGCAATCAATTAGAACTAGCCTCAACATTCAGTGTAGTAAGCCAATTCACTATCTTAATAGCACTTCTACAATCTCGATCAGGACTTGATTCTCAAAAGCCTAGTCTAGTAAAGTTTGGTTTGGCATTGCTGTTGGTAGTAGAACTTTCAAAACTTTTGAAAGTAGAACTTTCAAAACTTTTGAAAGTAGAGCTTTCGAGAATTAGAGCTTTGGAAAGTAGAGTTTTTACAAAAAAGCTATTTGCTGTTGGTAATCATATTTATAAAGTACTTTAAAATTTTAACACATATTAGATAATTGAAATAAAAATATACTTTCAATATGACAAAATAATAATAAAAGATATGGCATAATATTATATAGTATAGAATTATATAATTTAATATAAAAATTATTATATTAAATAATATTATTATCATAATATAATATAATATAATCATAATGTAATATATAATATAATATAATATAATTGATTATAATATAATCTAATAAAAAATTATAATATAACATATTATATTATATTATCATAATATAATATTATATTATATTATATTATATTATATATTTATAATATAAATATTATTATATTATGCAATATTATTATCATACAATGTAATACAATAATATAATATTATTAAAATTATAATGTAATATAATATAATGGATTACAATCTAATCTAATAATAGGTTATAATATAACATATTATAATATATTAGTATAATATAATAATATGATTAAATATTATTATATTAGATCATATTTTTATAATATAATAATATAATAATATATTATATTATATATTTAGTTATATCATAATATTAATTTATTATTATATTATATATTATTTATGATATTTATGATATGAGATGTAATAATAAGATTTTATTAGTAAATATTTTGGTCATCAAAAATTTTCGTTTAAGTCAAAACAGCTTCTTGACATTAATTTCTGGCAAAGCTAAAATAGCTTCTAATTTTTTGCTAAACATTACTGTATCATCCAAAAATACATTCAAAGTACCAGGAAATACTTTTTAGCACTCAAAAAACTTAACCAAATAAGGCCTAATTCTAGCTTGCGCCTATTTGGAATGCAAGAAGAATATTTTACAAAGCCTATTTTCTAAATCACATCAATCCAAAGATGACACTACTGAAATATGGGCCTAGTCCTAAATGGTTATTGTGAGGCGTCTTGTTCTAAACTATGAGGGAAGTTTGCAACACTTGTAGCCTTCTTTTTTTGATTTTATATAGTGGTCGAAAATGCCATGTAGTATAGAAACAGGCCTTCTCGCATCGTCTCCAATCTCCTTGGACCAGGGATAGATGCATAAGTTAGTCATCTCTACAGCACAAGGCTGATTGTTGAGAGTTATCGCTTATTTTATTTTAAAAAGAACCCTAATTTTTAATATTATTTGTTTAATTATTTTTTAAATATAAAAATTTATATTTTAATAAATTTTAATTTTTGAGTTAAGATAGAAGTCAAAGTTCCATCCATGTGCTCTCTATTTTATGGGAAATGTGATGTTTCTTTTTGGGTGCAGAATGAATGAGGGATTATTTTTGTTTGTAGAAACTCTTTCATAAGACATCTTTGTAAGGTTTTGATCTTTATTTCTTTTTGAATAAATTTATTTTTTCTCTTAAAATTTTTTTCTTCTATAATTTATTTTTTATGCAATTCTCTATAAATATATTTTTATATTTGGTATTTGTTCTAGATCTTTGATCAACATGATATATCTACTTTGAGTAGTATGTAGTTCTATATGGTATCAAAGCTTCTATTGATGGCTTATGTATTTATGGCTTTACATGATCTCAGAGATAAGGTTTTGATATTGGTGATCTATGTGTTTGTGACTTTATATTGTATTATAGCCATAGATTTAGAGAGTGGTTGAGCAGTTTGCGACTTTGATCAAATTTATTTGGAGTGTATTGTTTAGAGCGATGACTTGATTATTGATGATTCCTATATCTATAGCTCAGCATGGTTGAAGAGTTTCCCTTAATTTATTTTGTAGTGGTGCAAGCGTATATACTTATTTCAGTGACTTAAAAGGTGAACTATCATAGCTGGCCAATTTGATTACCTTTTTTATCAATGAATTTAGGTATGGATGCCTGACTTCACCAGTATTAACATGGCTGCTTCTGCTTCTACAATGTTTCCTCATAAATTAAATAACATCTGTTATCCATATTGGAAGAGCACTGTCAAGTCTTATTTAAAAAGACAAGATTTATGAAATATCTTAAATGAGTTAGCAATGATGCCATTAAATACTTTCAATGCTAATGTTGCATGAAGAAAGTGAAATTTGAAATCTCAAAAAGTAATGTAGATTATTCAAATTTCAATTGATAAAGAAAATTCTCTCTCTATCCGGGATATACAAGAGGAGGCATGAAATACTCTTATGGTTGTCCACTCAAATTCCGGCAATGCAAGACATCCAAAATGAAAATAACCTAAAGGGTAGATTCTCATTCTAGGATTCTCCAAAAACTCGAAAGAAGAACAAAATTGGTTTAGAAATAAAGATTTGAAGTAGGTGGAGCTTGATCAGTAAGACATTGGATCAAATTCTAAACATTAAAGCATCGTAAGGTTGATTAGCTTAAGAATCAATCAAGTCTAAAAGAAAATTCGAAGTGCAAGAAATTCTAATCAAGTAGATATTGTATCAAATTTAGAAAACACCATGATTAAAGAATCAGTTGATATCAAAATTGCTCATGAAGAGTCAAAAAATGCTATAATTGATCCAGTTTGGAGATTTGTATTGAAAAATCAAATCATGTTGATAAATCTTATGCTGAAGCTATTCATGATATGGATATTTCATGTTGAGATTAAGTCAGCTACGGGGATGAAGAGTTGACTAATTTTCAAGCAGTTTCAAAGATCAAGTGGCAAGAAAATATGCTTGGTGAAGATGATTCTTATTATGCCTTATTGGTTTACAAGATTTTTGATATATCAATTAATTTTAAAAATACTCCAAAGTTTGAGTTGTTGGAAGACTTTGTTGTGGTACCAATTACACCGATACCATTAGTTGTAGAATCCCTTGCATGAAATACAAATCTTCATTTTCATGATCATGATATTGGTGTTGATGCTGCAAGAAAAAGAAGAGAAAAATAAAATAAAATACATAATCATTGGACATGCAATGTTTCACTATGAGAAAAATACCTACAAGATTGAAATTTTTACTCTTAATTTCGTACAATTTCTTTTAACAAAATATTTCAAATCTCTTACAAAGTTCTCAACTCTCAAAGAAGACTTTCAAGCAACTATAGCCTTTTTCCGCCTCTACCACATCTCTTAGAAGTCCTCTGGATCCTCACACCTAGTTTCTGGCCATTTGTTCCTTTTTTTATAGCATTTGCTATAAAGAATATCTCAACATGAGTCTAGTATCTAAACTTCATCCAAAATAGAGTCTTACACCTTCTCCAACTCGTGCTTGATCCAAAAAACACTCATGATCGCCTGATCGATGTAGATTTTGCTGTAGATCACATGGATCAAGCCCAAATTATGTTGAGATGTCTTCAGGCCATCCGATCCTCACCTGGATCGCATGCTGTTGCTCGATTAATCATACAAATCGTGTCATAAACCATGATATCACCCCCGTAGACTATGATTTCACTTTATGGGCTGTGCCTAGCCTACAGGTTGGCCTGCTTCAGGTCCACTTAGATTATTTCCTATAGGCTTTTCACCTAGATTTTGCTGTGGGCTTCTTCTGAGATTGAATCAAGGTGCTAAGCCTTAATAATCTCCACCTTGACTCGATGTTTAGTGATTTTGAGAGCTCTTGAAGGATCTCGCCCTTATGCTATTGGACAAATGCCTGCTGACCATGGATGGGCATATATGGGAGTCGAGCCAGGCCGTTCAATCTCATCTCCGTCATGTGTTGTGCTTTTTCTGATCTAAGACCTGCTTGGAAAAGCTTTATATGGTAATAGAAACTTTATCATGCGATGTCACCTATCATCCTTTGAGTCTCTCATCCCATGCCTAATCTACATGTTTCCGAAGCTCATCTTGTACTGAACTCTGATCTATACCAGAAACTTTATCTCATACTGGACTCCATGTTAAGAGATAATATCCTCCATGTTTCTTTTCATGCAAAATAATCTTATTACCATGGACAATTTTCAGGATTCCATCATCGGCTCTCTACATGTAGTCATTTAAATCTAGTTTGCTAAGTAAAATTAGATTCTTACTAAAACTGGGTATCTATTTTCTTTACTGTCCTATCATGTGCCTTCAAGCTGATTGTTCTAAGGTCCTTGATCGCATAATTTGATCTATCTAGCACGTGGATAGAACCCTCTTTACTCTTTACAGAGTCAAATAGCTCCTCTTTGTAACAAATATAAATAGACATATAAAATCTAAAATTCATTACTGAAAAGAAAGAGATACTTTGTCAGATATTATGAGTGCATCATTGTAGTATTTATCACCGTCACTACCATCGACCATTGCCGTAGTAGCCTTCATCCGATTTTTGAGCTATAGGTAATTTTTGACACAATGCCCTAGCTTGCTACACTAGTAACACTTGATCTTGCTTGCATCCTTTGACTTGGACTGCTCTTCTCGTGATTCTCGATTGCTCTACCTTCTATTACTAGCTCCCTGAAAGACCATCAATGTTGAGTTTTTATCTGAACTTGAAGCTTAGTTCTTCTGTCTTAGAATATTATTCTAGAGTAGTGCCGAAGTCACATTCTCTATCTTGATGGTGCTCTTTCTCATTAGAAGAGCAGTCACCAAGAACTCAAAGGAGTGCGGTAGTGATGATAGTAGGACTAGTGCCTGGGCCTTCTCCTTAACTTCTCATCAATATTGAAAAGATTAGTGAGGATCCTCTAGAAGTTGTTCAGATACTCATGCATGCTCTGTCCTTTGATCATTCATGGTTGATAGAACTGCTTCCAAAGAAAGAGCAGGTTGGTGAATAACTTTTTCATGTATAACTTTTTAACCTTCACCCATAGCATCGTTTGGAAAGTCTCACAAGTATATGGATTTCCACATTATCCGCCAGGTATAAGAGGATCGTACTCATCGCCGTATCTGAAACCGCTTCCATGTTTTATCCTCCATAGTAGCCAGCCTCTTATTGTATATGAGAGTATCGATCAATCCCTATTAGACTAGTATGTCTTTCACCCTTGTTAAAAAAAGAAATTGTTCTTTCCATTGAATCAGTTGATCTCCACATTGATTATACTTATCTTTTTCATCTTCTTTAATCTCGATCAACATGAATAATCTAGGATTGTGATACCATTTATTGTTGTACCAATTGTACTAATATTATTAGTTGAAGAATCCCTCGAGTAGAATATGGATCTCTCCATTTTTAAGATCACGATGTCGATTTTGATACCATAGAAGAACAAAAAGAAAAAAAAAATAAAATATACAATCAATTGGGCATACGAGATTTCACTATAAGAAAAATACTTACAAGATTGAAACTTCCACTCTTAAACTTGTACAATTTCTTTTAATAAAAAATTTTAAATTCCTAATAAAACTCTTAACTTTCAAAGGAGACCCTCTAGTCTCTACAAACTTTTTTTGCGGATACCACATCTCCTAAAAGACCTTTGGATCCTCACATCTCATCCCTAGCCATCTATCCCTCTTTTTATAGCATCTAGCACAAAGAGTTTTCAATAGGAGTCTAATGGTCAAAACGACATCCAAAATGAAGTTCTATACATTTTCCAACTCTCGTTCAATCCAAAAAATACTCGAGATCGCCCGATCAGTGTTGATCGCATCGCAGATCATGCTGATCAAGCCCAAATTACATCAGGACATCTCCAAGCCATTCGATTCTTGCCTGAATCATTTGTGGCTACTCGATCATGCGAATCATGCACGTGAACCGCGATATCATCCCAATTGATCGTGATTTTGTTCTATAGACCACGTGAGAGGCTATTGTTGATGGTGCACCATGGACCGAGATGGGGAATTGCCCGAGCACCTGGGCTTGCATGGACCTCATGCTGGGTGTGCGCACATGCCTGGGTTGCCACCCATGCACTGACCTGGGCCATGCACACCTACGAGCCGTGCCTAGCCTACGACCTGGCCTATTGTGGGTTTGCCTGGGCTATTTCTTGTGAGCTTTTTACCTGGATTCTATTCTGGACTTCTTCTGGGACCGAATAGAGGTGCTAAACCCTATCAAACTTTATATATAAATAATTGATTCCATATGTAAAAGCCAATAGTGTGTAGATACTTGAAGCACTTCAAGTAGAGATATCTGAATATAACCAGAGTTTTACTACTGATTTCATGGGTGTGTAGATAATGGTTAATACTTATAATTATTGTAACCGGCAACTTCATATTTGTTAAGATAAGTTGTATACTAGAAGGAATCTCAGTGCTGTAACCATGGAGTCGATGCCAAGAGAAAGTATTGCAAGGCATCATTGATTTCAACATATGCAATAAAAAGGATCAACAAATGGATATCTTCACTAAAGATTTAGCGAGCGAGCGATTTGAAGACTTGCACACTAAGCTTGGCATTTTCAAGATTTCTCAATAAGGAGTGTTGAGAATCATTGCTTGTTTTATTTTAAATATGACTATAATTTCTACTATTAATTTATTTAATTATTTTCTTTTAGAAGCGTCAAAGTTCATGTTCTAGTAGATTTTGATTTTTAAATTCAGCTAGGAGTCAAACTCTCATTCATATGTCCCATTCACATCTCTATTAAGGTGTGAAAAAATAGAGATCAAAGACTATTTTTTGCATATGGAGAATCTTTCGTAAGGCATAAATTGTATAGCCTTTGTTTTCTTTTGAATAAGTTTATTTTTCTTTCCTAAACTTTTTCTTTCATAACCATCTTTTTCTTGTAATTCTCTGACCCTTTTTTTTTTTTTTTTTTCGTGTTTAGTGTTGAATCTAGATGTTGGGCCAACTCGATTTATTCCAGGTTGTGAACCGATCTACATCCAGGCCGTACATGATGCAAGCTACTTTGAGCTTATCCTATTTGAAATTCTACTTCGCTCGTCCCAGAGCTGGCCCGTTAGCTTACCTCTTTTTGGGGACCTGGTTTAAGCAAAACTAAATATCAAAATACTTGGACAAGATGTAACAAGTTTGGTTTGGATCTAGGACAAGTCGGTGATCCTGGCAGGAACTAAATAAACTTTCGCTTCTACCTGCGGCTTCATCTTGGGAAAGGCAAGAGTGCAGCAGCCGAGAGTGTGGACAGAACGAAGCATGCAATGATGACAAGCCACAGATGCATGAACCTCTTCATGGGCCGGGCTTGGCTTTGCCTCTACACAATTTACTTGAGCCCATGCAGGGACGGGCCTAAGATATTCAGGACTTCAAATGGAGGCTCTAAATTTTAGCGGGGCTGCTTCTCTCTCACATTGGTTCCATTGCAGATATTTTTCTTGCTTAATTTTTTCTTTCCAACTTCTACAATGTCGACATCAAATTATACAATCTACTCGATCTTTTTATCCAGCCTTCTCAGTTAAGACCCTTGCTTTATAATCGGACCTCTGGCAAGAAAAAACTTGTCACTTTTTGCCTCATATAATAGATCCATCTCCTTAAACGGCAACAATATTCCCTAGCACCCCGGCTCTGCCCACTCCTCACTCCTCAAGATACGCAAGGGCAGCACCTACTACTTATCCTGCCACGGAAACAGTGCCCTTGGCAGCTGCGGCCCTTCCATCTTCGGCCGGCCCCTGCCACAAGTCTTGGGATCTCAAATTGGTGCTGCAGAGAGATTGGATTCCAAGGAGTTCTACCCATCTACCTGTGGTCCATCCATGGAGGGGCTTCTCATCTGCCCGTGGTCCATTAAGCAGAGAAGCCATCGAGGGAGAGTAAAGTAGGATACCTGATATTGCATGTATGTGTTTGATGAAATACCATCTGTGCCGTCGTTAATAGTTTTCTTTGCATAATTATTGTACATCATTCTCTTTTATGATTTGTCATGCCCCAAATCTAGTACCGGAATTGGCTACACGACCGGCCGTACAAACTCTAGGTTTTATCCTAGAGATTATGCAAGGCCTAGGTATACAAGAGTCAAACATATAACCAACCCTTCATAAAATATTTGAATAACAATTAAACCTACCATTTATAAAGTCAAACCACTAATTGGTCTACTGATTCACAACAAGCATCAGTAACCGGAATACTAACTAACTAAACAAAACTAAATGTCGATGCGTTCCATCTCACGCCCAGCCCAATCTTTGCTAAGCATCTTGAGTCTCTGAAAAAAACAAGAAGTAGGGAGTGAGCTCTACAGCCCAGTAAGGTTCCCTCACAATTATACCAGTATTAATATAAAAACTGAAAGCAGCAAGATCACAATAATATAACATGAAAATGATAAATTTTCGGTCACGCAACCAAAACCAATCACATATCAAGTATATCAAAAACCTTTCATAACATTATATTTCCTTTATATATTTTCATTAGTTTTCCTTTTTCTTTAGGGTTCTGGACTAGCCATTGTCATGCAATGCCCATGACTGGCAACCACACAATCAACAATGTATTCTAAGCCCGTGGCCAGGCTAGCTCACGTATCGTGGCCGTGGTCGCGGTGGAAGCGACAGTACTTCGATTTGTCATGGCTAGCGGATGGTTTCAGCGAGGGCGAGCGCCTTAGATAGCTCTCGTCCTCGATCTCCATGAGAATCTTCGCTCTTGGGGAGAGCAGGAGGGTGTAACTCCCTTCAGGAATAGGAGGGGCCCTCGGCTTTGGTCCTTGGCAGGGGCTCAGAGCTGGCGGTCCCAGCTTCCGGGCCCTAGGCGTTTCGGCAGGGGCCGGCTTCTTCAGTGGCTTGCCGTCGAGCTCTCGTTTGGTACGTTCCGCCTCCTCGACATGGATGTACTTTTGAGCTCGAAGAAGGAGTTCGGCGTAAGTCTCGGGGGGCCTCTTATCGAGCGAGTAGGTCAGGCGGGAGGTCCTGAGCCCTCGCTTCAGTGCCAGCATGGCAACTGGATCATCAAGGCTGTAGATTTCCAGCACGACAGCCTTGAAACGGGCCACGTAGTCCCAACGGGCTAGCGATCCTGCTGCATGATGGAGAAGAGGATGTTTACCTCTCGTGGCACCTTCCGGCAGGCGTCGAAGTGGGCCATGAACTTTTGCTCCAACTGGGCGAAAGAGCCGATGCTCTCTGGCTCCAGGCGGGTGAACCATACCCGGGCTACCTTCCGGAGAGTTGCGGGGAAAGTGACACAAAGGAGAGCGTTGGTGGCCCCCTGGACCCTCATTAGGGCCTTGTAACTTTCCAGGTGGTCCAGGGGGTCTGTGGTCCCATCGTAAGGATCCATCTACGGCATGCGGAACCGGTGCGGGATCGGCTCTGTTTGGATTTTTTGGGAGAACGGGGGACGGACATCGTAGCCCGGTGGCTCACTAACGGAGCCCTGCATGTTGGCAAACTGACGAGAAAACTCTATCAGCTTGCGCTCATGTTTCTCTTGGCGCTTTTCTGCCGTGCGCCTGATGGCTTCATCAGTAGACCCCTTCATCGAAGGAGACGAAGAAGGTGACATGGGTGTGTGGTCTCTATGACGAGGGGTCTTGCCTCTTCTACCTCGACGGGGCTTGGATGCCACCCACTCGAGGTTTGGCGAGCGGCTCTCCCTATCGGCAGAGCCAGCTTGTTGTCTCTTTGCCAGAGTCTGATTGCTACTCCGGTTGTCAGTAGTGGCCCGCGGCTGTGAAGGCCTTCCCTGAAAGGAGTGCATGCTGTCATGGGGAGCTGCGGCATGGGCCATGGGAGTCCCTGGTTGCTGGTGGGTAGCCAAGGACCGGTGTTGATGCTGGAGCTGGCGCACTGCCGTTGCGAGGATTTGCATCTACTGGGCGAGTACGACCAGTTGGGGTTCCAGCAGAGGTAGTTGGACTGGAACGGGTGGCTCAATCTCCTGGTGGTACGGGTTCTCCCGGGATGGGGAGTCCCCCGCATGGCTGGTGGAAGCCTTTCTCGCTCGTGTCGTCACCATCCCTTCATAGGACTTCTTGTAAGAAGAATGGGAGATGGCTTAGACTGGATCAATTGGCGCGACAACCGCCCTCTACCTGGCACGCCAATCTATTGCCGCCAAGATCGCCGTGACCTGTAGCTACTGTCGACGCCGGAGTGCGTGACTTGATGCTCCTGGGAGGTCCTATCTTGTAAGACCTGCAAAAACGGGATTAGTGACCCGGGCCGGGGATTCTGGTGGGGGCACTCCGACGGTCAAGTCAATGACGATCCAGGAGAACAGATCCTCCTAGTCGAGCCCCTCTTGATAGACTCCACGCTAGGAGGAGTTAATGGTGTGAGAACAAGATGAAAGTGTGTAGGAGGACGATGACGAAGCTAGAGGGATTCTCTGCGTAACCGTTCCTCCTTTGTTTGCTTAGAGTGGTGGTGGTGCGTCGCCCTTCTAGTTGAGCTTACACCGGTGTTTTCTTCAGTTTTTATTGAGTTGAGCTTGGTTACCTCCCCCTTCAGGGGTGTCGATTGTTCTTTGTAGTCATGGTGACTGTTGGGCACTTGCCTTAGGATTCCCGCTGGACTGGCAGGCGAGTGTAGCGAGGTACCGTGCCATAGACGGGACACCTTTCTTGATATGCGGTAGGGAAAACTTCCATTCGCTCTGACATTCTCTCCGGTCGCCCCGTTCGAGGAAGCTTGGCAGAGCCTCGATCCGTGAGCTGTCGCCCCCGGGATTCATGCCCTTTGGCTGGCTCATCCCTCTGGTAGTACGGGCGGCCGGCAGAGGATGTGGCACCTTGATCAGGGTGTTTCCCTTATTTCTGGTGTATGTGGCGGGCAGGAAATTATGGCGGTATGGTGGGCCCTTAGGTGGCTTCCCGGTGTCTTGGGGTGATAGTACCGTCCTCCCGCCTACAGTCGCCTTTACTCGAGCTGGAGGTCGAGCAGGGCTCGATCTGGCGGAGGACAGGTGGCGGCTCCGGCCCAGAGGGCTCGACCCCGGAGAGAGACTCCACGTGGCGGGTGAGGGCTGAGCTTGACTCCAACCACAGGGCTCGATCTGGTGGAGGACAGGTGGCAGCTCTGGCCTAGAGGGCTCGACTCCAGAGAGAGACTCCACATGGTGGGTGAGGGCGAGCTCGATCCTGACTACAAGGCTCGATCCCGGAGGGGCTCGATTTGGTGGAGGACAAGTGGCGGCTCCGGCCCAGAAGGCTCGAACCCGGAGAGAGACTCCACGTGGCGGGTGAGGGCTGAGCTCGACTCTGACCACATGGCTTGATCTCAGAGGGGCTCGATCTGGTGGAGGACAGGTGGCGGCTTCGGCCCAGAGGGCTTGACCCCAGAGAGAGACTCCACGTGGCGGGTGAGGGCTGAGCTCGACCCCGACCATAAGGCTCGATCCCGGAGGGGCTCGATCTGGTGGAGGACAAGTGGCGGCTCCAGCCCAGAGGGCTCGACCCCGGAGAGAGACTCCACGTGGTGGGTGAGGGCTGAGCTCGACTCCGACCACAGGGCTCGATCCCGGAGGGGCTCGATCTGGTGGAGGACAGGTGGTGGCTCTGGTCCAGAGGGCTCGACACCAGAGAGAGACTCCACGTGGCAGGTGAGGGCCGAGCTCGACTCTGACCACAGGGCTCGATCCCGGAGGGGCTCGATCTGGTGGAGGACAAGTGGCGGCTCCGATCCAAAGGGCTCGACCCCGGAGAGAGACTCCACGTGGCGAGTGAGGGCTGAGCTCGACTCTGACCACAGGGCTCGATCTGGTGGAGGACAGGTGGCAGCTCCGGCCTAGAGGGATCGACCTCGGAGAGAGACTCTACATGGTGGGTGAGGGCTGAGCTCGACTCTGACCATAGGGCTCGATCCCGGAGGGGCTCGATCTGGTGGAGGATAGGTGGTGGCTCCGGCCGAGAGGGCTCGACCCCGGGGAAAGACTCCACGTGGCAGGTGAGGGCTGAGCTCGACTCCGACCACAGGGCTCGATCTCGGAGGGGCTCGATCTGGTGGAGGACAGGTGGCGGCTATGACCCAGAGGGCTCGACCCCGGAGAGAGACTCCACGTGGTGGGTGAGGGCTGAGCTCGACTCCGACCACAGGGCTCGATCCCGGAGGGACTCGATCTGGTGGAGGACAGGTGGCGGTTCTGGCCCAGAGGGCTCGACCCCGGAGAGAGACTCCACGTGGCGGGTGAGGGCTGAGCTCGACTCCGACCACAGGGCTTGATCCCGGAGGGGTTCAATCTAGTGAAGGACAGGTGGCGGCTCCGGCCCAGAGGGCTCGACCCCGGAGAGAGACTCCACATGGCAGGTGAGGGCTGATCTCGACTTCGACCACAGGGCTCGATCCCGGAGGTGCTCGATCTGGTGGAGGGCAGGGCTCGGCTTGGCGGTCGGCCTCGTTGTCCTGAAGGGGGCTCGACCTGGCCAAGGGGTCAGGCCGATGGACCTGACATGGCGGTCTTGCCTGTCGCGATGCCTAACAGCTGTTCCATGTTAGCGATCCTGCCACATCAGTAGCCTTGAGCAACTAGTCTTGCCTTATTCCTAGTTACAGTTTCATTTTCATTTAACTTATTCCTATACACCCATTTAGTGCCTATAATAGAAGTATTAGATGGTCTTTCTATTAGTGTCCAAACCTTATTTCTTTCAAATTGATTTAATTCTTCTTGCATAGCATTTAACCAATTAGGAACTTTTTCAGCTTCTTCTATGCTTTTAGATTTTATTTGAGATACAAAAGTAAGATAATCTCATTCATTTCTAAGAGAAGATTTAGTTCTTGTCCCTTTTGATTAATCATTTAAAACTAGTTTTTTAGGGTGTCCATGAGCATACCTCCATTCCTTAGGCAGGTCCTTGTACTCCGGTAAAGGTCTTGTGACTTCTTCATTCTTCTTGCTTTGATTTTCATCATTCCCTTTGGAAGGAGGATCATTCAAAGTCAGCTTTTTGAGTTCTTGAATACGTGCAACATCATTAGAAGTATCCTCTTTTCTAGAGGACTTGTTAGTAGACTCTTCAAACACAACATGCATAGATTCTTCTACTACAAGTGTTCTTTTATTGAAAACTCTGTATGCCTTACTAGATGTTGAGTATTCTAAGAAGTTATCTTCATCTAACTTGGCATCAAATTTGCTTAAATTATCTTTACCGTTGTTTAATATGAAACACCGGCAACCAAATATACGAAAATATTTTAAAGTAGGTTTTCTTTCTTTCCAAAGTTCATAAGGAGTTTTCTTTAAAATCGGTCGAATTAAAACTCGATTTAAAATATAACAAGCAGTGTTGACTATTTCAACCCAAAAATATCTAAGAATATCATTTTCACAAAGTATTGTGTATGCCATTTCTTCTAAAATTTTATTTTTCTTTCTACTACCCTATTTTGTTGAGGTATTCTAGGTACAGAAAAATTATGTTTAATACCTTTTTCATTGCAAAAGTTTTCAAAATCCTGATTTTCAAATTCAGTTCCATGATCATTTCGAATACAAACAATAGAAGTACCTTTTTTATTTAAAATTTTTCTATAAAACTTTGTGAAAGCAGAAAAAGATTCATCTTTATGAGCAAAAAATAAAATCCAAGTAAAGCGAGAGAAATCATCAACTATAACTAATCTATATCTCTTGCCTCCTAGGATTGTGGTCCTAGTTGGTATAAAAAGATCCATATAAAGTAGTTTTAGTGGCCTAGTAGTTGAAACAATTCCTTTAAATTTAAAAGAAGTTCTTGTTTGTTTACCAAGTTGACAAGAATCATAAATTTTTACTTTTTCAAATCTAAGTTTAGGCAAATCTTTAACTAAATTTTTTTTGCATAATTTGAAAAGTAAATGCATGCTTGCATGTCCTAATTTACGATGCCATAACCAGCTAGCCTCATTGATTTTGGCATCCATTGCAACTAGGCACTCACCATCTTATATAGAAAGATTATCAAGATCAACTAGATAGATGTTGCCATACCTATTTTCAATAAATTTTGGTCCATCATTACTAAGACTAGACACCATGCAAAGAGAAGATTCAAATTAAAACAACTTTAAAATCTTTATCATAAAATTGGCTAATACTTAGTAAATTATGTTTCAAACCTTCTATTAATAATACATTATTAATAAAAGTAGATGAAGAAATGTGAACTTTACCAACACCAATGATTTTGCCTTTTCTGTTATCTCCAAAGATCACATTCCCTTCATTTAAAGCTTCAAGAGAGGTGAATTGCTTCAAATCTTTCGTCATGTGTCTTGAGCAACCACTAACAAGATTCCACATTGGTTGCAAGACACACCTGCAAAAAAAAGATCAAGTTTTTGCTTTATGTATCCAAGCCATCTTGGGTCCTTTAGGATTAGTAGTGATGGTTCCTTTTGGAACCCTAACTTTTCTAGATTTGTTTACTTTTCTTAAATTACATTAATATTACTTATACCCAAATTTCTTACAATAATAACATGTAATACTAGAAATGCAGGAACAAAGAAATTCTTGAAATATTTTTATTATTTTTGAGGTTTATACCCCAAACCAGCTTTGTTGAAAACTGCATGTTGGCTATTTAATAATAAATTCAAATTTTCAGAATTAAATGTGAATTTTTCAACAAAAGGCTTGACTTTATCAAGCTCTTTTTTTAATTTCTTGTTTTCCAACTCAAGGTCTTTGTTTTTCTTTATAAGCTCATTATTTGAAACAAAAATCTTGGATCTTTTTAGAACTTCAATTTTTTTTGAGAGAGCATTCTTTTCCTTTTTCAAAATAGCGACCTTGGCTTTTAGTTCTTTGTTTTCATTTTTAAGATTGTTGTTTTCAAAAGAAAAAGATTCAGCTTGCCTTTTCAACTTCTTATGCTCAATTTTTAATAATTTATATTCATGCACAAGTTCATCAAAAATATCTCTAAGTTCTTCAAAAGTAAATTCAAATTCAGATTGTACCTCATTTTTAATTGTCATAAGGCAAAGGTTGGCAACTTCTTGTTGCTCTTCCTTTGAACTGGAGTCTTCACTTTCGCTCCAAGTAGCCATCATTACCTTCTTCTTGTATTTCTTTTTGAGCTTCTTGAGAAGAGGATAATCAAACTTGTAATGACTGGGCTTCTTGCACTCAAAGTAAATTGGTTGGTCCTTCTCCTTTTTTTTCTTCGTCCTTGCCTTTATCTTTACTAGGCTTTCCTTTATGTGGCTTCTTTTTGTATGAATACTTCTTCTTCCTTATGAATCTCCTAAATTTCCTAGCCACTAGAGCCTCCTCATCTTTATCTTCACTTTCTTCTGAATCCTCACTTGTAGGTTCCTTTGGTGTAGTGGATTTGAGGGCAATTGTCTTCTTCTTTCTGTCTGCATCCACTGCTTTTTGCTTTAAGTTCAATCATAGGTCATGAGTGAACCAATGAGCCGCTCCAAGGATAAGATCTCAACATCCTTCACTTCTTGGATTGCCGTCACCTTTGGATCTCATGAAGATGGCAAAGACCTAAGAATTTTGTTAACTAAATCAGCATTAGACATTACTTTGCTAAGACTTCTCATTCTATTGATAATATTAGTAAATCTTGTATATATATCAGTGATGGATTCATTAGGCTCCATTCAAAATATTTCCTATGTGTGCACAAGCATATTTACTTTTGTATTTTTTACTTGATGGGTACCCTCATGTGTAACCTCAAGCGTGTCCCATATTTTCTTCGTCGATGCACATGTGGAAATCCTATTGAATTCACTAGGATCCAATGCATAATAAAGCAAGTTTATTGCTTTGGCATTAAGCTCAGATTGCTTAATGTCATTTTCATCCAAATCTTCTTCAAGCTTTGGAACAAAAATGTCATTAACCATAATTGAAGGAACATATGGACCTCTAACAACTACTTTCCAAAGATTATAATCAATAGAATGCATGTAAATGTGCATGCATATTTTTCAATATATGTAATTTGTGCCATTAAAAAATGGTGATCTATTTGAGGCTTGACCCTCAACAATACTAGTACCTATGGGACTACCATAAATCTTTTACTCAAGGCGGTTAGACCTACTTAGCTGAGTACTAAGCTCTGATACCACTTGTTGCCTAGCTAAAAGAATCCAAGAAGGGGGTGAATTGGGTTCCTAAAAACTTTTTGCAAGAGTTAAAAATAGATGCTAGTATGTTTCCAGAGTGTTTATGAGCTCAATAATAATATGTAGCAGAAGTAGTAAAGTAAATGCAGAAAGAATAACAAGTAATCATAAATACACAAATTTATAGTCGTTCGGTGTATCCTAAAATGCCTACGTCCACTTTCCAAGTTTTTCTTGGATATTTTACAATAATCCAATATTAATTATAGTAGATTAGTTTTTTGGGTTCACTAATCAAAATTCCTTGATTTTTACAAGGCTAACCAAAAACCTAGTTGGTTTTTCACACAAGGCTTACCAACAATCCAAGTTGGTTTTCACTCAAGGCTTACCAACAAACCTAGTTGGTTTTCACTCAAAGCTCACCAACAAATCTCAATACTAGATTGAAGCCTCTTAAAACTAGTAACAACAAGAATAACTCAAGTATAATGTAAAAATATAATAAGCTTTTTCAAAAAAGCAAATAAACTAAATGAAGCTCTTGAATGTTGTTGAGAAGTTTATTTTCAAGTTGTTGAAGCCTCAATCAATGCTTGAAAATGTAGACTTGAATGTCCTTGAATGTTTGAAGGCTCAACTTTACTCAAAAATATTCAATGCTTAATTAGTTCTTCAATAAATCACTATTCATTTCATCCCTCTTGTATTTGGTAGATTATAAATACCTTTTCAGGCCTTATAAGATCATTTATAGCCATTGGAGAGGAGAAAATAGCCGTTAGATACAAATTGAAGAAGTTCTATGCTTCAAAATACTAGTCGTTACTGTTTAGTTAGACATGCAAGTATCGACACTTCAGTCCATGAGTCGATACTTGAGTCGACACTAGTTCAAAAAAGTTTTCTGAAACTTTTTGGAATGTACTGGTGCATCGATACTTCTTCTGGTAAGTTGATACTTGAGTCGATGCTTCATCTTCATGAGTCGACACTTGAGCAAATTCTTTAAATCAGCAAGTTCTGTCTTCTTTTTGATCTCAGGCCTTGAGTCGATATTTGGCGACCATGAGTTGACACTTGAGTCGATACTTGGTAATTCACGAGTCGACAGTTTGTTTTTCAGTAAGCAATCCAAGAGGGGAGGTGAATTGGGTTTCTAAAAACTATTTGTAAGTAAGTGTGCCAATTCAATAAATAAAACAAGTGCTAGAGAGATGCAAGTGTAGTGTGCAGCAAAAATTTAAATGTAATGAAAGTAAGAGCAAGTAAAGAGGAAACAATCAACCACAAATATAAGGCAAGTATAGTGGTTTGGTGCTCTCCAAGGCACCTACATCCACTCCCCAAGGTTCACTTGAAAAATCATTATAATCACACACAATTATAACCGATTAATTTTCTGGGCTCACTAATCAAAACTCCTTTTGGTTTTCACAAGGTTCACCAAAAGAAACCTCTTGGTTTTCAAAGGCTAACCAAAAACCTCCTTGGTTTTCAACTAGGCTAACCAAAAATCTCCTTGATTTTCAACTAGGCTAACCAAAAATCTCTTTGGTTTTGTTCTTAGGCTCATCAAAAACCTTCACAACAAAGATATGAAATGAAGTAAAGAATACAATAAAAGCTTTTTAATAAAAGATGTTATCTCTTTGAAGTTCGATGAAGATGCTTGTCTTCAATTCGATGAAGTCTCAATCAATACTCAAAAGGTTAGACTTGAATGCTCTTAATTACTTTGAATGCTTGAAGGCTTCTTTTTGCTTGAAAGTAATTTTTTTCAATGAATGTGTGAGTGAATGATCTTTCTTTTCTTCCTTTTTCTCTTCTCTCTTTTTGCTTGATGATTCTTGTTGTTCTCTTTTCTTCTTGTTGTTTCTTGTTGTGTCCCATTTGAGTTTAATCTACTTAAATACCATCTCAAGGCCTAAAAGTTGGTTTATGACCGTTAGACATGAGAAACTAGCCATTAAGAGCTAAAGGGATGAGTTCTGTGTTTGAAAAAACTAGCCATTACTATTTTCAAAATTCTAAGTGTCGATACTTCAGGCTATGAGTGGATACTTAGGGTCGATACTTAAATCTCATGAGTTGACACCTAGTTCAAAATCTTGCATTGAAGCTCTCTGGAAATCTCAGGTGAGTCGACACTTCATCAGGTGAGTCGATACATGAGTCAACACTTGACATCCATGAGTCGACACTTAAGACAAATCTTGGATTTCAGCATGTTCTAAAAAAAATCTGTCTCAGGCTTTGAGTTGATCTTTGAGTCGATATCTTGAATCGATACATGAATGGCAGGAGTTGATACTTCAAGCATGCCACTGACACTTCTTTCTATGTGTCGACTTGAGTCGATACTTGCACTGTCATGAGTCGATACTTGAACTATGAGTTGACACTTTGAGTCGATACTTGCTAAAACTTCTTCAAAAATGACTAAAACTTTACTGAATCCTTTTTCAATTGAACTCATTAATTCCTTTCTAGCAAGTCTTAAATACTTAAGTCCATTAATCACTGATGTTTCATCCATAGAAAGGGCTTCTTCAATCTTTTGACAAGCAATTCAATTTAGCTGATTTGATGTGTACCTTTTTCTATTAAAAACATACTTCAAAGTGTTGGAAAATGTGTCCCAAAGCCAATTTCTACTGTACACAGTTGTACATTTGATGTAATTGTATATAAATTATATTATTGAATAAAATATTTATTTTGGCAGTTCATCACTATTTCATCTTTCTGTAATGAGTTCTTGAGTGATGAAGTCCTTAGGACTATTTATATGTGATATAGAGAGGATATATCATATAGTTCTAAAATTGTTCGTGACCAAATGATACACTTATTTCAAGATGATAGTATATCAAGTATAGGTCGTTGTGTGCCATAGTCGTTGGTTGTCCTCTTAACCAAGGAGTGTGGAGACACTGGTATGGCATGCAGATGTTGTGTTTGACATTTCATCGAACGTGACCCGTTTGTACTTTTTTCTGCCTAGAGTTTTGATATGGACGTAGTTATCCCTCAGACATGAGATCGTCATGGTAGCTTGCGAGCAACTCATTGTACTTTGGTACTGGACTATCTGGATTTCTAATCTAGGGATGGAAGGTTTCTGGGTACAGTTAAGTACTCGTGTAGCAGTGATCGGATCAAGATGGGATTGACCCCTCCAAAGTATTTGGAGCAGATATCTTACTGTGTTTCAATTTAGCAAAACCTTGGCCAGGGTAGTCTCTGTAAAGTATTACAGGACTTGTGAGATTGAGACACATTGTTGATGGACTTTATGGGTTGGGCAGTTTAACCCTAAGTCTTCCTGAGCATTGAGGTCAAAGGGATTAATTACAAGGTTTGCATATCTAATGGTTCTTGATTGTTGCTCTACAACTTTGACCTATCCGGACATCGGGTGTCATTGCTAGATGGCAACTTTGACTGGTATTGAAAATGTTCCAGTGCTACCGGCTTAGTGTTCGAAGCTATGGGGTCACATATCATAGGGGTTTCTACTTGATCTAGTGATCGGAGAATGATTGGGAATCGTTCGTGGACTCACAGAGAAAAAGGTTTTTTTTCTTTATCCAAGTGTCGACACTTGATATTCTTGAAAGTGTGACACTTGTTGATTTCGCAGCGGAGAGCATCTCCACTTCATACGAGGTATGGTTTTACATATATAGATATGTTGCTTTGAAATGTTCATAGTATGAATTCATGATTTCATAGTTTATATTAATCATTCATGCAAGATCTTGGGCTAAGTAGCATAGAATAATTCTAAAAGCATGCTTAGATTAAATGTTAATCCATTTATCATACTTTCGCTGCATGTTATTTTGAAAAAGTTTTAAAATAGAAAGCATGCTCGCTACTAGTTTTCCTTTCAATTGGTATCAGAGCAACCAGGTTGCTCTAGCATGAATGTTTAGTATAAAAATTATGAAATCAATTTAATATCTTGCAAGTACTCGGATTGAGTGCCTCACCAGGCCGTCCGGTCATAGGAAAGAAGTAGGGCTGCAAGACCCTCACTTCCCATTCAAAGGGATCTCCTATGGCGTGTCGAGGTGCCTTTGTGTAGGACTCATGAAGAAGAAAAAGAAAAGAAAAAGTAAAGATTAAAATGTTTTGATCTTTATAATGTTTTAAATTTGAAGTCATAAAATATTTTAGAAATGTTCTAAAGTTAGTTTATGATTGTTATGTTAAATAGTTTAACATAAAATTCAAGTTTAGAAAAGGCAAAATTTGAATTTTTACATTTCTGTGCTCGGGTTGGATCAAGTGTCGACACTTAGCTTACCAAGTGTCGACACTTGGGTGTCTATGTGTTGACACTTGGGCTTCTAGGTGTCGACTAATGAACAAAAACACAGAAAGTGGTTCACTGTGTGTCGACCTGTCTCATAGTAGTGTCGACACCTGGTGTTGACACTTGCTACTGAAGTGTCGACACTTCACAGTGAACAGAAATTTAAAAGTTGGATTTTCTTGTAAAAAAATGTTTTATAAAATTTATTGATAATGTTTCAATCTGTTGTATGATTAATTTAATTATGAATTAAGTAAATCTAAGTGACTAAATGATCTAAGGATATGATTTTAAGATCTAAGTCATATTCATAACTTTGGTTTAAATGGGTTAGCTTGAATTAGGTCCTAATTGGGTTAGACCTAAGTTTAGATGAATTGGACTTAATAGAGAATTAACTTAATCAAATGTTGAGTTAAGGTTCTTCTCTAGTTTCTATCTAATAGTTAGATTGATTGGTCCATAAATCTAAATGGACTTAATCTTGGCTTCGTGGTAGGACCCGATTCCTTAGGCTAGCCTAATCGAAATTGGTGAACCAATTGGTGTCTAAGGTAAGTATGGCTTTTGATCTATGGTTTTTGGGTCTACCTCTTTCCTGGCCAATGATATTGGTGTCTAAGAAAAGATGGTTAATGGCTTAACCCATAACCTTGATCTCACTTACCTGGCCAATATGGTCAATCAGATTTGATTAGTTAGCTCATTGATTCGAGTTAGCCCATGCCAATAAGGTTAATCAGCTTGACTGATTTAGGTGGCCATGGATTTTGTGGTTCATGTAACCCTTTCATTAATATATGAAGTTAGTGAAAGATAATCCATGACTTATCCTTTTCTCTTCTATCACAACATGTATAAAACCTCTAAATTATTAGGTCCTTAAAAAGATGGAAATTATATGATAATTTTTTGTCTTAGCCTCCCATTAAGATGTTTGGTAATGAGTCCAGTAGTGGGGTGATTATCGGCAAATCCATAAATCGGGTGGTCATCATACTATTGGAATTGCCATTCATTATATGATGACATAATGCAACTTTCTTAAACATGTGGTCAGGTTAGCATGCCAAAGTCGGGCTTGATCATTTGTTAGCTAGAAGCACTAAGATCAGTCATGTTAATGGTTGGACCTAACTGGGACATTCTTTAGCAGGTAGCCCAAAGGCCGATTGAAGTGTTCCTAGGACAAAATAAATTACTAAAAGTTGTTTGGAGAAACAACTGGTTATGAACCTACCTTTAGATGAGCATGGGTTGGCCGACCATAGTCGGGCTCATGCATTGTCTATTGGATTCTGGTACCCACTAAGGGATAAGTGTTATTCTTCAGATTAGAGGTAGAGGCTACCAGTCTAAATAAAATAATGGGAGGAGCTTTTAGACAAAAGTCTATGTCTTTAAGTTTTAAATAATTCATATACTAAATAGTCTTGGTTTTCTTTTTCAGATAATGTCTACTAATCTATCACTTCGGTCATTATTAGATAATGACAAGATCATGGGACCCAACTTTGATAGCTGGTATCGAAGACTGAGAATTGTTCTCGAGCACGAACGGATCCTTTATGTATTAACGGATCCGGCACCTGAGGGGCCAGCCCCCACCGCACATACTGCAGTCATAGATGCTTATCAAAAGTGGGTCTCTGACCATACTACGGTGCGGTGCATTATGTTGGCGGCTATGAACGACGAGTTCAGTCGTAGATTCGAGGAGGCCCAATCGAAGGAAATCCTTCAAAAGTTGAAGGAATCTTTTGGTTCCCTAGACGACGTTGAAAGGTACAGGATTTCCTCTACCATCTTCAATGCTCGAATGACTGAAGGGTCCTCGGTCACTGATCATGTGTTGTACATGATCGAGATGATCGAGCACCTGGCCAAACTCGGATATTCTTTTCATGAGCAGCTTGGGAAGGATGCGATTTTGAATTCTTTGCCTCCCTCCTACTTACCTTTTCTAGATCACTATAGATTAACAAGGCCTGTAGTCAACTACCATGGGTTGATGGGGTTACTACAGACTTATGAAAAGGATCACTAGCTCCAAAAGAGCTTGGTGAATTTAGTGGGAGGCAGTGCGGCAAGGCGTCGTCCCTTTAAGAAAGGGAAAAAGAAAAAGAAAAAAAATAAAATGGTGCAAAGTGCTGGGCCTAGTCAGATTAAGAAGAAGGCTGACCAGAGTTAGGCAGAATGCTTCTACTGCAAGAAGCCGGGTCATTGAAAGAGGAATTGTTCCGCTTACCTAGCTACACTTGACCCGAACAGGCCGAATAAGAAGAAGCAGCAAAAGGTTGCTGGACAAGGTATTTATATGATAAATCCTTGTTGTTTTTCTATTTGTGATACTACTAACTGGATATTAGATACTAGTAGTCCTTATCACATTTGTAATACGTTACAGGAACTACAAGTTAGTAGAAGATTCGAGAATGGCGAGAGATTTCTGAATGTGGGGAATGGAAGTTAAGCTCTAGTCCTGGCGTTGGGAATTGTCAATCTGTTTTTCGAGTCTTGTAAAGTTGTTCTTAGTGATTGTCACCATTGTCCATCATTCCTTGTAAATATTATCTCTGTAGGCCAGTTGGCCAGTAATGGTTATGAACTATTAATCAAGAGTGATTTTTGCAAATTCATTATGAATGATATTGTGGTTATGACTGGACATATTAAGAATGACATTTATGTTTTATCACAGCCTGTTGGTGTAATGTACATTTCATGCAAACACCCTAGATTAGATAATGTCAGTGATGCTTATCTCTGGCACTGTAGGCTAGGTCATATAAACAAGAATAGAATCAACAGGTTAGTGGGAGAAGGTCTCCTAAACGTTAGTGATTGTGAATCACTGCCAACCTGTGAATCTTGTTTACTTGGTAAGATGACCAAGTCACCTTTTACTGGAAAAGGTGTACGAGCCGATGATATTTTGTGTCTAGTACATACTGATGTATGTGGACCAATGAATGTCGATGCCAAGGGGGGGTATAAATATTTCATTACATTTACGGATGACCTATCAAGGTACGGTTATGTCTTTTTGATGAGACATAAATCTGAATCATTTGAAATGTTCAAATGGTATCGTAATGAAGTTGAAAAACAAACCGGGAAGCTTATTAAAATCCTTCGATCAGATCGAGGTGGAGAATATCTTTCTGGGAAGTTTCTGACTTATCTTGAAGAGAATGAGATTCTCTCTCAATGGACACCTCCTGGGATGCCCCAGTTAAATGGTGTGTCTGAAAGGAGGAATCGGACTTTGTTGGACATGGTTAGATCCATGATGGGATTTGCAGCTCTATCAACTTTCTTTTGGGGGTATGCTTTAGAATCAGCATGCTATTTTCTAAATAGAGTTCCGAGTAAGTCTGTTAACAAAACTCCATATGAGATATGGAATGGGCGTAAGCCGAGTCTTTCACACCTTCGGGTTTGGGGGTGTCCGGCTTATGTCAAACATTTGGAGACAGATAAACTTGGACCTAGGTCTAACAGGTGCCTCTTTGTTGGGTATCCTAAAGAGTCTAAGGGCTATTTCTTCTATATGCCTGGGGAACAAAAATTGTTCGTCAGTCTTAGAGCTACCTTTTTGGAAAGGGAGTACCTTACTGAAGGTGCTCAAGCTGCCAATGTTGAGCTTACTGAAGTTCAACAGATAGAAGAACCAAATCACTCAAGGACTGCTACAGAACCCGTTATGATAAGATCAAACCTTGAGCCTATTGACCAGTCATTAAGAAGATCCGATAGAGTACCGTGTCAACCGGATAGATACTACGATTTTCTGGTCCGAGACGGTGATCCCGTTGAGCTTGATGAGAACAACGAGGATCCAATCACCTATATGGACGTGATGCAGAGGTCTGATTCTGAGTTGTGGCTGGGAGCCATTAAATCTGAAATGGAGTCCATGAAAATCAACAAAGTATGGACTTTGGTTGATCCACCTGAAGGGGTAAAACCCATTGGGTGCAAATGGGTCTTCAAAAGGAAACGGGGCGCAGATGGGCAGGTAGAGACCTATAAAGCCCGTCTGGTTGCCAAGGATTATCGTCAACGTTATGGTATTGACTATGACGAGACGTTTTCCCCTGTGGCAATGCTCAAGTCTATTCGGATTATGCTTGCTTTAGCTGCATATCTGGACTATGAAATTTGGCAAATGGATGTCCGAACAGCTTTCCTAAATGGTGAGCTAGATGAGGAGGTGTATATGATGCAACCTGAAGGGTTCATATCCATAGATGAATCTAAGGTATGTAAGCTTAGTAGGTCCATCTATGGACTAAAGCAGGCGTCTCAGAGTTGGAACATGTGTTTTGATAAGTGTATCAAGATGTATGGTTTTGTTAGGAATAAAGAAGAACCCTGCATATATAAGTGGGCAAATGGTTCTGTAGTTGTATTTCTTGTACTATATGTGGATGACATTCTCTTAATCGGGAATGACATCCCTGCATTACAGGGAATAAAGGTCTGGTTGTCATCCCAGTTTTCTATGAAAGACTTGGGTGAAGCTTCTTTCATACTAGGTATGAAGATCTATAGGGATAGATCAAGGAAGCTTCTGGGTTTGTCCCAGTCTACGTACATTGATACCGTGCTGAAAAGGTTTAGCATGGAGAATTCCAAGAAAGGCTATCTTCTGATAGGCCATGGAATTTCTCTTTCCAAGAAGGATTGTCCGACAACTCCTGAGAAAAGAGAGCGTATGACTAGGATTCCTTATGCTTCGGTAGTAGGGTCCATCATGTACGCCATGACATGTACTAGACCAGACGTGGCATACTCATTAGGAATAGTGAGTCGATACCAGTCTGACCTAGGTGAAGCACACTGGAAGGTTGCAAAGACCATCTTGAAGTATTTGCGAAATACCAAGGACCAGTGGCTTCTTTTTGGAGGACCTGACTTGAAACTTGTGGGGTATACTGACTCTAGTTTCCAGTCAGATAGGAATGATAGCAAGAGTGTATCTGGCTTTGTTTTTACCCTGAATGGTGGAGCTATCTATTGGAAGAGTTCCAAGCAACACACTGTAGCAGACTCTGTATGCGAAGCGGAATATATTGCATCATCTGATGCAGCAAAGGAAGCTGTTTGGTTGCGAAAATTTCTTGGCGAGCTGGGAGTGGCACCTTCCCTAGATGGTCCTGTTCCAGTGTACTGTGACAGCACTGGAGCCATTGCTCAAGCCAAAGAGCCGAAGTCCTATCAGCGTACCAAGCATATTCTGCGTCGATTTCATCTTGTGCGAGAAATCGTGGAACGAGGTGATATCGACCTTCTGAAGATTGACGGAAAGAAGAACCTGGCTGACCCCTTCACTAAAGCCGTTGGAATTCAAGAACTCAATGATTGTAAATGGAAGATGGGTATACGATACTGTTCTGATTGGCTTTAGTCCAAGTGGGAGTTGTTGAAAAATGTGTCCAAAAGCCAATTTCTACTGTACACAGTTGTACATTTGATGTAATTGTATATGAATTATATTATTGAATAAAATGTTTATTCTGGTAGTTCATCACTATTTCATCTTTCTGTAATGAGTTCTTGAGTGATGAAGTCTTTAGGACTATTTGTATGTGATATAGAGAGGATATATCATATAGTCCTAAAATTGTTCGCGACCAAATGATACACTTATTTCAGGATGATAGTATATCAAGTATAGGTCGTTGTGTGCCATAGTCGTTGGTTGTCCTCTTAACCAAGAAGTGTGGAGACACTGGTATGGCATGCAGATGTTGTGTTTGACATTTCATCGAACGTGACCCGTCTGTATTTTTTTCTGCCTAGAGTTTTGATATGGACGTAGTTATCCCTCAGACATGAGATCGTCATGGTAGCTTGCGAGCAACTCACTGTACTTTGGTACTGGACTATCTGGATTTCTAATCCAGGGATGGAAGGTTTCTGGGTACAGTTAAGTACTCATGTAGCAATGATCGGATCAAGATGGGATTGACCCCTCCAAAGTGTTTGGAGCAGATATCTTACTGTGTTTCAATTTAGCAAAACCTTGGCCAGGGTAGTCTCTGTAAAGTGTTACAGGACTTGTGAGATTGAGACACATTGTTGATGGACTTTATGGGTTGGGCAGTTTAACCCTAAGTCTTCCTGAGCATTGAGGTCAAAGGGATTAATTACAAGGTTTCCATATCTAATGGTTCTTGATTGTTGCTCTGCAACTTTGACCTATCCGGACGTCGGGTGTCATTGCTAGATGGTGACTTTGATTGGTATTGGAAATGTTCCAGTGCTACCGGCTTAGTGTTCGAACCTATAGGGTCACACACCATAGGGATTTCTACTTGATCTAGTGATCGGAGAACGATAGGGAATCGTTCGTGGACTCACAGAAAAAAAGGGTTTTTTTCTTTATCCAAGTATCGACACTTGATATTCTTGAAAGTGTCGACACTTGTGTAAGTGTCGACACTTGTTGATTTCGCAAGTGTAGATACTTGATGTCACAAAAGGTTGTGACATGAAATTTTCACTAATAGTTGGTGATGCATGGAGGTGAATTAAGTAATGTGATTACTTGATAGCCCAATTTGATTGAGCTATAAAAATCTGGAATGAATCAAATATGATTTGGTTCAAAATAGGTTTGGGTCCAATCGGGTTGAACCCAATGTATGCACACTTGACCCAATTGATTTCAGTTATGAACTGAAATTAATTAAGACATTAATCTGAATTTAAATTAGTTTAAATTTAGTTTTGGGGAGTTATGTAACTTTCCATGACCATAACTCCCCATAACTACCCATTACCACACCTATAACTCCCCACTCTCCCTCTCCCTCTCCCTCTCCATCTACTTAATGGGCTGAAATGGGAGGGCGAAAATAAGAAAAAAATCAGCAAAGAAATGCTAGAAAAATCAAAGGAAAGAAAGGGAAGAAACTAGGAAAAGTTCTAGTTTTATGGGTGTGAGGTTTTTGGAGAAGAGTGTGCATATTTGTACCTAGCGATCTAGGTCTTAGGATTGAGTGTTTGGGAAGGGTTCCAACAACTCATTCTCCACCTCTTGAGTTTCTTCATTCATTCGGAGAGTTCGGCATCGAAAGAAAAAAAAGAGTTCCGATCAAATCGTTCCACAACAAGCTAGCACTTTGAGTGGAAGTAGATTTTGAAAGAGCCCTGGTGTGAACCACCTGTAGAGGCCGGACACGTGTGCGGCTAAGCAGAGTTCTTCTTCCTCCTCTTGGATCTTTCGCAGCGGAGAGCGTCTCCACTTCATACGAGGTATGGTTTTACATATATAGATATGTTGCTTTGAAATGTTCATAGCATGAATTCATGATTTCATAGTTTATATTAATCATTCATGCAAGATCTTGGGCTAAGTAGCATAGAATAATTCTAAAAGCATGCTTAGATTAAATGTTAATCCATTTATCATGCTTTCGCTACATGTTATTTTAAAAAAGTTTTAAAATAGAAAGCATGCTCGCTACTAGTTTTCCTTTCACAAAGAACTATTAGTACTCAAACATACTTAAGTATTTTGTTAATCATCAAAATCAATAACAGAGTCAACAATCTCTCCTTTTTTGATGATGACAAAATCTTTAAGTATATTCCATATGATATGCTCTTAAAAATTTTCATATGATAAGCTCTTAAAAATTTTCAATAATATAAAGCTTAATGCAATTTGTATCAAAATAAAGGAAAAAGGTAAAAGTTTAAATCAAGAAGCTCATTTGAATTGAATTAGAACTAGAAGGAATATTAGGGCTAAAATTACATGAACCATGATACTCTAAATGTGTATCAAAGTTAAAACAAACTTTAAGAATAAGAATTTCAGTATTGAAACATAATGAATGTAATTAACAGAAAAATCTTTGAACAAGAGATTGAAGAGTATAGATACTCCCCCTCAAAAGGTGATTCGAAAAACTAAATTTCAAAGAGGTTTCCTAAACTGAAAAATTGACTTCAAATATTTTGCAAGAAATTTTAGCAAACTGATTACTCCACCTTACTCATTGCTCTAATTTTACTTTTCTTTTACTCTCACTCTTATTTTTCTCTTTTACATCAAACTACTTTTCATTTAATTCTCCTCCTTTATTATTTACCAATAATAGTTCATTCTTTTCTCCTTTATCTCTCACTTATCTTGCACTTATCTCTTCCCCTTTTTGTTTTTTTTTTATATAACTTTCCCCCTTTTTCATATAACTCTCCCCCTTTTTGTCATCATTAAAAAAAGAATTAAAGAGAAGATAGAATGATAATTACATAAATTGAGCAATAATCACAAGGTTAATATCCAAAGACAAAGCATTGATATAAAAATTTCATTCATTGAATTCAAAAGTTCATACATTGATACAAACTTTCATACATAGATACAAGATGGTAAACAAACATAGATGTATATAAGTAATGCTGATATGTAAGCTAACTAACATAGAGACTATCCTAAGAAGAATGCTCCTCATCAGAGGATCCAATCTCAATCAATCTAGTATTAGTAGAAGTACGGGATCGTGGCCACATCAATCGGAGATTATAGAATCGGGTTCGGGTAGGTCTTGATGGAACATGATGGCCTCGTCCTTTCATCTAACATATGTCCTGCCTCCAGCTGGTGCAGAAAAGGTGGAGGCAACATCAGTAGCAGGAATAGAACTGACTAGAGTAATTGTATCATGAGGAAGGGGTGAAGGATCAAAAATGGATCCGGAATCAGGATGGTGGAGATCAGGAGTATAAAATCCAAGTTCCCTGATAAGAAAAGATGTGTGCAAAGCTAAAAAATGTAAGACTAGTGTACCAGAAGATGGAATGATAGGAGTAGGTGCAGGAATGGAAGAAGGATGTGGATCAAATCTGGAAGGAGAGGATAAAATCAGAGTATCATGATATAAATGGGAAGGATCAGGAATGGGGATCCTAGGAACATTTGCTGTCTGCGGCTCTGGCTCCGTCATGAAATCTGTCGCATCAAACTCTGTGGAGTCAGATTGATCATCTACCATGTCAAGTCCTGGAGTGGATGGTGTTGGAGGTGAATCAGATGGAGCTGAAGGTGCAGGAGCTTTACTTGACGAAGGTCTAGCTAATGCAGCTAAAATGACAGAGATGCCATCACTCAATCCTCGATGGCTCCCCCTCATCTCCATATGCATCCAATCGACTCGCTGATGAATAATCATGACCTCAGTCTCAATGCGAGTGACCCTGTCTTCTAAACTGTTAGTCTTACCAGGGATATCTGTCTATGTAGGAGTGGCTTGCTCGAGCTGAAGAGTAAGCTTTGGCTGTGCCGTTGGATTGGGCTATGTCTCAGAAGTCTCTCTATGTGGCTTAGATGGCCCTACCTCACCAGAAAAGATACGCTCCTCCTCTGCCACATCATTATCTCTATTAGTGGCCTAACCAGATATACGTCATCTCCACTGGCCTTTGACGAGCTGGTAACCCATCCGATGAAGTGATCTAATATCATAGACGTCTGTGTGAAGTAGCTATCTGTAAGGCTCGTCGTCTACGACCACTCCATAAGCTCTAAAGAGCAAAGTCAATCCCATCCCATAGGACAGACATAGTCTTTGGCTAATCGATGTCTCAATAATTGATGTACCATGAGCACTGAGAGGCATACTGAAGTACACTATAGCAGAGAAACCATGACAAAAGCTTACGCTTTGTGATGAAGCCGAATCGTCCGATCTTTGACAAGAATCCGGGCTACGATGTGGTGCAGTAACCTCATCTCAGGTGACAATCTTGAAGTGACCATAGTGGCTCTCTCAGGAAGATAATCTATCTTAAAAATGCATCAGAGACCACTGAATCTATCCACTAGAGCATCCATAACAGATCCTCTCATAGGGATGTCCTATACTTTGCTTAGAATCTCTATGGATACTGGAACATCTCCACCATGGACTTGTGCAATCCAGCCATCACTACCCCAGGCAAGTGTACCGTAGAACTCTTTAATCAGTTATGGGTAGAATCTCTTTGACAATGAACAAAATGGTGCAAGACCTGCATCCCTCAGCCACTGGCTAATCCTGAAGTGCTACTGGTGTAGGAAATCAAAGTCCACACATCGTCCTTTGATGATGGTCGTTGATCCCATCCTATCTACTGCAGAAACAGGGGGTCTAGCAAGAACATCAGGCTCATCTACTGCTTTATCCTCATGCTTGGCCTTAGTTCTTCTCTCTTCCTCCTGAATGGAAGGTCTAGGATGCCAAACAACTTATTTTCTAGGTCCCATTCCAAGGAAACATGGGAGGACAGCAAGTAAGTGGAGAAACTAGGGTTTTTACGGTGAAAACCTAGAAAACGGGATGAAGAACAGTACAAAACCGAAATATACCTATCCCAAATGAAGAAACGGGCAATTGAATTCAATATTTGGAGGGAAGAAGACGATGGAGCTCGGTTTGGGGATGTGTCGGCTCGAACTGGAGTGAAAAATATCAAGAAAGCCGTTCAATTTCCCTATTTTAACTTGGTCTGTTGCCATTCAAATGTCGACTCATGACATAGAGTCAAGTATCAACACTTCCAGGTGTCGACACTTCCAAGTATCGACATTTCGACTTAAAATCAAAAAAAAAATGGAAAAAGGATCATTGATCAAAATTGAACAAGATTTCAATGAATTTAAAAAGATTAAACATGATTTTCAAGTAATTTTGATCAATCAAAAGTTAAAAAATGTGAAGAGATGAAAATTTCACTCAAAAGGGTTGATGATCCCTAATTCTTTTCTAATCATACTGAACCGATCCTCTTGGAGAGGTTTAGCCAATATGTCAGCTAATTGCATTTTAGAATAAATAAATTTAAGTATAATATCATTATTTTCAACATGATTTCTAATAAAATGATGCCTAATTTCAATGTGCTTACTTTTAGAGTGCTGAACATGATTTTTAGTTAGATTTATAGCATCAGTGTTATTACATTTTATGGGTGTCTTAGTTAGTTTGATTCCAAAATTTTCAAGTTATTGCTTAATCCATAAGATTTGAGCACAACAACTTCTTGCTGCAATATACTCAGCCTGAGTTGTGGATAGTGCAACTGAAATTTATTTCTTGTTAAACCAAGAGATTAAGTTAACTCCAAGAAATTGGCATGTTCCACTTATACTTTTTCTATCTAATTTACATCCATCAAAGTTAGCATTTGAATAACCAATTAAATCAATAGATGAATCTCTAGAATACCACAAGCTAATATCAATTATACCAGATAAATATTTAAATATATGCTTACAGCCAACGGATAAGATTTTTTTGGATCAGACTGATATCTAGCACACATACAAACACTAAGCATGATATCTAGTCTACTAGTAATCAAATATAATAAAGAGCCAATCATTCCTCTATATAATTTTTGATCAATAGATTTACCATGCTCATCCTTATCAACTTTACAAGAGGGGCTCATTGGTGTATCTATTATCTTGGTAGTCTCCATCCCAAACTTCTTTAAGATTTCTCTTACATACTTAGCTTGGTTGATGAAGATCCCATCTTTGGTTTGCTTAATTTGGAGTCTGAGAAAAAAGTTGAGTTCACCCATCATGCTCATTTCGAACTCTCCTTGTATAAGCTTGGCAAACTCTTGACAAAGTATTTCATTAGTAGCACCGAATATAATGTCATCAATATAAATTCGTACTACTAATAAATCATCATTTTTCCTTTTTAGAAATAATGTAGTGTTAACATGGCCTCTAGAGAAATCATTTTCAATTAAGAACTTACTGAGCCTTTCATACCATGCTCAGGGTGCTTGCTTTAAACCATAAAGTGCTTTGTGTAGTTTAAAAACATGATCAAGATATGCATGATTTTTAAAACCAGGTGGTTGTTCAACAAACACTTCTTCAAAAATAAAACCATTTAGAAAAGCACTTTTGACATCCATTTGAAATAATTTGAAGTTCATGAAACATGTAAAAGCTAATAATAGTCTAATTTCCTCAAGTCTAACAACAGGTACAAAGATTTCATCAAAATCAATACCTTCTTCTTGATTATAACCTTTAGCAATCAGTCTAGCCTTGTTTCTAGTAACAATACCATTTTCATCAAGTTTGTTTCTAAAAAGCCATTTTGTGCCAATAATTGAAATATTAGATGGTATTTCAACTAAAGTCCAAACATTATTTCTTTTGAATTAATTTAGTTCATCTTGCATTGCATTTATCCAATTAGGATCTTTTTCAGCTTCTTCAATACATTTTGGTTCAATTTAAGAAACAAAAGCAATATAGTCACATTCATTTTTAATTGAAGATCTTATTCTTATCCCTTTTGATGAATCACCTAAGATTAACTCCTTAGGATATCCGTGAGCATACCTCCACTCTTTGGATAGATCCGGATACTTTGGTGTGGGTTGCATGATTTCTTCTCTTTCATTTTTGTCTTGATCTTCATCATTCTCTTGAGAGGGTTGATTATCCAGAGTAAGCTTCTTTAGTTCTTCAGCACCTGCACATGCATCAGAAGTATCCTCTTTTTTAGAGGATTTGTTAGCAGATTCTTGAAATATTACATGTATAGATTCCTCTATTACTAAAGTTTTCTTATTAAAGACTATGTATGCCTTGCTTGATGTAGAGTATCCTAAGAAGATACCTTCATCAGACTTGGCATCAAATTTTTTGAAGTTATTTTTACCATTATTCATAATAAAGCAACGACAACCAAAAACACGAAAATATTTCAAAGTTGGTTTTCTTTGTTTCCAAAGCTCATAAGGAGTTTTCTTTAAAATCGGTCGAATTAAAACATGGTTTAAAATATAGCAACGGTATTTACTGCTTCGGCCCAAAAATATCTCGATAAATTATTTTCACAAAGCATTGTACGTGCCATTTCTTCTAAAATATGATTTTTCCTTTCTACTATCCCATTCTGTTGAGATGTCCTAAGTGCAGAAAAATTATATTCTATTCCTTTTTCATTATAAAAATTTTCAAAATCTTGATTTTCAAATTCAGAACCATGGTCACTACGAATACAAATAATTGAAATACCTTTTTCATTGGAAACTTTTCGATAAAACTTTATAAAGGCTGAAAATGATTCATTTTTGTGAGCTAAAAATAGAACCCATGTAAATCAAAAAAGTCATCCACTATAACTAATCCATATCTCTTGCCTCCTAGGCTAGATATCCTAGTTGGTCCAAAAAGATCAATATGGAGTAGTTCTAATGGCCTAGAAGTTGAAACAAAACTTTTAGGTTTGAAAGATGTTTTTACTTGTTTTCCAAATTGACATGCTTCATAAATTTTATCTTTTCAAAACTAAGTTTTGGCAAATCTCTTACTAAATTCTTTCTGCATAATTGAGATAGTAAATACATGCTAGCTGACCTAATCTACGATGCCACAGCCAATTAGTTTCATTAATAGTGGAATTCATTGCAACTAGGCATTCACCATTAGACAAAGATAGATTATCCAAATTAACTAGATAGATATTACCATGCCTTTTTCCAATGAATTTCACTCCACTAATTTCAGGACTAGCAATTATGCAAAGAGATGATTTAAAGACAGCTTGAAAACCTTTATCACAAAATTGGTTAATGCTAAGCATATTATATTTCAAACCTTCAATTAAAAGAACATTATCAATCCAAGTAGAATGGGAGATGTAAACCTTACCGATACCAATAGTCTTTCCTTTACCATTATCACCAAAGGTTACACTCCCTCCATTTAGTGCCTCAAGAGAGGTAAATTGCTTCACATATCTTGTCATGTATCTTGAGCAACCACTATCAAGATACCATAGTCTTTTCTTTTCTTTGATTGCAAGACACACCTGCAAAACAAATTAAGTTTTGATTTTAGGTACCCAAGCCAACTTGGGTCCTTTAGGGTTAATACTAAAAGTGGTTCCTTTTGGAATCCAAATCATTCTAGAATTATTGATTTTTTTTAAATCACAATGATATGCTTTATGACCTACTTTTCTACAAGAGTAACAAAGATGCTTGATGATGTAGGAATAAAGAAGTTTTTGAAAAATTTTTGCTATTTTTGGGGCTTAAAACCTAATCCAGCTTTATTAAAAGCAGCTCTTTGGTTGTTCAAAAGAAGAATTAACTTTTTAGAACTATAGGTAAATTTTTCAACAAAAGATTTTATTCTATCAAGCTCATCTTTATATTTCTTGTTTTCTACCTCAAGATCTTTACTTTTCTTCAAAACTCATTGTTTGAAACATTTACTTTAGATCTTTTTAAAACTTCATTTTTTATTGATAAAGCATTGTTTCATTTTTCTAAAACATCAATTTTGTTTTTCAAATCATTAACTTCATCCAAAAGATTAGAGTTTTTATGTGAGAAAGAGTTTGCATGCTTTTTCAACTTTCTATTTTCAGATATCATCAACTTATAATCATGCATTAACTCATCAAATGTAGTTCTTAATTCATTAAAAGTGTAATCAACCTCAAGATCAAAATTTACATCTTCTTCATGTTGTGCCATGAAGCAAAGATTTGCGACTTCAGTTTGTCTTCATCTGATCTGGAGTCCTCACTGTTATTCCAAGTCGCCATTATTGCTTTCTTTCTAAGCTTCTTCCTTGATTTCTTTATAAGAGGGCAGTCCTACTTGTAATGTCCAGACTTCTTGCATTCGAAGCAAATAGGTACCTCTTTCTCCTTGTCCTTTTATTTTTCTTTTTCTTTTCCCTTTTTCTTGATTGGTTGAAACTTTATCTTGTAAGGAAATTTCTTTTTCCTCATAAATTTTTTAAATTTTCTTGCTAATAGTGCTTCATCACCCTCACTTTTTTCTTCTTCTTCATTTGAAGACTCTTCTTGTGTTATGGATTTAAAAGCTATAGTCTTTTTCTTCTTGTCCATATCCATTGATTTTTGTTTCAAGTTCAACTCATAAGTCATGAGTGAACCTACCAATTGCTCCAATGAAAGTTTATCAACATCTTTGGCTTCTTGGATGGTGATCACCTTTGGATCTCAAGATGTTGGAAGAGATCTGAGAATTTTGTTCACAAGATCAGCATTAGACATAATTTTACCTAAGCTTCTCATGCCATTAACAATATTTATGAACCTAGTGTACATATCAGTGATTGATTCATTAGGTTCAATTCGAAACATCTCATAAGTATGCACAAGCATGTTAACTTTTGTGTTCTTCACTTGATCAGTACCCTCATGAGTAACCTTAAGTGTATCACATATTTCTTTAGCTAACGTGCAAGTTGAGATCCTATTGAACTCACTAGGATTCGATGTACAGTAACGGAGATTCATTGCTTTCGCATTAATCTCAGATTGTTTAATATCATTTTCATCCCAATCATCTTCAAGCTTTAGAATTTAAACATCATTAACCACAACCGAAAGAATATGAGGACCTTTATTAACTACTTTTCATAAATTATAATCTATAGAATGCATGTAAATTCTCATTCTAGTTTTCTAATATGTATATTAGAGCCATTAAAATAAGGTGGTCTATTTGAGGCTTGTCCCTTAACTACACTAGTACCAAGGGAGGCTATCATAGATCTTTACTCAAGGCGGTTAGACCTAAATACTGAGAATGTGGCTTTGATACCACTTGTTGCCCAATAAGCAATCTAAAAGGGGGGGTGAATTAGATTTCTAAAAAATATTTGTAAGTGAACCAATTCAATAAACAAAATAAGTGCTAGAGAGATGCAAGTGTAGTGTGTTCTTAAAAAGTGTGCAGCAAAAATTTAAATGTAATGAAAGCAAGAACAAGTTAAGAGGAAACAATCAACCACAAATACAAGGCAAGTATAGTAGTTCAGTGCTCTCCAAGGCACCTACATCCACTTCCCAAGGTCCACTTGAGAATTCAATATAATCACACATGATTACAGCCAATTAGTTTTCTGGGCTCTTTAATCAAAACTTCTTTTGATTTTCACAAGGCTTACCAAAAGAAACCTCTTGGTTTTCAAAGGCTAACCAAAAACCTCCTTGGTTTTCAACTAGGTTAACCAAAAATCTCCTTAATTTTGTTCTTAGGCTCACCAAAAACTTTTACAACAAAGATATAAAATGAAGTAAAGAATACAAGAAAAGCTTTCTAGTAAAAGCTGTTATCTCTTTGAAGTTCGATGAAGATGCTTGTCTTCAATTTGATGAAGCCTCAATCAATGCTCAAAAAGTTGGACTTGAATGCTCTTGATTGCTTTGAATGCTTGAAGACTTCTTTTTGTTTGGAAGTAGTAGCTCTCAATGAATGTGTGAGTGAACGAGCATTCTTTTCTTCTTTTTTCTCTTCTCTCTTCTTTCTTGATGATTCTTGTTGTTCTCTTTTCTTCTTATTTTTTCTTGTTGTATCCCATTTGAGTTTAATCCACTTAAATATCATCTCAAGGCCTAAAAGTGGTTTATGACTGTCAGACACGAGAAACTAGCTGTTGGGAGCTAAAGGAACGAGTTCTGCATTTGAAAAAACTAGCCGTTACTATTTCCAGAACTCCAAGTGTTGATACTTCAGGCTGTGAGTCGATACTTAGGATCGATACTTAAATTTCATGAGTCGACACCTAGTTCAAAATTATGTATTGAAGCTCTCTGAAAATTTCAGGTGAGTCGACACTTCATCTAGTGAGTCGATACTTGATATCCATGAGTCGACACTTGACATCCATGAGTCAATACTTGAGACAAATCTTGAATTTCAGCATGTTCTGGAAAAAATCTGTCTCAGGCTTTGAGTCAATTTTTAAGTCGATACCTGGAAAAAATCTGTCTCAGGCTTTGAATCGATTTTTAAGTCGATACCTTGAGTCGACACTTGAATGGCAGGAGTCGACACTTCAAGCATGCCACTAAAACTTCTTTCTATGTGCTGACTTGAGTCAACACTTGCACTGTCATGAGTCGATACTTGAATTGTAAGTCTATACTTTGAGTTGACACTTGCTGAAACTTCTTCAAAAATGATTGAAACTCTGCTGAAACTTCTTCAAAAATGACTTGAGTCAATACTTGAACTGTTAATCATCAAAATCAATAACGGGATCAACACATTTCAGCATGCCGGCTAAAATTTTTTTTGCATATCTACTTAAGGTTCTGTGAGTCGACAGCTTAAGTCGATACTTCATTTTCATGAGTCGATACTTAGTTGAAACATTGCTGAAACTTGTCTAAAATTTAAAGTTTGAGTCCTTAAAAGTTATTCTTATATGCCGAGATCCATATAACTTGAAAATCCATCAACATAAGTGATTTCTTCAACAAGATGACAAGCATTTTGAACCTTTTAACATTCTATAACTTTGATGAGTACCTTATTCTGTTAAACACACTTTTAACACATAATTAATACTCAAATATACTTAAGTATTTTGTTATTCATCAAAATCAAACCAAGAGTCAACAAACTTTAATTAGCAGGCTTAGGTATGCTGAATACGGGGTGGTGGTTTGTGGACTAAGGAAGGGTGATCAAATTTTCATCTTATCTTGTTAATGGGTTATTGCCCTTAAGATGTATTATAGATATATGCAATACAAAAACAAAGATATGTCCCAAACAAGTAATAATTTTTTTAAATTTTATTTGGTTACTCTATTTTAGTTAAGTGTTATGTAACTTTTTTTATTTTTTTTATGTTATGGTAATTCAAGAAAGAGAAATAAAAGGTTGGTTTTTATCTTATTTAATTAAGTGTGAGAGAGAAAAACTAAAATTAGGTTAAGCAAATAAAGCAAGTAGATATCCTAAATTATAGTAGAAAATCAAATCTAATATTTAAGGCAGTTATTTGAAAGGTCAATGATTTTTTTTCTTTTTTTAAGTTCACTTGAAAAAGGAAGGAGTTTAAGAGAATTTTTTTTCCTTTTTGGATTAGTTTAAAAAGAAGGAAACTAATTTTTTTTCTTTTTATGTTATGCTAATTTAAGCAAGAGGAATAAAGGGTAGATTTTAATTTTGGTTTAAAAGGAAGAAACTAAAAGAGAAATTTGAAAAAAAAAACTTAAAAAGAAAACCCTTTTTTTTCTTTTATGCTAGTTCAAAAAAGGAAGGGAGCAATAGTAGAGAAGGAAATCAATCTAAAAAAAAATTTAGGAAGATTTGAAAAAAAGACTAATTATAAGAAACAAAAATAAAAGAAATTTTGGTTAATATGAAAAGAAAAAAATAATTAAAATTAATTAATAAAAAAATTGACTTAAGGTTAGGATTGATCTTACTAGGATGGTAGATAACTTTTCTTTTTCTTTTTCTTGATTTTTTTTGATCTGCAAGAAAAAAAATAAGATAAGTTAGTACACAGAATTTACAAGAAATCAAATAGATAAAAAATATTAGCGTTCGTGCATTCCCCGGCGATGGTGCCAAAAACTTGATAAACCATAATGTTGTCGTTAAGATACTAAGACTATCAATTTAATTAATGACTTCTAAATTAAATTAAGAATACATAGAATGGATGAATTTGGTCGAATTCACAAGAAAGGTAATATGTTGAATATTTTGAAATCCTTGATTTAAAAAATAAACATATCAAAGTCAGAAAGATAAAAATTAAAAGTATAAAAAATAAATAACTTGTTACTAGTATCTACTATTTAGATTCTAGCATCTACTTGCAATAAAAATAAAGAGCATAAATTTAAAAGCATATGAAAATAATTTTTTTGTATTAAATAAAAGGAGAATTATAAGAAATTTAAAAGGATAATTTAATAACTAAAAAAAATTATAAGAAAAATAGTAACAAAGACTAGAAGTAGATCAACATAGCCTCATTGGAAAGATGGTTGACGAATTCCCTTCTTCCTTCGTATCTCTCGAAGCGAATTGGCTTTCTCTACTTCTTCCTCTTTGGATCTTGATCTTGGAGATAGAGTAGGTTGAAGATGGTATAGGGGGCAGAATTCTTCTTTAAGAAACCTCATTCTTAGAGGCCAACCCGCAATCCAAAGCTATGCCCTTTATCATGTACTGTACCCTCTCTCTAGGATGCTTTCTTTTATAGCATGGGGTCTTTTAAATAGAGAGGGCTAAACAAACTCCTTCACTCGTGACCGTTAGATGGTTTGAAATCATGGTGGATCATACAATAGATTAGAGTCTCCTTCATCCATCAGCTTAGCTACTTTGGATGGCTAAGATTTGTTGGCATTAGTGGCCACGAGTTGTACTTGGAACATGCCTGGGACTCCTTGCATTGAACTCGTCAGCCATCGGATCATGATGATGGAGGTGATGGACGATGAAGAGGGAGGAAGCAGAGTAGGGGGTGGACTACATAGGATAGAGGGTGGCTGATCGGCGAAGAGGGTAGTGCCAGAATGATGGCCGGTGGTGATGGAAGATTGAGCAACCGACGATGATGTGGCATTGGGCTATGGCTAGGAGGAAGATTGGAATGGGGAGGTATGGGGAAGATAGTGAGAGAGGAGGCCGACGGTGATGGAGAGCTTGGAACAGTGGGAGCAGTGGTCAGACGGTGACTTTGGGTGGCGGTTGGATGGTGACTCTGGGCGACGGTCGGACGGTGACTCCGGGCGGTGGATGGTGGTCTAAGGAGCAACGATGCTGGGCGATGGTCAGCGGCAAGAGGTAGCAGAAACAACATTGAGATCTGGTGAAACCATGAAGACCGGTGAGAGGCAGTGCTTGGATAGTGGCCGGTGGTTTTTCCCATGATTTTTCCAGAGAGGGAAGGCTCCCAACGACGAGGGGAGGCTCCCGATAGTGAAATAATGGCTCGAGACGGTGGCTCGAGCGGTGGGATTGCGAAAATCCATCCATGGTCCATAGTTCAGAGTTGTGGACTGTTAAAAATGGCATCTCGTGGACCTTCCAGACCTCTATAGACCAAGCGGATAGCCCCTGATGGACCGGCTACTTTAAAATCCATGCATAACTTCAAGGTTCAATTTTAGGTTCGTTCTAACTCTGATTTGAGTGCCATTTATGTCGTTGGACTCCAAAAATTGAGCTCTTCACAATGACAATCTTTTTTCTACAAATGATGTATAAAAATATTAATTTGATATAAATAAATATAGTTTAATTATTAAATTAATATTTATATATATATATATATATAATATAATTATCAGCATCGTTGTTGAGGATAGTGACTCACTTGACCCCTTGAGGGGTCCAGTCCTGATGAAGGGCCTTGGGATACAGGACATCCGTTACCCATGTTAGGGATAGTAATGGTTGGATCCACCAGGTCCATATTAGTGAAGAATATTCTATTTTGCATGATTCTTGGGTTAACTAAAAATTAGTGAAACTGATGCTTCTTCCTCGGGATGTGAATGAATGAAAGTCTTGAGCTCTGAGTGATGTGGTGAACGGTGTCTACCCACCCATGGCAGGATAAGTATTTCTTCATAATTCTATTATTTTTTCTAACAAGTCCATGTTGAATAACTGACTTACTATTTGTTGTTTTTGTACAAATTTTTCATGACATGCCGGCCATTCGTGGGGTGCTCACTAAATATGCCACCTTGCCACCTCCTGGGATACTTGAGTAAAGGAGGTGGAAGACCTGGTAGTAGGCTACGAATGGTATCTTGCCGATGTTACAGAGTGGAAGTCCAAGTTGAAGTGGGAGTTGGTCACCTTCTCAAACTTCTAAGACTCCTAAGAGACTGCTACTCGAGGATTGGAAATCTAAATAACAAAGAAAGATGGAGCGCTCGCTTAGGAGCGAGCACGGGTGGCTGACACAACTTGGCTAGCCAGCATTGATGAACTTCTCCAGCTGGCTGATGCGATGATCAAAGCTATCGAGGAACGGGTTGCATCTATCACTCTCCGGGCAGTGGAGGAGTACAAGGACTTCGACGACTTTGAAAACAATATCGCTGAAGCCCGGAGGGATGTATACTTTATCAAGTTTGTCGACTACAAGGATAAATTGGTCCAGGTCTACCTGGTATTGGAGCTAGGTACCATTTTGGCACTGGGAGAAAAGGAAGGTGAAGAGGAGGGGGAACAAGAAGAAGCAACTAAAGAGCAGGCTACCGAGAAAGTCAGTGTTGATGAAGCAGTTGAGATAGCCGTGACTGAGGCTTCTAAGGAAATGGCTACTATTCCCGAAGTATAGACTTAGAAAATTTCTTCTTTGCTTTTGTATTTTTACTTTCTTCCAAGGATTTTGTCTAATTTTTATAAAAACCTTTATTATCAATGAAAATACTTTTTTAACATTGCTTATCCCTATCTGTGTATAATGATGTGCCAACTCCAATTTTTTGGTGTCACGATCATCAATTACCATTGTAAATCCCATATAAGAATGAGAAAAACCAAGGTAGGAGTAGGACTTGAATAACAATCAAAGTGGATCAGAATCCAAATTAGAGTAAGAGTTGAACCCAAATAAGAGTGGAAGCTAAACCTAAATAAGTGGGAATTGAACTCAAATAAGAGTGGGAGTTGAACCCAAATAAAGATGGGAATTAAACCTGAATAAAAATGGAAGTTGAACCCAAATAAGAGTGGGAGTTGAATCCAAATAAGTGAGAGTTGAAACCGAATAAAAGTAGGAGTTGAACCCGAATAAAGATGGGAGCTAAACCTAGTTGGACCTAAATAAGAATGGGAGTGGAGTCCAAATAAGAGTGAAAGTTAAACCCAAATAAGAAAGGGAGTTGAATCTTAATAAGTGAGAGTTGGAACTCAAATAAAAATGAAAGTTGAACCTGAATTAGAGTAAAAGTTGAACCCGAATAAGATGGAAGTTGAACTTGAATAAAGATAGAAGTTATACTTAAGATAGAGATATGATGATGTAGCTATCTTCTTCGATCGATTGTTAGTCGATCAGAGAGGAGTAAATCCCAAGAAAGTGAGATCTAAGATGAAGGGACGAGGGCACAACCATTTTCTTTGATCGGGTATTAATCAACTAGAGGGGAGTGAACCTTGAGGGAGTGAGATCCAAGATGGAGGCACGAGGGCACAACAATCTTCCTCAACCAGATGTTGATTGACCAAAGAGGAGTGAACATTAAGGAAGTGAGACCTAAGATGAAGGCACAAGGAAATAGCGATCTTCAATTGGGTGTTAATCGACTGGAGGGGAGTGAATTTCGATGGAGTAAGATCCAAGATGGAAGCATGAGGGCATAGTCATCTTCTTTGATTGGGTGTTAATCGATGGAGGGGAGTGAACCCCGAGGGAGTGAAAACCAAGATGGAAGCACAAGAACGTAGCCATCTTCTTTGACCAGGTATTAATTGATCAGAGAGGAGTAAATCCCGAGGGAGTGAGGCCTAACATAGAGGTACAAGGGCACAGCTATCTTCTTCGACCAAGTATTAAATTGATTGGAGGACTCAGCAAGCTTGACCAAGCTTGGCACTAGATAACTGAGAAATTAAGATGAGACCTCTAGAAAAATTGTCAGAGAATTTTTTTTTGTATTGGTGAATAAGATTTGTTACATCATTGGTAATACATTCAAGGATTTTCAGCATTTCAAGTATGAGAGATTGAAGTTCTGTTGAGGTCTTTGATCCGATGAGCTTCTCACTGAAGGGTTTTAGTTATCCGATAAGGTCTTTCCTAGTTTGGGAATACCTTACCTTGTTCAGAGGATCTTGAGACTTCTATATGTCATAACATAAGATCTTCTAGACGGAAAGTCTTCGACCTTACTCAGAAGTTATAGTACCGAGCAACTTGTAATCGGTATGTTGCCATTCATAGGTGGGCTCAATTCCAAACCTCCTCCAAAAGGTCAAGGTTGGCCTTTAATTGGCTCGAGTTGCTTGACTCGTCGAAGTACTCGATCTGCATGGTTAGGAGTCTGATCTTGATTGACATCACTACTTTGATATCGAAGATCAAGTTGAAGGGAATCTCGTTCATCGATATCCAAGAAGTCATACGGTATGTCCATCGTATCTTGCATAGCTCATCTGTCCATCTACCTTTGACTTTGTCCACCTTGGTTGAGCCCTTGAAGAATTATCCAATTTGTGACCTTTGCTTCCCCGTTTGATTGAGAATATCCTATAGATGTAAACCGGTGTTGGATGTGAAGTTTCACGTAGAAGTCCTTGAACATCCAATTGTCGAACTGTCGGTCATTGTCAATGATGATAGTATAGAAAAACCTAAATTGATGAATAATTAACTTCTAGAAGAAGTTCTTAATCTTATTTTCGGTGATATGCACCAAAAGTTCTATTTTTATTCATTTGATATAGTCGATGGTGACAATGAAGAACTTTCGTTGACTGATTGCTGGATAAAATGGACCAAGTAAGTCGATATCCTATTAGATGAATGACCAAAAAGAAGAGAGCTAGGCTAGCTGGTTTGTCAGTTGTCACTAGATATTGGTATAGTATTAGCATTGCTCATACTTTCGAACAAGCTCCATAATATCTTTTCGTATGGTGGTCCAATAGTATCCTTATCTTAAAAGGCTTTGTAGGCTAAGGTCCTGTCCCTAGATAATTCTTGCAAATTCCTTCATGGATTTCTCAGAGCACGTAATTGGCTTTGGTAGGTTGCAAGCACTTGAGCAACGAAAACGAAAAAGATCTCTTGTAGAGTTGTCCATCTAATAACACAAACTGAGAAGCTTTTCACTTGAATTTCTTGACATTTATGAGATTGCTGGGAATGGTGCCTTTAGTTAAGAACTTGACAAAAGGATCCATCAAGCTTGGCTCATAGATGACTTGTTAGACTTTCTCAATTTTTTTGATGTTGAGAGCCTCCGGGTACTCGATGTAGGTCCAATCAAGAAAGTTATATGCTAAAGTCATCAACCGAGAGAGAGTATCTGCCCGAGCATTCTCACATTGAAGAATATAGAAAATGTCAAAGTATTTGAGTGTTGACCTTAGGGCATGTACCTCTTCAAGGTATTTGGCCATCATTGGGTTTCGAGCTTCATATTTACTGGTTACTCGACTGACTACTAGTTGAGAGTCGGTGAAGATCCTTAGATTTTTCATTCTAAGTTGCCTGGCAAGCTTTAAGCTAGCCAGAAGAGCTTCATACATGCTTAGTTGTTGTCGCTTTGAATGAGAAGTGCAAAGCATACTAGGTAACCACTCTTTGTGAGTTTGTAAGGGTTGGTGAAGATCCTTAAGGAGTTTTTCTATTTGTTTTCTACTTCATGTCTAAATTCTTTGAACTTTTTAAAGGTTTTAGAATTGTATTTCATAAGAAACACATACCCATATCGTGACTAATCATTGATAAAAATAATGAAGTACTGATAACCACCTCTAGTCTACATGTCAAATGACCCACACATGTTAGTATGTACCAAAGCAAGTAGTTCAGTGACCCTCTCCCAAAATCCCATAAAGAATAACTTGGTCATTTTTCCTTGAAGGCAAGATTCATAAACTGGATATGATTAATCAAAATTAAATGAATCAGGAATCCCATCATTTTCCAATTGTTAATCCTGTCCTCTCCAATATGGCCAAGTCGATACCATAAATATTTATGGTTTAGGTCATCTCTAGGTCTCTTGTATCATACGACACTCATTAAATGCTTGTTAACATTCACAGATGCATCAGCATACAAATGAGAAAGACTGTCAATTAAAAGAGCTTTTGTAATCAATTTATTTTTCAAATAAATAGAATAAAGTCTTTATTAAAATTAAATTCAAATCCATCCTGTACTAGAATAGACAGAAATCAAAGTTTTACTATCCATAGGTGTATAATAACAATGTTTAGGAATCAATCTAAATCCTAATGATAATTATAGAGGGTATGTTCCAACAGTGACTGCAGTAACCCTTACTCCATTACCGATATGCAGGATCATTTCTCCTTCCCTTAGCTCTCTAATTTCTACCAGACCCTACATAGAAGTATATATGTGAGCACTTGATCCATAATCTAATGCCCAACTAGAAATAGAGAAAACCGTAAGGTTAGATTCAATAACAAATAAATTGGACATACCTTTTGAAGGTGCATCCATCCTTATTTCCTTAAACTCTCCAAGGATAGCAGACAATTTCTCTTCAAATGGCTATCTGTATTACAGTGGAAGCACTTTCCCTTGCTAGTAGTAGCCTTCTTTGGAGTGTCCTTTTTCTTCGGCTTGTTTTCTTTCTTCTTCTTCTTCACAGGTTTCTTCTTCTTCTAAGTAGACTTTCACTTGGAGAAAGATGCCTGCTCCATAGCTAAAATAGTATCCCTTGAACTCTTCAAAGTTTTCTCATTGCTTACGAATATATTGAGCAATTAAGGTAAAGTATAGTTCAATTTGTTCATATTGTAGTTCATAATGATCTGAGCAAATGAACCAACAAGGAACAAGAGGATCAAATCCACTTATAGTTGCCTGTGAATAGGAATGCCAAACTACTCAAGCTATTGTCAAACAATGATCATGGACTGACTATTCTTCATGCATTTTAGTATTAAAAAGTATTTTAGAGACTGCAGTGTGGCTCAACTCACTATATAACTCTTGTAGGGGAGTAATCATAGCTCTAGTAGTAGGCATGTCCTTATACTGGCTTTGCAACTCATTTGACATTGAAGCTATTATGTCATACTTAACCTTATTATCGTCTTCTATCTATTTCTCATGTGTTATTGATTGACGAGCACTTGGATGGTCTGGTAAAATGGAGGATCATGATCGAGCACATAATCCAATTTCTCCGAACTCAAGACAATCTTGAGATTTCTAACCAATCCTTATAGTTAAGGCTAATCAATCGATTAGACTCTAGAATATGGGCTCATGGATTGGAGGCTATTATGGTTAATTGCGAGAGTAGATATTGAAGTTAAATATTTGTACTCAATTTTAAATTTATTATAGAAACTTTAAGAAATAAAAATTAGACTTTCATTATTTTTCTGGATCTCTCACATTCCCCTATAGAGATACAAAAACCCTACGCGACTAAGAATTTTAGTGGATACTGCGATCCCACTGATATGCATGCATCTCACATGACAAATATTGGTCACATGCTATACTGATGAGTGAACAACTATTATCCAATGCTTCTTAAGCATATTACAGCAACTCAATTTCTAAGTCATGATACCTCACCGTGCTTGGTTATTTGCCAAATCCTTAGTTAAGCTAGACCTACCATTAATACATGGATAAGGTCATCATTGGATCTCTCACCATGCCCGGTTATTGGGCACAACCCTATCATTACCTTGCAACATCTCATGCTAATAAGATGGTTGTGTCTTTCCAGTGTAACTGAACTACCGTAACCAATCAAGAACAATCAACACCAGTAAGATGCCCATACTCCTACAATAGTGGAAGACCTATGATTTAATATTTATAAAAAAGTTTGGATTTATGTCTCTTCTAAATTAATTAGCACAATTCATGTCTAACTAATCGAGTTCAGGTCAGTATAATCTCATATCTGACCACCCTAGTCGACATGGATGAACATGAATTACTAAGCAACCTTATTCAAATCTTAATTAACCAAGTTGGCCAAGTAAGTGAGATCGATGGGAGGCAATCCAATGCTTGCCTTAGACACCAATTAAACTGGCCATGTAAGCATGGTCCCAATTAAAAACCACCAGTCGAGACTTGTTTTAGATACCAATTGATCAATTAAAATTGAACAGGTTAGCCTAGCAACTCAAATTTAATCCATTGAGCTAAATTAGGTATTGAGCTAATCAATTCACATCAAATGTGAATTGATGTGATCAACTACAATTAAATTTGATCTTGAGAACCTTTGATCCAATCCTAATAAACTATTAATTGGTTCGATCAACTACTCAAAATCAATAAAAGTTCTAACCTGATCTAATAAAAAATCTTAATTATAGTCTAATCACTAGACCTAATTATTCTATCCATACTCTTATATAAATTTAAAATTTAGATTCTAAAAATAATATTTTAGATCATATTTATGTGCATGAATTAATGGCTTATGATTTCAAAATAGTTTCAAATCTAAACCTAAAATCATATATCATGTATATTGTTGTTTTAGATCTAAAAATTAACTAATATATATCATATATATAAATTTTAGATCTAAAACTAACATAGCATATATTTCACACATGTAAAATTAAATCAAAAATAATAATTAAAATAATTTAAAAATACTTTTCAAAAATCTATTTGCACTGTACCGGGATAACCTTTGCAGTATAAGAGATAAACCTTATACCAAGATAACCATATATTAGTATGATACAAATCTTAATCATTATAATTTTAGATCTAATATTAAATAAAACATATCTTATATATCTAATTTCAGATCTAAAGTTATTGATTAGTTTGTTTCGAAAACTATTTTCAAAATTGATCAATTTTGTACTAGAACAATCTTTGTAGTATAAAGGATTAACCTTATACTAGGACAACCTTATTTCAGTACAAAATTGATTTTTATCAATTTTAACTTTCAGATCCGAAAAGAAATTATATCTGAGTCTATTTCATGCATGTTAAAAATTCATGGCTCCAATACCACTATTAGACTTTAGGTGATTACAACATGTAGATTTTCTCGATTACTTTAATCTAAGTGAAACCATATATGAAAACCTATTTCATATTAGGCATGCAGATCTAAGCATAGTAAACACCAAGGAACCTTTTAACATGCTAAAAATATATCTTAGGTTCAGATCCAAAATCAAAAATCTCAAAGAAGGAAACTTGAATGCAAACCTGATCCATAATCTTTCTTCTTTCTTGTCGAATAAGATTCAATGCATATCCTGGATTTTTATTGAAGCCATGCATATGCCCAACTTCTTCTGGTATCCACATGAAGCAAGTTACTGATCAAAACATCAGAAGCTCCTGGAGTGCTAGTTCCTTATAGGTCTTGCTACTTGGCTTGGATTTGAACTCTTTTAAGAACTAGAAGAAGAAGCCCGTTGCATGAACCCTTTGCGCTAATTCAAGGGGATTGCGTCTAGGATGCCAAGAAAAGAAGAAACAACTTTTCTTCTTCTCTTCTTCTAAACTCTCTCTCTCATATTTGTGGAGGAGGTGGTGTGTGGAGAAGAAAGGAAGAAAGGGGATGGTAGAAGGGAGATAATGTGGAGAAAATTTTACAATAAAAATTAGATAGCTGAACTCTCTTTCTCCCTTCTTTTATGTTGTTGCCTAAAAATACACTCCCAATGCCCAATTATTGGATAAAATCAATCCTAACTGATTCCTATTCACATTAGAATTCAAGTTAGGATTGGTTTTGTCCAAAGAAAAGAGAGACTCTTAGAGAGGAGGGGCACCAACTATTGGCACGCCCTCTCTTTGAATTCTATGCACACCAAAAAGGGGGATGCAATTTTCAGCACCCCTCTTCTTAATTATCAAAGAAATTAGAGAGAGTCCCAGTGAAGGTAGACTTTGGCCTCCTATCAATTGGATGTGAAATTGGTTTAATTCGAATCTGATTCTTATCCAATTGTAGCCAATTTCAAAATGCAATCAATCCTAATCTAATTAGGATTGAAATCCAAGTCCTACTTGGATAATTGAACCCAATTAACTTTAAATTAGATCAAGTTTAATTAAATTAAATTAGATTTAAATTAATTTGGACTTGATCTATAATTTAATTAAGTCACATTATATTGCAATACTTGTAATTAAATCCCTTATGCTAATAATTAGCAGTTTCTAAATTTGTAATTTTTATAAATTGATCCAAATCATCAATCTAATTGATTATTTGGTTATTATCCAAGCTTTTGATTTGGTTGTATTCCTTTTGTGTATGACCTCTAATGTTCTATTCTATCTGGTAGTGAGAAATATCATGATCTCTATTATACTATTATAAAACTTCTTTTGATGGACTAGAATGATTCTAACTCAACCTAACAAGGATCGTTGATCCAAAAATAATCCTAGTGAGTTCTCACAATTAACTAGTGATGTCTAATACATGTAGTGGCAATCCAATAGAACAGAAAGATGAATCTCTAGGTATAGTTACCATGTGATTGAGTTCTTCTATTTAGAGTTTTGATAGGATATAGGTTATAGAAACTCATCAAATTCTAAGTACCATCATATGCAAGACTTAATTTACTTGAGCCCAATCCTGAATTCTATGAAAACTTCTTTTCATTATGATACTGCTAGGGTCACAAACTTAAGGACTCAGTCTCTTAGGTCATATATGACTACTACTCAACTATTAAGGTCGATAGATCTTCTATGAATGCACGCACTACTCCTACAGCAAATCTATTATAGCCAATAAATATCACAAGGTCAAGAATGGCTAGGGATCCTGTTTATGTACTATCAAACTATAGCAACCCCACTGTGAGCAACTGAGATACCACAGGATAAAGAACTACTCGTACAACTATAATATCAAGATGGTTACTGATAAGTGACAAGACATTCAAGTGATTTTTCATTCTTGGTTATACTCAGTACTATTATTCTCTAACAATCACTTGCACTATCGTCCTACTATCCTTACATTGTAGGCTCAAGACTTGTCTAAAAAAAAGAAAGTGATTCATGTATTGATCTTGATGGATCAATCATTGTCCTTATGATGATTTAATGATCGAGAGTAATTTAGGAGTTAATTTATAATGATACGTCTCAAATTTTTAACTCTTGAGAATATGTATCATTGTCCATTAACTTCTTAGATGATTTACAGATACATTATACATGAATGGATAAGAAAATATCTATTTTATTAATTTTAATAAATCAAGAACAAAAATTAGTCCAAGAATGAATATAATGTATCGTGTCAACTTGGTTTCTAGGGCATATATTTAATATTAAACACTACTTAAAAATAGTTCTTCTATTTAGAAAAGAAATAAACTAAATATTTTGAGAAATTCTTGCATTTGTTAGAATATTTATATTGATAAGTCTATTAAATATTTCAATTTAAGCATTAAAATATATATCAAGTGATCTTTATTTCTTAAAAATTGATAATTTTTCTTATTTTTTATAGAAAAGAAGTCCACAGATAGAAAGAGCTCAATCTTTGAAATCCAACATGTCAAATGATACTTAAATCGAAGTACAAACATGCTTAGAATCAATAAAAACCTAAATTTAGCACATATCTTATAGTAATCGATCCACCATGGATCGACCGCTAGGTCTACATGCCCATTTCATGGACCATCTCCATCCCTATCTTCCTCGAGCCATAGCCAGGTTGAGCCATCGCCTACCACAATCCGGTCATCCTTGTTGCTTGCCACCATCATCGTTGCCCATTACCAAGATGTCACCTCACTGTTATTCATCGTTGATCATCCTCCATGCCAAGCATCGTTGCCATCTTCTTCCACAACTCATCACCATGTCACCGCTCACTGCCAGTGTTGCCTTCTCCTTGTCACCAGCAGTCCTCTGCACCGCCACACTGCTCGTCATCGGTCGGATAAGCCACCGAGATCCCGACACCACTCCTCCCTACACCACTCCTCCCTACACCACCCATGGCCTCCTTCCTACCATGATTACCATCTTTCTTTCCAATGCTGCTCCTCCCTGCTCCACCATTGCTGCTTCTCCCTATCCATAGCCCACCACCATCTTCATCCTAAGATGCTGCCGAGACCCTGTCAATGGTTGTCTTCAAAACAAAGAAAGAGTCCTCAGGCAATGAAAGGGGGAGAATTGAAGATGGCTGGGATTTGATCTGCTTGAGAGAAGGAAATAGAGTATGCTAATCAACAGCTAGAATTCCATCAAGCAATAGATCGGATGATCCTCGTTGATAACGACCATGAGAAGAAGTGTGATAGCTGATCTTGCATGATTTTTTATGCGATTTGAGACTTGTGATGCACAATGAATGGCTAAAAATATTTTTCAAGATATAAGGTCAATTTTAATTTAGATTGACTCCAAAATTGATCAAAAGAAAGCTCTTGATAAGTCCTATAAGAGAAGGACCCCAGGCAGCAGTCCAAGCATTAGTTTTTGCTACAAAATTTTATTTTCTTATTTTTTGTTTTCTTATTTAGATCTTGTATTAGGCTTGGAAAAGAAGGAAAATTATGGAGGAGATGCTTGTGGCAGCGATGCACAGCTAGGCTCCTTCAACCCAGAAAGAAGATGAAGCCTGTAACTAGATTTTTATTTCTCTTTTTGTGCTTAAATCTCATGCAATAAAAATTATGTTTTTTACATATCTTTTGATTTATTTTTTTGATCGAAGTTTTGATCTAACATTCATGACCTGTACCCTCTATCGACGTGCCATTATCTCTAGATACATAAGTGTCTAAAAGAGATAGATCATAGTATGGCGAATTAAATTTCTAATCATGTAATTAATATTAGATTATTTATACTCTAAACGAACGAGCCATGATCTATAGATACGGTTTGTACCTAACAAGAGATAAATTATACTAATACTTAATTTACAAGTATTATTATCATTACAACATAAAAAAATAAAACCTATTTGTATGGTGGATTCACATTCTTGGGTGACTTCTCTTCCTTGCTTCTTAAATTAATCAATTAAGACTTGCTTTCTATCAAATCTGTTATCTTTATTTTAAGCTCTTTCTATAATCAATTCTTGTTTACCTTCTTTCGTGAAATAATTGTCCATGATCCTCGAGGATATGATCTCTACTCATCCTAGCTATAGTAGTGAGTGGATTTTATTTTTGACTGCCTTACGATAAGCGATCAAATTTTGGCACCATTATCGGAGATCTAGGTATGATTATTTTGCAAAAAAAATAGTTTTTAGTTATCGCTCTCTTTAATTTTATTGCCTTCTTTATTTTAGTTGTCTCTTTTTTAAATTTTCTTTTATTCTTGTTAGCATATATGAAAAAAATTACTTTCCTTCTTTTCACAAGTTAACTCCTAACCTAATTAACCTTCTTTTTTAATTAAACTACCTTAAATAATCCAAAAAAAAAGGGACATCTTTCCATAACATAATTAATTTAAAGAAATAAATAATAAACCTTAAAAACTTTCTAACTTTTCTTGGATACCTTATTTTATTTGTATTGCATTCCCATAAAATATCTTAAGGGCATAAACTCTTAAGTTGAGGATTTCATCATCCTTCCTTAATCCATAAACCACCACCCTTCATACTGCATAATCTAAATCTTTAATCTAAAATCAATTAGATGTTGGTCTTAGAATATTCGAGCTCATTAGGACAAGGCATCCGGAAGAATTGGACCGGATCAAGATTAGCTAGTTAGCTGGTATCTAAGAAAGGGATTCAAGGATGGTGCAATTTTGAAGGAAGGTAGTTTTTAATTGATTCTGTTGACTGACCTAGCTAATTTATTTGGTGTCAAAGGAGAGCAACGGGGAGAACCCCACTGACTTTATCCTTACCTGGCTAGTCGGTTAATTAGTCTTTGACTTGGAGGGCTCCAAGGTGGTCTTGGCAGTTAGGATCTATTTAGAGATAGGTTAACCCTAGATAGAGAGTCCATTGTTTGTCAACTTGTTTGCCAATGAAATTCAAATCTAATTAAAATACTCCTCTCTATCATCTCTAGATTTAGGACTCTTTAGGTCTCTTCTTTAAAATTCATTTCTCATCTATCATTTCTCTTCTCCTCTCTTCTTCCAAAAATGTTTTTTAAAAAAATTAAAATTGTAACTTGATAAAGGGAGTCTAGTCGACTAGTGAGAATAGACCCTATCCTTAACCAAGAAAACTTAAAGTTAACTATGGAGAAAATTGGGCATCTTCCAAGCCTGAGAGATTATTGCTACTCGATTAGATGTGCCCAACCATCTTGCATTTGATTACCTCAAACTAATGCTACCAATTTCGAGATTAAACCTTAAATTATCAATATGCTCCCTAAATTTACCAGAATTGAGGATGCATATATTTTCATTAGAGAATTTGAGAAAGTATATGATACTATGAGAATACATGAACTCTTGGAAGATGCAATTAAACTTAGGCCGATTAATTTTGTCCTCAAGAAAAACACCAAGAAATGGATGTATAGTTTGCCTACCTAGTCAATCACAATATGGAAGGGCTTTGTTAAAATATTCTTGAGAAAGTTCTTTCCACACCATGAAATAGCCAAGTTAAGAAATGAGATTATCCAATTTTATCAATTAAGGGGAGAGCCTTTCTGCAAATGCCTAGACTGCTTTAAGAACCCTTTGAGCCAGTATCCACACCATAGGATAGAGACTTGGACGATATGCCAAACCTTTTATGAAGGTCTAAATCCAAATTCTAGAACCATGCTTGAATCAATGTATCAGGACAATTTCATTCAAAAACCACCTAATGAAGCTTGACAATTTCTAGAGGACTTCGTAGAAAATAGTCTATAGTGGGAAGGAACTAGGAAACCTGAAAACACACCATCAAAAGATGGTATATACTTAATCTCAACATCTATAACTGAAGAGACTAAAATGGCATCCTTGATTCGTACGATAGAGCAAGTCTTGAAACTCAGGGGACAGGCTCTTATAAATCAAGTGAACCAAGTGTCCGTGCTTGTATGTAATAGATGCGATGATCTAGAACATGTAGTAGAAGAGTATCCTCATTCCATGATACAAACTGAAAATGGTTATGTATAGGTAAACGCAACTTATCAAAGACCTACTAATAACCCCTATACACCAACCTACAATCCAGGATGGAGGAACCATCTAAATTTTTTCTAGTCGCAAGGTCCTAATATAGGTGGTCCCAACTTCAACCAACCTAATCTAAGATCCAATCTTATAGGAAATAACCCACCAATCAATGATAACCAAAAATGATTTAGTTTTCTAAGAAAGCCTTAGAAACTCTAGCTAAATCCCAAGCTAATACCTATGCCACAATTAATAGAACCAATGCTTCCTTTAATAACTTTATGCAGACCACGAGTCAATAGTTACCTTCCAACACTTAGGCTATAGCTTGTTTAGAGATATAATTAGGTCAATTAGCCATAACTATGAGGGAAAGGGAAAAGAATAAACTACCGAGTCAGCCCGAGGCTAACCTTAGAATTCTAAATAATCAATGACCATAATAAGAAATCCAAATTAACCAATTGAATGCTATCCATACGTTAAGGACTAAAAAGTAAATAGATAACTAGGTGGGTGCATCTAAAAAAGAAGAATTAGAAGCCCACCCTCTGAATAACTGATTAAGCAAACCCAGCCCAAAACACCTAAGGCATCAAAACTTTATGTAACACCCAACCTACCAAGTAAGCCCTTGCTAGAATATGATGAACAAATACCAAGGTTGTAGCACCATTCCCAAATAGATTTAAGCCCAACCAAAATTTAGCCCAATTAGATAAGATTTTGGAGGTCTTTAAACAAGTTAAAATAAATATTCCTTTAAGGATTTGATCCAACAGGTCCCAGCTTATGCTAAATTCTTTAAAAAACTATGTACCAAGAAGAAGACCACCAATATACCTAAGAAAGCCTTCCTAGTAGCTAGTATGAGCCCTTACCTATCAAAATATATACTAGTAAAAGACAAAAATCCAGAGTCACCCACTATTTTATGCATTATAGGGAACACCCTCAACAATAGGGCTCTACTAGACTTAGGGACGAGTGTCAATATATTACCGTATTTATTATACGAGCAAATAGGGCTGGGAGAACTAAAACCTACAAGAATGACCGTAACTGGTAGATTGATCTTTAAAAGTGCTAAGGGGAATAGTAGAAGATATACTGATTAAAGTTAGTAACTTTATTTATCCAGTAGATTTTGTGATTCTAGAAACCAAACTGGTAACAAATCCAAAGAGTCAAATCCCAGTTATTCTAGGTAAACCATTTTTGGCCATAGCTAATGCCCAAATCAATTACTAAAAAGGGTTAATGAAACTCTCCTTTGGCAACATGTTAATAGATTTGAATATTTTTAATTTCACCAATAGAAATCAAACAAGTGACTTGAGCTGCATTCAGGATAATGTCTATGATCCTATTGACCTTAGAGATAAAGAGCTCGACCTGAAACTCTGGATGAGCCAAGATGATGAAGAGGTTAACGAGGTTGCTACAATTAATAAAAAATCAAGATGGAAATCTCTAATTGAACCACGTGAGACAATGGCCAGACCATTACCCAAACCATCAGTCGAGGAAGCATCTAAACTAGAACTAAAACCACTTTCTAAGCACCTGAAATATGCATACCTAGATCCTTCAGAAATCCCATCAGTAATCATTTCAGTAAACCTAGACTCCATATGAGAGGGAGAATTATTAAATGTTCTTAGAGAAAATAGGGAGGCTTTAGGATGGACCATGGCTAATATTAAGGGGATAAACCCCTTCTTGTTCAACATAGGATTCATCTAGGGGAGGAAGCCAAGCCTCCAAGAGACCCCCAAAGGAGACAACCCAGCCATAAAAGAGGTAGTATAGAAAGAAATTATAAAACTCCTTGACAATGATATAATTTATCCGATTTCAGATAGTTCTTGGATAAGTCCTGTGCAAGTGGTACCCAAGAAGTCAGGAATTACTGTTATCTAAAATGGTAACAAAGAAGTGGTCCCAACTAGAATTCAAACTGAATGGAAGGTTTACATTGACTATAGAAAATTAAATGCAGCAACTTGGAAGGACAATTTTCTCCTGTCCTTTATAGACCAAATGCTTGAATGATTAACTGGGCATAACTTTTATCACTTTATGGATGGATACTTTGGTTACAATCAATTTCTTATAGCCTTAGAAGATCAAGAAAAGATGGCATTCATCTGTCCATATGGAACCTTCACCTACAGAAGTATGTCCTTTGGCTTAAGTAATGCACCATCCACTTTTTAAAGGTACATGATTAACATTTTCTTAGACATGATCAAATAGTTTCTTGAAATTTTCATGGATAACTTTTTCATCTTTGGGTCTATATTTTATGGATGCTTATATCACCTCAGACTAGTTTTGGAGAGATTTAAGGAAAAACATCTAGTATTAAATAAAAAAAGTATCAATTCATGGTGAAGGAAGGCAAAGTCCTCGGCCATGTGATTTCAAAAAGGATTTAGGAGTAGATAAAGCCAAGGTAGATTTGATTACAAATCTTCCCCCATCTAAATCAGTCAAAGAAATTAGATTATTCGTTGGACATACAGGATTTTATAGGAGATTTATCAAAAATTTTAGTAAAGTGGCTCGACAATTAACTAACCTATTATCCAAAGAAGTTAAATTTGACTTTACATCTGAATGTTTTGAGTGTTTTGAATATTTAAAGAAAGAGTTAATTTTAGTCCTAATTATTCACCCATCTATATAAACTCAACCTTTTGAGCTCATGTGTGATACATCTGATCATGCCAGGAATGGTCCCAGGTCAAGGAATTGATAACCTACCTCGAATAATTTACTATGCTAGTAAGGCCTTAAATGATGCACAACTCAACTACTCAACTACTGAAAAGGAATTTTTAGCTATGATATTTGTATTAGAAAAATTTAGGTATTATTTAATAGGGTCTCACATAATTATCTCTATTAATCACTTAGCCATTAGGCATCTTCTTTTAAAGAAAGATTCCAAGGTATGCATAATTAGATGGATCCTACTCTTACAAGAATTCGACCTAGAGATCTGGGATAAAAATGATACTAAAAATATAGTAGCTGATCATCTATTTAGATTAGCGATCATATCCACTGAAGAATTACCTGTCAATGAATCCTGTCCTTTCTTAATGAATAACTTATATCTGTTGCCATAAAACTATGATACACTAATATAGTTAATTATTTGGCCACTGGTAAAATTTTAATGCATTGGAATACTCAGGACAAAAATCAATTTTTTTCTAAGTGAAGTACTTTATTTAGGATGATCCATATTTATTTAAAAAATATCCTGACCTAATTATAAGAAGATGAATCTTGGACCAAGAAGTTAGGAGCATATTATCCTTTTGCCATAACCAAGCTTGTAGTGGTTATTTTTGAGCTAAAAAGATAGCTGCTCCAATATGGATTCTATTGGCCTAATCTATTTAAAGATGCTTATGAATATTGCAAAAGTTATGTTAGATGCTAGCAAATAGGCTGGATCATGAAGAGAGATATGGTACCTATGAATCCAATCCTGATTATAGAAATTTTTGATGTATGAAAAATTGACTTTATTGGATCATTTCCAAAATCTTTTGGAAATGGGTATATTTTAGTAACCATAGATTATATCTCTAAGTGGGTAGAGGTAATACCTTGTAAAACCAATTATAACAAAATTATTGTGAAATTTCTTAAGAAACATATCCTTTTTTGTTTGGTATTCCAAGGGCTATCATTAATGATATCGAGTACACTTCTATAATTGATCCTTTGCATCACTGATGAAAAAGTATAATATTATCCATAAAATGCCACATCCTATTACCCGCAAACAAGTAGGCAAGTAGAAGTTTTCAATTGTCAGATCAAACATATCCTAGAGAAGATTGTGAGCTCCAATAAAAAAAATTGGTCATTGAAGCTAGTGGATGCACTATGGTTATATCGCACTGCTTTCAAGACTAACTTAGGAATGTCTCCATATAGGCTTGTATTTGATAAGGCATGTAACTTGCCAGTAGAACTACAATATAGGGTGACGTGGGCTATAAGATAACTGAACATAAATTTGGATGTAGCCAGAGACTAGAGGAAACTACAGGTGGATGAACTTAACGAGATTAGGAATGAAGCATACGAGAATGTAAAAATTTATAAGAAAAGAACTAAAGCCTTTCATGACCAAGCTGTTTTTAAAAAATCTTTTACTCGTAGATAAAAAGTCCTCTTATACAATTTAAGGCTTCATCTATTTCTAGAAAAATTGAGATCTGGATGGATCAGACCTTACATAGTGAAAGAAATCTTCTCATATGGAGCTATAGAAATTGAAAATCTAAGTAATGGTGCGACCATTAAAGTTTATGGATAATGCCTAAAACCATTCTTGGAATTAGCCACTAAAGAAGTTTAGGAGGCTATGACTTTACATGAACCAGAGTAGCCATGATGTCTGGTTGAAGATGTTAAATTTAGTACTTTTGGGGAGGCAACCCAATTTTTTTTTATTTTGCCGACTTTTGTTTTAGTGATTTTTATTTTAGCAATAAGAGATTACTCTGCATGGAAGCACCTATCAATGAATGAGCATATTTAGTCCATGTGGTATCTCTCCTTATTTTTCATATCTTTATTTTTCCTTATTTCATCGAGGATATTCGAAATTAAGTTGGGAGTAAGGAAAACTTTTTGATTTTTTTTTTAAAAAAATTTGGAACATTTTTGAAAATATTCTGGAAATCTTTGAAAAATTCTCAATAAATTATGTACCATGAAAAAAAATCTTGTGCAAAATAGACTAAGAACAAGTAATAGAGTTAGAAAGTATTTTGTTAACGACTGTAGAGAGTCAAGGGATAGACTAGTTGGTCAGATTTTTGTAATCTACTTAGATCATTTAAAGGCTATTAGCACTTCTATTGCATATGCACACTGACGAGACAAATTTGGTGTTGATTGTAATAGCCAACTAAGGATTCAGTTATAACTAAACATTGATAATTAATATATATCTTAATTTAAAAAATTGAATTTGAGAAAAGAGCTACTTACTTGAAATAAATAAAATATAAAATAATTTAATCAAAATAAAATAATTTTTGAGTACTCCTTACTAAGTAACTAGGTCCTTCGTCAAAGCAAGCATTATGGTTTGCATCAAAAAATGAGGAGCGCAAGGAAACTCGTAAAGCTAGCCCTAATTCATAGCTTGTTTGATTCGAGCAAGTAAGCCTGAGAGGTATTATATACCTAGTACCCTAAAGTTATTTGATTTGGGAGTCATTGGCTGAAAACTTGTTATATGGATCAAATAGAAAGCTTAAGGGGTTAAGACATTAGCAATACAATACAAAAAAGAATATCAAGCAGTATAAAAGCTACCTTAATTATGTGCTTAATTTATGGGTGCATAGAAAGTTGATCAAAGTAGGCGATAAGAGAAGATATGATTATGCTTTACAAGCTAGTACTAAAATGCTAAGTTAGTTATCATGAGCACAAATGCCACTACAAGAAATAGGGCCATTTCCGAGAGAAAAAGTAAAAAATCCATCAAAAATTTATATTTCTGATGGATTTTTGATAGAAACATGGTCGTCAGAAAAACCATCTTCGAAAAATATTTTTGAGGGATTTTTCCAAGGAAATTTATTTTTCGAGGGAATTTGTGATGGAATTTTTTCCTTGGAAATTTCTGATAGATTCTCCGAGGAAAATTCTCCGAGGGATTTGTCGAGGAAATATTTCTGAGAGATTTTCCAAGAGAATATTATTAGGAGATTTTTTAAGGGAACATCTCTGAGAGATTTTTCGAGGAAACACCTCCGAGGGATTTTCCAAGGAATAATTTTTGATGGATTTTTCGAGGGAACATTTCCGAGAGATTTTTTGAGAGAACATCTTCGAGGGATTTTTCGAGAGATTTTTTGAGGAATAAATTTTGAGGAATTTTTCGAGATACATCTTCGAGGGGTTTTCTAAGGGATTTTTTGAGGAATAATTTTCGAGGGATTTTCTCGAGGGAACTGAAGGTGAAACATAGCCGGCAGAAGGAATGTATTTTAAAACTATTTTAAAATGAACACGATGGAAGGGATGGAAGGCTTGGTAGATCGATCAAACGATCTACCAATCTGCCTGCAACAGGATCTAGTATAATGATATAGCATTCAATAAACATCAAAAACAAGATAAAACTTAAAGATATAAAGATACCTTACCGTCATACCTTTGTGGATGCAATGGCGGTGCTCCAAGGATGGTTCTCTTGAGCCACATACGTGTCTGACCTCTACAGGTAGTTCACACCGGGGCTCGACTCTGACCAACTCCCTCGGAGTACTAGCTCTTCGAGATCCTTGAAGCCGATCTTCTTCTAGTGGGAAGACAAGGAGGAGCTGTGGAACCCTTCGTAAGAAACTCTCTTTCCAAGACCTAGCTTGAATGCTAAGTTTCTCACACCCAATCCCAAAAACCTCACAAACCCTTTTCCCTCTTTTTCTCTTGTGGTGTGGAGACCTTGTAACCAGCCAACAAAACAAAACAAAGAACAAGAAGCGCCAAAGCCCTATAGAATAACCTTTATTTATAGGGGCAGCCATGAGAGGAAGAAAGAGGAAGGAGGAGTGATTGGGGGAGAAGGTCAAGGGCCATACCAAATGGGTCCAAGCTAAAAAAAAGCAAGTATGACTATCATATCAAGAAAGCTTGGAGCCAAAAATATCCAAAAATCAAAATTTGAATTCAAAATTCAAAGTCAAATCTTTCCAGAAATTCTTCTCGTTACAGCAAGTGCCGACTCATGCAAAATCATCAAGTGTCGATACTTTCCAAGTGTCGACTCAAGCAAGTGTCGACACTTGGAACATGGTCAATCATATTGACCTCCGGTGATGGCAAATGATTCTCAATCATTGATCAGCCTTAAGATCAGATAGAAATCCCTATGGTGTGTGATCCCATAGGTTCGAACACTAAGCCGGTAGCACTGGAACACTTCCAGTACCAATCAAAGTCCTCATCTAGTAACGATACTCGATATCCGGATAGGTCGAAGATGTAGAGCACCTCTCTAGAACCTCTGGTATATGGTTACCGCATAATTTATCCCTTTGACCTCATAATGCTCAGGATGACCTAGGGTTCGACTGCCAACCCTAATTTAGTTTATCCAGATTATGTCTCAACTTTACAAGTTCTGTGACTCCTCACATGAACTACCTTGGCCAAGGTTTGCTAAATTGAGACACAATGAGTCATTTACTCCAAACTATTTGGAGGGATCAATTCTATCTTGATCCACCACCGCTCCACAAGTACTTAACTGCACCCATAAACCTTTCATCACTGGATTATAAATCCAGGTGGTCCAGCACCAAAGTACAGTGAGTTGCTTGCAAGCTACCATGGTGACCTCAGGTCTGAGGGACACATTTACCCATATCCCTTCATGAGCAACCCTTTGGCAGAAGGGAGCTCCGCAGATGGTCACGTTCAGTGAGATGTCATACATTTCACTTGCATGTCACACCAGTATCTCCACACTCCTTGGTTAAGAGGACAACCAACAAATATGATATACAACAACTTACACTTGATACATTGTCATCCTATAACAATGTATCATTTGGTTGTGAACTAGTTTAAAAACTACTTGATATATCATCTCTATATCAAATAATATAGTTCTAAGGACTCCATCATACAAGAGTTCATTTCAGGAAAATATAAATATGATGAACAGCCAAAAGAATAACTTTTATTCATTAAAAATTTATATACAATTACAAAATGGCACAACCGTCTACATCCTAGACGATTGGCTTTGGAACATAATTCCTAACAACTCCCACTTGGACTAAAACCAATCAGTACATAATCTCATTCCCATTTTCCATTAACAACTGTCGAACTCTTGAATTCTGACGGCTTTAGTGAAGGGGTCAGCCAGGTTTTCCTTTCCATCAATTTTTTGAAGGTCAATGTCACCTCGTTCCATGATCTCTCGCACAAGATGATAGCACCACAGAATGTGCTTTGTACGATGATGAGACTTCGACTCTTTGGCTTGAGCAATGGCTCCAATGCTGTCACAATACACTGAAATAGGACCATCCAGGAAAGGTGCCACTCCCAGCTCGCCAAGAAACTTTTGCAACCACATTACTTCCTTTGCTGTATCCGATACTGTAATGTACTATGCTTCGCATACTGAGTCTACCATAGTAGGCTGTTTGAAACTTTTTCAGCATATCGCACCTCCATTAAGGGTGAAGACATATCTTGACACACTCTTACTATCATCCTTATTTGATTAGAAACTGAAGTCAGTATACCCACAAGTTTCAAGTCGGTTCTCCATAAATCAGCCATTGGTCCTTAGTATTTCGTAAATACTTCAGGATGGTCTTTACCACTTTCCAATAAGCTTCACCTGGGTCAGACTAGTACCTGTTCACTATTCCTAGTGAGTATGCCATGTCTGGTCTAGTACATGTCATAGCATACATGATAGAATCCACTATCGAAGCATATGGAATTCTGCTCATACACTCTCTCTCCTCAGGAGTTGTCGCACAATTCTCTTTGGAAAGAGCAATTCCAGTCCTTTCGAGAGATAGCCTTTCTTAGATTTTTTCATGCTGAACCATTTCCGCACAGTGTCAATGTACGTAGACTGGGACAGTCCTAGAAGTCTCTTAGATCTATCTTTATAGATCTTCATATCCAGTATGTAAGAGGCTTCACCTAAGTCCTTCATAGAGAACAAAGATGACAACCAGACATTTATCCCTTGTAGTGCTGGGATGTCATTTCCAATTAAGAGAATGTCATCCACATACAACATAAGGAACACAATCTCATAACCATTAGCCCACTTGTAAATGCAAGGTTCTTCTCCGTTCCTAACGAAGCCATATGATTTGATACACTTATCAAATCGTATGTTCCAACTTCGTAATGCTTGTTTCAGTCCATAGATAGACCTTTGTAGCTTGCACACCTTTGACTCATCTGTGGATGTGAACCTTTTAGGTTGTATCATATATACCTCCTCTTCCAACTCACCATTCAGGAAAGCTGTTCGGACATCTATTTGCCAGATTTCATAGTCAAAGTGTGCCGCTAAAGCAAGCATGATCTGAATGGACTTGAGCATTGCCACAGGAGAGAACGTCTCGCATAGTCAATACCATAACGTTGACGATATCCTTTGGAAACCAGACGGGCTTTATAGGTCTCCACCTGCCCGTCTGCACCCCTTTTCCTCTTGAAAATCTATTTACATCCAATAGATTTTATCCCTTCAAGCGGATCAACCAATGTCCATACATTATTGATTTTCATGGATTCCATTTCGGATTGCATGGCTCTTAGCCATTTCTCAAAGTCGGACCTCTACATCGCACCATATAGGTGATCGGATCCTCATTGTTCTCATCGAGTTCAATGGGATCACCGTCCCGAACCAAAAAATCATAGTATCTGTCCGGTCAACTCGGTACCCTACCGGATCTCCTTAATGGTTCCTGTGTGGGCTCTGGGTGTGATCTAATCACAAATGATTCTATGTTGTCCCTTAAGTGTGTCGGTTATTCTACTTGTTGAACTTCACTAAGTTCAATCTTAGCGGCTACAGTTCCTTCACCAAGAAACTCATTTTTCAAAAAGATAGCCCTAAGATTGACGAACAATTTTTGTTCCTTAGCCAAGTAGAAGTAATATCCCTTAGACTCTTTTGGATACCCAACAAATAGGCAGCAGTCAGACCTAGGTCCAAGTTTATCCATTTCCAAACGTTTTACATAAGATGGGCAACCCCAGATTCGAAGGTGTGAGAGTGTCGGCTTACGTCCAGTCCATATCTCATATGGGGTTTTGTTAATGGATTTACTCGGAGCCCTATTCAAAAGATAACAGGCTGATTCTAAAGCATATCCTCAAAAGGATACCGGTAGAGAAGCAAAGCCCATCATGGATCGAACCATGTCTATCAGGGTTCGATTCCTCCTTTCAGACACTCCATTTAACTGAGGTGTCCCTGGAGGTGTCCACTGAGAGAGAATCCCATTCTCCCGAGATATGTCAGAAACTTCCCGGAAAGATATTCACCATTTCGATCTGATTGAAGGGTTTTGATACATCTTCCAATTTATTTTTCTACTTCATTACGATATCATTTGAATATTTCAAACGACTCAGATTTATGTCTCATCAAGAAGACATAACCGTACCTCGAAAGGTCATCTGTAAATATAATAAAATAATTGTACCCATCTCAGGTACTAATATTCATGGGTTCGCATATATCAGTATGTACTAGACTTAGAATTTTTTTTGCTCATTCACCTTTTCTAGTAAAAGATGATTTTGTCATCTTTCCAAGAAGACAGGACTCACAGGTTGGAAGTGAACCACTTTCATTAATATCGAGGAGACCCTCGCACTTCAACCTGTTTATCCTATTCTTGTTAATATGACCTAGCCTATAATGCCATAGATATGTATCGCTGATATTATCTATCCTAGGGAGTTTGCTAGACGTGTACACTACACTAACAGGTCATGATAGTACATAAATACTATTATTCATATATCCATTCATTATAATAGAACCATTCCAAATGATTTTGCAAATATCATTCTTTATTGATAGTTCATAACCATACATGGCCAATTGGCCTACAAAAATGATATTTAAAATAAAAGATGAATAGTAATGACACTCATTCAAAATGATTGTATAAGACTCGAAAACTAGTTTGAGGACTCCCAACGCCAGGACTGGAACTTGGCTTCCTTTTTCCACGTTCAAGAATCTCTCGCCATCCTCGAATATTCTACTAACTTGAAGTCCCTGTAAAGAATTGCCAATATAAATTGGACTTCATGTATCCAATACCCAGTTAGTAGTATCGCAGATAGAGAAACTACAAGGTGCTATCATATAAATACCTTGTCCAGTACCTTCTGGTTGCTTCCTCTTCTTGGACTTGTTCGGGTCAAGGGATGCAATGTAAAGAGGATAGTTCCTCTTCCTATGTCCCCACTTCTTGCAGAAGAAGCACTCTACTTGGCTCTTATCAGCCTTCTCCTTCTTGGCCTGACTGAACCTAGAAGCATTTTACACCTGTTTCCCTTTACTTTTCTTTTTCCCTTTCTTAAAGGGATGACGCCCTGCTGAAGATCCTCCCACTAGATTTACCACCCCTTTGTTCAGATGGTGGTCTTTCTCATAAGTCTGCAGCAACCCCAATAGACCGTGATAGTTAACTGCAGGTTTATTTATTCTATAATGATCGAGAAAATCTAGATAGGAAGAGGGCAAGGAATTCAGAATCGCATCCTTTTCGAGCTGTTCATGCAAGGGACATCCAAGCTTGCCCAGGTACTCAATCATCTCGATCATGTACAATACATGATCAATGACTGAGGCCCCATCACATATCCGTGCATTGTAGATAGCACAGGAGACCCTATACCTCTCAACATCATCTGGTGTGTCAAAAGACTCCTTCAACCTTTGAAGGATTTCTTCAGGCTGGGCTTCATTGAACTTGTGACTGAACTCGTCGTTCATCGTTGCTAACGTAATGCATTGGATAGTGGTCCTGTCAGAGAACTGATGCGTGTCGTAATGCACCGATTTAGAACCTTAATTCCACTACTCTAAAGGGTAGAATAGCGGGAGTAAGGGTCGATCCCACAGAGACTTTGGGGTTATCTTGAAAAAGTATTTTCTTTTGACTTAAAATAAACTAAAATAAACTAGACTAATGCAAGAATTAAATGCAAATAATAAATCTGTGAAAATAATTTAGATATGACCTATCTCAAGAGTACGGCCCGTATCCTTGGATCACGGCCCGTCCCTTAGGTATAGGTCAGTCAAAACTAATTCACTACAACTTACCTTAAACGCTAATCCAACATGACTCCAGCATGACTAAAATAAAAATAAGCAGACATGGATTAATATAAAACAAATAAATTTTATTGCATAAAAATTGGAGTACAGAGAAAATAAAAGTAAGGGAACAAGGGTCCCTTTCTCCCTTTTTATCCGACTCTGACTCTCTGTCACAGCAACAGGTGGAACTACGGATAGCAAGTGGAACCTCCCAAAAATTCCTCCTCTCCCGTAGAAAAGAATCACCGAGGTATTTATAGCTGAAAAATACTGTGTCGGGTCCGTGTGGAAAGCGCGGTGATTTCTTCATCTCAATCCGATCTCCTTATCTGATTTTTTTACGATCATCCCCATCTCAAAAATTAAATTCAAAAATTCTATCGCACAATCCCGCGTCCATCCAGCGTCGTCCGACATTTCTTCTCGTTCCGATGCTTCCTTGTTTTCGGACATCCCGGTCTGAACGACGGTGACAAGGGCAGACGGCACTGCGGGCAGAGAGGCGCGGCTGGGGTGGAGAGCTCGGCGGACAAGCAGCATGGCGGACGGCGGCGGAGAGGCAGCTCGCGTGCGGCTGGACGGCAGCAGGCTGAACGGCTGGGCGGTTGGGCGGCTCGCGAAGGGGCGGAGGCGTGCGGACGGTGGCGTGGCCGTGGGCGGCTGGACGCGGCTGGGCGTGGGCGGAGGCGCTGCGCACGGCAGCGGGCGGCTGGGCGTGGGCGGCTAGGCGGCGTCGCGGCCTGCGGACGGCGGCTGCTTGGGCGGAGGGTGTCTTCCGGCGGCGTGCGGCGCAGGGGCGGACACAGAGGGCGGACTTCGGCTGGGCGGCAGCAGGCTGGAGCTCGGCGGGCGGCGCGGCGTGCTTGGGCGGAGGGCGGAGATGGCTGGGCGTGGGCGGAGGGCGCGACGGCTTCGGCGTGGCCGTGGGTGGCGGCGTGGCCGTGGGCGGCGGCGCGGCCGGCTTCGGGCACGGACAGACGGTGGGCGGCTTCGGGCTTGGGCAGAGCCGACTTCCGGCCATTTTTCCGGCCGAACGGGAGCTCTTCGACCGACGGGAAAGTTGCCGGTGGCTTCGACGGTGCCAGGGAAAGCTCTCCGGCGAGTTTCGGCGCGATCGGAGCACGGTGGTCCACGGCTCCGCCCGTGGACCGGCAGCAATGGCTGCCGTGGACCAGCAGCCCATACGGTGGACCACTGAGCCGGTCCACTGTGAGCCAAACAAAAGTTTTTAAGGGCGCTCCAAAATTCGTGCGGCTCTGAAATCCGTGCTAAAACCTTCTAAAATCCATTTCGGGCCCGTTTGAAGTCCAAATTACATTCCGTTTGCGTCGTTGGACTCCTAAAATCAAGATCTACACGTTTATGGAGTCAATTCCTGCAAAGTATCACAAAAAGTATTAATTTTAATCAAATAAAGTTGGATTAATTTTCATTATTCTAATGTCTAACACACCCCCCAACTTAAACTTTGCTCGTCCTCGAGTAAAGGAAATGGATGAGTCTTGTGTACTAAGATGGTCCATGAAATGAAGATTATCGTACTAACCCTAAAATCAAAGGATACATGGTTAGACTATTGAAAAGGTACTTCATTGGATTACCAATTCCACCCATTTAGTAGTAGAATAAAGTCCATAGAAGTTTTAAGAGTTTTTTCGTTCCCAACTTTCTATCTCACTATCTAAATCTTCCAACTTAGTTTGGTTTTGGTGCAATATTTATTTAGTCCCCTTTTTTTTTTTTTTTTTTTTTTTTTTTTTTTGATTAATGTAAAGTCAGTGCAATGTCCTGACACCTTGCTTTCTAATTAACCCTTGTAGCGAGCTTTAATCCAATGACTCCCAAACCGGTTGGCTTTAGGGCATTAGGTGTAAAACACCCCTCGGGCTTACTGACTCGAGTTAAAAAGGCTAAGTCAAGACTAACTTTACGAAAGATTTCGTTACATCCTCACCTTTTGACGCGAACAACAACGCTTACTTAGGCGAAGGGGCCCGGTTACTCAGTGAGAGATGCTAAAAATCCTCAGAATTTTTTTAACTGGGGACTTTTTATAATGCCTATACCAAAATAAGTAAGATTCATTATTAAGATCAATAGGCCGAAGGGTCTGGAATTACTCTTCTAAAATTTTCTGGACTACACTCTACCACTTATAGAGTTTTCTTGATAAATTATCCCTCAGTATCTCTAAAATTTTCTAAACCATTAATCACTCATCATTTAGTGAGCTTGATTATTTTCAATTCGAGACAAATTTTTGTACACAAAACTGATTAAAATTTTACTCGAGGATTTGATTTAATTAATTACCTCACCCCCCAACTTAATTTCCATTGTCCCTAATGGAAGAGAATATGAATAACTAAATGGCGTGGAAGGATACAACCTGGTAGGGTATGGAATTAGACGTCCTTGTATCACCATGTTCCCGCAATCTTCTTTTATTACTCCATTTATTCTAAAAATAAAGAACTAGAAGTTAAAATCTTAAAGCAAAAACTAAGGAAAGAGCTGGGCTGCCTCCCAGTAGCGCTAAGTTTATAGTCTTCAGCCAGACTAAGTCCAAGGAGAAATGGTGCTAAACTTGGGTGGCTCTAACAAAGCATTCACTTCTTTTGTATATTCTTCAACATCAAAATCATCAGTTCCAAAATATGTCAAACATGCTTGCAAGGGATCCAAATCAAGCAATACAGGAAGATTCCTATTTATTACTTCTTCAATAATGTTTACTTCATCATGATCATAAGAGGGTGGTCCTTGGCATGCATTAAAAATATTCAACCGCATTTTCTTATTCCCAAAAGAGACGTCCATAACCCCTGTTCTGCAATTTATGCAAGCATTAGCGGTAGCTAGGAAAGGTCGTCCAAGAATGATAGGTATCTGACTAGGGTTACCGCTAGATTCCATGTCCAAAACAAGAAAATCAACCGGGAAGTAGAACTCATCTACTTTTACCAACACATCCTCGAGCATTCCACGGGGTGCCTTGACGGATCGATCAGCTAACTGTAAGGTCACCGTCGTGGGTTTTAATTCTCCGAATTTAAACAGATCATACACTGATCCTGGGAGAAGGTTTACACTCGCACCTAAATCTAACAAGGCTTTCTTGATTGTAAGGTCCCCTATGACACAAGAGATAATTGGGGTACCTGGGTCTTTGAGTTTAGGTGGAGCTATTTGCTGAAAAACTGAGCTGGCTTGCTCAGTTAAGAGGATTTTCTTAGGGATATGTGCCTTAGATTTTCGTTTTTGAGTGCACAAATCCTTAAGAAATTTGGCATACGCCGGTACTTGCTTGATGGCATCGAGGAGAGGTAAATTGATTTGAACTTGCTTGAATAATTCAAGCATCTCATTCATTTTTAAATTTGTCTTATCCAATGGTAAAGGTGACTCCAAAGCACTAGGGAATGGAGCCTTAGGTAAGGGTGCTTTACCAATGGATTCCTTCTCCTCTTCATTCTTTTTCTCTGGCTCTACTTCTTGGGTCGGGTCAGGTTGATCTAATGTTTTTCCACTTCTTAAGGTGATAACAGATTTAGCGTGTTCAGGAAAATTTTCAGGTCCAGTGGAACTCTCAGTCATGTATTGACCCTTGGGGTTGATAATGGGCTGGCTAGGCAACTTACCCTCTTCTCTCCGATTGAAAGCTGTAGCTAGCTGAACTATCTGAGTCTCTAGCTTGGCAATGGATTGGGTATGGGAGTGAAGGATTTGGGTATTCATGTTCAGCCCCTCCTTCAAAGTTTGAAGGATCTTTTCTTGAAAGGAAGGATCAAGATTGCTTGGCGGAGGTTGTGGAGGCTGTGGGGCATTTTGATATTGAGGAAATTGCATGCTTTGAAATTTGGTCTCCTGATTATTTGGCCTAACAGAAAAATTGATTCCGGATTGGGGTTTCCAAGAAAAATTCGGGTGATTGCGCCAGCCAGGATTGTATGTGTTCGAATAAGGATCGTTTCCTGGTCTAGGAGCCATTCGGGTTTGAGCTTGATGAGCTTGCTCCTGAAGAAGCTCAGGAAATTGATAAGCTGATGGACAATCACCTAAGGTGTGGGTGGAACTCGAGCAGATAATACAAACTTCATGAGTAGGATGAGATGAGGAGGAATTATTTCCAGCTTGCAAAAGTTGGTCGAGCTTCTGAGATAGCTCATCAACCTTGCTGTAGATGTCTACAGCACGACCAACTTCATACATACCTCCTCTCTTAGGTTCTACAGGTCCTGTGGGAGGATCTCTACGGGCAGCTGACATATGATGTAGAGAATTTTCACTTAACGTTTCAAACAACTGCCATGCCTCATGTTCATTTTTGAGCATGAACGTTCCTCCACATGAGGCATCCACCATTTGCCGGTGCCTTTCTGACAAACCGTCATAAAAGCACTGGACTAATTGCCATTTGGGGATGGCATGGTGAGGACATTTTCTAATTAGCTCTTTCAATCTCTCCCAGGTTTCATGAAACATTTCTCCATCTAATTGGGAAAAACTAGTAATGGCTTTTCTAATTTGATTCGTCTTTCCTATGGGAAAATATTTCTTAAGGAACTCCCTCTGAAGTTGATCCCAAGTTGAAATTGTCACGGTGTCTAGGGAATTCAACCAATATTTGGCTTTATCTTTCAGAGAAAAAGGGAATAACCTAAGCCTTAAAGCATCATCGGAGAAATTTTGGATCTTAACAGTGGAACAGATTTCTAGAAATTCATCTAGATGTTTATATGGGTCTTCAGTCGCAAGTCCGTAAAAAGAGGGTAACATTTGAATCACACTGGACTTGATTTCGTACTGAATGGCATCTACAGGGGGTACTTGGATACAAGGTGAATAAGTGTATTTTGAAGGAGTGAAGTACTCCTTCAGCGGAGGGTCAATTCCTTGATTAGGATCCATAGTACCTGGGCTGGTTGCTCTACTGGAACCTTCGATTTTCGGATCTAGGGATATATGTTTAGGTTCTCGAAGTCGGCGCCTAGAATATACTAACATACACCCTCCCTCCTAAAGGAAACAGCAATCAAAGATTTTTTAATTTTTTTTAATTGGAAAGTGGAAGAATGAGAAGAGGTCTAAAGGAGAAGTTCCTAAGAGAGTCCTAAAGTGAGAGAAGAAAGTTAATTAATTAATTTTTTTTTTTTTTTTTAATCAAACAAGTAAAACAAATCAAAATCACTATCCTAGGGTTAACCTGGATCTAGACAGCTCCTAACTGATCCAAGGTTACCTTCGAGCACTCCAAGCCCAAGATCAATTAACTGACTTGGCCAGGTAAGTGTAAGGTGGGTGAAGGTTCCCTTATCGCTTGCCTTAGACACCAATTATAAATTGGCCAGGTAAGCGGAACCAACTCACGTCCCTTCGGGCTCTAGTCCCTGAACCACTTTCCTTAGACACCAAGGAATTAAATGATCTGAACCCGGTCCAACTCTAGGGTTTCCTTGTCCTATTGAGCTCGAAATCCTTAGGGTTGACGTCTAATTAATTTTAAAATTAAAGGCTTGGGTCAATGCAGATGCTGGATTGATGATTTGTGGGCTAAGGAAGGGTATTGATCTCCCCACCTTATCTGATTAATGGGTTGTGCCCTTAAGATATATTATGAAATTATGAAATGCAACAGCTAAGGTGTCCAAAAAGTTATAAACAAACAAAATTAAACTTAATTTTTTTTAATTTTGATGATTAAGTATCTGATCCTAATAAATTATGAAATGTCTGTGTAATTTTTTTGGTTTTGCAAAAAAAATAAATTTACCTAAGTGAATCTAAAAAAATAAATTTTTTTTGTGTTCAACCTTTTTGTACCCTAGGACAACCATTCAACATAACCTCCCAGTTATTCCAGGGCAACCTTATGTCAGGGCACTCAAGATCGAAAATTGAAAATTGGAATGTAAAATTTTGAAAATTGAAATTTTTTTTTAGATTTTTAAATTGTTGATTATATTTTTTTTTTTTCAGAATAACGTCGAAAGTCCCCGGCAACGGCGCCAAAAATCTGATGCGTGTCGTAATGCACCGATTTAGAACCTTAATTCCACTACTCTAAAGGGTAGAATAGCGGGAGTAAGGGTCGATCCCACAGAGACTTTGGGGTTATCTTGAAAAAGTATTTTCTTTTGACTTAAAATAAACTAAAATAAACTAGACTAATGCAAGAATTAAATGCAAATAATAAATCTGTGAAAATAATTTAGATATGACCTATCTCAAGAGTACGGTCCGTATCCTTGGATCACGGCCCGTCCCTTAGGTATAGGTCAGTCAAAACTAATTCACTACAACTTACCTTAAACGCTAATCCAACATGACTCCAGCATGACTAAAATAAAAATAAGCAGACATGGATTAATATAAAACAAATAAATTTTATTGCATAAAAATTGGAGTACAGAGAAAATAAAAGTAAGGGAACAAGGATCCCTTTCTCCCTTTTTATCCGACTCTGACTCTCTGTCACAGCAACAGGTGGAACTACGGACAGCAAGTGGAACCTCCCAAAAATTCCTCCTCTCCCGTAGAAAAGAATCACCGAGGTATTTATAGCTGAAAAATACTGTGTCGGGTCCGTGTGGAAAGCGCGGTGATTTCTTCATCTCAATCCGATCTCCTTATCTGATTTTTTTACGATCATCCCCATCTCAAAAATTAAATTCAAAAATTCTATCGCACAATCCCGCGTCCATCCAGCGTCGTCCGACATTTCTTCTCGTTCCGATGCTTCCTTGTTTTCGGACATCCCGGTCTGAACGACGGTGACAAGGGCAGACGGCACTGCGGGCAGAGAGGCGTGGCTGGGGTGGAGAGCTCGGCGGACATGCAGCATGGCGGACGGCGGCGGAGAGGCAGCTCGCGTGCGGCTGGACGGCAGCAGGCTGAACGGCTGGGCGGTTGGGCGGCTCGCGAAGGGGCGGAGGCGTGCGGACGGTGGCGTGGCCGTGGGCGGCTGGACGCGGCTGGGCGTGGGCGGAGGCGCTGCGCACGGCAGCGGGCGGCTGGGCGTGGGCGGCTAGGCGGCGTCACGGCCTGCGGACGGCTGGACGGCGGCTGCTTGGGCGGAGGGCGTCTTCCGGCGGCGTGCGGCGCAGGGGCGGACACGGAGGGCGGACTTCGGCTGGGCGGCAGCAGGCTGGAGCTCGGCGGGCGGCGCGGCGTGCTTGGGCGGAGGGCGGAGACGGCTGGGCGTGGGCGGAGGGCGCGACGGCTTCGGCGTGGCCGTGGGTGGCGGCGTGGCCGTGGGCGGCGGCGCGGCCGGCTTCGGGCACGGACAAACGGTGGGCGGCTTCGGGCTTGGGCAGAGCCGACTTCCGGCCATTTTTCCGGCCGAACGGGAGCTCTTCGACCGACGGGAAAGTTGCCGGTGGCTTCGACGGTGCCAGGGGAAGCTCTCCGGCGAGTTTCGGCGCGATCGGAGCACGGTGGTCCACGGCTCCGCCCGTGGACCGGCAGCAATGGCTGCCGTGGACCAGCAGCCCATACGGTGGACCACTGAGCCGGTCCACCGTGAGCCAAACAAAAGTTTTTAAGGGCGCTCCAAAATTCGTGCGGCTCTGAAATCCGTGCTAAAACCTTCTAAAATCCATTTCGGGCCCGTTTGAAGTCCAAATTACATTCCGTTTGCGTCGTTGGACTCCTAAAATCAAGATCTACACGTTTATGGAGTCAATTCCTGCAAAGTATCACAAAAAGTATTAATTTTAATCAAATAAAGTTGGGTTAATTTTCATTATTCTAATGTCTAACAAGAACCACTTCTGATAAATGTCTCTGACCGAACCCCGAGCATTGGGAGCAGGGGTTTCAGGTGCCGGATCCGATATCACATACAAGATCCGTTCATGCTCCAAGACAATCCTGAACCTTCGATACCAGCTATCGAAGTTGAGACCCTTAAGATTTTCATTATCGAGAAGAGACCGGAGCGACAGGTTGGAAGATATCTGAAAGGAAAACCAAAACTAATTAGTGTATATGAATTATTATCCTATAGACATGGACTTTAGTCAGGCCCTTCCACTATTTTGTTCAGACTGGTAGCCTCTACCTCCAATCCGAGGAATCACTTTGATTCCTAAGTGGGTATTAGAGTCCAATAGACAATACATGAGCCCGACATTGACCGGCCCACCCATGCACATCTAAGGGTAGGTTCTTCAACTAATTACTTCTCAAAGTAACCTCTAGTATTAAGGTTTTATCCCAAGGTGTACTTCAATCGACCTTTGGGCCTCTTATTGAAGGTCTCGGTTAGGCCCAACCATTAACATGACAAAATTCGATACTTCTAACTAACGAATAGTCAAGCCCGACTTTGGCCGGCCCACCTGACCACCGTTAAGAGAGTCGCACTGATCTATCATATTAGGAACCGCAATTCCAATAGCCCTATGAACACCCAATCTTTGGATCTGCCGATGAACACCCAACTATTGGACTCATTACCATCCCACTTAATGGAAGGCTAAGACTCGGTTATCCCCATAACTTCATCTTTTTATGGACATCATAATTTAGAGGGTTTAATCTTATTATGACAAAAGAAGAGATGAGAAGACATGGATCAACCTCCCACTAACTACATCAGCAATCAAGTAGGGTTACTCATAACTAATGATCCATTGGCACCTAAAATTAATCAAGACTGATTAACCTTGGATGACATGGGTTAACACGAGTATGTGAGCTATCTAATCAATTATGATCGACCATATTAGCCAGGTAAGTGAGATCATGGGTTGGGTTTCGTCATTAATCGTCTTGCCTTAGACACCAACCGAGTTGGCCAGGTAAGAGGTAGCCCCAAAGAACCATGATCAAACTGCCAAACTTACATAGACACCAATTGGTTCATCAAAGTCGATTAGACTAGCCTAAAGACTCGGGTTGACCATTGAGCCACAAATTAGGTCCACTTATATCTATGGACTAATCAATCTAACTATTAGAGAGATCTATAGAGAAGAAGTCCTAACTCAACATTTGATTAGAATGATTCTCTACATAGTCCAATGCATCTAAACTTAGGTCTAACCTAATTAAGGACCTAATAGAAGCTAACTCATGATCCTTAAGGCTTATTGAAATGACTTAAAATCTTTGAATCATATTCCTAGAGTTCTTAGTCATTCAAAGTGACTTAATTCTTAATTAAGTTCAATAGCCTTAATAAATTAAAATAATTTTAATTTACAAATGTAAAATAAATTTACAATAATAAGAAACTTGAATTCACTATTTTTGCAACTTTTCATGTCAAGTGTCGACTCACCAGGGGCAAGTGTCAACACTAAGTGTTAACACTTGGGTCAACTCAAGGCCTAAGATAGGAAGAAAACAGAACACAATGTTTTCTGGGAAGCGCTCATGAGTCGACACCTTCAAGGCAAAATATCGACTCACGAGCCCAAGTATCGACACTTCTTGGTCAAGTGTCGACACTTCAACATTCATGAGTCAACTCAAGGGGTTGACTCTTGGCCTGCCACAGGTCAATAACAGTGATTTCAAATCCAAAGTTTCACAAAACTTTCAATCAAATCCGATCAAAATAAAACTCTTAGATCTTATCTAAATTTGTTTTAAGATCATAATACAGGATTAAAATATTTTTAATCTACATTTTCTTTTATCTTTCCTCTTCATGAGTCAATCACAAGCGGCACCCCTACATGCCATAGGAGACCCTATTGAATGGGAAGAGAGGGTCTTACAGCCCTACTTCTCTCCTATGACTGGACATCCATGGTGAAGCACTCATTCCAAGTACTTTAAAAGAAAAAAAATGATGTTAAAGCATGCTAACATTATTATACTATGATGAACCTGGCTCTGATACCATTGAAGGTGAAACATAGCCGGCAGAAAGAATGTATTTTAAAACTATTTTAAAATGAACACAGCGTAAGGCTTGGTAGATCGATCAAACAATCTACCAATCTACCTACAACAAGATCTAGTATAATGATATAGCATGTAATAAACATCAAAAATAAGATAAAACTCAAAGATATAAAGATACCTTACCGTTATACTTTTGATGGATAAAGTGGTGGTGCTCCAAGGATGATTCTCTTGAGCCACACACGTGTTTGGCCTCTACAGGTAGTTCATACCGGGGCTCGACTCTGACCAACTCCCTCGGAGTGCTAGCTCTTCGGGATCCTTGGAGCCGATCTTCTTCTTGCGGGAAGACAAGGAGGAGAGGTGGAACCCTTCGTAAGAAACTCTCTTTCCAAGACTTAGCTTGAATGCTAGGTTTCTCACATCCAATCCCAAAAACCTCACAAACCCTTTTCCCTCTTTTTCTCTTGTGGCGTGGAGACCTTGTAACTAGCCAACAAAACAAAACAAAGAACAAAAAACTGTCAAAGCCCTATAGAAAAACCTTTATTTATAGGGGCAGCTTTGAGAGGAAGAAAGAGGAAGGATGAGTGATTGGGGGAGAAGGTCAAAGGCCATACCAAATGGGTCTAAGCTAAAAAAAAGCAAGTATGACTATCATATCAAGAAAGCCTAGAGCCAAAAATGCCCAAAAATCGAAATTCAAATTCAAAGTTCGAAGTCAAATCTTTCCAGAAATTTATCTCGTCATAGCAAGTGCCGACTCATGCAAAATCGCCAAGGGTCGACACTTTCCAAGTGTCGACTCAAGCAAGTGTTGAGACTTGGAACATGATCAATCATATTGACTTTCGGTGACGGCAAATGATTCTTAATCGTCGATCAACCTTAAGATCATATAGAAACCCCTATGGTGTGTGACTCCATAGGTTCGAACACTAAGCTGGTAGCACTGGAACACTTCCAGTACCAGTCAAAGTCCTCATCTAGCAATGATACCCGACGTCCGGATAAGTCGAAGATGTAGAGCACCTCTCTAGAACCTCTGGCATATGGTTACCACATAATTCATTCCTTGAATCTCATAATGCTCAAGATGACCTAGGGTTTGACTGCCAACCCTAATTTGGTTTATCCAAATTGTGTCTCAACTTTACAAGTTCTGTGACTTCTCATAAGAACTACCTTGGCTAAGGATTTGCTAAATTGAGATACAATGAATCATTCACTCTAAACTATTTGGAGGGGTCAATTCCATCTTGATCCACCACCGCTCCACAAGTACTTGACTGCACCCAGAAACCTTCTATCACTGGATTAGAAATCCAAGTGGTCCGGCACCAAAGTACAGTGAGTTGCTTGCAAGCTGCTATGGTGATCTCAGGTCTGAGGGACAAATATATCAATATCCCTTCATGAGCAATCCTTTGGCAGAAGGGAGCTCTGCAGATGGTCACATTCAGTGAGATGTCACACATTTCACATGCATGTCACACCAGTGTCTCCACACTCCTTGGTTAAGAGGACAACCAACAAATATGACATACAACAACCTGCACTTAATACATTGTCGTCCTATAACAATGTATCATTTGGTTGTGAACCAGTTTAAGAGCTACTTGATATATTCTCTCTATATCAAATAATGTAGTTATAAGAACTCCATCATACAAGAGTTCATTTCAGGAAAATATAAATATGATGAATAGCCAAAAGATTAACTTTTATTCATTAAAAATTCAAATACAATTACAAAATGGTACAACCGTCTATAGCCTAGACGATTGGCTTTGGAACATAATTCCCAACAGGAACATCTCTGAAGGATTTTTCGAGGGAACATCTCTGAGGGATTTTTCGAGGAATAATTTCCGAGGGAACATCTTCGAGGGATTTTCCGAGGAATAATTTCTGAGAAATTTTTCGAGGGATGATTTTGAGAAGTTTTCCGATGATAAATGAAACATGGAATTTAGGACACGGCGATGGAAAACTCTAGGAGCAAAGATTCATACCATTTAGTCATCCATACACGTGTAGATCTTTGAAATTGAATAATATTTGCACATATCTGTTTAAGTTTAAACATGACCATTGAATATCTAATCAAACTTAAAGGGGTAGGTGTTATTGGTTAATAACAAACAAATAAAAAGATATATAAAACTGTCTCTTGAAAACTTCATGACTTATGGCTGGCTTCCTTCCAATCACCTTGAAAACTTCATGCCTTGCAGCTTTTGCCTGATTAAAGATCTCAAGGTCAGGTGCAGCATACATGATTGATCTGCATTTCAATAAGAAAACCAAACCTCTTAGTTTTTGGAGACTACATAATGATGATTATATCAAAGACGAGAAGGAAATCTTTTAGAATATTTACATTGCTCCAAAGAGAATGCTCATTACAACTGCAAGTGTCTCGCCTCCACTAGCTTTGTTGGAGGTTACTGCTATTGCTCCCACCCAAACAATCAAGGCCCATGAGCAGAATGTTGCTACTTGAAATGATCCCAGTCCCAGTCCCGTTATTGATGCTTCTTTCTTGCTCAAGATGTATTGCTTCTCCATGCCCTAAGTGAAGGACTTTATTGCTGACATTTCCCCAACAAAGGAAAAGACAGTTTTGATGTGAGATATGGTCTGCAGATAAATACACAGCGCATTGCATTAGAATTAAAAGATCATGATTGCTGCAAAACTGGTTCTATCTTGCATCTTTGGTATTGTGATTCAAAACATATGCTATCATTTTTTCCATCACGAGGGCTTTAAATTTCTTTTGAGTTAAACAAACAAGTTTCAGATCTCTTTCGTCTCCATTAAAGCATCTGTTTTGTTCAAAATTGGGCAAAAGTACTACCTGTTCTAAGGCTGAAGTTGCTTCAGACAAATATTGCACTCTGAGTGCTGAAATATTATTCATCTTGCTGGTACATGTAGCTCCAATGATGAGAATAAGTGGCAGCACTAACACAGTGAGCAGGCCAACTTGCTAGCAGCATGCAAAGGCAATGATGCATGACACCAACAAAGAAAGTGGCGAAGCTTGAGATGAAATGGCCCAACTGCAAAAAAAAAAAAAAAAAAAATCTACCAATAAATAACAGTTTATTATTTCCCCATATCTGCATTGCTTTGTTACTTTCTTTGGAGGTCATCGCAACATATTTGTATCAATATGTTTTTGTAATCAATGGGTCTAAGGTATGTATACTACCTTCTCACCAATTGCATCTTGTATGATACTCATGTGGTTTGTTTTTCCAGTGATTATCTTTGCGGTTGTTAGATCAGTGTCGAAAGCTCTGATATCTTGACTGAGAACTGATTTGAGAAACTCCAATCTGAAGCGTGCCATTTGTCTTTCACTAGCATACATGAAACATCCAATTTCTGCAATCCATATGTTACGAGTTAGAAAAAGAATATCTTGATACAGTGATACAAAAGATGCAAGTGAGACGGTTCATTATATTTTGCTGCTGTTTAATTTGTTGGGCATAGCCTAGATAAACTACAAAAACCTCCCGAGTTGCACACAACACCTGAACCTACCAAAAACCTCCCGAGTTGCACTAACTCGTTTAGACCAATGTGGACATGAGACAAGATGTAGAGACTGATATTCAGTCTGTTGGGCCGAAGTCGGCGGGCCAGCCGGCTTCGACCCAGTCCAAACAAAAAAAAAAAAAAAAGGGGAGAACAAAGAGTTGGCTGAGATCGAAACAGGGGAGCTGGGTTTTGCCATAGCCGGCCGAAGTTTCTGCCGGGGGTCTCGGTGGGAGAGTTGTGAGGGGAGTGGGAGGTGGTCGGCGACGGGTCCGTGTAGGTTTGGGACTCGATTGGTCAGAGATTGAGTTTCAAACGGCGAGGGAACTCGTCATTATTTTCTCTATAAATTTTTCTCACCGCCGCCTCATCGAGCCCCCTCCACGCACTTTCTCCCTCTCCGACGAGCGACCGGGAGCTCTCCAACACCGACTGATGAGTCCTTTCCCTTTATTTTCATTTTTTGGGAGGATTTTGGATGGTTTTTTCTTGGATTTCTGTTCGGTTTTGGGGCTGTTCATCGTCGCCGCCGCCGTCGCCACCGCCGTCGCCACCGCCTGCCTTCAGTTCGTGAAGCCTCTGCGACAACCACTCCTTGGTTGCCGGCAAACTGGGGGGGAGGCCGGTTCGGTCGGGCCAAGGGAGAAGCAAGGGCGATGGTTCGGAAGAAGAGAAAGAAGGAAGGAAAGAAAGAAAAACAATAAAATAAAACAGGGAGGGCCTCTGGTTCGTGAGGGAAAAAAAAATAGTGAAGAAAGAAAAAGTGGAGAGAGAAAGAGAGGAGAGAGAAAGAAGAGAGAGAATCAAGGAATTTTTTCGAGATTCGTGAAAAATTGAGAATTTAGATTTTCATTAAATTTTTATTATTATAAGGAGTCAGTCTTCTGAGCAGGAAGACGACGTGCAGATTTCGGATACGGATTAGTTCATGCGTGGATAGTTGGTTTTTGAGAGGTAAGGACTTCTAGACTTATCACATGTAATATAAATATGTTTTACATGACCTGATTTGATCCGAGCATATATATAAATATTTTCATGCATGGTTATTTTCGGATAGCATGATTTGATTTCTCGAGATACAGAATGAGTTTGTTGTTAATATTGTTTGTGTTCTATTTAATATACCATGTTTATCAAGTGATCTTTGAATGTGTTTGATCGTGATATCGATCGTTGAAAGGTAACATGTTTTAACTATGTGAGATGAAATGATAAAGTATTAAGTGAACCGGTGTTTGGACTAGCCATGCCACGGCAGTACCATGGTTTCTCAGTATGCCAGTCACAGGCTGGAGTGTGATAATTTTGTGTGCCAGTCATAGGCTGGAGTATGACAATTTGTGTGCCAGTCACAGGCTGGAGTGTGACAACAGTGTGCCCGTCACAGGCTGGAGTGTAACAATAGTGTGCCAGTCACAAGCTGGAGTGTAACCGTGGCTAGTCCAGAACCCTAAAGATAAAGGTTAAATAATAGAAATTCTAAAGGAAAAATGTAAAGTTTTCAAGGTTTTTGTCATACATGAAACTTGAATTGTTTGATTGCATGACATGATATACTGGTATTTTGCTGTTTTCATAAATATATATTATTATTGGTGTGATCACCTGGAAACCTTACTGGGCTGTATAGCTCACTTCCTACTATTTATTTTTTTCAGAGACTCGGGATACATAGCGAGGATTGGGCTGGGTGTGAGATGGAGCTTCATAAATGCTGAGTTAAATAGTTAGTTTTAGTTTTGGTTACTGATGTTTTGGTTAAAAAAAAGGGTAGTGGATAGGGTTCCCATAAATTTTGCCTTATATATATCTAAACCCATTTAAAATCTTCCTACATAAACCCATCCCAATCATAATTACAATCTTATTTTAAAATCTCAAAAAATTCTAAACCCATCTCATTTAAAATTGCTATAGCTGCTGGATACCCGAACTCAAGCAGTCTTTTATGTACCTTTTTTTCCATGAGTGCTTTCCTTCCTATAGGTGCTCTCATTCTTCAATTTAAAATTGGTATACCCACCGAGTATACCAAACAATATATTAAATAGTTTAATACCTCTAGTTAAATAATAATGAATCATTATGTAATAATGAGGAATATGATTTTGTGGATCAAATAGTCTTCCATTTGTGCATGCATGTGTACAAATATGTATAAATTATTTTAAATGTTCTCTTACTTTTTGTAACCTAAGAATTTCTTTTTGAACTTTTGATAGAAATTCTATATTTTTTTGAATGCTAAACTCACACCCTCACCAAATTATTTAGAAATGCCATGTTTTTCTTATGCTTAGAAAATCAAAATTATTTTGATACAAAAATAATAGCAATAATAACTAAAAGTTTAGATCCAGAATTACTAATAAGAACCTATAGAGGTTCCCCATAGATTTTTTCTCTAATAAATAGATTAGAGAATAAGATTAACCAACTATCATGCATACCTATCGATAAAATAATACAACTAAAAATTAATTACTTGGAGAAACAAGCAAAAAAACATAGATTAATGAAGGGCATATATCTATACAAAGAGTTCTTAAAACACATGTTAAAGATTAAAGATCATAAGTATAAATCTTGAAAAAAAAATAAAAAAATATATTATTACCTTTGTATTCTCTCCTGACGAGAAAGTTACAAAACCAAACCCATGAGAATGGCCACCGAAATGTTCCTATTATTCACAAAGTCATTTAAAATAAGAAATGTGATTAAAAATATGTTTATAGGCAAGCATGTTAAGTAAAACCATGTAAGTAAAACCATGAAGGAAAAAAGGTATGGAGGGGACCATAGAACATTGAGGCCAACATTGAACCGGACAAGATACTGGGTCATCGGATCACCGATTCAATCGCCGGGTCAATGGTTGAACTGGCGGGTCAATACATAGAACAAAAAAATTAACATTTATTAATTTATTTATGTTTAGTAATACGATAATGACCATGATAATATATATTTCAATATTATAAACATCAAAATATCAATAAAATACAACTATAATCCTATAAATATAAACAATTAAATTCAAACATTCATGAATATAAAGATTTAATTGAATCACCCATGGATTGTATATTTTCTTGAGAGGCCATTTTCATAATCTATGAAAGGATAAAATATATAATACAAGATGAAGGTACAAATAATTAAATAAAAAATTTAGTGTAATAAAAATCACGAACATGGATCAATACTTTAATTATTATTTATTTATTATAAATTAGTACAATAAAAATTACAAACATGGATCAATACTTTAATTACTATTTATCTATTATAAATTAATTTCTTTATTCCCTTTTCCTGTTTTTCATTAAATAAAGTTTAAATATTTAATTTTTTATTGGTTTTTTCCTGATTTCTCTCTTCCTTTCTTAATTTCTTTTCCAATTTTTCACTTTTCTTGATAAATCAATCAGAGTATCAGACAATCACGATGGGGTGGCAGTGGCACTGTGGCAGAGTCGGTGGGGTGGCATGGTGGCAATGGCACTGTTGCAGTGGCATAGTGGGTTCCTTCCCAGTTGCCTCCAACCCTTTGGTAGTCCAGCATGATAGGAACACTCGAGCCTGGGATGGGGTTTTGATCGGAACTACGGCAGAGTCGATAAGGTGGCAATGGTACTATGGTTTGATCGGAACTCTTTTTTTTTTGGTGTTTTGATCGGAGATGGGGGAAGGCTGGAAGGGGGTGAGAGGGCGGCCGAGAGGGAGTGGGGGAGGTCAGGAGGGGATGGGGTGGAGGAGCCGAGCTCGAGCCTGCTGGTCGGCCGAAACAAAAAGAAAACATCGATCATTGACTTACTTGAACGATGAATCGAAGGAACTGAGGAAGAAGAACGGTGGAGCCGTGGAGTTGCCGTTGCTGCCGCCACCATCACCGTCATTCCCGCCGGCCTCCGCTTGATCACCGGACCGATTCCGAGAGGAAGAGGCAGTCGAAGGAGGAAGAGAGGGAAGCCCGATGGTCAAATAGAGATGGGCGATGGGCATAGAAGTTTAAGACGTTTTAGGTTTTATTAATTTATAAGAAAGATTTTATATAGGTTAAATATTTTTTTAATAAATTTATAATAAAAAAATTTGGATCTTAATGGTTATGATAGTAGGTAGGTTTTTCAAAGATTTTAGGTTCAATTCCTTCTATTTACTTTTATAAAGTTATTTATAAAAAATATTACAACAATATTTTTTTATTTTTCTTTTTTTCTGAATAATTTTTTAATGTTTTCTTGGGCCTTTCTTTCTAGTTTTTCTTTGTTCACTATTTTCTTGGATATAGTTGTGTGCTAAGCTCAAAGATGCAGCATGACAGATAAATCATTGCATTGTCACATTAATTTAATGAAAATTATATCAATTTGTTGACGATGTGCTTTTAGAAACCTTTCAGCACTTCCAATGATATCTTCATAAATAATATTAGTCAATTTGCATTATTTTATGCATATAAACTTGGGGGCAATAAACAAAAAGATTATCTCTCTTTCAAACATTAAGTATCATGTTGAAATTAGATCAAGTAACTCAATCTAGCTAGAGTAGAAAAAATAGAATAGCCATTATGCAATTTTAAAGTAAGCATCGAAAATAATGGAGCCATTAAAACATCATATATATAGCCTCTATCCATAATTAACTATACGTAGCCCACATAACTATTAGGAATACTTGATATACTCTTTAGCCAATCCACAGTTCATATGGAACTTTCTCATCCAACTTAAAACTATCCATGTTTCTAGAATCTCCTTTCATGACAAATTTTTTTTGTTGATAATTTCACCACCACAACTACTTACGATGGCATGACATGTTGTTAAAATGATTTATAGCTATACTCAGACACTGCTTGAATGTAAAAATATACTTAAAAACATTCTAAGATTAATCGATTCCTCCATTTGAGGCTTTACATGTCAATAGACAAAAAAATAATTTTAGAGCAAATGAACAACTCATGATAATGAGATACCTTCAAAAAAATAGAAGTTACCAATATGTGGCAGACCCATCCTGTTACATTTGTCAGATCCAGCCCGAGAAAGTGTGACCTTCAGAGACAGTTTAATATTACCTCTCACATCCTATCCAATGCACATAACTGATAGCTCTTTGTTAACGTATACAACATTTGAGACTCTAGATACCTGAAAAAATGATTTTAACAAATATAGCAAATGTATGAAACCAATTATTAAATAATTATGAAACTTACATAGGCTTCTACTGGGACCCATGCAGACCGCTTATAATATATTGAATCTAATTCAAGAGAACACAGGTGTTGGCTTTGAGCCTACAGCTAGACTTGCCGATATATGTGCTAAAGGAGGTAATATACTGATCATACTGCAAAAATAGCTTCAATGTTCTAAACTAAGTAATGATTTATGCTGTTAGACCAAAATTATGGATGATAGCAATTTCTACTTAAAATAAGAAAAAACCATAACATCATATAGAACAATAAATATGCCTAGTTGAATTGAAATGCAACAATTTCCTAACTAGTAACCGTAACCCACTAATTTATAATGAATAACTACCTAGAAATATCAACTCTTGCCGTTCATAGCATCCTATATTTCCTTTTGACAAGCTGCACTCTATCTTTAGTTTTTAACAAGATCTTCCAATTCATTTTCATAACATGGAAATTTTTTGAGGATTTTTTTATTAAAAGTTTTTTTCACTAAGAACCCAATTCTGTCGAAAAAATTTCTCAAAAATTCTCTCGCAAAAATAATCTATAAGAGATTTTTGGAGAAAATTTTTTTATTAAAAAATTTCTACTAACATCTCATTTATAAAGAATAGTATCCTTCAAAAAATCACCCACAAAGTTAATTTCTAAGGAATTTTCCTTGGAATTTTTTTATTGAATTTTTTTACTATGAACCAAATTATGATGAAAAAACTCCTTAAAAAATCTCTCATAAAAGTAATTTACGAGAGATTTTCTGAGAAAATTATTTCATTAAAAAATTTTCACTACGAGCTTATTTATAAGGAATAAATCCCTCAAAAAATCCTCCATAAAATTAATTTCCAAGATTTTTTTTGAGAAATTATTTATTAAAATATTTTTACAAAGAACTTAATTATGATGAAAAGATTCATTGAAAAATCTATCACAAAAATAATTTATGAGAAATTTTTTGAGAGAATTTTTTTATTAGAAAATTTTTACTAAGAGCTTATTTATAAAAAAAACAAATCCATCAAAAAATTTCCCACAATATTAATTTTTGAGGGATTTTGTGAAAAAAAATTTTATTAAATTTTTTTTACTACGAACCCAATTATAATGAAAAGGTTCCTCAGAAAATCTCTCGCAAAAATAATTTATGAGGGGTATTTTGAGAAAACTTTTTTTTGAGAATTTTTACTGAGAGCCCATTAATAAGGAACAAATCCCTCAAAAAATACCTCATTAAGAAAATTTTCGAGCGATTTTGCAAGGAATTTTTTTATTTAATTTTTTTTTTACTAAGAACCCAATTATGATGAAAAGATTTCTTGAAAAATCTTTCACAAAAATAATTTGTGAGGGATTTTTCATGAAAATATTTTTTCTCAGAAAATTTCTACTAAGAGCTCATTTATAAGAAATAAATCCTCCGAAAAACCCTTAACAAAATTAATTTTTGATGGATTTTGTGATGAATTGTTTTATTGAGTTTTTTTTACTACAAACCCAATTATGATGAAAAGGCTTCTCGAAAAATCTCTCACAAAAATAATTTATGAGAGATTTTTCGAGAAATTTTTTTTTGAAAATTTCTACAAAGAGCTCATTAATAAGGAACAAATCTCTCGAAAAATTCCTTAACAAAAAAAATTTCGAGGGATGTTGCAAGGAATTTTTTTATTTAATTTTTTTTTACTAAGAACATAATTATGATAAAAAGATCCCTCGAAAAATCTCTTACAAAAATATTGTGCGATGGATTTTTCGAGAAAACTTTTTTTCTTAAAAAACTTCTAATAAGAGCTCATTTATAATGAATAAATCCCTCCAAAAATCCCTCATAAAAGAAAATTTGAGAGATTTTGCGAGGAATTTTTTTATTTGAATTTCTTTTTACTAAGAACCAAATTATGATGAAAAAATTTCTCGAAAAATCTCTCGCAAAAATAATGTGCAAGGGATTTTTCGAGAAGTTTTTCTTTTCTCGAAAAATTTCTACTAAGAGCTCATTTATAAGAAATAAATTCCTCAAAAAATCCCTCACAAAATTAATTTCCAAGGGATTTTGTGAAGAATTTTTTTATTAAATTTTTTTTTACTTAGAACAAAATTATGATGAAAAGATCTCTCGAAAAATCTCTCGCAAAAAATATTTCTGAAGTATTTTACGAGAGATTTTTTTTTTTTTACTAAGAACCAAATTATGATAAAAATATCCCTCAAAAAATTTCTCGCAAAAATAATTTATGAGGGATTTTTCAAGAAAATTTTTTTCTTCGAAAAATTTCTACTAAGAGCACATTTATAAGGAATAAATCCCTCGAAAAATCCCTCACAAAAAAAAATCCAAGGGATTTTTTAAGGAATTATTTTATTTGAAATTTTTTTACTAAGAACCAAATTATAATAAAAAGATCCCTCTTAAAATCTCTCGCAAAAATAATTTATGAGGGATTTTCTGAGAAATTTTTTTTTCTCGAAAAATTTCTGCTAAGAGCTCATTTATAAGGAATAAATCTCTCGAAAAATCCATCCCAAAAAAAACTTCTGAGAGATTTTGTGAGAAATTTTTTTATTTGAAAGGTTTTTTACTAAGAACCAAATAATGATGAAAGATCCCTCGAAAAATCTCTCATAAAAATAATGTGCGAGGAGTTTTCTGAGAATTTTTTTTTTCTCAGAAAATTTTTACTAAGAGCTCATTTATAAGGAATAAATCCCTTGAAAAATCCCTCACAAAATTAATTTCTGAGGGATTTTGCGAGAAATTTTTTTATTAAAAATTTTTACTAAGAACCAAATTATCAATAAAAAATCTCTCGGAAAATCTCTCACAAAAATAATTTTTGAAGGATTTTGCGAGGAATTGTTTTATAATTTTTTTACTAAGAACCAAATTATGATAAAAAGATCCCTCGAAAAATCTCTCGCAAAAATAAATTATGAGAAAATTTTTTTCTTGAAAAATTTCTACTAAGAGCTCATTTATAAGGAATAAATCCCTCGAAAAATTCCTAGCAAAAAGAATTTCCGAGAGACTTTGCAAGGAGTTTTTTTATTTTAAATTTTTTTTACTAAGAACCAAATTATGATAAAAAGATCTCTAAAAAAATCTCTCATAAAAATAATGTGCAAGGAGTTTTTCGAGAAAATTTCTTTTCTCAAAAAATTTCTACTAAGAGCTCATTTATAAGGAATAAATTTCTCAAAAATTCCCCCATAAAATTAATTTCTGAGAGATTTTGCAAGGAGTTTTTTTATTAAATTTTTTTTACTAAGAACCAAATTATCTTGAAAATATTCCTCAAAAAATCTCTCACAAAAATAATTTTTGAGAAATTTTGCAAGAAATTTTTTTATTAGAATTTTTTTTTACTATGAACCAAATTATGATGAAAAATTCCTTGGAAAATCTCTCGCAAAAATAATTTATGAGAGATTTTTTGAGAAAATTTTTTTTCTCAAAAAATTTCTACAAGGAGCTCATTTATAGGGAATAAATCCCTTGAAAAATCCCTCACAAAATTTTTTTTTGAGAAATTTTGCGAGAAACTTTTTTATTTGAAATTTTTTTTACTAAGAACCAAATTATGATAAAAAGATTCCTCAAAAAATCTCTCACAAAAATAATGTATGAGGGATTTTTTGAGAAAATCTTTTTTCTCAGAAAATTTCTACTTAAGAGCTCATTTATAAGGAATAAATCTCTCAGAAAATCCCTCACAAAATTAATTTTCAAGGGATTTTGTGAGAAATTTTTTATTAAGAATTTTTTTACTAAGAACCAAATTACAATGAAAAGATTCCTCGAAAAATCTCTCGCAAAAATAATTTTCGAGTGATTTTGTGAGGAATTCTTTTATTGAAAATTTTTTAACTAACTAAATTATGATGAAAAGATCCCTTAGAAAATCTCTTGCAAAAACATTTGCGAGGGATTTTTCGAGAAAACTTTTTTTCTCGAAAAATTTTATAGTTAATTATTTTTTGTCAGAAGATCCCTCAAGAAATTTTTTTTCTCAGTAAAATCCCTCGGTAAATCAGCCATTTCTAGTAGTATGCTATATATCTTTGTATAAAATCTAAGCATCTAATTATGCTAACTACAAAGTTTACTTCTGACACTCAATACTTAGTTAGTGATACTAGCTAAACTCTTTTAACTTTAATCTTAGATCTACTTTTGTAAAAAGTGATCTTAATGACACATGATTGTTAATTAATACTTATATTTTTATTGTATTGCTAAGGAACTAGCAATGATTAAGTTGGGAGTGTGATAAGTCTATTAAATATCCTAATTTAAGCATTAAAATATATGTCAAGTGATCTTTATTTATTAAAAATTTATACTTTTACTTATCTTTTATAGAAAACGAGTCAATAGATAGAAAGAATTCAATGTTTGAAATCTAACGGCTCAAATGGTATTCAAATCGAAGTTCAAATGAATTTAGAATCAACAAAAATCCAAGTCCAGCACAAATCTTAGAGTAGTCAACCCATCATGGACTGACCACTTAGTTTACATGCCCATTTCATAACTATCTCCATCCCTGTCTTCCCCTAGACATAGCCAAGCTAAGCCGCTGCCTACCATAGTTTGGCCATCCTCGCCGCCTACCTTCATCATCGCTGCCCATTAACGAGTTGCCATCTCGCCATTATTCATTGCTGGTCATCCTCCATGCCCTGCATCACCACTGTCTTCTTCCTTAGCCCATCACCGTGTCACTGCTCATTACCATTTTTGCCTCGTCTTCATGGTTGGCAGTCCTCTCCACTGCCACACCACTCGTCACATGCTAGAGAAGCCACCGAGATCTTGACGCTGCTCCTCCCTGCACCACCCATGGCCTCTTTCCTACCATGATTACCACCATCTTCTTCCTCTCTGATGCTGGTCCTCCCTGCTTCGCCATTGTTGCTCCTCCCCATCCACGACCCGCCACCGTCTTCATCCTAATATGCTACCGAGACCTTGTCAATGGTCGTGTTCAAAACAAAGGAGTCCTCAAGTGATGAAAGGAGGAGAATCGAAGATGGCTAAGATTTGATCAACTTGAGAAAAGGAAATAGAATGCACTAATCAATGGCCAGAATTCTATCAAGTGATAGATTAGGTGAACCCCATTGATGCCGACCATAAGGAGTGTGATAGCTAATCTTGCATGATTTTTGACACTATTTGAGATCTGTGATGCAAAATGGATGACTAAAAATATTGTTCATGATATAAGGCTAATTTTAACTCAGATTAACTTTAAATTTGATCGAAAAAAAGTTCTTGATGAGCTCTAAAAGAGGAGGACCCTAGGCAGCAATCCAGGCATCAGTTTTTCAGCAAAGTTTTATTTCCTTATTCTTTTATTTTCTTATTTAGATTTTGTATTAAGCTTGGAAAAGAAGGAAAACTATGGAAGAGATGCTGGCGGTAGCGATGCACAGCTAGGCTCCTTCAACCTGGAAAGAAGATGAAGCATGTAATAGAATTCTTATTTCTCTTTTTATACATAAATTTTATGCAATAAAAATCATGCTTTTATTTTACACATCTTTTGATTTATTTTTTGATCTAGGTTTTGATCTAACATACGTGACCTATACCCTCTATCAATGTGCCATAATCTCCAGATATGGTATGTGCCTAAGAGAGATAGATCATAATATAATGAATTAAATTTTTTATCTTGCAATTAAAATTAGATAATTTATACTCTAAACGGATGAGTCGTGATCTACAAATTTGGTTTGTACCTACCAAGAGATAAATTATACTAATACTTAATTTACAAGTATTATTATTATTACAATATAAAGAAAAGAAAATAAATCCTATTTGTATACTGGATTCAGATTCCTGGGTGACTTCTCTTATTTGCTTATTAAATTAATCAATTAAGACTTGCTTTCTTTCAAATGTACTATATTTTTTCTATTCTCTTTCTACATTCAATTTCATTTTGCCTTCCTTCATGAAATAATTATCCTTGATCTCGAAGGATACAATTTCTACTCATCCTAGCTATAGTAGTGAGTTAGATTTTATTTTTGACCGCCCTACGATAAGAATGTTGGGCCTCATGTGGTGCATTCAAGGCTCATGGGGCTAAGGCTTAGGCCTTGGTCTACTTATCATGATGAGTTCATAGAGTCTCTAGGGCTAGATTGAGTCCTAGGTCAAAAGGCTGTCAGCCTTTTGGGTCTTGAGGTTTAGGAGTCTTAAGCCTCAAGTGGATCAACTTGTATTAAGTATAATTGGATCAAGTCATTGTTGTTAAGGGCTTAGAAAACATAGTTAGACTTGGAGTTGGCTTGTGGGTGTTTAGGATTAGGTCATTGTGTCCTACACTTTGTATACTTGTGTATATGGGCTGATTGAAAGTTTTGGATACTTGGAGGTGCAAGGAGCAATAGTGAAATCCCTTTTCTCCCTAATCCATATCTTCTAATAAATTTAGTGATTGATTTTACAATCCATTTATAAAATATTTTTTTAAAAAAAATTATGACCAATTTTGAGATTGATTTTAAAATATAAAATATGTTTTAAATATTTAGCGACCAAATTAGGGATCGAGTTTTACTCCAATTTTTTTTAAATATTTTAAAAATAAATTTAGCTAGCGATTTTGCAACTGATTTAAATTTTTTACTGACTAATTTTGTGACCACAAAAATTAGTTGCAAAAGTTTAAATTATTTTAATTTTTTAAAAAATAAAAACAAAAAATTTTAAAAACATATATTTTATATTTTTTGGTCATAAAATTGGTAGCTAGATTTTGTAACCAAGTAAGTTAGTCACTAAATTTTAGCAACCAGGATTTTTGCAACAAAAAACAATCGGTCGCAAAATCAGACACAAAAAAAATTAGCAACCAATTTCTAATTTTTTGTAACCAATTTTGTGATCGCTAAAACAGTATTTTCTTATAGTGATCGGTATAAAGATAACGGACGTTTTTAGTTGCACATAGATTGTGAGTTAAGAAAAACTCTAGCTTATACTGAGAGACTGCCCTTCCCCATATGAGGCACCTATTGGAGTGGGATATGAGAGATCATCGCACTCCATTTTGCCCATCTTTAAGGGACAAAATCACAAGGCCCACGAGCCAAAGCAGACAATATCTTGCATGCATGAGGTAAGGAATCCCGACTCGCACTTGGCCATGAGCCTTTGATTGCAACAATATCAAATACAATGATCCTATCATATCCAAAATAAAGCTAATACAACCATTTCACCAACATATTATATAAATTAACCAATGAGGAAAATAATTTTGTATGGATAATATATTCTTGTTGAATCAAAACACATACAAGTTGACTAATTCAATTACTATTTGCCATCTTGGTACTAGACCACATACCATCTTATTGTAGTATCGATACATGATGTGGCACGAGATAGTGAGGTGCATTGAATATCAATATGGTATGAGATAGTGTACTAGAATGGTACCAGTACATCCGATATGATAAGGTATTGATGGTATGGCAAACGTTATTAAGCAATTGTTAAACTTAATAAAATGAAATGCATAAATAATTAACAAAAAAAGAGATTATTCAAAAATACAAATCAAATATGGAGATTAAGCACTAATTTCTGGAAATTGCCTAGTAAATGAAAAAGGTTTTGCAATTGCTCTAGACGAAGTGAAACATATAAAAATATAATAGAATTTCTAAATGTAATTGTAATGACCCGGAAAAGAAAAAAAAAGATTGAAGCCCTACTGGCCCACCTGCTGGACCGGCCTAGACCAGTGCGTGGCCTAGTGCGCAGCCAAGGCGAGTGGGGGCGAGCTGGCGAACGGGTGCGCGGGCACGGGATGTGCGGGCACTAACACGAGCGCACGAGCGTGCGACGCAGGCGGGCGAGCAAGTACGAGCAATGCACGGGTGGGCGCGACATGTGGGCACGTGACACACCGGTGGGCGCGATGTGTGGGCACGCGACGTGCGGGCGGGCTCGACGTGTGGGCATGCGATGCGCGGGTGCGCGGCTCAGGCCCACGCACACGGTGCACGCGCGCTGGGCTCGGCCCAGCCGGAGGTGGGCGATGCTGAGGCATTTCCCCATCATATCCTAGGCGTTTCCCAGGGGTTTCTTACGGTCCACCACAGTCTACGCCCTTTCTGCTTGATCTGGACCGTCCGATCGCCCGATCGAATGGCTGGGATGAATCCGACTGAGTTTAGACTAGATCTGAAGCTTTTGGATTCGGATTTTGATGCGGTTTGAGGTGTCGATTTCATATCAGATGGCTAGAAAGATATCTTGATAGTTTTGGACTTCCCAGATGATAATTGAGATGGTTTTGGATTGATTTTGGATGTCGAGAATTTTTATTTAAGAGGGCCAATAGTGCAGAGAGCCAGAAAGCCAAGAAGAGAGGAGAAGAGGAGAGAGAAAGAGAAGGGAAAAAGAGGAGAGAGGAAGAAAGAAAGAGAAAGAAGAGAGGAGAGAAAGAGGAGAAGATGAGTAGAGAGATGATTGGAAAGTCTCCTTTCTTGGGAATTGTGAGGATAGAATTTTATGGATGGACTACTGATGAAATTTTGGTAAAAGGTTTTGAATTTTTCTAGTTGATTTAGGATTATTATTTACATTAAGAGTTATTTATGGGAATAATCTCCTAAGCAAGAAGTGTTGAGCGAACTCTGGGTATAGATTGATACCGGATATTTTGGATTAACGATTGAAGGTAAGGATTCCGGACATGATCACCAGTTCTAGATATTGTTTTACATGGCACGATTTGATCCATGTATATGAGCATTGGCAGGCATGTTTGTTTTGCATCGTATATTTGATTTCTCGAGATGGATAGTATGTTTGAGATTATTAATTATGTTCCTATATATCATGTTTTACCAAGAAAGTTATATTTTGATGGTTTGGACCGTGATGCCGGTTATTGAGAAGTTTGTGATGACATGATTTGGTTTGATATCATGATAAAATTTATATGAAAGGATAAAGTGATAACGATGTTTGGACTAGCCATGCCACGGGATCGTGGTTACACAGTTGGAGCCATAGGCTTAGTACGTGGGCCTGGCCATGGGCAGATTGCACATGGTCGATTATGAGATTGCCGTCACAGACTGAAGTGCGACAATGAGATTGCCAGTCACAGACTGAAGTGTGATACTTAGATTGTCAGTCGTGGGCTGAAGGATGACCGTGGTTAGTCTAGAACCCTAAAGATAAAGATTGATTAATAAAAATTAGCAAAGAAAAATATGGTTTTTTCAAGGTTTTGTCATACATGAGGCTTGAATTATTTAACTGCATGATATGATATACTAGTATGTTCATGTTATCTTCAGAATTATATTATTACTGGTGTGATCATATGAAAACCTTACTGGGCTGTAAAGCTCACAACCCCTATTTATTTTTCCTTCTCAAAGTTATGCAGATATTCAAGCTTGGTGGTGGATTGGGATTTGTGAAGGAATAAAGAATAGCTAGAGAGTCTTTTCAATCAATTGGATGAGTAAAAGATGACTGAGATTATCACCATATGAGTTGTGTTATTTACTTTGTATTAGGTAATTTATTATAAATTGTGATTAATAATATTATGAAAGATTGAGGTTATAAAGGAAAATGCTTTAGGGCTTGCATGAATTCTAAAGGGTATTCTAGGGTTTGTGTAGCCGGTCGCGTAGCCGATTCCAGTGCTGGATTTGGGACATGACAGAGTGGTATCAGAGCTTAGGTTATTATCATTTGGGATGGTGATACAAGTGATTAAAATAATAAGAATATGATGGTTATTAGAATATGTCTAGAATAGTGTTAGAGCTTAGGTTGTGATGATTTGAGACTGTGGCATAAGTGATTATAATAGACACGAGTGGTATTGAATACATGTCATGATTGTTTGAGACTGTGACATAAGAGATTAAGAAATTAACACGATAATTAGTAAGACATGGTAGAAATTCTGGAAGGATTTATTTAGTGAAACATAGATGATTTAGTAAATTATATCAGAGTGCGTAGTGGAAGCGTAGTGATTTAATAATATTAACTCTAATTTTTGAAGTGTTATGATGGGACCACTGATTTAGATCTTAATCAAGTCAATTTCAAGGACGAAATTATTTTAACGGGGGGAGAATGTAATGACCCGGAAAAGAAAAAAAAAATTGAAGCCCTGCCGGCCCACCTGCTGGACCGGCCTAGACCAGTGCGCGGCCTAGTGCGCAGCCCAAGTGAGCGGGGGCGAGCTAGCACACGAGATATGCGGGCGCGCGGATGCGAGTGCGCGAGCGTGCGATGCAGGTCGGTGAGCGGGTGTGAGCAACGCACGGGCGGGCGCGATGCGTGGGCGTGCGACACGTGGGCGCACAGTGCATAGCCCAGGCCCACGCGCACAGCACGCACGCGCTGCGCTCGGCCCAGCCATAGGCAGGCGATGCTGAGGTGTTTCCCCATCATATCTTGGGTGTTTCCCAAGGGTTTCTCGCGGTCCACCATGGTCTATGCCCTTTTTGCTTGATCCGGACCGTCCGATTGCCCAATCGAATGGCTGGGTTGAGTCTGACCGAGTTTAGGCTTGATCAAAGGTTTTTGGATTCGGATTTTGATGCGGTTTGAGTTGTCGATCTCAGATCAGATGGCCGGAAAGATATCTTGATGGTTTTGGACTTCCCAGATGACAATTAAGATGGTTTTGGATTGGTTTTGGACGTCGAGGATTTTTATTTAGGAGGGCCAATAGTGCAAAGAGCCAGAGAGCCAAGAAGAGAGGAAAAGAGGAGAGAGAAAGAGAAGGGAAAAAGAGGAGAGGAAGAAAGAAAGAGAAAGAAGAGAAGAGAGAAAGAGGAGAAGATGAGTAGAGAGATGATTGGAAAGTCTCTTTTCTTGGGAATTGTGAGGATAAAATTTTACGGATGGACTACTGATAAAATTATGGTAAAAGGTTTTGGATTTTTATAATTGATTTAGAATTATTATTTATATTAAGAGTTATTTATGGGAATAGTCTCCTGAGCAGGAAGTGTTGAGCGAACTCTGGGTATAGATTGATACCGGATATTTTGGATTTGTGATTGAAGGTAAGGATTCTGGACATGATCACCAGTTCTAGATATTGTTTTACATGGCATGATTTGATCCGTGCATATGAGCATTGGCAGGCATATTTATTTTGTATCGTATATTTGATTTCTCGAGATGGATAGTATGTTTGAGATTATTAATTATGTTCCTATATATCATGTTTTACCAAGAAAGTTATATTTTGATGGTTTGGACCATGATGTCGGTCATTGAGAAGTTTGTGATGACATGATTTAGTTTGATATCGTGATACGATTTATGTGAAAGGATAAAGTGATAATGGTGTTTGGACTAGCCATGCCACGGGATCGTGGTTACACAGCCGTAGCCACGGGCTAACATGGGCCTGGCCATGGTCGATTGTGAGATTGCCGTCACAGGCTGAAGTGTGATAATGAGATTGCCAATCACAGGCTAAAGAGTGATATGAGATTGCCAGTCATGGGCTGAAGCATGACCGTGGTTAGTCCAGAACCCTAAAGATAAAGATTGATTAATGAAAATTGGCAAAGAAAAATATGATTTTTTCAAGGCTTTGTCATACATGAGACTTGAATTATTTGACTGCATTATATGATATACTAGTATGTTCATGTTATTTTCAGAATTATATTATTACTGGTGTGATCATATGGAAACCTTACTGGGCTGTAAAGTTCACAACCCATATTTATTTTTCCTTCTAAAAGTTATGCAGATATTCGAGCTTGGTGGTGGATTGGGATTTATGAAGGAATAAGAAATAGCTAGAGAGTCTTTTCAATCAATTGGATGAGTAAAAAATGACTGATATTGTCACCGTATGAGTTGTGTTATTTACTTTATATTAGGTAATTTATTATGAATTGTGATCAATAATATTATGAAAGATTGAGGTTATAAAAAAAAATACTTTAGGCCTTGCATGAATTCTAGAGGGTATTCTAGGATTTGTGCGACCGGTCGCATAGCCGATTTCGATGCTGGATTCGGGACATGACAGTAATCCAACCTAGAAAGACAGAAATATTTATCTTGGACCATCCAAAATAAAGTGACCTATGCCAAGACAAGTGAAGTAGGCTTATTTTGCTAAGGTCTAATATGAACCCCTACCTTTCATTCATTCTTCTTTGCATCGATCCACAATCCACCTTAGCATCCAATGGACCATGATCCAACACCTCACCTGCCCAAAAATCTAGATAATAGAAAATCTAAAAAAATTGAGCAATTCAAGCTTTTGGTTCATTAGCCTAAGATTTATCCCAATAAAATTTACTCACCTATTTGTCAACCTACCTAGTTTCCTTGCAAGTTTGCAGTTCACCTTGATCCCACCCAAACCGGATCCACTTACAAGCCCAAAACAACTCAAACCCATCATAGGAATGCCCACCTAACCCCCTCCCCCAACCCTAAACATGACAAGCCCAATCAAGAAAATTCATCGTTCATTGAACATAAAGAAAATTCGACCTAGATTTTGTTTAAATAATGTATTTCAAGGTTCACCTATTTACTATTGATTCATAATGATTACCTTATGAAAATGTATACCATAATGTCCTTTTTGTCATTGGCATTTAGCTTAATATTGTTCATTAGAGCGAAGGTAGCAACTATGATATTCCAACTTAACATTTCATTATCCATAGACATCCAAGTCAAAATTTTATTACATTCAAGTTGCTAATTAAGCACCATCCATACAAAGCTTCACAACTTCTGATTTGTTGAGGTCAAGCCTCCACCAAAACTTAACCAATGAAAACATGATAATGTTTGCCAAGATCTTTTCATAAAAGCTAAAAATAAAGAAACAAAATCTGAAAATTAACTCGAACTTTAGATTGGAGTCTCAAAGAGTTTATCAACTAAATTAGATTGATATCGATTTCTCCATTATATCCCCTAAGTCTAGTATTCCTTTCCTCAATAAGCAAGCATAAGTTCTTCATCAACTTATGATGAATGATTTGGTAAAGAGACTAATTAAAGTCTAAGACACAAATATCATTTCACTTAAATGCTATTATAGACATTGAATATTGATCGCTTTGAGCAAAACCACGATGTGAAGAAATAAATCCCTAGCCCATATCACCCATAAATTTATTGAACAATTAGAAAAACTATATATATAAGGAAAAGAAATATTATCTCATTTTAGGCAAAGAAATTAATATTTTATTAATTTTTTGTTAATTTCAAACCTTGAAAGTGGTGCTGGATAATTTATAATAGCAAGATTAAGAAGAAATAATTGGTTCCAATAATCATGTTATCATTGTTCAATAGTTTCTCAAAATTTTCTAATGCTTTTTTTGTTACTAGAGTGGGATCAGCTTCATAGTGTCATATGCTTTAAGTATCAAATGAAGAACTTATTAACATTGGCAAGAAACAAATGCTTGGTCCTAAGAAATTGGAATGCATAGACCAAGCACCATCCAAACTGGTAGTCTAAATATTTGTTGAGGGATAAAATTTTGTCCTTGTAAATTTAATACTTCAAGTTCTAACCTATAACATTACTGGCTATAGTCTCCCAAATTTCAATGACATTAAAAAGGCATTTGGTATGGGATGATCCATCCAAGATAAAGAGTAATGTGGATGAAGGTGATGAGATCACCACGTTTGTTTATACTATGATGATCCTACATGATAATGATTTCAAATTATCCCTATTTTTCAAATCACCATCCAATCCAGTGATGTGATACATATCTTTGAGTTCAAGAATCTAAGATCACCCCTAAGCAATGATCTTAAGCCAAGTTTAAGGATAAAAATATTCCTAAGTCTAACAAAAAAAAATTGTATATCAATATACTATTAACATATTACATCAATATTATATATCTAATATTATAGTATATTTTCATTATATATTATATTTAAGATATACTTTAATTATAATATATTATTAATCAAATTATTGTCATATTATGATTCAATAATAATTTTAAATTAGAGTAGAAATATCTTATTGTATTTTATATTTATGTAATAACTGTATTTAATATATAACTTTTATTTGCCTTATTTTTCTAATCAAAATAAATATTTATGTTAATAAATAATATATTATAAGTATAAATGAGAATAGTAATTTATAATAATATTAATATATTTTGATAACATTAATAATTTGTAGGGCTAACGAATATATTTTTTAAAATATATTTGATATGGCAGGATCGCTGACGTGGAACACCTGTCAGTTGCCAGGACGGAGTGTGCCACCACGGTGGACACTGTCTCCCAGGCTCGCGCACTGAGCTGAGCCCCCTAGGGTGGCTGAGGTCGGACCTCGCCCAACGAGTTCAGACCGCCTAGTTCTGGGTCGAGCGATCTCCCAGGTCGACCCCTTTGAAGTCGAGCTCCACGGTCCAAGGTCGGACTCAGCCCTCCTGGTGCGGGCACCAGACTCAGAAGAAGACTTCAGGGCTTCATTTGGATCTCTGATTGACATTGCCTGAAGAATTAGGGTTTTCTGGTTTTGTAATAAGGGTTGACTTGGTCAACTCAATTTTAGTTTGAGTCTGTATTTCCCTGCAATTTAAATTTTGTTGAGTCATGTTGACTCAATACAAGTCCTAGTAGTGGTCTAGGTCTTCTCCAAGGTGCCACATTTTCTCCCAGGACCAAGCAAGTGGGCGCCACACTCCCAGCCACACGCCAGAGTCCAGGAGGCGCCACATCTCCATCCAGTGTGCCTTGGTCCCCACACCACAAGAAAGCAGGTCCCTTCTTTCATGCGCCACTTGGGAGAGAAATCCATCAAGATACCTCAATCCAAGGAGGAGCCAACTTCTTTCCAGATAAACCCAAGCCAGGATGGCAAGAATTTTTCTTGAAGAGAGGATCAAGGAGGTGCCCCACAATGTTCCATAAAAACCCAAGTTATAAAAGGGAAGAGAGCATGTCTTGGGGAGAAAATCAAGGAGGCACCCAAAAGTTTCCTAAAGTGCCAAAGCCATGAAAGGAAGAAGCCTAAACTTGTGGAGCAAGACTAGGAGGTGTCCAAAAGAGCCAAACCATGAAGGAAAAATCCTTGATTCAAGGAGAGATACTAGGAGACACCCCCATAACCTGCCATTTGGAGCTGATTTTCAAGTTTTCTTGGAGTTTTTGGGCTGCCCACTCATGGAAAGAGTCTTGGGAAGAGAATTTGATGCCTAAAGTGTGGGTTAGTCCTATTAGTCCCACATGGGAAGTGTATGAAATTTTATTTCTTTGTTATGTCTATATATTCAACTCTATGTAACTCTTAAAAAAATGATGAATGAAATCAATTTCTTTGTGAGCAACTTTGTGTTTCTCTCTTCCGCACTTGTATTCAAGTGTTGAGCTCCGTGAGGGAGTAAATCCGGGTTCCCTAGGAACCTTGAGGAGGTGTGAGATCTCCAACCCCAAAACCCTAACTTAGTCCACCCATCTCTACTCCACTACCACCAAACCCTAATTTTCCATCTACATCCCACGGCCCCTCTCTTCCACATAGAGGCCGGCCACCAGCATCCAGGTTCAGATCAACTGTTTCAACTACAGAGCAAGTTCAAAGAAGAGTCAGATCAGTATCAAGATCTCCGGAACTTCTACATCCAACAATCTTCATTAAGTCCTCAGGTCAGTGTCTTTCTTTGAGTTTCTGGTTCTTTTTTTTTTTGTTCTTCTTCTTCCAGATCCTGAGTTCGAGAAGAAGGCCAACCTTGCCATAGGACTACAATTCGAGGATCCATTGCGAAGATACCTCGTCTCCAAGGATCCTACAATCTGTTCGAGAGTGTCCTTTAATTGAAGCAACGAGAGATATCACAGTCAGGTATAAAACCTTCTCTTCTCTCTTCGTCTGTTTCTTGAAAGAGGAGTAAACCCTAGGTCTGGGGGTTTCTCAATCTCCAGCGATCCTACTTCTGAGTTACTCTGATAATCCACTCCTTTTAATTGTGCTTTCTGTCATTTCTTAGTTTCTCTCAGCATTAGTTTATCTTTCCTTTAAGTCAAAGCAGACTTCTGAAAATAAATAAATAAAAAAAATATATTAATTTTAATTTACTTCCGCATCGCATCATCTTTTTGTTCTGCATCACCTCCGACGCGTGGGGGCGCCCCCGAGGTCGGACCCTCCAGCCCGGGGCCACGTGCCGTCCACTTCGGCCAAGCCAAGCCTCCCGACGTTGAGTCCCATGAACTGAAGTCAAGCCCGACAAAGACAAGTTCTACAGTCCAGCTCGACAGCCATCTCGGCCGGAGCGCCAGCCGCCAAGGAAGCAGTGTCCCCCATACCGTAATAACTCCTTGTCAATGCCACACATGCCGGAGGAGAAGAAAGCTCCCTGACCCGGGTGTCATGCTCTCCACCAACCGTCCGTACGGCCAGAGGCGAGGGGTGGCCAGAAGGCACAAACCCCAAGGGTGGCGACCCCGCGATCGAGGTACTGCAAAGTTTCCAGGAATGGGACGATCGGAAAGAATGTCAGAATGCACGGAGGCTTCCCCCATCGAATGTCAGAAGAGACATTCCGTCCACGGCACGGAACCCCGCCGCACGCTCCGGCGGGGAGGGGAGAGCATCCCGAAGCGGGTTCAGTTAAAAAGAAGCCATGGAAAGAAAAAGGGAGGATCATTCGCAGAAAATGAGCGAAGAGGGAAGGCCACAGAGGAAGATCTCCCCACCTCGGCCACAAGCTCTCCCAGCTCGCACTCATCCCCACTTACACTATACTCACTCCTCCTAGCATGGAGCCCATCAAGGGGGGCTCAACCAGGAGGCCCTGTTCCCCTGGATTGTCACTGACTTGATCGTCGAAGCGCCCCTGCCGGAATCCCCAGCCCGAGTCTCTAACGATTTTCTTTTCTTGTAGGCCACGAGAAGCGAGGAGCTCTCAGGAAGAGGGCAAGCATTCTGACGCCACTCGAAGCTACGGGCCACAACGATCCCGACGGTAACAGATTGGCGCATTAGGTAGGGGGATGACTGAGACCCAAAGGACTAACCATCAAAGGGATCCCCTTACTTCGAAGGGTCGTCCTCGCTGTGAACAAACCTGTCCGGAGGATGGTGAATATGCGAGCGAGAGAGGCCTCTACCAGTCGCACGGGGGATTCCCCCCTCTGAGGGGACCCGCACGATTCGAAAGTGGCACCACCCGCTCCGATCCAGCCACCTCCAGTGGAAGCCCAGCTGGCCGCACTTGCCCAGCAAATGCAGGTTCTCGCTATGGCGGTGCACCAGCTTCAGCATCAGCAACAGTCATTGGCTACTCACCAACAGCTAGGGACTCGCGACGCACGCCGCAGCGCCCCATGACAGTCTGCGCTCCTTCCAATAAAGGTCGTCGCAGCCGCGGGCCGCCACTGATCACTGGGATAGCTATCACATCCTGGCAAAGAGACCGCGAGTTGAGTCCGCCGACAGGGAGAGCTGCTCGCCGAACCTTGGGCAGGGGGCATCTAAACCCCGCCGAGGCAGGAAAAGCTGGACCCCCCGTTGCGGATACCATACACTCGTGTCACACCCTCCGTCTCTTTCGACGAAGGGGTCTACTGATGAAGCTATCAGGCGCATGGAGAAAGATGCCTCGAGGAGCACGAGTGCAAGTTGGCAGAATTCTCCCACCAGTTCGCCAACATGCAGAGCCCCGCTGGCAAGCCGGCGGGCTACGACTCCCGTCTCCCATTTTTCCGAGAAGTCCAAGAGGAGGGGACTGGTTCCGCATGCCACAAATGGACCCCTACGACAGGACCACCGATCTCCTGTATCACCTCGAGAGCTACAGAAACCTAATGAGGGTCCAGGGGGCAACCGACGCCCTCCTCTACGTCGCGTTCCCTGCTACTCTCCGGAAGGTGGCCCGAGTGTGGTTCACCCACCTCGAGCTAAAGAGCATTGGAAGCTTTGCTCAGCTGGAGCAAAAGTTCGTGGCCCACTTCGATGCCTGCCGGAAGGTACCCCGAGAGGTGGATAGCCTTTTCTCCATCATGCAGCAGGACCGCGAGCCCTTGCAAGACTACGTGGCCCGTTTCAAAGTCGTGGCACTGGAGATTTACGGCCTTGATGAGCCAATCGCCATGCTGGCACTGAAGAAAGGACTCAAGACCTCCCGCCTGACCTACTCCCTTGATAAAAAGCCCCCCAAGACCTACACCGAGCTCCTTTTCCAAGCTCAGAAGTACATCCACGTCGAGGAGGTGGATCGTACGAGGCGGGAGCTCGACGGGCATCCAGTGAAGAAGCCGGCCCTCACTAAGACATCCGGGGTGCGGAAACCAGCGCCTCTAGCCCAGAACTTCCGGCAGGGGCCTAAACCGAGGAGCACCCCCATCCCTGAAGAGAGCTATACACGTCTCCTCGCCCCTAGGACGAAGATCCTCATGGAGATCGAGGGCGAGCCCTACCTGAAGCGCCCACCCCCGATAAGGCATTCCACTAGCCAAGACAGATCCAAATATTGCCGCTATCACCGCGACCACGGCCACGACACCGAGAAATGCCGCAACCTCAAAAAGAAAATTGAAGAACTCATCAAGAGGGGCTACCTCGAAAGATTCGTGGGGGGCAGATCCGAGGTGGAATATCAGGTACTTGTCACTCTCCCACCAGCGCCGGTAGTCGACAACCGACCCACGAGAAGTTGGTGGGGATGATATGCTAGGGAACCGAACGCGCATTTAAGAAGGCCTGGGGGGCAGACTATTCTGAAAATGTACTCCCCTTTATGAGGGAGGGGGAAGACGGGAGAAAAAATGTAAATAACGATGCCGTGGTCGTCAAGATGACGATCGCAAAGCATCCTGTAAAACGTATTATGGTTGATAGTGGGAGCTCCACCGATGTGCATTTTTACGATGCCTTCTCTAGGATGAATCTTTCTCCTGCTCAAATTCAACCAATTTACACCCCTCTCATCGGGTTCACGGGCGATTCTATAAGGGTCGAGGGGGAGGTCACTCTCCCCGTCACTGCTGGATCTCCGCCTCGGCAAAGCACCGTGATGATAACCTTTACTGTTATCAAGCTCCCCTCGGCCTATAATGTTATCCTTGGGTGGCCCGGGCTCAATCTGCTCGACACCGTCGTCTCCACCCGAAGGCTGCTTGTGCAGTTCCCGACACCCCATGATGTCGGGGAGATGAGGGGGGTGATCTAGCTAGTGCGGTATTGCTTCCAAGCCGTTCCAGGGGCCAAGGTCCCTGAGGACGATCCCAGGGTGGACGACCTCGACCAAAGGGCTCAGGATCCTAGGGGTGGCCGGTCGAACGCCTGCTATCTTATCCCCTCGGGGCTGACCAGGCAAAGACGGTGCAGATCGGAGCCCAGCTGCCCGACGAAGAGAGGGTCCACTTGCTGAAATTCCTGTGGGCAAATGCGGATGTGTTTGCCTGGACGGCGGTGGATATGCTAGGCATTCCCCCAGACATCATCACCCACAAACTAAGCATCGACCCGAAGTACCAGCCAGTTCAGCAGAAAAGAAGGAGCTTCGTCCTAGAGAGGCAAGCGGCTATTAACGAGGAGGTAGATGAGCTCCTCGCCACCGGTTTCATTCATGAGGTGCGGTATCCGAGCTGGCTGGCGAACATGGTGATGGTCAGGAAAAAAATGGCAAGTAGAGGATCTGTGTTGACTACACCGACCTCAACAAGGCTTGCTCAAAGGATAGCTTCCCCCTACCAAAAATCGACCAGCTGGTAGACGCAACCTCGGGGCACCGCCTCCTTTCATTCATGGACACATTCTCTGGGTACAACCAAATATGGATGCACCCGGAGGATGAGGAACACACCGCCTTCATCACCGACCAAGGGACGTACTGCTATAGAATGATACCTTTCGGGCTAAAGAATGCTGGGGCCACGTACCAGTGCTCGGTTAACAGGGTCTTTAAATACCAAATCGGTAGAAACATGCAAGTGTACATGGATGACATGTTGGTCATGAGCAAGCCGCACTCCGACCATGTTGCCGACCTCAACGAAGCATTTCATAACCTCCGAAAGCACCAGATGAAGTTCAACCCGGTGAAGTGTGCCTTCGAGGTAGCGGCTAGGAGGTTCCTCGGCTTTATGGTCACTCAGAGGGGCATCGAAGCTAATCTAGAGAAGGTCCAGGCAATCATCGACATGGAGCGCCCTACATCCAAGAAGCAGGTCCAGCGCCTGACGGGACGGATTGCAGCCTTGAGCCATTTCATTTCGAGATTGGTCGATCGTGGTCTCCCCTTCTTCAAGGTGCTATGCAAGATGCACAACTTCACATGGACGGAGGAGTGCAAGACAGCCTTCGAGGAGCTGAAAGAATTTCTGGCTTCTCCCCCTCTACTCTCCCAACTGGAAGGAGGGGAAGAACTCCTACTTTATCTGGCGGTCACCCCTGGAGATGTCAGCTCGGTCCTCGTCCGCACAGATACGGACGGGTCCCAAAAGCCGGTGTACTATACCAGCAAGATCCTCTGCAATGCGGAGATCAGGTATACTCACTCTGAAAAACTCATTTTTGCTCTAATAGTATCTGCTAAGCATCTCAGGCCCTACTTCCAAGCGCACCCCATTATGGTTGTGACCGACCAGCTGCTCAGGACCATACTGAGTCACCCCGAGACTTCTGGGAGGCTGGCCAAATGGGCGCTGACATTAAGCGAATTCGATATCACTTACCGACCGAGGTCATCGCAAAAGGCCCAAGTCTTGGCCAACTTCGTGGTCGAATGCACAGGGCTCGTCGAGGAGCCAGAACATACGACTTCGGAAGGCCAAATCGAGCCCGAACCATGGGAGGACCCTTGGATCCTCCATGTGGATGGCGCCTCTAATTCTGGCGGGAGTGAAGCGAGCCTTATCCTCGCCAATTCTGATGGAGTTATGGTAGAGTACGCCCTCCGATTCAAGTTTACTGCAATGAACAATCAGGCGGAGGATGAGGCGCTACTCGCGGGCCTAAGAGGATCCCACGAGCTGGGCATGCACTGCCTGAAAGACTTTACCGATTTCCAGTTGGTGGCTGAGCAAGTCTCCAGAGAATACGAGGCCAGAGACCCCCAAATGATGAGGTACCTGAAGAAGGTCCATGCAAATATCGCAGGCTTCCGCCGCTTCCATATCATCCACATCTCTAGTGGAGAGAATGCACGTGCGGATGCATTGTCGAGGCTTGCGACCCTGCCAGACTCGTCGTTGGGACGTACCTACATCGAGTACCTCGAAAGCCCTAGCTATGAAAGCCCGGAGGAGGTGCAGCAAGTAACCTCCGAGCCAAGCTGGATGGACAAATATGTCAAGTTCATCATGGATGGCACCTTACCAGAGAACCGCAGGGAGGCTGGCCTCGTGAGGAAGAAGGCTTCCCGGTTCATCCTAATGGAAGTCCAGCTCTACTGCCGATCTCACTCGTACCCACTCCTGAAGTATCTCAAACCCGTGGAGGTGGCCTTCGTGCTTCGGGAAATACATGAAGGCCTTTGTGGGAACCACGTGGGGGGAAGGACTCTGGCATACAAAGCCCTTCGTCAGGGCTACTTCTGGGAGACTATGAGGGAGGACGCAGCTGTCTTCGTCAGGAAGTGTGACAAATGCCAATGCCATTCCCACGTACAATGTCAGCCGGTGATAACAATCTCTCAGCTTTCGTCCCCCTAGCCTTTTATCCAGTGGGGGATGGACATCCTGGGGCCATTCCTCACTGCACCGGGGCAGCGGAAGTTCCTGCTAGTGGCGATCAACTACTTCACCAAATGGGTCGAAGCCGAGCCACTGGCACAAATCACCGAGACCAAAGTTTGCTAGTTCTTCTAGAAGTCAGTCATCTGCCGCTTCGGGCTTTCCAACTGCATCATCATCGACAATGGACGACAGTTCGATAACCAGGAATTTGAAGGGTTCTATGCCGAGCACGGCATCCAGCATCGGTTCACCTCGGTGGCTCACCCCCAAATGAATGGGAAGGCGAAAGTGACCAACCGAACCATCCTTCAGGGGCTCCAGACCAGGCTAAAGGCAGATGGGTAAAGGAGCTTCCAAGTATCATATGGCCTACCATACAATGCCCAGAAAGGCGACGGGCGAAACACCCTTCAACCTCATCTTCGGCATCGAAGCGGTCGTCCCAGTCGAGCTCGACGTACTCACATTACGGGTGCAGCAGTACGACGAAACACAGAACTCGGTGCACCTTCTACTCAATCTAGACCTCCTGAAAGAGATGAGGGACAAAGCCCGACTCCGGATGGTGACATATCGGCAGCGAGTGGCCCGGTACTACAACGCGCGGGTGAAGCCCAAGAACTTCCAACCTGGCGACCTGGTGCTACACCGAGCTGAGGCATCTCAACCCCGAGAATGTGGTAAACTATCGCCAAATTGGGAGGGTCCCTACAAGGTGATCGAGGCACTCTCGCACGGTGCCTACTACCTCCAGGACTTGGACGGTGCCAGATTTCGGAATGCCTGTAACCTGAGAAAATACTACCAATGATGTAAAGCCCCCTTTGCAAGAGTAATAAAGGCTTTCTTCCATGCAAATGACCAACTAAGCCCCGAGCCAAGCTCTCAGGCCATCAAGCCCGGAGCCAAGTCCTCCGGCCATCAGGTCTTCGAGCCCAGCTCCAAGACATCTAAGCCCTGAGCCAAGCTCTCAGGCCATCAAGCCCAGAGATAAGTCCTCCGGCCATTAGGTCTTTGAGCCCAGCTCCAAGACATCTAAGCCCTGAGCCAAGTTCTCAGGCCATCAAGCCCAGAGCCAAGTCCTCTGGCCATCAGGTCTTCAAGTCCAGCTCCAAGATATCTAAGCCCTGAGCCAAGCTCTTAGGCCATCAAGCCCGGAGCCAAGTCCTCTGGCCATCAGGTCTTCAAGTCCTGCTCCAAGATATCTAAGCCCTGAGCCAAGCTCTTAGGCCATCAAGCCCGGAGCCAAGTCCTCTGGCCATCAGGTCTTCGAGCCTAGCTCCAAGACATCTAAGCCCTTAGCCACGTTCTCAGGCCATCAAGCCTGGAGCCAAGTCCTCCGGCCATCAGGTCTTCGAGCCCAGCTCCAAGACATCTAAGCCCTGAGCCAAGCTCTCGGGTCATCAAGCCCGGGGCTAAGTCCTCCAACCATCAGGTCTTCGAGCCCAGCTCCAAGACATCTAAGCCATGAGCCAAGTTCTCAGGCCATCAAGCCGGGAGACAAGTCCTCTGGCCATCAGGTCTTCGAGCCTAGCTCCAAGACATCTAAGCCCTGAGCCAAGTTCTCAGGCCGTCAAGCCCGGAGACAAGTCCTCCGGCCGTCAGGTCTTCGAGCCCAGCTCCAAGACATCTAAGCCCTAAGCCAAGTTCTCAGGCTGTCAAGCCCGGAGACAAGTCCTCCGACCGTCAGGTCTTCGAACCCAGCTCCAAGGCACCCGAGCTCGGAGCCAAGCCCTCTGGCCGCCAATGCCTTTGAACCAACAAAGACTTCCATACCCGAGCTTGAAGCCCGATTCTCAAACGAAGAAGAGCTCTTCCTCTCTGGCTCCTCCACATTCAAAATACAGAAAAGAAGAATAAGATAGAAAGAGGAAAAGGGGGAGGGAAGAGAGACATTCAAGCATTGGCAAATGAAAAACTCCATTTCACTTAAAAGGGTATGCACATGTACAGGTATGCTCGAGCCCCCGATGTGCCGATCAGCCCAAGTCAACAATAAGAAAAAGAAAAATTACAGGACTCCTACTCTACTCCACTGGCGCCTTCCCCTGACGACGACCAACCAGTGCCTTACTTTCCTCCGTCTCAGCACCCGGAGCCTACTCCACGGTCGCCATCACGGACGGTGTCGGTTCGGATCCTACCGCTGCCGGTGCTGGCTCGGCCGCCGCCATATGCTGATCTAGCTCAACCACCATGGCCGGTGAGGTCGGCTCGGCTGACGACACTTGCACAATTGGTTCCATGACGACCACCTTCTCCCTCGTCACCGTCGGTCCCGGAGTCGAGGCCTGGAGCTCTTAGAGCCCGGGAGCCGGAGGGCGGCCAACCGCTCCTCTGAGAGAATGCCATGCAATTGGGTGCGGCAATACGTGAACCCCTTGTAGAAGGAGTCCATTGCCACCTCCTTGAAGTCACACAGGTACTCTGGGGAGGCCTTAAACGCGACCACCGCATCAGCCGCTCCCTTTTCGAGGGCCTCAGCTTTGCAGATCGCCTCCAGGGCACTCTGCTCCGCCTCTGCGGCCCGTCGGGTGGCCTCGGCCGCCTCCTTCCTTGCGACCTCCGCCCGATGGGAAGCCTCAGCCGTCCCCCTCTCAGATGCCTCGGTGGAGCTCATGGCGGCGAAAGCCTTCGCCTCCGCATCTGCGGCCCTCTGCTCAGCGGCTGTAATCTTCCTCTCGGCTAAAACAGCCCGCTCCCTGGCTACCTCCGACTCGGCACGGAGCTCCTTCAGCCGAGTCCTCTTCAGGTCGAGCTCATCTTGGAGTTCCCCCTGCTCGGCATTGGTGACCTCTCCTATGAGGCTCTTGACCTTCAGGTTGGCCTCCCAAGCCTCGTCATTCTTCCAATTGAGCTCAGCCGTATAGGACTCGAACTCCGCCTTCTGCTCTCTCTCCCTCCTAGCCAAGTTACGGAAAAAATCCCGGATCAGGATGAGCTCCCTACCTTGCTGCGACGGAAAACATGTTAGCCACACTGATCGCAGATGTAAAAGGGAAGATTGAGATAGAGCGAGGGGATACTTATAGCGTACAGGTTGGAGAAGGACGCGCCGATAACGTCATCGATGAGCCTACCGCTCCCCTCCTGCCGGTCGTAGGATTGAATGGAGAAGTCCATCATCTTCTCGGCGAGGGGAGGGTCCTTCATCAGCGAGACGTTGGGCCCCAATTTGAAAGGGACCCGACGGTAGTCCCTGTCCTTCCCTGCGGTCGATGTGGACTCATCCTCAGCAGGGGAAGCTACCAGGCCGAGAGCTGCTGGCTCGGTGCCACCTCGGACCGAGTCTCTGCCATCGGCCTCGTGCCCCTCGGCTCCAAGTCCTCTTCGACCTCGACGATCTCCGGGGTGGTTGTCGCCATAGCCGCGGCAGCAGTCGACCTGGCTCGGGCCACCACCTTGGGCTCGGGAGCCGGGACCGAGTCATGCCACCTCGAAGGCTCCACGGCGGCCTCTGCGGTCCTCTTCTGTCTCCGCTCGACAACTGGCGCCGCTGGTTCGCTCGGCACCGGTCTGGCATCATCGTCCATGCTGATCCTCTTTGGAGCTGGCTCGCCAGCCTCACCCGACTGGCTATATTCCTCGGTAAAGGAAAGCAGCTCGTCCATTGAGAACTTCATGTTTGCACCAGATAAGACATCATCAGTCATCCACTTAAAAAAAAAAGAAGAAGAAAAGAGAGAAGAAAGGAAAAAGGAGGTCGACCCGAACTCACCCGACTCCCATGGCGAGTCGACCCCGGTCTCGCGAAGATTCTGCTCCGACAGCAATACCTCCAGTGAAGGGATTTCGGCGGAGTGAAGCTGCTCGTACAGCTCGAGGTTGGCTGACTCAACCCCCTCGACCGAGACAAAAAGATACCTGCTCTTCCATCCCTTGATGGAAGAGTGTAGCTCGAACTTCATACCCCTCGGACGGGACAGAGACCACCACCCCTCCTCAGTGGGGTGGCGCTTCAGGGTGAAGAAGGCCCTGAATAGAGAAAAACGGGCAACTATTCAGTGGAAGTGGCATAGGACGATGAAGCAAAATATCATCCTGATAGCATTTGGAACGAGCTGGACTAGAACAAGATGATAGTTCATCAAGACAGAGAGGAAAAATGGGTGGAGAGGAAATTAGAGACCCCCAGCAAAGGTCTCCTCATAGAAAGCAATCCTATGGGGACCGCTAGAGGTGACTCGTTCTCCCGGATGAGGGACTGAGAGTTGGATGGAATCCAGGATGCCGTAATCATCCCAGATGGTTGCAAGCTCCGCAGCAGTGATCACCGAGGCGATCCCCCCGGGACCCGATAACCGAGAGGGTTCAGGCACAGGAGCACAGGGGAGAGACAAGAGAGGTGGAGGAACGGACTCGGGTTCCCTAATTGCTACGGGACCTGGAACAGGATGCCTCTGGCTGAACTCATATGGCGTCGCCTCCCTTTCCTCATCAGAGGAAGGAGTTTTTGGCCTGGAAGGCCCGGCCTTGGCTTGGCAAGAAGCGCAGAAATTTGGACCGAAACGGGACATGGTGAAGGAAAGGGAAGGAGGTGGGGGAAGACCTAGAAAGATCCTTACTCGACCGACAGAAGAAGAAAGGAGACTAACCTGCTAAAGGACTGAAGAAACGGAGACTGCCGGGGAAGAAGATGGGAGGAAAGCTTTGACACGGCCACGAGCACGAGAGATTCGAAAAAAGACAAGTTTTGAAAAGGCTACCTTCCTCTTCGAATTGACAGGCGCTCAACCGTACCGTTATGGGCTCCCCACCGTTAGACGCCCGCCACGTGTTGACGATCAACGAGGCAAGCGCCTGGTTTCGGATGGGCCACTCAAAATTTCATGCCCGTAATAACTGCTCCTTGGATGTGGCTGCGTGGTGCCTCCGCACTGGCCTCAAGGACCGCCTCTCGAAGCACCACCGATCATGGGCATCATTATGCCGGATCCTCACCTTTCCATGTCAGCACCGCAATTACTCCCTTCATCCTGAATGCCACGTGCTAACTGACCTCGGGAGTGGGGGGCAAATGATATGGCAGGATCGCTGACGTGGAACACCTGTTAGTTGCCAGGACGGAGTGTGCCGCCACGGTGGAAACGGCCTCCCGGGCTCGCGCACCAAGCCGAGCCCCCTCGGGTGGCCGAGGTCGGACCCCGCCCAACGATTTCGGACCGCCCAGTTCTGGGTCAAGCGATCTCCCAGGTCGACCCCTTCGAAGTCGAGCTCCACGGTCCGAGGTCGGACTCAGCCCTCCGACGCATGGGGGCGCCCCCGAGGTCGGACCCTCCAGCTCGGGGCCGCGTGCCGTCCACTTCGACCAAGCCAAGCCTCCCGACATCGAGTCCCATGAACCGAAGTCGAGCCCGGCAAAGACAAGTTCTGCAGTCCAGCTCGGCGGCCATTTCGGCCAGAGCACCAGCCGCCAAGGAAGCAGTGTCCCCCATACCGTAATAACTCCCCGTCACTGCCACACATGCCGGAGGAGAAGAAAGCTCCCTGACCGGGGTGACATGCCCTCCACCAACTGTCCATACGGCCAGAGGCAAGGGGGCGGCCAGAAGGCACAAACCCCAAGGGCGGTGGCCCCTCGATCGAGGTACTGCCAGGTTTCCAGGAATGAGGTGACCGGAAAGAATGTCAAAATGCACGAAGGCTTCCCCCAACGAATGTCAGAAGAAACGTTCCGTCCATGACATGGAACCCCGCCGCACGCTTCGGCAAGGAGGGGAGAGCATCCCGAAGCGGGTTTAGTTAAAAAGAAGCCATGGAAAGAAAAAGGGAGGATCATTTGTAGAAAACAAGTGAAGAGGGAAGGCCACAGAGGAAGATCTTCCCACCTTGGCCACAAGCTCTCCCAGCTCGCACTCATCCCCACTTATACTATACTCACTCCTCCTAGCATGGAGCCCATCAAGGGGGGCTCGACTAGGAGGCCCTGTTCCCCTGGATCGTCACTGACTTGATCATCAAAGCGCGCCTGCCGGAATCCCCGGCCCAGGTCTCTAACGATTTTCTTTTCTTGTACGCCACGAGAAGCGAGGAGCTCTCGGGAAGAGGGCAAGCATTCTGACGCCACCCGAAGCTACAGGCCACGACGATCCCGACGACAACAATATTAAATATAAATATATTAATAAATATATTTATATGCTATTATAACATATTTTATAGTATTAATAAATATTTTTTTATGTAATATATCAAAGATAATTTTAATATGATATGGTTAGTAATCTTGGATTTTCATAGAATACCAAGTAGGTTACTAGTAGATATCTAGAGATCTTTGATCACTGGACTATAAATTACCAAACACAATAATTTTAAATTATTGGGGATCGGATCACCATAGGATTTGGATCACCGGTGATCTTAACTTACCATTGTAATCCTATTAGGATCACCAAACGCCACCTAGAGGATGGAATGAATGAGTTAGAAATTAACCTCAAATGATTGCTTTTTATCCACAGTTTATAGGATCAAGCGAATCTTCGATCAACTAATTCTAATTTTCTTAGGATAAGAAATAATCTCTTTGATGGATGACATTATCCCAAAAACTAAGATCAGAAGGTTGATGGTCACTCCCACTTCTCTTTCCCTTTTCTTTTTTGTTAACTATGACTCTCATCTAGCCCAATATATCCTAGGACAATGAATTGGAGCATCCAAACATATATAGCCTTAGTAACCAAACCATAATCCAATATGTTAAAATCATTGCAAAATATAACTAATTTCAATCACTGGGTTTAGTCTCAATCAAATGAAAATTGTCTAATTGCAACTTAATGGGGGCTTTATCTGAAAAAAGAATCTCAAGCAAAATCATGATGATCGCAATAATGTTGGCAATTCCAGTAATTTTTTTTTTTTTCAAAGTTTCACTCATGTCTCTGGCCCAAGGAGTCTGAATAGCAAGAAATTAATGTTCAATCAATCTATTTTCCTCATCATGGTATTCACTGTTGTCTATTCACATTCACTTTCCTTTTTACATATATGTTAATCCCATTCATTATTTTGGGTTGCTTATTCAACATACTCAATCAAGCACTTTTTTGTTTGTAGCATCTATTTTGAAGAGTGGATGGATTCTTGAAAATTCTACCTTCAAAAGTAATTCTTGATATCCATCTACTCTTTTTGCTATATCGAATATCAAACCCATCCGAACATTTTTAAGAAAAAATGTTTAAAAATAATCTATGCCATGATAGGCCCCGACTTTATATGCATGTAAATATTGAAGCAACAAATAATCAAAGTGCCAGATAATTTGTTGTTTAAATGAGTTATGAGTATGTGTTGAGGTGAGGGGAAAGAGAAATGGACCCTAGCCCTGTAGGCTCTTCCTAATTAGAAACATAGCATTGAGTGTGGTATTTATGGATCTAAAAGTAGTTTGATCTATGGAGGAGATAAGGTGAACAAATTATGGCAAAAGATTCAGTTAATGCAAAAAATAAATAATTCATTAAAAATGACTTAGGATCAGAATGATGTGATGGAGAATGGTGTTAAGGCCTTCTCATATATATAAGATGAGAATGTGCTAAAATAATGGGACAACATGATATATAATAGTTCTTGTGAGCACAAAAATTTGAATATGCTTGTGATGAGAGTATCGATAAAAAGAACTCAAATGGCATCAGCAACATGATTGAGATATGAGATCATCCATGACCAACAATTAGTAATTAGTCAACTATAAACAAAAAGAAAAATGCATGCACCCTTCTTATCAAAATAAATTGATTACCTTCTTTGAATTGATTAATGAGAATACCAATATTATCAGAAAATGCATGCACCCTTTTCATATTATTATTATTATTATTATTATTATTATTATTATTATTATTATTATTATTATTATTATTTAATGAAATAGATTATCTTCATTATCAATGTGCAACACACTTGTTTTCTTGAATTAATCGAATCTTTTGTGCATATAGCCTAAAAACCACCAAATACAAATAACTTAATCACAAGAATGGCTCCAAGGTATCTGAATCTACAAGTTTAAATCTAAATCTATCTTATAGATATTCGGATCAATTCAAGTCCATCTACAAGGTATCTTTTTTTGATGGGAGGAGGCGATAGTATGATGCTAACCCCCCAATTTAAGAAAAGAAGAAATATATCTCCACATAACCCATCCACAAGCAATAAAAGTTTTTATGCTCAAAAGCAAAGCAACGGTACCACACGACTATGAACAATCTCCAAGAATGATATCCTCATCTCCAACTAATCCAGGGCTTTCCAAATGAGACATCGAGGACCATTTTTTTAAAAAAAAAAAAAATAGAGATACCTAAGACTTAAACCAATGAATTTAACTAGATCTATTGTTGCCCCTTTATTGACCATCGAACAAAGTAGTTTCCAATTGACAAATGAACAATTTGAACAATCATTGATTCTGACAACTGCTTGAAGAGATAACCACTTGAACCTTTGAATTCATAGATTAAAATCTCAAACCAATTTGAGTCATTAGAACTTTTGAATTTAAAAATTATTTATTTTTATTTGTTGGTTGAAGATTCAATAAATGAATATGCACCAAAACTTTCTCTCTCTCTCTCTCTCTCTCTCTCTCTCTCTCTCTCTCTCTCTCTCTCTCTCTCTCTCCACTTGATACCGTTGTCGTTATGTTTTTTTCCTTTTAATCATGGAATGAATGGTATATTTTTCTCATCATGCTTAAACCTAAACCTAAATCTGACCTACCTCGAACATGCATGAATTGTTTTTGTTTGAGTCATGCTTATTTCAATCCATCTCAACCTTCCAATCAATTTTAGAATTTTCCACAGACCTGATTACCTAGTTAGTCAATGCATTGGATATGGGTCAAACCACAACTCGAATGCAAATTGGGTCAAATCCAACTCATACATGGATTAGTTTTGATTTGGACCACTCGCAAACCTAGTCACTTGGATATACATGGGATGTCCTACAAGCTAGACTCCACCCATTTTAATTAAACCTAAGCATTGACCAAATTGGCCTAGAATCTTTCACCTTAAGCTCGACCCTTATAGGAATCTCTAGCTCCTAATTTGGCTTGGTTTGAACCAATCAACTGCAATAGGACATTAGGTAAATCCCTTCTATTATTGCAATTTGAGTGGGAAAGAAGGGTAGTGAGGAAAAGGAGGTGTGATGCCAACAATGATGATTGATGAGGGTATGCACGCAGAGCCAACATGATAGCTTTGTCATGGATTAGATTTTGCATGAGAGCGAGCCAGGGTCAAAGTTGGCAAGTAGCAATGAAGGTCAGAGAGGTCAATAATGAAAATGAGCTTTGTTAAGAAGAAGAATAGCCTTTTTCATCTAAGATATTGTGGCAAAGAGAAGGCTTTACTAATGAGCTATAAATATATAAAAGTATCTTTGTCGATATAATTAGTGATACAAATATATTAGACAAATTTATGCAATTGAGAAATAGTAATCTATGTAATTAAAGTATCTCCAATGACTATTTCTAGTATGAAATGAATCAATTATACTTTTGTTATCTTTTTGAATTAAAATGATAATATTAAACTCTATTGATCTAATAACAAGATTTTCAATTTACTCAAATAAATAAATTGTACTATTTATTTTAACAACTAATTTTAGAGTTAATCATTTTAACCATTCAATTCATAGCTGTGAATCTCAGGCATATAAAAGGTGATAATTCCGATACTTGCAAACAAAAGGAAAAAGTGACTTTGACAAAAGAGAAATGACTTGGACAAAAGGAATCGAAGTGACTTTGATGAAAATCATTTTTCAAGTATATGAGCCATATTAATATAATATTGATTAATACATAATCCGTTAAACACTACTTGAAAATGGTTTTTCTATGTAGAAAAGAAATAAACCATATGTTCAAAGAAATTATTACATTTGTTAGAATACTTAGGACTCATTTGGTTTATGGAAAAAAACTTTTTTTTCTCAAGAAATATTTTCATGTAAAGTTACTTTCTAGGAAAAGAATTTTGGCATGCTTGGTTGATTATGAAAAAGTAGTTTCTTGTAGTTTATGTTTGGTTGATCATCAACATTTTCGAAAAAGATATATAAAATACCTATTATATTCTTAATAGATATAAGACTATATCTTTTTGCTCCCAAACTGGTATAAATAATAATATATTATTTATAATAATTTAAATATATTACAATATAATATTATATCATAATACATAATTATTCTAATATAATACTAATATTTTAATATAAAATATTTATTAATATAGATATAAATATTATATTATGTTAATTTAAATATTAATATATTAATATAAGTATTATATTAATATTAATAAAAATATGATATTAGTAAAATACATGACCTTAGCATATATCACTATTAAAATATTATATTATATTATATTATGTTAATATAAATATATTAAAATATTATATGATCTTGGTATATATCAATATTCACTATTTCATTCTCACCATCCATTCATATTTTATAAAATCTTAGTTCTTAATCTTAAAATGATACTTTTGAAAATGAAAAAGTAACATCAATCTCCCTCCCTTGGGAAGTCCTAAAATCTACATCGCATATAGGTTTTCACTTTTCATTAAATGTGGGAATTAGCATTTTCCATGAGAAAACATTTTTTCATCTTCTCTTTTCTTAAAACTCCAACCAAATAAGAGACTCTCTCTTTTCTTTTTAGAAATTACTACTTCCTCCTTCACTTTCTCTGAACCAAATGAGTCCTTACATCTACCTGCATCATGTTTCCACTAATGGATCTATTTTTTTTAGAAATAATACTATAAGACCATTTCTTCTAACACTTTTTTCAAATTTGATAGATGTACATGACTCGATCTACTATTTTCTATTCAATCCCCATGGAATTCATATTCAAAGTTGCATTCAAATATATTCTTGAGAAAGAATTGATTTTATGGTACCCAAAGAACATGCAATTCAAAGAGAAAATGGAATTCCTCATTTATTTTTTATCTATCCATTAACTAGGATCTCTTTCATTTCTTCTATTTTTTTGGAAATCTTCCTTTTCTTTCAAACAAAGGGATTCTAGTTTATACTCTTTTGTTTTGAAATTTGTTTCATTGCCTTCTTGACTTTCTTTGCTTCCCCTATTTTTGAGATTTTTTTTTTCTAGTGAGAATAGGCAACATAATTTTGCTTAAAGAGTGGATGTAGGCGATAAATAAGAGAATATTAAAGATTCAAACAAAAGAATTTCTTAATAAGAAGATAGCAATTATTATATCAAATAGAATGATTATATCATATCCAAAATAATACTAATACAACATTTTATCAATACAATATAACAAATTAACCAACCAACAAAACTATTTCTTACCGATAACAACTTGTTATTGCATCAAAACACATACATATTAACTAATTTGGCCATGATTAGCCATCATAGTACTGGATCCCTTACCATCCTATTATAATATTGGTATGTGGTATAGCATGAGATGGTGAGCATACCGAGTGTTGGTAAGACATGAGTGTGTACAGGTTCAGTATCGCTATAGTAAGGCATCGACTGGTTGGCAAACCATATATTACATGAACTTAGTAAAATGAAATGGGTGAATAACTAAAAAACATAAGAATATTTGAGAATACAAATGTGGAGATTAAGTACTAATTTCTAGTAGTTGGCTTGTAAACAAAAATGTTTTTTGTGATTGTTCTAGAAGTGGTGAAACAAATAAAAATATTGTAAAATTTCTAAGTGTGGTTCAACCAAACATGTCAGAAATATTTACCCCCAAACCATCCAAAATTGAGTGACCTATGCCAAGACATGTTGATCAATCTAATTTTGCTAAGGTCTAACATGAACTCCTACATTTCACTCATTCCTCGTTGCCTCCACAATCAACCTTAGCATCTAATGGATCATGATCCAATACATCACCCCTCCAAAAATCCAAATAATAAACCTTTGGAAATTAAGCAATTAAAGCTTTTTCATCATAAACTCAAGATTTATCCTAACAAAATTTACTCACTTATTTGTAAAACCATAAAGTTTCCTTCCAAGTTTGCAATTGACCTTGATCCCACCCAAACTAGATCCACTTACAAGCACAATAGCTATAGCTAATGATCCAAAATGAGCTCAACCCAACTTAGAAATGCCCACCTAACCCCCTCCCCCACCCTTCCCATGAAAGCCCAATCAAGAATATTCATGATTCATTGAACATCAACAAATTTGACCTAGATTTTGTTTAAACAACATATTTCAAGGTTCACCTACTTACTCTTGGTTCATGATGATTACCTTATGAAAACGTAAATCTTACTATCTTCTATCATCAACATCAACTTAATATTATTCAGTAGAGCGAAGACAACACAGCATCTATCATATGCCAACTTTAACACTTCATGATCCATTGATTTCCAAATCAAAATCTTATTGCCTCCTAGATGCTAATCAAGCACCATCCATAGAAAGCTTCACATCTTTTGAATTGTTAAGGGCAAGCCTTCACCAAAGCTTAATCAATGAACCCATGATTATGTTTGCCAAGATCTTATGTCTAATAAAAAAAAAACAAATTCTGAAAATTAAACCCAACCCTAGATTGGAGTCTCAAGGAGTTTATCAACTAAATTAGATTGATATTGATTTCTCTATTGTATCCCCCAAGTCTAATATTCCATTCCTTAACAGGCAAGAATAAGTTCTTCATCAACTTATGATGAATGATTCAGTGAAGTTGCTAATTAAAATCTAAAACACAACTAGAATTCCATCTAAAGGCTATTATAGATATTGAATATTATATGCTTTGAGTAAAATAATTGTGTGAAGAAAAAAATCCCTAGCCCATACCATTCCACCACTAATTATTGAATAACTAAATGAATGGAGAATTCTATCTCACTCTCACTCTCACTCTCTATATATATGTATATATAGAACACAATCTAGCTTCCATAGCTTACACATCTAACTTATTGCATTACAATTTCACATGTGCATGAGGTTGAAATGTAGCGAGCAACAATTGGATCTCGATTTCAATACTAAGAGATTCCACCCAAAACTAGAATTAAAAATTGATGTCACCATAAGGTCCTAAATAAGTTTGGATGTGAAGGTATAACAAAAACCCTTTTACTTAGTCTAGCTTCCAAAGCTTACACATCGATCTAACCTATTGCATTACAATCTCACATGTACATGAGGTTGAAATGTAGCAAGCAATAATTGGGTCCCAATTTCCATCCTAAGAGGTTCCATCCAAACTAGTATTAAAAATGATGTTACCATAAGGTCCTAAAAGAGTTTGGATGTGATGGTATAACAAAAACCCTAACTTCATCAACATGACACATAAGCTCATAGAACTCAACTTCTCTAGCACTATATCATCATGTGATATTGCTTTACTAAATGAAATGTTAAACAACCAAATAAATTCATCAACTTACCCCCCAAAAAGTCTAAAATCCCAAATTCTAAATTTTTGAAAGATTGATAAGTACTCCTTTGATGGCACCAAAATCTCATAAAAGTTTAGTAGCAACTTTTCTTATTCTACAACTCTTACCATATCATTTCACATACAAAAATTAATATTTTGTTAATTGTTTATCAATTTCACACCCTAAAAGAGGTGAAGGACAACTTATAATAGCGTGATTAACTTGAAGTAATGGGTTCCAATAATCATGTTATCTTTTGTTAATGGTTTCTCAAAATTTTCTAATGCTTTTTTTGTTACTAGAATGGGATTAGCTTTCATAATATCTTATGCTACTAGTATCAAATGAAGAAATGATTAACTTGGCAAGAAACGAATGCTTGGCCCTAAAAAATAGGAATGCATAGACCAAGCACCATCCAAATAGGTAGTCAAAATATTTATCAAAAGAAAAAAATAAATCCTTTAAAAGTTAATACTCAGTTCTAACCTATAACATTATTGGCTGTCATCTCCCAAATTTCAATAACATTAGAAGGATGGAATGAATAAGTTATGATCAATTGATCTTTAATCAACTAATTGTAATTTTCTTAGGATCACACTACAAGAAAAACAAGTTTTAGCAACCGATTTTTCGGTTGCTAATAATTAAAAATCGGTTGCTAAATTAATTTGCAACCGATTTTGCAATTGAAATTAGTCGATTGCAAAAGTATAGGTTGCTAAAATTTGTGACCGATTTTTTTTTGTTGCAAAATTTAGCAACCAAATTTGACATAATTTTTTTGAAAAAAAAAATTCAAAAAAATATAATACAAATTCAAAAATATAATACAGTTCATGGATGCCCTGGTTTGGGAATATGCTCTGGCATCTGGATTGGAATCCGGGCATCTAGAGGACATCTGGAAAGAATCAGGGTTTCTGGAAGCATCTTGGATCCTAGGTTATCACACAAGATCCAATGGACTGATGTATCGGCCTCTAACTCCTGGATGTGACCTGATGGAGCTCCAAAATAGGATGACCTCCTCTCTTGTACAAAAATTGGGCTCATCACAGCCTCTAGCCGTAGGTAACAAAAGAAAATCAATGAAATTAAAATGCATAATAAAACAGCAAAAATCGAACAAAACTTTCAAACAATAAGATTCAGAAGCTCAGGATTGCCTCTTTTTGTACATTGCGAAAGATCTAAGGCAGCAAATGGTTGCTTGCAAAAAGAGCAAGCCATCCAAATTTGTAACACCATTTAGATCCTTGCAAAATGGTCCGATCCAGCATACACTTTCAGCATTTGAAGCATCACGAAGATACCAAGGCAACTCATCATAGCCTCTAACTGCATGAAATAAGAGGAGATAATTAATGAAAATGCATAATAAAACAACAAAAACAACATCAAGATTTGCAGTTCATAATACAAAGCTAAACAAATAACGATAACAAGAGATGCAGTTCATAATATAATGCAAAATATATAAGTGTAATCATAATATAAAGCTAAACATATAACGATAAGAAGAGGTGCAGTCCATAATATAATGCAAAACTTATAAGAATAATAAGTGGAGCAAGATAATATGAATAATGTGCTAATGCTCCTATTCCTCCTCGTTCTCGTCCTCCTCAATGTCATCCTCCTCCTCGTCTCGCTGTGATCCTTGTCCACGATACATCTGATAAGGATCGACTCCAGTTCGTTGTGAAGGATTTCCACTAAAAGCATGAGTTGCGGGAGTTGCTGTAGGTTAAAAATTTATGTTGGTTAATATATCCTGCAACATTCGTTCATTGTGTTCAACTCGCCTCCGCAGTTCATCCCTTTTTTGCTCGGCAGCTTGTACCCGAGCATTTACTTCTTTGACTTCGTCTTCAACCTACTTCCGTACTTGCTCCTGGAATTCTTTACTATTCAACCATTATACGGGAAATGAAGATTGTCCTGAAAATTTTGAAGTTGGCATCAGTGCAGTGGACTCTAATCCTAGCCCATACAATCTTCCTTTCTTCTTTCCACCAACAGTACGTATCCATACATCCAATTCTGATGGTGGAGTTTGCTACTGGCTAGAATCAGCACTGCTTTGACTTTGTGACTCTTCCATGTTCCGTCTAAATTCAGACTGAAATTAATTTAATTCAGTTAGTATTAAAAAAAATTATAATACCTTAAAAATTTAACATACGCAAATATGCTCTGATCTCCTGTCAACCCATGTCTTATCCTTCCTCTGATGGGTATGAATAAATAGCTCAGATGGAGAAGGCACAGTTCCAGTCTTCGAAGTCTGTAACTTGTAGAACAAGATATTTTATTAATATGAATTATAATTATATTAAAGATTTCGGTTGTTATTGCTTACCAAATTGTATCTGTGCTGGGATGTAGTGATCGAGCCATAGGTATGATGTGAAGGACCAAAACCATCAATATCAGAAGCCTTATTTGCTTTTGCTTTTTCTGACTTCTCCTAATATTGGGCGGTGCGCTAGTGCTCACATAATCTATTCCATAAAAGTTCTCCTAGCCATGACGATCTCTCCATAACTCTTCTAGCGGTAGCAAGAAGATTTTTAAATCGAGCCGCACCACGTCTTTCAAAATTACGACATGCCCACATATCATCCGGTGGCTGAAATTGATATCTCCTCTATTGCAAATTCAACAACCGGTTAAATGACAATAATAAAATTCAAGTATTATTTACATTTATCAAAGCAAAATTACTTGCCTTGAACTCATCAAACCACATATCCTTTACACCGTGCGGTATTCTTTTCCATGATACCCACGACTCTTCAAAATGGCTCCTCATTATGTCTGTAATGGCATTGGCAGCTGGATGAGATGGTAAAAACCTACAAAATTTAAGTCAATCAACAAATTTGATACAACCCACAAATATGATACAACTTAAAAATTTTCAAACAGGGGACATAAGACTATTACCCCTCTCCATCTAGGATCAGTACAGCCCTGCCATCGCTGGATGAATGAGGAGATGCTAAATGAACTGTGCCGGTGGATGAACGAGGAGATGAACAAATAGCGGCCAATCTTAACTGCGGAGATGATGAATGGACTGTAGGAGATGTAGAATAAGTAGGGGGTGGTATAGTATACATGATAAGGCATGGAGCATGAATAGGAGGCCCTGAATATAATGGAGGTGACATCGTGCCTCCTGGTGAACATGGCGTAGTAGTAGTATGTAGTGGACTAATGACTGGAGGCACAGGAAAAGTGGAAAACGTAGGTGGGATAGTGGATGATGGGGATGGGATAGTAACGGAGAGACGATGCCTCCTTCCACGACCCCTAGATGATGATGCAGGACTGTTTCCAGATTGATCTGCCATCTACAAACAAACATAAAGAATTTAAGTTAACTTCATGAATAATATGATAATGCAGTTAAATACAGTCCATACATATAAAATTAGGGGTCTGCTTATACGATTACTATTTATCATCAGAAGAACTTCCATGTTGGTCATGCTCGGCATCATCTTGGCTAGAATCAAAAACGTCATTCTGTTCTTCATCTTCATCATCTATGTTCAAATCCATATCGACGATTCTGTCAACTTCTTCAAAAATACAGTCGTTGTCGACCAAATTTTCAACTGTATTATCATGCGGTATACTATTCACATGAGATATTGTATCCTCTTGGTAAACAATCTCAATTGTATATCGATCATCCACAGTACGTCTCGGTCTAGTCATAATTACAACCCACCAATGTTGCTTGTCCCTTAACTTCTCAGGATATGGTAGATAGTGTACCTGAATCACTTTTTGTGCAACTATAAAAGGATCGTATCTTGAATACTTTCTGCTGTGCTGGATCTCAACGATCCCGTAATCCTTAAGCACTTTCATGCCACGATTCAATACTGTATCAAACCATTCACAATTAAATAACACTACCTGTTTCATTGGAAGGCCAGGATATTCTACTTGAATTATTTTCTTAATTATGCCGTAGTAATAATTGTGTTCTGCAGCTTATTCTGAATCTTTGACGCACACTCCACTATTAATTATTTTTTTATAGCTACTCCATTCATCTGTGTGAAACTTATAATGGTTGACAAAATATGTCTGTCATGTAAGAACCTTTCTTTTTGGACCCCATGCTAAATCATGAAAATATCGATTGTTTACTTGACTCTGTGGATTATGAACCTACACATGATATAACGAAAATGCATGAATGCCATTATGCATCGATATTACATAATTCGATAGACATATACCACAATTCGAAGAAGCACTTACAAAAGACCTAAACCAATATGAAAAGTCAGATGCAATCCTGGAATCAATTTCTGTGGTGCTTATATTTGGTGTTGAAAGCCGTAATTGCTCGCTAAAAATTCTGAAACCAAGATTTTTTCAGAGTTAGTATCTCAATAATCGATATAGGGTTTGAATAATTATGCATCAACGATTATTTAAGCTTACTCGATAAATGGTTGAACCTCTTCACAGTTGAGCAATATATGTAAATGCGCAGCAGCTAACCTGTCATTCAGTTATCGACTTTGACATCTACCAGCAGATCGACCAGGTTTATTAAATATTGACAGAGTAAATTCACGTGTCATATCCTGACCCACAATATCGTTTCTTCTAATTCTATTTCTTGATGACTGCACATGTGGTTCAAAATAATATGAACAAAAAGAAGTTGTCTCTTGACACAGGTATGCTTCGCATATGGATCCTTCAACACGAGCTTTGTTCTTGATCATCCATTTTATTTTGTTAAGGAACCTACATCATTCAATCATTAAAATATGATTACTGTCTTACGTACATGATATAGATTTGTTGCAGAAGAATAGGTTTACTGAATTGATATGTGACATATTTACCTCTCAAATGGATACATCCAACGATATTGAATTGGATCACCAACTATTGCTTTATATGGTAAATGAATCGGTAAGTGCTCCATTGAGTCAAAAAAATCGGGTGAAAAAATCCGTTCCAATTTGCATATAATCAAAGCAATATTTTATTCCATTAGCAACAAATCGTCAATCCGTAACATTTTTGAACACAAATCCTTAAAAAACATACTTAGCTCTGCTATAGGCTTCCATACATGATCCGGTAGAGCTTTAAATGCAACTGGCAACAAACACTCAAAGAAAACATGGTAGTCATGACTTTTCATTCCAGTTATTTTTTTCTCATTCATATTAACACATCTGCTTAAGTTAGATGCATAACCATCAGGCATTTTTAATTCCTTCATCCATTTAAATATACCTCTTTTCTGCTCCAGGTTGAAAGAATATGTTGTTTTTGGTTTCAATAAATTTCCGTTAGCCAACTCTTGCAACTCAAGTTCCCTACGCTTGCAGTATTCCTTTAGATCCATTCGTTCTTTGATGTTATCTTTGGTTTTGCCTTTGATATCCATTACAGTGTTAAAAGCATTATCAAATATATTTTTTTCTATGTGCATCACATCCAGATTTTGTCTAATCAAATTAGTCTTCCAATATGGTAAATTCCAAAATATGCTCTGTTTTAATCAATTATGTGTAACCCCATATCCTTCTACTCTGCATGAACCATGCTCGATTACATTTGGAATGGAAGATACAGCTTCCTATATTTCCTCTCCAGTCAAACTTCATTGAGGTTGATCTTTTTCAATCCGATTTTTGTAGAATGCATCCTTATTTCTTCTCAGTACATGATCAATAGGCAGAAACTATCGATGGCAATCAAACCAAGAATTCTTCCGACCATGTTTCAAAGTGAATGCCTTTGATCGGTCCATACAATATGGACAAGCCAATTTTCCAGCTGTACTCCATCCGAACAGCATTCCATATGCAGGAAAGTTATTGATGGTCCACATCAATGCAGTCCTCATCATAAAATTTTGCTTTCTTGCTATATCATATGTTAGGACACCCTCCTCCCACAAATATCTCAACTCATCTATCAAAGGCTGTAGATACACATCTATCCTGCTCTTTGGATTATGTGGACCCGGAATAATTATTGTTAAGAATATATAAGGAATGGTCATGCACAATTTAGGTGGCAGATTGTAGGGAGTAACAATTATTAGCCAGCAAGAATATGGGGCTGATGACTAACTGTAAGGAGTAAAACCATCAGCACATAGGCCTAGCCTGACATTGCGTGGTTCAGCTGCAAAATGAGGATTGCTTCGGTCAAAATGTTTCCAGGCTTCTCCATCTGATGGATGACACAATATCCTTGGCTCATGCCTATTCTCATAATGCCATGTCATATGTGGTGCAGAACTCATTGACGCATATAATCTTTTTAATCTAGGAATTAGAGGTAAATAATGCATTCTCTTCATCGGCACCTCTTTATGTTTACTGTCTGCACGAGATCGAGGTTTATATCTACCAGCCCCGCAAAATTTGCATTGCTTTTCTTCAGATTGTTGACCATAATACGGCATGAAACCATTAATACAACAATCAATCTTCTCAGCAGAAAGTCCGAGTTTGGACACCAATTTTTTTGTCCTATAAAAGTCTTGAGGCATGGTATTATCGGCTGGAAGGGTCTCCTTCATAAGACCCGTAATTTGATCGAAGGATCGTTGTGAAATATTACCTTCATATTTGATGCTAAGCAACCGTACAACTACCGATAACTAAGAATGATCTGTACATCTCGACCATAATGGTTTTTGGACTGAATGCAATAAGTCATAAAATCTTTGATCATCCAAATTCGGTGTCTCCTCTTCATTAGACGAATCGTCAGGCACATACTCTGTTCCAAATGTATCGAATATCATGCGTCGATATGTGTTTTGTGGATCATTATCCATTGGTGCAAATGCAGGATCATTTGCATACAAATCAGGTACCCCACCGACACGAGGATCACTCTCTCCATGAGATGTCCAATACCAGTAATTCGGTACAAATCCTTTTTTGTAAAGATGAAGCTTCACTTCATTAGTAGTTAGGTACCTTAGATTTTTGCACTTGCAACAAGGGCATCTAAATTTTCCTTCACTTTGAAAGTTAGGTTGTTGACATGCAAAGAGTACAAAATCTTCCACGTCCTTTAAAAATTCTTCGGTATATCCCTTTCGACCCGATAAAAGTCTATTATACATCCAACTACGAAGTTGAAAGATATCCATATTCTGTACTATATCAAAACATGATGATACAGAAAAATCAAATGAGGGTGGACTAAGCATTGTTAAAGAAGATGGTTGCATCTAAAATCTGCATAAATTCCTCTCCCTCTTTGGGATATAAATTAACATATGTAAAAGAATACTATAAAAGCGACTAGGTCTTAGAACCAGGGCAACAACATATTTACACATAATTCCGTAGAAACTTATCACTGAATTGTGACATCTATACCCTTTGATTGGGGTTTATGTGTCCATCCATATCCAAATGCAAGATAAGATCCAAAGCCTGAAGGATTTTGTTTTTCCCAGAGTGTCAAGTTTCATCCTATGGGATGAAAATCAAAATTCTATAGCATTTACATCTCGAGAGAAAAAAAATCTGAACTCAATGTGATTCCTTAGGGATAGTATGCCCATGGTGTTTATGTATTTTACTATAGAAAGTTTGGAAGCAATGAGATTCCTTAAAGTAACATTATCATCATAACATGATTACATTATACATGCAATGATCAGTATCCATAATGAATAATGAGAAAAGGTAACAATAAGCCAAGAAAAAAATAGGCAAAGAAGTTGGATTTGATCCTTAGTCCAACATACTACGTGGAGGAGTTTCATATTAGGAACTATCGACAATCATTAGTTATATTCTATAACAAGATAATGAAGTCAAATTAAAAGTGACAAAGGCAAAAGAAGATTTATGAGAATTCTGAAAACAATACATAAAGAGCTATAGAAAGCAGAATGACATGACACACTACGACATGAGATATTAAAAAGCTATATATAAACCTCATCATCAAGATAATCATGAAGAAAAGAATTATTTTGTTCATACAAGAAGAAATGCAATCGCTAACAAACCATAATACTAGCAATAAGATTGAATAATTATAATTTAAGCCTCTGAAGTGACCATTCTTGTATATCTATCTTCAAAAATTCACTAGTAACTACTTGATGAGATTTACTTAGAACATACATACAAGTTATTGGGAGCCATTCTAGGTCTAATCAACTAGACTATTTTCATGTTTTGAACTTGTGACACCCAAGTCAAAATGTAGCAAGCCAAGTCAAAATGGAGCAAGCAACACACTGAAAAAAAGCATGCATTCATTGAAATGAGAAAAAGGTTTTTTCTAAAAAAAAAAATGGAAGACGGCGATACCGGGATCCGGCGGGGCTTAGAGCTGAGGAAGGGAGAGTTGGAGGCGGCGACCAAAGGGGCTCGAACCCGAGGAGGCGGCGGCCGGCGGGGGTCGGACCCGAGGAAGGGAGAGACGGAGGCGGCAGCAAAAGGGGCTTGGAGTGGAGGAAGGGAGAGCCGGAGGCGGCGGCCGGCGGGGGTCGGACCCGAGGAAGGGAGAGATGGAGGCGGCAGCAAAAGGGGCTTGGAGTGGAGGAAGGGAGAGCCGGAGGTGGCGGCCGGCGGGGGTCGGACCCGAGGAAGGGAGAGCCGGAGGCGATGGCAAAAGGGGCTCGGAGCGGAGGAAGGGAGAGCCGAAGGCGGCGACCGGCGGGGGTCAGACCCGAGGAAGGGAGAGCCGGAGGTGGCGGCCAAAGGGGCTCGGAGTGGAGGGAGGGAGAGCCGGAGGCGAGGGGCTCGGAGTGGAGGAAGGGAGAGCCGGAGACGGCAGCCAAAGGGGCTCGGACCCGAGGAAGGGAGAGCCGGAGGTGGTGGCCAAAGGGGCTCGGAGCGGAGGAAGGGAGAGCCGGAGGCGAGGGGCTCGGAGCCGAGGAAGGGAGAGCCCGAGGCGACGGCCAAAAGGGCTCGGAGCGGAGGAAGGGAGAGCCAGAGGCGACGACCGGCGGGGCTCGGAGCCGAGGAAGGGAGAGCCGGAGGCGGTGGCCAAAAGGGCTCGGACCAGAGGAAGGGAGAGCCGGAGGAGGCGGCCGGTGAGGCTCGGACCCGAGGAAGGGAGAGCCAGAGGCGGCAACCAAAGGGTCTCGAGGCGGAGGAAGGGAGAGCCGAAGGCGGCGGCCAGCGATGCTCAGACCCGAGGAAGGGAGAGCCGGAGGCGGCGGCCAAAGAGGCTCGAGGCGGAGGAAGGGAGAGCCGGAGGTGGCGGCCGGCGATGCTCAGACCCGAGGAAGGGAACAGTTAAGGTTAGGGAACAAGAGAAAAAAAAAATGGGGCGGCTAGGGTTAGGGAACGAGAGAAAAAAAACAGGGCGGCTAGGGCATCCTGTAATACGAAAAATATCAACCCTCCATTTCAAAAAAAAAATTAAAAAAACAAAAAATATTAGCAACCGAAAAAATCGGTTGCAAATTTCAAAAATTACAAAAGTTTATTTTTAAAAAAAAGTTAGCAGCCGAAAATATCGGTTGCAATTTTCAAAAATTATAAAAATTATTTTTAAAAAAATTTAGAAACCAAAAAATTCGGTTGCAAATTTCTAAAATTATAAAAAAAATTTAAAAATATTAGCAACCAAAAAAATCGATTACAAATTACAAAAATTATAATATTTATTTTTTAAAAAATTAGCAACCGGAAAAATTGGTTGCAAATTTCAAAAATTATAAAAGTTATTTTTAAAAAAAAATTAGCAACCAAAAAAATCGGTTGCAAATTACAAAAAATATAAAAGTTATTTTTTAAAAAATTAGCAACCAAAAAAATAGGTTGCAAATTACAAAAAATATATAATTTATTTTTAAAAAAGGTAGCAACCGAAAAATTCGGTTGCAAATTTCAAAAATAAAAAAAAATTAAATTTAAAAAAAAAATTGCAACCGAAATATCGGTTGCAAAATTTTATATCCTGGTTTCAAGGTCCTAAAAAAGTATCTCTAGTTTCAAGGATTGAATTATTACTCATATCACTAATATCTGATTTAATCACTAAGAATCTATAGGCATTACTATTTTGAGTATATCCTGTAAATACAGCATCTATTATTTTAGATCATAGTTTTCTTTATTTGGATTCAAGAATATTTATCTTAGCTAGAAATCCTATACTTTGAGAAAATTCAAGTTAGGAGCCCGACCTTTTCATAGGGGTCTTCCCGCTATCGTTAACAGAGATTCTATTTAGGAAGAAATAAGAAAATAGAAAAGCTTTCCTCTACAAGTTCTTAGGTAGGCTAGAGCTAATTAATATTGCATTAACTATATCCAAGATGGTATGATTTTTATGTTCAACCACACTGTTGGACTATGAAGAGTAAGAATAGTTACTTCATAAATTATTCTATGCTCTTGACAAAATAGGAAAAATTTATTTGAAGTATACTCCATCCTCTATTAGGTCTAAGAATCTTATTTTTTTTATTAATTTTTTACTTCACTCTTATAAATTTTGAACTTATTAAAGGTTTCTTCCTAACAATAATAATATCTAAAATAATCATTTATAAAGGTTACTATATACCTATTGCCACTGCATGTTACAATTTTGGTAGAGTCGCATATATCACTATGTATCAACTTCAAAATTGAGGGGTTTCTTTTCAACTAATTTGAATAGTTTTCTCAATTATTTAGATTCAGTATATATTTCATACTTAAATGTATCTAAGTTTGATTTAAAAATTAATTTCAAGTCCATCACATATATGTTTGACTTTTTCCAAATATACTTGATCAAATCTATCATACCATAAATTTTGATTAGATTTATTCATAAAATAAACTTGCTTCTTAACTTTATTAATAAAATAATTTATTACATTCTATTTGAATAAATCTTCACTTACATATCCTCTTTCTATGAAGGTATTATTCTTATATATTGCAACTTTATTACAATCAAGGATAATTTTATATACGATCTGAACTAGCTGAGACCCACTAACAAGATCTTTTTCTAAAGTCTGGAACATACAATACATTTATCAGGATAAGAACTTTTATAGAAATCATCTTTAAATTGATTCATCCTTGTCCTTTGATCCTGGCGGTTGTATTATTTTCAAGGATTACACCTCCTCCGCCTGAGCCCTAAAAAGTAGTGAACTAGAAGCGATCAAAATAAATATGAACATTAGCTCCTGAATCTAATTATCAATCAAGTTTAGAAAAAGTAACATTAACTTCATAATTAAATCTTACTGACCTAAAGGTGATATATTCTTGATCTTCAACTAGATGAGCTTAGGATCTGAAGGAACTAAAAGGTTTGAGAAAAGGCTCCTTCTAGTGAAAGCAGTCTCTCGCAAGATGGATGGTCCTTCCACATACAAAGCAAAAACTTTCACTTGGATCTTGGACATGCTTATTGGAACTAGTGTTATTGGTTTTGAAATTTTTATCCATAGACTTGAACTTGTTTGGGTTAGGACAGTTAGGTTGGTCTGACTAATATTGATAGTTTGGTTGAAATCTAGATTTTGATTTTCATTTGATGTTGTTGCTGTGGGTCTGGTATTGTTATGTTAGGTCAATTTGGATACCTGGAACTTTAATTTGTTGAATTTTGGACATATGTTGGTCTTCTATCCTAATTGAATTCAGAAGTTAAGTTAGCATAAACTCTTCTTGTTTATGGAGCTAACTTTTGACAAAGCCATCCCAAGATGGCATCTTTCAAGGAGGCTGGAGACTTGAAATTGTTCAATAAGAATGCTCCCATTGATTTGAAGCTTTCTAAGATATTCTTAGAATTAGTGAAATTGGTCATTTATAGATTTGTCGTTTACTATTACGTATCTAAGAAATGAAACGATGTTAAACCATTCAACCCCTGCATCATCAAGATCATATTCAAATTCTAAGTTATTCCATAATTCTTTTACACTCTTTATATATAAATAAATATCATAGAGTGAATCGAAAAGGGTACTTAAAAATCTATCCTTACATGGATAGTCTTCTTCAGGGGTGACAAGAGTAGTTGAAATAGAGGAGGTAGATGATTGGTCAATAATTAATCAAAGTCCTAAGATAATTAGCCAAATTTTTTTTTGACTTTGCCATCTCCTAAAATTGGTTCCATCAAATTTATTAGGTTTAAGATGAAAGGTTTCATCACTAAGGTAGTGTTTGGATGCCCAAATTTTATTCTTGGAATAGGAATATGAATTCTTGGAGAATTGATATTCACCATTATTATTATAAATTTCTATTTGGTTGGAAATATATTATTCTATCTTTATTTTAGTGCAATTAATGCAGTGTTACACCAACTAGTGTTTGATTGATATAGGAATAGGCCTCAATTTCATGAGGAATAGAGGAAGAGTTTTTCAAAAAATCCAAGAATGCCCTTGCCAAGTTTATGAAAAATAGAACTTTTTTTTAAATTGTGAGTGCCTAGTTTATCCTACCATCTGACGTATATACATGCATATATAGATACCAGAGGATATTTGAATGATAATCTCGAATCCTATAATCCATGGAAAGCTTCGATCGTATTCAATGCATTAGTGTTAAACTAATAAAAAAACACAGCCAACATAAAAGAATATATTAAAATCTGATTGATAGTATAAGTTTGAATTCTAAAATATCTCATGACTACAATCATCCCAGACATGCCATAGATTGTTGGCTGTAGCATAGCATTGTTCTAGATATCAACTGATCAACAAACAAATTATGGCATTAAAATTTGCATAACTGAAGATTGGAAGCCTCAACATAAACACATTTTCCTTTTAATTTGTTTTTCAAAGATGGTAGACAAGTTTTTTAAAGGTTAAGATGTTGGTTAGCAAGCATGACCGATGGCATTAAATGAATTTCTCAGCTCATCACAATTTTAGAGGTTTAGATGTAACTAAGTAAAATATTTTTCCATGACAAAGTTTTACATGCTAAAGGCTTTGTTATTATTGCCACATCAAATAGCAAACGTCTAACATCAATTTTTTAAGAAAATAAATATTTGGACAACCGAATTTCTCAACTTAGACTGCAACATATTTCATGACATATCTTCTTATCTCTGACAAAATACCAAAAATATAAAGCCTAAGCAATTTTTCTTCCTAGAACGAAGTAAAAACATCGGACAAAAATGGGATTGATCCACCTTGAGATAGACGATGCCGATGGGCTTCTAGGTTGGTGGCTGGTGGGATCGACCCAGGAGAAGAAAGCAAATGCATCGTCGATGAGGCGGATGTTGGCAGGCACTGGTGGGGGAGGGCCTTCATGGCCGTGAATCTTGGAGGAGAGGACACCATTTTATAGGGAAAACCAGCACAAATGCCATCCTTTGCCATAATTTGTCCACTTGTAGAGCAAACCGATGACGCTGACATTCGTCACCGCCATGTCACACCCTGCATTACCGTCCAATCCCACTTGCGGCGTCTCCAGCGATCGGTCACCACCAACATCATGGCAATCAAGAGCGATGCAGCAGAGCGGGGACATCTCCTTACCACTCTTAGCTCGCGATGCCCTTCCACCTTCCGACTATCGAATACGATGAGGATGGCATCATGCCCACCATTGTTGGTCGATAGGGAGCTTGTCCTCCAGCAACAACTTCGAGGACCTCATCATTTCACTCTTATTTTTTATAAATGGCATTCACTATCCCTCGACGACAAGGAAATAAGAAAATCTCGAATAAGGTATTCCATGGGAGACCATAGAATATCAATTCTAGAATATAATGCAGTTGACTAGAATATGAATTCTAGGGTAGCCCACCTCGATATTTGGAGCTGTTTGGGAGAATAAGTAAGAATAACAACTTCTTCTGGGTGGAATACAAGAACCAAACACCACCTAAAGATAGCAATTTGGTCCAAGTATGGCTCAGAGAAAAAACTATAATTTAAAGAAAAAATTTATTAGTTCTTTATTTAATAATTTTAGGTTTTTTTCAAAGATGCTACTTGTGTCACCTAATCAAATTTATTAAGATTGAATTGAAATTTAATTGATTACTAAAAATATGGAGTTTGTTGAAAATTTTATTTAATTTATATCTCTAAAGGAATCTATAAATTTATTTGATTTATTTTGTTTTTCTAGTCTTTTAAAATTAATTTAGCATGCTATAATGCAGGTTTTGTGGAGATCTTTGATTAATTTTGCACAATACAATATAATAAAATAATGATAATATTAATTAATTAAAAAATTAATTAATTTATAAATATGAAATATATAAAATACATAAACTATAATCATGTACAAATAATTATACTTAATATAAAATTATATGCATGCACTACAAAAATATTTACTAAGTCTCCTTTAAATTGTTAATTATATTACATGAAATAATATGTTTATAAAAATTTGAAAATAATATTTTTTATGATGTGCGTAAAATAGAATATTTTTGATGTAACAAACAATTTTAAAATTAAAACAAGACCTGACTTGGGAGGCAATAAAACCACAACCTTAAAAGCGATTTCGGTCCCTTCTAGTCCGAAGATCTAGATAGTGTATCCTTCTCTAAGGTATGATCAGGAAGTCAAGTACTTCAATATTCATCAGTGGCACGATCTCGATCGGACACCGATCAAACTCATCCTCAACCCAAATGATCAAATAAATAATAAAACTTGAGAGAGAGAAAAAGAGAGTTTTAAAGAATTTTGAGTGAAAGAAAGAATGAGAGAGGGAGAACTTGGGATGGATGAAAAATTAGGAGTGAGGGACCTATTTATAGGCTCAAAATTTTCATGAATATCCCAAATTGCCCTTAATTAGTTGTTGAAAGCCATTAAAAGAAAATAAATATAAAAAAAAAAAAACAAACAAACTCGTTGGTGGGGTATTTTGAAACTCCTGCAATGTCAACAATTATATCCTAGGATAATGAATTTAAGCATCCAAACAGAGCCTTAGTAAATAAACTATAATCCAATATGTTAAGATCATTGTAAAATAATGCTAATTTGTTGTCAGTGGGTTGAGTCTTGATCAAATGCAAATCATCTAATTACAACTTAAATGGGGGCTTTATCTGAAAAGAGAATCTCAAGCAAAATTGTGATGACCGCAACACTGTTGGCAACTCCAATAGTTTTTTCAAAACTTGACTCTATAGCCCAAGGAGTCTGAATGACATGAAATTAAAGTTCGGTCAATCTGTTTCCCAATGCACCAGGGCATTCGCTGTTGTCTGTTCTCGTTCATTTTCCTTCTTAAATATATGCTAATCCTAATCATTATTTTTGGTTGCTTACTCAACATATTCAATCAAGTACTTTTCTGTTTGTAGCATCTACTTCGAGAGTGGATGGACCCTTGAAAATTCTGTCTTCAGAAGCAATTCTTGAAATCCATCTACTCTTAGCTATATCAAATATCAAACCTATCTGAACATTTTAAAGAAAAAAGTGTTTAAGAAATGTTCTAAGAATCCATGCCATCAAAGTCCCCCACTTCATATGGATGTAGATATACTGATGTGACAGATTATCAAAGTGCCAGAAAATTTGTTCTTTAATTGAGTTATGCGTATGTGCCGAGGAGAGGGGAAAGAGAAGTGGACGAAAGTCCTATAGGCTCCTCTTGATAAAAAACATAGCATTAAGAGTCTGGTAATTTTGGATCTAAAAGCAGTTTGATCTGTAGAGGAGATAAGGTGCGCGCACTGACTATGGCAGAAGAATCAGGCTAATGATAAAAACAAAAAATTCATTAAAAATGATTAAGGAGAATGGTGTTAAGGCCTCCTCACATCAGATGGGAACGTGCTTAAAGAATCAGAAACTATAATATTATGGAGGACAACATGATAATAGTGCTTGACAGAATAAAAATGTGAGTAGGCTTGTGATGAGAATACCAATAAAAAGAACTCAAATGGCATAGGCAGCATGGTTGAGATATTTCTGTCAAAAAAAAAAAAAAAAGCATGGTTGAGATATGAGATCATCCATATCAAAACAATTAGTATTCAATCAGCTTTAAACAAAAGTAAATTGCACCCTTCTTATCAAAATAAATTGATTATCTAGTTTAATTGAATTGATAAATGAGAATGCCAATATTATCAGAAGAACTTTCAGATTATCTTCGTTATCAATATGCAATACGGTAGTTTTCTTGAACTAATCAAACCTTTTGTGCATGTAGCTTAACAACCACCAAATATATATAACTTAATCCCAAGGAACAGCTCCTTTCTCCATCTTGTGCACGTTAAGAAAAGGCCAAGATAGATGATGTAGAACCTCGGTAGCTCTATCTTGTTCACTAGTCCACAACGTGGTCACTAAGTTTCACATTATCTTGTTCACTATGTCACCTTTATTCAATTATCTTTCACACCTTTATCTCAAGTATTTTGCTTCTGTTTTGCAACCCTAAAGACAATGATGTTGTTCAAAAAGTATGCCTAACTCGGGGTCTCCAGTTTCTCCATTAATCTAATCAAGTGGGAAATCCAAAAGAATGCCCTAAAGAATGCCCTAACTTTTTATATTTTCCTACGAAATCCAACTCCGGCAAACACAAGATAATAAATCACTTCCAATCAAATGTCCGCTGTTTGTAACAACCAGCTTATATTTGACTTTTTTTTTTTTTTTTTTTTGATGAAAGAGGAGGAAGTAAGGTGAAGATTGTATTTGACATTAAAACTGAACAAATATCCAGATCTGGTATGCTAGAATGTGCGGCCTAATATGACATTTGTCTCGGGAACCCCAGAGGAGGACCACCCACATATGCATTAAAGTTGCTCATTATGTAGAGTAATTTATAGATACTATTGGCACTAGCATCCACCTGATGATTAGAAAATCTAAAACTTGTTTCTCAAGGAAGAACCTGTAATTAATATCTTGAAATATGTGCTTGCTCTCGAGCTTCAAACTTGTACATCTAAAACCTAAAGGACTCCAAGAAATCCCTTACCTATTCAACAACGCTTATTCCAAGTAGAAAGCGTTTTGGAACTCCTTCATCCACAACCATCAAGCTTTAATCATCTAATGTACAAGCTTAGAACAAAACTTGCAACGACCCACCATTGAGATTTCCTGCTTTTTATTTTCTTTAACTAAAATTAGACCCAACTAAAAATCTTCATTTGAGTTGCATACAAATTCTTAGAATGACAGGAAATCAAAGTCCAGACAGTTTATTTGTTAAGTCTACATGCTTAAATCTGAATCTGTCTTATAGATATTCATATCAATTCGAACCCATCCACAAGGTATCCAAGTTATAGCTCAAAAGCAATGTAACAGTTCCCATGACCATGAAGAATCCCCAAGAATGATATCCCCATCTCCAAGTAATTCACAACTCTCTCAAGTAATTAATCTCTAAGAATGAGATTCCTAGAACCGTTTTCTTACCCCCGCCCCCCCCCCCCCCCCCACACACCCCACCCCACCAAAAACAAAAAAAAAGAAGAACAAGAATAAGATATGCCTTAACTCCTAAACCAGGGAATTTAACCAGATATTTTTTGCTTCTTCTTAAAGGAAGGAACCATAAATTTTACCCACATCACATGTGTTACCTCATCCTACTAATCAATCTACTGCGAGGTGTTATAAATTTGTGATGGCTTACTTAGTGCAATGAAGTAAGCCGTAGTGGAATAAGAAATTAATCTGAGCAAACTGTCATAGCTCCCACATACAAGCAGCCTCGACTGTTGTTAGCCTCGGCCGAAGCTTCGTATGTCTTCCTGGCATAATCTTAATATTACGAGAAACAAAAATAATCCACGAAGCCGCAAGAAGAGAAAAAAATCTCGAAGTCAATTCATAGGATGGATCGCAAGAGAGCAAGTTCATCTAAGGGCTGACTTGCAAAGGCTTGGAGCAGCAGTTCTTTGTATACAATTTTTAAGGCTTTGGCTTTTACGGTAAGAAGACTTTTTTTTCTTTACTACTTTTGAATGGAGGTAAAATAAGAAGAGAGAGAAAGAGATCTACCCATAGTAACGTACACTACAACGTTCCGGAACAAAAATTCGAAACTTTCAGATTGACTGAAAATAGAAAGTCCGAGAGAAAGGAAACTTACCCTATATGGAAGCCCAGATCTGGTAGAACCAGTCCTCTCCTTAATTTGCTTCAAGAACCAGTCCACTGCGACCTCTAACACAAGACAAGAGAAAGAAGATGATATCAAGATCATCCATGATCTCAACCTTCTTTCTACTTCTTACTTTCCAAGAAGAGAAAACCGAAGAAAGAGGCGAAGTAGGAGAGATTGCACATGAGATGATGAGTTCTTACCCAGTGATATGATGATTTTGGTCGAGCAGCGGTGAGATCCGTCTCAGGAGACCGTGGTTCAAGATCACGAATCCTGCCAAAAGTTGTAAAAGAAGAGAGAGAAAAGAGGATGGAGAGAAGGAAGAATCGTAGAAACGGAGAAGAAAGGATAGATAAAGACCGGTCAAAGCAGTGATCTCTCGTTAAGCCAGCACCGTGGACCGGGCGCCCGGGGGGGGGGGGGGGGGGGGGGGGGGGTTGTTGTCCCAATCCAATTCGCTCCCCCAACGAACAGATCTCATCTCAAAAGTCACGCTTTCCCACTCCACGCCTAATTATTCATCCCCTTATCCATTCCTTTGACCAATCTCCAACCCAATATTGCTAAATAAGTAATTTAGAAAAAAAGTAAAAATATAAAGAAAATAGAAAGTACCGTTCGTCGGAATCCCGCCTTCCGTAGAGGAGCGAGCCAGAGAAGCCGTCTCGGTGTCGGAAAGGCGACAGATGGTGTAGAAAGAGAGAGAACAAAGCGTTATCGTCAACAATATCAGATCAGCAAGATAAGAGAGAGAGAGAGGGAAAAAAGGGATAAGAGTTGAGAAAAGCGTGCACGCGTGGCCTTCTTTGCTGCCAGATGTAGAACCTCTTTCTCATCAAGTGTTATTACACCCGTTCCTAATTTTAGCTTTAAAAAATAAAAACAAAAGGATTAAAGGCGGTGGAGTCTGTAGGTAACGGATCTGTTCCACCGAGAGAGAAGCTGACAGAAAGAGAAGTGAGCACGCAACCGGAACGGCATTCCGGATGCAATTGCCGCGCTGTGTGCTCACTCTCTTCTGTCAGCCCCCAACCCACCACCACCACCACCACCGCCGACACACACTTTTGAAGAGAGAAAAAGAGAAAATAGATACCGACCGGATCCGCCTCTTTTCTCCACCCAAATCTTATGGTTTCCGTTTCGACAACGAGTCAAAGAAGACAAAGGTTAGAGAGAGAGGAAGGAGGTGGGGTGGAGTCTGTGAAAGAAGAAGTTCGTCAGTCGCTCAGATCTGATCGATCTTTTTTATGGCTTTGCCTCCCTTCCCCTCGACATTCCTTATATAGATAGAAGCAGGAGAGCGGCCCCATCCTCACCCCGTCCCATGCCGCTTTGTCGGTCCATCGGTCTATCTAGGGTTTCTTAACCCCAACGGACTCCCTACTCTCTCTCTCTCTCTCTTCTGTAATGCGTCGATGGCTTCCGTCGCACGTGTTGGCTGGGAGGTCGCTCCTGACCCGTGACGAGGCAAGGGAAAGCTGATGATGATATTTACGAGTGGAGGGGGTGATCTCACTCACTCCCTTCCCCACAGTATTCCCCCCAACTATCTCTTCATCCATGTTAATTAATAATGATTAGTCCTTTGTACCGCACCGTAGGAGGACAAAATTTTCGGGAAGCGGATGAGCCGGACGCTGTCGAGCGCTGATTGGCTGCGGCCTCCGGACCGTCCCCCGCCCGCCATCACAGCCCTCTGATTTGACGTCCACGTTGGGTCTCCACCGTTGATCTTTACGTCCCCTGGGCGTTGAGCGCGGGCGAAAGGACCACGAGTCGATGGCACTCCGGGCTTGGGATTAAAACCAGTGATGTGAACCCCACAGGTTGTCCACTCCAATTTTATTCCCGATGATGTCCTTTACTGATTATAAAATAAAGTTATCTCATAACAATCAAATATTAGCTTCAATAAGAAAATGTCACATTGATAAGCTTGATGGAGATGGCCTTTAATTTGTCTAAACTAAGTCAACATGGATAGATATCAGGATGAGACCTATCGCGTAGGGTTACTGTTGCTGCAATTTCTGGGTTTAGGTGGGTTTGGTTGGAACATTCTTCTTCCGATTTTTATAAAAAAGTCTTCAAAGACCGGTATCATTCCGGCGGAAATACTTCGATACTTAAGTTAGCGGGAGCTTGAGGTCAACATAATGGAGAAATCAAGAAGATAAGTTTATGAAGCAGGAAGATAATACTTAGACCTTATTCGAAGTCCCCCGTTACTTTATATAGGCACAGAATACTGCCAAATTCTGTTAGGGGATAGGTTAAAAATGTCCGATTTACCTCTAGGAGAATCAAAATAGTGGCCAAGTGGTACTAGGACATGGCCATGTCGTGGGATCTGTTGCAACAGAATTCTGGTACCAGCTGGAAGAGGCTTCTGGAGCCTTCAGATGGGGTCCTGCAGAAGGTGGGTCAGTCGGACCTTCGATGAAGTGGGTCGGTTGGACCTCTGCTACAGCGGGTCGTTCGGATTTCTGCTGGAGTAGATCGGACGGACCTTTAAAGAAGTGGGTCGGACAGACCTCTGAATAAGTGAGTCGGACGGACCTCTACTACAGCGAGTCGTTCGGACCTCTGCTGGAGTGGATCGGTCGGACCTCTGCTGAAGGTGGATCGGTCGGACCCTTGGTGGAGTGGGTCGGACAGACCTCCACTACAGCGGGCTGTTCGAACCTCTGCTGGAGTGGGTCGGTCGGATCCTTGCTGAAGGTGGATCGATCGGACCCTTGATTCGTTCCAACCGAAGGGCTGTCAGCTTAAGTCCAGTTCAGAAAAAAGCCGATTGGGTATAACAGTTACCATATTTTTCTTCCAATTGCATAAACCTTCGAAGGACAGGCTGTGCATCCATAAAATTAAATGGATCTTTTCTGTTGCAATAATGCGACCATTTCTTTATCATGATTGAAATCATTGGAAGAAGATTGAGCTAACCCTCAGCAATGAACGGGTTTGGACTGGGCTTCACTAAGATATTAGTGATTTTTTGCAATCCATGTCCGACCTGACCCGATTAACGGGCCTATCTTTAGCATGGCTCTAGTTTTTTAAATCTTTACTTATTTATCAAGTAGAGCCAGGCCAGGTTATTATTTATCAGGTCAGACTAGGCTAGACTAATTATTTCCATATTCTAGGTCTATCCAAAAATACGGGCCTATTGAATTCTTCATGTCCAAGCTCGTCTAAATCACCGACCGAGACTATCTCAACATTCATAGGCGGGCCTTATGCTAAGGTCTAATCCATGCCATCAGCTAATTTGAATTTGTCAGCATTCACTTATATGGTTTGATCATGGGGTGACCTGGTCGAACAAATATATATATATATATATATAGATAAGTAGCTGCATGTAGTGTCTTGCTTGAATGCAGAAGTTTGACCTCTTGCAAGTTCAGATTTTTTGGGGGCATAGGGCAGGTTGATAGGGGCTTGTATGGTAAGGATTTATTAAGGGAGATTTAAGAAACTTCTTTCTATTAATTCCTTTGTTTTTAGTGAAACTTTAATTAGGAACTGAATCTTCCAACGAAATATACATGAAAATGATACATGCTTTTTGGAGACTGAAACATTTGTAGATTATGAACATGAAAAGTCTAAATCTTGCAAAGCTTTCAGGTTGTAAAGATTTTAAATATTTGTGTACAAAGAAACAAACAACACATCAACAAAAAAAAAAGAATCTCATAACATTTTACTTTATAGATGGCTATGACAAATATCTCTTCTGTGTCATTATATATTTTATTTTCTGATAGTCATGGATATATTTATTGTAAATTGGTTTAATAAATTCTGTTGACCAACAAAAAAAAAGCTTTACATGTTTTAGATAGGGTAACTAGTCTCTTAACCAGGAAGCTCCCACAAGTATAATCAAAGATTTAAGGTCATTTTGGCAGTGCAATATGCCTGCACTGAGTGCGTATATCATTATTTCTGAAAGAATAATATAGCATACACATTGACAAAACTTTTATTTTACCAAAACAGCAATAATTTTGCCAAATACATATCAGTCCATTGGTTGAAACAGAAGTTTTTTCCCTAAAAGAATCTCATAACACAAACATTGACAAAACTTTTCTTTTCCAAAGCATCAACAAAGCATCAATGGCTTTGCCACATACATGTGAGATCATGGTAGCAATAGGAATTTTTTCACATAACTATTTTGATAACAAAAATTCAAGGGAATGATTTGAATTTGTTTATCTTGACAATAATCAATGCGGGAACCGTGAAATTTTTCTCTTTCTGCTTTGAATGAAAACTACATGCTACCGGCCTATAAATAAACCCAAATCCAGACCTGAAGACTGGTCTCAAGGGTCTCAGACTAGCCTATAGATTGACAGGAGAACTGCACTTGAGGCGGTGTTCAAGAATGGTCGTTCTCTTAGCTTAATAACTTGTGCAATTGTCATATTCATTTGTATAATTTCTTCCTACTTCGTCGGGTAGCAAGGAGGCATAATTTTTTGCGTCAAAGAACAAATAATATACTGTTCTTCAAAGAAAAGCCTGCTGGTATTGATAGTCATCCCTTCTTTTCTTTTTTCCATGACAAATTCATTTACTGATTTTCTAGCTAATAATTCGGTGTTCCACTGCTTACAGATAATTCAGAACTTGTCAGAAATTTTATTATTATGATACATCATAGACAAAACAAAAAAAACTCGTTTATCTATATCCAGGGCCATAAAATGTTAAATTTTCATCACTGTCGATGTCATGGCCTTTGTGTTCCTACAATAGAGACTAGTGCCATTAGTCACTAGACCAAGAATTTAGTTGTTGGTCCATCCCTGTCAAGTGAGAGGGTTTTGCTATCAAAGGAGCATAAGATCCTTTATCACCCAAAAAAAAATCCAGGAGCTTAAGATCTAATTGTTTTAATTACAAATTTTCTCAAAAAGAAAGTGTTTTTGGCATAAAGAACTGCAATAACGCTTCTAATTTCACTATCCTTTATGCTTTTCTTTTTACAAATATTTGACCAAGAAAAGGAAAACCTAAATGCAAACCTAGAATATGCAATCCAGGAAAAGAAGTTTTCACACATAAAGCCAGTTACACTTTGTTTAACAAAACCTCCTATGGCAAAGCTACTGCCATGTACTTTGCGAGCAACCACTTGCAAACCTCCGGACTTCATTCTAATTAAGGCCTGCCACTTAATCATATATACCATCTGGCACCAAGTCATGCCTCCCATCTCCACGCTCCGATATGAATCATCTATCAAAGCATTATTCCCTTATAACAACCTACATCACCGACTTTCAACAAGTATCATTATTACTGACACCATGTTTCCTCCATTATACCCAACACCTAACTTCTATTACCTAGTTTTTCCCCTTATAATTCCCACCACCCCATGTTCATAGACATCCCACTTGTTTCCATGACAAACGACCCTACCACGTTAACTCATCTCAAGCAAGATATTAACCATCCAAGCCTTGAAATGTACACCACAAGAAAGGGAAAAAAAAAGGCAACGCTCAAAAATGCTTTTACCGATGTTAAATGTAAGATCTCTCGATACTTTACAAAGTATTGGCAAAGCATCACCTATGTAAGAGTGAAGGGAAATTCTCATCGTTAAATAATATGCCAATGCTTTAAGTGGCCTAAAAAATATAGCAATACTTTAAAGTGTTGGTGTTGACAAGGCTTGGCGCTCGGTAAATAAGTCCGCCGATGCTTCAACTTATTTTTTAAAAAGTAAATATTTGTACAAATTTTCTTCTTTACAGAAAAAGTCAAGCTCTCCTAAATACAGTATAAAGATAGAGAAAGAAAAAAACTCTCGCCTTTTGTATTGAAAGCAGCTAATTAAAGATAAGAGTTTTAAGAGATGAACAAGATTGGAAGCACTTCTTGAACACAAAATATTAGTAGAAGAGGAGGAGAAGAAAAATAAGAAGAGAAGCTAGCAAGCAAGTGGCGGGAAAGAGTAGATGGGTCGATAATGGCCGGAATGGACTTTGGCGATGATGGAGGTTCATATCATTATCTCTAGCACCTCCTTCTCCCACCATCGCCACCATCGCCGCCCTCAACTCACATCCCACCAGAGCAATTCGGGCCCTCCCCAGAGAAGAACATGAAGTCCTCACACGACGAGGGCAGCTGCGAGCTACCCTCCACCTCCGCCCCCCTAACAAGGGTGACAGAGAAGCAATTAGCCCCGTCTGCCGCCCCCGTGGCTAGCAGTCGAGGTTGAAGATTAAGCCGAATCCCCCTATCATCGTGATCCATGATAGCCCCTATTCCCTCTGCTCCCACGTCCTCCAAGCCTCTAGTGGCTTCGACATCATTGAGTGAATCTCTGAGTATGCCCATCGCTAGGGGTGCAGGGTGTGCAGCGGCGATGGCACCATCACCAATGTTACCCTCCCCCAACCCGGCACATCACCACTGGGGAGCATGGTGGCTACCCTCCGTGGCCGCTTAGAGATTCTCTCTCTCACTGGCATCGTCCACCACCGGGGGTCCACCACCGGCGTCACCGGGGGCCAACAGATCGACCGTCTTTCTTGCTGACAGGCATGGGCAAGTGGGGGAGAAAGATATATAACCAAAAATATTTGGGGATGGGGGCAGAAAGATAGCCGAAAAAATTTAGGGATGGGGAGAGAAAGATAACCAAGAAAAAAATTTGGGGATGGGGAGAGAAAGATAACTAGAAAAGAAAATTTGGGGATGGGGGAGAGATAATCGAGAAAATTGGAGATGAGGGGAGAAATATAACATAAAAAAATTGAAAAAGGAAGAAGTCTGATGATGCTTAAAAACATCATCAAATAACAATATTTTAAAGTATCATCTTATACCTCCATAATACTATCGATGCTTTAATGCATCGTTATTTGACAATGTGTCCCCAAAACATACTGATGCTTTATTTGTCGATGCTAAAAAGCATCGTTACTTGATGATGCTTTTTAAAAGTATCGTTCGCCTTGTACCACCTCTCGATGCTTCAATTATCCTTAGGAAAAAATAATTGTCTATGTCCCATTTTCTAGCAGTGGTATCATCTATACTCTTCACCTAAATCCCAATATCCAAAGTACTTTTTGATAGTAGATTTTATTCATGTGCAATGTTCTAGCCTCAATTCCAAGATATACCAACATGATTACCATTTCTGTTACATCTTAAATTTGAATTTCAAATATCAGTTATTGGAATACGACAAAATTGATCTGTTTATGTTGACCTATTGAGAGCTTGAAATTGAAATTAATCTATGCCTGAAAAGCATGACCATGATCAATATCTCTTATGAAAGGTATAAAATCGATCGATGTTTGAAAGGCACAAATATGATCGGTACCTAATTAATCAACATTCAAAGGGTGAGAAGTCGATTAATAATCAACAGACACAAGACTAACTTGCTTCCAGGTAAGCGATAGATTTATTTGGAAATAGGAATTGCTAATAATTATGTAGTGCAGGAGACGACCAATTCTAGAGGAAACGACCAACTCTAGAGGAGACGATCAACTCTGGAAGAGACGATCAACTACGGAGGAGACGATCAACACTAGAGGAGACGATCAACTGTGGTGAAGCTGATCAACTATGAAGAAGTCGATCACTTAAAGGAGAAGGTTGATTAACTACGACCGACTTTGGTTGCACATGCTTACACCCCGGATTAACCATTTTACAGACGGATGCCAGCTGTAAGCGGTTAATTCCGTGGCCTATAAATACTTCCAATTATGATGATGAAGGGGACTTCTGCTACTCCTTCTTCTCCACACCATTCTTTGCCTGGTCTTCCTTCAGATCGCATCTGTTCCAGTCCAGACGCCTTAACAAGCTTGAGAGCTACTTCAACACCCAGATATCCCAAGAAGATGACGGAGAGCTAGATCAACTTAGCTTGATCCATTCTTCTTTTATTTCAAGCTTGCTATAATTTGTTTGGACGCAACAGATTGGCGTGCCAGGTAGGGGATTCTCTGTAAGAGAATTCCAAAAAATCTGGAAGGAAGCATGGTGAAAGGTAGGAAGAAGAATTTGCCAACAGAAGTTGTTCCTGGTTCTTCAAAAGAAACCGATCATGCTATTGGCAACCAAGGAAAAAATCTTGTTCTTGATGGCAAAGCAACAGATCTTGTTCCTGATGAAAGAAGAAATGATCTTGTTTCGAAGGAAAGGGCGAAAGTTCCTCCCGCAGGGCACTTTGATCAAGAAAAGTTGAATGCTCTGGTTGACAAGGTAGAAATGCTCACCACGACGATGCAGAACCTTCAAGAAGTCGCCATGAAGGAGTCGATGCAGCCAGCTGTATCAAAAACTAGCCGGCAACCTTCACTCCAGGTAAGTAAACATCTCAGCCCTAGAAGACGTTCCTCTTATCAATATTCTTCAGGTCAACAATCTCCTATAATACATTATCATCGATCTCGTCATCACTTCAAGAGGCAAAACAAAGCGAAACGGCCACGATCTCGATCAACTTCATCTGGAGAATCAACCCTGACAGTATTCAAGTTCAACACCTCGCAAGAGATGGTGATTTTGATAGAAAATTCAAGAAGTTGGAGTTGCAGGTCGCCAAAGTTTTGGATCAGAGGAGAACAGAGGATGTTGCACCAAGTTATAGTATTTTATCTCCTTTTTCCAAGAAGATTATGGATGAAAAGATCCCGTATCATTTCAAAATACCACCAATTAAGTTGTACGATGAGTCGTCTGATCCTTTGGACCATTTGGATAGCTTTAAAGCCCATATGCTAATTCAGGGAGCGTCAGATGCATTGCATTGTCTTGCCTTTCCCGCAACCTTGAATAAGTCAGCAAGAATATGGTATTCCAGTTTGCAGCCGGACGCCATTCATTCATTTGGTCAGCTAGAAAAGTTGTTCGTCTCTCACTTCGGGACAAGCAGAAAAATGCCCAGAAATTTTGATAGCTTGTTCTTTATCCAACAGTCAGAAGAAGAATCTTTAAAGGATTATATCAAGAGATTTAATTCTGCCACGTTGGAGATACCTGATCTCAATGAATATGTGGCGATGTCTGCTATGAAAAAAGGCTTGCGAGCCTCCAGATTTACATTTTCTTTGGATAAGAAATTTCTGATCAATTATTCAGAATTACTGGCTCGTGCTCAAAAGTATGCCCAGGCCGAAGAACAGGTTTTGAGTCGGTGATAGGTGGAGAAAAAATTAGTGCCAAGTAAGAAGAGAGCTAAAGAGGATGAATTCTAGTTTTCCGGGGTCCGATCTATTCAACGGCAAAGTCAAAGGCCAAGGGAATTGATCGGCAGAAACTATGTCAACAGATTTAATACTTATACTCCACTGACTCATCCAAGAGAACAGATTTTAATGGAGATTAAGAAAGAAAACTTTCTACAAAGGCCAAGACCAATGAAATCTCCACCAGGTGTGCGAAATAAAGCCAAATATTATCGTTATCATCGTGATCATGGCCATACAATAGAAGAATGCATTCAACTGCGGGATGAAATTGAGGCTCTGATCAAATAAGGTTATTTGGCCAGATATATTCGAGGTCAAAATCAGAACCGGCCAACTGAAACGGCAATACCAAGGCCAGCTGTTCCAAGGATGATCACTGATGAGACAAAGCTCCCAAACCAGCAACCAACTGATGGGTCGGTTGGGATGATTTGCCATACATGTCTTGAAGAGGATCGGAGTCCTAAGAGGTTTCAAGGAAGTGTCATTTTTTCTGATGAAGATTTACAAGGCGTTCGAACACCTCATAACGACCCTGTTGTAATTTCTGCTGTTATTGCAAACTATGATATACATCGGATTCTAGTTGATAATGGAAGTTCCACAGAGGTCTTGCTTTTTGATGCATTTGTCAAAATGAACTTACCAATTAATAAGTTACGAAGAATTCGTACACTTCTTACTAGATTCGACGGAAATTATGTAGAAGTAGAAGGAGAGATCACCCTTCCTATAACTCTTGGGACGGCACCAAAGCAAAGAACCTACCTTCTTTCCTTTATGGTTGTTCGAATCTCCTCTACTTATAATGCCATTTTGGGGAGACCTGCACTGAATAAATTTCAAGCCGTTGTATCGACATACCACTTTCTGATGAAATTCCCAACTCTAAGTGAAATTGGGGTAGTATGGGGAAACCAGCAGATGGCTCGACAATGCTTGACCATCCAGAATCAATAATCAGCTATCAAACCAACCTCGGAACAAATGGATCTGCATGATCCGAATGATGAAGTTAGTGTATCAATGGAAAAAGCCATTCATATTTCTCTGACAAAAGATGATCCTACCAAAACAGTTCATATCGGAAGTTTACTTGCTGGAGATCAAAGGGAGGAGCTGATTAATTTCTTACAAGCAAATGCCGACATATTCGCATGGAAAGCTACTGACATATTAGGGATTCCTACTGAAGTAATCAAGCATGAACTTAAAGTCGATCCGCTCATTAGACCTGTTCGACAAAAGAAATAAAACTTTGCCCCAGAAAGACAAAGTGTTATTAACGAAGAAGTCACCAAATTGCTCGATGCTGGATTCATCAGAGAGGTTCATTATCCTGAGTGGCTTGCTAATGTAGTGATGGTCAGGAAGGCAAATGAAAAATAGAGGATAAGCATAGATTACACCGATCTTAACAAGGCATGTCCGAAGGATAGTTTTCCCTTGCCAAAAATTGATCAGTTAGTTGATGCAACGACTGAACATAAGTTTTTAAGTTTTATGGATGCTTTTTCTGGATACAATCATATACGAATGAATCCAGAAGATGAAGAAAAAATATCTTTTGTTACAGATAAGGGGATATATTGTTATAAAGTGATGTCGTTTAGTCTCAAAAATGCCGGGGCTACTTATCATAGATCAGTAAACAAAATCTTTAAAGACCAAATTGGGAAGACTATGGAAGTATATGTCGATGATATGATTGTTAAGAGCAATCAGTCTAATGACCATATTAAAGATTTGCAGATAGCCTTTGATATTTTGCGGCAGAAGCACATGAAGTTAAATCCGACCAAATGTATCTTTAGTGTGACTTCTGAAAAATTTATGGACTTCATGGTCACACAACGGGGAATTGAAGCCAATCCCAAAAAAAGCTGAGCCATCTTGAATATGAGAGAGCCAGCCAATAAGAAGGAGATTCAACGGTTGACTGGACAAATCGCTTCATTAAGCCGATTTATTTCTTGTTCAGTTGAGAGATGCTTACTTTTCTTCAAGGCTTTACGGCAAACCAAAGAGTTCAATTGGTCGGATAATTGTCGGTAAGCATTTGAAGAACTGAAGAAATACTTAGTGAACCCAGTCATACTGTCTAAACCTCGGGAAGGCAAAGATTTATACCTTTATTTAGCTGCATCAGATGAAGCAGTTAGTTCTGTATTGGTTAGAAAAGATTCTGGCGGATCGCATAAGCCCATTTATTATATCAGCAAAGTTCTTCATGATGCAGAAACTAGGTATCCAAAACTTCAAAAGATTATTTATGCTTTGGTGATATCAGCCAAGCGACTCAGACGTATTTCCAGTCTCATCGTATCATTGTATTAACTGATCAGCCCTAGAGGACTGTCTTACAATGCCCTGTACTTCTGGTCGAATAGCGAAATTGGCAATTAAACTGGGTGAATATGATATTACTTATCAGCCTAGATCTGCAATGAAAGTCTAAGTATTGGCCGACTTTATAGCCGAATGTACCTGGAGTGACAGTGAACCATCCGCTGAAATGGAAGTAACCGATGCACCTTGGATATTACATGTGGACGGGGCGTCTAACTCTTCTGGTTGTGGAGCGGGGTTAATCTTATCTAGTCCTTATGGAGATATCATAAAGTATGCACTTCGGTTTTTTTTCAAGGCTTCAAATAATCAAGCCGAATATGAAGCCCTTTTAGCATGTTTGAAAATTGCGAAGGAGGTAAAAGTCAGAAGATTGAAGGTATTATCTGATTCACAGCTGGTTGTCAATCAGGTGAAAGGGGATTTTGAAGTTCATGATGCTACTTTAAGTTTATATCTAAAGAAAGTTAAAGAATTGGGGGCTTTATTCGATTTATGGGATATCAGTCACATCCCTAGAATCGAAAATTCTCGAGCCGATGCATTATCCAGGTTAGCCACTTCTACACCTGAATAAATGGGTCGAATCTTTGTGGAGCACTTGAAAATTCCAAGTATCTCGGCAACTGAAAAAAAAAGTCCTCCAAATAGAACCAGAAATGAGTTGGATGAATCCAATAGTCAAATACCTGACTGAGAGGATATTGCCTGAAAATAATACAGAAACCAAGTAGATTCAAAAATTGGCTGCTCAATATGTCATTATGGATGGTTTATTATACAAAAAATCATTCTCTCAATCGTTATTGAAGTGTTTGTCTCCTTCGGATGCTGATTATGCCCTAAAGAGGTACATGAGGGGATATGTGGTGATCATTTGGGAGAAAAATCGTTAGCCTATAAAATCGTAAGGCAAAGGTATTATTGGCCAACCATGTAAAAGGATGATGCAGATTTTGTAAGAAGATATGATTCTTGTCAAAGTTATGCAAATATTCAAAGGCGTCCTGCTAGCCAATTGACACAATTAATAGCACCTTGGCCATTTGCTCAATGGGGAATGGATATACTTGGCCCATTTCCTCTAGCTTCTGGGCAACGAAAATTTTTGATCGTCGCTATCGATTATTTTACTAAATGGGTAGAAGTTGAACCTCTGGCTTTAATCACTGAAGCAAAAGTTGAAATATTTGTCAGAAATTCCATTATATATAGATTTGGAATCCCTTATGCCATTATTACAGATAATGGAAGACAGTTTGATAACCAGAAGTTCAAGGATTTCTGTGCTCAATATGGAATTCTTCATAAATTGACATCCGTCGGATATCCTCAAGCTAATGGAGAAGCTGAGGTAACCAATCGGACGATCCTTCATGGATTGAAAATTCGATTAAATGAAACCAAAGGATCTTGGGTTGATGAACTCAACTCTATTCTATGGGCTTATCGAGCAACTCCTCGATCTACAACGAATGAATCTCCGTTTAATCTAGCTTATGGAAGTGAAGCTATGTTACCTGTGAAAATTGTCCTTCACTCCAGAAGAACTAATGGTGATGTGACCAGATCGCTGACGTGGTACGGGCTTGCTGACGTGGAGTCTCAATCGGACCCCACGCCAGTCATCTGACCTGGGCCCCTCCACCGGGCTGACTTCCCCCGGAGCAGCGGGGATGCCCGTCGAGGTCGAGCTCAGTCCTCTGCCAGGTCGGTCCCCGCCAGAACGGGACGCCTAGGCCAGAGCCGGGCACAAGCCACCACCCAAGGCGGACCCCTCCGGATCGAGCCCCGTGGTCGGGAGTCAAGCTCAAGTCTCCTCCACCACGAGGAGCTCCTCCGAGGTCATATCCCTTGGGCTGGGCGGCGCCTCGCCCACCTCTGTCAGGTCAGGCTCGTCCAAAGCTGAGGCCTACTGGTCCAGAGTCGAGCTCAGCCCTCCGCCCAGCCAAAACATTCTGAGGCGAGCCCCCCAGAGCGGGGCCCCACCTTCCCAGCTCGGTCCCCAGCTCGGACAGAAGCATCAACCTCCAAAGAAGCAGCACCTTCTCTCCAAGGATGGCGGTGCACCTCCCGAAGACCGTACAGAAGCACCCGCCATGCCGCAGTAAATGCCCACGTCCATCGCTCGCACCAAAGAAGAGGAAACCTCACATCAAGGCACCATGCCTCCTACCAACCTGTCGTACCACCATGGAGAAGGCCTAGATAGAGGACGCGAATCCCAAGGGCAGCGACCCACCGATCGAGGCCCTGTCATGCTTCCAGAGGAGTGGCAGGCAGAAGGAATGTCAGAACCGTCGAAGCTTCCCCAGCTGACAGACAGGAGAGACGTCCCGTCTACGACACGATACCTTGTCGCACACGTCAGATAGTGCAGGAAGATCTCAAGGCAAGCCAAGGTAAAAACCTAGTGAAAGTAAGCCAAAAAGGTAGAACACATTCAATCCAACTCAGAGCAAAAAAGAAGAAGGGAAGGAGGCCACATGGGAGGTCACCCTCTCCTCGGCCGTCACCTCTCCCAGCTCTCCACTTCATTTCATACTACATTTTGACTCCTCCAAGCATGGAGCTCATCCCGAGGGGCTCGACCAGGAGGATCTATTTTCCTGGATCGTCACTAACTTGACCGTCAGAGCGCCCCCACCGGAATCCCCGGCCCGGGTCACTGACGCTGTTTCTTATAGGTCCCAAGGCACCGAGGGCATTCCTAGCCGGCGGACGCGCATGTTGCTTCGACGCTATGAGCAGCTACGGGCCACGACAATCCTGGCAGCAACATATTGGCGCGCCAGGAAGGGGAGGCATAACGACACTAGATCCAGTTCAGGCCCCGCTTAGCCAGTCCATCGGGAGGATGGTGACCACCCGGGCCAGGGGAGTTTCTCCCAACCATGCGGAGGCATCCCCTTCCCACGGGAACCCGCACGGATCGGAGACGGAGCTACCTGTCCCGGTTCAACCGCCCCCACTAGAGACCTAGCTGACTGCACTTGCCCAGCAGATGCATACTCTCACTGCAGCAGTATGCCAGCTCCAGCATCAGCACCAACGTCGGTCCTTGGCTACCCACCAGCAGCCAGAGACCACTGCGGCCCACGCCGCAGCATCCCGCGACAGCCTGCGTTCCTTCCATGAAAGGCCTTTGCAGCCGCGGGCAGCTACAGACCCTCGGGGTATCCATCATGCCCCAATGAAGCAACGGCGGGCCAGCTCTACTGACGAAGAAAGCTGCTCACCGCACCTTGACCGGGGGGCATCTAAACCCCGCCAAGGTAAGAAGGGCAAAGCTCCCTGCCATGGGCGCTACGCGTCCGCGTCACCTTCCCTGCCCCTCTCAGTGGAGCGGTCCACAGACGAAGCCATCAGGCACATGACGGAGAAGCGCCTGGAGGAGCATGACCGCAAGCTGGCGAAGTTTGCCCATCGGTTCGCTAACTTGCTTGGCTCCACTAGCGAGCCAGCGGGCTATGATGCCTGTCCCCCATTCTCCCAGGAGATCCAGGTGGAGCCGATTTACCGTCGGTTACGCATGCCGCAAGTGGATTCTTACGATGGGACCACCGACCCCCTGGACCACCTAAAAAGTTACCGGGCCCTCATGATGGTCCAGGGGGCCACTGACGCTCTTCTGTGCATCGCATTTCCTGCTACCCTTCGGAAGGTGGCTCGGGTATGGTTCACCCGCCTCGAGCCAGAAAGTATCAATTCTTTTGCCCAACTGGGACAGAAGTTCGTGGCACATTTTGACGCATGTCGAAAGATGCCACGCGAGACGAATAGCCTCTTCTCCATCAGGAAACAGGACCGTGAGCCACTGCGGGACTATGTGACCCACTTTAAGGTCGCTACCTTGGAGATCTACAGCCTGGAGGAGCCGGTCGTAATGCTGGCCCTAAAGCGAGGGCTCAGGACTTCCTGCCTGACCTACTCTCTTGATAAGAAACCCCTGAAGACCTACGCCGAGCTACTCTTCCGGGCTCAGAAGTACATCCGTGCCAAAAAGGTGGATCGTACGAGGCGGGAGCTCGATGGGAAGCCGCTGAAGGGGCCGGCGCCCGCCGTGGCACCTGGGGCATGGAGGCTGGGACTGCCAGCTCAGAGCTCCGACAGATACCAAGGCCAAGGAACGCTCCCGTTCCTCAAGGAAACTTCACTCCCCTTCTCGCCCCGAGAACGAAGATCCTCATGGAGATCGAGGGCGAGACCTATCTGAGGCGTCCCCCGCCATTGAAGCCATCCTTCACCCGTGTCCAAGAGAACTCGGGGGATAGGGGACCCTGAGAATGTACTCCCCTTTATGGGGGAAGGGAAAAATATGGATAAAAATATAAATAATGATGCCGTGGTCATTGAGATGACGATCGCAAAGCATCATGTAAAGCGCATCATGGTAGATAGTGGAAGCTCCACAGATGTACTTTTCTACGATGCTTTCACCAGGATGAATCTCTCCCCTACTCAGCTCAAGCCTGTGTATACCCCTCTTGTTGGTTTCACGGGAGACTCCGCAAGGGTGGAGGGAGAAATCACTCTCCCAGTCACTACCGGGACCCCACCTCGGTAGAGCACCATCATGATGATGTTCACGATTGTCAGGCTTCCTTCACCCTACAACGTGATTCTGGGCCGACCTGGGCTCAATCTCTTCGATGCCATCGTCTCCACCATGAGGCTCCTGGTGCAGTTGCCAATCCCTTGCGGTGTGGGGGAGATGAGGGGTACACCCCAAGCAGTGCAGCACTGCTTCCAAACCCTCCCCGGGGCCCGGGTGCACGAGGAGGGCTCCAGAGCAGACGAGCTCGACCAGAGGGCCTAGGACCCCAGGGGAGGCTCGGTCGAACGCTTGCTTCCTTACCAGCTCGGGGCCGACCAGACGAAGACCATGCAGATCGGAGCCCAGCTGCCCGAGGAGGAGAAAGCTCGCTGTTGGAGTTCTTGAGGGTGAATGCGGACGTGTTCGCCTGGACGACAGCCGACATGCTAGGTATTCCCCCTGAAATCATCATCCACAAACTCAATATTGATCCGAAGTACAGACCGGTTCGATAGAAGAAGAAAAGCTTCGTCCCAAAAAGGCAAGCAGCCATCAATGAGGAAGTTGAGAAACTATTAGCCGCTGGCTTCGTCCGAGAAGTACAGTATCCAAGCTAGCTGGCGAATGTGGTGATGGTAAAGAAGAATAATGGCAAGTGAAGAATTTGTGTGGATTACACCGACCTCAACAAAGTGTGCCCGAACGATAGTTTCCCTCTGTCAAGGATAGACCAGTTGGTAGATGCCACTTTAGGGCACAAGCTGCTCTCCTTTATGGATGCATTCTTCGGGTACAATCAGATCTGGATGCACCCAGAGGACGAGGAGCGCACCGCCTTCATCACTGACCGGGGGACATACTGCTACAGGATGATGCCCTTTGGCCTGAAGAATGCAGGAGACACGTACCAACGTTTGGTCAACAAGGTCTTCAAGGACCAGATTGGCAGGAATGTGCAAGTGTACATGGATGACATGCTTGTTATGAGCAAACCGAGCTCGGACCACATCGCCGATCTCGCTGAGGCCTTTCACAGTTTTTGGAAGCACCAGATAAAGCTTAACCTAGTGAAGTGTCCTTCGGGGTGGCGACCGGGAAGTTCCTCGGCTTCATGGTCACCCAGAGAGGCATCAAAGCAAATCCGAAGAAGGTCCAAGCAATCCTTGACATAGAGCACCCAACATCCAAGAAGCAGGTTCAGCGTCTGACGGGGAGAATCGCAGCTCTAAGTCGATTTATCTCAAGGTCGGCTGATCGCTGCCTCCCTTTCTTCAAAGCGTTGCGCAAGATGCACGACTTCACCTGGACTGAAGAGTGCAAGACGGCCTTTAAAGAGTTGAAGGAGTTCCTGACCTTCCCACCTCTGCTGTCCAGACCAGAAGAAGGAGAAGAGCTCCTACTCTACCTGGCGGTCACCCCAGGGGCCGTCAGCTCGGTCCTTGTCCGTACAGACCAGGATGGATCACAGAAGCCAGTGTACTATACCAGCAAAATACTCCATGATGCGAAGATCAGGTATACCCCCTCCGAAAAACTTATTTTTGTACTATTTATGTCTGCTAAGTGCCTCAGGCACTATTTCCAAGTGCATCCCATCATGGTTATGACTGATCAGTCACTGAGGACCATGCTAAGCTACCCTGAGACTTCCAGAAGGTTGGCCAAATGGTCCCTGATGCTGAGCAAGTACGACATTACATATCGGTCGAGGTCATCGCAGAAGGCCCAAGTCCTAGCCGACTTCGTGGTCGAATGTACAGGGCTTCCCAAGGAACCAGAGCGGATGGTCCTGGAGAGCCAAGCTGAGCCCGGCCCACCTGGGGACCCTTGGGTCCACGTGGATGGAGCCTCCAATTCTTGCGGGAGCGGAGCAGGCCTCATCCTCGCCAATTCTGATGGAGTGGTGATGGAGTGTGCACTTCGCTTTAAGTTCTCCGCCATGAACAACCAAGCGAGTACGAGGCACTCCTTGCGAGCCTGAAGGTGTCTCGCGAGCTGGGCATACAAAATTTAAAGGTCTTCACCAACTCCCAACTGGTTGCCGGACAAGTCTCCGGAGAGTATGAGGCCCGAGATCCCCAGATGATGAAGTACCTGGAGAAGGTCCGTTCGAGTGCAGCATGCTTCCGTTACTTTCGTAATTCCCACATACCCCGTGGAGAAAATGCTCGTGCGGATGCACTGTCGAGGCTCGCAACCCTACCGGACTCGTCCCTGGGGCACGCCTACGTCGAGTATCTCAAGAATCCAAGCTACGGAAGCACCAAGGAGGTGCAACAAGTAGCCCATGAGTCGAGTTGGATGGACAAGTACGTCAAGTATATCCAAGATGGCCTACTACCAGAAGACCGCAAAGAAGCTGGCCTCATCAGAAGGAAAGCCACCCACTTCGTCTTGATGGACGGCCTGCTCTACTGCCGATCTTATTCTTACCCCCTCCTGAAGTACCTCAGGCCCACAGAGGCAGCCTTCGCGCTCCAAGAGATACACGAGGGCCTTTGTGGGAATCATGTAAGGGGGAGGACTATGGCGTACAAGGCCCTTCACCAGGGATACTTCTGGGAAACAATGAGGGAGGACACCGCCGACTTCATCAAGAGGTGTGACAAGTGCCAGCGCCACTCCCACATTCAACGCCTACCGGCTGCACCGATCTCCCAACTGTCATCTTCCTGGCTTTTCGCACAATGGGGGATGGACATTCTGGGACCGTTCCCCACCGCACCTGGGCAGCGGAAGTTCCTACTAGTGGCGATCGACTACTTCACCAAATGAGTCGAAGCAGAGCCGTTGGCTCGGATTACAAAAGCCAATGTTTGTCAATTCTTTTGGAAGTCCATCATCTGCCGCTTCGGACTCCCCAATTGCGTCATCACCGACAATCGGTGACAGTTCGACAACCGAGAGTTTGAAGGATTCTGTGCCGAGCACGAGATCCAGCACCGCTTCACCTCGGTTGCTTATCCCCAGACCAACGGCGAAGCCGAGGTAACAAATCGAACCATCCTTCAAGGACTCCACACCAGGTTGGACCAGGCGAAAGGCAGATGGACAGAAGAACTTCTGAGTGTCCTGTGGGCCTACCACACAACGCCCAGAACGGCAACTGGCGAAACACCCTTCAACCTCATTTTTGGATCTGAAGCGGTAATCCCAGTCGAGCTCGGCGTGCCCACGCTCCGGGTGCAGCGATACGACGAGGCCCAGAACTCGGCACATCTCCTGCTCAACCTTGACCTCTTTGAAAAGACGAGGGACAAGGCCCGACTCTGGATGGCAGCATATCGGCAACGAGTCGCCCGATACTAAAATGCATGGGTGAAGCATAAGACCTTCTGACCTGGCGATCTGGTGCTGCGCTGAGCAGAAGCATTCCAGCCCCGAGAGTGCGGCAAACTCTCGCCGAACTGGAAGGGCCCTTATAAAGTAGCCGAGGCCCTCTCGCAGGGGTCCTACTACCTCGAAGACTTGGATGGTGCCAGGTTCCCTCGGACCTGGAACGCTTGTAATTTGAGGAGATACTATCAGTAATGTGAGTATTCCTTCCATGAGAAATAAAAATTCCTTTCTGCGCAATAATTTAACTGCCTTGCAGGAAACTCAAGCCATGAGCCCAGCTCCTCGGCACCAAAGCCCGGAGAAAAGTCCTCCGGCACGAAGACCTGGGAAGCCCCCAAGCATTCCAGCCGCGAGCCCAGCTCCTCGGCACCAAAGCCCGGAGAAAAGTCCTCCGGCACGAAGACCTGGGAAGACCCCATGCACGCCAGTCGCGAGCCCAGCTCCTCGGCACCAAAGCCCGGAGAAAAGTTCTTCGGCATGAAGACCTGGGAAGCCCCTGGGCACTCCAGCCGCAAGCCCAGCTTCTCAGCACCAAAGCCCAGAGAAAAGTCCTCCAGCACAAAGACTTGGGAAGCCACCAGGCACTCCAGCCGCGAGCCAAGATCCTCGGCACCAAAGCCCGGAGAAAAGTCCTCTGGCATAAAGACCTAGGAAGCCCCCAGGCTGCCTCGAGCCTAGCTTCAAGGCGACCAAGACCGGAGCATCCATCCTCCGGCACCGAAGCATCCATCCTCCGGTAACAAAGACCTGGGAAGCCCCCGGGCCGCCTCGAGCCTAGCTCCAAGGCGATCGAGGCCAGAGCATCCATCCTCCGGTGCCGGAGCATCCATCCTCCGACACCGGAGCGTCCATCCTCTGGCAACAAAGACCTGGGAAGCCCTCAGGCCACCTCGAGCCTAGCTCCAAGGCGATCAAGACCGGAGCATCCATTCTCCAACAATCAAGTAGCTCTCAATCTCAAACATCTCCGAGCCCAGCTCCAAGACGATCGGAGATCACCAAGCTGCTCTCCATCACCTACGTCTCCGAGCCCAGCTCCGAGACGACCGGAGATCACCAAGCCGCTCTCCGTCACCTACGTCTCCGAGCCCAGCTCCGAGACGACCGGAGATCACCAAGCCACTCTCTGTCACCTACGTCTCCGAGCCCAGCTCCGAAGCCCTCAAGCCCGGAGATCAGCTCTCCGCTCGACATGTCCTCGAGTCCGAACGCGAGACTCAAGCCTTCACAAGATGAAGGCTTCCGAGCCCAGCTCCGAAGCCCTCGAGCCTGGAGATCAGCTCTCCGCTCGACATGTCATCGAGTCTGAACGTGAGACTAGAGCCTTCATAAGATGAAGGCTTCCAAGCCCATCTCCGAAGCCCTCGAGCCCGGAGATCAGCTCTTCGCTCGACATGTCCTCAAGTCCGAACGCGAGACTCGAGCCTTCACAAGATGAAGGCTTTCGAGCCCAGCTTCGAAGCCCTCGAGCCTGGAGATCAGCTCTCCGCTCGACATGTCCTCGAGTCTGAACGCGAGACTCGAGCCTTCACAAGATGAGGGCTTCCGAGCCCAGCTCCGAAGCCCTCGATCCCAGAGATCAGCTCTCTGCTCGACATGTCCTCGAGTCCGACCGCGAGACTCGAGCCCTTTCAAGATGAAGCACCCCTCTCCGCCAAAACAAAAAACATCCGCACAAGAAAGAAAAGGTGAAGTATTGTTGACCAAAAAGATTTTCATTATACTGAAAAAGCATTACATTATCTCCCGGGCCCTGACATGCCGGACAGCCCGGTCCAGAAGGAAAGAAAAAAACCCTACAAGGTTGGAGCCCAGTCTATTGAGCCAGCTCCTTCCCTGGATGCCACGCAGTAGCAACTTCCCCCTCCTCCACCTCCGTTGTCAGAGCGCCCCCCGTCGAAGGAACTGCTTCGACCGCTGCAGCCATCGGAGGTAGCTCGGTCGACTCGACCCGCGACCCTGGTTCGACCACCGACATCGGTTCGACGCGGCCAGGCACTGATGCGACCACCTTCGGGAGAGGTCCGACTTGAGCAACCTCCTGCTCTACCGCAGTCGCTGCCGAGGCCAGGGCCTTCTTCCCAGGAGCTCGGAGTGCGGACAACCGCTCCTCAGACAGCATCCCCCGTAGCTGGGAGACACAGTAAGAATACCCCTTCGCGAAGGAGTCCGTCATCGCCTCCTTGAAGTCTTTGAGGTATTCGGGAGAAGCTTTGAAGGCGGCCACCGCGCCGGCAGCATCCCTTCTGGCGCCCTCCGCCTTGCTCTTCACCTCAGCCGCCAGATCCTCAGCGCGCTCGGCCCGACGGAGGGCCGCCGCCATACCCTTGTCGGAGACCTCGGCGGCATGGCTGGCGACAGTGGCCCTCTCCTCAGCCTTCGCGGCCCTCTTTTCAGCGACCACTACCTTCTTTTCAGCGGAGGTGGCCCGCTCCCTTGCTGCCTCGGCCTTGGCCCGAAGCTCTTTCAATCGAGTCATCTTCGATTCGAGCTCGCCTTCGAGCTCCTTCTTTGCTCTGGCGGCATCCGCGGCCTCAGCCATGAGGCTCCTGATTTTGAGGTTCGCCTCCTGGGCCTCCCCGTTCTTCCGGCTTGCCTTAGCCCGCAGGGACTCAAGTTCGATCAACCACTCCTTCTCCCCCTTCATCCAATTCCGATCGAAGTCCCAGATGAGGAGCAGATCCCTACATTGCTGCATTGAAGAAAGTATATTATTATCAGGTAAAAAAGAAGCTCGGGAAAGACAAAAAGGGGGCGAGAAGAAACTTACATCATAGAGGTTGGCGAACGTCGAGCAGACGACGTCGCCCAGAAGCCTCCCGCTCCCATCTCGCCGATCGCAGGACTGGATGGAAAAGTCCATCATCCGCTCGACGAGGTTGGGATCCTTCATCAGAGAAACGTTCAGCCCCAGCTTGAAGGGGACCCTCCGGTAATCTCTGTCTCTGGTCCCCGCCTGCTCGGACCCTTCAACAGCGGAGGGTGTCTTCGTTGCCGGCTGTGAGCTCGGCGCCGCCTAGGACCACGGCAGGGGGGCCGGCCCAGCTTCCCTTGGCTCCCCTTCCTCGAGAACCACGACGTCAGGGGAAGGAACCTCCGACCTGACGGCAGCAGCCGCCGACCTAGCCCTGACAACCACCTCGGGCTCAGGCGCGGACCCTTGATTGTGCTGCCCCGGGGTCGCCGAGACGGGCTCGGTAGCCCTGTTTTGCCTTCGCTCCACAATCGATGCGTCCGGCACGGCCTGCACCGGCAGCGGGCTTCCATCGATGCGAGCCCGCTTCGAAGCCGGCTCGTCGGCCTCAGCAGTCTGCTCTCGCTTCTCGGAGAAGGATAGCAGCTCGTCCATCGAGAACTTCATCTCTGCACCGCAAGAGACAATGTCAGCCCTCAAAAAAAAAAGAAAAGAAAAAAGAAGAGAGAAAAAGAAAGAAAAAGTACGAGATAAGGGTGACCAAGTTGAACTCACCCGACTCCTGCACCGAGCCAACTCCAGCCTCTCAAAGATTCTACTCAGATAGCAGGACCTCCAGCGAAGGAATCTCCGCCGACCTAAGCAGCTCGTACACATCGAGGTCGGCTGCTTCAATAGAAGAATTTCGATTGGGGGACCGATCTGGGTCGCTCCAAACCCAGTCGATCCCTTCGACCATAGCAAAAAAGTATCTACTCTTCCATCCCTTGATGGAGGAGGGAAAGACAAACCTTATACCCCAAGGCCGGGAAGAAAGGGACTACCACCCCTCTTCGGTGGGGTGGTGTTTCAGGGTGAAAAAGGCCTTGAAAAGAGAAAAACGGGCAACAATCCCGTGGAAGTGGCAAAGGACGATGAAACAAAAGATCGTCCAGATAGCGTTGGGGACCAACTGCCTAGGAACAAGACGGTAGTTGGTCAGGAAGGATAGAAAGAAGGGATGAATAGGAAATCGGAGACCCCCGGCAAGGGCCTCCTCATAGAAAGCGAGCCTACCCAGATCGCTGGATACGATGCGCTCCCCGGGATAAGGGATGGAGAGCTTGACTGACTCCGGGATGTCATATGCACCTCGAATGGCTACCAGGTCCTCACCGGTGATCGTCGAAGCAATCCCGCCAAGACCTGACAATAGGGAAGGCTTAGGAGCGGGAGCAGAAACAGAGGGTGGAGCAGGTAGAAGAGAAGGACGAGAGGGAGGAACTGACCCCAGCTCCCTAATTGCTACGGGCCTGTAGGAAGGTCTCCTACTAAACTCATAGCACGCCGCCTCCCTCTCCTCGTCAGAAGAAGAAGGAGTCCTTGACAGGGAGGGTTCGGCCTTGGATTGGCAAGAGGGACGGAAGTTCAGACCGAAGGAGGCCATTAGAGAAGAAGGGAAGGAAAGGGAAAGACCTAAGAAGTCCCTAAATGGCGGGAAAGAGGAGGAAGGAGGTTCTAACCTGCTAAAGACCGGGAAGACGGCAGCGACCGGAGGCAAGGAGGAAGAAGAATACTGCACTGTGCCAGGCACGAAGACTTGGAAGAAAGTGGGTTTCAAAAAATCTCCCTTTTCTCTTTCGAAGCAACCTGCACCGGCCGTACCATTACAGCACCCACCAGGAGGCGCTCGCCATGTGTCGCCAATCGACGGGGCTAGTACCTCGATCCGACCATGGCCGCTCCAACTTCCGTGCCCGTCGTAACCGCTCCCTAGACACGGCCACGTGGCGCCCCCGCATAGGCTCGAAGGACCGTCGTGCGAGGCACCGCCGATATCCGCCATCATTGCATCGGATTCATCCACCTTTCCATGTCAACACCATCATTACTCCCTTCGCCCCATGCACCGCGCACCAACGAGCCTCGGGAGTGGAGGGCAAATGATGTGACCAGATCACTGACGTGGTACGCGCTTGCTGACGTGGAGTCTCCATCGGACCCCATGCCAGTCATTTGACCTGGGCCCCTCCACCGAGCTGACTTCCCCCGGAGCAGCGGGGACGCCCGCTGAGGTCGAGCTCAGTCCTCCGCCAGGTCGGTCCCTGCTAGAACGGGATGCCTAGGCTTGAGCCGGGCATAAGCCACCACCCAAGGCGGACCCCTTCGGATCGAGTCCCGTGGTCGGGAGTCGAGCTCAAGTCTCCTTCGCCACGAGGAGCTCCTCCGAGGTCGGATCCCTTGGGCTGGGCGGTGCCTCGCCCACCTCTGTCAGGTCGGGGTCGCCCAAAGCTGAGGCGAGCTCAGCCCTCTACCCAGCCGAGCCATTCTAAGGCGAGCCCCCCAGAGCAGGGCCCCACCTTCCCGGCTCGGTCCCTAGCTCGGACAGAAGCATCAACCTCCAAAGAAGCAGTGCCTTCTCTTCAAGGACAGCAGCGCACCTCCCGAAGACCATACGGAAGCACCGGCCATGCCGCAGTAAATGCCCACGTCCATCGCTCGCACCAAAGAAGAGGAAACCTCACATCAAGGCACCATGCCTCCTACCAACCTGTCGTACCACCTTGGAGAAGGCCCAGACAGAGGACTCAAATCCCAAGGACAGCGACCTGCCGATCGAGGCCCTGCCATGCTTCCAGAGGAGTGGCAGGCAGAAGGAATGTCAAAATCGCCAAAGCTTCCCCAGCTGACAAATAGGAAAGACGTCCCATCTACGGCACGATACCTCATCGCACACGTCAGATAACGCGGAAAGATCCCAAGGCAAGCCAGGGTAAAAACCCAGCGAAAGTAAGCCAAAGAGGTAGAACACAATCAATCCAACTTAGAGCAAAAAAGAAGAAGGGAAGGAGGCCACACGGGAGGTCACCCTCTCCTCAGCCGTCACCTCTCTTAGCTCTCCACTTCATTTCATACTACATTTTGACTCCTCCTAGCATGGAGCTCATCCCGAGGGGCTCGACCAGGAGGATCTGTTCTCCTGGATCGTCACTGACTTGACAGTCGGAGCGCCCCCGCCGGAATTCCCGGCCCGGGTCACTGACGCCATTTCTTGCAGGTCCCAAGGAACCAGGGGCATTCGTAGCCAGCGGATGCGCGCGATGCTTCGACGCCATGAGCAGCTGCGGGCCATGATGATCCTGGGTGGCAACAGATGGTTTTACAGAATCTGATAATGATAACCGGAGGAAATTGGATCTTGATCTGGTTGAAAATTCTAGGTTGCAAGCACAACTGAAGATGGCTGCTTACCGACAAAGGGTGGTGCGGTATTACAATTCAAGAGTAAAGGCCCGAATCTTTCGGATTGGGGATCTTGTTCTGCGCCGGACCACTATATCCCGACGAACCGAATAGGGCAAACTTGCTCCAAATTAGGAAGGTCCTTATCGTATCACTAAAGTTGTACGGTTAGGGACCTATCGACTAGAAAGTCTTGATGGTTATCCCTTGGCAAGGCCATGGAATGTGAAAAATCTACGCAAATACCATCAATAAAGATAGTTTCTTTCTTTTTCTTCTGCTATATGAAGGAGGTATTTTATTTTTCGACATTCTCTAAAAAAAATAGAGAAAATAAAGATTGGCCTGATAAGCTGATCATAATCCGATAAATCGAGTTAGTCTAATCCACTAACTCAATCGATGTTCAATGATCAGAACAACTGATCCAAAGATTGGCCTGATAAGCTGATCACAATCCGATAAATCGAGTTAGTCTAATCCACTAACTCAATCAGTGTTCAATGATCAGAACAACTGATCCAAAGATTGGCCTGATAAGCTGATCACAATTCGACAAATCGAGTTAGTGTAATTCACTAACCCAATCGGTGTTCAATGATCAGAATAACTGATCCAAAGATTGGCCTGATAAGCTGATCATAATCCGACAAATCGAGTTAGTCTAATCCACTAACTCAATCGGTGTTCAATGATCAGAACAACTAATCCAAAGATTGGCCTGATAAGCTGATCACAATCCGATAAAACGAGTTAGTCTAATCCACTAACTCAATCGGTGTTCAATGATCAGAACAACTGATCCAAAGATTGCATGATAAGCTGATCACAATCTGACAAATCGAGTTAGTCTAATCCACTAACTTAATCGGTGTTCAATGATCAGAACAACTGATTCAAAGATCGGCCTGATAAGCTGATTATAATCCGACAAATCGAGTTAGTCTAATCCACTAACTCAATCGGTACTTAATGACCAGAATAAAGATTATATTACATTCTGACAAAACAGATTGATCTAGTATACTAATTCATTTGTGCTCAATGGTTTGCTGATCGATTGAGGAGAAATAGAAGATTTCATTAATATTCTGTTACAAAAAGGAAAAAAAGAAAATAAATGACAAAAAAGCTATCGTCAATTCTCTATTACATGTGTTATGTAGCTTCTTTCTAAATGATTTGGTCAGCTGGAGTATTCTCTTGGCCTGGTGTTTTCTCAACAGATGACTTTGTCAGATCGTTGCTGGGTCATCCTTCTTTCCCTACAGAAAAATCTGGGGAGATAGTGGAAAAATCAAGGTCATGATATAATTTTTTGACCTTATCAAGGCAATCTTTAAAACCAAGGTCATAACCTTTGGCTCCCACTTTTTCTATTCCCCTGAAGAAACTGTCAGATTTCGTGAATTATTCAATCACAAGAGACTTCTGTTGGGTTAGCAAAACATTTTCTTGTTCAATTTTCTTCAAACTTTCTTCAAGAAGTGATATTTTCTTCTTTATCAGCAAATTTTGACTCAGTACCTCTTCGTATGCTTGAGACTTTTCTTCTATGGCTTCATTAGCTTGTTGGAGTGTCTTTCTTCTTTTGGCCCCGTCTTCTATAAGTTGATGGATATATACTTCATTCTGTTTTAATTGCTTCTGCAGAGACATAATCTTCGCCGTCAGAAAGAGAACTTTTGTCCTAAAGACCTTCTGATCGGCGACGGCTTTATTTTTCTCTTCCTTAGCTATTGCTAATGGCCTCCGAAGATCTTCTTGAAGGTTTTGCGCCTGATCCCAACCTTCTTCAATCATGGAGATATCACTGACAAACTATATAACGGGTTTACAATATTGTTAGAATATGAATAGTTTGTCATGAAGAAAAGAAAAGAATATCGCTTACCTTCGAGATTTTTGGGTAAATGGAAGTTAAGGCTTCCTTCACTCCCTATTTGATAGTCATCTCCCAATCCTTCTGAAGAATAGTGGATTGTAGTATAGTTTTCGCCAATTTTGGATTGTTGATACTTGTATTGGCAACTAATACTTGAACAGGTTTATTACCGGTTGGATCAGCGGATTCTTCTATGGGGGCCTTTCCTTTTTTCGACGGAGTATGTTTCGTAAATAGATTTTGGTTTGCTTCTTCCAAAGCATTGCTGAAAGGATTCTATTCTTCTTCTTCAGACGAAGATGAGATATATTCAGGAACTGTTAATTTGTTGGAAGTACTTCTTGATAAACGGCTTCTTCTCACACACGACCTTTCTTCTCTAAATCATACCGGTCCTGCTTTCCTTTTGGATATCTGATGCGATTTCTTATCACCTGGCTTCATTTTTTGAATACGATGATAATGAAGACTTTTTTCGAGACTATGCCTTAGACAAAGTGATGCAAAGCCTTAGGCTTTTGACCCCTTTATATAGAGGGTGCCAGTGATCATGATTCATGGCTCAAGTTCCGAGATATCGGGAGATTTTGACACGTTTTAGATTCGATTTGATGGGACTTTGCACGTTATTTCTGGTCTTCAGAAAGTTGGTTGTAAAGAATGTATATAGAGGCATGTGATTTGAATTTCAAATTTTATGCGCCCTCTTAAGTTCTAGCAATTACGGTTATACGGCTTCCAACTGCACTTCTGACAAAAAGATTATATCTAGTGAAATTGGTATGATTACTTACCTTATTTGGAAAAGTAGCCTGACAACCTAGAAATTATTTCTGTACTAGCTATTTTCTTTTAAAAAGTTGAGGACCGTATTATCTGATCGAATTACTCCGTTAGAAACTATTGTTTAATAAACTTATACTATTTAATGCTTATGATTTAATTAAAAGATTTCATGATTGGATCGGGTTTCCTTGGAAGCTTACTCATTTAATCTGATCGTTTTATACTCTTCATTGATCCGACAAACATTGAGAAGAAGGATTTTCCATTAAAAAGAAAATTAAGTTGTTACATCATCAATCCATTACATTGAGTCCAATGGAACTCTCTTCTATTTCATTTGGATTTACAGAAGGAACTAGTATATTTTCTTCTGGAATTTGAGAAGTTAACATTTGTCCTTCGATTTGATCTCCAACCAGTTATTTAGTTTGGTTTCCTGGCAGTCTTTCTACTTGATCGATAATTGGTTCGTTAGTTTGATTTTCCTCATCTGAGCTTTCTTCATCAGAATCTTCTTCATCGGAATCCTCTTCTATTTTTTAAAGTGTCGAGATCTGGATAAAATTTATTTACTTTCTTTAGACAATCAGCAAGACCGTGGTTGTAACTTTCAACTCCTACCTCATGGAGTCTGTCATCAAAGGCTTTTGATTGGACATATTCTTGACTGCCCCTTTCACGACTTCTTCAATAGCTTGCTCAATTCTTTTATTTGTTGTCAAAACTTTTTCTTCGGCTACTAAAATCTTCTTTTCAGCCATTGCAATTCTTTCCTCAGCTCCCTCTAATTTAAGGGACAGTGATCGGATCTTCTTATTTTTCTTCTTTAGCTTAGACTCCATATTGTTCATTTTTTATCCTGTTTCTTTTAATTTTGCCTCTAATACTGAAATTTTAATCGTCACTTCTCCCAATTTCTTCTCCATAGAGTTCTTCAGTTCTTCGGCTACTTCTTTCTCCGCTTTCGCCAAGTTTACTTCATTACTCATGGCTTTGCGGGATTGATCAAAGTTTTTCAAACTTTCATCCATGACACTGATCCCATGGATGAGCTATTGTTTCATACTTTGTGTTAATCAGATTTGGCAAAAATAAAAAAGACAATCGACTATCTACTTAAAATATAAGTATAATTCGTACCTTTAGTAATGTTGGGTGAAGTTGCAAAATTATGTCGTCGATTTGCTGGGACTTTGTTATTTCCCAGTCTCTTAGAATTATTATAGACTTCAGCAGCTGGCGGGCCAGTATTGGGTCGTTCAGACCCGAATCATCGACATATATGGAGAAACCAGCCGAAATATTTGCGGCTAGGATTCTTTCTTCTTCTTCCCTCATCGGAGCTTTACCCTTGTCCGGCTGATCAGTAGGGTAAGATGATGGGTCATCTCTTGGGGTACTTGTTATTTGTCTTTGCATGGGAGGTTGAAGGGATGTTGATAAAGGGACTTCATCGTCCTCCGATATACTAGCTATCACGATCAGAGAATCAAGTCTTGTTACTATTGGTGAAGTCGCTGGATTAATCAGAGCTTTCTTCTTCAGCTTTTTGATCTTCCTCTCTTCTTGAATAGAGGAAGTGGATTCCGCCTTTCTTTTCTTTGCAAGCTTCCAAAGCTTCCGGACATCCACCATGACTGATGTATCTACAATAAAGGGGAAGTCAAAAATTAAGACAGATTGATCAGAAAGGTTGATAAAATAACATCGGTAATGAAAATACCTAAAGAGGGTTTAGGACTGATTTCTGCTGAAAAGAGCCCTCTTTCATCAAGAAGTTCTTTAATCGGAGGAACTTCCATCCCGGTAAGCTTCTCGTAATCTTCTTGATCAGATGCCAAAACCTTTTTACCATCATTAGGAGTTAGTCAGGGTTCCCCATGGCTAGTGATAAAGTTCCAGGAGATTTTAGAGAAGATATAAAAGAAACTTGGTTTTCAGCCATGAATGGCTGAAGGAAGTCCCGAAATAAATTTCCGACCATGTCGTGGGTTGATTACCCACCATCCATGGCCATGAAAATCTCGTTTCAATACGAATAGAGAAGTAAAAAGTGAGGTTTCTGGAGTTATATCCGCGTCCTTGCAAAGGATCAAGAACGCGCAAATAATCCGAATGCTATTAGGAGTTAGTTAGAATGGTAATTCCGATATAATTTGAAGATTATAAGAAAGAAAGGATGGATCGGAAATCTAAGTCCGGCCCTTGATGTTCTTCGTATATGGTTATGCTACCAGAAGGAAGCCGATCTATTTGATCTTCAGCAAGAGGGAGGATTACAGCATACTCATCAGAAATGTTATAATGCTGTTTTAATGCTAAAATCCTATATTCGGATAGAGAAGATCTAATATTCCCTATTTTTACTTGTTCAGTTTGTTTTCTTTGTTGCTGAGAACTGGATTCTTCAGGGTTTCCGGGATTTTCTATATAACTGGTTTCTAAGATTCTAACCATGATGAAGAAAGGAAATAAAGGAAGATTAACTTGGAAAAGAAGAAGAGAAATAAGAAGCTGACCTGTGGAGTTTTTCTTTCGCTCCTAAAGCAAAAAGGCAGAAATGGCAGAAAACCTATTTCTCTGAGAGGGGTCGTGTTTATATAATACTTTTCAACGGATCAAGATCTCTCTGCAAACAATGAGAATGAACCAGATTTAGCCATCTGTCCTTAAAGTATTTAATCAAAATTCGGTTTCTCGAAGGGTCGAAACAGCTTTTTATGGTACAATAGCTGCGATCTACTGATAAGACGGATCTCTTTTTTCTTTTTCGAGGATATTTTGATTTTATCAGATTTTGAAAAAATTATAATGATGAGAAGAAGATATGGCGGTTTGTTCTTATAATCGTTTCCCCAATTAAAGTTTGGCACGTCATCTAGGCGTGTCGATCCAGAGCAGAAATTTCTGACATTTTCTGATTTTCATTTAATGGACTCAGAAACTGGGGGGACTAGTATTCGAATACGACAAAATTGATCTGTTTATGTTGACCTATTAAGAGCCTGAAATTGAAATTAATCTATGCCCGAAAAGCACGACCATGATCAATATCTCTTATGAAAGGTATAAAATCGATCGATGTTTGAAAGGCACAAATATATTCGGTACCTAATTAATCAACATCCAAAGGGTGAGAAGTCGATTAATAATCAACAGACACAAGACTGACTTGCTTCCAGGTAAGCAAAAAATTTGTTTGGAAATAGGAATTGTTAATAATTATGTAGTGCAGGAGATGATCAACTCTGGAGGAAACGACCAACTCTGGAGGAGACGATCAACTCTGGAAGAGACGATCAACTCTGGAGGAGACGATCAACTGTGACGAAGCTGATCAATTATGAAGAAGTCGATCACTTAAAGGAGAAGGTTGATTAAATATGATCGACTTTAGTTGCACGTGCTTACACCCTGGATTAACCGTTTTATAGACGGAGGCCAGCTGTAAGCGGTTAATTCCGTGGCCTATAAATACTTCCAATTGCGATGATGAAGGGGACTTCTGCTACTCCTTCTCCTCACCATTCTTTGCCTGGTCTTCCTTCAGATCGCATCTGTTCCAGTCCAGACGCCATTAACAAGCTTGAGACCTACTTCAACACCCAGATATCCCAAGAAGATGACGGAGAGCTAGATCAACTCAGCTTGATCTATTCTTCTTTTATTTCAAGCTTGCTGTAATTTGTTTGGACGCAACATCAGTTATGCAATCACTTTCCTCGACCTTGGAATATACAAAAATGATTATCATTTCTTTTGTATTTTAAAATTCAACTTCAAATTTATAATTTATTTCTAAATCAATTGGGTCAAACTTTTGATTTGTATCCTTATGTAATCTATAAATAGAATATATCAAATTCAATTTATAACTTATTTCTAAATCAATTAGGTGAGACTTTCCATCTATTTCCTTATGTAACCATATGTCTATAAATAGAATATACATCAATTTCAAAGTACCCAAAATCTTTTATTCTAAGGTTATTCCCATTCCCATAATCTTTTATTCTAAGTATTTTCCTCCAATGTCCCTCCCATCTAACTATGATTTGCTTAATTTTAATCATAACATCTTGTTTGTAAATAAAGAAACTAATCAATGTCACTAGATCCCCACCATTAGTTCCTTTACACTTAACATATTTATATTCTAAGCCTTCAGAGCCTTATAAACCACCAATTCTCTTACACCTTGAACCCAAAGCATTATCCTCTATCCTCTCCCACCACACCTTGTTTTTATGACCTAACCACTAATCTTGTCCATCTGCAACTACAAAACTAATGTATCAGAAATAAAAGCATTCCACTTTTAGAAGAAAAGCTTGGATAAATCAGATTTGATTATATTAATCTTGATTGGTAATGTGTGGGCATCATGAAAGGCAGCACATAGAAACCAGCTAATAAAAAATGATCTTAAATGCATGATAAAAATATAAAAACAAAATTAGAAAATCATTAGCAGCTAGTCTCAAATATGAAAACATCATTGTTGTCAAAATATATTTTTAACAAGAAAAAAACATTCATGCTAGAAGTAAGTCAATCTACCTGAAAGGAGCAAGGAGAGTTTCACTTGTTGCCCTATATGAAGGATTATACTCATCTTCTTAAAAAACATGGTCAATCTAACATAGTTAAGGGCATAGGATTGCAAGAGAGAGAGAGAGAGAGAGAGAGAGAGAGAGAGAGAGAGAGAGAGAGAGAGAGAGAGAGAGAGAGAGAGAGAGAGAGAGAGAGCATATTTTAATTAAATTAATTTGCAAGTGATAACTTGCTATACAAGATTGTATCAATTTAAGTTGTTATAAAATTAACTTTGAAAAAAATTATAGTATGTATGTAAATATGTAACATTATTGATGGGGCAAGTATTAAAAAAATAAAAAATTGATAGTAGAAGTCTCATAATGATCTTAGAATAGTTTGACATGGATAGGTTTTTAAACTTGATACATATTGTTGACCCGTTCTCTATGATCGAGCTCCAACTCTTTGAGGTCCCAAGTTTGGTTTTGTATATCCCTAGTTACTAAATATCCTAAATATGAGTGAGGGTGTTAAGTTTGATGTATTGTCAACTCTATCCTTCTAAGCTTAAGCTTTTCAGAACAAATAGTTAGTTAACATAATTAAATTTATTACTTTCCTTTTTTAACCTCAAAAAATTATATTTATTACTTAAAATTTTAAATTTGTCCTAAGAAAGAAATTTCAAATTAGATTATATTGTGGTACCAACTACACTAATGTCACTCGTCTAAGAAATCCCTCATGCAAAATATAGATCCCCGTTTCTAGGATCACGTTGTTGATATTGATACCGCAAGAGAAGGAAGAAGAATAAAATAAAATAAAATACATAATCAAATTGAACATACAAGGTTTAACTATGAGAAAATAAGAACTTATAATATTAAGATTTTTACTCTTAATCTCGTATAATTTTTTTAATAAGAAATCCTAAATCCCTCTTGCAAGCTCTCAAATCAACCCCTATTAGCTTTTTAAAGATCATTCACCACACTCTAGATCTCACATATAGCCTCTAGCTATTTACTTCTATTTTTATAGCCTCCGGTGCAAAGAGTATTTCACCAGGAGTCTAACGATCTAAAACGTATCCAAATTGGAGTCTTGTAGCCTCTCCAACTGGAATTTGAACTCCAAATTCATTTTTGACCATTAGATCGGCTTGATCATGCCATAGATCATGCGTATCATGCCAAATCAAAGGTGGAAACATTCCTGGATTGTCTACTCAATGCCAAAATCATGCTACACTACCGATCACATGTCTCTCGCACGTACACCACCAAAATCACTCTCCCTGGACCGCTGGTTCACCATGGACCATGTAGGGCAAACATCGCCTAGGCTCGAGCCAGCCTCATGCCCATGCATGCATGCGCATCTTGGGTAGTGTGCCCTCACATGCTATGGGCCTCACACTTGCATGGGCCACATGCCCATGCCTCTGCGCACTGGATCGCATAATCTAGGCCACTATCTGGCTTGTTTATTTTTTCTTCTTCTTTTGGGCTGGGTCTACTTCCAAGGTTTTTTCTAGACCTTTTTAGGGACCCAGTTTCAGATGTTCATTCCAATAATCTCTGTCTCGACTTAATGTTCGGCCTTCACCTGACTTTGAGAGCTTCTTGAAGTATTTCGACTGCATGCCCTAAGACAAATGCCTATTGATCATGTATGGACAAACATAAGAGTCAAGCTAGGCCACTCGATCTCATGTCCATCGTGTGCTGTGCTCATCTCGATCTGAGACCTATTCGAGAAAGCCTCCTGTGATAATAGGAACTTCATCTTGCAACATCACCTGTAATTCTACCGAGTCTCATGTCTCGTGCCGCATCTACTTACTCCCAAAGCTTCACCTCACATTAGACTCCTGTCTACACCAAGGACTCCGCCTTGCACTAGAACCCTATCAAGAGGTAGTAATATCCATGCTTCTTTCTCTATAAAATGATCTTACTGTCGTGAATAATCTTTTGGATTTCATTACTGGCTCTTCATGTATAGTCATTTGAATCTAGTTTGCTTTGAAAAATAAGTTTTTACAAAAATTATTATGTATCAAACCTTATTCAATTTCTTCATTATCCCATCATGTACTTTCAAGCTGACTATCCTGATGTCCTTGATCATATAACTCGATCTCTCTATCAAGTGGATAGAACTCTCTTACTCTCTAGAAAATCGAACAGCTCTTTTCTATAATAAATATGATATAAACATGTAAAATCTAAAATTTACTAAAAAAAGGAGATACATCATCGGATACCATAAGTGTATCACTATAGTATTCATCATAGTTGCTATAATCGGTCACTATCGCAATCACCTTTGTCTGATCTTTAAGATGCGGGCGATCTTTGACACGATGTTCTAGCTCGTTGTATCGATAGCACTTGATCTTGCTTGCATTCTTTAACCTGGACCACCTATCTCGTGATCGTCTGTCATTCCACCTTCTACCGTCTACTCCTCTAGAAACCATCAATGCCAAGTTCTTGCCTGAACTCAAAGCTTGGTTCTTCCATTTGAGAACCTCATTTTAGAATAACATGTGACATTCCCTATCTTGATCGTACTCTTTCTCACTAGAAGAGCACTTAACTAGGACTCGAAGGATTACGAAAGTGATGAAAGCAAGACCAGTATCCTAATCTTCTCTTTAATTTTTTCACCGATATAGATATCGGTAAGGATCCTCTAAAAGTTTCTCAGATGCTCCTACACATTTTATCCTTCGGGCATCCATAGTTGGTAAAATTATTTTCAAAGGAAGAGCATGTTGATGAGAGACTTCACCATATACAACTTCTCAAGCTTCACCTATAGCACTATCGGGAAAGTCTCGTTCAGCACTTGGATAACCACCTTATCTATTAAATACAAGTAGATCATACTCATTCCTATATCTGGTACCGCCTCCTAGCCTTCTTTTCCATGATGACTAGTCTCTCCTCGTCTATGAGAGCATTGATCAATCCCTGCTAGATGAGCACATTTTTTTCTCTTACTTACCAGAGGAAGAAATTACTCTTCCTATTGAACTAGTTAATGTCGACTTTAATTGTGCTTGTTATCTTCTTCAATCTCGTTTAATACATATAATTTGGGACTCCGATACCAATTATTATGATACCAACTATATCGATGCCACTCGTTTAGAAAATCTCTAATACAAAATATGGATGCCCATTCATAAGATCACGTTGTCGATCTAGGCCGCGATCTAGCCTACTTCTTTTTTTCTTCATCTTTTGGACTCGATCTGCTTCTAAGCTTTTTTCTGGACTTCTTCACGAGTCGAATGCGAGGCATTCTTTCTAATATATTATTATTCAATCCAACCCCCTAAAAGAATCATTATTGCAAGATTTTATTTGTTAAGCCTTTGTCAATAAATACATAGATAGGGCAGGGTTTTATCGATCAATGATAGCCAGGCATAACCGGAAAAAGAATGGGAAAAAAAAAAAAAAAAAACAAGACTAGCACAAATTGATAGAATCTTGGCATTTTCATAGAATGAATTTGTAACACCCAGGAAATAAAAAAAAAAAAAAACGGGCGCGAGAAACGCGGGCGGGCGAGCGAACGCGCGGAGCGCGGGCGATGCGCGGGCGCGCGGTGCCAGCCCGGCCCGTCGCGGGCGCGCGCAAGGCGCGGCCCAGGCCCACGCGCGCGGCGCGCGCGGGCGCGTGGGCTCGGCCCAGCCCGTGCCGGCTGTCGCGTGGGCGTTTCCCACGCGTTTCCCAGGTGTTTCCCAACCGTTTCTCGCGGTGTATGGCGGTCCATGGGGTTTCTGAGCGATCTGGACCGTCCGATCGTCCGATCGAATGGCTGAGATTGGTCCGAAGGAGTTTAGGCTTGATTAGGGGCTTTTGGATTCGGATTTGGACGTAGTTTGAGACGTCGATCTCAGATCTGACGGCTGGGAAGATATTTTAATGGTTTTGAACTTCCTATGTTACGTTTGAGGTGATTTTGGATGGGTTTTTCTCCTCTTTTTAAACAGGACGTCGATAGGAAGCAGGGAAGAGCCTGCTGAGAGCCATAAAAAAAAAAGGAGAAGAAAGAGAAAGGGAGAGGGAAGGGATTTTGGTTTGGAAGATGATGGAAGAGAAAATCGGGGGGGAACCGACTTGATGAATTTATTTATTATTGTAGGAGATCAATCTTTTGAGCAGGAAGGATTTGGACGAATTTTGGGTATAGATTGATATCGGATATTTTGGATTAGCGGTTGAAGGTAAGGAATTCTAACTTAATCACCGTATTTATTAATATATTTTACATGATCTGATTTGTTTCGAGCATAAATAAATATTTTTCATGCATAGTAGTTTTCGGATAGCATGATTTGATTTCCGGGTTACGGATCGAGTTTGTGGTTGGTATTGTTTGTATTTGACATGTGATCTTGAAATGTATTTGATCGTGATAGCGATCGCTGGAAAGTGACATGATTCGATTATGTGAAGAGAAATGATAAAGTGTTAAGAGAACTGGTGTTTGGACTAGCCATGCCACGGCGGTACCGTGGTTTCTCAGTGTGCCCGTCACAGGCTGGAGTGTGACAATTTGTGTGCCCGTCACAGGCTGGAGTGTGACAACAGTGTGTCCGTCACAGGCTGGAGTGTGACATCAGTGTGCCCGTCACAGGCTGGAGTGTGACAATAGTGTGCCAGTCACAGGCTGGAGTGTGACCGTGGTTAGTCCAGAACCCTAAAGATAATGGTTAAATAATTGGAAATTCTATAAGAAGGAAAAGAAAATAAAGTTTCCAAAGTTTTTGTTAAATATGAAATCGGAATTGTTGATTTCGCCATATGTTATGGTAATGTTACATTTTCATATACATGTAAATTATTATTGGTGATTATTTTGGAACTCTTACTGGGCTGTAGAGCTCACAACCTACTTTCTTCTTTTACAGAGTCGTGCAGGTACTTGGCTTGGTGATGAGTGAGATTTTCTTGAAGTAAGTGACTCTTGTGTACCCAGGCCTTGCATGATCTCTAAGGTAAAACCTAGGGTTTGTGCAGCCGGTCGCGTGCCGATTCCGGTGCTGAATTCGGGGCGTGACAGAATGGTATCAGAGCTTAGGTTATGATCACTTGGGATGGTGATACAAGTGGATAATAATAATAATGACATGATGGTTATTAGGATATGATAAGAATTGTGACAGATCTTAGTTATGATGATTTGAGGATCGTGGCAAAGTGATATTAAATTCAAGTCATGATTGTTTGAAATCGTGATATAAGAGATTATGGAATTAACATGATGATTAGTAAGACATGACAGAAATTTTTAGAAGGATTTATTAGTGAATCTAGATGGTTTAGTAAATTATATCAGAGTGCGCAGTGGAAGCGTAGTGATTTTTAAAGTGTTATGATGGGAGCATTGATTTAGATCTCAATCAAGCTAATTTCGAGGACGAAATTATTTTAACGGGGGGAGAATGTAACACCCAGGAAATAAAAAAAAAAAAAAAACGGGCGCGAGAAACGCGGGCGGGCGAGCGAACGCGCGGAGCGCGGGCGATGCGCGGGCGCGCGGTGCCAGCCCGGCCCGTCACGGGCGCGCGCAAGGCGCGGCCCAGGCCCACGCGCGCGGCGCGCGCGGGCGCGTGGGCTCGGCCCAGCCCGTGCCGGCTGTCGCGTGGGCGTTTCCCACGCGTTTCCCAGGTGTTTCCCAACCGTTTCTCGCGGTGTATGGCGGTCCATGGGGTTTCTGAGCGATCTGGACCGTTCGATCGTCCGATCGAATGGCTGAGATTGGTCCGAAGGAGTTTAGGCTTGATTAGGGGCTTTTGGATTCGGATTTGGACGTGGTTTGAGACGTCGATCTCAGATCTGACGGCTGGGGAGATATTTTAATGGTTTTGAACTTCCTATGTTACGTTTGAGGTGATTTTGGATGGGTTTTTCTCCTCTTTTTAAACAGGACGTCGATAGGAAGCAGGGAAGAGCCTGCTGAGAGCCATAAAAAAAAAAAGGAGAAGAAAGAGAAAGGGAGAGGGAAGGGATTTTGGTTTGGAAGATGATGGAAGAGAAAATCGGGGGGGAACCGACTTGATGAATTTATTTATTATTGTAGGAGATCAATCTTTTGAGCAGGAAGGATTTGGACGAATTTTGGGTATAGATTGATATCGGATATTTTGGATTAGCGGTTGAAGGTAAGGAATTCTAACTTAATCACCGTATTTATTAATATATTTTACATGATCTGATTTGTTTCGAGCATAAATAAATATTTTTCATGCATAGTAGTTTTCGGATAGCATGATTTGATTTCCGGGTTACGGATCGAGTTTGTGGTTGGTATTGTTTGTATTTGCCATGTGATCTTGAAATGTATTTGATCGTGATAGCGATCGCTGGAAAGTGACATGATTCGATTATGTGAAGAGAAATGATAAAGTGTTAAGAGAACTGGTGTTTGGACTAGCCATGCCACGGCGGTACCGTGGTTTCTCAGTGTGCCCGTCACAGGCTGGAGTGTGACAATTTGTGTGCCCGTCACAGGCTGGAGTGTGACAACAGTGTGCCCGTCACAGGCTGGAGTGTGACATCAGTGTGCCCGTCACAGGCTGGAGTGTGACAATAGTGTGCCAGTCACAGGCTGGAGTGTGACCGTGGTTAGTCCAGAACCCTAAAGATAATGGTTAAATAATTGGAAATTCTATAAGAAGGAAAAGAAAATAAAGTTTCCAAAGTTTTTGTTAAATATGAAATCGGAATTGTTGATTTCGCCATATGTTATGGTAATGTTACATTTTCATATACATGTAAATTATTATTGGTGATTATTTTGGAACTCTTACTGGGCTGTAGAGCTCACAACCTACTTTCTTCTTTTACAGAGTCGTGCAGGTACTTGGCTTGGTGATGAGTGAGATTTTCTTGAAGTAAGTGACTCTTGTGTACCCAGGCCTTGCATGATCTCTAGGGTAAAACCTAGGGTTTGTGCGGCCGGTCGCGTGCCGATTCCGGTGCTGGATTCGGGGCGTGACAGAATTTCTTTCAAATCAACTCCTAAATCAACAAGCGCACAACAATGTTAAAAGTGGCAAGTAAGATCAGCTTTTCCGGTCAACAGCATATGTTTGTTCATTAATCTACTATAAATTAAGATGAAAAGCCAATGAATTAATGAAAACCACAACTCGTAACGGTGCAGGTGGGTCAATTTGAGATCATTTACTTGCCATGGTGTGGAGTGAAAGAAATCCAAGTGTGGGTGCCTGCTTGCCTATATATTTTCATGCCATGCATGGTCGCCTGTTGTAATCCAGGGAGATCCGGGGCTTGGCCTAAAGCCGACGCAAAAGCAAAATCCAAGCTCTTGCTTCCATGGAAGGCTTATCTCTTCCAAATATGGAGTAGATGAGACGTCCATGGGATTCTTGAAAGATGCATCAGGGCTTACGCAGGAGTAATAATGGGTTAAAATATTGAAGAAGCATTGATAGGCCACCTTTTTTTTTTTTTTTTTTTTTTTTTTTCCCAAGGAAAAAGCATGAGTAGGGAGGTCCAGGATTCGAGAAAAATATAGTTAGGTACCAAAGCATTTTTTAGGTACCAAAGCTTTTCATTAATATACACCTTCTCTTTGGAATATATGGATTGGACGCACGGAGGGGACCATCTCTCCTTGCACACTTTGTTTAGTTTATAGCATCGGTTCCGAATATATGGTTATACTAAGAATTCAGTTGAAAAGGCCATCACATATATATATATATATATATCCACCAATTCAGAGGCAGAAGTCACGCATGGAATGCTTGCCATGCATCCCTCCCCAAAACTCATCTGGCCGTACCAGGCAAGGGGGGAGGATCAGGTTGTTCTTGTCAACGGGGACTTCTCGGTGAACCTCCCAAGAAAGTTTAGCAATGTAGAAGCCTTCGGTTTTATTTATATATAACTGCTGGACCCTTCCACTGACCAACTTTGCCACGTAGTAGGCCTTGAGTTTTTTTTTTTTTTTTTTTACTTCCTTTCTTTCTTTCACTTAAATTGGATGTTGTTACTGGGATGTTATCTTCTTTGTCTAACTTGATTGCATCAAATTAAATGATGGGATCAGTCTTAACTTAGATATTCATTGCAATTTCATTAAACGGTTCCATAACTTTTGCTATCAAAGAACTAGAATTTAAATTTATGCAACAAAAAAAAAAAAAAACTAGAATTTAAAAATATATAAAAATTTGACATGGCGTGACCTAGAGCAAATAAATCTTTGTCTTGTTAGTTAGCATGCGAGGAGTTTCATTAATTTTAAAAGCACGGTTTATAATATCCATGATTTAGAATCTTTTGTGATGCGTGATTTACATCATAACAGTGCTCGATATTCATTATTAAAAAATTGATGGCTATCAACAGCAATGAATAATATACAATTATCTTATTTGATAGTTATTTATTTTTTTGATAACCATCATCAAGTATGGTACAATATTTTAAAATATAAATCATGATAAATGATATGCAATCTTATATCCATTATATATATATATATATATAAGTATCGCGAATCTTTTGACAAAGTTTGTTGTAATTATCCCTCCCCCCATCTCTTTTACTTACCAAAAAAAAAAAAAAAAAAAAAAAATTGTTGTAATTATTCGATATTGATTAATGTTATTTTTTCAATAATTCTTTTTTCACTTGTTTGGCTCTTCTTTTATACTTATAATATTTTTTAATCTTAATTACTCTTCGATGTCAATTTCTGATTTTGTGGATCAGGAGCGATAAAAATCGACATTTTTGGGCCATGACATGACTTGTTTTTCCATGATATGACTTGACATGGGTAAGTTGGGTTTCTTCCTCGACGTTGATCGTAACCGGAGGTCCATCCGGGTAGTAGCTGACAAATGATTGATTGAATGTCTTATCTGATCGATTTAATTTGGACCCGATAAGATGGAAGAAGATGGAGAGATTTTTATTTTTATTTTTTATTTTTGGTACCTTGCATCACATTCACAGGATGGATGAGATATACATCCGATGGTCCCCATGAATTGAGAGAGCCTTCATTACGCCCATGTGAGGTGCCGTCATCCCATGAGTTTAGGGTATTATGGCTCGCGGGGGACCATTTTATCTATTGAGACAACCCGACTCGGTTAGATTAAATTATGTTACCACTTACCACCAAGTCGGACTAAATTATCCTATCCACCATGTTGCAGCTTCTCAATCTCCGTGTCATTTTGTGATTGAAGTCGCGATTCCCTCAGGAATCCTCCGCTCGTCTCCGGGATGGGATAGATAACTCGAACCTCTCTACTTTTCATGCCGTATGCCGTAGAGATGATATCAACTCCTAAACTGGAGTATGCAATAGCTTAGTTAAAGGGTGTGGGCCCCTCCATGTTGCGATGCCTGAAGGGCACCGATTGGTGCGCCAACGCGTGGATTGCTGGTGGCCCCACGAATCGATCCTATTCGTCTTGGTTACTGGCATTTAAAAAATATAAATAAAAACCTTCCACGACCGACCATCCGAGCATCGAATTCCTGAATCTTCTAAATACATATTTTGTTTCACGATCGATATTGAAAATAGGTTGCAATGGAAATTAAAATAATCATCTTCTAAATATATTTTATTCATGGTCGGACTAAAATTTGAATTCTATGAAAGAATATAAAATTTAATTTTAAAGGATCGAAATATTTTTATTCTCCTGAAATAGGAATCGGATTTTTCTCGACCAAATGGTCTTTCTCATGTCCATTTCAAAGTTTAACTCGCAATAACCAAACATACTCCTAAAGAAGGCAAGAATTTGGTCGATCGAAGGATAGAAAAGTATGCGAGGAGAAAGCTTAAATCTACTTTTATTTTTTTCAACACATCCGCCATCAAGGTGATATCACCTCCTTGCCAGATAGAGCGAGAAGACGGTAGAAGAAATGTCCCCCGGTCAAGAAATGACCCTACCGTAGACTTTAAAACATGAACCATGACATTGTGATAAAGAACCCTCAAAAGTCTGTCTTGCTAAAGAAATATCACACTCTTTAACTGGCCGGTGGCTACCGGGTTCATCATATTTCATTTAAAATATATATATATATATTCGGTATCTTTGTTGTTATTAGAGGAAGTTCATCAGAATTGCATGTCTGCGAGATGATAGGACATGCTGTAAACTTGATAAAATATAAATAAGATAGAAGCTTCCAATTTTATGTACTCGAGAGTTTTATGGGTGTTGCTGTGACTTTTCCTGGACCGGACTCGATCGACTGTGCTAGAGCGCTCGGCTTCTGGTCAACTTGCAAAAAAGTCACTAGGCGCAGATGGTGTTCCGACGGGAAACACTCCGATGCCTAAGTTAGCAGGAGCTTGAAAGCAACATAATGGAAGAATCAGAGAAGCAGCGTATAGAGAAAGGAAAGAGCACTTAGCTTAAAACGAGATTCCCGGGTACCTTATATAGACGCGGAACAGTCTAAAATCCATTAGGAATGAGTCCGAAAAAGATCGATTTGCCCCTAGGAGGATCTGGAGAGTGGCAACGTGGTGCCTGGATAGGGCAGCGTCGTGGGAGTTGTGGAGCAGTGCTGCTGACATGGCAGGATTCTGTTACAACCGAAAGAGGTTTCTGGAATTCTCTGGGCCCTGGAATGAGTCGGTCGGACACCGATTAGGAGGGCTAATCGGTCTTCCGAGAGGGAGTATCTGTCAGGACATCCAAAGGAGAATAGTGGGCCGGACCCTAGCAGGAATGGGTCGTTCGGACCTCTACTCCAGCGGGTCGGATCTCTGAAGGAGAACAGTGGGCCGAACCCTAGCAAGAATGGGTCGTTCGTACCTCTACTCCAATTGATCGAACCTCCGAAGGAGAATAGTGGGCCGGACAACAGCAAGAATGGGTCGTTCGGACCTCTACTCCAGTAGGTCGGACCTCCGAAGGAGAACAGTGGGTCGGACCCCAGCAAGGATGGATCGTTCGGACCTCTACTCCAGTAGGTTGAACCTCCGAAAGAGAACAGTGGGCCGGACCCGAGCAGGGATGGGTTGTTCGGACCTCTACTCCAGTGGGTCGAACTTCCGACTAGGATGCGTCCGTCGGAACTTTAACCGAGCGGTACGATTGGACCAGAGAGGAAGGCCAATTTAGATTGGCGGTGAGTCGATGGGGTATAACAATTGCCCCCTTGCCCTTGGCCTTCGAGCGGGTCCATAGACTCGAGGGACGAGGGCATTATTTGGCAATAAATGCGCCTGCCCTTAAGATGATGGCGAATTTGATTTGGCATACCGCGACCGGCCATCTTCTGCTCCAAATTTTCGCCTTTGGACAGGTGTTAGCGTCGAATTGGCGATGGCAGAAGAGGCAGATATTGCTGGCACGATGCCATAATGGGCTATCAGCCCGAAATGCCCGCCCGACATGCCTTTGTCGCGACATGAGCCACGCGGCACGATCCGACCGATCAGCACAGTGCCCAGAGCAGCTCATCCACCGTCAGCTAGGCGGCCACGTCGATCACGATCAGACACGATTTGGCACGTCCCTTCAGCCTCCGTGTCAAATCAGGGAGTCGTGCGCTTGCCATGGGTTGCGGTGCTCGAGGGGTGCTAGGAAGCGGCCCCTCAGCGCCTATAAAAGGAGGGGTGAATGCCCGGAGGGGGTCTTTTGCCGTGCTTGGGATTTGGAGTGAGAGAGAGCCTTCTTCTTCCGCTGCCCTTGCTTCCTCTAGGAACCTCGCCCAGCCCACCAGGTCAGTTCAGCCTCCGTCTTCTTCTTTTCTTCGTAGCCTCCATTGGGATGGCTTTTGCTAGCAGGAGTTCTTCTCGTGGGAATAGGAAACCAGGTCCCTACGACATTCCCACGACCATGACCAAGGATAAGGTACAAAGCCTTAGGGTCGTTTATAACATTCCTACCACGTTGCATCTTACCATTCCCAAAAAGGAGGGGAGGGTGAACGGTCCCTTAAACTTAGGAGCCTTGTCTCTGTATGAAGACCACCTTAAAGCCAGCCTCTGATTCCCACTCCATAGCTTTTTCATCCAGGTCTTCAATAACTATAGGATTACCCCTTCACAGATGACTCCGAATAGCATTCAGGTCATCTGCGACTTCCTGATCCTTTGCCGGCAAGCTGAAATCGAACCAAGATTGTCTTTGTTTTCCAGTTTTTTTCTCTTGAAGCAAGACTTCCGGAGCAGGGAGTGGTGGATGTTTAGTCCTTGTCCCAGCCGAAAGATACTAGGGAGACTTCCGTCGGCCATTCACGGATGGAAGTCTCGATATTTCTTTGTAGATAGCCTAGAGCCGTGGGGGTTCGAGCTAGCATGAGGGAATCCTCGGCCGAAGGCCATCGATGGGAGGAGGATATCAAGGGCCGATGAGGCAGATTTTCATAAGCTGAGTGACGAGGATCCGATGTCCATTCATCCCTTGCTCCTCGAGGAGAGTCTGCATCAGGCTGGGATCAGCCGACAGCGATACCTGGGTAGGACAAACGCCCGCACTGAAGACCTTCTCCTTCCTTTTGTCAGATTCCTCTGAGGTGAACACTTTGCTTGTGCTTTTTGATAGGTGTCAAGATGAAGCCGGACTGATCGATCGTCTCGACGCTGGCTACCCAAAGGAGGGTCGTCCGGACCACAGAGCTGAAGGCCCAGAAGCCCAAGAGGAAAAGGATGGGGGAGCCAACATCCGAGGGACTGGCGAAGCATCGACCAAGGGAGCAAGCTACCACCGTCATCTCCATCAAGTCTGACACCGATGATGTACCATTGTCGGATTGTCTAGCACCGAGGCCAGTGGAGCGCTTGTCCTCGTTCGGGCAGTCGACTGCCCGGGCTGAAGTGGAGCAAACGATGCCGTCCCACGAGGAGACGGCTCCGATCTCGCCGCTCTCCGAACCGACGGAGGAGGCTTCTCCGACCAAAGAGAAAATAAGAGCCGTAGGGAAGAGAGCCGACAAGACAGAGGTCATCGACGTCAGTGACAGCAAGCGCCAACTGCAGCGCGCAATACAGGATGCCAAGCAGGTCAGAAGCTTGCTAGAGAGGGTCGTCGCGGGTATTGACCGGAATAGGTCAGGCCAGCGGTCAGTAAATGAAGCTACGATGAGTGGCTTTCATCACATGATGGGGGTGAGTCATCCGAATCCGAACTCTTTGCCTTTGTCACTTTGACACTAACCTTGCTCTGTCACGGACAGCTACTCCAAGATATGCTGCTGATGGACGACGACTTGGGTGAATTGTTGGTTCTGAAGGAACACTCGAGCTGGAGGACCGAAGCAGCCGAGGTGGTGAGGGACACCGCCGAAATAGCACTAGTAGCCGCCAGGTTGGAGTTGTCCATCCTACGCGCGACTAAAGAGGAGCGCTCTGCCTTGCGAGCAGAGGTAGAGGCTCAGAAGAGCAAGATCACGGATCTGTTGACCCAGTGGGACGACTTGGGCACCAAGCTGAGGGACAAGAGGCGACGGGCGAAGCTCCTGGCCCGCAAACAAGCCGAGGAAAGGGCACGTCTCTTTGAGCCTGAGAAGCATTCGAGGGGGTGCTAGGCTGAAGCTGAAAGGTACAAGGGTCTGCTGAAGTCGACCCAAGAATTGATGAAGTCGGCATCCGAAACTACCATAAAGAAGTACAAGGCTTCGGAGGAATTCAAAGAAGAGATGAACAAAGCCGGATCATATAGATTTGACTTCGAATACGAAGAGTGTCTGGAGAAGGTCAACCTTGCCTTCCCAAAGCTTGACTTCTCTTCTCTACAGCTACCGAAGCGGGTAGAAGAAGAGGGTGCCGAAGAACAGGGGAACTTGTCTGACGGGGGGGTGAACCCCACACCAAGGCTGACACGGAGGAGGCCGGATCGGATGTTCAGGCCGAAGCCGATGCAGACACAGCTGACGTTCCAGCGAGCACTCCGGCGATGCCCGAAGGGACTGAAGCAAGGGCCAAAGTCCTGGATGTGCCAGCAGAAGTTGAAGTCGTTGATGTAACTTCGGTAGGTCAGACCTGAGTCGCTTGTAAAGGTCCGACCTATCCTTTTGTAAAGAACATCAATGAAATATCCTTTTGCCATATTTCTTTGTTTTTGTGGGTACACGCAGTCAGTCAGCTAGGTGGGACCACGAGTAGTTGAATAGTAACTTGAATGATAGCCTTTCGAAGTAGAGGTCATAATGGTTCAAGCTGAACCAGGATATAGGAACTTCTTCCCAAGTGTTAATCCGTCGGCTCGTCCGAACCTGAGAGATGTTGGAGACCGGATGACGGACAGTAGCTCAGGCTGGACCAATTTTCTTGGGGTTTTTCTTCCCAAGTGTTGGTCTGTCGGCTCATTCGATCCGAGAGATGTTGGAAACCAGACGACGGACAGTAGCTTAGGCCGGACCAATTTCCTTGGGGTTTTTCTTTTCAAGTGTTGGTCCGTCGGCTCGTCCGAATGGGGGAGATATTGGAGACTGAACGACGGACAGTAGCTCAGGCCGGACCAATTTTCTTGGGGTTTTTCTTTCCAAGTGTTGGTCCATCAGCTCGTCCAAATCCGAGAGATGCTGCCGACCAGAGTTGGCCTTTCGGAGGTGGGCTGCCCTAGAGCCTTTGCCGACCGGAGAGGTGGGCTGCCCTAGAGCCTTTGCCGATCAGGGTTGATCTTTCGGAGGTGGGCTGCGCTAGAGCCTTTGCCGACTGAAGTCGGTCTTTCGGAGGTGGTTCATAAGAGAAGTTATAGACTTTATTGATAATACTTGCGAAGGTTGTCTACATTCCACGGACGAGCTATCTGCCGTCCGTCCAGTTGCTCGAGTCGGTATGTCCCGGCTCAAATTACTTCAACAACTCGATAAGGACCCTCCCAATTGGGAGGGGGTTTTCCTTGCTCGGTCGGTCTCGAAATCTCTACCCTCGGCAAGACGAGATCTCTGATTCGGAAAGCTTGCACTCTGACCCGCGAATTGTAATATTTGGCCATCTTTTGGCAGTAGGTCGCCATCTTCAAGCTCATTGGGAGTCTGGTTTCTTCAAGTAGGTCTAGGTCAGCCCTCCGCTGTTCAGAGTTGGTCGGCTCGGCACAGTGATCAATTCATAAAGATTGCAAAGAGATTTCAACAGGGATGACGGCTTTACTTCCATGTCAGGTTGAACGGAGTCTCCCCGATCGCTGCTCGGGCGGTCATCCGATAAGCCCAAAGTACTGAATGGAGCTCTTCTGTCCAAAGTCCTTTGGCATCGTTCAGCCAGGTCTTCAACCCATGTAGGATTGTCCGATTGGTGACTTCGGCTTCCCCGTTGGACTGGGGGTGGCCGAACGAGATGAGCCGGTGAGAAATGTGATATTGCAAGCAAAAATCCCGGAATCTCGAGTTGTCGAACTGCCTTCCATTATCGGTGATGATTATCTACGGGATGCCAAATCAGAAAATGATACAGTTTCGGATGAAGTTTTCCATCTTGGCTTCAGTGATTTGTGCCAGCGATTCGGCCTCCACCCACTTGATGAAGTAATCAATCGCCATAATAAGAAATTTACACTGGCCGGATGCCGGAGGGAAGGGTCCTAGTATGTCTATTCCCCACTATGCGAACGGTCAAGGCGCGGCAAGCGGGGTCAGCTGGCTGGCCGGCCTCCTCTGGATATTGGAGTACCTTTGACATGCGTCGCACCTTCGAATGAAGTCTGACGCATCTTGCTAGATTGTAGGCGAGTAGTACCCCTGTCGGATTATTTTGTAGGCCAGGGATCTTCCTCCGAGATGGTCATCGCAGATGACTTCGTATACTTCTCTGAGTGCATAGTCTGCATCCGTTGGCCCCAGGCATTTCAGCAGCGGCTGTGAGAACGATCGCTTGTAGAGAGTGCCATCGAGGACGACGTACTTGGAAGCCGTCTAGCGTATACACTTGGCTTCAGTCGGGTCTTCCGGGAGAGTCTCCTTAGTCAAAAATGAGAGAATTGAGTCCATCCATGAGGCTTCCTGTTCAACTTGATGGACCTCAATCGGCTCTTCGGTGACACTTGGGCTCTGCAGACACACCACAAAGGTTCGATCGGACTTGTTGGTGACGACCGTAGCCAGTCATGACAACACGTCTGCCCGGGAGTTCTGCAGTCGAGGTATATAGAGAATTTCGAAGAGTTTGAACCGAGACACAAGATTTTGTACCTTTTTTAAGTACTTGGCCAGAGTCAGATCTCTTGCTTTGAATTCGCCCTTCACCTGATTGACCACCAGTTGGGAGTCGGAGAAGGCCCCGAGTCGGTTGATGCCCAATTCGTTGGTGATTCTCAATCCTGCAAGAAGGGCTTCATACTCCGCCTGATTATTCGACACCTGAAATAAAAGGTTGAGTGCATATTCCAAGCTTTTCCGGGTCGGCTAGAATCAGACCAGCCCCGTAGCCCACAAGGTTGGATAGTCCATCTACGTGGAGGGTCCAAGCAGGTTCGGCTTCGTCAACGGCGTCGACCTCAGGTGATTCTACTGCCTGAGAAGGTGCTTTCTGCTTCCAGGAGCATTCTGCAATGAAGTCGGCAATTTCCTGAGATTTCAATGCCGATCGGGATTGGAAAGAAATGTCGAACTCGTCGAGTTTCATGGCCCACTTGGTGAGCCGAGCTGAGATGTCTGGACTTCGAAGGATCGCCTTAAGAGGTTGGTTGGTCATCACGACGATCGGATGCGCCTGGAAGTATGGCCGGAGTTGCTTGGCCGCTGACCAAGGAATAAAGCAGCTTCTGCATTTTAGGGTACCTCATCTCGACATCATGGAGAACTTTGCTGATGTAATAGACAGGCCTCTGCTAGCCATCCTCTCCGATCAGCATGAGGACTGAGCTGACTGCCTCGTCCGACACCGACAGGTAGATATACAAAAGCTCCCCTTTCGTCAGCTTGGCCAGTAGCGAGGGGTTCTTCAAATATTCCTTCAAAGCTTCGAAGGCTGACCAACACTCATCGGTCCAGTGGAAGTGCTTGGATCGGTGCAATGTCTTGAAAAATGGCAGAGACTTTTCGGTCGACCGGAAAATGAAATGACTGAGAGAAGCTATCCGGCCCGTCAGCTCTTGCACCTGCTTCTTGTTGGTTGGATGCCCCATTTCAATAACAGCCCTGATCTTGTCGGGGTTAACTTCGATTCCTCTTTATGTGACCAAGAAGCCGAGAAACTTACTGGAAGTTATCCCGAAAGTGCACTTGGCATGATTTAGCTTCATCCGATGGTGCCTCAGTGCGTCAAAGGATTCCTGCAAGTCTCTGATGTGGTCGGCCCCGTGGAGGCTTTTGACTATCATATCATCTACATAGGCCTCCATATTTCTTTCGAGCTGGCCTTTGAAGATCCGGTTGATCAGCCTTTGAAAAGTGGCACTGACGTTCTTCAAGCCGAAGGGCATCATCTTATAACAGTATAGATCTTTGTCGGTGACAAAGGCCGTCTTCTCCTCGTCCTCCAGGTGCATCCTGATTTGGTTGTAGCCGGAGAAGGCATTCATGAAACTCAGGAGCTAGTGGCCGGCCATGGCATCTACCAGCTGATTAATCTTAGGCAAGGAAAAACTATCCTTCGAACAAGCCTTGTTGAGGTCGGTGTAGTCCACACAGATCCTCCACTTCTCAGCCTTTTTCACCATCACAACATTCACTAGCCATTCAGGATAATGGACTTCCCTGATAAAACCACCATCGAAGAGTTTCTTCACTTCTTCATCAATAGCTCTTTGCCTCTCGGCAGCGAAGCTTCTCTTTTTCTATCGGACGGGCTTGTAAGTTGGATCCACCTTGAGCTGGTGAGTGATGACATCCGACGGTATACCGAGCATGTCCGACGCCGACCAAGCAAAGACATCGGCATTACTCCTCAAGAAGCCAATCAGCTCTGACTTGATGTCCTCGCTGAGAGAGCTCCCGATTTGGAGGATTTTGGTAGGGTCATCCTCCCGAAGGGGGACAAACAGGATCTTTTCATCTAGCTGACCACAGTCGTTGGCTTCCGCCCTCGAGTCTAGCTGTTCTAGAGTGGGATGACCTTGTGACTGCTGGTTCAGAATAGTTAACCACTGTCTGGCCATCCTACGATCTTCCCTCATAATTCTGACCCCGCTTCTGGTCAAAAATTTGGCCAACAGATGGTAAGTTGATACGATGGCCCGAAACTTGTTGAGGGCCGGTCGACCTAGGATAGCATTGTAAACCGAGGTCGTACGTACGACCACAAAGTTAATGGGGAGAGTTTTTTTAAAAGGCTCCATCCCGATCGTCACAGGTAGGATGATTTTTCCTTCGACTCCGATGGAGTTTTCTCCAAAGCCTGTCAGCGGAATGGGGGAATCTTGCATCATTGACTGGGACAGATTCATTCTCAGAAATGTATCATACAACAATACCTCCGTGGAGCTTCCATTATCTATAAGAATTCTTTTTACATCGTAGTTGGCAATCACTGCCGACACGACTACAGGATCATTTTTAAAAACATGGGACTCTAGGAGGTCTTCGTCGGAGAAGGTGATTGTATTGGAACCCCTTGACCTCTTGATAATGTCTGGGTCGTCTTCATATCTCCAATCGGACCGTCGATGCAGCATGCCAACATCTCCACCGATCGGTCATTGGTTGGGGAGCTCCGCCTCCTCCGGAGGTTTCTGACAGTTGAGGCTTCGGCCCGGTCCTGGTGGGGTCGGACATACTTATGCAGGTATCCCCTCTGGATTAGGTCTTCAATGGCGTTCTTCAGCTGTAGGCACTCCTCGATGCTGTGCCCATGATCTTTATGAAACCGACAAAATTTATCTTTGTTTCTGGATGCAGCAGGGCCCCTCATTGGACGAGGCCTTTATAGAAAGGTATTGTTCTCGATCTCCAAGAGGATCTTCTCCCTTGGAAGGGAGAGGGGCGCATAACTCTCGAACCTCTTGGGGAAGTCCTTTAGCTTCAAACTTCGGTGCTGGGCTGACCGGTTATCGTTGCTGGGGGGTCGAACTTCGGGAGTCTTGTCACTCCACTTCTTGGGGGCCGGCCTCCCCTCTTCCTGGCGTCAGCTCGCCGCCTACTCCTGGCCAAGGCGTACTTTTGCGCCCTGGCAAGCAACTCGGTGTAGCTCGTCAGAAACCTCTTGTCCAGGAAAAAAGTAAGCTTGGACGTGTGGAGCCCTCTTTTGAAGGCCGACATAGCCACTGCCTCATTCAGATCGGGGACCTCCATGGCCGCTGAGTTGAAATGGGCCATGTAGTCCTGGAGGGTCTCTCCCTCCTTTTGCAGCATGAGGAAGAGGTAGTCGGTGTTCCTCGGGGTTCGACTGCATGTCCTGAAATGGGAGAAAAAGAGGTTTTTGAGCTGAAAGAAAGAATAGATCGTACTTGGTCGGATGGCACGGAACAACATCCGAGCAGCCTTCTTCAGGGTGGCTGGGAAGGCGATACAGTGGAGGGCGTCGAAAGCGCCCTATACCATTATGTGGACCTTGTAGGTGCCCAGATAGTCTAGTGGATCGGTGGTGCCGTCGTAGGGATCCACCTGGAAAATTTTGAAATGGCGGGGAATCGTCTCCGCCAGAATCTCATCGGAGAAAGGCGAACGGGAATCATATACCTGCCTCCCTTCGACTTTTTGTCGATGCACTATTTCAGCAATGCACTCATCCATGCGTAAAATCTTGCTGGTGTAGTCCTTCAGAGGTTCGGCATGGTGTCGAACACCAGCTGGGATAGATTCGTCATAGGAGGGCGAGGCAGACCTCGCCCTCTTGCCATCAGCACGAGCCCCCAGGGACATTCGATTCTCTGCAACAGCACAAGAACAAGGCTGAGGGACTTCAGGCTATCGGCTTCCCTCAGCAGCAGGTTGACGGTCGGTGCAGGACACAGCGGGTGGCTATTGCCGATTGTCGGTCGCCTCCTGGAAATGCTGAACGGCATTGGTGAGCATCTCGATGTGGTTCATTAGCATCTGGAACTGCTGCAGTCCCAGAGTAATGGTGGGCTCGGTGACAACAGCGGTGGCGGCGGCATCGTTTTCCCTCGAAGGTCCCTCGGACCTGGACGGGGAATGACCTCCTCTAACGGAGGCATTTTGGGTTCTTCCCTTCGCCATTGCCAGTCCTCACCGACTGATTCCTCCTTTTAGAGTGAGAGAGCAGGTCCCTTCCTCTAGCACCAATCTGTTGCTGCGACTTCTCCTGGACCGGGCTCGGTCGGCTATGCTGGAGTGATCGTCTCTTGGTCAACCTGCAAAAAAGTCCCCAGGCACCAGTGGTGTTCCAGCGGGGGACACTCCGATGCCTAAGTTAGCAAGAGCTTGAAAGCAACATAATGGAAGAATCAAAGAGGCAGCATATAGAGAAAGGAAAGAGTACTTAGCTTAAAATGGGATCCCCCGGGTACCTTATATAGACGTGGAACAGTCCAAAATCTGTTAGGGAGGAGTCCGAAAAAGATCGATTTGCCCCTAGGAGGATCTGGAGAGTGGCCATGTGGCGTGTGGATAAGGCAGCGTCGTGAGAGTAGTGGAGCAGTGCTGCTGACGTAGAAGGATTCTGTTACAACCGAAAGAAGTTTCTGAAATTCTCTCGGCCCTAGAGTGAGTCAGTCGGACACCGACTGGGAGGGCTAATCGGTCCTCCAAGAGGGAGTGTCTGTCGGGACTTCCGAAGGAGAACAGTGGGCCGGACCCCAACAGGAATGGGTCATTCGGACCTCTGAAGGAGAATAGTGGGCTGGACCCCAGCAGGGATGGGTCGTTCGGACCTCTATTCTAGTGGGTCGGACCTCCGAAGGAGAACAGTGGGCCGGACCCCAACAGGAATGGATCGTTCGGACCTCTACTCCAGTGGGTCAGACCTCCGAAGGAGAACAGTGGGCCAGATCCCAGCAGGGATGGATCGTTCGGACCTCTACTCCAGTGGGTCGGACCTTCGAAGGAGAACAGTGGGCCGGACCCCAACAGGAATGGGTCGTTCGAATCTCTACTCCAGTGGGTCGGACCTCCGAAGGAGAACAGTGGACCGGACCCCAGCAGGGATGGGTCGTTCGGACCTCTACTCTAGTGGGTCGGACCTCCGAAGGAGAACTGTGGGCCGGACCCCAACAGGAATGGGTCGTTCGGACCTCTACTCTAATTGATCGGACTTCCGATTGGGATGCGTCCGTCAGAACTTTAACCAAGCGGTCCGATTGGACTGGAGAGGAAGGCCGATTCAGATTGGCGGTGAGTCGATGGGGTATAATAGTTGCCCCCTTGCCCTTGGCCTTCGAGCGGGCCCATGGACTCGAGGGACGAGGGCATTATTTGGCAATAAATACGCCTGCCCTCAAGATGATGGCGAATCTGATTTGGCACCGTACCAGCAATAACTGCCTCTTCTGCCACCGCCAATCCGACGCTGACACATGTCCAAAGGTGGAAATTCGGAGCAGAAGATGGCTGGTCGTGGCACGCCAAATCAGATTCATCATCATCTTGAGGGCAGGTGCATTTATTGCCAAATAATGCCCTCGTCCCTCGAGTCTATGGGCCCGCTCGAAGGCCAAGGGCAAGGGAGGCAGCTGTTATACCCCATCGGCTCACCGCCAATCTGAATCGGCCTTCCTCTCCGGTCCAATCGAACCGCTCGGTTAAAGTTTCGATGGACGCATCCCAGTCGGAAGTCCGACCCACTGGAGTAGAGGTCCGAACAATCCATTCCTGCTACGGTCCGGTCCACTATTCTCCTTCGGAGATCCGACCCACTGGAGTAGAAGTCCGAACGACCCATCCTTGCTCGGGTCCGACCCACTGTTCTCCTTCAGAGGTCGACCCACTGGAGTAGAGATCCGAACGACCCATCCCTGCTGGGGTTCGGCCCACTATTCTCCTTCGAAGGTCCGACCCATTGGAGTAGAGGTCCGAACGACCCATTCCTGCTGGGATCCGGCCCGCTGTTCTCCTTCGGAGGTCCGACCCACTGGAGTAGAGGTCTGAACGACCCATCCCTGCTGGGGTCCGGCCCAATGCTCTCCTTCGGAGGTCCGACCTATTGGAGTAAAGGTCCGAACAACCCATTCCTGCTGGGGTCTGGCCCACTGTTCTCCTTCGAAAGTCCCGACAGACACTCCCTCTCGGAGGATCGATTAGCCCTCCCAGTCGATGTTCGACCGACTCACTTTAGGGCCCAGAGAATTCCAGAAACCTCTTTCAGTTGTAACGGAATCCTGCCATGTCAGCAGCACTGCTCAACTACTTCCCCGACGCTGCCCTATCCGGGCGCCACGTGGCCACTCTCCAAATCCTCCTAGAGGCAAATCGATCTTTTTTGGACTCCTGCATAATGGATTTTAGACTGTTCCGCGTCTATATAAGATACCCGGGGATCCCGTTTTAAGCTAAGTGCTCTTTACTTTCTCTATACGCTACCTCTTTGATTCTTCCATTCTGTTGCTTTCAAATTCCTGCTAACTTAGGCATCGGAGTGTCCCCCGCTGGAACACCACCGGTGCCTGGAGACTTTTTTGCAGGTTGACCGGGAGACGATCGCTCCAGCACAACCGACCGAGCTCGGTCCAGAAGAAGTCGTAGCAACAATGGGTTATTCTAAATTTCTTTTTGCTTAAAAGTATGACTATAGTAATTTTTAGATGGATTAAAATTATTTCTTAATCATGTTATATTGCATCCAAATGTACCTTTATCTACAAAATATGAGGGGTCGCATTCCTTCCTCCTCCTTTTTTTTTTTTATTTTTTCTCAACTTAGATAAGATAACTCGGACTGGCATTGGTTTCTAGTTTTGAATTAGCTTCCTTCATATTTATGACTGGGTTTCTTTAAACTTTGCAAATGTCCAAATGGAGGTCGAGTAGTAATGCAGAGCCCCGATGAAGGCTATTTCTTTTTGGATCGATGAGATGTGTGGAGAACATATTGGGCCTGGTATAAATAAAAACGATCAGTAACACATTATCATCCGTCAAACAACGTTAACGTAGCAAGGACTGAATTCCTCATGGTCATCACCGAGCCCAAGTTGTGTTCTAAACATTACATCCGCCATACGCAGTCTATTAAAACTGGGCCTCAACGTTCATTGTTGTAAGCCAATTCACCGTCTTGATAGCACTTCTACAAACTGGTACAGGACTCGATGCTCAAAAGCCTAATCTAGTAATTAATTCTAGTTTGCGCCTATTTGGAACGCTAGAGGAGCATCTTAAGAAGCCTATTTTCTAAACCACAGCAATCCAAAGGTGACACTGCTGAAATATTGGCCTGGTCCTTAATGGTTATTATGGGGCGTCTTGTTCTAATCTCCGAGGAAAGTTTGCAACACTTGTAGCCTTTTATATATATGTATATATAGCGGCCGAAAAGGCCGCGAAACAGGCCTTCTTGCATCGCCTCCGGTCTCTATGATTGAAGAATCGTTTGATATTAAAATTGCTCAAGAAGAGCCAAAAATTGGTACCCTTGATCTAGTTTATGGGGATTTGTGTTGAGAAATCAAATCATGTGGATAAATCTTATACCGAAGCTATTCATGATATGGATATTTCATGTTGAGATTAAGTTAGCCATGAGGATGAAGAGCTGACTAATTTTTAAGTGGTTTCAAAGATCAAGCAGCAAGAAAATATATTTGGTAGAAATGATTCTTATTATGCCTTATTGATTTACAAGATTTTTGATACATCAAATAATTTTAAAAATATTCCAAAATTTGAGCTGTTGGAAAACTTTATATATAAAAATTTAATCCCATGTGTCAAAGCCAATGGTGTATAGATACTTGAAGCTTTTTAAGTAGATATATACACTATAGGAAAATGGGCAAACGGCGACTTTTTCTCCCGACGCTTCCAGGGAGAAAAAAACCAGGACTTCGTTCTTCATGGATGACCTCGGATGGTAAAAAATATCAAATTCATTGAGCTTGATCATCCATTTGGCTATTCTCTTAGAAGTATCAAGTCATTGCAAGATAGTCTTGAATGGCTAGTCGCTTAGAACAATGATTGAATGTACTTAAAAGTAGGACCTGAGATGCTGCATAGGGATGATTAGTACATAAACTATCTTCTCAGGTTTAGAGTACTTGGTCTTTACATCATGGAGCACTCGGCTATTATAGTGGATGGATTTTTGGATCCCTTTGTTATCCATTCAAACAAATATAGAGCTGACTACTTCTGGAAATACAGCGAGGTACAAGTAGAGCTCTTCTTTGACTTCTGGCTTGGAAAGTAAGGGTAAAGATCTGAGAAACTTCTTCCATTCCTCACATGCTTACTGGCATTTCTCTGTCCAATTGAAACATGCATTATCGCAGGACTTAACAAATGACAAGCACCGTTCGACCAATCTTAAGATGAACCGACGGAGAGCAGTGATGCATCTAGTGAGCTACTGCACTTCCTTCTTGGAGGTTGGATGCTACATGCTAAGAATAGCCTAGATTTTCTTTGGATTTGCTTCAATGCTTCGCTTGGTAACTATAAATTCGAGAAACTTGCGTGTTGTGATACTAAAAGTGCACTTGCTCTGATTCAACTTTATTTAATGCTGATGAAGGGCATTAAAGGCTTCCTCTAGGTCTTTGATATTGTCAATTTTCTTGAAACTCTTGATAAATATGTCATTGACATAGATCTCCATATTCTGACTAATCTAGTTTTTAAAGACCTTATTGACCAGTAGTTGATATATGGCTCCTACATTTTTTAAACTGAAAGGCATTACTTTATAAAATAAAAATCTTTATCGGTCATGAAGATAATATTCTTCTTATCTTCGAAAACCATCTTTATTTAGTTGTAGTTCGAGAAGGCATCCATAAATATGAGTAGCCTATATCTAGAAGTGGCATCGACTAGCTAATTAATCTTTAGTAAATGAAAGCTATCCTTCAGGCATGCCTTATTGATATTAGTGTAATTGATGCAAACTTATCACTTTCCATTGACTTTCTTGACCATGACAATATTTGCCAACCAGTCGGAATAATGAGCTTCTTGAATGAATTTAGCTACCAGAAGTTTATCAATGGCCTTCTATCGTTGTAGATCAAAATTTTTCCTTCTGTCGAATTGGTTTGTCTTTGGATCAACATTCAATTTATGAGCGATGACCTCTAGAGGGATCCCTGGCATGTATACTACCATCCAAGCAAAAATGTCTGCATTTTATCATAAGAGCTCTAATAATCGGTCCTGATCTCTTTTGGATAGAAGAGCTGCGACTTGTACAATCTTTGCTGGATCATCCTTCAACAAAAAGGGGAGTAACTACTTAGTTGGTTCTTCCCATTTCTCAGGCTCACTCTAGTCCAGTTGCTCGATGGTTGACACTTCACTAGCTTCTTGCATTTTGGGTGCCATCATAAAGTACTATCATGCCATCTATTGGTCTCCATGTATCTCACCAACTTCGTTCTTGGTCAGAAATCGGATGAAAAGATGCTTGTTGAGATGATTACATCCAGCTTGTTTAACCTCGACCATCCAAGGATGACGTAGTATGCCAAAGGAACCCAAATAATAGTAAAAGTGCAGAAGATAGTACTTAGTCAGGGTGGAGTTCCAGTAGTAACTGGAAGAGTAATTTCTCCTTCAACCTGAATCAAATCTCTAAAGAATCTGACCAAGGATGTAGAGACCCGTCTCAATTGGTTGTTAGATAAACTCATCCAAATCAAAAGCATCAGAAAATAAGATATCAATCGAACTTTCATTATCTACTAAAATTCTTTATACATCATATTTTGTTATTGTCATAGAGACAACAATAGCATCATGATGGGAATTGTGAACCCCAAGTAAATCTCTATCAGAAAAGAATTACATTTTCTTCTTTCTCCTCTCTTTTCAGCCTCTTTAGAGAGTGCTATGTCCCTTAAGAGATCGCGTTGACTCGTCATTCTGTCAACCGATTATAAATGTCAGCTTGAGTCAACTATAGGGTAGGGTTCTGAGTATCGGACCAAATTGCTCCTCCGTAGATATACTTTCCGAGATAGCCACACCAAACAAGATCTTCAATTTTCTTCTTTAGCTAAATATAATCTTTGGTGTTGCGATCATGATCCCTGTGGAAGTGGCAATACTTACTTTTATCATAGGAGATAGAAGGCTTAATCAAATAGGGCCTTCATAAATACTGCTCCCTTCTATCTTCAAGAGGATTTTAGATATGAGAGCGAGGAGAGGAGTGTAGTTGCCATATTTGCCAATAGGGTTCCTTGGCTTGGGACTCTATTAGCGAGACGAGTTACACTTCGATGGACCCTGTAAACTTTGATGGGCCCCATGGGCTTTAAATACTCTAGTAGACCCTGCACTCTTGGTACACTAGTGGGCCCCATGAATGTCATGCATCAGTGGGCCTAGTGGTGCTCGTGCCTCTAATCCTAGTGACGTTTGTGTCTCAAATTTTGGTCTACCCCCTAAGCTCATGAATAGTTGCTGCTAATCCGCTGGTTAAGGAGCACTAGTCTTTAGCTCTTGCCATTATCTTCTCAACTCTTGAATCTTCTTCTCCCAATCTGGCATGCCACTCTATTGTAGTACGATCACCCTTCGCTATGCTAGGCAGCACTTGAGGATCTTTTGGTCTTCTTCCATGAGGATAGAGAATTGTTCTTGGGTACTCCATTATGAGGACCTATAAGAGCAGTCTCTTAATCGGTGGTAAATGATTGGGGGAACCTCCGATATCCAAGTCAGTGAGGAGGATGAGATGGGTTACAATAGCTGAAGCTGAAAATCAAGAGAGATGATCGAGCGTGAGAGTGGTAAAGATGAATTACCTTCACTAGGGATCCCTTATTATCAATTTATAGAATTACGTAGAATAACATAATATCGTTAAGGAGGTGGCTTTCTTTGACAAGTGTAACAGATTTTGGTAGAATGTTAGGATCTTATATCCTAAAATCATCTTCGTTAGTATTTTTCTGTTATAATAGATGATTTCTGTTAAGATCCTGCTCTCCACGAACTTGTTTACCATAATCCTGCTTGCCACGATCGCTATTGGGATAGCTGGGATCAGCTGTTATCACTTGCTAGAGTATCATGATCCTGAGTATCAAGGTGACTGGATTTATTTATTGCCAAGAGAGAACTCTACCGAGGAAGAACTTTGCCAAAAGTGAGGGGACCTTGACATTGCACTCTAGCACACCTGATTAAATTTAGGAGTTGTCGATCCCGAGTAAGTACTCTATAGATACGCGTAAGGGAATCTTAATCGGGCCTGGCTGAGTGTAGTATCTTGGTAAAAGATATAGGAGATAGTCGGTATAGCGGCTAACTAGATTATCTCCTACTCAATCATCTTTATAAAAAAGGTTCTTGTTGTGGCAATTATTTACTCGGTCTCAAGATACCTATCGGATTAACAACTAAGACGGAGTCATCACCGGAAAACCAAGGAGCGATTATCTCCGATATCGTTAGTAATTGTGGTTCGTTGCATTTTAACCATCAAAAAAATTTGATGTAATTGTTGGAGGTTATTACAGTAATCTTCACTCCGGTACAATATAGTGGGGGGCACATTCCTGCATGGAGCGGAATAAGTAATTAAATGTTATTTCCAACCATCTCATCTCTACTCTTAAAATGGGATGGATAATTTTGACCGGGTCATTTAGAGTATAGTTGAGTTGCCACAACAACTATAAGCGGACAATTTGATCATGCCATGTCACAGGCTCATTTTGCACGACATCACAATTGAAGGATTAAAATTACTACATAATTGTGATAACCACCTTACCATCCAAAAGACAAGTTTGCTTGGGTGCCGGAATATTTCTTGTGCACCATCACTAGTGTCATGTCAGTCTCATCCAACATCGCCCCATTTGCCTCTTTTTTTTTTTTTTTTTTTTTTTTTTTTTTTTTTTTTTTTTTTTTGATACTTTGGAATTTGGAACAAAGGCCACCTGGTGCCTGTTTGGATGAATAGGCTGAATGTCTTGTTAGAGAAGTTGGATGGGCCTATAAAATTAGTTAGATAATAGACCTATAAACTAGACTAAGCTTATATTTATAACTGTTTTAGATTGGTTTTGGAGTGGACAGTTCCGAATCTTATAATAAGAAGAAGAAAAAAAAATCAATAGATATTTTTTTCTTTCTACGGGATTTGGGCCAACCCATTTCAAGATCAATCCTAAATAGCTTTGAATATAAAAACTAGCCCAACTTGTGTGCCTGTTATCTAACTGGTTTTATTGGCCCGATCCATGAATTAAATAAAATTGTCAACCCATTCATCCAAATAGCCTCCTGGTCTTCTTTTTTTCTTGTATATTTTTTAAATTTTTTTATACCCCAACATTCACAAGGCCAACTTCGTCCACCACTCGCCCAAAACATTCTTTATTGAGAAATTCTTTGTACATTGGAGGTGGTGCAGAAAAAATATGCATCAAATATGATTGAGTCATGTAAGGGCTATATAACTTCTATTTTTCAATACGCATTTAATACCTGAAATTTTATCTTTTCATTAAAAATCTTGAATGATGAAAATGTCCCTCCTTTATAAAAAAGTTATGACACCCATGACTTGAATCATGATATTTCATAACTTGGGTTGCAATATCTTGTGGCCAAGTTGCAAACAAGATATCACGATCTTATTCACGGAATATCATAGAAACTGAGAGATATTTTTATTATTAAAATATTTCCTGTTCATAAATTTGGTCACGAGATGTCGTAGACGTAAGGATGTTTTCATCAAAAAAATAAACTATAAGCATTAAATGTACATTTGAAAAATAAAAATGTCCCTTTCTTTTATGATATCCCGTATGCAAGTTATGAATAGGATGTCATAAAAGTTAGGACATTCTTGTCAATTAAAAATTTCAGCAAAAAAATAAACCATAGGTATTAAATATATATTTAAAAAATAAAAATGTCCCTCCCTTTTATGATATCCCGTATCCAAGTAATGAACAGGATGTCATAACCCTATTCACTGAATGTCATAAGACTAAGGAATATTTTTGTTATTAAAAAAATTTTAAAATTTTTTTTAATAATAAAGAATCCCTCAACTTTATGACATCCTATGAACATAAATATAACATCTTCTTTACAACTTGGCTATGAGATATTATAATTCTATTCACGGAATGTCATAATTCGGCCACATGGTGTAATAATTTTTTCATAAAGAAAAGGATTTTTTCATCATTCAAAATTTTTAATAAAAAAATATAAAATTGTAGGTGTTGAATATGTATTGAAAAGTAGGATTTACATGATCCAATCAAATTATGTGACGTGTTTTTTCTCCACCAGGGACGGTGCAGGGATAGCATCCCTTCCTTTTGGATCGGCCTAAGTCCTCCTTTCCTTTTCTTGGCCCATTTGTTGAGAAAAACTAGGCCCGGCCCAAACTGCGAATCAAAGCTCGGCCATCCCGATTGTACTACATGTAAGCCCCAGCAATGTTATTCTACTTGGGAACCCAAATAGTAAATGGTCAAAGCAAATGTATCCTTCTTGTGGCTTCGTCAAGCATCTTCTGTGCTCCTTTGATGCCTTTTTTCAAAATAGTAAAATGATCACAAATAGTTTTTGCCTAGGGGAAATGGTTTATGAAAAAATGGTCTTGTAGCATTCATTTCTTAACATAAGCCTCTTAGTGCTCTTAGAGAAGAAGGAGAAGATAGAGGTCAAGCCATTGAAACAATCTGCAAGTAAGATCCTATTTCCTTCTTTAGATTAAATTTTTTAGCATAATAGAATCAAATCTTGGAGAATAAATATGTCTTGGTTAACTAGAGCTAAATTACTACCATAAACACCATCTTATCAGGACATAGAGGTGCTAGCTCTTTCAAATTGGAAGGAAAAGAAATGAGAAATGAGATTTCTTTTTTTAAGAAATTAAAATAAGGTGCATGATGCTAGTTTACTCAAACAAACCTCATCTCCATAATGCTTTCTCATTTTGCTGCATTGGGGAGATTAACCAACAATTTTTTTTTTTTTTAAAAAAAAAAGAAAACTAAAAGTTAAGGCCCAGTTTTTGCCTTTTTTCTATTTCACAACCAATGTATAATTAGCTTGTCATTAGTCTCCAATGAATCCATGATTCAATCCGCTTTACTTTATATGGGTCACGCTTTGGATTTATTTTAATACAATTTTGTATAAATATTCAAGATCATTTTATATGACAGATAGGGAAATTAATATATGCTCACACATATCCTTAAATGCATTCTTCTATAAAAATATTTATAAAATCTTTTGAGCTTCTATACAAAAAAAAAAAAAAAAAAAATGATGGTAAAGATTTTTTTAAAAAATTTATTATATTTTTAATATTTATTTACCAAACTACCACTATCCAAACTATATTTATAAATCTATCCTGTTTCCAGGCACGTGGAGGGACAACGAGACAGGTGGCAGGCCTAGGAAACATGTGGAGAACTCACAGGCTGGGCCTGCATTCTCTTTGAAGTTACAGGCCTGCCCTATGAGTTCTTCTTCAAGAGAACTCGCTGGTCGGTTCCTTTCAAATATAAAATAGAAAAAACATGAAGTTTTAAAATTTTATAAAATTTAATAATAAATAAATAATAAAAAATATATTGAGAAGTCGTAAGCTCGCTTGCTAAGTTTCCTGTAAAAAGAACTTTTTAGGTTGTATTCATATCCGTTCTGTACAATGAATACACCGTTTTATAAAAAAAAAAACTCGAATGATCAACCTACGAGTTATGATAAAATATTTTAATTAAAAATATAAAATCAAAAAATCTTTTAAAATTAATAAATATTTAAATATTTATAATATTTAAAAATATATTTATAATAACAGATATATTGTAATAAAAGAAATTATAACAAATATTTTATATTCAAAAATATAATAAATATATTATATGTTATATTATATTATGTTATAATACATTATAATATAATACAATATATTATATGATATTATTATAATATATTATTTTAAATATTATAATATAATATTCTAATATATTAAATATGTGATTTTGTTATTCTAGCTCCCTCACACTTTTTCTTGCTCTCTCACCTATTTTAATAATTTATTTATTTAATATTTTATTTACTTAAATTTTATTTTTTTGATATTTTATTTAATTATAAAATAAGTAAAATATAATATTAATAATTATTATTTGTTTATATTTTTTATCATTATGTATTTAAACGATGTCAACTTCCAAACCTTATTAACGATGGTTTGTACCATACTGCAACCAGTATATTATTATAATAAATTATAATATTATATAATAGTATTTAATTATTTATCATAATAATAGAATATATTATAATAACATGACATGTCGGTATTAATATGTATTATATTAGCATAATATCATATTATTATATGATAATAAAGTATTATATTATATAGAAATTACCTCAGTATTATTAGTTTTGGAGTAAGCCTCGTCTAATAAAAGACATACTCACATATAAAAAAATGATCTATAATTAACTATATTTAATTTTAATATTACACTTTAAATTTCAATAATCTAATTAAAAGTAAATCCCATAAGTATAAAATATACAAATAAAAAATTTAAAATAAAAAACTAAAATTTATTACATAAATATAAATTTAAAATGATATTAATACATAAATGTAATACATAAATCGATTCTAAAGGTATATCTTATGTCCTATGATAAGATCCACGATATTGTCATTGGGATACCGTGATTATCAGTTTAATTATCCGATTTCTAATTAACTAAAATTATGTAGAACATAGTAAGTCAATCGAATCTACGGTGAAGGCAGTGCTTTTGATAATCTAAAATCCTTGATTTAAAAAATAGTTTAAAATCAAAAAAATAAAAATTGAAAGTATAGAAGAAAATTAAAACTTGGATACATTCAATCTGCTAATTAGATCTTAGCATCTACTTACAAGAAAAGTAAAGAACATAAATTTAAATTACATAAAAAAAACTTTGCATAAATTAAAATAATAATCAATTACAAAGTATTAAAAATAATAATTAAATAATCTAAAAAACAGTAACAAAGTGTTCGAAGTTGATTGGTGCAATCTCGTCGGGAAGTTTGTTGATGTCACGTCGCCTTCTTTTGTCGTACTCCGTGAAGCAAACTGGGCTTCCTCTTCTTCTTCCTCTTTGGATCTTGATCTGAAGATTGATGTAGGCAAAAAAATATCATAGAAGACAGCTTTTCCTCTAAGAAACCTCACTCTTAGAGGCCAACCCGCAGCCCAAAACTAAGCCTTCTATCCTATACCGTACTCCTCTATCCAATGTACTTTCTTCTATAACTTGGGTGTTATTTTGGTAAACAAAAGAGATGGGGAGGGATAAATCCCAGTGTAGCTACCCCCGCAGGACCCCGCCCCGCCAGGTGATGTTCGATACAAGATGCTTAGATTTTCACATTCTTTCTTCACCTAGAGGTGAGTACATCAACCTGACATCACTAAGACGCCGGCTAGTAGAACGAGGACAAAGGGAGACCCTGACCTCTCACTCACACCAACGATCACAGGCTCCAGGAAAATTTCTGAATTTAATTGAGTCACCCATGAGATCATGCCTCGAACCCATGACCGGTTGGTAGTGAGGCAAGACCTTTACCAACCGGGCTACCGCCTTAGTGGTTAGGATCCTTTAAATAGAGGGAATTAGATAGACTCCTGCACTTGTGACCATCGGATGATTTGAAATCATGGTGGATCATGTTTCAGCATGCCATAATAGGTTCGAGTCTCCTTCAATTGTTTGATTGGCTACTTTGGATGGTTAGGAATTATTGGTGTTAGTGGTCACGAAACGTACTTGGAACTCCCGAGCTCTTTCCTCCATTCGGGATTCATTTGAACTTCGATTCATGTATCGTTTGATCCGTTGGATTCTACATATCGAGGTTTTTATGTTGACAAGCTTTTTAATCAATAAACTAACCAATTTTTTAGATTTCAAAGTTCCAAAAATTTTCATCAATCTTAATGTACCTGCCAAAAAAAAATATATATGAATAATTTTTTTTATTAAATATTTTAATGGGTGTGTAGTACTTTGATTGGATATCTACTTTTCATAATTATGCTCTAATTTAATCTTTTTCAAAAATATTTTAAAAATAGTTAATTTTGCAAGAAGGTCCAGTTTAATTATGAAATTAGAATTTTTAGAAGATGTTACCACCTATAATTATTTAAAATACTTAAAATAAATATATAAATCATGATTTATCACACCCCCAACTTATTCATTGCTAGTTCCTTAGCAATGTAATAGATATATAAATATTAAATTATAACCATGTGTCATTTAGAGCTTTCTTTACAAAAACATATCTAGGATTGAAAGTAACAAGATCTAGCAAGTATCACTAACTATATATTAAATTTTAAAAGTAGCTTTCATAGTTGTTGCTGCCAAGATCGTCGTGGCCCGCAGCTCTGATACGTCGGGCTCCCACTGGATGCTCGTTTCTTCTCTTCGCGGTCGGCTCCCTTATCCGGAGGCCCTGCAAAATAGAGGAGACCCAGGCCGAGAATTCCAACGAGGACACTCCGACGATCAAGTTGGTGAGACAATCGAGGGAAACATAATCTCTATGACGGAGAGCTTGAGAAACTCTCCGCGTCGAGAGGGTGAAGAGTAAAGAAAGATTAGATGAATTATATGAAAGAAGATAATGGAGGACCAAGAGCGTGTCCGTTGCTTACCTTTTCTACTTACCTCTCCCGTCAATCTTATATAGATGGGGCGGCCCAAACCAAGTTTGGGGCTCTGTCCAGGCATCTGTTCCTAGGAATTCCTTTTCAGAGAGGACTTTATGTTATTTGCTGTCGCCTCCTTGTCGGGTCGACTTTTTAGGGGAAAGCCTTCCACCCTGGGTGTTCGCTAAGCCTCGAGCCACGATGAGGTGTTTCCATTTCAGGGAGGACCGTCGGAGTGCCGCAGGACCTGGGGTCTTAGTGGAATACCCTTCTTAGAAAGGTATAGGCTCCCTGTCATAGAGGTTGCAGTCTTCCAGTCATGCGATCGTCGACGTGGCAGCACGCTACAGGGCCGAGAACTTGGTGGAGCTTGCATCGTGCAGGTCGTGCACAAGGTGCGTAGCAGGACTTGAATTTATAGCAGGGCATGCGCCACCTTTCAGGGGTGGTGGATGATCAGGCTCTTTCCTGCCACGATTTTAAACTCCTGCTGATCCCCCCTCCTTATGCCATTGGCGGGAACTTTAGCTCCCACCAGATGGGGGGTGAAGCCCTACTTCAGAGACCTGGCCCTTGGAAGCATAAGATTAATCTCGACTGGGAGCTGGTCTCAGTCGGAGGGCTCGTCCTATGAGCACGATCCCGACTGGGAGCTGACCTCGGCAGGAGGGCTCGCCTTGGGAGCATGAGCTCGATCCCGGCCGGAAGCTGACAACAATCGGAGGGCTCACCCTACGAGCTTGACCCCGACTAGGAGCTGACCTCGGTAGGAGGGCTCGCCTTGGGAGCATGAGTTCGACCCCGGCCGGGAGCTAGCCTCAATCAAAGTGCTCGCCCTATGAGCACGACCCCGACCGAGAGCTGGCCTCAGTCGAAGGGCTCGTCCCATGAGCACGACCCGGACTGGCTCTTTACCTGGCCACCATGCCCAGGTGGCGGGTCTCTTAGCAGCATGCCTGCCTGCATGCTCCACGTCAGCAGATGTACCGCATCAGTAGTCAATACAATTAAAGACTTCCTTAAGATTCATCCAAAGATCTACCGCACTTGTGTTTGTGATAGCTAACTTGGCATTTTGGTGCCAGCTTACAAAAGATAATTGTTTCTTCGCTTATCACCTATTTTAGTTGATTTTCTATACAACCTTACATCAAGCTCATGAATGTAAGATAGCTTTCACACTAGCCTTTAAGTGCTGAGCAACATAGCTTTTCCTTTACCATTTGATGCGAACCTTCACACTTAACTTAGGTATAGAGACCTGATTACTAAGCTTAAGGCAATCCATATATACTCTATGTTTTGCACTTTTATTTCAGACAGGTAGCTTTTTTCTTAAATTCAAGATAGCTTTCACACTACCTGATTTTTTTAGATAGATAGCTCTTTTCTTAAATTCAAGTTTTTTTAATTGTGGTTATATCAATTATCAATTTTTAGTGATAATCGAGTCCTTAATTTGCCTTACAGCTAATACCTACTTTGCTCGTTAGTGTGCATGTGCAATCGAAAGTGCTAATAGTCTTTAGGTGATCTACGTAGGCTGCTAAAAGACCAATCATTAGTTTACTCCTTGACTCATTACAGTCATTAGCAAATACCTTCTAACTCTATTATTTTTTCCTAGTATATTTTGTTCTAAATTTTCTTTCTTGACACATGATTTATCTAAAATAAGGTTTTCTCTTTAAAAATTTTAGAAAATTTTTCAAAATTTTTTTAAAAAAATTCAAAAATATTCAATAATTTTCAAAGATTTTTAATTTTTTAAAAAAAATAAGAATTTTAAATATTTGTCCATATTTCTAACTTAAATACCATTATCCCTAATGATATAAACAAGTTAAAGAAATAAATTTAAACCATAAGAACGAAAATATATATATAAGGATAGAGGTTACTTGAGAGGAGGAGCTTATCAACAAGATAAAGGCTGCAACAATTAATTTGGATTAAAATTATTTATTATTATTATTTTATTTTTAAGAGTATAAAAATAATTATCGGATTGCCTTCCAATAAGTACTAATTTTAACATCTTTAGCCGAACATTATGAGAGAGTCCAGTGGATGATTAACTTTAATAAATCTCTTATGTTAACAAAAAGACAGGACCAATTAGAAGGCCTTGTCATCTTGACAGAAAATTGTTCATAGGGTACTTTATAACAATTAGCCCAAATCAATAAAGTACACTGGGCAAGCATGTTATTCCAGGATTTAAAAATATTTTTATAGTTTATATGATAATTAGAAAGAGATTGTATTTGTTGGGTCGAGATTGGAGGTGATAGTTTAGAAAATTCTTCAATTATGGGTTGATCTATCCTACTCTTCTCAGGCATGATGTGTTTGGTCAATATCCCTCTTCATTTTAAAGCTAGGCACCTTTTCTAGATTAATATTAAACCTGTTTCCATACATCATTTTAATATCATTGAAAGATTTTGGAGGCAGTCCTTAGGATTAGTACCGAACATGAAGAAATCAAGCACTAGGAAATGGGGCCATAGATGAGTAAGGTAATAATGAAATTGATTCGTCCTACAAGTTTAATTTTTTCATATATTTTTTTACCTTAACTAAATTGTCTATATTGATCTTTATGGTTATGCAAAGTTGTTCTAGGACTAGTTCATTCATGAGATTTAAAGTTATATATTTAGAAAAAGATAGAGGGTCAATAAAATCTTGAGCTAGGTATGGTCCCTTTAGGTTATTCTTAGGTTGACTAGATGATTCACCTCCCTCCTCTCTATTAAGTTTAATTTATCATTGGTCAATTTGATTCATTAGCTTATCGATAGATTATTGTTGGACTATGATTATTTATTGAATTGGAGCAAACCTATCGACATCTAGGTTGGTCGGTACGGGAGGTGGGTATGATACTTGCTGAACCTTCTCTTCAAATAATGGGCTATAGTTAGTTGGAGAAAGTTGATAATATGGATTGGACTGATCATAATAGGGTGCCTTTATAAACATGGATCCTTGGATTGTCGAGGTAACCACTGGATATGGTTCCCATAAAAAGTCTGGTTGAGCCTTCCAACCTGAATTATAAGTATTAAAATATAAATTATTTTCTAAATTATAGGCCATTTGTGTTTGATCTTGATAAATTTGGTCATACATAAACTCAAGAGATTGGTACACAGTTGGGCATCACTTTCAAAGTGAATGGGGCTCGAATAAACTTGGTATGCCAGAAAAAAGGATACTCTATTAAATGATTCATGCTCATTACTGATTTAGTTTTATTGGATTATCCTGATTATTCAGATATGCAATCAGGATTTAGATCATAGCAATTATTATATATATATTTATTTATTTATTTTTAAGAGGAGCGATGAGATGAAGAAAGATAGAAAAGAGTTCTAAAGATGGGACCAAAAGAGTTCTAAAGCTAAGAGAGAGAGAAAAAAATTAGGATTTGATATCATTTATAAACAAATTAGCAAAACATGGACTCTCTATCCTAGGATTATCCTAAATTTAGACAGCTTCTAACTGCCAAGGCAACCTTGGAGCCCTCCAAATCAAAAACTAACTAATCAACTGGTCAGGTAAGGGTAAGGTCGGTAAGGATCCCGGCTCGTTGCTTTTCTTAGACACCAATTAGATTGGCCAAGTCAATCAATGGAACCAATTAAAGATCATCTTTTTTAAAGGCTACATCATCCTTTGAACCCCTTTCCTGGATACCAATCAATCAGTCAATCCTTACCTGGTCCAACTCTTTCGGGTGCCTTATCCTATTGAGCTCGAGTTCCTTAGGGGTTAACATCTAGTTAATTTTAATTAATAGGCTTAGGTCAATGCAAGATACAGGATGGTGATTTATGGACTAAAAAATAGTGGTCAAATCCCCACCTTATGTTGTTTATGGATTATTGCCTTTAAGATATTTTACAGAAATATGCAATGTAGAAATAGAAAGATGTCCCAAATAAGTAATAATCTTTTAAGTTTTAATTAGTTACTCTATTTTAATTAAGTATTATGCAGTATTTTTATTATTTTTATTATATTAATTTAAGCAAGAGAAATAAAAGGCGGATTTTAATCTTGGTTAATTAGATGTGATAGAAAAGAGACTAAAATTAGGTTAAACAAATAAAGCGGATAAATATTTTAAATTAAAGCAAAAAATCAAATCTAGTATTTAAGGTAGTTATTTGAAAAGATCAAATGATTTTTTTTTTCTTTTTTAGGTTTACTTAAAAAGAAAGGAAATTAAAAGATTTTTTTTTCTTTTTTGGATTAGTTTTAAAAGAAGGAAACTAACTAAAAGTAAACAAAAATATTTTTTTCTTTTTAGGTTAATTTGAAAAAAAGGAAATTAAAAAAAGATTTTTTTCTCTTTTTAGATTAGTTTGAAAAGAAAGAAATTAATTGAAAGTATCCAAAAATATTTTTTTCATTTTATGTTATGTTAATTTAAGCAAGAGGAATAAAAGGTATATTTTAATTTTGGTTAATTAGATATGAGAGAAAAAAAAGATAAAAATAGGTTAAGCATATAAAGAAACTATAGATCTAATAATTAAAGTAAAAAATCAAATCAGTATTTAAGATAGTTAATTAAAAAGTTAAGTAATTTTTTTCTTTTTAAGTTAATTTAAAAATAAAAAAACTAAAAAAAATTCTTTTTAGATTACTTTGAAAAGAAAGAAACTAATTAAAAGTAACTAAAAGTATACTTTCTTTTCTTTTTATGTTAATTTGAAAAATAGAAAACTAATTAAAAGAAAGTAAATAAAAAAATAAATCTGGGGTTAGGATTGATCTCATCAAAATTATAGAACTTTCCTTCTTTTTTTTATTTTTTAATATACAAAGAAAAAGAAAAAAATAGTAAACTAAATTTACAAGAAATCAAAAAGATCAAAAATGTTAGCATCCGTTCCTTCCCTGGCAACGTTGCTAAAAACTTGATAGGATCCACGATATTGCCATTAAGATACCATGATTATCAGTTTAATTATCTAACTTCTAATTAACTAAAATTATATAGAACAAGTGAGTCGGGTTGAATCAACGGAGAAGGTAATGCTTATGATAATTTAAAATTTAAATTTTTTTAAAAAAAATAGTTTGAAGTTGGAAAAATAAAAATTAAAAGTACAAAAAAAAAAAAAAACTTGGATACGTTCGATCTGCTAATCAGATCTTAGCATCTACTTGTGAGAAAAGTAAATAACATAAATTTAAATTACATGAAAATAAATTTTACAAAAATTGAAACAAGAATCAATTACAAAGTATTAAAAATAATAATTAAATAATATAAAAAAGTAATAACAAAGTGTCTGAAGTTGATTGGCGCAATCTCGTCGGAAAGTTGGTTGATGTTACGTCACCTTCTTCAATCATACTTCATGGAGTGAACTGGACTTCCTCTTCTCTTTGGATCTTGATCTGAAGATTGATGTAGATAAAAAGATGGCATACAAGACAAAGCTTCTCCTCTAAGAAACCTCACTCTTAAAGATAAACTCGCAATCTAAAACTAAGCCTTCTATCTTGTACCGTACTCCTCTTTCCAAGATGTTTTCTTCTATAGCCTGGGATATTTAAATAGAGGGAATTAGATAGACTCCTGCACTCATGACCGTCGGATAGTTTGAATTTATGATGGATCATGTTTCAGCAAGCCATAATAGGTTAGAGTCTTCTTCAACCATCTGATTGGCTACTTTGTATGGCTAGGAATTGTTGGCGTTAATGGCCATGTCGTACTTGAAACTCCCATGCTCCTTCCACCATTCAGGACTCATTTGAACTCCGATTCACATGTCGTTTAACCCGTTAGATTCTACAAATCAAACTTTTCGTGTTGACAAGCTTTTTAATCAATAATCCAACAAATTTCTTAAGTTTCAAAGTTTCAAATATTTTCATCAATCTTAATATACCCGCCAACGAGGAGGAAACATGAATAAAACTTTTTATTAAATATTTTAATGGATGTGTGATGCTTCAGCTCGACATCTATTTTTTATTATTATACTCTAATTTTATCTTTTTTAAAGGTATTTTAAAAATAGTTAATTTTGGAAGAAGATCCAGTTTAATTATGAAATTAAAATTTTAAAAAAATGTTAGCACCTATAATTACTTAAAATATTTAAAATAGATATATAAATACATGATTTATCATCCCACAAGGTAGACATCTCTTGCATGCAGGTTGCTTCCAACAATGCATTGGTTTTGATTCACTCAATCCTTGATACTTCATCAGATGTTCTACATGAATGAAAGCCTCCTGTGTCGATCCCTTGCCTATATACTCTCCTCCATGTCTCAAGTATCCCTAATGCATTATGTAGTCGGTGTAGCAATAAAGTCAAAATGAACAACAACATTTTTAGCAAACATGAACTATCTCATGTCCTCATGAAGATAACTGATCATAGACATGTACAAAGTAAACTCTAATATCAGATACAGAGAAGTAGTATGTCATCGAGTACCTTGTTTGTGCTGAGTTAAAGGAGGTGCTCCCGATAATGATACATATAAAAAAGACAAAGAAGTCTCATCCTCTCTATTGACGTCATAAGCAAATTCTCCTATTTGGATACTTGTCTTATGGATAGCACAAAAGATGATATCGCATATCTACAGGATAGATTGTGAGGACATGGATATGGAACCTGACTGGAAAAACTGATGTATCATCGTAATTCCATCGGTCTAAAATATACATGTAATCAGTTATATAAAATAAAATAATTACCTATGAATAATGATAAATAAAATAATTTCAATCCTTACCAAGTAATCATTCATCGCATCGCATGATTGATGAACTGTAGAGTAATGCGGTGGTACCACTACAGATATAGATCATGATTATCCATAGTACCATTAATAGAAGCACCATCTATAACATAATCTCGACAACTCTTCCAAAATTAAATAGAACATCTAGCATGTTTCATCTTGCATCAATTTTGGTATCAAAGCATGATTTAAGACATGTTCATGCATAGTATCCTGAAATTTCTACATGCTGAAATTCTGCATAGTAGTCTAAACCTAGCACTGTTTTTCATTAAAGAACCATTAGATTAGCATCAAACTTTGCATCCATCACTCACCTAATTAATCATCTTTATTTATGCAATTTTTCTTTAATTTTCATATCTGCAAAAACACAGAAAATACAAAAAAAAATTCTGCATGAATCCTAAAGCCTGCCTTGCTAAAATTTCTGCATGATTAGATTATGGCTGAAATTTAGTAACAGTAAAACCCTCGAAACTTATTTTTCTTTGCATTTAATTCACTGTTATTAATCACGGTTAAATCTGCCATTTGCCTAAAAAAATAGAAAAAAAAAATTTATTTTCTGCTATTTTTGATTTTAGTTTCATGTTGCATATTTCATATGTGTGCATGCATAATTGAACTCATCTAAGGACAATTTTACTATCTCAGATAAGGAAAGGATTTCATCACCTTTCCTTGGCCCAAAATAACCACCCTGCATCGAATCCAAGCCTAATTAAAATCGAGTAGCAACCTAATTAAACTAGGGACACCAACAGGTCCAGTTCGTGGTATTGTGAGAAAGCTAGTGCACTCAATCCTTCAGTTATTCCTTGAAACTCGTATCTTAAAAAGGGGTCCAAAGACAAATGCCCTAAACGAACTTGTGATTTTTAATTAGGACCTTGTGAGAGCAGGGAAGCCTCCTACGACCCCACCTCTTACCTGGCCAGTAGAAAGGATAATTGTTGAATTGGTTGTAAGTTGAGCTGACTCCACTACAAGAAAAACGAGTTTTAGCAACTGATTTTTCGGTTGCTAATAATTAAAAATCGGTTGCAAATTTAATTTGCAACTGATTTTGCAACCGAAATTAGTCGGTTGCAAAAATTTGTGACCGATTCTTTTCGGTTGCAAAATTTAGCATCCGATTTAGCAACCAATTTTTATTTATTTTTAAATTTTTTTAAAAAAAATGGTTGCAAAATAATTATTTATTTACAAAAAAAATAATTTCTAGAAAAAAAATCGGTTGCAAAATCAGTTGCAAAAAAAATAATTTCTGAAAAAAAAATCGGTTGCAAAATCAGTTGCAAAAAAATTAATTTCTGAAAAATAAAAAATTGGTTGCAAAATCGGTTGCAAAAAAAATAATTTCTGAAAAAAAAAAAAGAAATCGGTTGCAAAATCGGTTGCAAAAAAATTAATTTCTGAAAAATAAAAAAAATCGGTTGCAAAATCGGTTACAAAAAAAATAATTTCTGAAAAAAATAAAAATCGGTTGCAAAAAATTTAATTTCTGAAAAATAAAAAAAATCAGTTGCAAAAAAAATTCTGAAAAAAAAATCGGTTGCAAGAAAATTAATTTCTGAAAATTTTTAAAAAATCGGTTGCAAAATCGGTTACAAAAAAAATAATTTATGAAAAAAAAAATAAAAATCGGTTGCAAAATTGGTTGCAAAAAAACTAATTTCTGAAAAATATAAAAAAACCGGTTGCAAAATTGATTGTAAAAAATTAATATCCTGAAAAAAAAAATAAAATCGGTTACAAAATCGGTTGCAAAAAAATAAAAACCTGAAAAAAAAAATCAGTTGCAAAATTAGTTGCAAAAAAATAAATTCAGAAAAAAATTAAAATCGGTTGCAAAATCGATTGCAAAAAAATAAAAATGAGAAAAAAAATTAAAAAACGGTTGCAAAATCGGTTGCAAAAAAAATTAAAATCTGAAAAAAAATTAAAATCGGTTGCAAAATTGGTTGCTAAAAAATAAAATTTTGAAAAAAAAAAAAATCGGTTGCAAAATCGGTCGCAGATAAATAAAATTCTAGAAAAAAATTAAAAATCAAATATGTTTCATCTAAGATACTGTTAGTTATCTAAATTGAGGAGACTTTTCAATTCTTACCAAAACAGAATTTGCAGATGTATTTGCAAGTTATAATCATAAAATTAGCTAATAAATTGCTTGCCTGCCATACAGTAATTGACATACATTTCTACACTTCAAGACAAAGAATGAAGCACATGAATCAGACAGGGCATACCAAATACCGATAAATCTTTTGGGAACAGTAATCAAACAAAAGAGAGCAATTTTGTATACTTCAGCGGCTGATTAAAATTAAATCAAAATTCAAGAGAATTGTGTTAGATGTCATTGTAAAAATGGTTGCTATAATGAGGAAAAGGTATGTAGAAAAATACAAGAAGCAATAGCAAAAAGCAAGCAATCAGTGATAAACCTGACTGTAGGGAGAAAAATGCATGAGGGACTCATGGTGAACCAGGGGAAAACTTTCAGAAATTATTTTTAATAAGATGTTGCATATTGATGTTTTCCTTATGTTGCATTCCTCAAAGATGATTTCCATATGTTTCCTACAATGATTCTGAGGAATCCAAGCAATTAGGTTTAATTGTTCATCTGATGCAGATTAGGACATTGAAAAAAAAAAAAGTTGCGCTAAATGTGGTTGACAGCACTAAATATTCTTATGTTTCCCTTTATCACTAAATATTGAGCTTAACTTCCAAGAATTGGTATTGAAGCATTGTATTTTCTTTGATATGTTAAGAGAGAATTTTTACATTCAAGACAACCAGATTAACGATACCACATTTACCCTTCATGCACTGGATCTTGATTCAAAAAGTCCTATCTCTGCCAACTCTACTAGGAAGACAATAGACCATAATAATCACATATGACTCACCATTCTGGAGATTTTTCAAGCTTGTGAACTTGGTCATGAAAAAGAACTCGTGAAACCATACACGCTATCTTGCTACCTGATTCAAGGGCCTTTTCCCTCCCACTTTCATCTACCACAACAAAATTTCCTGCATAGTCAATGAAAATGGGAAATCACTTTACAAAGGCATTACCAAGTGCTTGGAAAATGACAACCAACTAATGATAGTAAGAATGCTTAAATAACTAGAAAAACTAGATGTTAGAAAAAAAATAACATAATTCATTTTTTTAAAAAAAAAGTCAGAATATTCTAGAATCACCTTTTTTAATCCAAAAGCTCCTCTGAAATTTGACTGGAAATAGAGCCAGTGATTTAATGCTTTTGGCATCCATAACCTAAGAAAAGTAAAACAAAATAAAAATAAGAGCTTATGGGACATGAAATAAAGCACCAAGTTCAGATCTAAACAATAGTAAAATAGAAGTATCATTTTGTTTTTAAGCCATAACGTTAAAGGCATAAATGATGAGACATTATATTGTGCAAAGAATTGCTGTGTTATCACAGCTGAATCTGTCTTGGTTTGGTATTAACCTCCCGCTAACTAGCTATCTCATGACCCTATATTTCTTTCACTTGATGATAATGCTTCATTTGCACCAACATAAGAGAAATCTGTAACACTCTTATGCAAGATTTAGGTTCTATTTTCATGACACCAATTGGTACAATTCGGTAATCTCCTGCCAAAGTAATAACTTACTAGGCACTCCACTCCCAATCTTTTTGTGGTCACATGCCTACCATTATTGTCATTCAATCATGTCAAAGACTAAATCTTTAGCTAAAGCTTTCCTTCATTTTGATCTTTTTTTTTTCTAAAACTGCACATATAAGTTTTCTTGGGCAACTCTTGTTTCACAAGCTCTTGTTACAAGCTTTATGAGCTGTATTTTTATAAAACGACCATACCATCCCATTTGGTTCTGCATCACTTTCTTACATACTGATTGCCACTTTCTCTACCTTGTTCATTTCAACAATTTTCTTTAACAATGTTTACATATTTACATTGACATTTCTACCAAGCTATGCTCATGGATCCTCCTAACCCATTTAACATTCTAGACCTTTCTTATGCTATACAAACAAAGCCAAAGTTAACTCAAACTCAGCAGCAATAGGCACAAGGTTGGTATCCTCATGGTCAAAGTTGTTCAGGAAAATGGCAATATCCGATGATAAATGAAGATGTTACGTTTGGTAATCCAAGAAATGAAAGACTAACTAATGTTTACAGTTTGCAATTCTTTTTTTATGTGTAACTAAAGGGGCATAAACAACGTAGCCATATGCAGCAGAAGTTGCAATACATCAGGGCATCGAAAGTATGAAGCCAGGAATAACATCAGGTGTTATGCTTCCCCTGCTATAACTATAAACAAATCTCAGGAAGAAGAATCAGTCCAAAACCTATCCACAACAAATAGCCACATTCAGAGCACAGTTAGATTCAGAGCACAGTTAGAAAGAAAGATGGTTACCGGAGGTCCTCGCCGTCAAAAAGCCAGGTCTTAAAACTGCTGCCGCCGTAACCATGTCCCTGCTCGCTTGCTTGTTCTCAGGGTTTATCTATCGACCTAATTTATTCGTTAGATCGGGGACGTCAGGCCATCTAGAAGTGTGAGGGAGGTGAGCAGGATCGTAAGCCGCCTCACCCCTTACGCCGCCACGCCGACCCACCGAGTCCCACCATGTTGCCGTCTTGGCGGCCATCCCCCGCCCTCTCCGCCTCGACTTCCGCCGCCCCGCGGACTACAAAAGCTAAAAACAAAACAAACAATCTTTGAGGGAAAAAAGGACTTACCTTTCAACTTTTTCCCTTTTTTTTCCCAGCTTTTTCCCGTCCCGAGGACTCCCGATCGGGTGGGAGATTTGGAGCGGCCAAATGGATAAGCTTAGCAAGCAGGTCGAGTTGATCCGGGCCGCTCCCAGCCGGACCGCCGCAAGGGAAAGGCCGGGAGGAGACGGGCGGCGCCCGAGGAGGCCGGCAGCGAAGGGGGAGGAAGCGAGAAAGCGTTTGGAGAGGAAGAGGGTGAGGGGAGAGCGGGAGGCGGGGATGGGAGAGGAGACGAGAGCTCGGGCCACTAAATTAGGGCAGCGAAATGCCGGCCGGACGGGGAGAGGGGTGATGCCGAAGTCGCGGGGAGACGTCGGCCGTCGAGGGGGCACTGGGGAGGGGATTTAATCGAAGAAACGAAGGGAAAAAAAATAGGGCAGAGAGAGGGGGGTATTTAAGCTTTTTTTTTTGCAACCGATTTTTCGGTTGCAAATTTCTAAAAAAAATAAAATTTATTTTTTAAAAAATTAAATTTAATTTTAAATTATATTTTATAATAAAAAAATCGGTTGTAAAATTAAATAAAAATTTTTTAAAAAATTTTAAAAAATCGGTTGTAAAAAAATAAAATTTTAAAAAAAATAAAAAATCGATTGAAAAAAATTAATTTCTGAAAAAAATTAATTTCTGAAAAAAAAATTGGTTGCAAAATCAGTTGAAAAAAAATAAATTTCTAAAAAAAATTTAAAAATCGGTTACGAAATCGGTTGTAAAAAAATTAATTTCTAAAAAAAATCTGTTGCAAAAAAATTAATTTCTGAAAAAAAAATAAAAAATTGGTTGCAAAATCGGTTGCAAAAAAATAAATTTCTAAAAAATATAAAAAATCGACTACAAAATCGGTTGCAAAAAAATAAATTTCTAAAAAAAATAAAAAATCGGTTGCAAAAAAATTAATTTCTGAAAAAAAATAAAAAAATCATTTGCAAAATCGGTTGTAAAAAAATAAATTTCTGGAAAAAAAATAAAAAATTTGTTACAAAATCGGTTGCAAAAAAATTAATTTATAAAAAAAAATAAAAAATCAGTTGCAGAAAAATAAATTTCTAAAAAAAATAAAAAATCAGTTACAAAATCGGTCGCAAAAAAATTAATTTTTGAAAAAAATAAAAAATCGGTTGCAAAATCGGTTGCAAAAAATAATAAAATTTTGAAAAAAAATAAAAAATCGATTGCAAAATCGGTTGGAAAAAAAATAAATTTTTGAAATATATATATATATATATATATCTTGAAATTAAATTCGTAATCAGAAATTTTTGAAAAAAATTTAAATTTTTTTTTGCAACCAGATTTTTTGTTGCAAAATTCTAAAAAATATTAAAATTTATTTTAAATAAAATTTTGCAACCAAAAAATCGGTTGCAAAATTTTGCAACCAGATTTGTTTTAAAATTTTTTTTTTAATTTTTCAACCAAATTTTTGGTTGCAAAATTTAATTTAAAATTAATTTTAATTTGTTTATAATTTTGCAACCGAAAATTCGGTTACAATTTTTTTAAAAAAAAATTAAAAAATATTTTTAAATGAATTTCGGTTTTGGTTGCAAAATCGATTGCAAAATGAGAATCTTGCAACTGAATTTGCAACCGATTTAAATCAGTTGCTAAATTATTCAGAAAATAAATCGGTTGCAAAATCGGTCATAAATATAACCAAAAAATTCGGTTGCAAAATTGGTTGCTAAAACTGTGTTTTCTTGTAGTGCTCGTTCTACTTGAACTGCTAGGTCTAGCAAAATCCTAGAACGATTTGTATGCTTATTGCATGACCACTAGATCAGGAGCCCAATCCCATTAGTCTCAATCCCAACCCAATCTGACCATAGAGTCTAACCTTGAAACCCAAATGAGGGCCATTACTAAACAACTTGCTCAATTGAACACTCAAATGAACAATAGGTTTAATCAGATGGAGGCACAGGTAGGAAACCTAGCGAGAACCCATGAGGCCCGTATTAAGCCTGAACTTGAGATACCATGTCCCCCACATCCCAACCCTAGGAGAGCCCCACGCCATGACCCAATCTAGGAGCTTAATCAGAGGAGACTCAATCATGATTTCATGGACCAGGATGAGAGAGCTATTAGGAACATTAAGTTAGAGGTACCTACTTTTGGTGGAAGTCTTGATCCTAAGGCTTATATTAATTGGGAAGGAGATATGGATCAGTATTTTGAGAGGGATGAAATGACTGAAGAGAGACAATTTAAGTTTGTTAAACTCAAGTTAGTTCACCGGGCTAGACTATACTGGAAAAATGTTGAAAGGATGACTAGACAAAGAGGAGATATATCCATAGCTACCTGGAAAGCCATGAAGAGCAAACTTAGAAAAAGATACCTACCCATGTCCAATGATCAGAGGGGACCCATAACCCATGACTCGAATCCAATAGGATTAGTACCCCTGGATATAATCCAAGTACTAGTCAAGTTTTCCTTAGCCGACCGATCCTTACTACTCCATTTATTCACAAGGGTGACATTGAAGAGAAAGTATGTAGGGCAGACCCAGAATTAGTTGATCAGGAAGATACCTAGATTGAAGCTATCCCTGAGGAAATACAAGAAGAGAATCCAATTTTAAAGCCTAGTCCTGAAATTCAAGAACCAGAGGAAATTAGTAAGGACTTGGTTCCTTCAATTCAGTACCTTCAGGAGGAATTCACCCCTTTAGTTCCTGTTAAAGATTTCTTTTCTAAAATTGTCGACTTATCCTTCCATAAGGTGGACCTTTTGTTGCCTGAAGATCAATATCCAAACCTTAAGATCATCCCCATGAGTCAAGAACCAGTCGATGAATTCTCTTTTTATTTTCTACCCTATCTTAATGCTTTCAATATTTCTAGAACCACTCAATTACACTTTGTTGAGGTTAACAGGTTGCATAAGTCCTTTGAGCATGTTAGATTTGCTACCTATTTCTGGAAGACCTTATGGCATTTATTAGGAGTCCATGTAAAATTTTTATCTGCATGTCACCTACCAACCAAGGGTCAAGCATAGAGTTATAGTTGAAGACTTAATAATTTCTTTCGATAGGAATACATAGTCGAACCTTAAGTATTGGTATGAGTTGTTTGCACTACATGTTAGAGATTTGCATAAGGAAATCAGTCATAAGATTAATGTGAGCAATGATATTTATAAAAACATGGTTAATTCCCGAGAAGGAGTTAAAGAGTTCGCTGAGAAAGATTTTGTAAAGATTAGGCTTAGACCTGAGCAGTTTCCCCCGGGGACCGTAAAAAGTTACATGCCCATGGAGCTGGACCCTTCAAAGTGATAAAGAAATTTGGACATAATGCCTATGTGCTCGAGTTACCACCCGAATTTGGCATTAGCTCAACCTTCAATATCTCATACTTAGTTGAGTATAGGGAGCCAGCAATGATACCTAGTGAGCCTTTTGGACCTGACCCTTTTCTTGAGAGCGAACCCATCCCTGAGTGTCCACCACTAAATTTGCCTAGAAAAGGAAAAAGGATTGAGCGTATCCTGGATGACCAAGCTATTAGTACCCAGAACAAAGGCTACCAACGTTACTTGGTTCGTTGGCAAGGTCGACCGAAATCTGAGGTTTCGTGGATCACTCGAAAGGATCTACAATGCCTTGACCCAGACCTACCAGAGCCAGATTGACCTTTACTCGACAGGGTCGAGTTCTTCCCACCCCGAAAGAATTGATGAGGATACTAGGATCAGGCAAAGATTGCATGGCTCCATGTGGATCTCTGATTAATGTGTTGGGAAGTCAGTCATTTTTCAGTTGAGTCTAGAGTTACTTGAGTCCTGTAATAAAGATTGAGTCATGTAATAAAGTGAGTAAATTGAGTCTAATTGAGTCCACTTAGTCAATTGAGTCCAATAAATCATGTGAGTCCATTTGTTTTAGTCCAAGCAAGTTAGTCCTGTAATTTTTTAAGTTAAATCGAAGAGGAGAGTCACTGGGCCCCACTGAAGCAGACTTCATGCGCCACCCTGGTCCCCAGCTCATGCGCCTGGGCCTCTACTCAAGTCACCCCAGCCTATGCGCCTGGACTCTATTCATGCCACCCAAGCCCACAAGGAAGGGCGCCTCCCAAGTCCACAAGAATTGGCACCCCAGTCCAAGCCCACAAGAATTGGCACCCAAGCCCAAGTCCAAGCCCACAAGGAAGTGCCGCCCAAGTCCAAGCCCAAGCCCTTGGCGCCCCCAGTCCAATAGGGAGTTGGCACCCCCCAGCCCAACTGGGATCTATGCCGCCCAGTCCAACATGGAGTCAAGCAGTCGAAGCCCAAGAGAAGTCGAGTTTCCAAGTCCAACAAGGAGTTCAACCTCCAAGTCCTACAAGGACTCTAGTCTCCTTTTCCTTTCCAAACTTTGTACTCCAACTTTGACAGGGAGAGGGCTGGGTGATCTATAAATACCCCTCCCCTTCCCCCTCTTGTATCAATAATGATGAATGATGAACTTTGAATGAATGAAATTTAAGTGTTTCTTTTTTTTCCATGCCTTTATGCATTGACGCTCTATGAGAGAAAGGATGAGAGGCCCAAACCAACCAACTATCTTCAATCATTCAAACCCTAGCCACCCCCTTCCTTCCATCCATCTTCAAATCCTAGCCATACCCCTTTCCAAATCCTAGGCCAACCACTTCTCCTCCTCCAAAATCTAGGCTGCCCCACCCCTCTTCCATCTTCCCCTTGGCTGCCAGCAACCATCTCTCAAACCCTAGACCGCCCTCCATCATCTTCCAACCCAGGCCACCAACATCAATCTTCATAAACCCTAGGCCGCCCCATCCACAAACCCCAAGCCCTAGGCCACCAGGTCTTCTTCAAGTTCAAGGCAATGCAAGGATCTTCCCTCCTACCAGGCATCCCCCACATCAGGCCCCCCCCTCCAAAGTCCAGGAATCCTTATCAACCAGGCCGCCAGCCATCCTTCTGCACACCTCCTGCCTTCTTTCTCTCCCATCTTTTGAGTTCATATTTTTTTTCTATCTCCTGAAGCCCTAATCATCGGTGTTTGCAGGATCCCTTCAATGCCACGATCCTTAAAGGAGGTCTTCTTTGCCCTCGAGACCATCTGATAGAAAGCGGACGCATCTGCGGGAATGAGTTTCTTCTTTCAGGCGTCAATCCTGAGAGGTGTGACCCCTTCTACAATGAAAGGACATCATTGCTAGGTAATCAAACACATCCCTTCTCTCTTTTTCTGATTTATTGAAACTGAGCATATTCCTAAATTAGTAGTTTCTTAATCCTAGGATCCTATCTTTTTTATTACTTTGTTAGATCCTTATCTGCAGGTAGAACTTTAGTCTTCACATGAAAACCCTTGTTTGCTCTTAATCTCTTTTTCGGGAACACGACCATATAAAAATCAGAAAATCATTGCTCTATAATCTAAAAGTTTCTCGTGTTCATCTCTAACATGTTTCATCCCGCATCAGTTGCACATCTATGAATAACTTCACAACTGATAGATATGGATATGAACTGATAGTTGAAAATATTATTTCTATGTTCTTATCATTGATAATTGGAACATGTTCATACTTTACTAATGTTGACCGCACAACTTGTAAATATCTATACATAATCAACATTTTATTCCTTGCTCTATCTATATGCAAGACTCTATATAACTTGTTCTTTAACTCTTTATATGTCATTTCATATTTAATTCTAATTATTCTTTTTGGTCCCCGATTATAATTAATACTACATGCTCTATTAATGATAGAATCATTAATATAATATAAGGCTACGATTATTTCTCTCATAGTTTACTACAAGTTTAATAAATAAAATAAATTTAGATATGATATAAAAAAATTATATGGTCAATATTAATGCAACAAGTATAAATATTAAAAATTATTACTACAAACATACATGCTACATATCTCTATTAAAGTTAGAGCAAGCGTAGAAGAAGAAGCAAAAATTTACCTAATTTTAAAAATAATGTTACATCATATTTTAGATTCGATACCAATGTGTGGAGCTGCAAATGATTTACACGATAAATGTATCCTATCATTAACTAATACATAAAGATAGGTTCTATCCCATTAAGAAATTATATTAATTTTATCAGTTAATTACAGTAATCAAACGCTATATAATAGGAGCCGAAAGAAATTCCGACAGTATTTTTTCTTAGTTCTTTCCACATAGCTAAAGATATATGAGGAGAACTAAAAAATGCTATCCGAAATTTTTTTTCAATCCCTATTGTATATCATTTAATTACTGTAATTGATCTATAAAATTAATTATAATTCTCAAATAACCTAAACTGGATAATCAATTGACCAATGTACATAATTCTATCACCTATACAAAAATATTCAAATGTATGATGTCGTAAAATATATACATTCATCAATTAATGGGTCTATAATTCAATGTAATACAAATCTTGTTAAAATAAATATCTAATTAATTAAATTAATACATAACTATAAAACATGAAGTCATCAATAACAAAAATTCATACATATTAAAAATAAATTCAAAATTTAATAAAGGACTTCATCAAATATCTTTTGAAATATAAATATCATAATCAAATTAAGCCTACACATGCCTTTAACAACAATTATACAGAGTAAATATGGCTTAATGATAGTCTTTTCTTAGATTTGATACCAACATGTAAAGTTTAAAATAACTTCTATAATAAATGCATCCTATCATCAACTAATTGATAAAGATAGGTCCTATTTCATTCAGAAATTATATTAATTCTATAGATCAATTACAAAAATTAAATGATATATAATAGAATCAAAAAAAATTTTGGCAGTATTTCTCTTTAGTTCTCCTCACATAGCTGAAGATATATGAGGAGACTAAAGAAAAAAATATCCAAATTTTTTTTCATTCCTATTATACATTATTTGATTACTGTAATTGATCTATAAAATTAATTACAATTCTTAAATTGTTCAAACTGAATAATCAATTAACTAATGTATATAATTTTGCCACCCATATAAAAATATATAAATATACAGATATCATAGAATATGTATATTCATCAATTGACAGATCTATAATTCTATGCAATACAAATTATATAAAAATAAATATATATAATTAATTAGTTAAATTAATACGTAACTATAAAACGTTATCATTAATAGCCTACTTTACAATATAGTAAACATAACATATACACAAAATTGAATACAAATTATAGGCCCTATCACTTTAGTGATTATATGAAAATATCTTACTTGATATTTAGATCCCAAGATTATCTTCTGCAACAGAAAACAAATAAGAATTATAGCAAAAGAATTTTAAAAAAAAGGAATTAGTGATTTTCCTTAGTGCACCCCCTTTAGGGCTAGAACTGGGCTCTGGAAGGCCCAATAGGCTTCGGCCCGGCTTGAAGTCGAACCGGCCATGCTTAGGTCTAATAATAAAGTACATTCAATTTTCAGACTGAGCTCGGGCTTTTCTTTGACCTAACCTGATCTGACCCAAACATAGACCCGACCCCTAGCCCAAGAATATTTATACATGTCTTCTCTCTAATTTTCTCCATCTCTCGTTTACATCAAACCTTAGCCTCGCCATCCCCTACCACCTAGAGCCCCCCCACCCAACTCAGCCTCGGCGATGCCTGCATCCTGCACCAACCCCTTGGTCTCGGTGCCACCCGCACCTTGCGCCTCTCGTTCTATGCAACCTTGACCCCCTCTAACGGAGGCCTAAAATTTTTTTCGGGCCAGGCTCAGGTAGGTATATGGCCCGGCTTGGCCCGGGTAGAAGAATGCTTTTTTTATTTAAGTTCAAGTTTTTTTCGAGCCAAGCTCGAGTAGGGATATTGCCCGGCCAAGCCTAGGTAGAGAAATGCTTTTTTTTTTATTTAAGCTCAATATTTTTTTGGACCAGGCTAAGGTAGGGATATGGCCCGGTCCAGCCCAATCTAGATGGAGGAATGCCTTTTTTATTTAAGCCTAAAATTCTTTTGGACCAGGCTTTGATAGGGATATGGCCCGGCTCTGTTCAGGTAGAGGAATGCTTTTTTTTTTTTTATTTAAGTCCAATAATTTTTTCAAGCCGAGCTCGGGTAAAGATATGGCTCACCCAGCCCGAGTAAAGAAATGCTTTTTTTAAGTCCAAAATATTTTCAAGCCATGCACGGATAGGGATATAGCCCGGCCCGACCTGGGCCGAGTCCAGATCCCAACGCAGCCTGGCCTGACCTCGGCCTAGACCCAAACTAGCCCGGACTCGAACCCGATTGGACCTAGACTCCAGCTCGGCCAAACCTAGACTCCAACCCGGTCCAGACTCGGACCTGGCCGGGTAGAGAAATTTTTTTTAAAAAAGAAGCTTGCCAAGAATTTTTTTTTCAATAATAAAAAAGAGTGAGCATACTTTTACATTTCTACCCAAATGTTCATACAATATCAAAACCAAAAACAGCAATAACAGATTAAAAACAAAGATAAGAGCCAAAAATTTAAATTTTATTTTATTAATCTTTCTCCTAAAAAAATAAATATACATGGAACCAGAAGATCAATAGCAACGGTAAAGTACAAGTGGGGCTTGGCCAGCCGGAGGTGGGGCGAGGGAAACAAAGGGTGGCGGGGGGTTCGGAAACGGGGAGCATGAACAAGCTCTCTCGGTCTACCTTTTGGGTGGAATAAGTTTTCCAACCTGCGAGTTCGTCATGTATTCCCCAGGCCGGCCACGCATCCCATCGCCCTCCGAAAATAGGATGGATTTGTAAATATAGTTTAGATAGGCGTCGTTTGGTAAATAAATATTAAAAAATAAATATTAAAAAAAAAAAAATCGTAGGTAAATGCAAGGAATAAGAGAAATTCTATGCAAATTTTCTACGGCACTCCATAATTTTTTAGAGAATCTGAAAAAGCAAATCAATGACAGCACCGGCCAGACCCTACTCTTGCAGCAGATTTATGATGCATTTTAACAACAAGAACTTCAAGTACAATGGGAGCCACGGTACGTCGTTCCACACGCCATGATGCCTCCATCACCAATCTTCGAAAGAGAACCAGGGTAGTTTGCATCACCATCGGTCAGGCTTATCCGCAATATTTCCAGAAAAATAATATACCTTCAATAATTCAGAACCTTACCATGTTGATCGTTGATGGATACTCCTCAGGTCCTGTTCGCTGCCGTCTCAGAAACTACCGAGAAAAACCAATGTAGTGACCCATGTAAGCATGTCTTTTTTGATTAATTGGAATTGCTTCTGTCTCTCTCCACCACAGGCATGGTGCAAGCCCGTTCTCCGATAACAAACGTATATATAACATACTTGGCTGCATCAACCCCTCGAGAACAATCTGCCAATCTCCCAGTAGTCTTCCCTCGAGTAAATAATCAGATAACATATATATATATATATATAAGTGGTATTCATCGATGAACCCAAAACAAAAGAACAAGAAAAGAAAAAGAACAAGAAGCGGCAGCTTTGAATAAGTTTTTGAGGTGAGAAGGTTTGAAAATTTATAAACTTGGTATACAACTCCGATCTCTTACTAATTAAAAACAAACACTGTTTTGGGCAGTCATGGGTATTAAATTAAACCCCAAGGACTACACCATATAGTGCTTGAGTATAATAGTTACAATGCATGTGATTGTGTTCATGGCGCTGCTGCATTTTGTGTCACACCGCGAATCCAGTATCAGAATCGGCTACGTAACCAATCGCACAATCCTATATATCATCCTAGAGATCATGCCAGGCCTAAGTATATAAGATTCTCTTCACTCTAAAAATCATATTAATTAATCAAACATCATTAAATAATTTAATAATAACTGAATGTCAACTTGTTCAAGTCAAGACCACTTAATGGTCAACTTATTTATTACATATGGGTATCAGAGACAAAACTAACTAAACAATCTAAAATTTTGGTATTCGATCTCGTACCCGACCTGAACCTTACTATGTATCTTGTATCTCTGGAAAAAAAATCAAGGAATAGCGTGTGAGCTTTACAACCCAGTAATGACTCCATATAGTCACACCAGTAATAGTATAATTTGAAAGTAACAAGAAAAATAATAGAATAGCATATGATACAACCAAAAAACTCAATGCAACATACAAACAAAACTTTGATAAAATCATGTTTCCTTTTTATGTTTTTATTTAGTTATCCTTCTCCTTTAGGATTCTGGACTATCCATGATTATGCTCCTACCCATGACTGGCAATCTCAGTGTCACACTCCCACCTATGACTGGCACTCTTATTGTCATACTCCCATCTATGACTAGCAACCTCATTGTCACAATCCTGCCTGCGACTAGCAATCTCATTGTCACACTCCCACCTGTAACTGACAATCTCAGTAACCACGGTCTTACCCATGACGTAGCTAGTCTAAATACCTTATTCCCTTGATTAATACTTTATCAATTCATATCATGTAGTCAAGTCATATCATTTAAAGTTTTTCAGTAACCGGCATCATGGTCCGACCCATCCAAAGGTAACTTTGCTTAATAAAACATGGTTTACTGGAACATAAACAATAATAACATCAATCATACTATCCATCATAAGAAATCAAAATATACCATGCGAAAACAACCATGCATGCTAATGCTCATGTGCACGGATCAAATCATGCCATGTAAGATATATGTATAAGATTGGTGATCATGTCCAAAATCCTTACCTCTCAAAAGCTAATCCAAATGTACCTGATATCAATCTTTACCCGGAGCTCGTCCAACACCCTTCTACTCAGAAGGCTGTCCTCCTACAATAATAATTTTTAATATAAATAAATAATAATAGGATAATTATAAATCTAAAATCTTTTATCCAAATTTCATCAGTAGTCGATCCTTTGATATCCTCACTTCAAGAATTCCCAGAAAAAGGGCTTTTCGATCTCCCACTTTTTTATATTTATTATTATTATTATTTCTCTTTTCTTCTTTCCTCTTCCTCTCCCTTCTTTCTCTCTCTTCTCTTCTTTTTTTTCTTTTCTTTTTCTTCTTTTTTTTCCTTTCCTTCTCTTTTTTTTTCCTTATTCTTTTCTTTTCTTCCCTCCTCTTTTTCCTCTCTTTTCTTCCTCTCTGCCGCACAGAGTTCTTCTTCTTTTTTCTTTCTTTCTTTCTTTTCTTTTCCCTTTCATTTCTCTTCCCTTCTCCTCCTCTCTCAGCCTCCTCTCTCCCTCCCCTTTCCTCTTCTCTTTCTCCACCGAACAGGGGATCTTCCCCCACCCTTTTTTTTCTTCCCTTCTCCTCCTTTGTTCTTCTTCTTCTTTCTCTTTTCTTCCTCTCTTCTTGCCCCCTTCTTCCTCTTCTCCCTCCCTCTTCTCTTCTTCCTCTATTCGGCCGAATAGAGACGGTGGTGGTCCATGGCGGTCCAGCATCCATGGCGGTCTGGCATCCATGGCGGTCTGGCATCCATGGCGATCCGACATCCATGGCGGTCCGGCATCCATGGCGGTCCGGCATCCATCGGAGGCAACCCATGTCATTGGAAATCAAAAGGAAGGGAAGAGAAGCCAGAAATCTTACCTTGGTCCCGGCGAGATCCTATGCTGGTAGATCATCGGAGTCTCCCGCCAAGCCGTAACCGGGCCACCTGCAATCTAAGGCCCTCTCCTCACCGCCGGTAAGGGTTTAGGGGTGTGACGGGTAGAGGGGGGAAAGGAGGGTCTTTTATAGCTTGGGGACTAGGGTTTGGCCACGCTTCCTCCTTCTTCCCGACGGATTTGGAGAAAAGGAAGACTCCCATTTTCAAATATTACATTCTCTCCTTAAAATAATTTTGTCCTCGAAATTCACATACCTACAGTTCGAAGAGTTATGGATACATGTCCCTCATTTCTACCTCAAGCTCCTAGGTAGCCTCTCTCTCGCTGTGGTTGCTCCATTATACCTTCACGTATGGTATGGTCCGGTGTTGTAACACTTGGTCCTTCTTGTCGACGATTCGTGTGGGCACTTCCTTGTAGGTCAGATCCTTCTGAAGCTGTAATGGCCCGTATTCTACTACATGGTTGGCGTCTAGAATATACCTTCATAGCGTTGACATATGAAATACATTGTGCACTCCTGATAAGGCTGGTGGTAGTACTAGTCGACAGGCCACCTCCCCGACCTTATCTAAAATTTCAAATGGACCAACATATCTCGGACTCAACATGTCGCGCATTTCAAACCTCATCATGCCTTTGATGGGAGAGACTCTCATAAAAACATGGTCGTCTACTTGAAATTCTAGCTCCCTCCTCCTCTTGTCAGCATAGCTTTTCTGCCTGCTCTGAGCTATACATAGCCATTCTCTAATTTCTTGCACCTTATCTACCATTTATTGCACTATCTCTGGATCCAATAACTTTCTCCTACATCATTCCAGCAAATAGGAGATCTACACTTCATATCGTACAGAGCATCAAAAGGTGCCATCTGGATGCTGGCTTGATAACTATTATCATAGGCAAATTCTATCAATGATAAATGACTGTCCCAAGCACCACCCAAATCCATAACACAAGCTCTTAGCATATCTTCCAAAATTTGGATGGTTCGCTCTGATTGTCCATCAATTTGAAGATGAAATGCTATACTAAAATTTAATTTGGTTCAAGGGCTTTGTGAAGGCTCTTACAAAATTGTGAAACAAATATGCTATCCCGATCCAATACTATGGTAGCCGAAATTCCATCAATCACACAATCTATTCTATGTATAAGCCTGCTAATCTTTCCAAAGAGACATCCATCTGGAAGGATAAGAAATGAGCTGATTTTGTCGGTCAGTCCACAATCACCCACACTGCATCATTATCCTTAGGGGTTTTGGACAAGCCCGTCACAAAATCCATAGTAATGTATTCCCATTTCCACTAAGAGATCATGAGGGATAGTAACGGTCCGATGGATCTTTGATGCTTGGCTTTCACCTGTTGACATACCAGGCATTGAGCCACATGCTGTGCTATGTCATTCTTCATACCGGGCCACCAAAAGTTTTTCCTTAGATCTCAGTACATCTTTGTACTACTCGGGTGCATCGTATATGCCAGGCCATGCGCCTCTTCTAGAATCTCATTCTTTAATTTTGAAAACTTGGAAATACATAATCTGCTACCAAACTTCAAGGTGTCATCTACATATATAGAAAATTCAGACTAGGCACCAGACTCTACTGTCTCCCTAATCCTCTGTAGTTCTAGATCCTCTTTTTAAGCTAATTTAATCTTTTCAATCAAGGTAGGCTGTACCATAAGATTAACTAGCTAAATTTTAGAATCGTGTAACCATACTTCGATCTTAGATCTCTCCAAATCCAACATGCTATGTTTTTTATCAGTAAGTAAAGCTGCCAACTTACTTGAAGACTTCCTACTTAGGGCATCTGCCACCACATTTGCCTTTCTTTGATGATAATTTATGATCAGGTCGTAGTCCTTTAGCAACTCCAACCATCTTCTTTATCTTAAGTTCAACTCCTTCTGAGTGAAGATGTATTTTAAACTTTTAAGATTTGTAAAAATCTTGTAATGGCCACCATACGAATAATGCCTCCATATTTTTAGAGCAAAGACCACAGCTACTAGCTCCAGATCATGTGTAGGATAATTAGACTCATACGGCTTCAACTGTCTCGATGTATAAGCTATTACGTTCCCATTTTGCATTAATATATAACCAAGACCTTTGCGAGATGTATCACTATATATGGTGAAGTCTCCTGTTTCAGTAGGAACCGTTAGCACTGGGGCTGTCACCAATCATCTTTTCAACTCTTGAAAACTTGGCTCACATTCATCTGTCCATTCAAATTTCATTCATTTTTGGGTCAGGCGGGTTAAAGGCATGGCAATAAGGGATAATCCTTTCATAAATCTTTGATAGTATCCTACTATTCCTAAAAAACTATGAACCTGGATACATTAGTGGGTCTTTTCCAATTTACCTTAAGCTCCACTTTCTTGGGATCCACAAAAATACCTTCCTTAGAGATGACATGTCCGAGAAAGGCAACTCTATCCAACCAAAACTCATACTTTTGTAACTTGGCATAGAACTTCTTTTCTTTGAATATTTGCAATACTAGCCTTTGGTGTTCTTCATGTGCTTGGAGGCTGCTCGAATAAATTAGTATGTCATCAATGAACACCATTATAAACTGATCCAAGTAGGGCTTGAACACCTGATTCATGAGATCCATGAAAGCTACATGTGTATTTATCAGACCGAAGGGCAAAAATGTTATCTCGATCTCGGTAAGGTCCTCCGCTGGTCGATCGTCAGAGTCTCCCGCCAAGCTATAGCCAGATCACCTGCAATCTGAGGCCCTCTCCTCGCCACCGATAAGGGTTTAGGAATGTGACAAGTAGAGAGGGAAAAGAATGGTCTTTTATAGCTTGGGAACTAAGATTTGGCTACCCTGCCTCCTTCTCCCCAAAGGATTCGGAGAAGAGGAAGTCTTCCTCCCCTTGTTTCTTTTTTTTTTTCCAGATATTACATTCTGAATGTTCTAATCATTTGACGCTTGTACAGAGAGTTCAGGTCTAGATCCTTACGTAGTCTTCATCTAGCATAGCTTTGAGTTGGTTTGCTTAATAGTGAATGTAATACTTCCAATAAGACGAGGAAACCACTTCTTAGAACTCTCACTGGAGTTTGCGACAACCACATCCTCCAAATTAATTTTTTCTTCCTCTAATTTTCCTCCACTTAAATTGTTGCACAGAACTCCAGATATTTGCAGCAACGCTTTTTGTGTTAGCAAATAAACTTAATTGTAATTAACTTCATTGTTGTTAGAAGTCTAAGAGTCTTTATTGATAGTCTAAAGATTAAGGGAGCCTAAGAGTCACATAGAAACTTCATTACCTAGAAACAAATGCATGAGTAATTATGTTTTGATTTCTTGTTTAGTGATATATTGTGCCCTTTAAGCTTCCCTCGATGTTATAAATACCCATGGGATCAATTTGCAATGAAACTACGGCTATTTTGTGTCTTTGAGTACCTCCAAAAATATATTATTATTTTATTCCGAGCCTGCCATTCTTCCTTGCCAATATCAAAGTGGTATCAGAGCCAATGATGTCCACTAATAGTCTCCTACAACCCTTTTTTTCTCGTCTAACCAAAATAAACTATGAAAATTGGTGTTTGCAAATGAAGGCTCTACTTGGATCCCAAGATCTTTAGAATTTAGTAGAAGAAGATTATCAAGAACCAAGGAAAGGAGAGGCTTTCACTAATCAGCAAATAGAGTCTCGGAGAAAGGATAAGAAAGCTTTATATTTCATCTATCAATCTATAGATGAATCAGACTTTGAAAATATCGCGGCGACAACCACTTCAAATGAAGCATAGGAGATTCTCAAAATTCTTATAAAGGAATTGAGAAGATGAAGAAAGTTCGTCTCCAAACTCTTCGAGATGAATTTGAAGCTCTACAAATGAAGAAATCCGAATGTGTTTCAGATTATTTTATAAGAGTCTTAGCCATCGTCAATCAATTGAGGAGGAATGGTGAAACTATGATTGACATCAGAGTAGTAGAAAAAATCCTACGCTCATTGGATGTCAAATTCGACTATATCGTGGTTGCCATCGAGGAGTCAGACTTTGGAGGAGATGACAATAGATGAACTTTTGGGTTCCTTACAAGCTCATGAAGAAAGACTCAATAAGAGGAGACAAGAGCCTTTGGAGCAAATTCTTCAATCAAAGTTTTTTTTGAATGAGAACAAAGAAGACTTAAGGAACGAGTCAAGACAAAGCCAAAAAGAAAGAGGCCGTGGCTCTTTGAGAGGTCGTGGCTCGTGGAGAGGCTGCGGTCGTGGACAAGGAAGAACAAATACAGATGAAGAGAGAAGTCAAAGCTCAAAAGGAGAAGGACAAGGAGACTCGTCAAGAAGCCAAAGGTATAGCAAATCTAAAGTTCGGTGCTATATTTGTAAGAAGATTGGACATTATGCTTCAGAATGTTGGTATAATGATTCTAATCAAGTGCAAGAGAAGACCTATGTTGCAAAGAAATAAGAGGAGGAAGGAGATTCGGTTCTTCTATTGGCACACAAGGAAGATGACATCAACAATCAAAGCTTATGGTATTTGGATACTGGGGCAAGCAATCATATGTATAGATACAAAGATATATTTGTGGAGCTAGATGAATCAATTGATGGTCATGTCTCTTTTGGAGATTCTTCTAAAGTATCAGTGAAAGGAAAAGATAAAATTCTTATTGAATTGAAAAATGGAAGTCATCAATTCATATCTGAAGTTTATTATGTGCCAAGTATGACAAGTAATATTTTAAGTGTGGGACAACTTCTGGAGAAATGCTATACCATACATATGAATGATAGAAGTCTTTTCTTGAGAAATCAAAACAATAAATTGCTTGCTCATATTCAAATGACTAACAATAGAATATTTTTATTGAATATCAAGCATGTCTCTTCCACATGTTTAAATGCTTGTATGAAAGATATTTCATAGCTATGGCATTTGAGATATGGATATCTTCATTTTAATGGTCTTAAACAACTCTCTACAAAGAAGATGGTGAACGGATTGCCCCATATTGATTCTCCCAACCAATTTTGTGAAGGATGTGTTCTTAGCAAACAATCAAGAATGAGCTTTCCAAAAAAGGCATCATATTATGCAAAGATGCCCCTTGAGCTCATCCACACCGATATTTGTGGGCCAATCACTCCAACATCATTTGGAGGTAATTGATATTTTCTAATATTTATTGATGATTATAGCAGAAAAATATGGATCTATTTCTTGAAGGAGAAGTCTGATACATTTGAAGTCTTCAAGAAGTTCAAAATTATGGTGGAAAATCAAAGTGGCTATCACATCAAGGTACTTCAATCAGATCGTGGTGGAGAATACACATCTAAAGCCTTTGAAGATTATTATGGAGAGCATGGTATTCGGCGGTTACTGGCGGCACCATATTCACCTCAACAAAATGGCGTGGCGGAGAGAAAACATCGAACTATCCTTGATATGATCCGCAGCATGTTGAAGAGTAAAAATCTACCTAAGGAGTTTTGGACAGAAGCCGCAGATTGTACCATCTATTTACTTAATAGATGTCCAACGAAAAGTTTAGAAGACATGACTCCACAAGAAGCATGGAGTGGTAGAAGGCCAAATATTTCATACTTGAGAGTCTTCGGTTGTCTTGCTTATGCGCATATACTAGATCAAAAAAGAATAAAACTAGATGATAAGAGTGCCAAATATATTTTTATTGGCTATGATGCAAGAACAAAAGCTTACAAGCTTCTAGATCCAACAACCAAGAAGCTAATTATAAGTCGAGATATGCAGTTCCATGAAGAAGGAGCTTGGAATTGGGAAGAACATAAAGAAATGTATATTCATGAAGAAGAAAAAGAAGAGCAAGAGAAGATCACCTCCACCATTATCTTCTACAACATCAACAATATCTCCATCCAAGGAAGACTTTCCAAGAACACCAAAGACAAGATCTATTAAAGAGCTCTATGAGGTAACGGATGAGCTTAATCTTATATGTTTGCTTATTAATCAAGAAGCTATTTCTTATGAAGAAGCAAAAGAAGATGAAAGATGGAGGAGAGCCATGGATAAGGAGATCGAAGCCATAAAAAGGAATGACACATGGGAGTATGTCAATCTTTCTAAATGACATAAACCCATTGATGTGAAGTGAGTTTACAAAATTAAGAAGAATGCTCAAGGAGAACTTAAAAAATACATAGCAAGATTGGTAGCAAAAAGATACAAGCAACAAGCCAGTATCGACTATGATGAGGTATTTGCACCAGTTGCTCGTATTGAGACTGTTAAATTGTTATTTTCTTTTGCTGTTCAAAATCAATGGCAAATTTTACAAATGGATGTCAAATCAGCATTTTTAAATAGATTTCTTGATGATGAAGTTTATGTGGAGCAACCTATGGGTTTTGTGAAGAAGGGATATGAAGGACAAGTCTTGAAGTTAAAGAAGGCATTGTATAGTTTGAAACAAGCTCCAAGAGCTTGGAATAGTCGTATTGATGCCTACTTTAAGACTAATGACTTTGTGCAATGTCCTTATGAGCATGCCTTATATGTGAAAAAATAAAATGGAGATATTTTGTTTGTTGCTTTGTACGTGAATGATTTTATTTTCACAGGAAATAATCCACAAGTATTCGAGGAATTCAAACAAATCATGATTCAGGAGTTTGAGATGATAGACATGGGACTCATGACCTACTTCCTTGGCTTGGAAGTAAAACAAACAAAAGAAGGCATTTTTGTATCACAAGAAGCTTATGCAAAGGAGATTTTAAAGAAATTCAACATGGAAGACTGTAAGTCAAAAAATACTCCTGTTGATTATGGAACGAAGCTATCTAAATATGATGAAGGCAAAGTGGTAGACCCTACTCTCTACAAAAGCATGGTTGGAAGTTTGAGATACTTAACTTGCACAAGATCGGACATACTTTATGGAGTTGGATTGGTTAGTAGATATATGGAAAATCCAAAGTCTACACATTGGAAGGCCATAAGGAGAATTCTTCACTATATTCAAAAAACCATATCTCGTGGTCTATTATATTCATCTTCTAATAATTTTCAACTTTATGATTTTTCTGATAGTGATTGGGGAGGAGACTTTGATGATGGAAAAGGCACTACTGGATTTGTTTTTTATATGGATAATACAGCATTCACTTGGATTTCCAAAAAGTAGTCAATTGTTGCCCTCTCTACATGTGAAGCTGAGTATGTGGCAGTATCATCTTATGTATGTCACGCAATTTGGCTAAGAAGTTTGCTTAAGAAGATATATTTTCCACAAGTTAAAGCTACACAAATTGGTGTTGATTGCAAATCTGCAATTAATTTGGCTAAAAATCCAGTACATCATGAAAGGAGCAAACATATTGACATCCGGTACCATTTTGTTCGAAATCATGTGAAGGAGAAGGATGTTGAGCTAATTTATGTTAAGTCTCAAAATCAAGTGGCGAATATCTTCACCAAATCACTTGCAGGAGATCTATTTTACAAGCTCAAAAATTTCCTTGGAATGAATGATGGAACATAATTAAGTTTAAAGGGGAGTGTTAGCAAATAAGCTTAATTGTAATTAACTTCATTGTTGTTAGAAGTCTAAGAGTCTTTGTCGGCAGTCTAAAAATTGAGGGAGCCTAAGAGTCATATAGAAACTCCCATTACCTAGAAACAAATGCATGAATAATTGTGTTTTGATTTCTTGTTTAGTGATATATTGTGTCCTTCAAGCTTTCCTAGAGGTTATAAATATTCATGGAATCAATTTACAATAAAATTATGACTATTTTGAATATTTGGATACCTACAAAAATATATTATTATTTTATTTCGAGCCTGTCATTCTTTCTTGCCAATATCATTCCCGGGGTCAAAACTCATGCAATTTCACCGTCCTTGTTCATATTTAGTTCATTTACAATCCATCTATCGGACTCAAATATCTCATATAGAATCGTACGTAACACCACATGCCAACGACTATGTTAGCAGGTGCGATAGTGAACAAAATCTCAAATCTCATACACCAATATCGCAAGGGACTGTAAAATATTAAAAAAAAAAAAAAAAAAAGTAGAACTCCACTCCGAGCTCCACGACGGAGATATGCAGCATGGGGGCAATGATAAAAAAGCATAAGTTCAAGCAAAACCACTCCGATACAAAAGTCCAGCCAAAACCAGTTCATTTGGTTTAGCAGGATGGGGCATGAGTTCATTGTTTTTTTGTCATCAGGGCCTGAAGAATCTGCAGTTCCTTGGATGAGGGAATATGGTCCCCCTTGCTTGAGGCCCTCAAAGGTTATATAATATAGTTGACATGAACATTCAAACAACCATATCAAACCTCAGGAAAATGGCCACCAACAAGTCTTGGAATGTCCGTCTGGATTCAGAACGGAGAACCAGTATCGGTTGGATACATTGCGTCCTTGTTATGCTTCGTATCTTGATCCAAGTTTCATGACGAGCCATGTTGTATTCCTGCCAGTCTTGCTCTCGATAATCCTTAATTATGTGCCGTCACTTGATGCTTTTAGAATCAAGCTAATTAATGGTACCATGCTACCAGAGCACTTTGACTACCTACCTACTATTCGAACAAGATTGAACCGTTGAAGATGCCATCTCTCTGCTCTAATTGTCGATTCCCCTGTTTCATCTTGGTACATGAAACAACCAAAGATGACATGCACATGCACCCGCTGAATGCGACACTTAAAATAAACACAAGAGCAAACAAAAACCATCATGTTATATATATATATATATATGTATTTATGTATGTACATATGTATGTATGTACGTGTTGACGTCAAACCCTTTTTTCTGACCGGATGGAGCTACTGGTTTGCTGGACCACTCCCTGGTTCTTCTGCAAAACAGATCCATTGCCGGAGGTGCTCCGGTCGGGGACACTCCGATGCCTAAATCAGTGACGGGCTCTAGCCACAGAATGGAAAAGACGAAGAAAGAAAAAGCTCTGATATAATCAAGGGTGTCAAGCATCTTACCTCCAATGTTCCCTCTTATCATTATTTATAAGGAGTTGTCCCACTTACAGTTTTCCTTCTCCTCCCAGCAGTTACGATGGGAAAGTTATTTTCTTTCCCTTAATCAGAGATCGTGGATGATTACCGGGGCGGTTCCGATGGCTTGGCCGGGAGCGCTGCCGCTGGAATCACGCGTCATGATCGCGCCGGAGATAGTCGAGGATAACCGTTATTTGTCATGTTTCATAGGGATTCGAGACAGATCAAATGTCGCATCTTTGGCATGGATCATGGACCCGATCCTTGTCGTAGGCCGAAGACACAGTCTTCGACGTAACTTGAAGATCATGTCTTCAGAAATCGTATTTTGATCCAGGCCGAGGACTTGATCTTTTAAAGCCGTAGATCTATCAAGAGCTTTCGTTTGTCCGTGGTTATTCGGCTTTCTCCGAATACTTGGACCTGGCGCTCATGATTCGAAGAAAATATCTTCGACCGGTCAAATCGATGATCTGCCCGTGCCTCTGGGCTGACATATCCCAACAGTACATAAGGTACCGAAAAGAAGGGTAGGAGCCTCAAAAAGATGCATCCATCTAGGAATTTTTCATTCACGATGATGATGCAGTAATATCAGACCTAATATAGCATGGGTACTTGCAGAAGAGACATGAGAAAGCCAGAAAACTCGGGAAAAGTTTCAGCTCATGGAAATGGATGTCTAAAAATTCTTGAGAGCAGAACCAATAACAATGTTATTTTATTGAAAAAAGAGGACAATAAGAACAAGGTTGGTAGAGCTTGTAACCAGTAATAATTGCTTAGGATAGATCTCTATAGTCAGACGTACCGATAAAACTTGGTCCAAACTCAAACAAATATTTGCTTGCTTAGCGATATCCTCATAATTTTAGACCTATAGCTGCCAAACAGTCGAAAAACATTTCAACAACCAAATCCATGCAATTAAACAAAGAATAGAATGAACGGAGCCAACATTAGAGAGAAACATGAGACTGACGCAACAAAAACAATTAACAAGAACGAAACAGAAAATAACCCCCGCGTTTCAGTTTTATGCATACACATTTAATGACGCTAATACACCAACATCGCAGACGGCGTACCTGAGAAAATATCCAAAGAATCGCCACGAATCTCGACCGTTGATCGGACGGACATGGGTTTCGATCAGATGGCGGTGGTGGTCTGGGAGTCGGAGGCGGGCCAAACGATGTCCTTGAGGGCGGGGCGGAGCTCGTTGCTGCAGAAGTTCCGGTACTCGTTGGTGTCGCCGGCATCCTTCCGGACGTCCACCACCATGACCGACGGCGCCACCGCGAAGAACTCCGCCGCCACCGCAAGCCTCCCCTTCCTCCCCAGCTCCTCCCCCTCTAGCCGGACCCCCGTCGCTCCGCTCTTTGTCACCCGGTAACGCCCCGCTGCCCGCGCCGCCACCCCCTCCAGCCGCGAGATCACCCCGCTCGCCGGCTCGCTGGTGGCGAACCGCATCCCCTCCTCTCTCCTCCTCTCGCCCTGCTCGAAAAGCGGCGACAGATCGAACCCTTCCGAGAGCGAGATCAGATGGAACGCATTCAGCCTCTGCGGCTCCTCCTCCTTCTTAGCCCTCTCCTCCGCCGCCACTGGCGCCGGCGCAACCACCGGCTTCAGGATCGGCGATTTCTTGAACCAGGGTGTCTCGACCAGTTTGGTTACCGTGATCCGGGTGCTGGGGTTCGGATCGAGGAGCTTGGTGACGACCCTGCGGGCGTCCGACGAGAACCACGGCGGGCAGCGGAAGTCCCCGCGGTGGATCTTCCTGTACATGGAGACGAGGTTATCGTCCTGGAAGGGGAGGAACCCGGCAAGGAGGACGAAGAGGATGACCCCGCATGACCAGAGGTCGGCCTTGGCGCCGTCGTATCCCTTCTTCCCGATGACCTCCGGCGCGACGTACGCCGGAGTCCCGCAGGTGGTGTGGAGGAGGCCGTCGGAGCGGACGTGGTCGGCGAAGGCGCTGAGGCCGAAGTCGGCGACCTTGAGGTTGCCGGCGTCGTCGAGGAGGAGGTTCTCGGGCTTGAGATCCCGGTGGTAGACGCCGCGACTGTGGCAGAAGTCGACGGCCGAGATGAGCTGCCGGAAGTAGTTGCGGGCGGCTTCCTCGCGGAGGCGGCCAGCACGGGCGATTCGGGAGAAGAGCTCGCCGCCGCGGACGAGCTCCATGGCAAAAAAGATCTTAGACCGGGTGGCCATGACCTCGTGGAGCTCCACGATGTTGGGGTGCGTCACCATCTTCATCACCGAGATCTCGCGTTTCACCTGCTCCATCATCCCCACCCGGATCACCTTCTCCTTCCCCACCACCTTCATCGCCACGCTTTTACCCGTACGGAGATTCCGGGCAAGGTAGACTTTCGCAAAGGTCCCATGCCCCAGCACGCGCCCGAGCTCGTAGCGACCGTGGAGGACGCTCTTTCCCTCCGCCGCCGGCGACGGCGCCACCTCCTCCATCGTGAGACCACTTCCTTTTTTTCTTTTTTCTTTTTTTATTTTATTATTATTATTTTTTTTGCTTTCTTCTTTTGTACTAGATTCTTTAGAAATGTAGGGAGAGGAAAAAAGACGGAGGAGGAGAAAGGGCTACCCGTCTTCGACGTGCTTGCGGTGGCAGCTCCGGCCACCGTGTTTCTTCCGCTTCCCGGTAAGATTAGGACTTGATCTCATCGTGCTGCATTCCCTGGCGGAGGAGTGGACCTGAGGCGGCCGCGAGGGCGGCGGGGGAAGAGGAATTAGAGTTTAAAGACCTTTTGTTGGGGGGGGGGGGGTGTGGCGGACCTTAGGCTCGCTTTTCTTCGGAGGAAGAGGATTGGATATCCGAGACGGCCTGCCTGATATCACCCGTGGCCGTGGGGTTTATATCATGGACCCCGGAGCGTTGCAGGGTACGGTATTGCGCGCCCATTGAACGGAGAAACTATTGCTTGGGTCAGGTCCTGAGCTCCGGGTCGACCAGGGTAAATTGCGGAGCACATGGACGGGGATAACGCGTTATCGGGAATCCTTGAAAAGGAGGTATCGTGGCGTGTTATCCACCGTGGGATCGTATTCGGGAATTGATGCAATACAAGGGGTATCGTGGCGTGCTATCCAGTGTGGGGTTCCACTCGGACCTGGTGCAAGTAATAATTAGACCGTGGAACGGCGGTTTTGATGAACGACTCGGGAGCAGAGAGGGACTTGTTAGTAAATTCACAAAAGTTGAATTTTGTTTTGTATAATTATTTTTAGTGTTTACGTGCCAATTACTGAATTATCGAAGATCAGTAGAGGAACGGTTGAGATTTGCAGATCCGACACGTTCAGTTGTTCGTGTTCGATCGGAGTTTTTATTGCCTTGCAAAGAAAGTATTCCTCTAGAAGAAACTCGTGGATGATGGGAGCGGGATCATCCCGTTATGAGGTGCATCAGACGGCCGAGATCGATCTCATCGCTCAAGTTGCCTTGGAAAGGCTACGAAATGGAGGAGCTGCTGGGGGACAGATACTACGTCGATTCGTGGAGGGGGGGTACCTAGCCATCCATCGCATACACCATACACATCCCATCCCACCGCCCGTCGCGTGTCTTGGCTCTTGTACGTGCGATTCGGGTGAGGGCTTGGCGTGCGAAGGAGGTGCGCGGGGCGAAGATTTCTGGTTTGGATTACAAAAGACGGCTGCAAAGGATTGAAGGAAGCCGCTCGTATTTTTTTTTTTAAAATAAAATAATGTATTCATTGAATTATGATTACCATCTAAAAAATCGATCAAAAAAACAGCCTCGTTTGCCGGGGAGTGCGACGTATACACTTGCTTCTGATATGTTTTTTAGCTACTCATAATCGCACGTGCTGCTGACGAGTGTCGTTACGTAAACAGGTTTAGGCACAACAAATTTGTTGGGATATAATCCGAGAAAGGACATGCTACCAATATGGCTGATATGAGGAATCAGCTCCAACCTACGCTGGAAACTGGGGAAGGCAACAGCCCTGGTAATCGTTGCTAATTCTGCTTTGAGTTCCGATTAACCTTCTTGATGATCTGGAGGTGCGTCATTAATGGACTTCAAGGAGCAGAGAGGTTACTGGGTGTCAAAGGGCTTCACGGAAACGACAAAGGGTCATGTATATGATAGTTTGTAGCAGTCACAAGCGGATCGAGAGACATTCACAGGGAAGAAAACAAATCCAACTGTTCCACTCACTATCAGTCGTCGGCCACCTGGCCACCTCTCCCACTCCCTCCTAATTTTAGCCAGGGATATTTGCTTTCGTTTTCTAAATTATTTATCAAATCGGAAACTCATGATAGTAATTTTCATGCGAAGCCAGGAATTAAACATGCATGATTGCACCTAGTAGGAACGTAGGAGAGGTGCCACGCTCTACAATTTAAGTTTTATTTTTTTATATCTTCTGAAAAATAAATCTATATTATAAACTGTGGATGTGCTTGAGTGATGACAATTGTTGGTGGGCAAATAGAGCCATTCGGCCCACTGGACGCCAGACAAAGAATAGGTGGCGCAAGCAAAAGGGACTCCCATCCAAAACAAATCTCGAGGAAGCTACTGCTTGGCCATATAGGATATTACAGCTACTGCTGCTGCTACTATTATCAACCGCAGCTGAGGTTGTTTAATATTTTTATGATTTGATTTGCAAAACCTTCAACCTTAATTCAACAGGAATTAGGGAGGTTTTATGGAAACAAAGAGAGAAACGAGCACCAAGCAAGAGCACATTTACAATGATAATTATTTTTAATTATATTCGCTTCTGTTATCGTCGTTCCAAGTGCATTGAAACAACTACAGGAACTAGTGTACAGTTACGTAATACTGGATTGATGATTCTCATTTTGTACTATACTTTTGTTGAATTTCCAACTACATCAAAATGAATGCCATCGCCCGGTGATATCATGCCTAAACCGTTTCACGGGACATGCCATGCATGTATACTACAGTGAACAGGATTTTTAACGACGCTTAAATTGATCTTTACCGATGCTTTAAAGCGTCGGTAAAAACATCTTCGATGATTGCAAAAACGTTGCAAAGCGAAGAGTGGAGACGGTTTTTTCCGACGCTTTACAAAAGCGTTGCAATAGCGTCGGGCATTTTTCCGACGCTTTAAAGCGTCGGTAATTACCGTTATTGCGCACGCTTTAAAGCGTCGATAATAAAAGTATTTTCGACGCTTTTAAAAAGCATCGGTAATATATTTTTTTCGATATTTTAAAGCATCGTTAAAAATGTAATTACCGACGCTTTAAAACGTCGGTAATAACGATAATTACCGACACTTTTTAAAAGCATCGGAAATAAATTATTCCCGACGCTTTAAAGCGTCGGTAATTATCAACGGAATAAAGATATCCCCGACACTTTACATCGAGAATTTCATTTTCGAAAAAAAAATAATTATTTATTTCAAAAATTGAAATCTATACAATTTTTTTAACCTGTACATAAATAAGACATATTTCAATTTCATTCCAGGCACTCATCATACATCCAAACATAAATCAAAATATAAATCAAAAAATATGATACATTACAATTTAATATTAGTTTGTTACACATGTCTGTTTAACAAAATTAAAAAATATATATAAATGCATAAAGTGAAATAATAAAAACGTCGAGGTCAATGATCTGTAGGAGGTAGATCGTCATCCGGTCCATGTGAATCTGATACTCCAGAAGCCTATAAAAAAATATTTAAAATATTTAACTTACGAAACTATTACTGATAATATATTATATAAATTATTGATTTAACATAAAAATATATATTTAAAATCATATATATATATGTACCTGATGTGCAACAAATATCTATATGACAGATGTAAGCCACTCAATGTGCTGTCTCATGCTATCCATCGCTGCTCTATCGGCATCAGCTCTATATCGTATCTCCTCTACCTCGGCACGGCTCTGCCAAATCTCCTCAGCACGGCTCCGTCGCATATCCTCTATCTTCTCCTCGAGTCTGCGAACACGTGCATCCTGAGCACTATCTACAACCTGACGGTATGTATACTGACCACAGATAACTGAGTGGGGGTGACTCTAACTCCATATCCCTTCACTCGACCGTAGCGCTCCGGGCCCATCAACTCTGTAAATACCTCGGCCTCGATGCGACTACTCTGCGTAGATGCTGTAGAATCATCAACACCCTCAGCAATAAGAGTTGTAGCTCTTTCCTGTATAAATTTAGACAAATTAGTATGGTCTTAAAGATTAACAAATTACAATCTAAATCGTTAGATGAATTAAATGTTAATAACTTACATATATATCCCTCGACTCATCTCTGACAAAAGTGTCGTCATGATGAGTATGAGTCATCCGATAAAACTCCACCTGACCGGGTTCCCTCCCATGCTCATCGGCCTACAAGAAATATTATAATTTTAAGCAAATAACTCAAACTATTTTAAAAATTATTTAAGTATCAAGATATATATGTATCACAAAACATCGTCCGCCATATATATATGTATCGCGATATATCGTCCGCGATACATATATGTATCGCGATACATCGTCCGCCATACATATATGTATCGCGGACGATACATATATGTATCGCGATACATCGTCTGCGATACATATATGTATCGCGATACATCGTCCGCGATACATATATGTATCGCGATAAATCGTCCGCGATACATATATGTATCGCGATACATCATCCGCAATACATTGTCCATGACACATATATGTATCGCAATACATCATCCGCGATACATATATATGTCCCACGACACATATACATGTACCGCGATACATATACATGTACCGCGATACATATACATGTACCGCGATACATAAATGTATCGTTATAAGAAATAACTTATCCTAGCACCTCTAAATCCTAGTATTTAGGTAACTTGATATTGTCATCAAGTGATCTGTTGCAAGACTAAGATACAATTTTGAAATATCCTGTAAGGACTTAACAAGAACTACTTAATCTATATCACAAAAATTAAGGGAATAGTTTAAGAAACTTACGAACTCCTGCCTGACTCGCGTATAACTCTTCAATCCTGATGTATGGGGAACAGACTGAGATGCTCAGGCAGCTCTACCAATATCAGAATATGTCTACAAAATCAAAAAGATAACTCATATCAAGAAAGTAATGTATATATATATATAATATACCATATTCTTTAATAAACTTGCTTCAAATAAATTAGAAGATACCTGTCCCCTGTCAGAAAACCAATAGTGAACCAACTCCACCCACTGATGAGGGGGTACATCAAGAAGACAGGTACCAACTACCTGTTTCTCTGTCATACCCGGCAACTTGTACTTCGTCTTCAACTGGGCTTTATATTCTTTCCATTTCTGGTTGAGAGATTTCAATACAAAGTCATGGGAGGATGGAAGAAGTACAAACTTACCCTACAAAACAAAATAATTAAAAATAATATAAAACAAGTAATATTTGAACTATACAAGATAACAAATAATTTAATATAATTTTTTTACCTGTATAACTCGAAGGATCTCTATGTTATACATTGGAAGCATATCATTCCACTTAGCATAGCTAAGTGGACAAAGCTGATGCCTCCGTGCAACCGTCCCCAGAAAAGAGCTCAATAAGCTGGCGGCGTTCTTAATTAGCTGCCCCAGCTCATTGCACTCGACCAATATCCTCTCACCCTCGGGCATCTGCCAAACATCACGTACTATTGTAGGCCCGCGCCTATGTCTAACACTCCCCGATCCATCTGCACAGAAATAGATAAAAGTAAGCTATAATAAAAAGTGTAATCAAATTTAAAGTTACCAAGGATATTGGAATAAATTATCCTAAATATATAAATCATCATTTGCTGGATCGATGAGAGGGTCATGATGCCCCGAGGATGATGGAGCTGCAGTAGTATGCTATGTGGAAGGAGAGGAAGGACCGGCATAAACATCCTCCGAAGTACTAGCCTCAGCATGCTGTCCAGAAGAACTGCCGGCCTCTGTCCGGGAGTGCTGGAACTGCACCCCAAGAAAGCGTCGCCCACGAGGCATCGTATCACCTATCATTTATATCAGAGACAGAATTAGTGAAGATAAATAGTTATTTAACATAATAATTACTATAAATTATAAACATTATAAAATTTAATACCAATAAGAATCAATCATTAGCGTTTTCTTCAACTTCTGTCCTAAGGGTATTGTAGCATGTACATCATCAAATGGTACAAAATTTAATGGCATGGAATGCGTATAAGTATCATCATCTTCATCATCTTCCAGTTGTCTTCCCATATCATCTAAGTCCCGAGGTTTTGTCTTAATAACAATAGCCCAATCTTTGTCCTTTGCTTCTTGTACGAAAAATACTTGACGAGCTTGAGAAGAAAAGATAAATGGATCATCCTTCAATAAGACACTAGTATGTATCAACCTTGTAAAGTTTACAAGTGTAAATCCATTTGCATCTTTTTTCAAATCCCTTGATGAATTTATATCTACCCAATCACATCTAAATAATATGACTTTAAAAATTCCGTAGTAATCTAACTTGTATATATCTTTAGGTGCACCATAATAAGTTTTTCTATCAGCTTCTACCATAACGCCGCTATTCTGTGTTTTTCTAAATTTCTCACGATCTTTAGTATAAAATTTAAATCCATTGATTATGAAACCATTATATCTTATGACAATTTTATTCGGTCCTCGAGCCAGGGCTATTAATTCATCTAAACAATTCTTCTCCATCATTGTTGATACTTAAAGAATCATAAAAATTGTTAACATGTTATTCGATATGAAATCTATACATATATTCTTTAAATATATGTCAAACCTGTTTTGAAAGTCATGTAGGAAATAACTCGACTAACCATCGCTGCTCAATCCTTGGATTAGGTCGAGTGCTATGACTAGCTTATCGCTGAGACATTAAAAATTCGCTGCATAAAAAATATAATTATTAAAATAGTTTCAAAAATAATATATGATATTTAAAATCATTGAAATACATTAAATATGCTAACCTTTGATAGTTAGATATTATTTCACTATGAAGTAACACATAACGGTGTGCTTGTGCAATTGATTTATGGTCCAATACAATACTTTCACCTTTTCCAATTAATCTTCCTACAGTTAAGAACTTATACAACTCTGCATTGGCTACGAAATCACTATGCCGTTGAGGTCTGTTAAACACAGTATCTTCACCTTAAAGATATCATGAATAAAATGTCAGACACTCTTCAACAATATATCCTTTCGCAATAGAGCCCTCTGGATAGGCTCTATTTCGTACATAATTTTTCAATCATCCAAGATACCTACAATATTTAAAAATTTTATTTATACATCATCATGATGCTACTTTTATTAAAAATTATCTAAACATTAACATTAATACCTTTCAATAGGATATATCCATCGGTAGTGTACCGGTCCACCAAGCTTGATTTCCGAAGCTAAGTGAATGAGTAGATGTATCATAATAGTAAAAAATCCAAGTGGAAAGATCTTCTCCATCTGACAAAGTGTAACCGCAATTTTCGACTCCAACCGATCAAGCTTTCCAGGATCAATAACCTTTGAACATGATGACTTAAAGAATGATGATAACCTGATTATAACTGTAAGAACTTGTTTAGACACCGATGATCTTGAAGCTATTGGAAAGATATATTGCATCAATATGTGACCATCATGACTTTTCATATTGAAAATTTTCCAGTCTTTAAGATGCACGCACCTTGAAATGTTAGATGCATATCCATCAGGTACTTTAATATTTTTTAACACTGTCAAAAAATTATCTTTTTCTTGAGCAGACATGGTATAAGATGCATGAGGCAAATAAATTCTATCATTAGCAAGCATTTTGGGATGAAGATCATGTCGGATACCCAATTCTTGTAAATCCATTCGGGCCTTCATGTTATCTTTGGTCTTTCCATCAAGATTCAACAATGTTCCAAGCATATTATCACATACATTCTTCTCTATGTGCATGACATCAAGATTATGTCGAATCAGATTATGTTTCCAATAAGATAAGTCAAAAAAGATACTTCTTTTCTTCTATAAATGTTTACTGGGCTGAGTTGTAGATGATATCTGTACATCTTCCTCATTTTCATTTTCAAAAAAAATTATCAGGATCTTCAAATACCTGTGCATCCACCGTAGCAGTAGTCATTTCTTCTGGCAAACCTTCTTGATCATCCCTTTCTCTTTTTTTATTAGACTTTGAAGATTTACTATATATGTAACAGATGGAATCCATTTGTCTAAGAACATTAGTTCCAGAAGGTGGAATAGGTGCACATCCCATTTCTATGGTACCATCAAATAAATCTTGCTGAAAACGAAAAGGATGATTTGGTTCTAACCATCGACGATGCACCATATAACAGAATTTTCCTCCATGTTTTAACCAAATCGAATGTGTCAAATATGTACAACAAGGACAAGCAACCCGTCCTTTTGTACTCCAGCCAGATAAATTGGCATATGCTGGAAAATCATTAATAGTCCATAACAAAGCAGCCCGTAGTTTGAATGTTTCACCATTGGAAGCATCAACTACATCGACACCTTCCCACAACTGTTTCAATTCCTCTATTAAATGTTGTAGAAAAATATCAATATCATTTCCGGGACCCTTATCACCCGGAATAACCATTGATAAGATAAGTGAGGATTGTTTCATGCATAACCATGATGGTAAATTGTATGGTATCAGAACAACTGGCCAAGTACTGTATGTAGAATTTAGAGTATGGAAAGGATTGAAGCCATCTAAAGCTAAACCCAACCGAACATTACGAATATCAGAGACAAAATCAGAATGCCTAGCATTAAAATCTTTTCATGCTAAACTATCAGCTGGATGTCTTAACATTCCATCCTTCGTACGCCCTTCATGATGCCATCTCATCAATGAAACTATTTTTGATGATGAATATAGCCTTCTCAACCGAGGAATAAGTGGAAAGTAACGCAATACCTTCATCGGTTTCTTTGTACGCTGCATTGTATCTATTGCATTCACTACATCATCCTCATCTCCTTCATGACTTGTCCATCGTGAAGATCCACAAACATTACATGACTCTCGATCAGCATTTTCACCATGATATAATATGCAGTATATCGGACAATTATGAATCTTTTGATATCCAAGATCCAGATTGTTGACAACTTTCTTTGCTTCATAATAAGAGGATGGTAAACCATTACCTTCTGGAAATGCATCCTTTAATAACCTCAGAAGCATAGTAAAACTCTTATCCAACCATCCATTCATATATTTTATATGAAATAAATGTATAAGAAAAGAGATCTTAGAAAATTTCAAACAGCCCGGATATTATTGTTCATCTGCTTCTTTCATTAAATTATGATACCGAGCTGACTCAGAAGTTGATGGTTGCTAAGCTCCCATTGTTTCATGTGTACCACTTGAACCTATAAAGTTTTGAACATCATGTCGAAAAGCATCTGTGATCAAACCCAATATATCATCATCTCCTACTAGATTCTCTTGCATATTATTGGATCCAGGATCAGACGATGGTTGATTACTTGATTCTGGTAACATAAGTTCTCCATGAAAAATCCACTGAGTATAACCTCTTGCAAAACCATTTCATATCAAATGTTCTTCTACTATTTGTGGATCTAGATAGTGATTGTTAACACATCGTCGGCATGGACAATAAATATTTCCATTCAAACTACTTTTCTCCATACCGAATTTAATGAAATCACGAACTCTATTTAAATATTTGTTGGTATTTCTTTGTTTATTTATCCAGCTTTTATCCATTTTAGGATAAAATGATCCTACTTTCAAGTTATCTAAATACCAAAAAAAGTTTTAGTTAATAACAATGTACTAAGTAATTTTTTGTTTAAAATATATGAAAAATAACATAGATTAACTAATAAATATACCCTATCATCAATTAATAGGTAAAGAGGTCCTATCCCATTCAAGAATTGCATTAATTATATAGGTCATTTACAGTAACCAAACGATATGCAATAGAAGCTCCAGAAAAATTTTGGTAGCATTTTCCTTTAGTTCTCTCCATACAACTAAAAATGTATGAGGAGAACTAAAAGAAAATGCTGTCCGAAATATATCTGGAATTCTATCCATACCGCTTGATTACTGTAAGCACCTATAAAATTATTTGCAATTCTCAAACTGTCCAAACTGGGCAATCAATTGACCACTATACATATTTTTTCCATCCGTACAAAAATAAAAAAATGTACGGATATTGTAGAATATGTACTTTAATCAATTGACAGGTCTATGTTTCTATGCAATGCAAGTTTTGTAAAAAATATTTTAAAAATCATTATTGATCATAACAAAGCTATTGATGGTTTTAAAATGAAAGCTATGCAATACTAAACAAATCTTAAAGCATAACATATTCAGTAAAATACAGATATATACCAAGAAATTTATAAAGAAACATAAATAATCTACTAAGAAAAAAAAAATAAATAAATAAAAATAACTAAGAGGCTCAGATCTACTATTTAATCCGCAACTAAATCAAAACGACTACAATCGGTTGCCTACAAAAGAAGGCCATCCAAGATTATAGGCATTAGAAATTGTTGAATCAGCAAAACATACCTCAATCAACTAAATCAAAACGACTACAATCGGTTGCCTACAAAAGAAGGCCATCCAAGATTGCAGCCATTAGAAATTATTGAATCAGGAAAACATACATCCGAAATCATCATAGCCTCAATATACAAACCTTAAACCAATTTCAAAATATGGTAGAAACCCTCTTTACCCTCGAAGCAATCAAGCACCTGATAACAAAAAGACAACAAAACATATAAAGCATATTTGGGTTATGGATGGGGATAAACCTTACATATTATCTGACAAACTAATACATGAAGGCAATTTAATTCTTATACCCCACTTCCTCTTGTTCATTCTTCTTGTTCTCCTCCTCTCTCTCTCTCTAGCTTTTCAATTTGGTACCGTGGTTGGGCCCGGTAGCATTACACTTTCTATTATTCTTTGTATCGGAGGCAGGGCAACTTGGAGCTTAGAACCCTAGTTTTCTTTTCCTTTCCTTTTTTTTTATTTTTTATTTTTTATGGTAGGTGGGATCTCCCTCTATGATGGACCAATGGTGACTCAGAACATGTCTCTCCCTCATCTCCTTACCCGAGATAAGTTCTTGTTCATTTTTTTTTCAATTTTCTTCCATTTATTACAATTCTTTTTTGTTATTCTTTGCTTTTATATTCATCTGTTATGCCTATATTCTTTTATATTTTTCAGGTGATTGTTTAAATTGAGGAGAGAAATGGTAAGGAAGGAAAGGGATGATGTGGTGCTTGGAGGGGGGATTGAGAATTTGATTATTGATAGAGAAAGCCCTGGGTGAAGCAAATCTATTGGGCTTACTATATGAGGATGGGCTAAAATACTGAACACTACCTCCAAAACCCTAATCTACACTCTAAACGGCAAACCCTAAAATACAAAACCCTAAATGTGTGCAAAATGTGGATGAGATTATGTCCAGAACTAATAAAAATTCTAAATCTATAAACATGAAACCTCAAAGGACAGTAAACAAAGACTGGCATTATGAATTTCAACTGAAATCTATTTTATTAATCATGAAGAAGGATAGATCTAAATTCACTGTCAGATAGAGTTGAAAGCGAGTTGTGTAACATCATGGTCATGGGTGGATGATAATGAAACATATGAAACTGCACCATATAGTAATAATTAAACTTGCAGATGTAATACGATATCTACAGTAAGGAAACTATATGAACAATAACTCAAATAGCTCATTTGTCCGTCATGATGATGACAATAGCCATCCCTCTAACTATAACATGTAATGGCAGTACAAAGCATGAGTTGGATTTTGTGTATTTTTTTTTTGTTGGAGAATGGTTTTACTTCAGGTTAGGAGGGCTTGAGAAAAAAATTGAGGTTAGAAAAAGGGGCTAAAGTGGGACATTGATATCAACAGTTTGCTTGTTGGGTGAAAAATGTTTCTATCTAGTTAGGCAATCATATAAAACATAATAAATTAGACAAAAAATTATATCCTCATTCGTTCCACAACCAAATGCAACATTAATAATTACAACTCCTCTGTTTTCTCGGATTCCCATATACAATGACCGATTATTGAAGATACAACTCAAGAAAGAAAAGAAATAAAAAAACTAATTACAAGCATCATGATCATGAAAAACTTCTTAAAGCCATCAGCCCTGAATCTATTTTCCACCAAGAAAAGAGATCCAAATAACCTGCCTCATCATCTCCCTCCCCTGAATTCAACTGAAGTCCAACTCAAAAACTCTCAGCATTCAAACAACCCACCGGGTTCGCAGAGAACTCCCAATAAATCAAAACAACAGAAGCATAATTGCAGATAGAAGGAATGATATTAGAGAGGCCATCTTAACATGCTCTTGCAATTATTAAGTTCCAAAATTAATGCTTACCGAAAAACTCTTCTTTAGACCTTTTTCTTTCTCCTGTCAAAGACAAAGCCTAAGTAGTTTAATGGATTCTGTGAGAAAACAAACATAACTAACAGTCTTATCTCCATCAAAGCTGTAGGTTTATTCCCTCAGCAAGAGGTAACTCAATGAGTTAGAGCCTCTTTGGATAGCCAACCAGCTCAGCTGGCGTTCCTAAATACATGACTGACAGGGACATAGAATGAGGTGAAAAACAAGTCTTCTTTTTAAACTTAATAGCATATGGTTGAAGTTTAAACGGTAAGAATCTAAAAATGCTCACCACAAAGCAACTAGTACCAAGCAAAGTCCAACAAATCAACGAGAGTAAAGTGGAAGCCATATTACTAATTCAATTTAGATACTAAAACTATAAACGAGTTTAGAATCATAATGCATTAATGAATGGTTTTGGAGTATTGACAAAATCCTCTTAGCCTTAAGCAATCATGATTCTTGTTCATAAACTAAGAACACGTGCATTCAGATATATCAAGTTTATTTGCAGCAAAAGCCAAATCCAAACAAAATAGCATATCCACACCAATCTGTCATATTATTACGGACTTAAGATTCTAACAAGATCCAAGGCTAGGGTTTTGAAGAGATATTATTACGGATTAAAGCGAGATAAATTGGAGGAGATTTCTGGGATTCGCGTACCTGGTGGAAGATCCGAAGGCTGGAAGGTGATATCGAGAGGACGGAGGCGGGGGAGGGCAAGAGATCGAAGGGGATTTCTTCTCCGCCGAAATCCGTCAGTCAATGAAAACAAACGAGATGTAGAATCCGTGCACCGACAATGAATGGAAGGAGGGAGAGGGAGATGACGGAGGGAGGGGGAGATCGGCCGGAGCTCGGGAGAAGGCCGTCCGGGAGAGCGGCGGTGGAACGAGAGGAAATGAGATTATGGCTCGGGCTCGGGAAGAAATGGAAGAAAATCTCGACGCTTTAAAGCGTCGCTAATGCCATTTTTTTCTCGACGGTTCTGAAAAGTGTCGAGAGATGACGTGGGAGAAAATTCCGATGCTTTAAAGCGTCGTTAATACTATTTTTTTATCGGCGGTTTTGAAAAGTGTCGAGAAATGGCGCGGGAAAAATTTTCGACGCTTTAAAGCATCGTTAAAATATTTTTTTGCCGACGCTTTTAGAAAATTTTGTTGCCAAAACCCCTATTCCGTTGTAGTGATATATATTTGTATAGGATCCCAGCTAGATTAAAGCTAGTATATATCTACTATTTTTGATGCGCTGATAACGTGTCTGCAGGACCTCTGTCCGCGATATAAATTAATACTCTAACGTGCCACGAGACGAGAGTATACCACCAAAGCTAGGAATTACACATGTTACCCAGCCACACTTGTTATAGATTATAAGTTTCTATGCACTACTTCACAAAAAGTTCTATTGCCAACTCTATAGGCTACCAACACCGGAAGAATGTATCGGCAACTCCTTTAATGCGCCAAACATTTGTGGCATTTTTATAAGCGTTTATGATTAACGATGCTTATAATAAGTATCGACAATATTAAATTTGCCTTCTTCTGATATTTTTTTTAGATTAGCATCGTTGAATGACTTTGATAACACGATATTAATAAAGGTTGCTAGATTCCGTAGACAAGATGACGGACACCAAACCATCAAGTGCTGCAAATTAAGTATAGGTTTTGAAATTATTATCGATGAAAGAATGTTACGTTTTAAATTATTTGGTTGATTATCCGTATTGTGTACTTTTATATATTAACCATATTAACATTCATGTACGTTTGCCTTGCAAGATTCGCGTTGCATGCATTCTCCGGTGGTCACCATCGCTTTCGGTGGCCCTCTCCGGGATGCCTAACATGGAAAACAAACCTGGACACCTGTACTTCTCTAATATTGTCAAAATCCCAGGCCAAAGATTATTTCATCATCCAGTTATAGTTAAACTTAGCCCTTTTTTTTTTTTTTGGGTAAATTAACTTAGCCATTCAATTACTACTTCTTTAGGTAGTGTTCGGACATCCTATTCCTGGCTCGAATAGAGTCTTATATTCCTTGCGATTCCTCCAAACAGTCCTTAAAAAAATAGATGGGTCCCGCAGTCGACGCTTCCTATTCCCGTTTTCTTATTCCATGCTCTCCCGTGTATTCCAGCTTTCCTTATTTCCAGGATATTATTAAAATTTTCAAAAATTAATTAGTATGAAATATTTTTTAATTATTTTAATATATCATAATAATAAATTAATTAATATAATATAATTTTAATAGAACATAATAATAAATTAAATAATATAAAATAATATATTTAATTATTTTAATATATCATACTAATAAATTAATTAGTATAACATAATTTAAATGGATCATAATAATAAATAAATTACTATAAAATAATTTAATTAATTATTTTAATAGATCATACCGATGAATTAATTAGCATAACAAAATTTTAATGGATCGTAATATTAAATTAATTAGTATAAAATAATTTAGTTAAGTAATTATAAAATTAAAAGATATTTGATAACTTATTTTATCTTATTATTTAGTCAGGGATATTATCGGGATTTCTAAAAATCTCCTCGTCTATTTCTAATGAAATACATGCTTATTTTCATGTCATCCAAATACCATTTGGAATAACATTGCATTACTTGCACGTGGAATACCGGATTTCAAACCAAACAGAAATTTAGAATAACGGAGAGAATAAGCTATTTCTGGAGATTTCGTATTCTTATCCATAAAATAATTTTTTACTATCCAAACACTACCTTAATCGTTCTGGCATTGTCAATTATTTTTTCTCCTAGTTATTAGCATATTTTTAGTGACATTAAATAGTTAGTGCTTGTATATATATATATATATCGAATAACAGATTCGATTTGGATTTTGTTTTAGCAAAATGGCAACTGGTCCACCAAATTTTAGACATTTTCAGGAAATTTAGAAAGGGATGTGCAACACTGCTCTTTTTTTTTTTTTTTTTTTTAAAAAAAAAAGTGGAAAAAAGTCTTGACCATTCATCAGTAAGAATAATTTGGATAATTTTCTCTACCGTGAACTGAGAAAATCCAAATTTCCAAAAAAGAGTCCGTACATGGGAGCTGTGGATGTGCAGCAATGCACATGTCCCTGAAGACTGCCGGTGAATCATCAAGAAAGTTGTCACAAATTTACCAAAAAAAAAAAAAAAAAAGCAATTAAGCTGTCACATATTCATCGTGTTCTCTTTTTCAGTTTTAAGTAATTGGCTGCACTAAAAGTTCCCACAAGCACCTAAACTTTGTTGCTTCCTGCCCAGCAACGAATAATGTTATTCTTAAAAGGATCGAATTCTTCATGTTCCATGAGTTAAAAGATATGTGTCAGGACTTACCTCATTCACAGACGACAGTAATATTGGATCACTTTGGAAAATAGAGCAAATTCAACAAAGCCATTTTTGGTGCATGGCTTTACCATGCTCAATATGCACTTACTTGCAGTTAGTTCAAATCTTAAATAACATGACATCACTTTGATATCATAACAAGTGGACATGAGATTTTAATTTAATAATTGCCCGGAAGCTGAACCCACGGGGGCTCCTCCGAGCGGGCCTTCCACGAGTCCTCCTTCGGGTCAATTCCTTAGGCTGATGATCGTCCAACTTGCTTTTTGGGGGGCAAAAAATATTCAATTATTGAGTTGGTGGGTTCAATAATGCACCCAGGGGGACATGGGACACCCTTAGGTAGTGTTACGTGTCAACGTTCCAAGGCTACTCGACAAATTATGGTTCTTGCAAGATTGGTTCGTGGCCGTTATTTCACCTGGCCAGGTTTCATCAATACCCATGTATGTTATCTTATTAATTACAGTCGTCAGCTTTGCCAGCTTTGTACGATTCAAGGAATTTTCGTTTAAATTTCTGACAATATACCATGCAATGGGAGCATCTAACCAACCGGTGGACATGGAATTGCTTTTCACTTCCTCCATCGTATACGTAACAAATAATCAAAGTTAGTGTTTGATTATGTCACGCCCGATTCTACGTTCGAGGATGTGCAACAGATGTATCCTAAAATTTATTTCTCTTTCGAGTATACAGGATCTCATCAACTAAGCTATCATGTTAACAATATTATCCGTTATATCCTAAATTTTTTATTGACCGATCTTTAAGTCTAATTAATTTTCTGGATCCATAACAAAAATATAGAAAAATATGGTTGAGCTATACAGGCTCGGTAAGTTATCAACACCTTTAATATACAGCATAGATATGCCAATAAAAATCAACAAGCATATACACATCATACAATGAGATGTCCATCAATATGATAATACAATCAGCAACATGATCACATATGTACACTTAATTTCAACCGACACCGACACGATTATGGATGGCCAATCATTTACTTAACTCTTCTAGTCCCTCTGACTATGGCTATGATCGACCGGTGGCTCGTCCCGAAAAAGACTAGATCCTGTATCACATATCGCTCAACGGTCATGTACCAGCGATAGTCCCGCTGGAGGCCCAAAAAGAAACTAGCTCTGAGTATCACACGAGAAACATGCATCCTCGGCATGTGCCTGCCATGCATAGCTAAAATAAGGTAACTAGCTCTTGTGTCACATACCGCTCAACGATCATGTACCAGCGATAGCCCCGTTGGAGACCCAAAAGAAGACTATGTCCTCGTATGATTATGGTCGGACTAGAGAGCGACAACACCAACACGATGCATGCAATCTAATGCAAATTAAAAAAATATTACACGCATTTAATATTTCATAAATATATAATATATTTGGCATATAATATCAGAGGTCAAGATAACTTATCGAAGAGTATCCACCAACTACGTACAATTCGACACTAGACCTGGTCTTCCAAGAACAACGACGATCCCGATCAACAAATTTAAACATATAATTAATTTCTATTTCCAAACTAAAAAGAAAACAAAATTATCATTGAACACTCTTCTCAACCCAATTCCAATTCTGGTTCAGAATTTAACCCTTTCTCCCTTTTTTTCTCTCTCCTCCTTATCTCTCCTCTTTCTCTTTCTTTCTCTCCTCTCCTCTATTCTTCCTCTCCTCTTTCTCTCTCTCTCTCTCTCCTCCTCTCTCCTCTCTTTTCTTTTTTTTAAATTTACTTTCACCGAACAAACCCATTCCAGAAAAATCGAGTCAACACATCCCATAGACCCAGTTTTATTGACCGAGTCAACTCACCCCTGCAAATCGAGTCAACTTGGTTCTTCCTCCCTTCACCCGATCCGCCGCCATCTCCCCTACCAAGCCGATCCCCCCTCCTCCAACAGAAGACCGGAAAGAGGAAAGATCGACGACGACCCTGATGGCCATCCGACCACCTGCTGGAAACCCAAAAGTGAGATCCCTCCTCCCCCCCGACCGGTCGTCCCTGCTCGAGCCCATGCTCAAGAGGAGACGGGTTCCCGCCGGCCACCACTGCTCATGCCCATGCTCAAACGGAAAACAGGAGATAGGGCACTTATTAGCGAGGTCAGCGACGATTTCGGCAGCACCAGAGAAAAAACGGCCGTCAGGAAGTGCCGTAGCATGCGAGGGAAATGCTCGGCATGTTCGATGTCGATCTTCAGCATCCACCGGAGGACGAGGATTCGGTTTGGACCGAGACACGTGAGGGACCTTTAAATCCCAGGGAAGACCCTTATCTCCCCTCCATGCCATTGACTGGCCTCTCTAAAATCTTCACCGATCGTTCCGAAGGTTCGGTGCCACGATGAATTCGAACCGAAGTCGGGAAGGATTGCCAGCTTCATTCCAAAATTGGCTCAATAACACCGGGCCCCACAGATTAATATATAATTATGAGGGTACACAAATTGTTTTATACATCATCGAATGCTATTTGTACTGGAGCGCATGTAAGTCCATGAGCCAGTGTTGCTCGAGAAAGATCGTCCTACATGCCCTTGAGCCATCTACACAAGCCACGCGTATGCAAGTTGCATTACATGCAGATATAATCAAGCATTATATCACGTCATAGATTTTATTTTTTTGGTTAAAAAGTTATTCAAAGCAGCGTTATGCATGCTTTGTAGAAAATAAAAATTGATTCCACGATGCTTGCACGGTTTTAAAATAAGAATTGATAAATAATTTTTTATTTTGTATATGGTTATGCCCATGGCAACCATCGAGAGTGATGAAGCATTGGTTACTGTTAAGACGGTAGCCCGATTGATAAAGATCTTATCTTATTATCAACTGATCTTGGATTCAAGACATGATTCCAATGATAACTCGATTAAATTCAAAAAATTTTTTAGGATCCACGATCGCTGATATAAGTGAGAGATGAGGGTCTCTTTCTTTGTCCCTGTTCTACTAATCGGTGTTTAAGTGGTGTCAGGTTGATCTACTCATTTTTAGATGGAAAAAGACTGTTCGAATCTGAGCGTCTTACATCGAACATTACCTGACCCGTCTTGCGGGAATAGCTACATCAAGATTTACCCTTCCATTTCTTTTGCTTTATCAAAAATATATATATAATATATATATATATATATATATATATATATATATATATATATTAACCAAAAAAAGCTAATTAATTTGTTCATTAATTATCCAGATATAACATCTAGAATTTTTTTTTTTCAAAATAGAAATATATAATGCAAAATATGGATGGAATCTGTCACTACATGAAAACGTGGCATGGGCGATCTTTTTTTCCGACACTAAGGTGAAGTGTCAGGAGGTAGCACGGAAGGCCACCGATGTTTTTAAAAAGTGTTGTCAATGATGAGATTTTTAAGCATTGATATTAGATAACAATTATTTTAAAGTCCGACGATGCCCTCTTTCCCATGTCTAAATTTTCACATCTTTCGTTCCAAAATTTACATTTCCGGTTTTTTTCTCCCTCCATCCTTAAATTTTCCCACCCTGAACTAGGCAACCAAGCGGTGCTTTCCGAGCACATCTAGCTACTTGATACTGGGGCTCAGGAAAGACATCTGGAGCAACCACCATTGCTGATGAAGCAGAATACCAAGATCTCCACCATTGGCATCGAAAAATGTCAAGATGGTCATCGCTAGACGATCCTCAACTAGGACCACGCTGACGAGCTCGCCCTCATCGATGCCAAGCCCGCCCAACAAGCTCTGCGATGAGATGCTCGACCTCTAGCACGCTGTCGCCTTCCTCCTATGCACCAAGATCCTCGTGTCCCTTGACTACATCATCATTACTGCCTTTGACCTCTGTATCATCACTGCCGACACCCCGCACCTCCTCCCGAATGGTATTGACAACTCCTGCTCCGCCCCCTACGTTAGCACCCCCTCTAGCCTCGGCTACGACAACATCACGGTGGTTACTTCTTTAACGCCCCCTCCAGCCCTATGCACTTCATCCTCTCCTCTACCGTTGCTGGTGAGGGTGGCTTCCCTTCCGACTCCCCCGACACCTCCATTAACGGATCTTTCAAGTTTGAATCCTAGGCCCGATTCCTCTCCTCCACTACCTCTGCTACCTAATCCATGTCCTCCACGATGAGCTCGGCCACTCCATCAGCTTGGCCTCGTCCTCCGATCCTCCTCCACGTCGTCGACCACCAGATCAAGAAATGGTGAAGAGCAGGCTAGTGAAGGATGAGCTTGAGATCAAGAAGGCACCATCAGCAGCTAAGAACGTACCGATAGAGGATGCATAAGGCGGCCCAGCAGGTATTTATTTTTTAAAAAATAATCCGTCGATGCTTTAAAGCATCAACGAGCCTTGTATATATCCACGATACTTTGAAACATCGATACATTTTTACCTAATTAATGATACTTTTTTAAAAATATCAAAAAATTTTCTCTCCGCTCTTATATAGTGGATACTTTGCGGATACTTGTAAAGTATCATAAAACTTTTCAACGATGCTAATTAACATCAAGAGCATTACCTTTTCTAACCATTCCTATGCCATACCGAGATACTCAAACTACTCACATGGGATTACTAGGTTTTGATTTTCTTTTTCTTCTAAATATTTGCATTTCTTGCACTCAATAAATACCTTACCAACTTAATGGCTTAATCAAATTGAAGATTTGTGAGGCAAAGGAAGATGTGATATAGGTTAGACGAAAATGGCAAACAGACATTGAAGGAAAGAAGGGACAAAAAGAAATCGTAGAGAGAGAATTAAAGGCATGGGGCCACGATGACGGTTCCCGCGAATGGCAGATGTCCACATGCATGGATTGGAGCTAGCTCTCGTAAGAAAACTCCCCCCACCATGAAAACCATGTTTCTCCGAGCGTTGTCACCATCAACGCATCTTACGTTCTTATTTTTATCGTAACGTAACACCCCCCCCCCCCCCTGCGTTCCCGGAGGAGAAATCTGATGACGAGACCCATGACATGTTTCAACTAATCACGCCTGCTTTTGCCACTCGCCACAGCCAATGGAACCTTAACATCTGTCCATCCACCGTGACACGATGACGCTCTGATGGACCCACCTTAATTCCCCATATTTATATAATTATTTGATTCCAACTACCATGATATATATTAGACGTACGGCCTCCGTTCTTTTTCTTTCCCCGCATCGTATATATATATATATATATATCAACTTTTACGTCAATTATTCTTCTATTTGGCTTCCTTTTTCTTTGCAGTTACTCCTCACTTTTGCCCCTTTTTTTTTATTTTTATTTTTTAATTTTTACATTATCATGATATTTATTGATGATATATATATATATATATACTTGCATACATACATGCATATATAAATAAGCGGATTTGATCGAGGTTGTCACAAGAATTATATTTTTAACGGGAAGAAGTGAAGGAAATGGTTGTGACTTTTGTGAGGACGAGGGTCGTTCAAGAGAAAGTAATAAGAAAGAAAAAGAGAAGAAAAAGAAAAGAGAAGATGATGGAGATATACTGACTTGCTTTTCATGGAGAATATTGGACTTTAATTGGGTCCCAATTAATTACTTGTGTTCCTCTTACCGATAAATTGTCCCTTGCGGTAGACAAGGCTATTAATTGAAGGATGTTGATAATAGAGAGGATTAGAGTAGTTGTATGTCTTCTTCCAAGATTGATTATTTTGAACCTATCGATCCATTTCACATATAAATCATGTTAATTATTTGAAAAAAAGAAAGGTTGCGCCTGTTGGACAGGAAGTCCAGAACCATGATATGTTAAAAAAAAAAAAAAAAAAAAAAAAAAAAAAAAAAAAAAAAAAAAGCACAATAAAGATGACTATGACACACTAAAAGTGTACATGCAATAATTGAGAAACTATCATGTCCAACTTTGATTATAGAGTACTTGTTTAGTGATCAGCATCACTGACATATAGGATTGACAGAAAATAAGAATATTTCATATGACTCTAATTGAACGGATGTTATTCATAGGAGATATCCTTGGATAAGATTATAAGCCATGGATGGATGGTATTTTAGTCTTGGTCTATTTTTTTCTTTTCATTCTCTAATTCCTGGACGATGCTAGAATGATAAGCATCGCTGTAACCCATGCTTGATGTGGCCCAGGATTTTTTTTTTTTTTTTTTTTTTGTCCTTTCGGAGAAAAATAAGATTATCCTAGGAGCAATTATATCCTATTCGAACATGATTGCTAATATGCAGGGCCCATTGTTTGAGCTTAAACAAAAATCCAGTGACTGGATGACCACTTTTGCTCTTTAAAGAAATGTTAGGGTAGAACATCCAATCTTAGGCAGATAGGTAGCAAGTGACCTAAACTTTTATTTTCATCTTTCTTTGTGTTTTTTTTTTTTTTTTAAAAAAAAAAAAAAAATGCATTATGAAGCTTAATAGATTCATTTTTGAAGTCTCCATTATCAAAAACCTGTGACAGGATCAGAATTGCAAATATCAATTTTTTTAAACAAACATACAACAGAAACATGTCAAAAAATTAATAGGTTTGCATGCACATAAGTGTAAGTGTAATGAAAAATATCAATATAGATAAAAAGACAATATGCAAGATTATGGACCATATAAATTCAAAGTCGTACACTTGAAATATTTTAAAACACATTTATTCTAGACATTATTGTTTTTTTTTAAAAAAATGTGCATGGATTACGTACAATTTAATGTATTTGATTTGGTTAGGCACCTTTCTTTCATGTCTATGTGCTTGGCCTTTCCTTTTCTTGGAGGCAGACTTTCTTCAAGAGTAAGTCCTTGGAGGAGAGGTCCCAAGAACTGATAGTTGTTGGCTACCAAAATAACCATATAAAATTATGTATAATATTAAAAAGACTACTATATTTGTTTGTGTTTTGAAGTCGGACTTTTTTTTATCAGCCAACTGGTTTAAGTGGAACTACAGAGCCAATATATGTAGAGCTTGGGCTGGGCCGAAATTATTAATACCGTGGCCAATTCGGGCTTGGCTGGTGATAGCCCAGGACACTTCGGCATTACAATATAAAGGGAATTTGGCAGTGACGATAAGATTAGGAACCGTCCATAAGACATCGATCATACATACAAGTAGAGTTCTTTTCATGAACATTGGTTCGACCTATAGATCAGGTTTTTTTTTTTTTTCTTTTCCTTTTTTGAACCAAATGTCTACAAGTGGAATGGATTAGGTACTTATTGATCGGCAAAGAGATACAAATGGCTATCACTCCACTATATCGTGGGGCCAAGAGATACAAATGGCTATCACTCCACTATATCATGGGGCCATTCTATATATTATAAGCGATAGAAGCCAAGAAAAAATTATATCATACATCATGTGTATCAATATGATCATGCATCATGCCAATTATCTCGTGTCTTAGTCATGGGCAAATCATCGAGACGCGCATAGAAAGAATGGAGTCCACAAGAAGGATATAAGATGATTGATATAGTGCATGACTTCGCGGTGCATGTGGCATACGGTATATATAAGAGGATCAGTTTTACAATTAAAACTATCTCTGTATACATTTGCATCAAGCATGAAGCTCCCACAGTCATGATTGTTGCATTATATGGGAGGAATTATTAGGTGACTCATCATTAGCAGACCTTGTTGCATAATATAGATCTTACCATTCCCAAGAAAGAGAATTTGAACTTGATTGGTTTTATACATATCATATTTTATGCATTATCGATAGACAATCATCTGTCTTTATGGGAGTTATTTTATAAAAAATTAAGCATGAAACAAGATTTTTAATTAAAAAGTAATACATAACGTTTTCATTCTGGTTGAGGTCAGAGGAGGAAGAGTGTTGATCGATCGGTGGATCTCAAAAATTGAAACTATCATGCAGAACCGATCAAAGTTGTCTATTTCAAATTTAACAAAAAAAAAAAAAAAAAAGGATAGAAAGTCCAATGATCCCCAAACACTAGCTTTAGGATCTAATTCAAATAAATCATCAATAAACCTTTCATAAACCATGTTAAATGTTCCTTCTCTATTTGCATGGAATTCTTTTTTAAGAAAAGTTTTTTTTTTTTTTAAAAAAAAAAAAAAAAAAAAAAAAAAAACAAAAACAAAAACAAAGCAAAACAAAGGTTCCAAACAGTCCAAAGGCATCCCACAACTAGTCCTGGTTTGATTTGCTAACATATTGATGCATGATCGATGTAGACTCCTATATCACACTCAATTTCCATGGCTGTCATGAAACAATATTTATTCTGCAATAACTAAGACAATCTTCTTGTCAAGCGTCCATCTATCATTTTAATCAGATATATATGATGATGAACATCCTACTGGCCAAAATAGACCACCACTGCTTTCCTGCTTTAGATTCTTAACGTCAGGTATCAATTATTTGTGCTACCAGACAACAAATGCAACTTCGATCGCACGGAGAACGGTGAAGGGCTGCCATCACGTATACCACACCTGACCAAAAGTACTCCTGTATACCAATAGACCCCCATGGCCTGCAGCAACAGCCACTGCCTATGGATAACTTCGATGGTGATTTTGCCAAGTGGCAGCACGCGGGGATGTTTCCAGACGTCGTTACTCAGATAACTGGACTTCTTCTCCATTCTCATGGCAGCTGGAACCTTGGAAGCTCGCAATATGGTCTTCCTTCCAATAACGTGTATATAAATTGAATTCGAGCTAGTCTCTCTCTTTCTCTTTCTCTGGCCCAACAAAAATCTACGTGGTTCTGAGATATCAAATGGTGTGTAGAACTTGGACATGTCGATTGTATACGTTAAGAGTGATCGATCGTATAAGCTAGCAAGTGCAATATTATTAACTTTTGTAGGTTCTTGATAAAAGCTTTGGTTTTGTAGTGGAAATAGCGAGACTGGAGATTTATTTAATAATATATTATCCCCTTTCTTTCTTGGAAATAGGTTTTACTTATCGCCGGGTTTCCTTTTTTTCCAAAAAAAAAAAGAAGAAAAAGAAAGAAAAGTTGATGGAGTGCAGTATTATGAATTTTTTGATATTTCTTTCAGAACATGATGATAATTTTTTTGCATGCCCTTGATATATATACCGGTATCGATCACTTGCAATATTAGCATATGTCGATCCTTGAGAAAAGTTTTGGTTTTGCCGTTGAGGCCCATCTAACAATAGCAAGATCAATGATTTCATTTAATAATTTATTTTCTTTTTTTCTCTTCCTTGTAAATTAATATATAGGTTTTACTTTTTTTTTTATAAGAGAAAAGTTATCAGAATTAAATACAAGTTAAAAAATAAAAAACATGTGGTTCGATAAAGTAAAATGGTACATTTTTTATCAGAAACAGTGTGAGGAACAGACTAAGTATACTATAAGTTTCTTGGGAACAGACTAAGATGCTTGTGCAGCTCTACCAATAGCAGAATATGTCTACAAAATAAAATTAAAACTATGTTATATATTGTATAAATATAGTTATGACGAGTGAAAATTAATAAATTTCGAAGTATTTGATGATACTACACAACCTGTGCCCTCTCGGAGAACAAATAGTGCACCAGCTCCCTCCACTGATGAGGGTGAACATTAGGAGGACAGGTAGCTGCAACCTACACCTCTGTCCTACCCTCTCGCATGTAGTCTCCCTTCAACTTCGCCCTATATTCTTTCCACTTACGATTGAGAGACTTAAGCACAAAATCAGAAGTATCTAGAGGGAGAACGAACTTGCTCTACAATTTAAATAAACAATAAAATATGTATTAAATGAAATAAGCAATTCAACTGTTAAAAACCTAAGATATAAAATAATATATCAATTTTTTTACCTGTACAACTCGAAGCATCTCTACTTTATAAGCAGGAAGCACGTTATTCCACTTCGAATAATTCAGGGGACATAGCTGACCCCGGCATGCTACTATCATCAGAAAGCTAGTCAACAAGCTAGCAGCTTTCTTAATAGACTGTCCTAGCTTGTTGCACTCTATCACTATCCTCTCACCCTCAGGTAACTGCCACACATCACGAACTAGTATAGGTCCTCGCCTATGCATGAGTCTCCCGGATCCATCTACAAAAAAAAATACAGAACATTGTATATCAAAACTATTTCATATGCATGAATTAAAATAAGATAGAATTATTAAATTACATACCCTGTATCTGTATGTCATCGACGATAGGCTCGTCATCAGGATGATCCATAGGAGGATCATGATGTGCGGACTCGGAGGGAATGGCGTCGTCCTGAGGTGTAAAGGTAGTAGCATTGGCCTGATATGCAGAAATAGAGGGACTGGCATCAGACTGATGTGAAACTGATCGACTGCCCTCGGACTGCTGTGCTGAAGAAGTACCAGCCTCGGTCTGGAAAAACTGAAAATGTACATCTGCTAATCGCTTCCTTCGAGGCATGGTGTACCAAACCTGTATTATTTAAAAACAAGTCAATCAACATTATAATCAAATTATAACGGAAATGAATTGCAATTTAAAAGATAACATAATCATTAATACAAAAATGTAAACCATCTTATAAACTACTTACTTGTCATAATCAACCAGTTGTACCTTCCTCGGAATCCAACCTAACCAAAATGGTTGTATCATTTATATGATCATCCGGCACAATATTATAAGGCATATACTGAGTGTAAGTATCATCATCATCTTCTTCCACCCTTTTTTCCATGTCATACAAGTCTCTGGGTTTTGTCTTAATAACAATAGCCCATTCTTTATCTTTCGAGTCTTGTACATAAAAAACTTGTCGAGCTTGAGATGAAAAGATAAATGTATCATCCTTCAATAACACACCCGTATGTATCAATCTTAAAAAATTGACAAGTATGAATCCGTTTGAGTCATTTTTCAAACCTCTCGGTGTATTTATATCCACCCAATCGTATCAAAATAATACAACTTTAAAATTTTCATAATAATCCAACTCCAAAATATTTTTAGGTATACCATAATAAGATTTTTCATCTGCTTCTTGATATGAAATTTAAAGCCATTTATAATAAAACCATTATATTTGTTCACAATATAATTTGGACCTCTGGCAAGTGCTATTAGTTCTGCTGAACTATTTTTCTCCATCAGTACCGTTACCTAGAAAATATAATATCAATTATCGATCACTTATTTGATGTTAAATGTATATAAAATTATTACATGACTTATATATACTAACCTGATTGGCAAGCCATTTAGGAAATAACTCAACCAACCATCTTTGTTCAATCCTTGGATTATGACGAGTGGAATTATTGGCTTGTCTTTGTACAGCTAAAAATTCACTGCATGACAATCAAATATAAGTTTAACAACAACATGTCTAATATTTAGTATTATCCATGTGTAGATAGACTAACCTACGATAATCAGATATTATGTCACTATGTAGCAATACATAACGGTGTGCTTGTGACAAGAATTTATGGTTAAGAACAATACTTTCAGCTTTTCCTATAAATCTTCCGGATGATGCAAATTTGTATAGATCTGTATTCTCCATAGTATCACCATGACGTTGAGGTCGATTGAATACAGTCTCACACCTTTGAGATATCTTGAACAAAATGTTAAACACTCTTCAATAATATATCCCTCTGCTATTGAGCCCTCAGGATGGGCTTCGTACATAATCCTTCAAATATACAAGATACCTTCAAAAAATATGATATTTATCAATATTAATATCACATTAAATAATGAAAAAGATATATAAATTAAAAAACTTAAGTTTTACAGCATTACCTCTCGATAGGGTATATCCATCTGTACTATACCGGTCCACCAAGTTTAGCTTCCGAAGCTAGGTGAATGAGTAGATGAACCATAATCGTAAAAAATCTAGGAGGAAAAATCTTTTCCATCTGACATAATGTAAGTACGACTTGAGACTGCAACTGATCAAGCACCTGAGGATCAAGAACCTTAGAACATAATGCCTTGAAGAATGATGATAACCGAAAAACAACCGTAATAACTTGTTTTGGCATTGACGACCTTAAAGCCAATGGAAGAATATCTTGCATTAATATATGTCCATCATGACTTTTAAGATTTGAAATTTTGCGCTCTTTCAAATTCACGCATTGTGAAATATTTGAGGCATATCCATCAGGAACTTTGATATTCTTTGATAACCTCCCGCAGTTGTTTCAATTCATCTATTAAAGGTTGTAAGAAAATATCAATATCATTGCCTGGACCCTTATCACCTGGAATGACCATTGATAAAATAAGTGAAGACTGTTTCATGCATATCCATTGTGGCAAATTATAAGGAATCAGTACAGCTGGCCAGGTGCTATAGACAGAACTTAAGGTCCGAAATGGATTGAACCCATCACTGGCTAAACCCAGCCTGACATTACGAGCATCAGATGCAAAATCAGGATGTCTGTCATCAAATGCTTTCCATGCTAAACTATCCGCTGGGTGTCTTTGCATTCTATCTTTTGTACGGCTTTCATCATGCCATCTCATTGACGAAGCTATCTTTGATGATGCATAGATCCTTTTCAATCCAGGTACAAGAGGAAAATAGCGTAATACCTTCGCCGACTTTTGTTTAATTTGTGTTGCATCCAATTTATCTAATCCCTTACTCTCATTTTCTTTTTACTTCGTCCATCGTGAACATCCACATACATGGCACGAGTCTTGATCGGCATGTTCTCCCCGATATAATATACAATCATTTGGACAGCTATGAATCTTTTTGTATCCAAGATCCAATTCCTTTACTAATTTTTTGGCTTCATAACAAGATGTTGGTAAACTAGTACCTTCAGAAAATGCATCCTTTAACAACTTGAGCAACATAGTAAAACTCTTGCCAGACCATCCATTCAAGTATTTTATATGAAACAAATGCACAAGAAAAGAAATTTTTGAAAAGTTCTTGCAACCGGCATATATTTCTTAATCTGCATCTCTTATCAGTTTCTGATAACGATCTGTTCCAACATTAGTTGGGGGTATCGACTCTCCATCATGTATAGATTCAGTAAATATAGGATCCTCAGGTAACCTCTCCCGCTCGGCTGGTGGAGGCTTCACGTCCGCATGTAACCACCATGGTTGAGCTATTCTCTTGCTCACGGGGGGCTTGCTCGCGCAGGGGTTACTATTCTGCCCCCCTACCTGGCGCGCCAATCTGTTGCCGATCTTACCACTATGGCCTGTAGCTTATGGGCTGGCGCCGGACCTTGGACTCCTTCACCTCAGGATCTCCAAGCCTCCAGACCTGCAAAACAAGGTCAGAGACCCGGGCCGGGGGTTCCGGCGGGGGTACTTCGACGATCAAGTTAGCGAACGGCAAGATAGAATAGGACACTAAGACGGGTCTCCGCTGGATTCCCGTGCTTAGAGGAGGTTTTGATGAAAGAAGTGTTGGAAAGAGAGGGGTTGACGCCCAGTTTCCTGCACTGGACCCGCCGGACTTGCGTCTGAGAACTTTCGGGAGTCCCAGAATCGTTATCCCTCGGCGTGCTTCCCTCTCTGTGGCTTACCCTTTTCGTCCGCTTTTACCATCCCTTTTATACCACTGGACCGCCTTTAGCTTTTGCTTCCTCCCCCGGAGACTCCCGGAGGTCTCTGGCTCCTCTCCCCCTTCCTCCCCTCTTCTTCGAGCCTCGGAGTTAAGCGGCGAGCTCGCCTCGTCCGCTGTGTTGTCATGAAAGGGGGAATCTGGCAGGATCTCGAGCCAAGCGCGGAAGCCCTCATCACGGGGCGTTGACTGTGGATTTCCTGGGTTCCAGGCCCCAGATCACAAGGATTCAATACCTCGAATACGGGACCCTCTTTAACTGATGTAAACAGTGTTCCGTGCACCGCTACGGGCCATACTGGGTGCCCTGTACGGGCCACACCGCACGCTGATTTAAGCAATGACCTCGTGGCCCGTGCCTCTGACCCCCGGAGGCTTTGCAAAGTAGGGCTGACTTCGGTCGAGGCGGACCCATCAGGGGGTGCCACCTGGCGGCGGAGTAGGAGCGCCTAGCTCGACCTCGGCTAAGGTGGACCCGTCATGGGGCGCCACCTGGCGAGGGAGCAGAGGCCGCCAGCTTTGGCCAAGGTGGGTCCATCTTGGGGTGCCACCTGGCGAAGGAGCAGGAGTGCCTTGCTCGACCTCGGCTGAGGTGGACCTGTCTTGGGATGCCACCTGGCGAAGGAGCAGAGGCCGCCAGCTTCGACCGAGGTGGACCCCTCCTGGACGGACACCTGGCGAAGTTGCAGAGGAAGGCTTGACTTCGACCGAGGTGGACCCGTCTTGGGGTGCCACCTGGCGAAGGAGTAGGAGTGCCTGGCTCGACCTCAGCTGAGGTGGACCCATCTTGGGGCGCTACCTGATGAAGGAGCAGAGGCTGCCAGCTTTGACCGAGGTGGGCCCATCTTGGGGGGACACCTGGCGAAGTGGCAGAGAAAGGCTCGACTTCAGTCGAGGTGGACTCATCTTGAGGGGCCACCTGGCGAAGGAGCAGGAGTGCCTGGCTCGACCTCGACTGAGGTAGACTCGTCTTGGGGCGCCACCTGGCGAGGGAGCAGAGGCTGCCAACTTCGGCCGAGGTGGACCCCTCCTGGGTGGACACCTGGCGAAGTGGCAGAGGAAGGCTCGACTTCGGTCGAGGTGGACCCATCTTGGGGGGCCACCTGGCGAAGGAGCAGGAGTGCCTGGCTCGACCTCGGCTGAGGTGGACCCATCTTGGGACGCCACCTGGCGAGGGAGCAGAGGCCGCCAGCTTCGGCCGAGGTGGACCCCTCCTGGGTGGACACCTGGCGAAGTGGCAGAGGAAGGCTCGACTCCGATCGAGGTGGACCCATCTTGGGGTGCCACCTGGCGAAGGAGCAGGAGTTCCTGGCTCGACCTTGACTGAGGTGGACCCATCTTGGGATGCCACCTGGCGAGGGAGCAGAGGCCGCCAGTTTCGACCAAGGTGGACCCCTCCTGGGTGGACACCTGGCGAAGTGGCAGAGGAAGGTTCGACTCGATCGAGATGGACCGATCTTGGGGTGCCACCTGGCGAAGGAGCAGGAGTGCCTAGCTCGACCTCGGCTACGGTGGACCCATCTTGGGGCGCCACCTGGCGAGGGAGCAAAGGCTGCCAGCTTTGGCCGAGGTGGACCCCTCCTGGCCGGACACCTGGCGAAGTGGCAGAGGAAGGCTCGACTTCGATCGAGGTGTACCCATATGGGGTGCCACCTGGCGAAGGAGCAGGAGTGCCTGGCTCGACCTCGGCTGATGTGGACCCATCTTGGGGTGCCACCTGGCGAGGGAGCAGAGGCCGCCAGCTTCGGTCGAGGTGGACCCCTCCTGGGTGGACACCCGGCGAAATGGCAGAGGAAGGCTCGACTCCGATCGAGTTGGACCCATCTTGGGGTGCCACTTGGTGAAGGAGCAAGAGTGCCTGGCTCGACCTTGGCTGAGGTGGACCCATCTTGGGGTGCCACCTGGCGAGGGAGCAGAGGCCACCAGCTTCGACCGAGGTGGACCCCTCCTGGGCGGACACCTGGCGAAATGGCAGAGGAAGGCTCGACTCCGGCCGAGGTGGACACATCTTGGGGTGCCACCTGGCGAAGGAGCATGAGCACCTTATCCCGAGGAAAATTTTGAAAGAAAAATCCACGTGGCACCAATGGCATCCAGATGGATCTGACACACTCCACGTTAGCGATGTTGCCATATCAGCAGGTACGTTAATTTTGAAGACAAAATTTTTTAACGAGTGGAGAATGTGAGAAATGGGTTCTTTGGGCCGAAATCAGCAGGCCCAGCCGACTTTAACCCAAATCAAAAAAAAGGGGGCCGAGAGTCGGAACAGGGGAAGGTTGTTCTCCCTTATTCGATCGAAAAGCTCTCCGGAAAAGTCACTGAAGAGAGCCGTGGAGGGGAGGGGGTGGTCAACAATGAGTTTGGGATGGATTGGGACTCTGGTCGACGCGGTCTTCCTTCCCCAAATGGCAAGGAAACCGTTGGTATGTTTCCTTTAAATCCCCCTCATCGCCGCCTACCGAGCCCCATCGAGCCCTCTTTCACGCCGTCATCCTTCTCTCCGTCGAGCGACCGAGAGCTCTTCAATGTCGGTTGGTGAGTTTTTCTTTATTTTTATTATTTAGGGAGGATTTTTTTTTGATTTGTCAGTTTTGGGCGGTACACCACCGGTGGCTGCGCCATCGATTTTCCCTGTTCCGCTGATCCCCTTCCCGGTAACCACCTTTCATGGCTACCACCGGTAACCATGGCAGGCCGGTTCAATCGAGTCGAGGAAGAAACAAGGGGGGTTTCGGGAGAAGAGAAGAGAAAAGAAAGAAAGACAAAAGGGAGGGCTTGTTCGATGGGAAAGAAAATGAAAAAGAAGGAAGAAAAAAAAGTAGAAAGAAAAAAGGAAAAGAGAGAAAGATGAGAGAAAATGTGAGGAGAGAGAAAGATGAGAGAGATGATAAGGAGAGAGAGAAAGAGAAGAAAATAAAATAATAATAATAAAAATATATATTGTTACGGGAGAGAGTATCAAAAAAAAATTTCAAAATTCGTGAAGTTAGGGTTTTGGATTTGAATAAAATTATTTATTATTATAGGAGAACAGTCTTTTGAGCAGAAAAGTATTGGACAAGCTTCGAGTACAGATTGATACTAGTACTTTTGGATTAACTCTTGAAGGTAAGAATTTCTGGACTTGATCACCCATTGTATATATGTATCTTACATGACATGGTTTGATCCAGGCACATACACATTGGCATGCATGGTTGTTTTTGCATAGTATAGTTTGATTTTTCATAATAAATAATATGAATGTTGTTATTATTATTTTTTGTTTCTATATACCATATTTATCAAGTAAAGCGATCTTTGGATGGGTTGGACCATGATGCCGATTATTGAAAAACTGTGAATGACATGATTTGACTACATGATTAAGTATTAATCAAGTATATATGGTGTTTGGACTAGCCACGCCACGGGCAGGACCGTGGTTACTTTGGTTGCTAGTCACAGGCGAGATTGTGACAAATTATGTGCCAGTCACGGGTAGGATTGTGACAAATTGTGTACCAGTCATAGGCAGAATTGTGATAATAGTGTGCCAATCACAGGCAGGAGTGTGACAACAGTGTACCAGTCACAGGCGAGAGTGTGACAACAGTGTACCAGTCACAGGCGGGAGTGTGACAATAGTGTGCCAGTCACAGGCTGGAGTGTGACAATAATGTGTCAGTCACAGGCTGGAGTGTGACCGTAGTTAGTCCGGAATCCTAAAAAAGATGGATAACTAATTGAAACACTAAAAGAAAACATAATATCATTAAAGATTTCGTTATTCTTGACATATAAGTTATTTTGGTTGCATGATCTGATAAACTATTATTTTCTAGTTATTTTTAAATTATACTATTATTGGTGTGACTGTTTGGAGACCTTACTGGACTGTAAAGCTCACTTTTTACTTTTTGATTTTTCCAGAGACTCGGGATGCATAGCAAGGACCGGGCTGGACGTAAGACCGAACATTAATATTTAGATTGTTTAAATAGTTTTGTTTAGTTAATTCGGTTGCTAATACTTATTATGAATCGGTAAACCATTTAATTTTTTTTATTTGAATAAATGAATTATTTAGTTCTTATTAAATTGTTTAAATAATGTTGATATAATTATTGTGATTTTAAATGAAGTGACTCTTGTGTACCTAGACCTGATATGATCTTTAGGATAAAATCTAGGATCGTCCACCCGGTCATGTAATCGATTCTGATGTAGGATTCGGGACGTGACACTTACAATGTACATCTAATATTTTTTATGGTTCATATATAATCTGCGAAAGGCACGACACACTCACACTCATCAAAAGAAAGGATTCTTTAGTTACCAAAAAAAATAAAAAAAACAGTGATTCTTTCCTATCATTTAAAAAAAAAATCAAATCCTTTGAATTTCAATATCATATATATATATATATATATATAAGAGAGAGAGAGAGAGAGAGAGAGAGAGAGAGAGAGAAAACTTCAGATATATTGAAGCAATCCCTTACTAAAGAAAACTGAAAGCAAATTATCTAGTAGAGAATATTATGTTTTAATGTTTTCCGGGCTGCACCTTTTCCTTCTCCTATCGCCTACATTTATTCATCTCCTGGCCTGAACAATAAACTCTCGAGAAAAACAACACCAAACCGAGTTCATGATGCAAGTTTATTGCTTTGCTGAAGTTGATTGATGCCATGTGAGTTAATAAACTATATATATCCTGTACCATATATGCATCATATGATAGTACAGATCATACATTTTGCTTTCCATGGATCCCATTCATCATGTGTAATCTTGGATTACCATTTTGCTCATTGTGTGTCTTGATATGTACGTTCTTTTGTGATGCACCATCATCATGATATACATGATGCAGATTATATTTTTAAATAAATAAATAAATAATAAATTGGCTCCCTTCAATGTTCTTCTTCCAAGATAGTTGCAACATGGATGGCATCTCCATCCACATCAGGATTCCTTTCACCATCGAAATACTGCACGTAATGCCAAGTTAATAAATGGAACTTGTTGAGTGTCAAGCGTTGTTCTCTTGATCGAACATCCAACCAAATAGAATTGTCCAATAAAATGGACCCTTATGAGAAGGTAGCTATGCTGGTCCTGTCGTATGTCAGGGAGTTTCAAAACTCCCTTACGGTCATCCATTCTGCATGTATTCTGCACATTATATTTTTTTAAAAAAATTTAAATTTATACATCCGAGTTTTTTTGTTTCTCATTTATTTTGTTTTAATACTTTAACGGCTCTTCAAAGCTTTTTTTTTAAAATTTAGAGAGATTTCGAATCTATAAATAGGTCTCATTTCTCTGGTTTCTATTTATAATAATAAAATAAAATAAAATTTTCTTCTTCTTTCAACCTACTCTCTCAAATCTTCCGATCTCTTTCTCTTTCATAATTTTTATTTTTTATATTTTGAATCGAAGACGAGTTTAATAAACATTTGTTCAAGATCATGCCACCGACGGGTATTGAAATGCTAGCTTTCGGATTATATGTTGGAGGAGAGTGAGAGATCCGATCGTTCTTTGCACGATAAAAGAGACCAAATCTTCTTTAAGATAGTAATTTTATCCATCTTGCAAGCCAGACTTCCAAACCTTATTGTATTTCATATTTTTTTAAAAAAATTATTTATCATATCAAAATATTCTATCGCATACATCATAAAAAATTACTTTCGAAATATTATTTATATAAATTACTTTCTTATCCTCTGGAACCGAGTTTTCTTTTTAAAAAAATTATGGATTATGCTTTGATAAGCGTCCAAATAATCAGACGAAATAGCCGACATGGATGGTGGATACTATTTGATACGTAATTGGCAAGTAAAGCGTCTACTTTAGTACCATTCGCCGTTAAGGATATCGGATCAGATCACCTACGTTTGCTTGCTTTTCCAAGCTCATTTAGAGCATCTAATAAGTAGGTGATCGATGGGTCCCGATCATCTTGCTTCATTGGCTAATAATTAGTTGTTTGTGTTTGACACGGCTTTTCGAAGATGGTGACGATGGAGAAAATGAGTGTATTTTGTGAAAGTTTTCTTATTTTTAGGAGAAAATTTAGTCTATTCATTTAAAAAGAAATGATGAGGCAAGGAGATCGACGATCAGCATCCACCACCTATCAAATTGTGAATTCACCTGCACCTTTTAAAAAACCTCCAAGAGATGAATCGGACTGCACTTGAGATGTACGTGGCCGTCATAATCATATGTCAATGTACATAGATACTTGGTGAATGCCAGTACTGCTTCACGATTTCAGAGAACGAGAATAATATGCTGCAGCCTGTAATCACATCTCGATATCAATTATTGGATTAACATCATCCAAAATCCCAGGTAGCATGACGAGGAATAGGATCGTATCTTTCACATAATAAATAATTTATCTTGCTTCGCATGGGTCCATCATGGAACCGTGCAACGGTAATTTCGAAATCTATATAAAAATAAATAAATAAATAAAGTACCTCGAGATTTATACGAGATGCGCTCGGAAGGGTGATGATATGAGATTCATTTAAGTACGTGGCAACATCCAGGATACACTTGTCGTCGAGTTTTTTTCTAATCCACGCGTATGATGAGCATTTAGACCATGCACAAGATGTTCGACGTATTTCTTTTCTCTAAAAAATTAAATATCAAAAGTATGCATGCATATGTTCAAATCATATATATGTATGTATATGGATGGATTAGAATCAAGTTATGTCTAACATAACTTATGTGTTTTTTTTTTTTTTTTAATCGCATGATGGAAGTCCCATGATTCAAACAGTAAAATGTGATCTACAATCTCTGAACCGTATATACTAAAAATCATATAATTTCAAAACCTTTTCTCTTTTTTTTGGTAAGGCAAAGGGGATGGGGAGAGGAAAATTCTCGCCGTACCTGTCCTCACTGGACTCCTGTCCCGCCAAGCCATGTTCGATTCGGGTAGTTATTTTTTCGTAATACCCTTCCCGTCCGAAGGTGAGTACGTCAGCCTGACTCCAATAAGATAATTTCAAAATCTTTAATCTATACATCCGGTAACTAAAGGACATACATTATTTCTTATTACTTAAATTATCTTATTTTTAAACACTTGATATATAAAACTAGAAATCTTTAAATTATATAATTTTTATATAAACAACTTAAAATTACTGGTTCATATTTAATAGTCTGGACCATTCACATGGAGCTCTACTACTCAATTCATAAAAACTAGAAGTCTACCAAAGTTAGAAGAGACCCACCATATGAATGAGTGTGTGTGTGTGTGTGAGAGAGAGAGAGAGAGAGAGAGAGAGAGAGAGAGAGAGAGGCCCACTATACGAATTATGTTGCTGCCACCCGGCGCATGGAATGGGCCAACAAATTATGAGCCCAAACGTCATAACTTGGCCCCGGAACCAACCGCCAGTCGTTGAGAAACGACTAAGCGGTTTCTCTCGCTCTCGTGCATCATTACGACAGCTTGTCCGGCGATCGTGACGGTCGTTGGTGCCGGCTCCCACCCTCGACGACATTATTGCCACCGTGATGATGACTGCTTGATCTCTTATTCTACCAAAAAGGCTGCTGGATTTCTTCGTGCAAGGAACCTTGCAAGGGCTGCCCTTGCAATGCTGCAGTTTTTATGCCGCGATGCCTGGTCCGTCCGATCCGCAGCCTGCTGGTGTCGGGATGAAATATGATCTCTAAGGTGTAAGGCTTGGAAAAGAGTTCGAAAGAATCAAGATATATTGTTTTATCTTGATTTAGTTAAAGACTACGATCTCAAAATTAATATACATTGATAAAATAAAATCAGGTTCAACTATTGTTCAGGACATGATTTAATTAAATTTTAATAAGAAAAAAACTGAAGATTTTTTTTTTTTCTTTTTGGATATTCCATCGGTTAAAATACTTGGCTTGAACTTTTTCAGCATCAGAGAGTGCATTTAAAGTTGAAAACTTAGTGGCTAAGCTAGATATAATAAGCATGGAGGTTATTTTGGTAGGTGAAGTATGTACGTCTAGCATATGCTAAGCTGCTCGCCACCGCTCTACCATCTAAATATGCACCCAAAAAAAAAAAAAAAGAATTTGCCATGGAGAAAATCTTTCTTTTTTTTTTTCTTTGTGTAATATTAATCGCTCTTAGTACTGAGCATAATTGATGGACGAGAGAAAAAAAAATGATTATTTTTTAAAATTAATTTAAAAAAACTCTTTGCATTCGATAATATTTTTGTTATAAAATATGCTACATGGTGCTGGATTCATCGGAGCGAAGGTAAAATTTCTATTTCTTTTTTTTTTAAAAAAAAAAAACGGAGCATCTCATTCTATTAGTTCCAGGTCAGAACATGGGATTTCAAAAAACCCTGGCTAAAACGACTACAGCCAAGGTTTCTACTCCTATCCAAGTTATGAGGTGACCGCTACTTTGCACATAAGAACCGGTTAAACAGACGCTATCCAACGTGATTCTTTTTGACCTACACATATTTCACACTGGTCATCAAGAGCCATGAACAGTAGATCTTAGGCGCAAACCATAAAAGTCTATAACACTTTACGGATCATGATGTTGAAATTCCAAGGATAAGTATCAAAGAAGAAGTTTTTTTTTAAAAAAAAAGACTTTTAAGGTCCATGCATCAGACATCTAGCCGACCTATTTTTAGTTTGCCAAGAAAGGTCATGCTTTAACTTATTCCCATCCCTTGAAAAAATAATAGCCAACAGTACGTCAAGCGAAGTCGGACACTTCTATTCGATGACACGACGAATAAAATAAGAAAAGAGAAAACCACACGTCACAAAAATTAATACATCGAAGATAAAGGGCCATCTCAACACCTGGCTTACTTTTTATTTGGATGCAGCGGCGGTTCGGTCCACGAAAAGAGAGAAGAAATTAAACCTCATCGTATATTAATTTGTTTCGGAACCACCATCGATCCTCTGCAGCGAGATTTTGCACCTCAAAATTAAATTTGCAGGAATTATCATCCATGATGGCTCTTCGATCTTCGATTCTAGGGTATGCCACATGTCACACTAATAATGTCTTATCATATTTTGTAAATAAATAAGAACCATCGAATATCTCTCCGATGATACCGGATTTTGCGGTGCAAAAGTCATGCTAATAAAGGATACGGACTCTTTTTCATATTTTTACTTTCTACCATCATGCAGTTGGTTTAGTCGAGACTGCGGGGATGAAGGGATATATGCAGCTAGGTGTGGTGATTAATGTAATTTTAAGATGCCGTCCCCACTGCACGTCGATACAGCTAGCCACGTAGCCCTGGGAGTCATCATGATCCATCGCTACAAACAAAGAGGAGTCCCATCAAATGGCATGACCTTTTTTTATCCTCTCCTCCTAGCTCTCTTGCCACGAATGAAACATTACCGGTCCTCGGTGGCATTTTATTCCACGGGGTCACTATCGACAGCAACTGCCCGAAGATGCTACGCCAACGCCAACGCCAACAGTACTCCAACTCGATCTTTAGCCTGCTCGAACCTGGCCAAGTCTGGCTACCACCGCACATGGAGGCCCCGATGATCAAATAAATGGATATAAAGAGGTACGACGTAGGACCATGAGCCTACCATGCATCCCTCCTCCCGCTTTGGTGTTGGAAAATACTGGCTTTTAGGGTGGGCCGTGGGCGCGTGGCCACTGGATTGATGGACTCGTGGATGATACCTGCTCAATTATTGGAGGGTGGTTGCCAAGATTGCTTAGATTCCTTGCGAGACAATTATGCTGCTGCTACGAGAAGTGGATGGAAGATGGAGCGATTGGTGCTCTATCAGTTTGGCAGTTTGGTGGATAGATAGATTGGGTAGTTGTTATCGGTTAGTTGGGCTAATAAGAAGAAACTGGATATTGCTGAGTTATCAGAACGTAACAAACTCTAAATACTTGAATTTAAAAGAACGATTTTTTTTATTTTTTTATTTTTTGTCTGCAAGAGGTTCTGTAAGAGATAGATATGAAAGATAGTAATTAAGTACATAAAAAATTGCCTGATCGATTATTAAACTTACAATTATTCAATATATATACTAAAGTAAAATTCAAACCTAGCTAAGACTTGCAAGCAAAGGAAACCATCCACTATTTGAGTAAGACCCCGGTCGTTATTGACATGTGGAGCCAGATATTTTGGATGCCCACCATATTTTCTTAATTTGGATTTGATTTTGCTACTATTAAGTTCTGTAACAACACGCACCGAGACCATCGCAGAACATGCAGAGATGCACCAGACCAACCCCTGGCATAATCTCCGATCTTGTCTTGTCTTGAAAAATATGTCAGTACTTAGAATATGGTATAATATTATAATATAATATCTTAATACTAGAGTACAATAGTATAGTACTGATCATAGTCTCATATTCTAATACATAACATATTATATAATACTATTATCATATTATTATATTATATAAAAGGTAAACTCGTCCAAATGTATGAAAATCACTTCTTCTTCCTGTTTATCCATTCATTTTTAAAGAATATCCAAAGAGCAATATTCCTCATCCCCCGGTCAACATCCAAATAGATGGATAGAAGAATAACCGGGATCGCTGCTGGCCGTACGTATGACATCATGTTATATCAAAAACACGAATGAAGACTTACATCTACTTGTAAGTTTTCCTATACACAAAATAACCAATATATATATAATCTAAATGTGGCCTTGGACTTATGAAAATTACAATTCAATGGACCAATCCATACGAGACCTGTATCTCAAGCACTAAACTTTGCTTGCAACTTACTCGATCCTGACTCAGGTTTTTTATTGCCAACCTAAAAGGAACCAAAAGATGACAGCATCTAAACTCCAAATTAAGTGGCTAGGTTCATTTAATCCCGAATGCCGAATAGAATGCCATCTGGGTGGATATGATGCGGGATCCCGAGCATGGTTTTCTGAAATAATTATGGCAAACCCAATCAACAACACGCTCTTAACAGAAGTAAAGACATTATTAGATCAATAATTAAAACGGAGGCATGGGCCCAAGCGTGGGGGAATCATCTTCGTCTTCTTGGATGGTGAGCTAGGAGATGGTGGATGCCCTCCTTAAGTGGATGCAAGCACTGGCAGAGTAACAGGAGAAGACCGAGCTTCTCGACGCGGACGACGACATCGTCTATATGGTCCTCACCCTCAAAGCGCATCCCTCCCAAGGCCTGCACCAACCCCTACCACATCCCCCTCCCCCACCCCCTCTTCGAATCCACCACAACCTCTGCCTGCCTCATCCTCTATGACCGCAACCGCCCTGCCAGCCACCGTTCCTCCTCTTCCCTCATTGCCGCTGCCACCCTCCATCATGCCCGCTCCCTCTCCCACCCCATCATCGATGCCATACCCCTCTCTACCCTTGCCGTCGACTATCGCCCCTTCGAGGTGCACCGCTACCTTTGTGATTCCCACGACGTCTTCGCCGACCGCGCCGTCCTCCCCCTCCTCCCTCTCCTCCTTGGCAAGCACTTCTTCAAAAAGAAGAAGCTCCCTCTCCCTCTCGAACTCCCCAGCCCTGACTGGCCCCAGCAGCTCCGCGCTTGCCTCTGCTCCATGCTCCTCCACCTGTGCATCGGCTCCTGCGTCGACTACCCCACCCCACCGCCTCTTACTTCCCCCTCTTTTTTTCTCTCTCCATCGTAGATCTAAACCTTCGTCCATGGCTCCTCATTCCAATGCCCTCATCGGCGTGATGATTTTTTTTAGTCATTTAGGTTTTATTCGGGCCAGCCCAATCCGGCTCGGGCCTGGCTCAGGCTGGGCTCCCATCGAGCTCAAGCCTAATGTTTTAAAAAAATTTCGCGCCTAAGCCCAGTTCGAAACCTGAAATATTTTTTCAGGCCGAGCTCGGGTACGGGTATGGCCCGGTCCAATTCTAGTCCTAGGTATATGCAAGGGGTTTCGCTCTGGAAGGGTTGAAATTTTGAATCGGAGGAGATTAAGAGGATCGCAAATGATGGGAGTGCTTTTGGAAAGTGGAGCAGAACAATGGGATCAATTCCAAATTTTTGCATTATATATGAAGATAAAAACACTAATATTGCCATAAGCATCAAATAAGAATCAGTAATTTGTTTTGTTACAACGGAAGGCATCAATAATTTGTATCGGATGAAATTTGCTAATTTTTGAATACTTAGTAAAGTCCATAAATAATATGAAAATCAATGACTAGTCAAATTATCTAGGAATATTTTGAAGCGCTATCTGAATTCCAGCTAATGGAAGATCACTAACTAATTCGATAATTTGTCAATAATTTGAAAATATCATTATTTATTTATAAAAGAAGGAAAAGCAACAATACTGCTTTATATTTGTCATGGAAATTGCTGGTATTAATGATGAAATATTAATATGCTTCGCCATAACTAAAATTTATTGGTTAACATACAATAGAAACTTAGCTATTAAAATTTTTTAATTATTATAATTGACTGCATTGCCAAATAAAAATAATTAGAAAGGTTACATCAAAGTTCATCACTTAATATACAACAGAAATTTATCTAATGATTTTTTTAAAAAATATATAGTTAAAAAAAAGGGGAAAATAGAAATTTGTCTAACGAAATCTTCAAAAAATAGTTAGAAAAAGAAGAAAAATTCATGCTCTGTACATTGCATGGGCCTACTATTAATGACATCGATTTTAATGGTTGAAGTTTCTGTTTGGCTATCATTAATATTCATTGTTTAATGTATGATATAAATTTGGTTATTAAAATCTTCATCTATTAGAATTTACTACATTGCTAAATCAACATCCAGAGAAGAAAAAAATGCACGCCTATACATCGTGCACCCGAATATTAGTTTTGGATTCCGGTTGTATCGTGAAAGAATGATGGATCTTCTTTCGTGTCATCAATCGATAGATCGCACCTCGCACCACTCTCAAAATAGATGCACAACTTTCAAAGCATCCCAAAATCTTCTCCCCCTTTCTTGCTTACATCGTTCTCAAAAAGGCTAATTATACCATCCAAAGATTGATTTGGGGGATAGAAGACGGATCTTTCTTTCGTGCAAAAGATACAACCCGGATCCATAAGTTTTTTATTTAAACCCAAACCTTTCAAAAGCACTTTCGAGGTACAGTGTATCTCACACTTACCCCGTACGTGCGTGAACATTGTTTTGTGCCCCACAGCACTTTTTCCCGTACAATAAATAGATCGATGGTTAAAAAATTTTTAACGTCCATTTTAGAGTTTATTCGGATAATTAGACTCAAAATCCTATAGAATTTGTTAAATTGATCGATACAACCAACTAATTTATGCTTGGCTAGATCTATTTTTATAAATATCCAGACAATTATCAGGGTACACCGGTCCAATTCCCACAGGGAGAAAAACAAACCAACCTTTAAGCTTTCATCCTTGTTTTAAAAAAAAATATATAAAAAAAAGGAAAAGAAAAAGAAAAAGAAAAAGAAAAAGATAGGAGCATATGGTGGCACGCTCTAAGCATGATTCTTCTAAAACTATGGGTGACAATCTTTAACAGTTTAATATATTGCGGATCGAGTTAGATTATTTATTTAACAAGATTGTTTGACGAGAAACTAGACTTTTGATACATCACACAAGCATCGATATCATTATCCTGAAATCTTGGACGTTTCCTGAGCGCATGTTGCCGGGGGAGGGTTATCAACGACGATGCCACGTCTTAGAAACTGACAGAATAACCCCAATTATGATGTAGTCCCCGAAGTCCACGTACGCGCATTCTCTCGAACCTTTCCCCTGCTTTGTTACATCACCTGGAATCAGGATCCTTTTCACGTCTACTTCGATGCTCGACTTTCCAACGCTCCCATTGGGAGAAATTGGAATTTAGTATTCAAAAAACGTAGACCGTTCCGGTCGACCGGTTCACGAGACCAAGCAAGCATCCAGAAACTAACCCCGGTAGGAAACTAAAATGTAAATTAAAGACATCCAATCATGGTCCATCCATCCAAAATGGTGTTGAGTTAACTAAAAGCAGGGACAGCATATCATACTCTCGAATCCATATCTAAACTATCATAGAAATATCTCATCGGAAGAAGATGGGCTTCACCCAAGCGAAAGAAGAGAAATGAAAACATTAGCAACAGGGGCAGCCCGCTTCAGAATTTTCTTGACTCTTTTGTTACTTTTTCGACCGATCACTCTCAATCCATTTTCTTTCTTGACTCTTTTATAACAGGGGTTTAAATCTATTACTCTCATCCAAATTTCTTTCTTTCTTTTTTTTTTGCTCTTCTTCGTACTGCATTTATCTCGAGATTTTAGGTCCTTAAAGATACCGAACCTACTTTCCTGGATCGACCATACTTATTTAATTGACCTGGTCGATCTAGCAATCAATCCATTTTTTTTTTTTTTGTTTCAAGAAACGGAAAAAAAAATATTGTTATACATGATATTGATTAAGATACGATCAACCCTATATACAGGATTTAGACATGATTCCTTTTTCGAGCAAATTACATATCGGGCTATGTATGCTTAGAGGCAATCGGTCAGGTCAGATCGAGTCATGAATGATCCCGATCCGATCCGATTATTTGATCGGGTTCTAATATTAGATCAAAATCCAATTCACTAGAAAATCGGATCGGATCGAGTTAGGTCCGCTATCAGAATTTTCAATCCAATGGATCATTCGGGTTGGATCGGATCCATAAATAACCCGATTCTAATCTAAAAAATTTGGATCGAAATATGATTCGGACAGAATATAGATAACTATATTTTAATTATTATGTAGCTAACCATTATTAACCATAAAATAAATAACAAACAATATTATTTTAAAAATAAACTAGGATATAAAAATAATTATAACTCTATCTCTATGTTAAAAAAAAGTTCCATATAAATTTTAAAGTATAACTCAAAGGTGCAAATAGAAATAATTCTAACAGTATTAGTATGTTCGAATCGGGTCGGGTTCAAATTCGGTAAGCCCGGATCCGAGCTGGAAAATGAAACGAATCTGATTTCAGGACCTAACCCGGATCCATGAATCCATAAAAATCAATACTTGTAGTGCTTTTGTTGGAAGACACAAAACAATACAAGTCGTTTTATGTTGCCAGCATCGTAGAACGGAAGCCATGATTCAACATTCTGCATCATTTTTGATAGTGTAACATGTTTCAAAATTCAGTTCGATGTTTATAAATATCTCAATCCATGATCAAATCTAACCTACTTATTTTACCCGCTTTTGAAGAAAGCATTGCCAACGTCGGTCAGCTGGAATGAAACAAGCCGAAAGCAATCATAAAACTTTGTCAAAACTATGAAAGGATTTTAAATTCAATATCAGCGGATGGTGGTATATATGTGCGTCCTGATATGAAGTTTTAAAGATCATTACCATGATTGTTTCTGAAAACTTTCCTTTCTACAACCACCTAACACCATTATAAGAAACATTTTTAAAGCATTCAATCAAACTTTATGGGGTTCGGATGTTGTTGGCTATTGTTACCAAGCGGTTATATAATTCATTCATGGTATACCCATTATAATATATCTATCACTTTATTTATTTATAATATATATATATATATATATATATATATATAATACTATCAAGGTATATATAACCTTTTGAGGTCCCACTTCACGTATGGTTCCTTTTATACATTAGTAGGGTTGGAACGTGACCTCCGAGAAATAATTAAATTTTATTTTCAAAAAAAAAAAAAAAAAAAATCTTTCCCATGAATTTCGTCCATATCTGCAGAGATCCAGATCCAAAAATGAAAAGAAAATTGGAGCCAGATATTTTTTACATTTGTGAAAAAAAAAGAAAAAAAGAAAAAAAGTTGAAGATCAAATCCGAAACCCAAAAACTTGGATGCTTCCTTTTGCGCACCATCTTCGGCTAGTTCCTCCCAGAAGGCTACAAGAACTCGGGTCTTCCTCAATTTTTAAATACCCAGTTACCAAAATATTGTAACATCACCGTTCCAGAACCGGTTCGGACGTTAAGTCGGCAGCGGGATGGGTGCCTTTCGCGCGAATGAATGATTAACCTCCTTTCGCGACGTAAGCCGTTGGATTGCTCTCGGATACGTACAAGGCTCGATCCAACGGTTGACGCCCCGCTGAAGAAGATCGATCATTGTTTCTTCCGGGGGCGAGATGCGCACGTCAAGTAACGCTCTTTACTTGATAACGACCCTTGGGTGGGACCCGCGTCTAGCTCCAATTAAAATAGGTCGCACGCACGCGGCTTCGGTTCATTGGGGGCTATGTAGTAGCCCCAGTGCCCCCCACCAAGCGCGTTGTTATCCCTTGATATAAATAAACAATACCGTGTGCTCCTCCCCTGCTTTCATAAAAAGAACAAGCCTAAAACCAGGTGCCCCTCATCTTCTCTCATTCCAATGGCTACGATCCAATCACCACTTCTCTCTCACTCCGCCCACCGTTCCTCCCCCTCTCCGCCATTTTAACACCCCATTCTCCCAGCAACCCCTTCCGGAATTGCATCGCCAAGATCTTCCATATATAACCATGCCAGAACATCGAGGGCTCTCCTTACTTCAAGTTTTAAGCATGGAGTAGAAACAGGGGAAGAGCAGCCCGAAAAAGAAGGAAACAAATAAAGGAAGATATGGGGAAAGTGGAAGAAGGGGGCGAGGTAAGGAACGTGGTGTTCGGCAAGTACGAGATGGGTCGGTTCCTAGGTCAGGGTACATTCGCCAAGGTGTACTACGGCCGGGACCTCCGTTCCGGCGAGAGCGTGGCCATCAAGGTGATCAACAAGGACCAGGTCCGGCGGGAGGCCTGCATGATGGACCAGATCCAGCGGGAGATCTCGGTGATGCGCCTGGTCCGCCACCCCCACGTCGTGGAGCTCAAGGAGGTCATGGCCACCAAAACCCGGATCTTTTTCGTCATGGAATATGTCCGCGGCGGCGAGCTCTTCGCCAAGGTCCTCCGCGGCCGCCTCCCGGAGGACCAGGCACGCCGCTACTTCCAGCAGCTCATCTCCGCTGTCGACTTCTGCCACAGCCGCGGCGTCTCCCACCGCGACCTCAAGCCCGAGAATCTTCTCCTCGACGAGGCCGGCAACCTCAAGGTCTCGGACTTCGGGCTCTCCGCGCTCCCGGAACAGCTTCGCCACGACGGCCTCCTCCACACCCAGTGCGGCACGCCGGCCTACGTCGCGCCGGAGGTCCTCCGGAAGCGCGGCTACGACGGCGCCCGGGCCGATCTCTGGTCGTGTGGCGTCATCCTCTTCGTCCTCCTCGCCGGCTTCCTCCCCTTCCAGGACGAGAACCTGATGCGGATGTACCGCAAGGTGTTCAAGGCCGAGTACCAGATCCCGCCCTGGTTCTCCGCCGACGCCCGCCGCCTCGTCTCCCGCCTCCTCGTCGCCGATCCGGAGAAGCGCATCTCCATCCCAGCCATCGTGAAGCTCCCCTGGTTCCAGAAGGGTTTCTCCCGCTCGATCCCGTCGCCCATCTCAATTCCGGCGGCTGCACCGCCGTCTTCGCAGGAGGAGGAGAAGGAGGTGGACTCACCGAGGTCCTACAACGCGTTCGAGCTGATATCGGCGATGTCGTCGGGGTTCGACCTGTCGAGCCTGTTCGAGAGCCGGCGGCGGGCGGGAACGGTGTTCACGTCGCGGTGGTCGGCGGGGGCTATCGTGGAGAGGCTGGAGCGAGCGGGGAGGGCGCTGGGGTTCAGGGTGGCGCGGGCCAAGGCGTGCAAGGTGCGGATGGAGGGGAAGGCAGAGGGGCGGAAGGGGCGGCTCGCCGTCACGGCGGAAGTGTTCGAGGTGGCGCCAGAGGTGGCGGTGGTGGAATTCTCCAAGTCCGCCGGCGACACCCTCGAGTACATCAAGTTCTGCGAGGAGGATGTCCGCCCCGGCCTCAAAGACATCGTTTGGACCTGGCAGGGGGACGACATAACCACCGAATCAGGCGGCGGTAACCATGACGGTACTGGCCGGTGATGCCATCGCGGACGCTTTAAATGCTTCATCTGTCCAAATATGTGACATACGAGAGTGGAGAACCAACATATGCAAAGAGTTTAGAAGGACAGCACGTTACAGCGTGAGGGTGTTCGTAGAGTTGGTCGTATGTTTGTCGAGCGTTCGATTAGCACCGGTCAATTGCATTTCCATTGTCATGTCTCTGTAGAAACTTGTCGTGTATAGCTGTTTGCTTGTAGAAAGAGAGAGAAAGAGAGAGAGAGAGAGGAGGCATGGAGATTAATTTTGGATAATCTAATTTATATTTATAGATGATTGATGATGATAATCTAAAATTAATTTTGATTTATTTTTTTTTTAATTTTAAGTTTTGGATTAAATACTTTTATTTTATTAATTTTTAAATCTATTTATTTTTATTAATATTATATAATTATTATAAAAAAGATAATATTATCTTTGAAATATAAGTTTATTTATTTTAATTTTTTTATTTTCAGGTTCTTACGTATTTTCTGTTCTAATAATGGTCAGAGATATTTTTCTGCCATATCTTTTTTTTATTACCTACTAATTTTTGTTTCGCGATCGAGATCTTTTATGGTATTGCAAGATAGCCGCATCATGATTTGGCCCGATCACTAATCACACAGGGAGTGGGTGATGAATGGATCGGTCATCTCGGTCAAGGAGGAGATTTGTGTTGGATGGCAAATTAGTGTTCATGGTTCAAAAATCAACAGCCCGTGGGTTGCAGTCCTGGTTCAACATAGAAACCTTCGAACGGTTTGTTGCCGGCCATCATACGATTCAAGTATTTTTTTAATCGACACACTCGTCTAAAATTAATAAAAAAACTTATTTAATGAAGAATTTTTATCAAACAATTAAAATATAAATAATAATATAAAAAAATTATAGATATTCATAAATTTGATCATATTATTATAAAAATTATCTCCTATCAAACATGATGATCCTTAATTTTTCTCACTAACCAGGATAAAAATTATTTTTATAATTATTTTCTTAAATAAATAATTATTAAAATTATTAAATTATTTCATAGCCTAGTATATCTCGATCAATCGGATCATGAATGGATTGGTTAATAAATGCGATAACGGTGTTGGTTTGATCGAGTTTTTTGCCTCTTTATTATTTTATATATTTATTGAATAACTAAGTGTCTTTCGAACAGTAGATGACGGTTTACTATTCTAAACCTGATTTGACTTATGGCTGAACTGCAGGTGCATGCACAAGCCCCCACTCGACCGACTAGAATATGCAACATGTCCCACCCGCATCCGCATCACTCGTAGATTCCCGACGTGCCAAGGATATTCCCAGATCTGCTTAAAAGAGGCGCGACCCATTATTTATCCCCCACACCAACCCTTTTCTTTTTTTAATTTTTTTTTTAATTTTTTTTTTTTAAAAAAAAAGGCGTAACCCATGGGCGGAAATCTATTGGCTGGCGGTACCCGGGAGCTGCTGCCAGCTTTTTAGGTTTTTATCCGGTAATCCCAGATTCCATGGATGCCAACTTGCTGCAAATACTCTAGTTTGCGTAAACGGATAGGGAAAGGGGTTTCACGCCATTTCCTTTGTGGGTCAAGCATCTCGGAGAGCAGATAAGATTTAAGAGGTAGGGAGGGATCAAAAAGCAAGGAATTGGAATGTACGCACTCGAACAAACAAGATTTAATTAAGAGGTCGGCAAGGTTCATACAGCAAGGAATTAAAATGCACACCCTTTATCCTCTTCATATACGTGCATGAGCTACCGTACGCAAGAGATTAGCTCCCCATCTGGCCATAGGTGAGAAAGAAGAGTATAGGGCAATTAACCTGGATTTCCTCATGGTAGACATGTCGGTAGGATAGGTTCAGACCCGAGCCGACTAGCAATCGGAACCAACCTGACAACCCTACTATCCAAGAACCTAACCCAGCCTCCGCTTTCAAGTTTCCAATATGGTGCTCGAGAGAAACAAAGATGTTGCATCGGTGTTTCAGCTCCAATTACTGGAATTCTCGCTCAACAATGCACTACCTCTAACCTCATCACCTGATCCACCAGCATCCATCCATCCGACCACCTCTCATTCCTCTCCTACCTCTACCATCCTAGATCTAGCTCATTCCCTCATTCTATTAACACATCTCCCATCACGAGATCCATCAATGATAAGGTCCAAGCGGACCATGCATCGGTTAATCTCCACTACCATTAACAAGACGAGTGACACGGTTGGCCACGAAAGGAAAGTTGCTAGAGGAGTTGGTCAGGAACTTGAGGAGGTGTACGAAACTTCTACATTGCACAATTTGCATCGTGAAGTACTCTATACAACTCGTTGGCAGCCATCAGAAATAGATGGCAATCAAGCAAGATGGATTGTGTGTCATGCATGACAAATCACCATCCATAGCCATCCATATTCCACCGAGCAATGTACAGTATTTTGTGTGACAAATCATGTACACTCCGAGTTCCATCCTTGTCAACCCTATAACTTAGAAGCCAGTGATAGGTCAAGATCAGACAGGGTTCACCTCATCTAGTTAGGTGATAATCTCAAGTCAGGTCATGTCTGGCCCAACGCATTGACATATCTATCTCGAAGTGCCTAACCCTGATATTATTGGTAGACAGCCTCTGCTTGATATCCTAATTTTTCTACCAATACTTCTGGCTTTAGCTCCCACAGGCACCTGGTCCCGATACAAACAAACTGCATCCACAGCCGCACAGCCCCTTAATCAAAAAAACACCAGACGAGGAAACACATAAAAAAAGTACGGACACAACGGATGCCACATTATGGGAGAAGTGCAGCACATGTGTCGGCAAAATTTAATTGGGCCAATGGGCCTGCCTGAGAAATATTGATACTCATGACGATAGTTTTAAAGCACGACATTAGTTTTACCGAAATAATAATAATAATAATAATAATAATAATAATAATAATAATAATAATCCAGACTATCTTCTCTCTCTCCCCCGCGCGCGCGTTTTGTAATGATTCGAACAAACGACAAGCGCCGCAGAGGGAGTTCCGACATGGTTCTAGACCCCTGGATCGATGACCAGCACTTCGTTGGGTTTTGTTACATAATTCATATTCTTATATCCTTCTAAAACTACGCTTCATGTCCACTCGAAATTTAGCACTTTTATCCTTTTTAGTTTTCAAAAAACCGCTGTTATACTGTACAGATTCAATACCAACCATGGTTCAACCATTTTCTGCCTTATATCCTGTTTAAAAAGATTTCTAATTTTGGTGAAAAAAATATTAAAATATTGAAATAATTTTATACCATGCTCCTTTCAGGAAAAAAGAATACCTACCCTGTTCTTAAAAAATAGAAAATAAGAATCAAGCATCCAAATCAAAAATCCATACCATTGATTATCATCTATAATACCAAAATTACTTAAAAGCTAAAAATCATATGTTTTGCTTAATCAAGTAAACAATAAAATAAATAACTTCTGCTATGCTAATGTGCTAAAATATTTAAGTTAAAAGAATCATCAGATCGACCATGTAATCTAGATATGTTAAAACATGAATAGATTAACGAGTATATATTAAAAATTTATAGATTTTAATACTTACATCATAGCAAAATACGATCTTATTATAATTTTAATCATACATTTTTTTGCATTCAGTTGATGAATAGGTTAAAAACAACCAAAATACTTAATTTTGACCTCTAAAAGTTTTAATGCCATAGTTCATGATTAGCAATGTAAATTTTTGGCTTTGATGCTTGATTATTGATTTTCAGCTTTGAGAGGAAAGACATTCATCTTTTTATATGTAATTAATTTATTAATATATTGACCATGTCACTTTCAATTGAGCCAACTAGCCAGGCAATATGAGTTTAATTGAAAGCACCACGGACCTCTTGCTACGAAGTAGAAGAAACTGTGTAGATGTGCGGTTGCAGATGCGGCCAGGCACACCATGCCACATCTAGAGAAGCTTTTACCATTATAATACACAAGACGGTTAGCATTTCTATTGTAACTTGGCACGTTGCACTTTTAGAAAAATCCATTTATTTTTCAAGGTCCAAGCATTGTTTTTACCCTTTTTTTTTTTTTTTTTTTTTAAAAGTACAAGGTATTGCTAGCAAAGGCCAAAATGGTGCTTGATTGCAACGCACGACCAGCTAGATACCCCATGACGTTATGCTTGAAAGTTGTCCACATTTTGTGCCACTCATCCAAGCAACGTGAGACATGTACGGTGCTGCCAACGCTATACCATTCTCTATTCATTCTTGTTTAAAAGTGAGTAATTTCCCCGGTAATTTAAAAAAACCTTCCTTATCCTTCAGCGCCTATAAAATAGACGATGTTTGCCATGTTAATAACATATGACACGGTGAGACTAATAAATGATTGATTACGTCTCATAATGAAACTTTCCGGAAGCCACGAGATGTTACCCAACCTTTCACTGGAAGCAAATTGTATATCAAGCCGAGGTGTTGACAAAACTAAAGCAGCTATTTTTTAAAAACTGGGTCAGGACCAAACCAATTGGTTACTGGTCGATCAGGTGGTTCAGCCCTAGGACAGACCACCACAGACAGTTCCACTCGATTCGGAGGCATTTAAGGTGGTTTGGACCTCTTATTCTACTCTTTCTATTATTTTTATTTTTTCTTTCTTTCTTTCATTAATTTTTCTTTTCTTTCTTCCCTTCATTTCTTTTTTTTCTAAAAAAAAATCTTCATTTTCCTTCCCCACCCCGCTTTCTTTCATTCCTATTCTTTTTCTTTTGAATCTAGTGTCAAGCAATATGCAAAATGACAATAATTACAAGAAAAACATACATGGGAAAAGATGTTCCATTTCCAATCAAGATGAAGAGTAGCTTCTCTAATTTTTTTTTTTTAAAAAAAACTCACCACTTATAGAACCCAAAAATAAATAAATAAAGGAGCATAAGGAGGAATTACCTACCATGAATTAACTAAAACCTAAAATATATAAAAATACTCTAATCCCACCATGTTTTTCTCTATTTTCTAAAAAACATAAATAGAAGGACGATATATTTTTCAAAGAAATAGATACATGGTATATTTTCCTAAGAAGAAACTAGATGTTTAGTTAAGATAAACACCAAAGTTGAACTAAAATATGCAAAAACCATAGCCTTAAGATTGTATAAATTAAATTATTTTAAAAAATCAACATGCCAATATTCCAAAAGGTATTGGCACTGTTGTTGCTAAAACCATATAATCCATGATCCAAATCATATAACTTGGATGAGAATGTTAGGTTCACATTTGGAACCGCAATCTTTTCATGTTTATAAGATGTCCCTTTCTTCCTTGTTTTTTCCTTTTTCACACTGATTTTTCTTTTTCCTTTTCTTCCATTATTTTATTTCTTTTCTTTCTTTTTTTTCTCTCTTTCAAAATGTCTATAAAGCTTAAAATAATACTCAATAAAAAAAAAAAAATGCTCCTCCAATATATTGATATGCATTTGTGGTCGTAGTGACACCAAGGTAAGGTATGGTACTTGTACCGAAACGGTCGACCATTCTTCCAACTCATAATAGTAACATGGCAAGCCCTTGGTTTACCCATGCAAGCCTCTCTTGCCACCGGTTGCAAATTCACGTTGGGGAGGATGTAGCATGGCCAACAAACAAGGAGCAGTTGTTACTGGTCAGTTGTGGGATGCTATCTATGTTCAAGGAAGCCATTGTCTCGGCAGTCCAACTTGAAAGCCATAGGGGAGACACACCAGCCACGTATGAATGAGAAATTCTCATTTCTTTTTGGAGGTTGTTTTACTTTATTAGATGATGTACTCAGCATTGTATTATATCGAATGGATAGCATTCTAGCTTTTGCATTGTTCAACCGAAGAAGCATGCTGGTTGTATCCATCAAATCAAGGATTGGCCACAGATCACGGTTGACCACTGTCAACCATGTCAACGATCTATGAACAATGTTGGACAAATTTCACTTACGAAAACATCCCTGAAGTTCAAGCTCCCTCCACCGCATCATACAGCTGGTGAGTTCTCACCTACCTGAGAACTTTCACACGGAAAACTAAAGATTTCTGCATTCTCTCTCCATAAACCTCGTATCACTGTTAGCGAAACCAAATCTTTGCAAACTCAACCAACCATGGAGAATGGACAGCATCGGAAATAACCATCGGCTGGAAGCCGCACAATACCATCGCACTAGCTCTATAGAAACATCAGTGTTAAATATGGTTTGTCCACAAATAGAACATGGACTCACTTTATCGTGGTTAGAGGCACATGTCTATGAGCTTATGAGGAAAATCTGTTTATGTTCCGTGTTTTAGCGGGGCAATGTTTAATACGACCATATAAATTCAACCTGGGACTGCTGCGATATTCCACACTGACATATTTCAGATTCTATAACACGTGCCTGAATCTGCATTAGACTTCTTATAGTTATTCAGCTAACGTGTTGTGTTCCATGTTTTTGTATCAATTATTTACTTATAATGCAATATATCCACACCCTTAACCACTTAAAATTGATGTATTTTATATTCAAAAAGTAAAAAACAGTTTTTATCCATTCCCTCATGGATTCGAGTCCTACAAAGTACATGAAGCCCTTTTGGATACATCGATATGCCAAGCAGCAGATGATTAACTTCATTTACACAAAAATAGGCTATTGAATGGAAAGAAGAGAAACTTCTAATGACAAAAATAAGGAGACTGATTCAGCACATCGTAGTATACGAATTAACATATCAGCCTAGGAACAACAATGTCATGAACAGCATAACTTCTACCAACCATAGATACAGCAGCCAAATGGAATTACATGAGAATATGTATCACTCAATCATATGATTAAAACACTAATTATTTCATAATCAATTACTGGTAAATGAAGAAAATAGAGAAAGGAGGCAGCCTAAATTTTTTGTCATATTTTTACAAGGTAGTGCCCCAAAACACCAGGCAATGTTTAGTATATAACCAGAGGAACAAAGTTTTTCACACGCTATAACTCTGTTCATTCACCATATTGCCGTGGTTTTGTTTTAAAAATTAAACCTATATTTCTGGTAATATTTTACAAGGTGATATCACAAAAACCAGCTGATGTTTAACATAACCGGAAGGGCAAAGCTTCTCACACTAATCCTACTCTGTTCATTTCTCATACTACAGAGGACAGTAAAAAATATGTAACAGCCTGCCAACCAAGCCCATTCCAGAAGCCTAAAGGAAAAATGATTACCCTAGGTAATATGCAGAGCTGATTGCAATTGACCGGGATTTACTAAAAGGACCACTTCAAACATTAGAACTTTTTCTCCTATTTATTTGACTCCCCACTCCTCCCCAAATGAGGATACGCTTTTGTAGTTATATTACAACCACATCATTTTCAGACATTCTTAATATATCATTTGAAGTTCCCAGAGCTACCCTACTATTCAAATACTTTTGCCAGCAGGATCGCAATCTCGATCAATTTTTCATATTCATTAGCATCCAAATATGTGAACATCACAATCATTTCCAGCTTAACAACATTATTTCCATCACTATGGATTATGATCCCCAACCGGATCTCAGTAGCCCAATAAGCACCAAAAGAACATGGTCGAAGAAGCAGATAAAAATCACCTGTAATTCATACCAATCAAACACAGTGAAGTCCCATGCTTAACCAAATTCTATGCAAAATCCAATTCCAAACGAATCAAATCATGAATCAGGACTCTGTCAACTCAAGAGCAAACTACATTAACAGTCTGACTGTTAACCATTTAGACTTTAACCGGTGGAGTCATGTCATTAAAATGTTTCTATCATCTAAATCAATTATAAAGTACAATATTAGTTACTTTTACACCTAAAAGGCCATGGAAATCTTATTACATTTACACCATAATAAAAAATAATAATAGCATTAACAACAAAATAACTCAACTCAACTAAGCCTTAATCCCAAACTAGTTGGGGTCAGCTATAAAAATCATTTTCTTCCATTATATTCTATTTAGGGCCATACTTTCTTAAAGATGTAACAATATCATGTCCTTGCTACTTCGTCCCATGTGAGTTTTGGTCTACTTCTACACCTGTTCCTTATACATGTATTAAATCACTCCTTTGAACCGGTACAACCCTTGACCTAAGTTGTACATGTCCAAACCATCTAGATCGTCTTTCTCTCAATTTGTCCTCAATTGATGCTATATCCATCTTTTTATAAATAAATTCATTTCTTATTTTATCTTTTCTTTTATTACTACATATCCATCTCAACATTCACATTTCGACCGTACTCGTCCTATGCATATGTTGTTTTCTATCTACCCAACATTTTGTACCATAAAGCATGGCTAGGCGGTTATTCTATAAAATTTTTCCATCAACTTGGCAGGTATCCTATGATCATATAGTATCCTAATTGCACTTCTCCATTCTATCTGCCTTGCTTTAACTCTATGGATAACATCCTCTTCAATCTGCGCTCAATTATAAATAACTAATCCAAAATACCAAAAATGATTGCCGGAGCTTTATGATCCTCAATTTCGGTCAACCTATATCTCTATTTCTAATTTTATTAAAATTGCATTGTACTTAACTGGAAATCCTTATATTTTAATATACTCTGCAATTCCAATTTACTATTAGCTATAACTTTAATTTCATCCACCAAGATTATATTATCTACAAATAGCATATCCCAAGAATATCATCCTACATATGACTAGTAAGCTCATCCATAACTAGCACAAGAAGGTAAGGATTGAGAATAAAACCTTGGTATAAATCAAGTATAATTGAAAATTATGAATAATTGATCCTAAATACCAAAACTGAAAACTCTTAGAAAATTTATGATCCTCAGTTTTCACTCAACCTTCATCCTTAATTTCCAATTTCACTAAAACTACATTCCATGTATCTTATCTTTGTCCTACTTAACCTAACACCCCTAGATTTTAATGCACTCCATCATAATTCCAACTTATGATAAGCTCCAACCATAATTTCATTCATCAAGATTATATCATTTGCAAATCACATATGTCAAGAAATATATCCTAAAATTTGCCTAGCAAGCTCATCCATAACTAGCCCAAAAAAAATAAGAACTTTGAATAGATTCTTGGTGTAGTAAATCTATTGAGATTGAAAACTCATTAATATTACCATGAGAAATTTTCACACTAGTAACCATTCCATTATACATATCCTAAATTAAATTAATATAACTAATAGGGACTCTTTTTCTAACACCTATCATAAGACTTCTTTAGAGACTCTATCATATACTTCCTTTAAATCAATATAAATCATATAAAAATCTTATCTCTTTTCTCTATATTTCTTCACTATCCTCTGAAGGAGAAAAATAACTTTCATAGTTGATCTTTCTGACATAAAACTAAATTTGGTCGGGTTGGGTATACCTAATTTCTTCTTACTTTGGAAAAAAATGCAAGAACTTAAAAGTCATCGAGTTCAAACAGACAAACGAATTCAAAGAAAAATTTAAAAACTAGGAGAATGAATAATAGTAGTTGTACCGATAAATCAAGTCGCCGCTCCCACGAGATCTACCTCACTCGCAGATCCTAGCACCGTGCCACTGCTAAGGAGATCCCTGGTGACTAAATCCCTCTTCCCCTCCCCCTACTCATACCTGCTTAGCATCCGTGCTGAATAGCTCACATCCGCCATTAATGGATATTTAAACTTCTTTAGGGTTAAGGATTTTTTATCGAACTGAAAAACAGTGTAAAGCACAGAAGGAGTCAGACATAGGAAGGAGTTGGAAGCAACCTATAGAGAAGATGGAGTCCGGAGCTGTGTGCATGCTTCCAAGCTTTGAATGAAAGGATGGCGTCGATATGAAAATGGAAGGATAGCATCGATTTGATCGGGGATGGCTGGACGGGAAGATGGGGTCGTGCCATCATGGGATGGGAGTTGGAGACGTGAAGCAAGCCGTCGAGCCACTGGGTGGGTGCGAGTCAGAGATGCGGAGCCGGCCACCGATGGTCGGGCCATTGGATGGGTTGCAGGGTTGGGGAAAGAAAAGAGACGAAGAAGCGCACGTCTCTCTCAAAGCTTCCGAAGAACGGGGGAAGGGTCCGAAGGAAATAACTTATAAAACCGGGTCGGGTCAGGGCGGGGCATATCATTACTCGCGCCCGACCCGAACCCGCCTCGGATTTTATAAGTAAAATCCATATCCGTCTCTAAAATAAATGGATCAGGTTAATGGATCGAGTAAAACCTGCTCCATTCGGGTTGGATCGGGTCGAGCATCTTCCGAGTCGATAAAAATTGCCATCCCTATATTTCAGCTTGGAAACTATATTAACAAAGTAAATGACACTTGCGTTTGGTAGGTAGTAATGACCCACCAGATAACCATGTTTGGTATTTTTTTAAACTGGTGATCTATGTTATAGTAGTAATCTGGATTACCTTTCATGTGGCAATCCAGATTACCTTAAGGAGAGTTAGCTATCCAGATTACTGGAGATGTGATAATCTGGTATTTTTTATTTTTACAAAATTGCCCTCGTTCTTTTGATGCTTCGATGAGAACGAAACCAGGGGGAAAGCATTTTCCCTCTCCATCTTCATCATCTTCCCAAATACTCGCCGTCCCACCACCTCACCGTCGGCCCTCCTCTTCCTCCCGGGCATTGACAGCATTGATAGGGTTGAGGTCCGGGACCTCGAACCAGCACATCTCGAGAACTGGACTGAGTTCATCCGGACGTGCTGTGACACCACGCGGTACCCGCGGCTCTGCTTTAGCTCCGTGGCCGGCTACGCGAGCAAGGTCCAGGGGAGCCCGATGCACGTGGCCCAGCTAGCCACCAACCTGACAGTCGACCGCATCGACGGCGTCGCCCACCAGGTGGAGCTACTCCGGTGATGGGCGAGTCAGCATCCATGTCAGCGGGGATGCTGCCGACATAGATTTGCATAAGGCAGCACTGATGGCAGGTTGGACGGCGACCGGTGTATCGGCTGGGTAATTGTGGTCCGACCATGGAGAAAGGATGGAGGTGACGAAAGCGTTTCCCTTTCTCCGGTGGCCTTATCTTGGATCACGACAGCCTCCTCGATGTCACCGTTGGAGGTATTGACGGAGTGGAGGTGCTCTCCCATTCTAGTTGAGAACGAAGAGCATCCACTGGGTCCGGCATGGTGTCAACTACGATGTCCTGGATAAATGCCTCTAGGATCTCACGGGTCCTCCGTGGTCAGCCCAGGCGGCAGCATTGCCCCCTATGCAATCGGACGTTTCTTGGAGGTGAAGCGCAGCCGCATCGATCCTGTTGTCATTGGAGTGTTGGACTTCCGCTTATTGCAGGGCGGATCCATGGTTGGAGAACGGAACGGAGAAATCCATAGTATATAAACTATTTGTTTTCCGTGTTGCGTGCTCGAGATATCAAAAACCAAATTGGGGGTTTGGGGTTGCATCACAATGATTGATCTTTTGAGAGCCATGCAGACGGAGAGAGGAAAGATGCTAGGATGCTTCGAGAGCCGTGTCCATGTTTTGAGAATAATGTCAAGTGCGATCCTACGATTCATGTGGCGAAAGAAAATTGTTCATTCTTTTGCACGGAAGAATAGTCCAGTAAAGTGAAGGCATTGGGAAATAAAAGGATAATGTAATTTATGCAGTTCAAAAGAAAAAAAAACAAATATTTCATTTATCTTGATCTTTTTATTTTTTATTTTTGGATATAAAGTCTCTTCTCTATACCGAGTAATTTTTGTTGGCACCGTCTTACCCTTTTTTTTATTAATGGATTTTGTATCAAATAAAAACATGAGGACCAATTATTCTGTTTAATCAAAGCATAGTATCATTTGGCTTTTATTCTGATTATTTTAATGCGGTGTTCTGGGGCCCTGCATGTCAAGGCCGAGGTCTGTTGCCGGGTTCGCCGGGTCAAGCACTTCATCGTTCCCAGTGCGATGTCGCCGATGCCGTGGAAGCTAGAGAAGGCGCTTGGGAAGACCGGGCCGCTTGCCGCATGCTCCAGGAGGTATTTGTACGTGCGGACATAGCACGAGCAGAGGACGACATCCCCAGTGGCCAAGGTGGAGGGGAGGATGGAGTGGAGCATGCCGTCACCGTAGAAGAGATGGTTGGGCCCGCGAGGGAGATGCTGGGGTTGGGCCCGTCGCGGATGTAGGCTCCGCCGACGAGGCAGTAGGGGATGCGGCCGCGTACTATGGGGCAGGGTGTCGAGGGGAGCTCACCGACAGGGGCCCAGTTCTCGAAGAGGACATGATGGGGAAAACAATTCATGATTTTTTCCTTGTCAAACATGTAATAATACATAAATTTTAATAAATTTAACTTAGGGATATTTTGAGAATTTGATGTTATATTACTGGTAATTTGTTTATCATTCCAAACACAGTAATCAATCTTACCGATAGATTACTTGTGTATACCAAATACAGTAATCAGCATTACTAGCAATCTATTCGGTGATAATCAATCTTATAAACAATCCAGATTACCATTCAGAATTCCCTGGCAATCCACCAAACGCAAAGTTTGCAACAAAAAAAGTCAGCTCGGTAATTTCAAAGGCAAGATTCATTAACAAAGAATGGAGAGAAGATATGTAGGATAAGGTGAAGGAAGAGGGAAAAGGGATTACGGAGGAGAAAGGTATAGAATAGAAGACTAAGGGGGAATAAATGAGTAAAATTAGATGCATAGGAGTTGGTAAAATCTTGAATTTTAGAGACATATAAATCATCAACTCACATAACCATTCCATTTCTTCCACCATGGGTTACGAAAAAACACATACAAGGAGAAAAACAAATGAAAATAATGATTGTAAGGTAGTTCTTCATATGAACTTTAATTATCATGCCTTTATGATTATTAAACTCATAATGCTCTTGAACTTCATAGTAATTAAGAAAAATAAAAAATATCAATACGTTACATGTGGATGGACGAAAACAAACTTCATCTCTTTGACATAATGATGTAATTTAGCATTTGTAGTGATGTCACAAAGGGGATAAATGGTCTCCAAAAAAAAAAATTGTAAACAATATATATGTGTGTGTGTACTATAATTATTTGCATGAAAGGAAAAGTCAAAGTGGAAAAAGGATGGAACACGCTATACCGATATATCAAATCATTCCACCATGAAGGAAATAATAGGTGTCAGAATACAGTCCATAACTAAAGTAACTAAACAATCCATAACTAAAGCAACTAAACAATAACAAAAAACAACATTAGGCACAAACTTGAATAAAAGGTCATAGTTCATTTAGTGGTAGGTTCTTTGTGCTCATTAGGCACTGGTGACCATGATAGTTAACCAAAAAGATTCAAAACTTCTTGAGCAAAGAAAATTCTGTACAAGTGTTGTGCCAAAAACAATAGTTGCCCATTCCTATAAGGCAAATCTAGGTATTTAGTTTGCAAGCACATCATCAAAAAACTTCAGCAACTATCTTATATCTGAATTCTGGAATAACAAAGACCCGATAGGCATAACTTATTTTTCTTGGATAAAGAATTCTTTGATCAAGCACAACAAAAGTATTAGCCAGTGTAAAGGTGATCAACAATATGTTGGAAAATAGTGAAAACAACATATCATGCTTTGTAATATCTCTTAAGTTTGATATTGTGTACGACACAAAACTTCATGAATAGCAAGCTCACCTGGCCTGGAATCTTTCATCATACCTCTCATCTGGACACCTCATAACCAGTGATCTAGTCAATGCCCACGCTTGCTAACCATGCTCGAGTTCTGACTGGTTGCATTGCAAGAGACCACGGCACATGAATACTAGAATCTACTTGACACAGGAGAGACCAAATTATCCTCCTATAAGTCGTAATAAACGTCGCAAATCGATTAAATTCAATTAAGCCAATATGGGAGTTCAAGAATAAGCATCCCGATAAATTATTTACCAAATCCTAATTCAAACCACAAAAACCTACTCTCTAAACAGGCTAACAGCGATGATTATCTCGACGGCATAGAACAAAAGATTACCTTCTCAAAAGAGAAACCCTAATCGTGCACCTCAGGTATACCTCTCTAGCTTTCCTCTTGGTTTCCTCCTCCATCATCACGTCTTATTGAGGCCATCAGCGTCATTTAGAAGATCAAAACCGAGAGAAGAACGAATGTGTCTCGGCCTCTCGTCTTTGCCGCACCAGAAACGCTCCGTCAGTGGACCATCCAGCCGCCACGGGCAACAGTGGAACCCCTACCCACCGGCGGAGGAGGACCTCCCCCTAAACCCTAATTCTCCGCCAAGAAGACCGATTCCGCACCACCACAGCCAGGACCCGGCGATCGGACCGCCGGGAACGACGGGATCGGACGACGGCGACGAGGACTGCAGGCTCATCGACGACGGCGCGAGAGACGACGAGGGGTTGAGCGCGGAGGAGAGGAACAGCCCGTGGATTGGCATCCGGGAGTGATTTTTTCGTTTTTCTCGGGAAAGTCGGGAAGGGAAGTTCTTGAGAAGGTACCGAGAAGAGCTTCACCAGGGGGGATTGCACTTTTGTCGGCGGGTGAGGGGCGTGGATCGCACGCCCAATTTTAACCATCGACCGGGAGTTACACGTAAAACCTTGTTCTACTTGGAAAAAACACTGCAACCTTTAACCAGATCCATCATAAAAAATTATAGATTTAATCTAGTCATACATCATATCTTAAACTCATGAAAGATAAAAGAAAAACTAAATCTTTACCGACCAGACTACCGTCTTAGCAATTATATTAACATGATTTATATCAAGAATTCAGATCCCGGCGGGATATATCATGGGATACCGGGACGGGATATTATCCTATATGTCGGGACAGGACATCCTGCTAGCATCCCAGTATCCCAATTACAATATCTTGGAACATTCTCTGTCTTGAATGTCGGTACGAGACGGGACACCGACACGTCCCGTTCCAGAAAAAAAATGGAACAGTCCTGTTGTTCCATAAAATTTAAAACCTTGATTTATATGTTACATAAATGTACTAAGAAAAAATATGATGGAACATGACAAAAATAAATAATAAATAATCCCGCATCCGATGCTCCAAAAGAATGCTTAAATAAATAATTGTATGAATAGAGAAACTTGAAATGAATAGCTGAGCAAATCCTTGAATCTACTGTGGATGAAGTAGGTTGTATTGCAGAGATTGACCATTATCAACAGTATTTTGTAGGTAGCAAAGCATGGCATATGGATACAATAGATGAGATGTTATAGCTGTTGAATAAACTAAGGAGCATAATGCTTAGTGTATTGAGCTAGTAAAGTCAAGCATGGTACATCATCTGGAAAGCATAGTGCATGGTAATGAAACCCACTTGAAGGCTGAATAAGTAAACTACAGATGAGGAACATACTGGAATTAAGAAAAAGATGGAAATATAACCAAAATCTACTAGCAAACACAATCATTTGTAGTACATTCAGATCTAACTTCCTTCGAAACTGATTCATAGTGTCTTGTTTTCCAAATAATTTCTGGATAAGATTCTTCAACTGTCTTCTGATTAAATGAAGATTAGGAACTCCTATTTCTTAAACACTACAAACAATCTACCATGTTCAACTACCAAGGGCCATCAAGGGGAATGGTGCATGATAAAAATAGTTTTATCCCATAAGAAGCAATGAACAAGTTGTGTTTTAACATCATTTGTAACATAGTTGCAATAAAAACAAAATGAGAATCTACCATGTTCAACTACCAAGGGCCATCAAGGGGAATATAATTGTGAAGACTTACCTGCTGACAGAAAGAGTAAGTTAGATATACATATTTCCTCCATCTAATTTTTTAAACCTCCTTACTCATATTTTCCACTCCTCCCAATTCTTTTAACCTTTTCCTCACTTATCTTTCTTTTCTTCTCTCATTTCCTTTTTCCTCATCCTCCTTTGACTTTCTTTTCTCTGGTTTTGCTCCTCCTTTAGATCCAGGAGCAGTCAACTTAATAATCAATCTGAGCCAATAAGGAACATATCCATAGTTGTATATGAGAGAAGGCTCAACCTCCACAGGAACGGTTCAATGTATTTGGTAATAAATATCAACTCTTCATGTGTACTCCAAATATTCAGCAAAAGAATATGTGTTCTTCATCGGATCCTTTGACTGCCGGTTAAAGAAGAATAATTAAATCCCACCCGAAATTATAATCTTCTAAGATAATAGTGCATAATAAAAATATCTTGAGCCCAGAAAAAGCAATGAATATGTTATAATTGAACATCAACTCTGACATAGCTTCAATTGAAATGTAATAATAATCTACCATGTTCAACCACCAAAAGCCTTCAAGGGGAAGTGTGCTTGTGAAATATCACCTGCAGACAGAAATAATAAGTTAGATAAAAACATTTCCTCAATCTAATTTTTTAACCTCCTTATTCTTATTTTTTTCACTCCTCTAATAACTTATTAACTTTACCTCAATTATCTTTCTTAAATTTCTTTATCTTTTTCATTTATTGGCACCATTCTTTTCTCTTTATCCTCCTTTAACTTTCTTTTTTGTGGTTCTGGCCTTTCTTTTGGTCTAAGAACAGTTAATTTGATAGTCAGGCTGAGCCAGTAAGCAGCATATCCATGGTTATACATAACAAAGCTCAATCCTATCAGCCTGTCTTCATAGAAATGTAGCAGTTTACAATGATTGCCACCAGAAAAACAGCACTAAAATCGGTAGCATAATATTGCCATAACTAGCAAAATAGAGATAATCCAGAAGCAGACCTCAAAATAGAGGTAGTTCACCATATTCCCATGAAGAAGTAAGCCAAGTTGAAATCCCCGGTAGAAATTGATATAAATCATATAAGTATCAACCAAACCAAAAAAAACTGTCAAGAACTATCATTGCCTGTTTTGAAAATACCATTGATCAGCCTGCAAATGAATTCGAAGTTTAAAAGGAATATGATCTTCATCTATCCAGCTACAATCACCATTTTAGGTACATTTGGCAACATAATCAGCAACTTTATTCACTTCCCGGTAAATATGTTTAACATAAAACTTGAGACATAGATTAGACCATGATTCAATATCAGGCGATAAAGGATTCAGTTATTTCATTTGATCAGGGAGGGCAGATATAATAGCTATTGCTTAAGAAGAATTACCCTCAAGATATCCTTCAGTAAACTGCATGGTCTTAATAGCAATAAAAAGGGTCATTCAAGCAGCAACGATCTCGGCATAGTTGATCGAGTATAATGAAATTACTTTACCAGCTGCAAGAATGAGATCCCCATAACTGTTTCTAATAACATACCCAATAGAAACTTTATTGATAAAACAATATCTGCATCAAAGTTGATTTCGATACTCCCATCGGGAGGTGGTGACCAGCTCATATTTTTGCAATTAATTCTGCCCCAAACGAGTAGAGAACGGGCACCACAATACCTATACGGGAGGAGGCTTGGTAAGCTCTTATTAATTACCATCAACTCAAGTGAAAAAAAATCCTTGAACTTTCCTCATCAACTGTGCAGGAGTCAGCTCAACCTGTTGGAATAGCCTATCATTTCTACCGGTCCATATAATCCATGATATGATTGCCATAAAAGATTTGTTCAGAGGCACTACCTAATTAAGAAATAACTTGCCTTTAATGTCCATCAAAGAATTAGGCACATGAATGCCTTTGTTCAATTTAGAAAGCTCATTCCAATAAGCATTAGCATAGGGACAGGAAATTAAAATAGCATTAGCATCCTCCAACACCTGGGTGCAAATATCACAACTGGCATTCACATTATTAATAACACCCCTTTCATACAAATAACTTTTACAAAGTAGCCTACCCTATACTATTTTCCACCAAAAAAATTGGACTCTAGGAGGCACCTTTAGCTTCCATACCCATTTAATATTCATTTGATTAATAGGGCCATCATTATTAACTAGGAAGTAAATATCTTTAAGCTTAATAGTTTTGGTACAAATCAAACCCCAGTCTAGCTGGTCGGACCAATTTAATTTAGGAATTGGAAAAGTGGTTATATAATTGATCAACTCAGTAGACAAAATACATTGTTCATCAAAGGGACATTCCATTCGCTGTTTTGAGTGATGATATCACTAACCATCATTGTATTAATATCCACTTGAATGTTGATGAAAGTGGGCCATTTTGAAAATGCATGAGAGAAACCCAAGGATCCTTGAACATATTGATGGAACATCTATTTCTAATCATCCATTGAAACTGATACCGGATTATAGGAGTTGCTGAAGTGATTTTTCTCTAAATATTAGAGGAATTTCTAGGTTTGACATAACCAATCCAAGTACCAGGAAAGCGATATTTAGCAGTAACAACCTTAGCCCGAAGAGAGGTTAGATTCATAACAATATTTGTAGCCAATTTACAAAGAAAATTTTGCCTTCTTTGATGAAGAGGAATAATGCCCAACCCTCCCACACCCTGTCAGGAACAAACATTGTCCTACACTACTAAATGAAAACCCCGCTAATTAGAATTGTGATCCCAAAGAAAGGCCCTATACTTATTTTCGGTCCTAGTAGTAACATTAATTAGGATATGAATACAAGAGAATGCATATAAAAAAATAGAAAACAAAACATATCTTAACAAAGTTGTTCTACCAGCCATGGACAAAGCCTTCCATTTCTAGTTTTGTAGTCTAGAGATCAGTTTAGCTTTAAAAAAAGTAAAATCAGAGACCTTAAGAGCCTTCGCAGCAATAAGTACTCCAAGATATTTCCAAGGGCTTGATATTTAATTCATTTGGATAATATGAATGATTGGACTCTTAATATCATTAGAAGCCTTAGGACTAATCTGGAGCTAAGATTTTGAAACATTGATAGCTTGACCAAAAATTTCACAATAAGTATCCAAAATAGCTTTTAAGCAAGCAACATCTCTTACATTAGCTTTAGTTACTAAAAAACAATCATCACAAAAAATAGATGAGATACAATTGGAGCACCTCTTGGGGGTTTATAACCCCTCAAAAAATGATGCTGAACAACAAAATGAAGAAGTTTCGAAAGAACCTTAACACAAAGGATGAACAAATTGGGGGACAATGGGCATGCATGTCGAAGGCGTCTAGATGCAACAATCCACTGGCTTAGTGAACCGTTAATCAAAAGTGCCAAAGTGAAGTTCTGAATATAAGCTCTAATCCAAGCCACAAACCTAGGATGAAACCTGAACTGAGCTAGGGTGCTAAAAAGGAAAGCCTAATGATCATAATCATAGGCTTTCTTCGTATCAATTTTCAATACAGCTAATCCCCTGGTAGGAGAGGCTCTTTCTAAAGAATGCATCAACTCCTGAGCTAATAAAATATTTTCAACAATACCCCTACCTTAAACAAAAGCCCCTTGTTCATTGAAAATCAAAGTAGGAAGAAAAGGTTGAAGCTGTTTTACCAAAATTTTGGCCACCGGTTTGTAGATAGAATTATATAAACTAATAGGCCGAAAATCATTAGGATGCGAAGAATTTTCTTTTTTAGGAATTAAAGTGATATAAGTGCGATTACAAGAGTTCAATAGCATGCCTAAAGAAAAGAAATGCTGTACCGCATGCACTACCTCACTCTTGATATAATATCAGAATGTTTGAAAGAAGAAAGGAAAACCATCCGGTCCTAGTGCCTTATTAGGTTTCATATTAGTCAACACCATTTCAATTTTCTTCTCTGTCACAGGTCTGATTAATCGATTATTCATTTCAGAAGTCACAAATCTCTAACTAAGAGAATTATCCCAATCTGGAACACCCTACTAACATGACCATCTTTTTTGGAAATGCTATAAGAGGATACATTCTATATCATTCGGATGTTCTCCTACAGCACCATGGTCATCCTTAATCATTAGAATTCTACTTCTCCGTCTTCTAAGGATAGTGGACCTATGGAAATACTTGGTATTTGCATCCCCATCTCTTAACCAAATAGTTCTAGACTTTTGTCTCCATAACACCTCCTACTTATGAAAATTTAAATTATAATTACTAAGAAAAACCCTTAGCTGTTGACTTTGAGATTCAGTTAATCCTCCTGTTTGAGCTTCCAACATTTGAAGGTCATTAATTCGCTTATACATTTCTTGCCCTCTAGAAAAAAGGTTTCCTATTGTATACTTCCACTTCATAATGGCTTGGTGAGTATTATGAAGCAAGATAGTTTCACCCACATCTTTTCAAATCTAAAGGATGATTTTTTACAGGATGAATAACCTATAGAATTTAAAAACAATGGATAATGATCATATGCAAACCGAGAAAGGTGCAAAATAGCAGCCTCAGGGTAGATATTTAACCATGACTCATATGCAAAAATATAATCAATCCTCTCCCAAACCCGAGCTTGACCAGATTTATTATTACACCGGCTATACTTTGGCCCATTAAAACCTAAATCAAGAAACCTAGATCTCTGAACGAAACTTCTAAACTCCCTGATATCTCTATTAACCTTGAATGGTTTACCACCTTACTCGTCGGCCTTATTCAAAATACAATTAAAATCACCTAGGATAATAAGAAGCAACCCAAGCTGTAAGACAATCTCCACTTGACTCCAAAATCTCATTCGCTCAACCCCATTTGTATTAGCATAAATAAACCCTACCATCCAGGATATAATATGATGACCGGTGACTATCCCAAAGATTACCTGATTATCAGAATGGGTAAAAGTGATATTATCTAAATATTTTTTCCAAATCACAATGATTCCCCTAGTTAGACCTTGCGAGGGGATTATGTAAACATTCCAATGCTGGCCCAATACTTTGCTAACCCTTTGAAGACCTGCTTCCACAACATGAGTTTCTAAAAAATAGCAAATGTCATGATCATATTGTCTAATTAGAGATTTACTATAATTTGCAAAGGATGGTTTAACCGCACCTCTATAATTCCAAGCCATCATTTTTATTCAGACAACTGGTTAGATACAGCTGAACACCCTTGATGAGCTACATCCCGACCCATCTCCTGATTAGACATACAAACACTCATTTTTATAATAAGACATTTATTTTCACTCTCAATAGGACTTTGACTCTAATTTAGAGCCCCCATAGTACCAAGCTTGTCTTGTAATTTAGATATAATGACAAGATGAGGTAAATTATCAATACTTTTCTTAGATTCAGGCATCATATCTAAATTTGATTCCAAAGACGGACGCATAGAGGATGAAGCAAGCACATTTGCGTATCTAATATTCCTATTATTTGTTCCCACCAGCCTCCGAACTTCCTTTCAAAATATTTTGCTCCTGGAAATAATAGTAGTAGACATCTGTTCCTACTGCTTCTGACTATCCAATCTGGCATTTTCTAGAATAATGACTTTCATCTGAGGAAGATATTTAAAACTAGTATCTTTATCGAGCTCTAGGCTATCATTCTTTGGAGGAGAATGCTTTCGCTTTTCCTTTGATCCACTAGTCTCTGTGACCGTTACCAATGCTAACTCCATAGAATGAGCCTCAATAACATCCTCAAACATTTTTGTCATCAACAAATAGAATTGAGAATCTGAACCTCTTTGAGAAGTGGACTCATCTTGAGATCTGGTAGTAGGGGGTGAAGCCTTGCATATTGGCCTCTTAGGTTGCTCCAATTGATCAGAAGCCAATCCACCAGTAGAGATAGGAGTAGTGCTTTCAGTATTTTGGTTCATCACTAGGGAGACTAGTGCCCGTGTAGCACGGATCCAGGACCCACACACTAGTTTAGCTCCTTGATCCAAATTACATCCGCAAGCTTCTATAGATCTCTCCATCCGACCATAGTTATAACTGATATCAAGCAACTTTTCATAGAGAAATGACTGCCATATCATATGCTCTTCACTCTAACCTTAGTCCTTGGGTAGATTGGCTTCTCCACATCAATAAGAATACAAACTCGGGCAAACCCCTTTCTGCTAGTTGCCTTAGAGACTATTTTGAAAATTTTCTTCTTATCCTAGAGTTCCATAGGCAAATCTGGAAGCCGAGCCCAAACCCTAGCCTATCAAAGCTTATCCCTACTATGATTAAAATTAGGCCTCTAACTCTTAAGGGCCATCAACTAGCCAGCAAGCATCCATGGCCCGTTAGCCAAGATTCTTGCCTAAACTTCTTCTGAAAGAAGATCGAAAAGCAATACCCCATTCGACAAGGAGGACACATGAAAATTATCCTCCACCTTCTATCTTAATCTAAGCTAATTTTGTATAAAATCTACAGGAAAATATTTACCTAAGAACTTACCAAGCAGCATAGCCTTCCATTGATGACAAGATAGGTCAATATCTTTGATGTGGTGGGATTGCTGACGTGGAGGAACCGGCAGGCACCACGTCAAAAAAGGACACCGTGTCGGACGTCGCGTCAACTCTCTAGCCTAGATTCCACTACCGAGCTGAGCTGAGCTCCCTCAATACGGTGAGCTGAACTCTGTCCTCCACCAGGTCGGGCCCGTGAGCTCGAGATGCCTAGGTCGGAGCTGCATCCTGCCCTCCAAAGTGAGATCCTCGAAGGTTAGTGCCCTGAAGTCGAGGTCGAGCTCAGTGCTCACCTGCCAATGTAGAGCCTCTCCGAGTGCGCGTCCTCTGGACCGAGTCTGCCTTCTACCCTCCGGAACGAGACCCTTAGAGGCTAGTGCCCTGTGATCAAGGTCGAGCTCAGCGCTCACCCGTCAATGTGGAGCCTCTCCGAGCGCGCGCCCTCTAGACCAGGTTCGTCTTCTGCCCTCCAGAGCGAGACCCTCGGAGGTTAGTGCCCTGTGGTCGAGGTCAAGCTCAGCGCTCACCCGCCAATGTGGAGCCTCTCCGAGCGCGCGCCCTCTGGATCGGGTCCGCCTTCTGCCCTCCAGAGCAAGACCCTCGGAGGTTAGATCCCTGTGGTCGATGTCGAGCTCAGCGCCCACCTGCCTATATGGAGCCTCTCTGAGCGCACGCCCTCTGGATCGGGTCCGCCTTCTGCCCTCCGGAGCGAGACCCTCGGAGGCTAGTGCCCTGTGGTCGAGGTCGAGCTCAGCGCTCACCAGCCAATGTGGAGCCTCTCCGAGCATGTGCCCTCTAGACCGGGTCCGTCTTCTGCCCTCCAGAGCGAGACCCTCGGAGGTTAGTACCCTGTGGTCGAGGTTGAGCTCAGCGCTCACCCGCCAATGTGGAGCCTCTCCGAGCATGCGCCCTCTGGATCGGATTTGCCTTCTGCCTTCCAGAGCGAGACCGTCGGAGGCTTGTGCCTTGTGGTCGAGGTCGAGTTCAGCCCTCACCCGCCAAACAAGGAGCCTCTCCGAGCGCGCGCCCTCCGGACCGGGCCCGCACTCTATCCTCCTCCACTAAGACGCCCCCGCAAGCTCGGAGCACCTAGGTCAGAGTGAGCCCTGCTATTCCAGCTCAACCCCAGCTCGGACGAGGTCCTCACCAGCCCAGAACGTCGACGGGCTGCCCGAGGACTGCACTGTAGCGCCTTCCAGGCCGTACCGACTGCCTGCAACCGTCAGTTACACTAGAAGGGAAAGAAGCACGCTGATCGAGATGCCATATTCCTCACTAATGGTGCAGACACCAGAGGCACCAGAATAAGGCAGAGGCTTCTCAACCCTCTGTAGATCACTTAAATGATATTCGAGTCCACTGTAATAAAGCTTAGTCCAGCTGAGTTGTTTTATGCGAGTCCTGTATCAGTCAGCTCATGTTAAGCTAGTTCAGTCAAGTGTTAGTCAGCTCATGTCGAGCTAATTTTATTTTTTTGAGTCCTGTCCAAGCATATTGAAGACTCAAGACCACATCATACAAGTGAAGACCAAGTCCAACCTGATTGAAGACATGGAAGTTGAGCCCAAGTCCAACCCAGCTTGAAGATTTGGAGACCCCAGGAGGAAAATTCAGAAAATCCTGATTCCTTGCATATGCCCTCCAGATGCCCAGATTCCCTTCCAGATGCCAGAATATATTCATAGACCAGGGCATCCATGATTCCAGAGGTCCACCTGCATCCTAGCCTAAAGAAATCAAGCTTAGGTGCCAAGCCCAAGCCCCTAAGAAGCAAGATACCAAAAAATATTCCTGCTACCTGGCTACCAGGCCATCCCAGCTTCCAGAGGCCCAAGCCCATGCGCCCAAGCCCCTTTGGGCCGGCCTCTTGCTGCTCTTAGAAGTCCAACATGCCCCCTAGGCATCCTTAGAGTGTTGACCAAGTCAAGAGAATTTTTAGGAATTTTTTCTACCTAATGTTTCCTTATTTTCTAGCTAGGGTTTGGTAGGTTCTCTATCACGAACCGAGAAAGATGTACAGCTCACGGCACGAAACATCGTCGTACGCGCTTGTTGGCAAGGGGAAGATCCCGAGGCAGGTGCTTGACAACTACCATGGCTTAGAAGAGCCATCCATAATCTCAAGAAAGGTAAGCCAATCCGAGAGGAAGGAAGAGGAAGAAGAGGGCATATGAGAGAGAAAAAGAAGGGACTGAGGACTCCTGGCTACCGAAGATCTGTGGGAAGGATCACACGGACATAGCCACCCAGCTCCAATCCTCTCAAGCCATTACCTCTCCCACTTCACTCTCGGCTCACTCTCACCCATTAGTATATTACTCACTCCTTCTAGTATGGAGTCCATCTCAGGAGCTCGACCAGGAGGATCTGTTTTCCTGAATCGTCATTGACTTGAGCATCGGAGTGCCCCCACCGGGATCACCGGCCCGGGTCTTCTCTGTTTTGTAGGTCCCGACAAGCAGGTCAATTCCGAAGTAATGAGGGTACGATCAGAGGCCAACTTCTGCTACATGCCACGATGATCTAGGTGGCAATAGATTGGCACGCCTGGTAGGGGGAGGCAGGATGCATCTTGATCCAACCTAATCCCCCTGCAAGTAGCTCATCGGGAGGATGGTGACGACGCGAGCGAGAGAAGTCTCCACCAACCGTGTGGGAGATGCCCCTTCCTGTGGGGACCCGTACATTCCAGAAGGGGAGCCCCCCGCTCTAGCTCAACCACCTCCGGCGGACACTCAGCTGGCCGCACTCGTCCAGCAGATGCAGATTCTCACTGCAGCAATGTGCCAGCTCCAGCACCAGCACCGATCCTTGGCTACCAATCAGCAGCCTGGGACTCCTACGACCCATACCGCAGCACCCCGTGATAGCCTGCATTCCTTCCAAGAAAGACCCTCACAACCGCGTGCTACCACTGACCACCGGGGTAGTCATCGGCCTCACATGTCATCTTCTCTGGCTCTATCAGCCTCCGTAGAAGGTTTAACTGATGATGCCATCAGGCGCATGGACGAGAAGCGCCTGGAAGAACAAGAGCACAAGATGGTGGAGTTATCCCGCCGGTTTACAAATCTGCAAGGTTCCACCGATGAGCCAGCGGGCTACGATGCCCGTCCTCCCTTCTTCCAAGAAGTCCAAGAGGAGCTGGATCCGCATGCCACAAGTGGATCTTTACGATGGGACCACCAACCCCCTGGATCACCTTGAGAACTACAAGGCCCTCATGAGGGTCCAGGGGGCAATCAACTCTCTTCTCTGCATCGCCTTTCCTGCTACTCTCCGGAAAGTAGCTCGGGTATGGTTTACTCGCCTAGAGCCGGAGAGCATTAATTATTTCACTCAGCTAAAGTGAAAGTTTATGGCTCACTTCGATGCCTGTCGGAAGGTGCCACGAGAGGCGGACAACCTCTTCTCCATCAGGCAGCAGGACCACGAGCTCCTATGAGATTACATGGCTCGTTTCAAGGTTGCCACGCTGGAGATCTACAACCTTGATGAGCCAGTCGCTATGCTGGTGCTAAAGAGAGGGCTCAGGACTTCTCGCTTGACCTACTCTCTCGACAAGAAACCCCCCAAAACTTACTTCGAGCTCCTCCTCCAAGTCAGAAGTACATCTACGCCGAGAAGGCGGATCACACGAGGAGGGAGCTGGATGGAAGGCCTCTGAAAAAGCCGGCCCCCGGGGAGACCTCAAGGGCACGGAAGCCCAAGCTAGCAACACCGAACTTTCGCCAAAGGCTGAAGTCGAGAAGAGACCCCATCCCGGAAGAGAGTTATACTCCTCTCCTCGTCCCAAGGGTGAAGATCCTTATGGAGATCGAGGGTGAGCGCTATCTGAAGCACCCACCTTCACTGAGGCCATCCACCGGTCACCATAGGATGAAGTACTGCCAATTTCACCGCTACCACGGCCATGACACCAAGGACTGTGGCATCTCAAGAGGGAGATCGAATAACTCATCAAGAGAGGCTACCTTGAAAGGTTTGTGGGGGGGCAGACCCCCTGCGGAACCTCAGGCGCTCGCTGCTCTACCTCCAGTCCCTGCAGTCGACAACCACCCTATCGAGAAGCCGGTGGGGATGATATGCTGGGGAGTCGAGCACACTTCCAAGAAGGCCCGGGGTGGGAAAAATTTTGAGAATGTACTTCCATTTATGAGGGAAGGGGGGGTTGAAAATAAAAATATAAATAATGATGCCATAGTCGTCGAGATGACGATCGCGAAGCATCCTGTAAAATACATCATGGTTGATAGTGGAAGCTCTACTGATGTGCTTTTTTACGATGCTTTCTCCAGGATGAACCTATCCTCTGCTCAGCTCAGACCCGTGCACACACCCCTCTCCGGTTTCACAGGTGACTCTGTATGGGTCGAGGGGGAGATCACTCTCCCTGTTACTGCCAGGATGCCACCTCAGCAGAGTACCGTAATGATGAATTTCATAGATATAAGGCTTCCCTCTGCCTACAACATGATCCTTGGCCGACCCGGGCTCAACCTGCTCGACGCGATCATTTCCACAAAGCAGCTATTGGTGCAATTTTCAACTCTATACAATGTCGGGGAGATGAGGGGGGCACCTCAGCCAATTCAACATTGCCTACAAACCGTCCCCGGGGCCAAGGCTGCCGAGGATGATCCCAGCACCGATAACCTCGACCAAAGGGTGCAGGACCCCAGAGGTGGCCCGGTCGAGCACCTGCTGTCGTATCCTCTCGGAACTGACCCGACAAATATGGTGCAAATAGGGGCGCAGCTGCAAGATGATGAGCAAGCCCACCTGCTGGAGTTTCTCCGGGCGAATGCCGACGTGTTTGCTTGGACGACTGCTGACATGTCTGGGATCTTGCCTGAGATCATAAACCACAAGCTGAGCATCGACCCAAAGTATCACCTTATTCGATAGAAGAAAAGGAGTTTCATCCCAGAGAGGCAACAGGCGATCAATGATGAGATAGAAAAACTCCTCGTAGCCGGCTTTATTCGAGAAGTGCAATATCCAAGCTAGCTGGTGAACGTGGCTTTATTCGAGAAGTGCAATATCCAAGCTAGCTGGCGAACATGGTCATGGTGAAGAAGAATAATGGGAAGTGAAGGATCTGTGTAGATTACACCGACCTCAACCGAGCCTGTCCAAATGATAGCTTCTCCCTGCCGAAAATTGATCAGTTAGTGGACGCTACCTCGGGGCACCGCTTGCTCTCCTTCATGGATGCATTCTCCAGATATAACCAGATCCGGATGCACCCAGAGGATAAGAGGCACACTACCTTCATCACCAACTGAGGGACGTACTGCTATCGGGTGATGCTATTCGGCTTGAAGAATGCCGATGCCACATACTAGCGACTGGTCAATCGAATCTTCAAGGACAAGGTTGGTAGGAACATGCAAGTATACATGGACGACATACTTGTCATGAGCAAGCCAAGCTCGGACCATGTCATCGACCTCACAGAGGCCTTCCACAACCTTCGGCGTGGCAGCAGGAAAGTTCCTTGGATTCATGGTGACCCAAAGAGAAATCGAGGTGAACCGGGAGAAGGTCCAGGCAATCATCGACATGGAGCATTCGACCTCAAAGAAGTAGGTGTAATGCCTGACGGGTCGCATTACCGTGCTGAGCCGATTCATCTCAAGGTCAGCGGATCGCTGCCTTTCCTTTCTTCAAGGTGCTGCGCAAGATGAACGACTTCGCCTGGATAGAGGAGTGCAAGATGGCCTTCGAGGAGCTTAAAGACTTCCTGGCATCACCATCACTACTCTCCAGGCTGGAGGCAGGAGAGGAGCTCCTACTGTACCTGGCGGTCTCTCCTGGAGCCATCAGCTCGGTACTCGTTCGCATGGATCAAGACGGGTCCCAGAAATCGATGTACTATGCCAGCAAGCTCCTTCGGGATGCCGAGATCAGGTACACCCGATCCAAAAAACTTATTTTTACTCTTATCATGTCTGCTCAGCATCTCAGACCGTACTTCCAAGCACATTCGATCATGGTCTTGACGGACTAGCCCCTGAGGGCTGTGCTCAGTCACTCTGACACATCCGGACGTTTGGCCAAGTGGGTGCTAAAGCTAAGCGAGTTCGACATCACGTACTGACCAAGGTCGTCCCAGAAGGCCCAGGTACTGACTGACTTCGTGGTCGAGTGCGCAGGACTCGCTGAAGAGCTAGAGCAGACGACCCCAGAGCACCAAGTGGAGCCCAGAGCTAAGGAGGAGTCTTGGATCCTCCATGTCGACGGCGCGTCCAACATGGACAGAAGCGGAGCAGGTCTCATCCTCGCTAACAGTGATGGAGTTGTAGCCGAATGTGCACTCCATTTCAAATTCATCACCACGAACAACCAGACAGAGTACGGGGCACTTCTCGCAGGCCTCAAAGTCTCCCGTGAGCTGGGTGATGAAGCCTGAAAGTCTTCACCAACTCCCAACTAGTGGTTGGATAAGTTTCCAGGGAGTACGAAGCCAGAGATCCTCAGATGATGAAGTACCTTAAGCGGATCTGCTCGAGCACGGCAAGTTTCCGGTGCTTCAGAATTTTCCACATCTCCCATGGAGAGAATGCTCGTGCTGACACACAGTCAAGACTCGCGACCCTGCCGGACTCATCACTAGGGCGAGCCCATATTGAGTACCATGAAAGTCCAAGCAACGAAGCTCCCGCAGAGAAGTAGCAAGTCACCCCGGAGCTGAGCTAGATAGATAGGTACATCAGATATATCACCGAAGGCATCCTGCCGGAAGATCGCGTAGAGGCCAGCCTTATAAAGAAGAAGGCCTCGTGGTTCATCCTGATGGAAGGATAACTCCATCGCCGATCCTACTCCTATCCACTCTTGAAATGTCTAAGACTTGCAGAGGCAACCTTTGTGCTCCAAGAGATACACGAAGGCCTTTGTGGAAATCATGTCGGGGGGAGGATACTTGCGTACAAGGCCCTCTAACAAGGATACTACTGAGAGACCATGAGGGAGGATGTCGCTGATTTCGTGAAGAGGTGTGATCGATGATAGCGCAATGCCCACATACAGCATCAGCAAGCAGCTCCACTCTCCCAGCTCTCTGCCCCATGGCCCTTTGCCCGGTGGGGGTTGGACATCCTGGGTCCATTTTCGCCTGCATCTGGGCAATGGAAGTTTCTCATAGTGGCCATTGACTACTTCACCAAGTGGGCAGAGGCAGAGCCACTAGCACGGATCACGGAGGCCAAGGTCCGTAAGTTCTTCTGGAAGTCGATCATCTACTGCTTTGGGCTTCTCTATAGTATCATTACTGACAACTGGCGACAATTCGACAACCGGGAGTTTGAAGAATTCTGTGCCGAGCTTGGGATCCGGCATCGTTTCACCTCGGTGGCTCATCCCCAGACCAATGGAGAGGTCGAGGTGACCAATAGGACCATCCTTCAAGGACTCATACCAGATTGGACCAGGCCAAGGGCAGGTGGACGAAAGAACTCCCCAGTGTTCTCTGGGCCTACCATACAATACCCCGGACAGCCATGGATGAGATGCCTTTCAGCCTCGTCTTCAATATGGAAGCCGTTGTTCCGGTTGAGCTCGGCGTGCCTACACTACGGGTACAGTAATATGATGAAGCAAAGAATCCAGGTATAGAGGCATGGACATTACCGTGTCTTGTCTACTATGTGAGCTACAGGATGAGTCTACCGAGCATGCCATTCTTGCCTGCTCTGGGGTGAGATGTGTCTAGAGGCTTGCAGGGAGATGGCCCTGGGTTAAGGACAACAGACCCTGCTTAGGCTCTTTCTTTGATTTTCTCAGTCAGTGCTCGCCTGAGGATGATGTCATTGTGCCTACATTGCTTATCACATTTGGCTATCCCGGAATGCTGTGGTATTCGAGGCTGTGACGACTCCACCATACCGAATTATCCAAAGAGCCTTGTTTATGGCGATGGAGTTTCATTAGCTCGGCACTGCTTCATCCCTTGCGACCCTGTACTCTTGGGACACCCATGCTGCCTCGTTAGTAGCCCGAAGGGATTTATATATCTTCTGGGAGCCCCCTCCTATAGGATTTGTGAAGGTAAACTTTGATAGCAGTGTACGATGTGCCTATCGTAGTGCAGGGTATGTTATCCGAGATGCTAACGGCAAGCTCCTAGCGGCAGGAGGTTTCTTCTTCATGAGCCTTCAGTCCCAGAAGTTGAGCTCAGTGCAGCGTGGGCAGGTATTAGGAGAGTCATTCGTAAGCTTCAAGCAGAGAGGATCTTCATTGAGGGAGACTCTTTCACTGTTATGAGTTAGATTCAGGGCAGGAGGAAGCATTGTGATGGCCACCCTCTCCTTCATGATATTTGGAGCTTCTTTCAGCCTCCTAAAACGATTTTAACTAGACATGTCTACCAGGAGGCGAATTGTACAGCGACTAGATTGCATCTTTTATTGTGCAGCATGCTGGCAATTAGTCTTGGCATCAGGGTGATTGCATTCCGAAGACCCTTCGGGGATTCCTCTCTCTTGATCTTTTAGACAGTTATCGCATCCATCTAAGGTGACCGCCCGACCGTACCAAAAAAAAAAAAACTTGAGTTCCAGTGTAACTTCATTGATATTCAAATTAATTAGTTGACTCAACCTAGAATATTACTTCTTTTGATCAAGTCCAGTTCGAACCTACATATTAAAACTGGATCGATCATGAATACTTTGGACCAAATCATGCTTAAATTTTAAGCTATTTAACTTAGCTCAGCTTGATGGCACTCTTAGTTGGATGATGGAGACCGGACAGTTGCCGTGGCACACTCAGACAATGCATAAATTTTTATGCGGAAGTCAGTCCACATGGAAAATAGAATACGATGACATCGGCACCTGAGGTCGTATGCCGTTCGTTCCGCTTGCAGATGCCTGCATAGCCATTCGCATTAAAATAAATATGCGGACTTACCTACTTATGATGGGTTAACGTAAGCTTCCAGCGGGCAGTACATAGAGCAAATATGCAGAAATAGATCCGCATAAGAGTGTATATGCAGACACCCACATCTATGTTATCAAGAAACAACAACGGTTGCGATCCATAGGCGAGGGAGTAGACAGGTGGGCGATCCGTGGACCAGCTAGTGCTGGAAGTCGGTCGGGTTGGGCCGAGTCATATCCCTATTTAAATATGATCCAAAAAATAAATTTCGGGCCGGGCTTAAACCCAATTCATTCTCAAAAAATTTGGCCCTGTCCCAACCCGACTTGGCTCAAAAAAAAAAAAGACTTTGGACGGGTTTAAGCCCGATTCATTTTCAAAAAATTTAACCCGAGCCCAAATCCGAGTCCAATTTCTTTATAATTTTTTTCTTTATTTATGTCCGCCTTTCCTACCGTTTCTCTCGGCACCTCTTTTATTTTTTCTGCTCTTAAGAGTCTCAATCGGGTGGGAGGCTTGGAAGAGTCTTCTCTTTCAAAGGCACCAACTCAGACTTCTACATCCTCGAGAAATTAAGAACCCCTCCCCTCAGGTGTTCCCCTTTCCGACATATCTCAAAAAAAAAAAACAAAACAAAAATAAAAGAGAAGAAAAGAAACAAAGGATACCCAGAATTCATGTTCACTATACTGTCTTATACGCTTTGTGTAATTTATTTCGTTCAAGCCCAAGTATCTTTAGAAAAAATCCTTGAGAGAACTCCTATCCTCCTTGTTTTAACTGATTACCCAAGTAGTTCACAAGCAAACAGCCTTCTATTTGTCAGATCTTTTAGAGATTAAAATCAATAAACAAGGAAACGGGTAAAGAAGAGGGAGCTAGCAAGGAAGGAGAGGGGATAGTTCAAAAAGGTGGGGAACAGCCACCTAAGTTGGGCGGTAGCCGGAGATGGCGATCGGAATGTCAAGGGAGAAAGGGTGGAGAGAATGTTATCTTAAAGATGCAAATCAGTGATCGAACGGTAGTAATAGCCAGTGGTGAGGAGGGAGGAGAGAACCAGAGAGCCGATGCCCGACAATGAGGAGGGAGGAGAGAACCGGAGGGCAACTGACGGACGGGCAAACTGGCTGAGAGTTCGTAAAGACGATAAAGTGTAAACCCTTAAGGCCTTAATCCTAAGATCGGTACGACCTTATCTAAATAAAAGCATATCGGGCTGGGTCACTGGGCCTTGTTCGGGCTAGGTCGGTCCGGGCCAAGTTCAGGCCTGGCCAGGCCAGCCAAGGGGGTGCTCGAGTCTGGCTCGGCCCGAAAATGAAATGGATCCTCTTTTTAAGCCCAGGTCTAGCCTGATTTAGTTTGAATATGGTCCAAAGCCCGGCTCGACATCGAGCTGGCCCGATAAGCTCTCACTTCTAGCCCCAGGACCAGCTACGATTCAGCCTGTCAAATATTCTAGAAGTGGAAATTCTTTGAACACTCAGGTGGTGTAAAAAAAATACACCACTGGTCGGATCATGTAAATCCACTTTCTAATATGTATTTAATATCTATAAACTTTTTTATTAAAAATTTTGAATGACAAAATTTTTTTTATAAAAAATTATGATATTCTATAATTGGGTTATAAAACCCGTGGTCAGATTATGATATCTCGTAGTCAAATGTCATAATATTATTTACAAGATATCACGAGACTGATGAATATTTAATAACGAAAACATCTCTCAATTTTATATTTTATGAATAAGATTTTGATATACAATTCATAAACATGGTCACGGGTGTCATAAAGAAAATGATATTTTTATCATTCAAAATTTTAAACGAAAAGATAAAAAATATTAAATGTATGTTTGAATAACAAAAGTGTCCATCTTCTTTATGATACCATGTGACCAAGTTACAAATATGATTTGAAACCCTTTTCACGTGATGGCATAAGATTTAGGGGTAACGAAAATATCTCTCAGCCTTATGACATCCTGTTTATGATACCCTGTTCACTACTTAGTCACGGGATATCATAATCTAATCATGGTGTGTTATAATCCGGTCACATGATATCATAATTTTTTCATAAAGTAAATAATATTTTTATCATTCAAAATTTTTAATAAAAAGATAAAATTATAAGTATTAAATATATATTAAAAATTAAAACTTATGTGGCCTAATCAGATTGTGCGATGTTTTTTTTTTTCCGCTGCATGTGGCGTGCAAAAAAATTTTTCCTTCGAGGAAAGAGGGAGTAGAAGGTAAACGTAAGAATCCTAGGCCCGGCCCAGTGGAGTTACGGGGCCTGTCCATGGTTGGGTGTCCCGGCCCATCCTTTCAAGCACCGTTTTGCGTTGCTGGTTGGGAAAAAGTTCTACGGACCTGGACGTAATTTGATTCCCAGAGTTTCCGATACCAAAGGCTGGTCCATCGTGCTTAGTGAGCCTAAAAGGGATTTAATCTTGGAAAGCGAATCGTATATATTCTTGTCCCTAGCTATGTTATGAAAAAATCTGTTCGATATCCAACCTTCATCAGGGAAAGAGAACTTTTGCAATAAAACCTTGTTGGACATAAATCTATATAAATAAACCCTCACACTTAAAATTTATTAATAAACTAGGCTTGATAAAGGTCGGATATTATAGATTAAGCATGCTTTGGAACCTCAAAACAGTCACCTTACACACTAATCCATCAAGGGATTGTTTGGTTGACGGTCAGAACTAAAATCAAAATCAAAATTAAAATAAATCGAAATTAAAATTGAAATAAAAATAGATGATTTTTATTATTATTGTTTGACTCAGGTAAAAATAGAAACCATAATCAACTCAGTTTTTATTTTATTTCAAACTAAAAATCTCCAAATTTCAATTATTTTCATCCATTTTTAATATTTTTTAATTTTATTTAATATTTTTTGGATTCATTTTATTTGATGAAAACTTCATTTCTAATAACCTTTCTATTCATAAACTCTAAACCGACAAAACCATATTTTAATATTTTATATTTTTAACTTATTTTTTATTTCTTAAAAATATTGATATTAATTATAAATATTTTATAATATTAATATGAATTATCAACATTTTAAAATAATAATTAATATTAATATTTTAAATAATATTGATATTAAACTATTTTTAATATTAAAAAAATATTAATATGTAGCAAGCTCGATGATGTGGTGGGATCGCTGACGTGGAGGAACCGGCAGGCGCCACGTCAAGAAAAGACGCCGCGTCAACTCTCCAGTCCGGACTCCACTACCGAGCTGAGCTGAGCTCCCTCAAGATAGCGAGCCGAGCTCTGTCCTCCACCAGGTTGGGCCCGCGAGCTCGGGACGCCTAGGTCGGAGCCGCATCCTGCCCTCCAGAGCGAGACCCTCGGAGGTTAGTGCCCTGTGATCGAGGTCGAGCTCGGCGCTCACCCGCCAATGTGGAGCCTCTCCGAGCGCGCGCCCTCTGGACCGGGTCCGCCTCCTGCCCTCCAAAGCGAGACCCTCAGAGGTTAGTGCCCTGTGGTCGAGGTCGAGCTCAGCACTCACCCGCCAATATGGAGCCTCTCCGAGCGCGCGCCCTCTGGACCGGATCCGCCTCCTGCCCTCCAGAGCAAGACCCTCGGAGGTTAGTGCCCTGTGGTCGAGGTCGAGCTCAGCGCTCACCCGCCAATGTGGAGCCTCTTCGAGCGCGCGCCCTCTGGACCGGGTCCGTCTCCTGCCCTCCAGAGCGAGACCCTCGGAGGTTAGTGCCCTGTGGTCGAGGTCGAGCTCAGCGCTCACCCGCCAACATGGAGCCTCTCCGAGCGCGCGCCCTCTGGACCGGGTCTGCCTTCTGCCCTCCAGAGCGAGACCCTCGGAGGTTAGTGCCCTGTGGTCGAGGTCGAGCTCAGTGCTCACTCGCCAACATGGAGCCTCTTCGAGCGCGCGCCCTCTGGACCGGGTCCGCCTCCCACCCTCCGGAGCGAGACCCTCGGAGGTTAGAGCCCTGTGGTCGAGGTCAAGCTCAGCGCTCACCCGCCAACATGGAGCCTCTCCAAGCGCGCGCCCTCCGGACTGGGCCCGCACCCTGCCACCTAGACGCCCCCGCAAGCTCAGAGCATATAGGTCGGAGCGAGCCCTGCCGTTCTAGCTCTGCCCCAGCTCGGACGAGGTCCTCACCAGCCCAGAACGCTGGCGAGCCGCCTGAGGACTTCACTGGAGCGCCTTCCAAGCCGTACTGTCCACCTGCAACCGCCAGTTATACTAGAAAGGAAAGAAGCATGCTGATCAAGGCACCACACTTCTCATCAACCACCCGGATCATCCAAGAGAGGAAGCCAATTGGGAGATTCGAATCCCGTGGGCGGCGGCCCACCATTCAAGGCACTGCTAGGTTTCCCGGAATGAGGCGACCAAGAGGAGTGTCGGAGCGCTTGACAACTCCCCTTATCATGAATCAGGAAAGACTCCCCGGGACACCGCCGCATGCGCCTGACGGCCCGGCGGGGATCCTGAGACAAGCGTCCAACGGTAACCTAGTTGCAACAAACTCGGAGGTAACACAACAACCCCAACACACAGGCAAAAACATAAGCCAGAACATAAAAAAGGAGAAGTGCAACCCCCACCAGAAAAGGGGGGCATGGCACCACCAACACAAGCGCAAGCTCGACCAAGAAGGCGAAGCACCACCACCACTACCACAGTCGAAGGAAAATGAGGGATACAAGGAGAGGCGGAAGAATAGGGAACCCCTCTGTCCCCGCCATCGTTCTCCCCCTGCAACGTTTTCGTCTTCACACACATCTTTTACTCCTCCTAGTGCGGAGTCCATCAAGAGGGGCCTGACCAGGAGGATCTGTTCCCCTGGATTGTCACTGACTTGATCGTCGGAGCACCCCCGCTAGAAATCCCGGTCCGGGTCACTAATCCCTGTCTTGTAGGTCCAGGTCCACCGGACGGTGAGGCAGACAAGGAGAGCGCATCCAACTTGGAGGTCCAGGAGCAGAGAATATCCGGGTGGCAAAAGGAAGCGCACTCCGATACCGACAGCAACTACGGGCCACGACGATCCTGACGGCAACACTCGGTATTCAGGAGAGATCACGGTCGCTTGGTCCCATGTTTCAACTCCAAATCAAAAGAAATGCTTAAATTCCAAGACCGACTTCGAGTGCCTTCCGCCGTCATATTCGCTACTAAGATGACCATGTTTGTCACCGTTGCAGGCCACCAAGTCTACTCTCCATCTCCTACCCTACTTCTATGATTAGAATCTAATTGCTCTGATATATGGCACATAGCAACCTGCTATACTTATAGGGCTTCATAGAAGTCGACGATGCTCTCAAGCTTTACCTCATCGTCCATTGTTCGCTGGGCATCATCAACGAGCGAAGTCCTTGCCCTGGCTTTAACGAGTCCGACACCCAACTTTTCCACCTCCACCTTCCTCTTTCCATCTTGTTGCTGCTGCCCACTTTTGCACCCTTTGGTGATCTTTTCAAACATTATGCTATTGGATCCAAAATTGGAAGGATGAGAACGGATGGTGGAGCCATCAGAGCATTCAATGGTGGCAGATGCATGGCGACAAGGGGGGGGGGGGGTGGAAAGGGCCCTAGCACCAAAAGTGGGACTTGGGACCTGGTAGAATAAGGAGATAGGACGAGGGATTGTGAAGGACATGATCTCCATTGAATATTTTTCAAAGTTAATTAGGATAGAAAAGGTTTTGAATTCGAGAAAGAGAAATAAGATCGAATTTGATGGAGATTAAGCCATTCCCATTCTATCTTGAAATTAAAATCAAAATATGAGAACTCTTTCTAAATTTCCCACATGCAAAATTCACATATCCACTATTAATTAAACTCCATCCCCAATTATACCATGTCTGATCAAGGATTTGAGAAGCAACCCATAACGAAGCGGAATGCGGACAAAAGATCTTATGCGTGGTGAAAGTTATGGTGAGCTCGGATGGTTGTTGCAATAATTTTTTTAAAAAAAAAAAAATAGCAAAGAAGAATAAAAAAAACAGAGAGATTCCAACGATAATCTACCGCTTAGATTTTTTTTTTTTGTTATTCTCTATTTTGCATGTCTTCGTACATGTCAATGCCAGGTTAAATTATGTTTTTATTCAATTGCTACGAAGCTCCTTGCTCGATCGAGTCTTGTTAACGATGAATCCCTGCCGATCAGATGGAGTGATTCACCCACCGGTTCGCCATCAACTGACAACTGCAAAACAACTTCCCTGACCAGAATTTTTTCGATGGAGAACACTCCGATGCCAAAGTTAGCAATAATTCAGGCAGCAGAATGGAGAGCTCGAGAGCAAAGAATGGTGAGAAGAAGGAAAAAGATGGCTCAAGTTTGCTCAGAGTTAGCTTATCTTAGCCTAGCTTAGCTTAGCTTACCTGAGTGTCCCCTCTTACCAGTATTTATAGGCATAAGTATAACTACTTACGGTTATGGGAGTTGGTTAGAAAAACCTCCTCATAACAATAAGTAGTGGCAGTCAGAAAATCAATTATTTGATCATGTAGGTGGTTATAACAACCAGATCAACCTTTAACTGTTTCAGGTTGAAGGATTGCTCTGAAGCTGCAAATGCGTTTAGGGAAAGTCCGAAGTGAAGCTATCAACCTCTTCAGATGGCCTTCCTTGGAAGGGCTTGAGGGAATATTAGCTGTATGCTTTGGACATCCCTATTAGGAATGAATAATGAAAACAAGTAACTACTTATTGTAGTGTCGAAGAAATGAAAATATTCCAAAGGCATAGTCTTCGGATCAAGCTGAAGACACGAAGCTTAAGGAAAGAATGATAGGCATACTCTTCGTATCAGGTTGAAGATATGAAGCCGAAAGAATATAATCAATAGGTTTACTTCTTCGGACCAAGTTCTTCGGACCAGGCTGAAGATATGAAGCCGAAAGGATAATCAATAGGCTTACTTCTTTGGACCAAGTTCTTCAGACCAAGCTGAAGATAAGAAGCCGAAGGAACATAATCAATAGGCTGGCTTCTTCAAACCAGGCTGAAGATACGAAGCCGAAGGATAGAGTAACATATCCGACAGGCCCAGGCGTACTCTTCGGACCATGCTTAAAGAGATTTCTTTTAGTGCATTGGTTCAGCCTATAGACCGAAAAATTTGAAATTGGCTCGACTGATGGACCAGTAATCATTTTATATTGAGTCGGATTATCATAATAGATGCCCCCCATTTCTAAGTTCGAAATAATTTTATTTCGAAAATGGGAGTACCAGAATTTGTTGTTTATACTCCAAAGACATATTTCAAATTTTTCAAAGGCATATTTCAAACCTTTAGGTCGAAGATATGAGCCGAAGGAAAATAATATATTTCAAAAGCATATTCTTCGGATCATGCCGAAGATATGAAGCCGAAAGAAAGAATAATATACTTCAAAGGCATATTCTTCGGATCAGGTCGAAGATGTGAAGCCGAAGGAAAGAATAATATACTCCAGACTTAAAGCAACACTAAGTCCTTGGACTTAGAATAATTCTGAATGATTTTGAGATCTTGAGACTTCATATTTAAAATATCACTAAGTCTTCGGACTTAGGATAATTCTGAATGATTCTAAGATCTTGAGATTTCAGATTTAAAATAATACTAAGTCTTCGGACTTAGGATAATTTCGAATAATTTTGAGATCTTTAGTAGAATATATCAAGTCTTCAAATTTTAAATAATCCCGAACAATTCTGAGATCTTGAGAAGAATATATCAAGTCTTTAGATTTTAAATAACACTAAGTTTTCGGACTTAGAATAAATCTGAATGATTCTGAAATCTTAAGATTTCATATTTAAAATAACACTAAGTCTTTCGGACTTAGGATGATTTCGAACAATTCTGAGATCTTGAGAAGAATATATCAAGTCTTCATATTTTAAATAATATTAAGTCTTCGGACTTAAAATAACTGAATAATTCTGAGATCAATTCTTCAGATTCAATATAATATCAAGTTTTCAGATTTGAAAATACATTAAGTCTTCGGACTTAGAATAATTCTGAATGATTCTGAGATCTTGAGATTTCAGATTTAAAATAATACTAAGTCTTTCAGACTTAGGATAATTCTGAACAATTCTGAGATCTTGAGAAGAATATATCAAGTCTTCGGATTTTAAATAACACTAAATATTCGGACTTAGGATAATTCTGAACAATTCTGAGATCAAGTCTTCATATATAAAACAACACTAAGTCTTCGGACTTAGGATAATTCTGAACAATTCTGAGATCAAGTCTTCATATATAAATTAATACTAAGTCTTCGGACTTAGAATAATTTTGAATGATTCTGAGATCTTAAGATTTCAGATTTAAAATAACACTAAGTCTTTCGGACTTAGGATGATTCTGAATAATTCTAAGATCTTGAAAAGAATATATCAAGTCTTTAGATTTTAAATAATACTAAGTTTTTGGACTTAGGATAACTGAATAATTCTGAGATCAATTCTTCAAATTCAATATAATATCAAGTCTTCGGACTTAAAAATACACTAAGTCTTCGAACTTAGGATAAATGAGTAATCCTGATCTTGAGAAATCAGGTTTTCAAATACCAAGTCTTTAGACTTGAAAATATACTGAGTCTTCGGACTTAGGATAAATGAGTAATCCTGATCTTGAGAAATCAGGTTTCCAAATAATAATACCAAGTCTTCGAACTTGAAATAATACTAAGTCTTCAGACTTATGATAAATAAATAATCCTGATCTTGAGAAATCAGGTTTCCAAATAATAATACCAAGTCTTTGAACTTGAAAATAATACTAAGTCTTCATACTTAGGATAAATGAGATCCTGATCTTGAGAAATCAAGTTTCCAAATAATAATACTAAGTCTTCAGTCTTGGAAATACACTAAGTCTTCAGACTTAGGACAGCTGAGAATAACCAAGACTGAATAAATATCAAGTCTTCAGATAATAATATCATGTCTTCAGACTTGAAAATATACTAAGTCTTCGAACTTAGGATAAATAAATAATCTTGATCTTGAGAAATTAAGTTTCCATATAACAATACCAAGTCTTCAGATAATAATACCAAGTCTTCGGACTTGAAAATACACTAAGTCTTTGGACTTGAAAATAATACTAAGTATTCGGATTTAGGATAAATGAATAATCTTAATCTTTGAGAAATCAAGTTTCAAATAATAATGCCAAGTCTTTGAACTTGGAAATATACTAAGTCTTCGGACTTAGGATAGTTCTGATTTGAAACAAGATAGACTACATGGGTCATCCCTGTTTTTATAAGAAATGAAATAGACTGATTAAACCTTGGCATTTTTTAGGATAGATCGCATGGATCATCCTTATGCCCTTTAGTTAAATATTAAGATAGGCTGATCAAACTTATCTCGGTATTTTATAGAGTAGATCACAGAGATCATCCTCATGCCTTTTAGAAAAGAATTAAGACAGGATGATCATGCCCATGAAATCTATGATAATATAAAATATAAAACCATTGCATAAGCTCGATAAATTAAGACCGGAAGGTACATAATGATGAGCATTAAAAGTCAATATAGTTTTGTTGCCGATCTCACCACGGTGGCCTGTAGCTTCATAGCTGGCACCGGTCTCAGACCGTCTCACCTCGAGATTTCCGAGCTTTCGGTCCTGCAAAACAGGGTCAGAGACCCTGGCCGGGGGTTCCGGCGAGGGAGCTCCGACGGTCAAGTTAGAGAGCGGCGAGATGGAACAGATCCCCTAAGGGGGGTTCCCCAAGGACCCCCAGGCTTAGAGGAGATATTAACAAAAGAAGTCTGTGAAAGAGTGGAATTGAGGCTCAGCTCCTTGTGCTGAGTTCACCGAGCTCGCGCCTGAGGATCCCTCTCGGGCTCCTTGGATCCTTCTCTCGGTGCCCCTTTTTCGTCTCCTTTTTTCACTTACCTCGCTGCCCGCTTTTACCATCCCTTTTATACCATCATGTTGCCTCCAGCTCCCCCCTCCCCTCGGGGGGCTCCCTCCCACCTCTCCCCCCCCCTTTTCCTTTCCCCTTCGGGCCTGGGAACCCGGTGGCCCCATCGCCTTGCTTGCCGTGCCTAGCGAGAAAAAGGAGGGGGGAAGGATACAAGCGAGGTTTTGGGCCGAGCGCGGGCGCTCTCCTTCCAAGGCATTGACGATGAGTACCATGCCGTTGCGGGCTCCTGCCCGCAAGGATTCCGCTTTTCGGTTGCGGGGCCCATCCAGCCGATGTAAACAAGGTTTCGCACGTCACTGCAGACCGTACCGGCGCCCCTTACGAGGTGCGGTCACGCTACCCGAGTGGCGATTTTGAAACCCGCGTCCCCACTTCCCGGAGGCCTCGCTGAGTAGGGCCGGCCCCGACCGAGGTGGACCCGTCTTGGGGTGCCACCTGGCGGAGGAGCGGGGAGAGGCTTGACTTCGGCTGCGGTGGACCCGTCTCCGGGTGCCACCTGGCGAAGGAGCAGGAAGGCCTGGCTCGACCTCGGCGGAGGTGGACCCGTCTCCGGATGCCACTTGGCGAGGGAGCAAGGGGCCGCCAGCTTCGGCCGAGGTGGACCCCTCCTGGGTGGACACCTGGCGGAGCGGTAGAGAGGTGCTCGACTTCGGCCGAGGTGGGCCCGTCTCCGGGCGCCACCTGGCGAAGGAGCAGGAGGGCACGGCTCGACCCCGGCAGAGGTGGACCCGTCTCCGGGCGCCACCTGGCGAGGGAGCAAGGGGCCGCCAGCTTCGGCCGAGGTGGACCCCTCCTGGGTGGACACCTGGCGGAGAGGCAGAGAGGTGCTCGACTTCGGTCGAGGTGGGCCCGTCTCCGGGCGCCACCTAGCGAAGGAGCAGGATGGCCCGGCTCAACCCTGACAGAGGTGGACCCGTCTCCGGGCGCCACCTGGCGAGGGAGCAAGGGGCCGCCAGCTTCGGCCGAGGTGGACCCCTCTTGGGTGGACACCTGGTGGAGCGGCAGAGAGGTGCTCGACTTCGACCGAGGTGGGCCCGTCTTCGGGCGCCAGCTGGCGAAGGAGCAGGAGGGCCCGGCTCGACCCCGGCAGAGGTGGACCCGTCTCTAGGCGCCACCTGGCGAGGGAGCAAGGAGTCGCCAGCTTCGGCCGAGGTGGACCCCTCCTGGGTGGACACCTGGCGGAGCGGCAGAGAGGTGCTCGACTTCGGCCGAGGTGGGCCCGTCTCCGAGCGCCACCTGGCGAAGGAGCAGGAGTGCCCGGCTCGATCTCAGTGGAGGTGGACCCGTCTCCGGGTGCCACCTGGCGAGGGAGCAAGGGGCCGCCAGCTTCGGCCGAGGTGGACCCCTCCTGGGTGGACACCTGGCGGAGCGACAGAGAGGTGCTCGACTTCGGCCGAGGTGGACCCGTCTCCGGGCGCCACCTGGCGAAGGAGCAGGAGGGCCCGGCTCGACGTCGGCAGAGGTGGACCTGTCTCTGGGCGCCACCTGGCAAGGGAGCAAGGGGCCGCCAGCTTCGGTCGAGGTTGACCCCTCATGGGTGGACACCTGGCGGAGTGGCAGAGAAGCGCTCGACTTCGACCGAGATGGGCCCGTCTCCGGACGCCACCTGGCGAAGGAGCAGGAGGGCCCGGCTCGACCTCGATGGAGGTGGACCTGTCTCCGGGTGCCACCTAGCAAGGAAGCAAGGGACTGCCAGCTTCGACCGAGATGGACCCCTCCTGGATGGATACCTGATGGATCGGCAGAGAGGTGTTCGACTTCGACCGAGATGGACCCCTCCTCACTATCTCTCTGAAAAAAAATCACATGGTACTGACCATGTCCGGCGGAATCTTAAACGCGCGCCACGTCAGCACAGTAGCCATAACAAGTTTATAGCTATGAAGGGCGTTTTGGGAAAGCAGAGCATTACTCCCTTTCAAAAGGCTCTTACCTCGATGAATGTTAAATGTAATCACTTCATTATTATTTATTTATTTATTTATTTATTTATTTATTTTAAGATATTAATATTTTTTATTATCATAGATTCCACGGTTTTATATTGTCCTTTGATTTGGTTCAGTCATGAAATCCACCGAACACTTCATTCTATTGGAAAAATGCATTCGAATCGTTATTTTAATAAATTTATGAATAAATCAAACAGCTACAAGCCATCACGTCTTGCAACCCAACTACCAGAAAAATTTTAGTCCATTAAATTTAACAAGAGCCCCCTTACAACGATTCCGAGCAGTTACCAAAACGCCGATATTATAAAGGACTTGGTCGAGAGTCAAGCAGAGAAAGAAGGCAGGAGTAGCCATGAAAAGCTCAAGTCAAGCGACCGTGTCATAGAAAAATATAAGAGGACGTGGATTTTTAACTTTTTTTTTATAAAAAAAAAAAAAAAGCTGACTTCCGGCTACGAAAGACGAGATGACGTGGCGGATGACGATATCCACCTTGGCGTCATCCATGTCCACATCTCCCATGCGTCACGAAGGACGTCAAAAAAACGTTTTTGGCTCACGTGGTGGGCGTCCGCCGCCCGCGGGCTGACCGCTTCGAGGAGCGATCGAGGCTGGCGAAGGATCATGAAATGTGGCAGTTGCGAGAAGCTTCGACTTAAGAACGCATTCCAACCACTCGCTGCAATGCCAAGATGAAATCCATGGAAAATGTGAGGATTAGCCATGATTTCCGGCGCCATGGTTATTCAATTAGCTATGATTATTCACGTTGTAGGTACTGATGCGGCAACTACTTCGTTTTTGGACATTGGATTTTTTTTTTTTGAGGATTGATAACTCGTGTTCTTCTTTTCAAAAAGCTAGCATTGCATCTATTCCCTTCTTACCTAACCATGGATAATAAAGTATTAATTACAACGAAGGGGTGTGCATTTATTAAAAGGTGTTTCGTTCTTGATTTTAGGGGGTATATAGGAAGTTGAGGCCTTGGTAAGTTATATTAATGTGGTTTTCTTAAAAGGAAAAGCGGCAGGGTGTGATCAACTACGTACCATCATTTTAGTTAATACTTCAGTTTGAGCAAATTTTCAAGGCTCTCCATTAGATTACAAATGTGGACATCGTCGATAAAACATCGATAATACTAGTTATTTATGTTGATTTCATGAATCATGGTCATAAAATCATTTTATAGGTATTTGATCATCTTAAATTAAATTATTGAATTTTAACTATAGTAGCAACAAATACACCACAGATGTTAGATATTTAACATTAGCAATTTTTAATATATTCACCGTTCCAACATCGTGCTATTAAGAGCTTTTCACATGGCCTATAAGTTTCAGGCTTTGATTGATTGTTGAGAAAGTAAAAGGAAAGAGATACAACACAATAGCGGAAGAAAAAGGAAAAAAAATAAAAATTAAGTAATAAGAGTAATCATATTGTAAATAAAGGTGTTAATAAGTGATTGATATATATTTAAATTGTCTTACAGGAATTACTCCTGTGTTATTGGTGTTTTGCTCCCAAAAGCCCGTGGTCACGATTTGATCTGGCATTGAGGTAGTATTTTATATGGATTGTGGCTCGATTTGAGCCGTTGATTTTTTATCTGATGGCCTGAAATATTTTTGGAAGGCATTGAACTTGTTTTATATCTCTTTTGACACATTTTTCGATGATTTTTTAAAAATCATAGAGATGCCTTGCGACACAAGACGCCGAAATATTTTTCTGAGATATAACAGAGAGCTGCAGAAGGTCCAGAAAAATATTGAAGGCGATCCAGAGAGCAAATAAAATAACAGAGAATCTACAACAGGATTTGGCGAGGCTAGAAGCCTGATATTTTGTTATCTCTCCTGTTTTCTTCTTCCTTTTTGATTTGTTTGCCTCTTTGTGATTAATCTGTAATTGTTATTGGGATATTTGTATTTCTTTTGTGCCCAATTTTATGGACAGATTATAGTGGATTGCTCCTTCCTCTGTGTGGATATAAGCAAATTTGCCGAACCACGTTAAATCTCGTCTTTTCTTCGATTTGATATCTGCCTGTGTGATTGGTAAATTGCTAAAGTGAGTAAACAGGAATTAATTGGAAGCCTAAACCGGTTCAATCCGCTGCGCGCATCCCAACAATTGGTATCAGAGCACTGTGATGGCTTCTGACGGGCGACCAAGTTCTCCCAATGCTCCTGAGGCAATTATTTTTCATTCTACTACCTCTAGGCATGAGGTGGCGATATTTGATGGCATAGATGATTTTGTACTATGGAAGGTGAGAATGAAATATCTGCTGGTCAAGGAGGGCGTGTCAATAGCCCTCAAAGGTATGGATGTAATTCCAGGTGATATAGAGACTGTAAAAGAGGAGATAAATGAGAGAGCACTTGGGACTCTGTTTTCGGGACTGAGTGATAAAGTTCTCCGCAATGTGGTGGATTTTGTTACAGCTAAAAGTGTATGGAAAAAATTAGACACTTTATATATGCCAAAATCTTTTACAAATAGGTTATATTTGAGGGGCAAGCTACACACATTCCGTATGATGGAAAGGACCTCACTCAAGGATCACCTGAATGATTATAATAAGCTCCTGCTCGATTTGGTGAATATTGGTGTTAATATTGATGAGGAAGACAAGGCTTTGATCCTGATTTATTCTTTGCCTAAGTCTTATGAAAATATTACTACTACCATGCTCTATAGAAGAGAGACTATAGTCTCGATGAGGTTGAAGCCACTTTGTTATCCAATGAGCTCAGGTTGAAAGTACAGTTGGAGCATCAGGCTCCAAATCCGGTACAAAGACTTACTGTCAGAGATAGAGATGAGCAAAGAACAGGTGAACAAGGTAGAAACAAGTTCAAGACAAGATCAAAGTCTAGGTCTAAAAGACCCGGAGTTTGCCATTATTGCAAGAAGCCAGGCCACTGGAAAAATGAGTGTAGACTTCTATAGTCCAAGAAAGAGAAGGAACAGAAAGAAAAAAGGAACAATCTCAGATTCGGCATCAGTTGCAGTTACTTCAACAGATCACAGCAGTGTTGCAGATGATGCAGTATTTACAGCTGCATGCAGTGTCAATCAGGTTGATACCTGGATCGTGGACTCTGGAGCATCTTTCTACATGACACCCTATAAAGAATGGTTCACTTCTTTTAGATCCTGTGATGGAGGCTCTGTTCTTCTTGGGGATGACGCCATCTGTAAAGTGGAAGGAATTGGTACAGTTCAGATCAAATCTCATGCAAATACTATGGTGATTTTGGATGATGTCAGATATGTTCCCCAATTGAAAAGAAATCTTCTCTCGGTAAATGCTCTTGATATTGCAGGTTTTGAGGGCAGATGGGGTAGAGGATATATTACAATTAGTAAAGGTGCATTGACTTTATTAAGAGATAAATTGAGTAGCACTCTTTATTATTTGGATGGCACTACAGTGGTTGGTGAGGCTTCTTTAGCACATTCCTCTATTGTTCAATTGACACAGTTATGGCATCAAAGATTGGGCCACATGTCAGATAAAGGTTTAAAGGAGCTGAGCAGACGTGGTCTGCTAGGAGGTCAGAAAGTTGGTGCACTTGGATTCTGTGAGCATTGCATATTTGGAAAACAACACAAAGTCAGCTTTACTTCAGGCGTACACAGGATAGCAGGTATATTGGATTACATTCATTCTGACTTATGGGGACCTGCCCCAGTTACATCAAAGGGTGGATCTAGATATTTGCTCACTTTGATTAATGACTACTCCCGCAAAGTCTGGATTTATACTGTCAAAAATAAAAGTGATGTGTTTCACGCTTTTAAAGAATGGAAGGCTATGGTTGAGAGGCAAACTGAGAAGAAGGTGAAAACCTTCCGGATTGACAATGTATTGGAATTTTGTTCTACAGAGTTTAATGACTTTTGCAAGTCAGAGGGCATTGTCAGGCATAGGACCACTGTGTATACTCCTCAGTAAAATGGTGTGGTGGAACGCATGAATTGCACACTACTGGAAAGAGTTAGATCTATGCTATCAAGTTCTGGATTGAATAGAATTTCTGGGCAGAGGCTGCACATACAGCCTACTTTATTATAAATCGATCTCCAATATCTGCATTGAATATGAAGACTTTGGAAGAGATGTGGACAGGTAGACCTGCAGACTATTCAGTTCTTAGAGTATTTGGGTGTTCAACATATGCATATGTCAAATATGGAAAGTTGAATCCCAGGGCTAATAAATATATATTTCTTGGATATGCATATGGGATGAAGGGCTACAGATTATGATGCACAGAGCTCGGATCCCAGGGTTTTCTAGTCAGCAGAGATGTGACTTTTGATGAGTCAACTACTCTTTCACTGCAGCTACAGCCAAGTTCTTCACCAGGAGATCAGGTTCAGGATCAGCAGGATAGGACTGTTTTTGATATTAATCAGATTGTTAGATCACAACAGTTGCAGCCTACAGGTGATATTCAGAATGAACAGCATCAGTAGACAGATCCAGAGTTACAGACTTAGGAGGAGGTTATTGTACGTGGTCAAGTTCAAAATGATAGTATTGCCACTCGAAGAACCAGGCGACATATCGGAGCACCTCAAAGGTATGGTTTTGAGGATTCTGCTTGCGCTGAGTTAGTATATTGTGCTTTGAATATTGCAGACACTATAGGTGATGAGTCGACCACATTTCAAGAAGCAATTGGTAGTTCACAGGCTGAGCAATGGACCATGGCTATGGTAGAAAAACTTCAATCTTTGGAAAAGAATCAGACTTGGAAATTAGTCAGATTACCTAAGAGCAAGAAGAAAATTGGCTACAAATGGATCTTCAAGAAGAAGGAAGGAGCTACTCCTTAGGATTTGAAATATAAGGCAAGGTTGGTGGCTAAGGGTTACAGTCAAAAAGAGGGTATTGATTATAAGGAGGTATTTTCTCCTGTGGTTAAACACTTCTATTCGTGTGTTCCTTATTTTAGTTGCTTCTTAGAATTTGGAGTTAGAACAACTAGATGTCAAGACAGCTTTTCTACATGGTGATTTGGAGGAGCAGATTTATATGCAACGGCCACCTAGTTTTGAGGCTCTAGATAAAGAACATCATGTATGCTTGCTCAAAAGGTTTTTGTATGGTTTGAAGCAGTCTCCAAGATAATGGTACCGTAAATTTGATAGGTTTATGGTCGACCATGACTTCAAAAGTTCTCTATATGATAGTTGCGTGTATCATCAGCAATTTTCAAACGGGTCCTTTTGTTACTTATTATTATATATGGATGACATGATGATTGCAGCCAAGGATATGTCAGTCATTCAGAAGCTGAAAGCTGAGCTTAGTACTACATTTGAGATGAAGGACCTTGGACGGCAAGGAAGATACTTAGGATGGAGATCATTCATGACAGGCAATTATGTAGACTATTTATTACTCAGCATGATTATATTGAGAAAGTCTTGGACAGATATGGTATGTCTACAGTTAAGCCAGTCACTACTCCTTTTGCCAGTCATTTTCGATTATCTGCCAGGGATTCTCCTCAGACTGAGGATGAGAAGAAGTATATGTCTAAAGTACCTTATGCGAGTGCAGTTGGCGGTATCATGTATGAATGGTCTGCACTCGTCCTGATATTTTACAGGCAGTTAGTGTAGTGAGCAGATATATGGACAAGCCTGGAAAAGCTCACTAGTCAGCTATGAAATGGATTCTTAGATACTTGAAAGGCGCTTCTGATTTGGGATTGGTATTCTCTGGACAGAGTGGTTGCACTATTATAGGATTTTGTGATTCAGATTATGCATGTGACTTAGATAGGAGGTCATTGACCGGATATGTATTTACTCTCTCTGGTTGTGCAATTAGTTGGAAGGCTACTTTGCAATCTACAGTTGCTTTGTCTATTACAGAGGCAGAGTATATGGCATTGATAGAGGCAGCAAAGGAAGCTATATTGCTAAGAGGGTTAGTACAAGATTTGGGTTTCAAGCAGAATTGTTTAGTTATTCACTGTGACAGTCAAAATGCTTTACATCTTGCCAGAGATCAGATGTATCATGAACGCACTAAGCATGTGGATGTCAGGTATCACTTTATCAGAGATTTGGTAGAGGATGGTGATATTCAACTTCAGAAAATTAGCACTGCTATTAATTCGGCTGATATGCTCACTAAACTAATTACAGTGATCAAGTTCAGGACATTCCTGAACTTGATTGATTTGAGCACTTGATGATGCCCCTTCGAGGCTTGTGATGAGGAGGCTTTACAATCCATATTTGATAGAGGTATTTTTTTTTTTTTGGTCGCAAGGAGGAGGATTGTTACCGGTGTTTTGCTTCCAAACGCCCGCGGCCATGATTTGATCTTGCATTGAGGCAGTGTTTTACACGGATTGTGGCTCGATTTGAGCCGTTGAATTTTTATCTGATGGCCCGGGATATTTTTGGAAGGCATTGGACTTGTTTTAGGTCTCTTTTGACACAGTTTCCGATTATTTTTTTAAAAATCATAGAGACGCCCTGCGACACAAGACGCCGAAATATTTTTCTGAGATGCAACAGAGAGCTGCAGAAGGTCCAGAAAAATATTGAAGACGATCCAGAGAGCAAATAAAATAACAGAAAATCCATGACATGATTTGGCGAGGCTAGAAGCCTGGTATTTTGTGATCTCTCATGTTTTCTTCTTCCCTTTTGATTTGTTTGCCTCTTTGTGATTAATCTGCAATTGTTATTGGGATATTTGTATTTCTTTTGTGCCCAATTTTAGAGGCAGATTATAGTGGATTGCTCCTTCCTCTGTGTGGATGTAGGTAAATTTGCCGAACCACGTTAAATCTCGTCTTTCTTTCTGATTTGATATCTGCCTGTGTGATTGGTAAATTGCTAAAGTGAATAAACAGAAATTAATTGGAATTCTAAACCGGTTCAATCCGCTGTGCGCATCCCAACAATTCCTCGCTAGTTGGAGAAATTTTTGGCCCTCTATTTTTTCCCTAACTTTCTCTTATTAATTTTTTTTTTTTTTACTTTCAAAATGATAAAAGAAATCCTTTGTGCAAACTTTCTTTTATCAAGAACAACCAAATTAAAGTTTTTTTTTTTTTTTGACAGTGCGTTCTTTTTAAAATAAGTTCTTGATGCTTAACATTTAATAATAACTCGAATGACTATCTTTGCGCTATATACATGTCTACAACTCCTGATAATGGGCATGTATGAAATGGTGATCCGGTCTCAGCTTCTTGATAATTTCTTAGGTTAATCGAATAAGCAAGTAGGAGGTAATTAAGAAGGAGCTGGCAATATAGAAATCCTTGTCTCTAGGGATAGGAAGCGAGTCATGCTTCCTTGACATGGAGCAGTATCCAGGTGAAGGTAACAACAAATAACACTTGCTTCCATATGAATTAAGGAATTATTATTCCTTTAGGATAGATGCCTCGATCTTAACCTCCAACCACTGATGACAAGAAAGGCATTCATAAAGCTTTTTTAAAATGTCGAGCTTAGGGACTAGCATTGTTTGGTCGTGTCATAGGCATGACCTATAGATGTTGGAATATTATAAAAGGCATTATTAATTTATGGACTACTAGTAAATTTACGGACTACTGGTAGGTTGGAGGCTCTGTTCGGATATTTAAGTTTTGAAATTAAACAACTATATAGTTTGTAGATTTCACCTCTCTACCTAAATTGAGCATATCAAGACTTTGTAAATTTTTCCTTGCTAGCTACTAGTTCTATACTTTCGTAAATTTAAGTTACCAGACAACAAAACTATCTACAGCTTTAGTTTCATGCATGACATTTTATCAAATATACGTTAGATCTAACAATGCATCAAATATATGCTAGCTAGATTGTTCAAACCAGTTCCCATTACCAGCTAACACTGTCCCTACATTATAAAATAAAACAAAAAACATGTTAAACATCCACTTCCATCTCTAGAAGTTGTTGAACATGGACTCCTAATTTCTTGCAGCTACACCCGGCTGCATCCAAAGGCATAACATTACTGGGTCAGAGAAGTCACATAATAAGTAAATGCTAAGTTAAAGATAAAAACCTTTTATGACATGTTTGGTTGGTAAGAATTAAACGTAGAAATAGAGATGTGAACAGGTGACTTCCATTCTATTCATTTTGTTAAAAGATTTTCGTTCCCGTTATAATTTTTTAAAAAATAGAATATCCTGATCACCGAGACATAATCCCTATACTTTTTCAGTACTCAATTTTCATTCCAATCCTGAATCAAACGCATCAGAGATTTTGATTATTTTAATTTTCATTATAATCCATTCCCATGCTAATTTTAGTTACAAACTAACATACCTTTAGTTTACATTTAAACAAGCTCATCTCTATTACCCCTGTAACCCTACAAAGAACCCAAAGAACAGGTTGTTAGATCGTATCATTCCACATTACTTCCATAGCATCCGCTGTGTATAAGCGTCGGTCCGGATCTTTCATTAAGTAGGATCGGTGCTTTATTCATTTGGAGAAGAACCTTGTTACAACAAACAAGAATATATATATATATATTTGGAACAAAGTTATGGCCATTCATATATTTATTTATATCATTGATCGATTTTTTTTTAAAAAAAATAAAATTTTGTATTCGATGAGATGTAGGGATGGCAACAGGCCGGGTTTAAATTGGATCATCCAAAATTTATACTCGTATTGTCAAAAATATTTTCATCCCATATCCATCTCGAGTCGGATCAAGCGAGATATAAAAATTCATGTTTAGATTGGTTTAGATCGGATATATCTTTTATAAAATTTAATTTATTTAAAATCTAAAAAAATCGATATATACTATTATCTAGATGTATCTAGTCGGACCAAGTAAACCCATCTCATATTCAGATTAATTAAATATTTTAATCGGGGCATATTACCATTCAGTTCGATAGGGATCTAAATTAAATTTTTTTATACAATTTATATTTATTTATAAATTAAATAAATTATATTATATTTATCTTATTAGAATCATATCAGGTTGGATATTCACGGATCGGTAAAAATTTTCAACCCTGAAATCTTTCGTGTTGCACCGCTCATGACGTCATATGATGGGTAAAATTCATCAGGGATGTAGTGGTCTCCAGTTGTCAAGCATAGCATTCATGGCGATTAGTTGGGAAGCGTTCCGTCGAGTCCATAAAATGACGGGCCCTGGCCGGAAAAAGAAAAGAAAAAATCAAGCACGTCACGCGGTTTAAGCCGGCAATTGCAGATTCATAGCCGACACGTGCACTCCATCCACGATCACGCTGATTGGAATTCAAGGTCCTGCGATCAAGTCTTCCAGAGGGGCCCACCTCCATCGCTCTCCCGCCATCCTCTCTTAGCCTACCTAACCAATGGTCGCTCATCTCGACCACAAAATTTATCTAGTTTCCATCCAAATCCCCATTTTCCTCGCCCTCTTCCCTCGTTCTCCCTGGCCTTTTATCTTCGTGAGCAACACGGATTAAGACAGCAGACGGCTCTTTTTTATTATTATTATTTTTTCATATCAGATATTTTAAATTATTCGAGAGTAAAAATATTCAAAAAAATCAAAAATTATGTATTAATAAAATAAATAAAAATTTTTGCTGAAGAAATTTAGCAGGTAGATTCGGTGTGGCCCGATAGTTTTTTTTTCTTTCGTTCTTTCTTTCTTTTTTCAAACGCGTATAAGTTGGCGGCGGCTGACAACGAGCACCTGTCATCCATTTGATTGGAAGAATAGGTTTGTGATGCTCACACTGTAGGGGTTGTGGATTAGGTGCCGTGTTCCCGTGGCCAAGCTTGGGAACGGGATTTTTTTTTTTTTTATTTATTTAATTTTGAGCTAGCGAGTGGATTATATCTTTTGCAAAAAAAAAAATAAATAAATAAATAAAAAAAAAATCATCATCTTTGGATCATCCATCAATTACTTTGAGAGCTGTGTAGGTAATGAATAATAAAATTTGGAATGCTTTAAGACATGTGCAGTGGGTGATCCAACGGGTGGTGGATCCGTGCAAATAAAGGTGAATCCTGGTTTCGAGCAAAAATAATAATAATAATAAAAAAATACAGCCACCGTTCCGTGTAGCCCAGGCCTACGCGTATGTGATTCTAGATGAAGCTTCTTTTTGCCGTCATGCTATATATTAATTATAAGCCGTTGGGTAATGCTATAGATTAATTATAAGCCGTTGGACAAGTCAGAATGGCACGAAAGTTCCACGTTATCTGTGGGTCTAGATTGATGTTGACCGTCAACTTGGTGCCATGCTGATCCCCAGAGAGTTTTTTTTTTTTTTTTTTTTTTTTTAAATATTATTTTTTTATTTAATATTTGCGAAGTTGAGATCGTCCTGATTTTGTTTGCGAAACTAGGTATTTGTGATGATCGAAACGCACCGATTAAAAAAAAAAACCTGCGATATCTCCATTTAAATTTGAAAACTAGTTTAAATAAAAAAATCACAGATAAAATCTACTATTTCAATAAAAAATTAATAAAAATTTTAAAAAATTAATTTGATAACTACCTTCTTTTTATTTTAAATTTTAATATAAAATAAAATACAAAGAAATTAATAAAAATTTTAAAAAATTAGTAAAAAATTTGATAACTACCTTCTTTTTAATTTTAAATTCAAATTTGATAACAACCTTCTTTTTTTCATCTTAAGTTTTAATAACTACCTTCATTTTTAAAATTTTAAATTTTAATAAAAAGTAAAAATTAATAAAAATCTTTAAAAATTAATAAAGAATTTTAAAATTTTTAAAAAATTTAAAAAAATCAGAAAAATAATAATATATTATTATATTTTTATATTATAATAAATATTTTATATTTTAAAATATAATAAATATATTATATTTTATTATATTATATATTATATATTATAATATAGTATATTTGTTGATGTACGTATACCAAACATAGCGGTGGCGGTGTTGCATCAAGTGCTGTCGATGTAGTATAACGAGATGAGTGGCCAGACTAAGATCGGACCTGTATCGTCCTAGTAGCCAAACTGGTTGTTGGATTAGGAGTCGGACTGGTGGTCGGATTGGCGATCGAACCAATGGCCAGACTAATGGTCGGATCGGCAATCAAACTGGCACCGATCTAGTAGCTGAATTGGCTATCGGATTGGTGGTCGAAACTAGACTGGCTGTCAGACCGGTGGTCGGATCGATGACCAGATTGGCTTCGATCTCACAATCGAATCAGTGGCTGGATTGGCAACCAGACCGATAATCAGACTGGCACTGACCTAACAATTGAACTAGCTATCGGATCAGTGGCCGGACTGGCTATCGGATTAGTGAACGAACTGGAAAACAGATCGGTGACCAAATTGGCACCGACCTGGTGACCAAACTAGTTATTAGGCTGGTGGTCGGACTGGTAGCCCGACCGACGGTCGAATTGTCATCGACTTGATAGCAAGACTAGCTATCGAACCGGAGCCGAACTAGTGACCGGATCGGCTGCCGAACTAGCTGTTGAATCGATGGCCAAAGCGGTCCAGTCCACTCGTCGGTCCGGCCACCAGTCCGACCTCTAGTCTGGTTCTTAATCCAATAGCCAGTCTCGCTGCCAGGATTGTACCTATCCGATCGTCGGTCTGGCCACTCATCCAATTGTACTGCATCGACGGCACTTGATGCAATACCGTCATTGCCATGTTTAGTATATGTACATCAACAAATTACTATATTATAATATATAATTTAATAAATTATAATATATTTATTATATTCTAAAATATAAAATATATATTATAATATAAAATATAAAATAATATATTATAATAATATCATATTATTATTATTATTATTATATTTTAAATTTTTTTTAATTTTTAAAACTTTTTTTATTGATTTTTTAAAATTTTTATTTTTTATTAAAATTTAAAATAAAAAGAAGGATTTACGTGAAGAAATTGCAAAACCTGCGGTTTCTCCATTCAAGTCGGTTATCAAATTTAAATAAAAAAAATCATAGGTTGCATTTATATATTTTTTTTCATATTTATTTTTTTTTATCCATATGCTCCGCTCAACGTAAACGCCTAGTTTCGTTGATAAAGTTGGGATAGCCCCAACTTCATAAATATTGAATAAAAGAATAATATTTTTAAAAAAAACTCGGTCCTCAGGAGCCTTCGATTTTGGACGCTGCACTCTCTCTTTATCCATTCGTCCCCATCCCCCACGCCCTGCAAATAAAAAAAAAAAAAAAAAACTACGGTCTGATTGTTTGTGAGCCTTTGCACTAACCATTTTTGTTGAATATTCAAAAGGCTTGTCCTGGATGGCATCTCATGTGCCAAGGAAAAAATGGGGGAGAAGAATATTTATATTCACGATTTTGCTACGATATTTCTAAAATAATTTTATCCTTTCACCGTTATTTTATTTCCAGCCATCTAATTTAATATGGATGGTTTGGATTTGTCCATCTACGACTAATTATGGTAGATTATATGTGTGGCAGGTGGAGTATATAGCTGAAATATTCGGATAATTTTTGCGGCGAAATAGGCAGCAATCTTATAATTAAGTAGAGCTATAATGATTTTTTTTTTTTTTTTTGGTAAAGTGAAAAAGGGGAGGAGTTAGACCCGGGGCATGGCCATCTCAGACGGTTTCCCAATCCCAGCCATGAAATGTTCGATACACGGCGTATATTAATTTTTTTGCAGCCGTTCATCACCCGAAGGTGAGTACGTCAACTTGATCATCATTGATGTCAGCTGAATGAACCGGATTCTTTTCAAATACCTTTTTTTCTCTTAGCTTCAATGCTTGATGCTCGGTGGACGGTGATGAGAGCAAAAGCACCGTCAATCAAAGGAGGAGAAAGGAGGGACCGGATCGCTCGCAGAAAAAGAGTGCGAGAGTTCGACCTATAAAATAACATGCTATCTAAAATAAATACTAAAAAATAGAAAAGAAAAAAAATTTTCAAAAACTTATCCCACATAAAAAAAACTCTTTCATGTTATCAAAAAGGATACCTCTTACTCTATCTCCCTCTCTTCCTCTATCTCTCTTCCACTCTTCTATATTCAAAGAAGATATAAAAGATCCTTTTATATAGAACATCACATGAGTGAGACATTTAACTCATACCTGAACTCATAAACCAAAATCCACTCGAACACAAACTTTAAACTAAGTACATTAATACTGGATATAGAGTCTTCTTTGAAATAGGACATGCAAAGAATAATTAATTAAAATCTTAAAGTTATTAAAATTATTAATCAACTAAAATTAGAATTTTAATTGGAGTAAGACCTGACAATGAATTTTAACACTTCTCCTTATTGCAGAGTACATTTGATAATATTGAATTTGTTGGTGCTATAAATTGCCATCGTAGTCATTACCATCATTGTTACGGTAACAATAATATATAATAATCTATCGAACCAACAATTGAATATCGAAGTTTTTTTTATTGATTTCAATAATAACACTTTTGTTAGCTCATCTTTTTCAATGCATATATCAAAATGGACGGTGTCTACTAATATTTTCTTTTGACACTGACTCCACCATCATGATACCAAATTTTTTTTTGAGTATCTAGCTTATTTTAATGAATATCAAGTTTTTAATTGTAATAACTATGAGCATCGGTCATTACCTGGACACAAATAAAATCACCAACAAAACTTTGAGCATATTTATATATCTCTACTTGAGAAGCTTCAAATATTTGCACACAATTGCTTTCTTTTGATTGTGGAATCAAGTTCTCATGCATCAAATTTTCTAGCCATTCAAACTTTGGAGTAGCTTCAAAATTAATTGGTGTACCAAGAACTTTATTGGTTACTAAAGCATAACAAGAATCATCTCCACCAAGCATATCTTTATATTGTTTGATTTTTGAAACTACTTTAAAATTAATTAGGTCGTCACATGGAATATCCAAATCTTAAATATCTCCAATAAAAGACTCTTTAACATGGTTTAATTTCTCGGTATGGAATTCCTTGGTCGGATCAACCATAGTATTCTTTAACTATTTTAAAGCAATTTTAGAATCAATAGATTCTTCAATTACAATCTCTTTTGAACTTGATATAGTAGCCATCTAATCAAGCTTCTCTTATTTCAATTTTTTTAGTAAATTTGATTCTCAAGCTGATCAATCTTGTTATGCTTTGAGTCTTCAAAAATTGATCCAGTTTTTTACTAATCAAGCTCCTTTAGCTTCAGATCTTTAAATGTAAATCAAATTTGTTTTTCTTTTGAATCTTTAAAAAATATGGAACCAAAATTTACTCTTCAAGTAATTTTGTTTGGGATGTCTCACCTTGTATGAACTTGAGTAGAAGCTTTTAAGAATATCACATGCTTTCTTCGTTTTCTTCACATATTAAATATAGAGATAATTTTCTTTATCAATAAAATTTTGAATAATCCATATTACCTTCTTAAATTTTAAATTTAACTTTTTTTTTCTTGCAATCTCATCCGTTGGCATCATCTTTGACTCATCCAAAATATTTCATAAATCTAGGCATTTCAAATAAGATGTGATGTGGCAAGATCGCTGATGTGGAATATATGTCAGACCCAGTCAGATGCCAAATCAGAGGAAGCCGCCACGTCAGTCTCTCGAGGTCGAGATGACATGGCCGAAGTCGAGCTTCGCCTCTCTCCGGACTCCTTCGCCAGGCAGCTCCCTCGAGGTCGAGACATCATGGTCGAAGTCGAGCTCCGCCTCTCTTCGGACTCCTTCACCAGGCGGCTCCCTCGAGGTCGAGACACCGTGGCTGAAGTCGAGCTCCGCCTCTCTTCGGACTCCTTCGCCAGGCGGATCCCTCGTGGTCGAGATGCCATGGCCGAAGTCGAACTCCGCCTCTTTCCGGACTCCTTCGCCAGGTGGCTCCCTTTAGGTCGAGACGCCGTGGCCGAAGTCGAGCTTCGTCTCTCTCCGGACTCCTTCGCAAGGTGGCTCCCTCGAAGTCAAGATGCCATGGTCGAAGTCGAGGTCTTCTTCCCTGAGCCGGCCCCACTTCGGACGAAGGGACCAATAGCTGAAGGAGCCACCAAGCCACCCAAGGACCACGGAGAGGCGCCCGCCAGGCCGCAATAATTGTCCCAGCTACAACTTACATCGAAAGGGAAGGGATCCTCCGATCAAGGTGCTGCGCTCCCGACCAACCGTCTGTGCCACCCAAAAGAGGAAGTCAATCAAGGAGATTCGAATTTAGGGGGCGGTTGCTTCCCGATCGAGGCTCTGCCAAATTTTCCCAAAATGGAGTGACCAGAAAGAGAGTCAGAGTGCACAGTGCTGTTCCCTATCATGAATGGGGAAAGGCACCTCGTGCATGGCAAGGAACGTCACCACACGCGCCTGCAAGCGAGGGAGGATCCCAAGGTAGGCGGCTGGTAGCCATCCTAGCTTAAAGGAGTTTTCCAAGGTTCCAAGAGGGAGGTAAGTCACAAAGGGGCAAAGGGGACACGGTCCGAGGTCGTCTTCAGCTTGCAGGCCACGGCGTTCTAGGCGGTAATAGATTGGCACGCCAGGAGGGGGGCAGGACACCTTTTGATCCAAGCTAATCCCCTTGCAAGCAACCCCACCAGGAGCATGGTGATGACCCGTGCGAGAGAGGTTTCCACTAGCCGTGTGGGGGATCCCCCTTCTCGTGAGGATCTGCACAGTCCAGAAAGGGAGCTCCCCGCTCCACCGCAACGGCCTTCAGCAGACGCTCAGCTGGCCGCACTCACCTAGCAAATGCAGCTCCTGACTAAAATGGTGCGTCATTTACAGCATCAGCACCGATCCCTGGCTACCCACCAACAGCCAGGGACTCCCGTGACCTAAGTCACCGCATGCCGTGACAGCCTGCGGTCCTTCCAAGAAAGGCCTTCGTTGCCGCAAGCCACAACAGATCGCCGGGGAAGCCACTGGACCCCAACAAAGAGATAGTGGACTGAGTCAGCTGATCGGGAGAGCCGATCCCCGACCTTTGAGTAGGCTGCTGTCAAGCATCGCCGAGGTCACAGGGACAAGGCCCCTCGTCGTGACCCCCCTCAGTTGCCACCTTCACCTCCTCCATCGACCTCAGCGGAGGGCTCAACCGACGAGGCCATCAGGTGCAAGGCAGAATGGCACCTGAAAGAATAGGACCGCAAGCTAGCGAAGCTATCTCGCTAGTTTGCGAATTTGCAAGACTCCTCTGACGAGCCTGCGGGCTACAATGCCCCGTCCCCCATTCTCTCGGGAGATCCAAGAAAAACTGATCCCGGGTCAGTTCCGCATGCCGCAGGTGGATCCCTACGACGGGACCACTGACCCCCTGAACTACCTTGAGAGCTATAAAGCCCTCATGAGGGTCCAAGGGGCGACCGAAGCTCTCCTCTACATCACTTTTCCAGCCACCCTCTAAAAGGCAGCTCGGGTCTGGTTTACCCGCCTCGAGCCCGAAAGCATCAGTTCTTTCACTCAGCTGGAGCGAAAATTCATGGTCCACTTTGACGCCTATTGAAAAGTGCCATGGGAGGCGGACAACCTCTTCTCCATCAGGCAGCAATACCACGAGCTCCTGCGAGACTACTTGGCTTGCTTCAAGGTTGCTGCATTGGAGATTTACAACCTGGATGAGTCAAAGTTCACAACTTTGACTGGACCAAAGAATGCAAAGTAGCCTTCGAGAATTTGAAGAAGTTCTTAGCATCACCATTGCTGCTCTCCAGGCCGAAGGAAGGAGAGGAACTCCTGCTGTACCTGGCGGTCACCCCGAGGGCCGTCAGCTCAATCCTTGTCCGCACAGACAAGGACGGATCCTAGGAACCAGTGTACTATGTTAGCAAAATCCTTCGAGATGCAGAGATCAGGTACACCCGCTCAGAAAAGTTAATATTTACTCTAATAATGTCTGCCCAGCATCTCGAGCCGTACTTCCAAACGCATCATATTGCGGTCATGACAGACCAGCCGCTGAGGGCCAAACTCAGCCGCCCCGAAACCTCTGGGTGTTTGGCTAAGTGGTCTCTGATGCTGAGCGAATTCGACATCTCTTACTAGCTGAGGCAATCCCAGAATGCCCAAGTGCTAGCTGACTTCTTGTTCGAGCACGCTGGCATGAGCGAGGAGCTCGAGGAGACCACCTCGACCTCGGAACCCTGGCTGGAGCCCATAATCGAGGAAGAGACATGGGTCCTCCATGTAGACAGTGCATCCAATCAAGAGGGAGCGGAGCGGGTCTCATCCTTGCTAATGGAGATGGGGTCATGGCTGAATGTGCACTCCGCTTCCGATTTGCAGCAACCAACAACCAGGCAGAGTATGAAGCACTCATCGCATGACTCAGAGTCTCCCGCGAGCTAGGTGTACCCAGCTTGAATGTCTTCACCGACTCCTAGCTGGTGGCCAGGCAGGTCTTAGGAAAGTATGAGGCCCGAGATCCTCAGATGATGAAGTACCTAGAGCGGGTCCGTTCGAGCACGATGGGTTTTCGGCGCTTCAGCATCTCCCATATCCCTCGTGGAGAGAACGCTCGTGCCGATGCCCTATTAAGGCTCACGACCTTGCCGGACTCATCACTGGGGAACGCCTACATCGAGTACCTGGAATGTCCAAGCTATGAAGCTCCAAGAGAAGTCCAGCAAGTCACCCCGGAGCCTAGCTGGATGGACCAATACATCAGATCATCATCGATGGCACCCTACCAGAAGATCGAACGGAGGCCGGCCTTGTCAAAAAGAAGGCCGCGCAGTTTGTCCTGGTGGATGGGCAGCTTTACCACAGATCCTACTCCTATCCGCTCCTAAAGTGCCTGAGACTTGCAGAGACAGTCTTCGTGCTCCAAGAAATACACGAAGGCCTCTGCGGGAATCACGTCAAAGGGAGGATGCTGGCATACAAGGCCCTCCATCAGGGATACTACTGGAAAACTATGAGGACAGACGTTGCCGACTTCATGAAGAAGTGTGACCACTTCTAGCACCATGTCCATATATAGCGTCAACCATCGGCACCGCTCTCCCAACTCTCCGCACCCTGGCCGTTCTCCTAGTGGGGGATGGACATCCTTGGTCCATTCCCTCCTACGTCCGAACAATGCAAGTTCCTGATAGTGGCTATTGATTACTTCACCAAATGGGTAGAGGTGGAGCTGCTAGCATGGATTATCAAAGCCAAGGTCCGTCAGTTCTTCTGAAAGTCGATCATCTGCCACTTCGGACTCCCCAACAACATCATCACCGACAATGGACGGCAGTTCGATAACCAAGAGTTCGAAGAGTTCTGCGCCGACCTCGGCATTCAACATCACTTCACCTTAGTGGCTCACCCCCAAACCAATGGAGAGGCCGAGGTGACCAACCTAACAATCCTCCAGGGACTCTGGACTATGCTAGACCAGGCCAAGGATCGATGGGCAGAAGAACTCCCTAGCATTCTTTAGGCCTACAACACAACACTCAGGACGACCACAGATGAGATGCCTTTTAGCATCGTCTTCGGCACGGAGGCCGTTGTCCCTGTCGAACTCGGTGAGCCCACACTGCAGGTGGAACAGTATGATGAAGTAGAAAATCCAGCCCGCCTTCTTCTCAACTTGGACCACCTCGAGGAAACCAGAGATAAGGCTTGACTTCGGATGGCGGCCTACCGGCAGCGAATAGCTCGGTACTACAATGCACGGGTGAGACCAAACATTTTCTGCCCAAGCAACCGGTGTTGTGCCGAGCTGAATCCTCGCAACCCCGGGATTACGGCAAGCTCTCGCCGAACTGGGAGGGCCCCTACAAGGTGATCGAGGCTCTTTCCAATGGAGCCTACTACTTAGCGAAGCTGGACGGTGCCAGATTCCCGCGGACTTGGAATGCCAGTAATCTAAGAATGTATTATCAGTAATGTAAGGCTTTCCTCCATTAATGATAAAGATTCTCTTTGTGCAAATCACTTTTTCCTTGCAGGAATATTGTTGCCCGGCCCCAGGTCTGGCAAGCCAAGCCCGAAAACTCCTGAAGCCCGGCACTCCAAGCCCAGAAACTTTCGAAGCCCAGCAACTCATAATCACCTGGCGGGCCCACCGAGCGCAGCACCCTGGCTCAGTCGTGCCGTGCACGCTTGGAAAAGTTTCCATCCAAGGTTGAACAGATCTCGTTTGAGGAAGCATGCGAAGCCCCATCGCCACGCTGCTCGTGAGGTGGGAACAACTCAACAAGTCAAAGACTTACTTCCTAATCGCCCGCGTACTCGGAGCTCGGCAGGAAAGAGCCCAAGGATTTAAAGCCTCAAGGCAAGGCACCTTGACAAAGACGTATACATGGGCAATTAAGAAGAAAAAGAAGGAAAAGGGCCAGAGCATTGAGAATCCAGAAAGTGCACAAGCAAACAAGTAAAAGAAAAAAACTTCATTGAAATTTCTTTAAGTCCTTACACTTTCTTTGAGCCCCGACTAGCTCCTTCTCGGGACGGTGCACAATCGGGGCATCATCTTTTGGGACCTTCGATGGTGGGGCCACGTCCAGGACCTCCGGTGGCAGGGCTACATCGACAGCAGCCGCGGGCTCCTTCAATCTGACCAAAGCCAAGGTCGAGCTCCCGCACAGAGTAGCCGGGAAGGCGAGCCCATCAAGTTCATGTCCGGGAGGAGCTCCACCACCCTGGTCCGACAGAACATGAACCTTTTGAAGAAAGAGTCCATGGCCAGCTCATGGAACTCGACGTCGAACTCCGGCGAGGCCTTGTAATTGGCCATTGCCTTGGCGACCTCCTTCTTCGCGACCTCCATCGAGTCTACTACTACCGCGGCCTTCTCTTCAGTGGCTGTGGCCTTCCTTTCGACGGCAGCAGCCCACCCCTTCACCGCCTCCAGTTGAGCCCGAAGGGTTCGGGCCTGCTCTCTCTCCCGGGCTACCTTGGTCCTGAGCTCTTCTACCATGGCCTCCCTAGCCTTGAGCTCCTCGGCCCGGCTTCTAGCCCGGTCCCTCTCCTGATCCAGGGACTCCTCCAAGCCCTTGAGATGCCTCTCGGCGCCCGCCACCTCGGCCCTCAGTTCCATGTTCTTCTTTTCGGCCTCCCAGGCATTGTCTGTCTTTAGCTTGAACTCGGTCTTCAGCAAATCAAGCTGCAGTGTCTTCTGTTGGTCCCTCTTGGCCCAGCTCTTGCAATAGTCCCATATTAGCAGAAGGTCTGTCCCAAGCTGTACCAAGGAAGATGTCAACCAAAGAAAATAAAAGAAGAGAAAGGGAAAGTTAGAAGTACTTATCGAAAAGAGCTGCGGGAACATGCCGAAGATGGCATCAACCATGAGCCTTCCCGCCTTCTCCCGTCGATCACGTGGTTGGACGGCAAAGTTTATCATGTGCTCGGCGAGAGCCCTGTCCCAAACCAAGGAGGCGTTCGGTGCCACCTCGAAGGGTAGCTTGCGGGGAGTCTTCTTCTTCTTCCCCGCTACCTCGGCATCGCCCCCGTGACTAGCCGAGGATGCCTCGGAGCCTCTGTGGGGGCTCATCGCCACTCTGGACGGCGCCGCTGGCGGTGGCTCCCTCCTCTCCTGCTCCTCTTCTACCTCCACCTCGACGACCTCATAGGATAGGGGTGCCACGGTGGTGGCAACGACAGTGGACCTGGCCCAGACTACCACTTATGGCTCTCGGACCGGGGGCAAGTCCTGCTGCCTCAACGGCTTGGGGATGGGTTCGACCGTCCTCCTGCTCGGCTCGGATGGCATGGCAAGTGCGGCCCTTGCGCTCTCCTCATTCCGAGCCCTCTTTGACTGGGGCTCTCTGACCCCCGCCAATGCACCCCTCTTCCTGGAGAGTGCAAGGAGTTCATCCACGGAGTACTTCATGCCTGCACGAAGGAAAACGAGGTCAGTTCTAAGCTCGAAGGGACAAGCAAAAAATAGAAACAAGTGAAGGTCGCGCCGAACTCACCCAACTCCCGCATTGGGCTGACTCTAGCTTCGTATAGGTTCTGCTATGGCAGCAGAACCTCGAGAGAAGGTATTTGGTCGGTGCGGAGCTGGTCGTAAACTTTCTGATCAGTCGCCTCGATAGTAGCATTCCGGTTCGGGGTCCGGTCTAGGTTGCTCCAAACCCAATCAACCCCCTCGATGAAAGCAAATAAGTATTTACTCTTCCATCCTTTGATGGAAGAAGGAAGCTCGAACTTGATGCCCTTCAAGTGCGGAGAATGAACCACCACCCCTTCTCGGTTGGGTGGCATTTCAGGATAAAGAAGACCCTGAATAGGGAGAAACGGGCAATGATCCCATGATAATGGCAGAGGACGATAAAGCAGAAAATCGTCTTGACTGCGTTCGGGACCAACTGAGCTGGAACTAGATGATAGTGGCTCAGCATGGAAAGGAAGAAGGGATGAAATAGAAATTGGAGGCCCCCTGTGAGGGTTTTCTCATAGAGGGCAATTTCGCCCGGGCCACTGGAGGTGACCCGTTCCCCCGGTCGTGGGATCGAGAGCCGAATGGAATCCGGGACACCGAAGGTCTCCCGGATGATTGAAAGCTCCTCACCGGTTATCGCCGAAGCAATATCGCCGGGACCAGTCGACCATGGGGGTTCCAGAGAAGGTTCGGGAGGAGGTGGGGGACGGACCCTAGGTTCCCCTATGACGATCCCTGTGGGCCGAGGCCTTCTACAAATCTCGAAGTGGACCTCTTCCTCCTTATCGGAGGAAGAGGGAGTCCTCGGCCGAGAAGGCCCAACCTCATTAGGATTGGTCGAAGGGTGAAAGTTTCGACCCTAGCAAGACATCCCAAAGAAGAAGACGAAGGAGGAGTAGAGAAGGAGAAGAAAGAAGATGGACAAAGCCCGGGAAGGTCCTGACCCTAAAGGAGAGCTCTACCCAACCGAAGGAAGAAGAAGAAGAATGAAGAGGACGAACCTGGCTATCCTTGGAGGAAAAGGATGGTTGGGGGAAGAGAGGGAACTCTGGTTCGCTGGCGGGCACGAGAAGTTTGAAAGAGGAAGTGTTTTTGTGAAACTGTCTTTTCTTTCGAAAATGACCAACTGCAACAGTACCGTTCCAGAGCCACCGCTGTCAGATCTGTACCATGTGTTAGCGATCGGCAGAGGGCGAGCTTCAGTCTGCCCATGATCGTTTTGAATTCTGTGTCAGCAATAATGCCTCCTCGGACGGGTCCACGTGTCATCACCGCATTAGCTCGGAGGTCTGCCTCGCGAGGCGCCGGCGATCATGGCAATAATGGTGCCGATTTTGGTCTTTCCATGTCAGCACCGCATTTACTCCCTTCATCCTGAGCGCCATGCACCAATTGGACTTGAAAGTGGGGGGCAAATGATGTGGCAAGATCGCTGACATGGAATACATATCAGACCCAATCATATGCCACATTGGAGGAAGCCGTCACATCGGACGTTTCTCTTCGGACTCCTTTGCCAGGTGGCTCCCTCGAGATTGAGATGTCGTGGCCAAAGTCGAGCTTCGCCTCTTTCCAGACTCCTTCGCCAGGTGGCTCCCTCGAGGTCAAGACACCGTGGTCGAAGTCGAGGTCTTCTTCTCTGAGCCGACCCTACTTCGGACGAAGGGACCAATAGCTGAAGGATGCCGCCAAGCCGCCCAAGGACCATGGAGAGGCACCCACCAGGCTGCAATAATTATCCCAGTTACCACTTACATCAAAAGGGAAGGGGTCCCCTGATCGAGGGGTTGCGCTCTCGACCAACCATCTGTGCCACCCAAAAGAGGAAGTCAACCCAGAATATTCGAATCCAGGAACGGCTACCCCCCGATCGAGGCTCTGCCAAGTTTTCTAAAATGGAGTGACTAGATGGAGGGTCAGAGCACACGATGCTGTTTCCTATCACGAATGGGAAAAGGCACCTCGTGCATGGTAAGGAACGTCACCGCACATGCCTGCAAGCGAGGGGGGATCCCAAGGTAGGCGACTGGCAGCCAATCATTCTGAGCTCTCCTCCGCTGCCACTTTCCTCGCTCTACTCGCAACCAGTTCATACTCTCCAAGCACATATTTTTCTCCTCCTGGTATGGAGTCCATCTACGGGACTTGACCAGGAGGATCTGTTCCCTTGGATCGTCACTGACTTGAGCATCGGAGTGCCCTGCTGGGATCACCGGCCCGAGTCTCCTATGTTTTGCAGGTCCAGCCGCACGAGCAGGATCTCGAGCGACAAGGGCACGGTTCGAGGTCGTCTTCAACTGCATGCCACGGTGTTCTAGGCGGCAACAAGATGTGATAAGAACCTTTCAATATAGATAACATATGTTGTTCGACTTATGAAAGGAATGGGATTAACAAAAGCAGCATTGTTGATGCTAGCAAGGTTGGCATCTCAAACCCATTGAGATAGAAAGTAATAGTATTGGCTATGATGATTCATCTCTTGAGTCACCGAAATAATAGTCTACATATTTATACCACTGTAAAATAAATTATTAGAAGTTCTTCAAAACAAGCATAAAAATCTTCAATAATAAAGTTGCTACTCTAAAAATTACACTCCAAAAAATCTGATCAAAGCTACAAATCGCTAGATTACTCTCCAAATTTATTGCTCTAATAGCATGTAGAGCCACAAATATATGGATCATGAATCTCAAATCTTATATCGATAATACCATGTAGAACGGCATGCTACCTGAAGTAGATTAAATGTACCAGTCCAAGATCCAAACATAAAAAAAAAAGTAGATCAAATGTACTGGTCCAAGATCCAAAACAAATACCAAAGAAAGAAAAAATAACAGGGAACAAATGTTAAAAGTAAAAAATTAAGAAAAAAAAATTATCTTTATTAAAAAATTAAGTCATATAGAAAATCTCTCTTATACCTCATAAAAGAGGGCACATTTAACTCTATCTCTTCCCACACCTCTCTTCGACTCTTCTGCACTCAAAAGAGACACATTCCTTTATATAGGGCATCACATGAGGGGATGTTTGATTCCTACCTAAAGTTAGAAAGCAAAACCTATTCAGATACAAATTCTAAACTAAACATAGGAATACCAGTGATAGAGTCTTATTAATTTGAAATATAATACATAATAAATAGTTAAATAAAATCCTAAAATCATTAAAATTAATGACAAACTAAAAATAAATCCTAATTAAAGTAAGACTTAACAATGAATCTCAATATGGCCATAGAGGAGGAGCATGGGGGTCAACCCCAAATTGTGGAGGAGGAGGAGGAGGGTGGGGGGTTGGTTGTAGAGGAGGAGGAGGTGGGGAAGATGAGGAGAAGGCAGATAGTTGGGGGTCAACTATAGAGGCGGAGGATAGAGTGTTGGTCATAGATGGAGGAGAGGCTAAGGAGGAGACAGGGTGGAGGAGGTGGTGTGATGGTGGTGGAGGAGGGTGGGGGATCGATCGTAAATGCAGAAGAGGCTGAGGAGGATAGGGGGTCAGCTATAGATGGAGAGAAGGGAGGAGCATGGGGGTCAACCCCAAATTGTGGAGGAGGAGGAGGAGGGTGGGGGGTTGGTTGTAGAGGAGGAGGAGGTGGGGAAGATGAGGAGAAGGCAGATAGTTGGGGGTCAACTATAGAGGCGGAGGATAGAGTGTTGGTCATAGATGGAGGAGAGGCTAAGGAGGAGACAGGGTGGAGGAGGTGGTGTGATGGTGGTGGAGGAGGGTGGGGGATCGATCGTAAATGCAGAAGAGGCTGAGGAGGATAGGGGGTCAGCTATAGATGGAGAGAAGGGAGGAGCATGGGGGTCAACCCCAAATTGTGAAGGAGGAGGAGGAGGGTGGGGGGTTGGTTGTAGAGGAGGAGGAGGTGGGGAAGATGAGGAGAAGGCAGATAGTTGGGGGTCAACTATAGAGGCGGAGGATAGAGTGTTGGTCATAGATGGAGGAGAGGCTAAGGAGGAGACAGGGTGGAGGAGGTGGTGTGATGGTGGTGGAGGAGGGTGGGGGATCGATGATAAATGCAGAAGAGGCTGAGGAGGATAGGGGGTCAGCTATAGATGGAGAGAAGGGAGGAGCATGGGGGTCAACCCCAAATTGTGGAGGAGGAGGAGGAGGAGGGTGGGGGGTTGGTTGTAGAGGAGGAGGAGGTGGGGAAGATGAGGAGAAGGCAGATAGTTGGGGGTCAACTATAGAGGCGGAGGATAGAGTGTTGGTCATAGATGGAGGAGAGGCTAAGGAGGAGACAGGGTGGAGGAGGTGGTGTGATGGTGGTGGAGGAGGGTGGGGGATCGATCATAAATGCAGAAGAGGCTGAGGAGGATAGGGGGTCAGCTATAGATGGAGAGAAGGGGGGGGGGGGGGGGGGAGGGGGAGGAGGGGGGGTGTCGGCTATAGATAGTGAAGAGGTTGATGAGGGTGGGGGGTCAAAGAGGGGAAGAGGTGGATGAAGAGGATGGTCCACGAGGGTGCTGGATTGTTGCGAGGGTAGTAGTGGGAGGAGGATGAGGAGAGCTAGGTCATTGCTAAGGGGCATCGCCTCCTCTCTTCCCTTTCTGGCTATGATAGCTATTGTCATCGCCGTTGCCTCAATCTCAAAAAAAAAAAAAAAAAAAAAAAAAAAAAAAAAAAAAAAGATTTTTGATATTTTAATATGTTAACCTATTATAAGAAAATACCCTGAAGATCCATTATATTGGATGGTCCAAATATCTTCTAACATTTTATAAAATATTATAAAAGAGTACCATAGCAAAATCCATATATTAAATGCATAATTGTTGCATGTATTGGAAAGAATTAGCACTAGACTAATCACTTTTGTACCAAGTTAGACTGGTTTAATGGATCAAATACCTAAAAGACATCATTAGCTTGCGTAAAATATTTACCATTGTTGTTTTTCATGGATTTTTTGGCCACCGTTCTCTCAGGTCAATGAGATCATTTTGCAAGATATGAATGCAACCGGGCATCCCGGAGCTTGCCTAATACCAGTAATTGATTTAAAAACCTATAGCTTGAATTTGGAAAGTGAAATGTAAGTGACTGCTAGCTAGAAAAATTTTCTGCAGTAGGATATTAATTGTTTACTAATAATGGTTGTGTCCAGTATATTTTTAGATTTATGGATGATCCATTCATGGTCTAGTAGAAGGCCTTAAAGTAAAAAGTTTTTTATTGAAAAGTTCCAGAGAAAATTATAGTTTAACCCGTTCGACTTTGCTTGGATAGTCGATGGAGGTGATGGCAACGGTGGGTAGAAAAAATGGCAATCTTGGACCACCGATGAATCGATGACGGGGAGAGTGAAAGAAAAGAAGATGAGAATCTGAAAGAATAAAAATTACCACAAGCCACTTTTAAACTAAAGGGGGACAACCTTGTTTTAGTTGCAGAATAGATAATCAATTAGTCATAAGATAGAATCGCTTAACATCTAATTAACAGAGATGGATGGAAGGATTGTACTGTATTTAATGCGTAACTTCAGCGATAATTAAAAAATTTTAAACTCATGAAGAGGGATTGTTTGCAGCCTGGGCAAAGTCGCACCGTAATTTTTGCAAAATTATTTAATACTTTAACATATCCTAAGAAGAATGAGTGCACGCTAGACCTTCTCAAGGCACATGATTTCTATGAACCTCCAACGCTAATTACTCTCCAGCTATCATTCATCAAATTAGGCAGGATGAGAAAACTTAGTATCTTAAATTTTCATCTAATAATGGAAATCACCATAGAATTCCCTAGGGGGTCCACAATTTCCTTCCATCATTTCAATCATCTTTCTATTTCAGCAAGACCCCTATATTAAAAGACTCCATCAGTCAATCCCCGTGGTTCCCAATTCCATCCAAGTATCCAAAGCCTCTGCCATTTTTTTCAAACCACGCCGAATCCAATGATATAACAACTATTTCGATCGAAGCAAACCTAAGTCGGCCCGAAGGAGACAAAGACAAAGGAGAAAAAACGAATAACGCATTAGGGTATGTTGTCACCACACGAGAGAATTTAATAGCAAACGTGACATTCAAGGTAAAGATGAAGTCTATTTTTTGGTAAAAAAAAAAAAAAAAAAAAAAAAAAAAGGTAGGGGGGGGGTGTTAGAAATCCGTGGCCTAAGCATGGAGAGACTCCAGACTTGTCCTTTCTCAGGATTTTAGCCGGAGAGCTTGACCTTGACGCCCACCATAAGACTTGCCATCAATCAATTGGATGGCCGACACGGCACTTTCTTCCCACTTCACATCAAAGTCCGACTAACGCATCGCCCACTCTTTTTACCCTCACCCTCGGTATAAATCCGTCTCCGAAGACCCCATCTTAAGGCTTGCCAAAAGAAAGAAGATCGAATGCATAATTTTCTCCATCGAGTTCTTCGCATTGCCCAGCAAACGTGCATGACGTTTGGGGGATGAGATCATACAATTAATACGTGGTGATTCATCCCTTCCTCGCTATCTTTCCTCGCAGATTCCTCTCAAATCGCAAGAACAATCCAAGGTCTTTCTATATAAAGGACCTCATAGAATCCTCCCATCGATCTTTTCTCCATTCAGAAAGAAAAAAAGAACCCTGGCTCCCATCTCTCGCTCACACGTTGCCTTCCATTAATTCAATCGACTCAGCGTTCAGTTTTTGTTGCATCTTTCATGGAATCGGCGTGGATCGATCGCTCCTCCCCGAGTCTCGACCTCAGTGTCGGACCTCTCTCGTTCCCCGACCAAGCTCAGGTGAGCATGTAACAGCAGCTTCATTAACAATGGCATAGTTTTTTTTTTTTTTTTATAATCCACTTTAGAGGTTTCATTTTATTGATATATAATTTGATCTTCACCAGATTGGAAAGAGGGTGGTGCTTCATACCAATCCCATGCATGTCCAAGGGAACGCTTTGGTAAAAGATGAGGTAGGTTCTTTGCATCGATTATCGATCCTGTTTGGTTACGAGTAACAAATGTTACCGCTTTCTCCCAAATTAAGCATGCTTGATCGAGTAGTTCTGATGTCGTGTGTGTGTGATTATGTTGGACAAAACAGACCCAAGATTTAGAAGCCAAATTGAATCGGATGAGCGAGGAGAACAAGAAGCTGAACGAGTTGCTTAGTGCCATGTATGCCGACTACAGCAGCCTCCGGAGCCAGTTTTCTGATTTCGTGAACGCATCTCCTAACGAGAAACGGTCGATTTCGCCATCGAGAAAGAGGAAGAGCGAAAGCCTCGAAACGGTCAGTCTCGATGACAAGACTTACGAGAGGACCGATAGCTTTAGCAATCGTGTCGAGAGTCTATCCAGCGAAGATTCTTGCAAGAGATTGAGGGAAGATCCCAAGCCCAAAATCTCCAGGGTTTTCGTGAAAACCGACCCATCCGATTCGAGTCTGGTGAGTCCTGTAATTAAATAAAAGTAGCAAGGAACTTAAATTTCAAGGGGAAAAACAAAAACAAAATTCAAATAGCAACATATATATTGAATTTCTCCAAATTAACAAAATTCTTGATTTCCTATTTATAATTTGTCGTTCTTAGGTGGTGAAAGATGGATTTCAATGGAGGAAGTATGGTCAGAAGGTCACCAGAGACAATCCTTCTCCCAGAGCTTACTTTCGCTGCTCCTTTGCTCCTTCCTGTCCTGTTAAGAAGAAGGTACGTCTCAGGAAAAATAAAAAAATAAAGAAAAAAACCAAGTATCGAACTTAAGCTACCGATCCACTCATCTCCTAATACCATCATCCATCAATGAAATAATTTAGTGATCTATTTTGGTCATGATTTGCTACCGATAGGTCCAAAGGAGTGCCGAAGATATATCATTCTTGGTAGCAACGTATGAAGGTGAGCACAACCATGGCTACCCTTCGCGGAATGAAGTAACTCATGGTTCTTGCCGCAATGGATCACTGCCATGCTCGGTAGCCATCAACTCTTCAGGCCCTACGATCACCCTCGATCTCACACAACAAGGACTGCGACCAGATGTTGGAAGGGCTTCCAGGGATTTAGAGTCGCCAGAATTCCGAAGTCTTTTGGCGGAGCAGATGGCCTCGTCATTGACAAAAGATCCAAATTTCACGGCTGCACTTGTGACCGCGATCTCGGGAAGAATTTTTCAACATCCACCAGCTTAAAATCAAGCAAATCTGCACTTGTTCCTCGGCTTCAATGTGTTCTTCATGCTGATGTAGAGTTCTGCTTTTTTTTATGTGCATACATAGAATGTTTCAGCATTAAATATCAAATGTCATTGGTGTTTCGGTTTCATGACCATGTTAATCAGTACCATGATGAACAGCCTCTGTTTTATAAATTTAAATAATGAGAACCCGATTGAACCACAGGAGAAATTAATTTTTCGAGTTTTTAATATCTATCCTTGAGCTGAACTGTGATATCATGAAATTTTCCTGAAACATGGTGAATGCTAGCTGGATTTTGATTCATTCTCGGAATTTGATGACTATCAGGTATTCATTTTCCTGGCATTCTGATCCCAGATTTGATCTAAAAGGTGGCCGTTTCCGATTTCTTTCCTTTTTTTTTTTTTTTTTTATAAAAAAAATAAATGCTTAACATTTTTTCATGATGATAATGAGTGCACACCAGAGGATGCGAAGGAGGTGGACCCTGAAGATATGGTGGGATTTTACCCTACAGGGGACGGTGAGCCAATGAAAAAGCTCAACTGAACGTTTGGACGCTTCAAAATAGTTTATCGAGCTAATCTCAAATACTGTTTCAATCTACAGTACTATTGCGGTTATAGGAAATTTTTTTTTTTTTTTTCTTTCTTCGATTCAGTATAAATTTCTAGGGATGTCGATATGGAAAAGACTTGAGATTTGTCATTAAAAAGAAGAAAGAATAAGCAGAGGAAGAGGACGACGATGGATTTGTCATCGAAAAGAAGAAAGAATAAGCAAAGAAAGAGGACGACGATAACGACAAGAAAGAACGGAATATATATATATATATATATATATAAAGAAAAAGAAGAAAAAGAGGAAGAGAAAGAAATTCTTCCTATTTTGGGGCTCACCTCAAGCAATAATTTACTGAGCAAATTGTATCCCCATCTCAATTATCCAGCTAATGGCTGAGGCTATATGGATTAGGTGTAATAAAAAAGCAAGCGAGACTTTTATAATCCTTATTGAATTGGAGATGGTTCGACTATAAAAAATTTTATTAAGTATGGAGATATAGACCGAAAGAGGAGAGTTCAATCAAAAGAAGGCTAAAAATCTAGAACCATCAACCCCATACATGGAATTAAATCAAAATGATCGAATTGGTTTCGAGGATAGTTTCAAATGCAAAATTAAATCTTTTGCGAAAAATAAACATGATTATTGACCTCATATTTACAGAATAACTATGCATAATTAATAAAAGATGGTTGATAACGGTTACTAGAACCGCAACGAGTAAAGATCAGATATGGAGAAACTATAATAATATGTTATTATTATTTATTATTATATGTAAGTAAAAATTATACCTTGTAATAGACTCTTCGACAATCTATCAAATGCATGCTTTTATCTTAGCTTTGCCGATAGTTTTTATTCTAAGAATAGATGTAATTTAGATCTCTATCATAGTCCAATACTATATCCTTATTATAGTTTAATGCAATAACCCTATCTAACTAGTGCTATGTCCTTATCGTAGCCTAGCGATAGATCTCTTATCTACCTTGAAACAATGGTGAAAGTTCTTGGAGATTTACACATCTGGACCTATACTATTCTCTATCCTTCTTTTGATTCACAACATCATCTTTCCAGCTTATCAGACATAAGTGGCATGTCCTTGCACATGAACCTCTTTGTTATTAAAGACTCGACATCTTTGTCCACCAACCAATTGAGTTTTTTAAGACCGAGTTTCCTGATGCTTGCCCGGATGGGATAAAAAAAGATGCTAACATGGATCAAAGTTAGAGAGAGAACGAAATTATATCATGATGTCTAATTTTCAAGAAATAATTTAGATGGCAAGTCTAATTTTTAAGTAAAAATCTTAGCAAAAAACAATTATATAGATGGTAGCACAAAAAAATATAACCTATATTATTCATCCTATCAACTTCATAACTAAAAAGATAAAGACTATCAGGATTCATGCGGGCATGTTTGGTCTTATATCGATTATAACATGAAGTATATTTTCAGTATTTAAATAGAATCAAGGAATTCAGGTAATACTTTCCGACCGATCTTTCGGATGAAGTTCTAGGTCGTTACGGATAATATTAGAGTTGATCTAACCCATAGTCTATATGGATCAGGAGACACGTGATCCTATCGAATCGACCCCAGGCTAATGGAGGTGTTTGTAATCGGTTCTTCGATTCTTGTAAATGTAGTAGGGCCCTTAACTTGGCGAGGATGCTATATAGGACTTAAATTAAGAGAAGTATAGGAGGATCGTGGATATGCTCGGTTCCACATCGGTTATACATCTTCGATATTTATACAAGGTCAAGAAATCTAAACAGCATACCTTTTAGATGAAGTTCTAAATCGTTACGGGGATGAATAAAGCTATAAAGTTAATATTTCTTTTCCAAAATCTTATGCTTCTAGATGAATTATTGACAGCTTTGTAAGTATTCATCTCAAATGCTATCAAGCTTGACAATTGGTATTTGGGTGACCGACAAGATTTTCGGGTTTTGTTTATTTTTGACTGGCAAGTCTTTTTCATTCAAAGGGAGACGTCAAGCTGCATACAAATTCTTATGGTTTAGAATTGTTAATTGGAAATGATCTCTAAACGGGACAGATAGAGCAAATTTCCGGGCGATATTTACAGCCAAGTGGAAGAACGTTTTGAGTCTTGAATGTCATTCGCGCGCAGAAGCATGAGCAGCAGTGCCGTCTTTCCTACGAAAGACGTGCAGGACCATTACTCTTTGCAGGATAATTTACATCTAAAGTTATCATGATCCTCCTTGAACCATATAAAACAAACATCAACCACCCACCATATGTTATGATTTCTTAAATAACTTAAAACAAATCAGGTTCAGCCTATATTTCACCTTGTTCTTGCTAGCTTAATGATCGGGATGATCCAAAAATTAAAAATATTGTTAACAATACGAGAGGCACAAATAATTAAGGCATGAGATAGAAAAGCTTATATCCGATCTACAGCTACCAGACTTCTAGTAGTAGCTAGCCATAATAATCACTACTACTGGTCAGTGATAGCTGCAGGCATATCCAGTAGGACCGAGGGTCGCATATCTTTTGCGCAAAAGTAGTCATCACCTTACCCAGATGATGGACAAACGAGAATCTAGAATGCTTTGAGATCTGTGCAGATCATGATCCAATGATAGATGTTGTAAAAGAAGATCGCTCATTCTTTGAAAGATAGCGTCCATGTAAATTCCACTCCATATTCCATCTAAGTCTATATATTTTTCTGTATTTTTTTGGGACGCATTATTCCATTCTCGGGCAGGACGTAATAAAGGTCAAAAAGGGGTAGCAGGCCCTTACCGAAATGGGCCGGGCGGGGCCCAAACCTTTAGATCATGGACCCGTGCACCGCAGCTCAAATTTATGTTAACATTTGCAGCCGTAACGTGACGGATACTGTTTGACCAACAACTGCTTGACCGTGGAATGTCTGATGCAATGTTCTCAAAAAAAGAATGCTGGGTGCAATGAATCATTCCTTGGTCGGTGGACGTCCGGACACGGCAAACAGTGACGATGAATGCATACAAAATCTCAAATATCATCCACACTCTAGACCAGGGGTGACGATCGGATTCGAATGGATATCGAGTTGGTCAAAAAAATAATAATAATAATCTAAATCAAATTCATTTATTAAATAGAACAAATCATTTTATCAAACATATAATCTAAACTGACTTAAGATTGATTAAATCAAGTTATATAAATTAAATAATTAAGCATTGCCATATCTACTCGAAACTAGATATATGATGGTCCTTCATTGTCGTATGGCTAGCAAGTTCATTGTACAGATTAAGATTACTCGTGGTGTTGCCATTCTTCCTCCTGGGCCGGGCTCGATGGACGTGCTGGAGGGCTTCTCGACCGGCCAACCTGCAAGAAGTCCCTAGGCTCCGGCGGGAGACGCTCCGATGCTTAGGTTAGAGAAGGGTTGGAGCACCAGAATGGAAAGAGTTTTGGGAAGAGAACTCGCAATGGGGAAGAAGAACGTTACCCTCTTACGGAGGTCCCCCGGGTGCCTCTTACAGGCATGGAGTGCTGCCAAATTCTGTTGGGGGACAGGCGGGGAAAGCCCAAATATGCCTCCAGGAGAGTAGGCATGGCGGCGAGATCGTTGGCTGGCGGCGTGGCAGGAGTGTCGGAGTGGTGGTCTGGCAACAAGAATCATGGCCATGCACCGGAGTCCGTTACAACAGAATGTCAGAACTTGTCGAGAAGAAAACGGGATCCTGGAAACCTCGAGTGACCCCTTCAGCCGCGGGTCGGCTGGCCTCCCAGAAGCCGACCGGGACGGTTTGCTGGATCTCCTCGAGCCGACCGTGGCAGTGAAAGAGGCCGACGCACGGGCGGTGAGGCGCCCACCAGCTCTCAAAGCCCCCGAGTCAGCTCTTCGAGAAAGGGGACCGCGGGGTCCTCCCCTAAGACCGGGGAGTCGGACTCTACGCGGGAATCAGCCGACCGGATGCCTGGGGCCGGTCCGACACGGGACAAGCCGAATGGGCACAACACGTGGTATTCCCGTAAACCTGGGGTAGAATAGAAGGATGCGGTTTGTCCCCAAATTCCACCAAACCTACAAGTAGAAATATCCGTTTGGCTAACAATTTGATGGAGCAAGGGGACCAAATGTCTTATGGACACTGCATCTACCTTCAGGTGCGTGCAAACATGAATGTTGAGATAGGGACAGCATGAAAACATGCAAACCAGAAGAAGCGCATATATTACAATTGCAGGTCAGCTTTATCTTTGAAGTGGAAGATAGTTTTGGCTTTTGCACCGAGTGCTATAGATGAGGCTTTAGATATCCATGTTAGGGCACGATTCATTTCTAAATCCAACCACCAGAAGATGTTGATGTTTTCCTACAATTAAGCTAAGTGAAGTCCCTCTTGTTTACCTATCATTTCAAAGTAAGCCTAACTATTACGAATGAAAGTATAAAAATACAAAATTGTTCAAGTCAAGGAGGTTGAATGACATGGCATGGTGCTTGCTGCTAACTTGTGCAATTTGTGAAAATTGACTGGTTATTTAATTTGTTTTTCCTTGACCGGGTGATTCTACGAAGGATTCATAAAAACGAATTTATCGAGCATTATACAAGAAAAACGAATTCTATGAATTATTAAGAACTTCTGAACAATGCTAAACAAGCATTGTCTTTACTGGTGTATATAGTTAATTTTTTAAAAAATATATTTTTGTATAACAAAGTTTGGATATACTAACAATCGAGTGACCGAAGTTTTCAACTTGTCAATTTAGTCAATAAATTGAACAAATCGATTAATTTCAAAAAATTAAATAGATGGAGCTCAATACCGTTTGTCAGTATTGTCATGTGACCCCATGTGCACGCTAATCACCGATAACATGGCATGGATGATTAAAAGCTTGCCTTGAATCACATGACCTCCATCCAAAACTCTCGATCTTTCTTAGTCCATATTCGAAGTCTACTTTCTCTTTACGGTGCCAACCTCATCTTGATCTGACAAGCTTGTCTCTTTGTCAGTAAAATTAGCAACCTATCTTTTTCCTTTTAGAATCCCACCATTGTTGCGAGGAAAAGATAGTTGAAATACCCAAATTGAAGGTTCTGCAGCAAGTTGAGAGGTATGGATTTTAAAATTTAGGTTTTTGATTAGGAACATTAGGAAGATTATATGGATGTTTGCTTGTAAGGTCCTATAGTTTATTTAGGAATAGTTATTATTTCTCTGTATGATTTGGAAGCGGACCTCTAGTATCTATCTTTTATTGTCAGAATAGTGGACCCCCAATATCTCTTTCCGTTTGCTTCTACCAGCATCAGGATGCTTAATATCTCTTTTTGTCTACTAATGGCCTATCATATTATAGTTAAATAGATTCCTATTATCTATTCTTTATAGTTAAATGCACAACAGTAAAAATAGTTTTGATCAAATTTATATACTATTCAATGTAGAATTACAATACATTAAATCGTTTAGTTGTTATAATATTTTAATTATATTAAAATAGTATATGATATTATACTTTATTTTTTGGCATATGATCTTATATACTGTTTTAAGATGGTTTATTAACTGTTAACTGCTATATGGTACATTATGCCTGGACCTTGGCTAAATAGATTTGAACAGAACATTTATAATTGTTGAAGTATCTCTTCCTCAAAACTAAGTAGTAGGACCTTTGAGGTAGAATATGTTGGTGGAATCTATTAATGTTAGCACATGACATTTATTAATTATTTATATGAAGGATCATCTTTTAGGACAAAGCTCATACTATAAAAATGCTACTAATTTTAAATTCCTGCCTTTGTCTTAAGAAGCTCGGCCTTTTCACCATGTTGGTTAACATGTTCAACTGTTTATTCCCAAGTGATTTGAACTGTTTATTCCCAAGTGATTTGATTGAATGAATATGTTTTCTTTCGGTTCTTCTTTTGAAGTCTCTAAAATCTCTATCTTTTTTATATAATCATCAAATTACTAAATATTTATATATATATTTTAATGATTTGTTGCATGGATGTAGTTGTTACGGTTGTTATTCATCATGATGGATCAGTTATCTACCATCCTATATTTGATTATATTGGTGGATCAGTAGTAGAGGTAGATGATTTTGATTTAAATAAAGTATCATATATTACTATCATTGATAAGTCAAATGAGTTGGGTTACAATAATGTAGACAAAGTGCATTATGGGGTACAAGGAAGGGATTTCAAGTATAGCCTTAAACTTTTATATTGTAATCAACAAATTTTTGAGATATTCAATCAAGTCGATAATAGGAGTAATACAGTGCATCTTTATACTGAACATCAATTGGATATACCTAAAATTATAGATATAGATGATGCTACTGAGATTATACTGATGTTGCTACTGATAATATTGATAAAAATGATGGTACAGTTGTAGATAGTATTGAGAATGATGCTTAAACTAGTGCTTAAAGTGATAGTGATAATGATTGTGATACTGATAGTGATACTAATGATGACTATGATAGTAAATTTGTGGATGTTCATGTAGAGGAAGCAAGTGATACAACTAATTCTGAAAGTGATTATGAGGTGGAAAAGCACATGAACAAAGATTTAGGTCTATCCAATCAATTTTTGAAGGATGTCAATAAAGAAAAAATACCTTAGTTTGATTATTCTTATTCTGATGATGATAGTGATGGTATTAACAGAAATAATGAATGCTTTGAGAAGTTTAATGTCAAGACAGATTTAAATTATCCAAAATCTTCAAATAGAATGAAGTCTGATAACCGTAAGGAGTTTAAGGATGCCGTAAGGATATATAGGATATTGAATGGATATAATATTAAGTTTAAAAGGATGTTAGTCATTACATTGCCGCTACATGTGCTGATGGCTATCTATGAAGAATATCTGCCGCATGGATAAGTACAGAAAGGTCATTCTAAGTTAAATGCTATTGTAGATTTTATGGATAGAGCCATGATTGCCATGTCTTCATGCAATGATTACTATAATTGACTTAGCATGATCTCCTTCCCAACTCCATATGAAGTTCTTTGACCGAGCTTAGTTTTTTTTCAGAGATATTTGTGCTATCGAATTATTTACCGACCATATCCCTAGTCTTGAGGATATCAGTGTAGAGATTATATACGAGTTGGAGAAGATATTCTCTCCTAGCTTCTTTGACTTTATGGAGCACATCGTGATTCATTTGGCATATGAAGCTAGAATAGAGAGACCAATACAATACATGTGATGTATCTATTTGAAAGATATATGTACAATCTCAAGAACAAAGTGAAAAACAGGATCATAGTCAAAAGTTCTATTATGGAGGCTTATATAATGGAAGAAATTTTAAATTTTAGCCAATACTACTTTAATTCCAATATGCAGATAAAGTTGACTCAAGTTGGCCAAAATAATAATAGTAGTGGTGAGGAATCAAAGCAAGGGATCTCAATATTTGCCTATCTTGCTCGTAAATTTGATCACGAGATTTGTCAGATTTTAACAGATGCTGAATCTCGACAGGCACAAATATATATTTTGCTAAACTACAAGATGGTCGATCCATACATTGAGTAAGTATCTATCACCATCCAAACTCTTCAACACTTATTACAATATACTAATCTTATGCATGTTTAAAGATTATGATCGAATGCTGAGATGGGACAATTCGAAAATAAGTGAGCAATAACTTTCTACATGGCACTCACAAAATTTTATAGATTTGTTCCATCAACTAGTAAGCATCCATTGACATTTTATCTATTTTAATTTTCTTCAATTTATTCTTTTTATACTATGCAAGCTGTGTAAGGGGGATAATATTCCTAAAAAGTTAAGACTATTAGATTATAGGCCAGTAAAATATATGACATTTTATAATGGCTATAACATTAATGATTTTAAATTTCACATCTATAAATATGGATATCATAAGAGCACAATATATAGTAGTGTGTATAAAGAGTAGCTGGTAGAAAAGGTCAGAGCGACTACTATGAAATTCTTGAAAAAGTGATCAAGTTGATCTATATTGGAGATAATAGTATCATTTTATTTAAGTATCCATGTTTGATAATAATAACGATATGAAGATTGATTCATGGCATGGGCTTATTGAAATCAAATATGGATAAAAAATATATATCGACGAGCCATTTGTGCTAGCTCAACAAGCTGCTCAAGTATATTATACTCATTTTTCATCAAGAAAGAGAGGAAGAAAAGATTGGTGGGTAGTATATAAGATTAAGTCTTGAGCTATTCATTAGGAGCTTGAAGAAGAAAAAGAAGAGCCACATTTACTAGAATGCTTTTAGGAGGATGAAACATTAGGAGTTCATCACTCCTATATTAATGCAAAGTTGGATGCTCTAGAAATTATCTACGTGATGGCTAGTATAAGGAAATAGATCATATTGAGTTTGTTTTAGAGGGCAATCCTATCCAAGAAGAAAAGAAGAGGAAGAAGAAGAAATAGAAGTGAAGGATGAAGATGAAATGGAAGAAGAGGATGAATCGAAAGAAAAATCCGAAGGGTATCAAACATCTGAAGAAGCCAACAAGTAGTGCTAAGTATATAATCTTTGAATCATTTTAAATACTTGTCTTCCATTATTCTAAATTTTACATTACCATCCATAATTATATAATTAATTTGATAAATCTATTTATTTTTATTTTTAGAAATTATATATCATATCTTCTAGAGACCGGAGAAGTGCTACTCGAGGAGAGAGCTCTAGAGGACAAGGCTCTCAAGAAGAGAGCGATCATGCTGGTAGCTCACATGGCTCTATGCACTAACACCACATGATAAACTCAAAAGCTTTAGATATTCTTTTTAAAATTATTTTTAACTTTATTATCTAATATAATTTTATTATATTAGATGTTCTTTGATCAGGTTTGGAGGATCAGGGGTCACCAATGACCTCACAATCATAGGTAGTAGCGACCAGCTCATCTCAAACTCGGTGCCATGGTCGAGGACCCGCCCAGCTCACCACACCTCCGACTCGATCAAAGGATAAATAGCTTATCCATATTCAGAACTTCTCATAAGTATTACATCTTCATATTCAAATATTTAAAATTTAATCTTAATAAAGTTAACATTTATTATTAAATTTGTAAAATGTCATACGTTCAGAGAGCTTAGAGTTTATTGAATGGTTATTGGAATTATTCATTGATTGATGTCGAGATCGATGAACAAGTTCTTTAATTGGCCATCGGGGGCTTGTGACATAGCCTAACGGATATTCCTGGTAAATCAAATAAGTTTAATTTTTAAATTTATAAAATATTTATATTTTGTTTATTTAATATAACCTTACTTCTACTTGTAGGAGTACTATCAATTCAAGACTTCTCAGGCTAAGAAGGTTGGTGATTCGATTTTCAAGAAGATGGACACATATAGGTTCTGGGGTGGACTATACATTCTCAGGGAGAGGGCCACAGAGCAATTTGGTTCCAAGTCAGCATTGGATTAGAAGAGTTTCAGGAATCACTGGATGCAGGCAAATGTATGGGAGGTCCTCTACTACCTATGAAGTATTAAGAAATACTTTGCTAAGCAGTAGAAGGAACGACAAAATCGTACTGTCCGGCAAGATCCGATCAAGCATACTGGTGACTCTGTTGGCATGCATGTGATGGCCAATAGATTGATAAGAATTATATGCTTAATTATATTAATTTCATATTAAATTGATGATATATATTTTTACTAATTCATTTTTATTATTTATTTATTATAGACATGGGAGGTGCATCATGTACTGGGATAGCTCCAGTTGTGGGAGGCCATCCATTGATCTAGGAGGACCGGGATTATTTAGATGAGAGATCTTAACGTATCGCGATAAAAACTTAAAAATTTAAGTATTAATTTTTATATATATTGATATATATTAATTGAACTAATCTATTTGTAAACTATATAGATAGATTATGTGGAATATGTTATAGTATAGCATGGTAAGGACCCATCCTCTCATCCCCTCCTTGATATTAAAGGATGGCTCACGATCACAGGAGGGATGAGTATGAGCCGGGTATAGGATTTGGTCATATTTTCAACTTTCCAACAACTTGATACTCTTCAACATCTTCATCTCAAGTCCCGATGACTCGGACATGGAGTGATATACATGTCGAGGATATTGTACATCATACTCTTGCCCAACGATCGCGGAACTTTCGGGATGCCATCCATGATATGGTCATCGAACTTCTCCAAAACCCGTTTCTGTACAATCAGTTGGCCTCATTGTCATAGCCAATAGCAGATAAGACTATTAATAAATTTATTTACTTATTTTAATTTTTATATTTAAAAATTTATTAATAATATTTTATTTTTCTTCGCTGCAGGAGGCTAGGACATCCAGCTATCATCCACTAGTTGCTGGAGAGGACATTTAGCAGGAGAAGGACGAGGACGGGGATGATGATGATGACGATATATTTATTTTTTTTAGTAGTGTAAATTTATATAATTATAAAATTTATACTTTTTAATATAATATAATTAATATTTTATTTATAATTATGTTGGATAATTATTACTTTATATTTAATATGGTCTAAGAACTCTAATTATTTATTTATTATAATTAAAATAAATTTAAAAAATAATTATTTTTTTAAAAAAAATAAAAAATTATTAACGATAGCTTTGGTAATGGCAACTACTATGGCTAAAGCTTTATTATCGATAGGTTCCTTTTTTTGCGATGATATTTATTTGATCACTAATTTTTTTAATTTAATTTTTTTTAAAAAAATAAAAATATTATTAATGATGGTAATTACTATTACTAATAGCCTTTATTAATGATGGTGTGATGTGCCATCATCGATAAGGATTAGTTGCGACAATGATTTATACGATGACAAACTTGCTATTAGTGATGGCAAACAATCATCGCTAACAATCATTTATCTTGTAATGAATTAGTGATAGAAGTCTCAACGGTCCCTGTTGGCTACAGCATATATATTTCATATCGAAGTGAAACATTTTATATGATCGAGAGGTGCAAGGTGAATGTAAATTCTATACCTAGTATCATGAAATAGGTAAAGATTAAGATGAATTTGGAATTATGTTGAGTCATCAATAGCATAACTTCTTTACATGTGCTTTTGTAGGACTCTAATAAAGATTGCACCTCAAGAGACTATAACACAAGGGATAGTGCCACATGGACACATTCATAAAGGAAGACGGTTAACAACAGTCAGATATCTTTGATGGAGTCAAGTATTCCCAATCAGTCAAGCCAAATATCACAGCAGTAAACATAAAGTCCCTCTCTATTTTTGGATCTTGATTGATATTTTGTTAACACTGTATTTTTGATTTGATCATGGAATTGTTAGACATTTGTGGATGCTGTAAGTTGGATATATGTTGTAAGTATTCTGACCATGTGAATGTTGGAGTTCGCAAAGAAAAAAAGTTGTTGTATTAACTTACTAGATTTGAAGAGTGATTCTTCCTTTTGGTGTTAATATGAAAGTATTCTAAATTTATGAATGTTCAATCGTAAAAATGTACTATGCTCAGGCATTACTAGCAATAAATGGCAGCTTGTTTGAACATTGTGATTTAGCTATGTTGTGATTCCTTGCAATGAATGGCAGCTTGTTAATTTGATTGTTATCATTCAACCATATTGTGATTCCTAGCAATAAATGGCAGCTTGTTTGAATGTTGTGATTAGCTATCTAGCATTCCTATATTACCAGTTTCTTTGTTTAGTCTTATTCTTCTTGGATAATATGTAGTCTCATCTGTGGTCGTGAGTAATTTTATAGTAGTAAGTAATTTGTGGTAGTAAGTTATTTTTTGCCTATTTGCTAGGCAGTTATTCCTTTTATGTATTCCCCTATTTAGGTAGTTATTCCTTTGTATATTCCCTAATTAGATTGATCCTAGATTATATATATGTAATAGGGGTTTAATGTTCATATATACAAAGAGGGAGTTCTTTCTTCTACATGGTATCAGAGCCCTAGGGTTTGATTCCTAGGATACTATACGGCTTTTGGTGTCAGAGCATACCTATCGACCTCGGACCCTCTCTCCTCCGCTCAACGGCTCTCCTGCTGACCTTCGGCCGTGGTACCTTCCTCCATTGACGAAGCCGCTCGACGCCATCGACCCCGTGGTCCCTGCCTCCATAGACGAAGCCGGCTCGACGCCATCGACCTCGGACCCTCTCTCCTCCGCTCGACGCCATCGATCCCGATCCTCCGGCGACGCCATCGACTCGACCTCGGAGGAGCTTTTCCCTCCCGACCTCCGGCCTCCCAAAGACGGCTCGACGCCATCGACCTCGGACCCTCTCTCCTCCGCTCGACGCCATCGATCCCGATCCTCCGGCGACGCCATCGACTCGACCTCGGAGGAGCTTTTCCCTCCCGACCTCCGGCCTCGCGTCGCCCTCGCCGCCCTCCGTCGGCACCCGGATACTGTCTCTGCTGCCGAGGTCACCGTCCCTGCTGTAGAAGCCGCCGGCTCTTCACCGCCTGCTACAGAAGCCGCTGGCTGTAGAAGCCGCCGGCTCTTCACCGCCTGCTACAGAAGCCGCTGGCTGTAGAAGCCGCCGGCTCTTCACCGCCTGCTACAGAAGCCGTCGGCTCTTCTCCGCGCTTCCTGCCGCCGGCTCTTCCAGGTATCAGAGCTTTCGGCTCTTCCAGGACCCGAAGACGGCTCTTCTCCCTCTTAGGCACGAAGGCTTCCGAGGGTTCCGGATCCGGTGCTTCCGAGGGTTCCGTCATTATTTTCCCTCGTCCGCATCGTGACGACGAGGTGCCTTGTTTTTGAGCCTTGGGTTTGAGCCTTCGGCTTTCGAGCGACACCCCCGGCCGCGTGCCCCTGGAGCCATCACCTGCTGCCAAGGGTGCACTTGGTTCGGTGTCTGGTGGAGGACCAGGGCTTGCAGCGCCCTTTCCGCGCAACTCTGATTCCTACAAAAATTGTTGATCAATATCACCCGCTCTTATGGCTGATAAACAGTCGATCACTGTAACTGATCAAGCAGGTTCCAGTTCCTCTGCTACTGCCATTCTGGCAGACTTGACTGCTGCAATGAAGCAACTCTTGACCCAGCAGACCGTGCCCCCGCGTGTTGAACCTCCAGTTGCACCCATTGCTATTAAACTTGATGGAAAAAATTATGGCGTTTGGTCCCAGGTTGTTGAGATGTATGTTTCAGGTAAGGACAAACTGGGCTATTTGAATGGTAATTCTCCTGAACCCCCTCCTACTGATCCATTGTTTAGACAATGGAAGATTGATGATTCTACGGTGAAAGGTTGGCTCATTAATTCTATAGACCCGGCCCTGATACCGAACTTTATTCGGTTTCCTACTGCCAAAGCTGTATGGGATGCTGTGGCAACGACCTTTTTTGATGGATCTGACACCTCTCAAATCTATGATGTTAAAAGGCAGGTTTCTCGATTGAAGCAAGGTGGTGGACCCATCGAGAAATATTACAATGATCTTCAAGGGCTCTGGCGTGAGATTGACTTTCGCCGTCCGAATCCTATGCAATGTCCGGCTGATATTTTGAAGTACAATGCCATTATCAATGAAGATCGGGTTTATACCTTTTTAGATGGTCTCGACGATCGCCTGGATAATGTTCGTGCTGATATTATAAAGATGGATCCCTTTCCAACTATTGAGCAAGCTTATGCCCGAGTCAGGCGAGAAGATATGCGCCAATCTGTCATGCTCTCCACTCCTGTCGAGGTTACCTCTGGTTCCGCCATGGTGTCTCAGCGGGGCAAGGGTAATCACTTAGTACTTTCTGCCCGGGGACCTCGGCCAAAACCTGATATGTTAATTCAATCTGAGGGATGCTCTCACTGTGGAAACCCTAAACATACAGCAGCATCTTGTTTTAAACTACACGGCTATCCAGACTGGTGGGATGATTTTCAGAACAAGAAGAAGAAACCAGACTCCAAAAAGGGACGGAATGGAGGGCAAGCCTCCTTAGTTACTAGTGGCTTATCATTAATTCCTATGAAGCCTGAATCTGCTAATGCCAAGTCTCTTGAAGGTAATTATGGGTTTGTCTTTGCTAATCGACATAGTGATCATGGGTGGATAATTGATTCTGGAGCTACAGATCATATGACTCCGAAATCTGGTGATCTTCTTACTTCCACTACACCACGTCGAGATCATATATACAATGCTACTGGACATGACTTTCCTGTGACGGCGGCTGGGCGTGTGTCTGTCACGCCTTCCCTCTCTCTATCTCATACCTTGCTTGTTCCTTCATTATCTAATCGTCTATTATCAGTTGGACAACTTACTAGTGAGCTGAACTGTGTTGTGCTTATGTACCCTGACTTTTGCCTATTTCAGGACATTCTCACGAAGGAGATTATTGGGCGTGGTACTAAGAGGGAGGGGCTGTATTTTGTGGATGAAATAACTTCCGGACGGACCTATCACTCTCGTGGACAGTTAACTCAAGAGAAGGAACTTTGGTTATGGCATCGTCGGTTAGGTCACCCATCCTTCGGATATTTACGGCACTTGTTTCCAAAGGTATTTCATGGTCTATCGAACTCTAGTTTTCAGTGTGATACATGTATTTTGGCAAAGAGCCATCGAACTTGTTTTCCTCCTAGTTTGAATAAGAGTTCTACTCCTTTTTCCTTAATTCACTCCGATGTATGGGGTGCTTCTCCTATTACTACTATATCTGGGTTTCGATGGTTTATCATCTTTGTCGATGATTGCACACGTATGACTTGACTATATTTGATGAAACATAAAAATGAGGCTGAAGCTATCTTCCGGACTTTCCACCATATGATTCAGACTCAGTTTGGGGCCAAACTTCAGGTTCTCAGATCTGATAATGGTGGAGAATACTTAAGTAAACCTCTTGCAGCTTATTTTCAAGAACATGGTTTAATTCATGAAACCTCGTGCCCTCAGACTCCTCAGCAAAATGGTATCGCTGAGCGCAAGAATCGTCATCTTCTTGAGACCACTCGGGCGCTTTTGGAAGATAGCCATGTTCCCCATCGGTTCTGGGATTCTGCCATAGTCACAGCTACTTATTTGTTGAATCGCATGCCTTCCCGCATTCTAAAATATCGCACGCCGATGCAAGCTCTTGCTGACCATGTGTCCCTTCCTTCGGTTCTCACCTTGCCTCCTAAAGTTTTTGGATGTGTCGCTTATGTCCATCTTCACAAAAATCAGCGAACCAAACTTGACCCCTGTGCTGTTAAATGTATTTTTCTTGGTTATGGCCCTTCTCAGAAAGGGTACCGGTGTTATGATCTTACCGAAAAACGCACGTATGTCACCATGGATGTAACCTTTATCGAGACAGAGTCTTATTTTCCTCCCCCCCAGTGTCCGGTTCAGGGGGAGACTAGTGGCAAAACCAGACAGTGGTGGGAAGTAGGAATTGCAGGAGCGACAGATGGGTACGCTCGGCCACATGATTCTAAGGATGCCCAATCAGACAACACTGAATTATTGTATGAATCTGAACAAGAACAACAGCAACAGCCCTCCTTATCTCCGCCCTTTTCGCCCTCTTCAGTACCACTCCAAACTCCTGAGAATGTACCTGAGGTAAGTTCTTCTACTGTACTTACTCCTTTTGAAGATACTGACATGCTTACTGGTTATAAGCTACCTGATAGGCATAATAGGGGCAAACCACCAAATCGGTATTCCCCAGATATAGAGGACCGCCGATCTCGATATCCTATTGCAGACTATGTATCTTCCAAAAGGCTGTCCACCCCACTACAAGACTTCGTGATTACTATCTCATCAGTTCAAGTTCCAAACAGAGTTGAAGAAGCCATGAAGGATCCAAAATGGCTTCAAGCAATGAAGGTAGAAATGGAGGCTTTGGAGAAAAATCAAACTTGGAAACTTGTAGAACTACCAAAGGATAAAAAGCCAGTTGGATGTAGGTGGGTGTTCACCATCAAACATAAGGCAGATGGCACTATTGAGAGGTACAAGGCACGACTGGTAGCTAAAGGGTATACACAGACTTATGGGGTGGATTATCAGGAAACATTCTCTCCAGTTGCAAAGTTAGACACTATAAGAGTGTTGTTATCTGTAGCTGCAAACTTGGACTGGCCTTTGCATCAATTTGATGTAAAGAATGCTTTTCTTCATGGGGATTTAGAGGAAGAAATCTATATGGAGCTTCCACCTGGATACAGATGTGCAGATAAACCGAATATGGTGTGTAAGCTGAAAAGATCTTTGTATGGGTTGAAGCAGTCCCCTCGTGCATGGTTTGGTCGCTTTAGCTCAGCTATGAAAGGGTATGGATATTCCCAAAGTAACTCAGATCATACTTTGTTCTTAAAATGTACTCAAGGAAAAAGGACTGCTCTTATTATATATGTTGACGACATGATTATTACAGGCAATGATAATGCAGAGATTATGAGACTGCAGGAATTATTATCTAGGGAGTTTGAAATGAAGAATCTGGGAGGTCTGAAATATTTCCTGGGAATCGAAGTTGCTAGGTCAAAGGAGGGAATTTATTTGTCTCAACGAAAGTATGTTCTTGATCTTTTAACCGAAGTTGGCATGCTAGATTGCAAGCCTGCCGACACTCCTATGGGACAAAACTGGAAGCTTGGAGAGTATCCTGATCAGACTCCTACTAATAAAGAGAAATACCAAAGGTTAGTAGGTCGTTTGATTTATTTATCACATACACGTCCTGATATTGCTCATGCAACAAGTGTGGTGAGTCAGTTCATGCATGCACCAAGTGAAGATCATATGAATGCTGTGTGGCGTATCATTCGATATTTGAAGTCGGCTCCAGGAAAGGGGTTGCTATTTGCAAAAAATGGCCACCTTGAAATAGAAGGTTACACAGATGCAGATTGGGCTGGAAGTGTGACAGACAGGAGGTCTACCTCAGGGTATCTTACTTTTGTGGGAGGCAATCTTGTCACATGGAGAAGTAAGAAACAAGAGGTTGTAGCTCGGTCTAGTGCAGAAGCTGAATTCAGAGGTATAGCAAAGGGGTTATGTGAACTTCTTTGGCTTCGAAAGCTACTCACTGAGCTCGGGTATCCACCAGGTTTGGAAATTAAATTATTTTGTGATAATAAAGCAGCTATAAACATTGCTCACAACCCAGTTCAACATGATAGAACCAAACATGTGGAGATTGACAGACATTTCATCAAAGAGAATGTGGAGGCGAAATTGATCAAGTTACCTTTTGTCAAATCTGAAGACCAGTTAGCTGATATATTGACAAAGGCTCAGTCTAGCAGAGAATTTCATCGCTCACTTATCAAGTTAGGTATCAAAGACATCTTTGCACCCACTTGAGGGGGAGTGTGGTCGTGAGTAATTTTATAGTAGTAAGTAATTTGTGGTAGTAAGTTATTTTTTGCCTATTTGTTAGGCAGTTATTCCTTTTATGTATTCCCCTATTTAGGTAGTTATTCCTTTGTATATTCCCTAATTAGATTGATCCTAGATTATATATATGTAATAGGGGTTTAATGTTCATATATACAAAGAGGGAGTTCTTTCTTCTACATCATCCACTTGAGAAATCTTATTCCTTTTTATTAGAACGTTAACTTGAACAGATCTTTAAGTTCTTATATTGCAGAGTCATCCATTCTTGCTGGTCTATTCTATCCAATAGGTTACAATGTTATCATTTATCCATCTTAGCAGGTTCAGGCCCATGGCCCTGTTGGTGAGGTTCTTAGACCTACTCATATAGAATTTAAATTACAGGTAGAAAAAAGATATGCTACCGCTACTACAAGATCAGGTAGAAATGCATTTTTGAGGAGATGGGATCATCTAATGCTGATATAATGACCAGGGAGTTTAGTGTTGCAAATTGTTAGAAACAGAGACACAAGGAAGTAGTCTGCAACATCTTGCTATACATGAGACTTAAAGATTGTCCTATTGTTTTGCCTTGGGCATGCTAATCAATTTTAAGTTCTTTAGATAATAGGAGGAAAGAATTTGTTATGCCACAGGCTCGACAACAATTTATGATTTATAAATAAAATCTAGTCCAGCTAAATATAAGTCACTTGTAATATCATGGTAGCTTATGTTTTTGTCTCTCTCTAAATTTGGGAACATGAATGTAATATTCTTATTCCCATAGAAGAAGTTGGTTCTCCCTAAAAGAAAAAAAATAAAATAAAATAAAAGAGACAAGATAGTGTGAAGTGGAAGCAGAATTGGTGAATAATATAGCAACAAGTTTCAAGGTATTGGCTCCAGAACTAAAATTAATAAAACTCCAGAACTAAAATCAGAAATAGTTTAGTGTTACAGAGAGTTCAGTGCTGCAGAGAGTTCAATGTTGCAGGCTGTTAGAACAGAGATACAAGGAAGTAGTCTGCAATATCTTGGTATACATGAGACTTAAAGACTATCTGATTGCTCTGCCTTGGGCATGCTAGTTAATTTTTAAGTTCTTCAGATAATAGGAGGAAAGAATTTGTTATGGCACAGTCTCAACAACAATTTATGATTTATAAATATAGTCCAGCTAAATATGAGCCACTTGTGATATCATGGTAGCTCCTGTTTTGGTCTGTCTCTAAATTTGGGAACATGAATGTAATATTGTATTCCAATAGACGAAGTTGGTTCTCCCTAAAAAAAGAAAATAAAATACAATAAAAGAGACAAGATGGTGTGAAGTAGAAAGCAGAATTAGTGAATAACATAGCAACAAGTTGCAAGGTATTGGCTCCAAAACTAAAATTCATAAACTAATAATCTAGAGATAAAAAATAATTATCAATATGCTTTTGTTTAGCAACCAAAACTTTTGATTGCTAGTTTGATCCTTAGATGGTGCACTCTCAAAACTCTGAGCCTGGTTAATTACGGTATAGGAAGGTGAAGTTGAAGTGATCAATGAATATTCCAATTGTAATATCTAAGTGATGAAAATCATAATTAATGAAGATCGCTACAATCCTAAACACTAAAATATGTAGGTGCAATAATGGATCAAAATGTCTCGGACCTCGATTAATTCAGATAATTTGGCATCATGATATACATTCTAAACATACCAAAAATATGCCCAACCTAATTGAGAACTATCCTTGCACATTTACGACTTCATAAATGATACCATTATACCAATATCATGATTACATTAGATATTTATCACTCAAAAATATAGCTACTGATGCAAATAATATAACCAAAGCCATTTTTTTAAATCTCTCAAACCGAGCCTCTGATTTCTATAACTTTTAAATCAGCTACATCTCAAGTTCACGAAGCCTATTTGCTTCATTATTAGCTGCAATAAGCCTTGTTTGATTAGTAGAAGTCTATAAAATTTTATTTTCTTTCTTTAAAATCTAAATTTTATCATATAATTTAGGAATCACTATCATTGATCGAGCACACATAGAAGGGTCTATCCAATCAAAGCATCCACAATATAACTTATCATCCTACACAATAAAACCATTTGATAAATGAAAAATAATGAACATTTGAAAAACAGGATATTCGATTATTAAAACATACTTACATGATGTTAGGGTAGCTTACAAAACCTCCTACCAGGATTATTTTTAATCCACGTTGTCCACTATCAAACAAACACATTGCATCTGCATTTTTTTTGGACAAACACTATTCTTCTTAGATGGAACGAAGCATCAGAATGAAGGTAAAACCTTGCTTATTAATGAAGAGGCCGAACTAAAGCTACAAGACTACATCCATGGATTAGAAGGAACCAAAGAAGGAGAAAACATAGAATTTAGGGTTCATACTTGCAAAAAACTGCTTTTCCTTTGCTTTTCCCTTTCCATCTCCATTCTCCTTTCTTGCTTCTTGAAGCCTTAGATGCGGCTGATGAAAAGATGGAAAAAAAGAAGAAGGCTCCAAGTATTAGTGAGAATTTATACAATCCTTAATATTAGAAGCCATATTAGCAAGCTTTTAACCATGATTTGGCCGCATCATGGGGTCATGTGACAACATGGATAAACAGCGTTGAGCTCCATCTATCCATTTTTTTGAAATTGATCAATTTGGTCATAATTTATTGACTAAATTGACAAGTTCAAAATTTCGGTCGCTCGAGTACTAGTATATCCAAATTTTATCGTACAAAAATATATTTTCTCCTTAATTTTCTCACCTTTCCTATGCTTATTCTCACCTGATTTTAGCAGATATATTTTTCTTACTTTTGTTAATTTGTTCAATTTTTAGTTAAAGAATTTCTTTACGAACTTTGATGACTTGTGTGAGCTTGGTCTAAATTCCTAATATTTGCCTATGGTTAAATAGTTATGCGATGCTTAACTGTGCAACCTATTAGCTCATCCGTATAGATTAAACATTTAAGATATCATTATTCATTCTCCTGCTACCATGCAACACCATGAAGAAATTAGATCAGCTTTGATCCAAACAAGCTTTAGGGAGATCATGCTCTTTCAGCAGAGCAATAAAACTAACCAGGTTTTTAAAAATAATGGATCTCACTCATCCATCTGGGTAACTAAGTTATAGGTTATCATAGTCGAGATGAAAATATTAGGAAAACACCAAGAGGACCGAAGCATTTGGAAAGCATTTGCTAATATATAAGAATCAATATAAAAAATATTAGCCAATACAGTAAATCCGAAATCAATATGTGCCATTCTAAGCATTAATTTGAGCAGTAAAAATATTTAAAATCACAAAAGATTGATAAAAAAAATACATCTCAGCTGATGTACAAATATCATATTACCTAGTATTTAGTAATATATTTGCTTATTTTAACCAATTTAACGAGGTCCGAGGATTAATATTCCTGTTATTTATTTATTTATTTTTCAGTAGAAGGATTCACGTGTGGTTGACCATGCAATTTGCCACCTTTGCCAAGCCAAGATGGAAACATTGAACATGGCCAAAAACAACGAAAAAACATAGCCTGCGCGACCCAAACCACCGAGCCAAAACATATTACGGAACTGACCTGGAGAGCCGACCCCGCACAGTTGTATGTTTGGCGGGTGGCCCCACCACTTTTGGTCCAAGTCCAAACACGTGTGGGTCGGGGGGCTAAGTCTCGTCAACGGTCAATGTTTGGCCTGCCGTAATTGGACCAGCTTCCTCGTTTTTCCGCTTCAAGCAGCGGTTGACCGCCACATTCCGAAGACTTTCTCGATCCCACTGGCCAACAAAATCGTATCTCTCTCTCTCTCTCTCTCTCTCGACTTCACCAAAAACATGGATCGGACTCCATAACTACTAGAAGATAGATCCTTCTTTCTTGCCTTTTTCTGAACTTTCAAAAGTTTTATCAACTAATTATCTCCTAACCATCAAGCGGATTGGTGGATAGCTTTCAACTTGGATAAAATGTCTCCCATGCAAATAGTGCTCTCTAAGTTCTACTTCAAAAAGGTTTGGGAGCACATACTTTGTTCAAAAAAATTATTTTATCTAATTGAGAAAAAGAAAAACACTAAGATAACAAGATTAGGTAAAAGCTGATAGGACCGCATGATGAGGTGCGTAAGGGCAAAAAAAAAAAAAAAAAAAAGCAACCAACCATGTCAGCTGTGATTGCACGCAGAAGACTTTATTAGCTTGTGATTTCAAGCCATTATCTTTTTTATTTAGCAAGTCGGACGAATAATTAAGATGAGTACATGAATACATCTACGGAAATTAGAATGCAAAATATTCAAAAATTGAGAAAGAAGTTATGTCGAGGAATCCCAAAGTGTGTACGACGTCAAGCCATTATATATCGTAGCTATTAATCACATGACCTTAGGGTTATAATATTCATTTAATATTTGTGGGCTTATATATCGTAGCTATTAATCACATGACCTTAGGGTTATGATTCATTTAATATTTGTGGGCTAGCTATCTAGTACTCTTAGCACACCGTCAGATTGCAAGGTTAATTATGAGCATGTTTATTGTAATTTAAGCCCAGAAAAGTCTTCTGTCATAGATGCATGGTGGTCATGAGAAAAGATATGAAATAGAGATAGCATTGATAGAGAATGCCGGCCACTTCTATGAGTAGAATGCAGTATTAAGGAAGAAACATCAAACATCAAACAGTCCCCAGAATCAGCTTGGCCTGTTTCCTTGGGTTATGGGAGAAAAATGCACTCGGATTGGGGACCAAATAAGGGAAGGAACAGAACGAGTTGGTGTCAACGGTTCCCCCACCACGAGCTGGGTCTCCCAAGAAATTTAGGTTAGAGGTGCAAGCTGCTTGGGTTTGGCTGCGATGCATTCAATGTTTGCTACGTGAAATCCAAGTAGTTGACGTCATGAATCCGAGTATTCAAATCGGAAGCTCCTAACAACCACAACAGTTGCCAATATGCTCCTCTACGCACCTTCCTACCACCTTCGCACGCGCGCACACAGTTTATGGTGGTTCCTTGGACATCTTGAAAGTTTTGATATATATTAGTGAAAAACGAAGTGCACTTTCTTGTTTGTAATGCTTTTTCCCGTTTTCCTAAGAATCCAATCTCTTATAATCAAGTGTTTCTTTCTACCTCTTTGTGATCTTATGATCTCCTTTTATGTGTGCACAGCAAGATCGAGAAGAGTTTTCTCGCCTACATCATGGATGTCCAAAGAAATGCCTCTACTAAAGATAAGGTCAGCAGAAGTAGTTTTTTTGTGTATGATTTTTAACACTGTCACAATATATCTATAGACAATTTTTCATAGGCCAAATGATTTGTCAATCAGTTTCAAATAATGGAAAGTTATTATGAAGCATGTTTATCATGTATTTTGTCATCCTTTGGATCCTAGCTCCAATGATCATTCAAAATTTATTGTTAATTTTAACTATTATTTGATGCTACTTGTTATCATTATATCATCATTAATTGTTGTTGCAGTTCCAATCTTTAATGCTTTGCATGTTATAGTAGGACACCAGCAATATCCCCCCCCCCCCCCCCCCCCCCCCCCCTCCCCCTCCCAAGGAAAAAAATAATAAAGAGAAAATGTCACGTCCCGAATCCAGCACCGGAATCGGCTACGCGACCGGCCGCACAAATCCTAGATTTTACTCTGGAGATCATGCAAGGCCTAGATACACAAAAGTCACTTACCTCAAAAAAATCTCATTCTTCACCAAGCCGGAATATCTGCACGATTCTGTTAAAGAAGAAAGTAGGATTGTGAGCTCTACAGCCCAGTAAGGTTCCCTCACAATCACACCAGTATTAATATAAAAAAACCTGAAAGGAGCAAGATCATAATCATATAACGGAAAATGATAAATTTTTCGGTCACACAATCCAAAAACCAATCACATATCAAAACCTTTCATAACATTATATTTCCTTTATATGTTTTCATTAACTTTTCCTCTTCTTTAGAATTCTGGACTAGCCACGGTCACACTCCAGTCTATGACTGGCACACTGTTGTCACACTCCCGCCTGTGACTGACAATCTCATAATCGACCATGTACAATCTGCCCATGGTCAAGCTCACGTACTAAGCCCGCTCTGGCTATGTAATTCACCATGTACAACCTGCCCATGGCCGACTCACGTACTAAGCCTACTTTTGCTATATAATTGACCATGTACAACCTGCCCATGACCAGGCTCACATACTAAGCCTGTTCTGGCTATATAATTGACCATGTACAACATGTCCATGGTCAGGCTCACGTACTAAGCCCGCTCTGGTTATATAACCACGATCTCGTGGCATGGCTAGTCCAAACATTGTTAACACTTATCTTTTCACATCATATTGTCAAAACATGTTGTTGCCGCTCTCGTCGCCGCGCCCGTGCCACGGATCCGCCGATCCCTCCTGACCGCCTGGCGAGGGAGCCTCCCTTCCCGCGGCGAACCTGCGAAAAAAGGGGTTAGAAGACCCTGGCTGGGGATCCCGGCGAGGGAGCTCCGACGGTCAAGTCAGTAGACGACGAGAAGGAACAGACTCTCCAGACGGACCCCCGAAAGGGTTCCAGACTTAGAGAGTTTACTAGTGAGAGAGACGCTCTGGGGACCAGAATCTCGACTGGGCCTCCTTGCCGAGCTCACGCCCAGTGATTCCCTCTCGGGATCTCTGGTTTTCACTCTCCGGAGCGAGGCCTTTTGCCGTTGCTTCTCCTTTGTCCCCAGGCTTGTTCGCTTACCTTCGTTGTCCCCAGATTCCTCCCTCTTTATCTCCTTTCGTCGTGCGCTTGTCTTTTCCTCCTAGGAGACTCCCCTCCCCTGTCTTCTTCTCTTTTCCCTTTTCGGTGAAGGGGGGCCAGGCGGCTTTCCGACCTCGTCCGCCGAGCCCAGCAGGGAAAAGGCAAAGACAGGAGAGAAAAAGAGAGGGCGGCGCTGACAAGGCGGCCGGTCAGGCCTCGGGCTCAGCAAGAGCGCTCTCTCTCCCAAGCGGGGCGCCATCCATCTATAGGGCCTGTTCTGTCAGAATCGTGCCCCTCGGCTGTAGAGCTTGTCGGGCCGATGCAAGTGATGTTCCGCGTGCCGCCGCCCTCCGTTCGGGGCGCCGTCTGGGATTCATACGGCCCGAGGGATGGCATCGGGGTCTGCGACTCTTCCTTGAGATCTTCTCCGTACGGGCGGCCTGACCTCGGTCGAGGCGGACCCGTCTCCGGGGGCCACCTGGCGAAGAGTGAAGGACCTGCCGACCTCGGCCTAGGTGGACCCCTCCCGGGTGGACACCTGGCAAGGTGGCAGGAGGTCGCCTGGACTCGGCCGAGGTGGGCCCATCTCCGGGAGGCCACCTGGCAAGGGGGCGAGGGACCAGCCGACCTCGGCCTAGGTGGACCCCTCCCGGGTGGACACCTGACGAGGTGGCAGGAGATCGCCTGGACTCGGCCGAGGTGGACCCGTCTCCGGGAGGCCACCTGGCAAGGGGGGCGAAGGACCAGCCGACCTCGGCCTAGGTGGACCCCTCCCGGGTGGACACCTGGCGAGGTGGCAGGAGATTGCCTGGACTCGGCCGAGGTGGACCCGTCTCCGGGAGGCCACCTGGCAAGGGGGCGAAGGACCAGCCGACCTCGGCCTAGGTGGACCCCTCCTGGGTGGACACCTGGCGAGGTGGCAGGAGGCCTCCTGGCTTTGGCCGACCTCACTTGGGCGGATATCTCCGGGCTTGGGCGCCATCGAGTTGGTAGAGGAGCTCAGATCCGAGCTCGACCTCGGCGGGGCAGTTTGCCTTAGAGAATTGTCGGGCGCTGTAGTCTTGTCGAACCTGGACTTGAAGACGTGGCGCTGACTTGGCCGAAGAAGCCTCCACGTGGCCCGAGCACATTCGGTGGTACCTGAGCCTGGCCACGTCACTGTCACGGCTGTAACACATGTCATTTTTCAATAACCGATATCACGGTTCAACCCATTTCAAAGATCACTTGATAACCATGGTATATTAAAATAAAACACAAATAACAATATTAACAAATCCATTTATATTTTGGAAAATCAATCATGCTATCCGAAAACATCCATGCATGTAAACATATATATATTCGGATCAAATCAGGCAAACTAAAATAATAAACACACACACACACACACACACACACACACACACACACACACACACACACACACACATATATATATATATATATATATATATATATATATATTGGTGATCAGATCCAGAATCCTTACCTTCAATCGCTAATCCCAGATATCCGGTATTAATCTATACAAGAAATTTGTCCAAATCCTTCCTGCTCAAAAGGTTGATTTCCTACAAAAATAAATAAATTCATTCAAACCAAATCCTAGTTTTACAAATTTTGAGGAAGAAGGTTCCCCCTGATTTTCTCTTTCCTCATCTTCCAAACCAAGATCACTTTCCTCTGCCTTTCTCTCTCTTCTCCTCTTTCTCTTTCTTCCTTCTTCTCTTCTCTTTTCCTTTCTCTTTCTCTCTCTTCTGGCTCTCTGCAGGCTCTTCCCTGCTTCCTGTCGATGTCCTGGTTAAAAAGAGGGGAAAACCAATCCAAAATCATCTCAAACGTAACCTGAGAAGTCCAAAACCATCAAAATATTTCCTTGGCCGTTTAATTTGTGATCTACGCCTTAAACCACATCCAAATCCGAATCCAAAAGCACCTAATCAAGCCTAAACTCCCTCGGATTAATCTCAGCCATTTGATCGGGCGATCGGACAGTTCAGATCGCTCAGAAACCCCGTGGACCGCCGTGAACCGTGTGAAACGGGATGGGAAACACCCGGGAAACGCGTGGGAAATGCCCACGCGATGGCTGGCTCGGGCTGGGCCGAGCCCACGCGCCCGCACGCTCGCACGCGTGGGCCTGGACTGCACAATGCGCTCCCGCCGCGATGGGCCAGGCCGCGCACCACGCGCCCGCACGTCGCTTGCCGCGATGGGCCAGGCCGCGCACCGCGCACCCATGCGCACGCACGTCGCTCGCCCGCGCTCCCTCGCGCTCGTGCCCGCGCCCGCGCTCCCTCGCGCCCGCTCACATGCTCACGCGCCTACGCACGTGCTCGCGTGCCCGCGCATCCCGTGCACGCGCTCGCGCTCCCTCGCGCACGCGCTCACGTGCTAGGCTGTGCAGTGATCAGGGCCGGTCCATTCTGGTGGGCTGGCAGGCCTACAAACGCCCCCCTTTTTTTTATTTTTATGGGTATTACATAAAAAGAAGAAGAAGAAGAGGAGGACGAAGAAGAATTGTTAGAACAACCTTAATTAATATTCTCCTTTCTTAATTTCTTGCTAAAAAATTCTGACCTTGGCAAAAGTTCTGCAGATTTTGTGGTAATCATACCTGTCTATATCTCTTGTGAATCTGATTTTAATTAATATATCAAAATTGCACAATGGCTGTCAGGATTACCAATCTTTTACGCCAGAGCAGAAGTAAGTCCACTATCGATTATGGTGAGAAATTTTTTGTCGAATTCGTTTAGAGATCCTTCATGTTGATGTTTTTCTGTTGGTATGCTCAGATCGAAGAAACTGGAGCAGAACTAGAACGTTTGGGTGCCGAGAACAAAGAGCTCTGCCTTCTGCTCCACATGATGAATGAAAAGTACACCGCCCTTCGAGCTCATGTAGAGAAGATGAGGGAAGAAATGAACTCTGTGAATGAAAGCTGCTGGAGCCATGACTTGATCAACAGACCACCTATTGAGATAACAAAGCCACAATCTACATGCATATTGGTAAAATCTAAAGAAGACAATACTAGCTTAGTAAGTCTCTTGACCCAAGTACTTTCACGATCTGATTAATACTAATTTTCCTCGGTTTGAACTTTAATTTTTCCGGTTTACAACTTATTTGTTTCCATAACAATAGGTAGTCAAGGATGGTTACCACTGGAGAAAGTATGGACAGAAGATTATTAAAGATAATCCATCCCCTCGTGCTTATTTTAGGTGTTCCATGGCTCCAAAATGTCATGTTAAGAAGAAGGTTCTCTTCTAAACTCCCAAGTTTTGCTTATCTCTTCATCTGACTATTAAGATTTTGAGTTTTATAGTGGAAAGTATTCTACATTAACATATTGCACGGATAACATCCTCTTTGCTATTCAGAAAAAAATGAATATTGCGAAGCAAATATGGACACATAATCCATACGGAAAAAAGATAAGTATTTTTTCTGCATTTTTTTGACCTATTCTTTAGTTTTTATCTGACAGATTTTGCCTTTAAACTCCACCTTCACTGAGAAAAAAAAAAAAAAACAAATAGAAATAGACAGCATTGCATTACTTAACAGAAATACATCGATAGTTCACAATTCCCGCACGTTCTTTACATGAATAATACATGTAAACCTTGCCTTTCAGAAACCATGCTTGAGAATTCAGAATAGTATCTTCAAAATAATTGCAGGTTCTACGGATAAACTAGATTTTCCGAGAAGGTAGAAGAACATAATGTTAGAATAAGATGAAAAGTTGGTGGGATAGGATCAAGAACTAAATAATATGGAACAAAAAACATTTCTCGTTGATAATTATTTTTTATCCCCTTTACAACCTTGCCAAAGACATCCTTATACGGTCATGAAGGATGACAATTTAAATAATATTTTAATATCTAGAGAATAGTCATCTTGAAAAAGATACTTTGACATATACAATGCATGCCTTTTGAGATTACCAAAGTGATTCTTTGGATTATTAAAATGACTCTTTGGAATACTAAAATGACTCTTCGGAAAAAGGAGTTGTATCAATACCGAAGAGTGCATGAACAATTGATTGCAAATTACTTCCTAATACTCCTCTTTAATTTACAATTGATTTTTAATTTTTCTGAATTTTTTTATGGTGACAGCTTTGGTAATTAAGAAAATCTGTAGCTTGCTCATTTGTGCCAACGTATTTCAAAATGATTTCTTCTTTATTTACCGAATCCCGAATGAAATGATGTCGAAGTTCAATATGCTTGGACTTTGCATGAAAGATTGGATTCTTGGACAATGCAATTGACAACATATTGCCACAATAAATGATAGTTGGTTGAATTTGGATTTGTTGTAGGTCTAAGAAAACTCTTCTTGATCAAATCGCTTCGCATGCAGATCTGTAGTTGCGATGTACTCTGCTTCTGTTGAAGATAAAGTAATCATTTTTTGTTTCTTTGAACTCCATAAAACCATCTTTGAACCAAGATAAAAAAATATAGCCAGACGTACTTTTTCTGTCATCAATTGAGCCAACTCAGTCACTATCAGAATAACCAACGAGCTTGTTATTTTCTTCTTTAAAAAATATAAGTAAAGAGATCTTTTGATTCTTCTATTGTAGTGACAACATAGTCATATTTTGTAGGAAGACTTCTAAGAACCTTTTGAACAACTTTTCTATCTTCAATGATATATCCAAGGCTTCTAATTTGATTAACAACTTCAGTAACTTTGGCAAGAAAGCTTTGCATACCTTGGCCTTCTTTAATTTGCATGTTATCAAAATCTCTCCAAAGTGATTGTAACTTTAGTGAGATGACTTTCTCATTATCTTGGAAACCTTATTTGAGTATTTTTCCAAGCTTGCTTTGCTTTCTTTGCTCCAAAAATTCTGGGATAGATGGTTTTGCTTATTCATTGTTGAATATATCGAAGAGCACTTGCATCTTTCGTCACATTCTCCTTGTACTCTCTTTGTTGTTCTGTTGTCCAATTTGTTTTAGCATCTTATGGTTGAGGTGGCTCTGCACAAGAATTTTCAACTATGTCCCAAAGGTCTTGGAAAATGAATATGGTTTGCATTTAACTACTCCAATAGTCATAATGCTTACCATCAAAGAAAGGAACTTGGTTTGAAGTGTAGGAGAACATGGTAGTTGATGAAGATGCCATCTTGACAAGTGCTTCTTCTAGAGCTCTAATTCCAAATTTCTTAGAACAAGATGAAAAGTTGGTAGGATAGGATCAAGAAGTAAATAATATGGAGCAAAAGATATTTCTCATTCATAGTTCTTTTTACCCTCTTTACAACATTGCCAAAGACATCCTTATATAGTCATGAAGGATGACAATTTAAATAATATTTTAATGTCCAGAAAATAGTCATTTTGTAAAAGATACTTTAATGTATACAATGCATGCCTTCTGAGATTACCAAAGTGACTCTTTGGATTACTAAAATGACTCTTTAGAATACTAAAATGATTCTTTGGAAAAAAGAGTTGTATCAATACCGAAGAGTCATGTACATGAATAATTGATTGTAAATTACTTTCTAATACAGACCAGTACCATCTCTTTAGAGAAATGAAACTCTTTGGGTTCACAAGAATATGCCTTGAATTCACGGAAATTTGAGAAAAAAGCCTGAAAATCTGATGCATGAATCTGATCCAAGTCTTCTATCTTTCAAAATCATCTTAGTCTTCTTGAATTCAGCATAAATTCCTGATGCATATTGAATCTCTTTTTCTTCTTGAAGCAATCCATGAAATATAGAAAGGTAATTAAAATGAAAGATGCCCCCAGCTATTATCAAGACACTGAATTTGTACAACCCCTTATAGTCAAACTTTTAAAGCATCATGTTCTGGGATAGATGGTTCATTTTTCTAGCTGGCATTAATGAAAACAATTAAGTTGATTTTATTCAAATGTTCAAAAGCGTGGAAGGGCTGTAGAAGTACATGGAAGACTTTTGACTCATATTTCTCAGTGTTATTATGGTCCGAAACTTGGATCGCATGAATTCCATGAACCCCGAAATAGGAACAGTCAAGCCGTATAGATCAAACAAGAGATTTTTGCCAGCTAAAATAGAAGCCCATCTAAAATCATTTCACGATAGGAAGCAATCTAGCTCGTACTTGTTTCTCTTTTTATGCTTAGAAATAAATTTAGGAGAAGTTACTAGTTTCTTAATTTCTATAGTTCTAAACTATGAGCCATCTTTATTTTGCTTTCATGGGCTAGCTTAAATATCATGATAGAACTCACGCATATTCATCACTTAAAAACAAACTATATAACCGGGCAATGTAGCATCACAGATATCTTAAATTTCTAATATATTGATGTGATCTAATAACCTTGTTCATGTTACTCATCTAAAAATAGAAAGCCTGCAATAAAATTTATGAAGAAATTGTTATATGTCATTAAATTTAGCTCTTATAAGAACATTAATATATAAGAAGTGCGTCAACTAGATCTTCAACTGTTATATGCACCAAATCTTAACCAAATACTCTGCAACTTTTGCAAGACTATTTCATCTCCCTTTGTACGTTCTAGGTTCAACGAAGTGCGGATGATGAATCAGTTCTAGTGGCAACATATCAAGGAGAACATAACCACCCCTTACCCAGAGAGCTCGTTGGCATGACCTCAATATCAATTGTCCCCAGCACCGGCTTGATGTCTGAATTTTCTTGTTCCACGTCCGGTGACCCATCGCAGCCGCTGGCGGTCAACCTCGACCTCGCTCTATGTGGGAGCAACCGTAAGGGATTAAGGCCCACCGGAGACAATGATGATGCTGATGATGACGATAACAACAACAACAATAGCAGCAACAACAACAACAACAACAGCAACAACAATAGCAGCAGCAACAACAACAACAGCAACAGCAGTATCGTGGAAGAGTATATCAAATTTTTGAACGAAGATCCTAACTTTAGAGTAGCCTTGGCAGCTGGAATCGAATGCTATATTCTCTCTAATCATCCTACAAATAGCTGAACCTCACTACCAATATGTCTTGGTTAATGAAGGCTTTATAATTCTCTGCACCATTTTGTTAAAACAATTGAAAGTAAAAAGAAGTTTTTAAACTGATGGACACCAAATACGGTTTTTGAGATTTTTTTTTTTTTTTTTTTTTTTTTTTTTTTAAGAACTGGGATAGGTGGAAGCCCAGTCTAACTTGCTCGGCGCACCTCTTTTTGGTGCATGCGCTATTGGATGTTCTTGGTTGTAACCCAATTATGGTATTCCCACCATATTCCTCTAAATTATGAATTAAAAAGAAAAAAAATATGCACTTATATCTTCTCTTTCAAGCGTGAAACTATTTAATACGATGAAGCAAAGATGTTCAAATTAGGCTTGGGAGAAGGTCCAACAGACATGCATCTCCTGTTCTTTTCTCGAGGAAAAGCCTGCATTTCCTTTTTCATGTTTCATATATATCTTAAATATATTGGGAATAAGTTGCACCGTACATTTTTTTCCTCCAAAAAGGAGATTTAAAAGACGTTGTCCAGTAACCTTTCCATGGGAAGCATCAGACATCAACTCTGCCATTCCATTCTTCCATCAGACATCAACTCTGCCATTCCATTCTCTTCTTCTTCTTTTCATTTATTTATTTATTTATTATTATTTTTAGGTGAAAGGGAAGCAATAAACCTGCTACCCATTTTTATTGGGAAATAAATAAAGTCTAAAAAAATTATAAAATATAAATGGGAAAGTATAGCATTGGAGTAGCTGTTATCTTAGTCAAATATAGCCAGTCAGGTTGGAGTCAAATATAGCCAGTTAGGTTGGATGGTAACTTAGAAACACTCATCTATAAAATGCCATGTCCAACAAAATCAATGGCAGTACAAAATTTTCTTCATAAATAAAATTTGGATAGAATTTTTTAAAGAACAAAATATACGGATGGTCGCTTGTTAAAAAAGATCATATTATTTTTTTCCATCCATATTTTCTAACATAATACTGTAGTTAATTAATCGACCAGCCTCCCCAGAGCCATAGAAAATTTTCTTCTTCTCCGGGGTTCCAGAGATCATTAAAAGTTGATGACCACTTCTTAATGTGTAACTGGATCTTCAAGGCATATCACAAGAACCTAGCATACTGGCATCTAATAAAAAGATGAGGAATAGTTTCTTCATTTGCACAACAAAAAGGATATCCCTAACTTATTGTCCACCCCTTCTCCACGAGATTAGCTCCCATGTGAATTTTGTTTTGATCGTCAACGAAAAGAAAAAACTTAACTTTCAAAAATATTACTACTTTCCATGTATTTTTTTGCTACAGATAGCACACCATCATTATTGAGAAAGTTGTAAAGAAATTAACATAAATTATACTTATCCAAGAGAGCTTCAAAGACAACACATTATCAACCCTTGAAGGTCTAAAGTTGCGAATGATGGCAATCAAAGTATCTAGCTAATCAACTTGGGACAAAGTAAAGAGACCTCTAAGATGAATCCTCCAAGAGGTAAAGAGAGCTGACCATTGCAGAGAACGTCTAAAGTTGCTGCATTCAATTCTTTCTATATGCACTAACAAACTATCGAAGCCAAGCAGCCGAAAGAAATAAGAAGGTCATGTTGCCATAGCAACAACCTCCGGAAAACCCACAAGGCCTTGATAGTCATCAGATGAGGAGGGAGCGATCAAATGTTGGAGCAACAACTTGCAGCAATTCAAAATTATCCTTGAAAGCTCCTGTTACAGTAGTAAAAAAATACATTCGGCCCTGACACAGCATCCTCCTTGGTGGCTGACGTGGCCACGTGCTTCACGGGTATCTCCAGTCTCCCATCAAAAGAAGATGGTGGGTCCGCTTGTTCAAAGAGAAGATCGGCCCCTGTGGCGGACAGGTCGGCACTTTAGCCAGCCCACTTCGGCCATGCACCTCGGCCAGCCACTTCGGCACCTCGGCTAGCCCAGCTCAGCCAAGTCGGCTCCTTAGTCAGCGCACTCCAACTCCAGTCCGCCCCAAGTTCGGAACGCCCTGCGCGCCCCAAATTCGGCACGCCCCGCTCCAGTTCGCCCCAAGTTCGGCACGTCTGTGCCAGTCTGGCACGCCTGAGCAGGTCCGGCGCTCCCGCGCCCCCGGTTCGGCTCAGCACGGCATGCGGACGGGTGGGTCCAGCTCCATCCCAGCACCCTCCACACGGCTCCGCCAGCATGAAGGCCGCCCTGGTCCGGCGTGCTCCGGCATGGAGTCCTCCTGGCATCCTCTCCCGGCCGGCACCTCCCCGGTCAGCCTCCAAGTGTGGCGTCCTCTGCCCGCATGGGGACCGACCGTTCTCGCTCCGATCCACTAGCGGCTCGCCCGTCCGGAGGCACATTCGCAGCAGTCAGTGCCCAATGACTCCGCCCGCTCCCGGTCCAGCTCCGTCCACTCCGGCTCCGGCTGCTTCGGCTTCGACTTCGCCCAGTCCGGCAATGTCCGGCACGGCGTTCTCCCCCGCGAAGAGTCCGGCCCCAAGCTGGCTCCACCCGCGGCCTGGCTCCTCCCATCTCAGGGCAGCCCCGCGGTCCAGCAGGCCTTTCTCATCCGGCTCGAGTGTGCTCCGATGGATGGCCCACCTCGATCTCCGCACGGGCAGGGAGCAGCGCGGCTCCACCCCGGTCCAGCATGGAGTCCTGCCCCGGCTCGCACGTCGCCGTAGCGGGGGAAGAGGGGCACCTCTGCCAGCTTTGCGCATGACCGGGCATGCCCGTTTCAGTCCGGCTCTACCCGGGCATGTCCGAGCAAGTTCACGCCTCAGCCCGGCATTGACCTGGGGCCCCGCCCTAGTCCGACTCCACCCTGCGCTCGCACCTCCGCCCGGCACGGTCTTGGCTCCACCTGCATGGAGTCCGTTCGCCCAACCAGCCAAGCACGCTTCCCTCACCTCGATCCACGTGCGTGAGGAACCGTTGTCTGCTTACCTCGATCTGCATGCACGAGGAGCCTCTGCAAGCCTAGCCTCGCCGCGGGGCACCTCGAACCATGTGCATGGAGAGGTCTCGCCTGCCTCATCTCAGTCCGCATGCCATGGTCCGTCTGACTCCATCCCAGGTACGCTTCTCAAAATGCAGGTACGAAGGAAGCCTGGATGGCAGCCCCCGACACATAAAATCACCATCCCTGCCAGACTTGCTACAGGTCCTGTAGCGCGCTGCCTGCAAGGAGGGCTATATTAAAGCCCATAGGTCACAGTTTACACCAATCAGGAAGAAGTGCCTCACCCAAGGCACTGTGCTCCTTCACCAACCTCCTGAACCATCCAAAAGGAGGAGATTCGTCAACCTATCCTAGCCTCAGGCCTACATAAGCCTCGCAGGCCTATGCCAAGAATAGCGCGCCTCCCCAAATGACAGGAATCGCTCGTCTACATAAGACCATCATGAAAAGGTAAGGGAAGGTAAGAGACGACAGACTCTCTTGAGTCCTACATTATCTTCCATTCTTATCACCCTCTGGGAGCAGAGAGTTCCCCAAGCTCTCCACCTCAGAGATCTTCTATTCCCCTCGATTATCCAACTGACTTGATTATCGAAGTGTTTTCGCCTGAATCCCCGGCCCAGGTCTCCCCTATTTTGCAGGTCTGCCCGATGGAGGGAGTCGATTCACGAGACCGGAGGCTAAGCGCCCGACAGGAGGGATGCGACATGCCGGAGCTACCGGCCACGACGATCTAGGTGGCAACAGATTGGCGCGCCAGGTAGGGGGCAAATTAAAGCTCCTCAACTGGTGGACAACAGTAGCCACCTTCGTCCTCTTGCCCCGGGGGGCAGATTGGGGGCATGAGAGCTCCCCCCTCTCTCGAGACTCTAAGGAGTGGTCTCAAGAAAAAGTTCCAAGCCTGAAGGGGCATCGTCATCCCCGGCAAGATCGAGCGGGGAATGTCCAAACCCACGCCAATGCCATGGGTAGGCGCATGGGTTCCAAAAAAAAAAAAGAGAGAGAGAAAAAAAAGGGGGGGAGAAGGAGAGGAGAAAGGAAGAAAAGAAAAATAGAAGAAAAAAATCTAATCGCAGTATTCATGCTCGTGGTCTTTTCAAACGCCCATCACTTCTCAGGATTTCTCTTCTCCCATGCAACAGGGCCTTATGCTCCCATGCAACGGAGCCCTCTTCCATGCAATAGAGCCTCATCTCTCCCATGCAAAGGAGTCCTCTTCTCCCAGCCAACGGGGCCTTATGCTCCCATGCAACGGAGCCCTCTTCCATGCAACAGAGCCTCAAGCTCCCATGCAATGGAGCCCTCTCCCATGCAATGGAGCCTCATCTCTCCGATGCAAAGGAGTCCTCTTCTCCCATGCAACGGGGCCTTATGCTCCCATGCAACGGAGCCCTCTCCCATGCAATGGAGCCTCAAGCTCCCATGCAATGGAGCCTCATCTCTCCCATGCAACGGAGCCTCAAGCTTCATGCAATAGGGCCTTATGCTCCCATGCAATGGAGCCTCAAGCTCCAATGCAACTAAGCCTCATCTCTCGCGTGCAAAGGAGTCCTCTTCTTCCACGTAAAGGAGCCATGCTCTCCTATGCAACGGAGCCCTGCTCTCCTATGCAAAAGAGCTCTATTCTCCCATGCAACGGAGTCCTATTCTTTCTTAAGGTAACTCCTTTCTCCGCTATTTTTGCAACATAAAAAACCGTGTTTCAGTTCTACAGGAAAAGCTCCTGTACTACCATCAAGGGTATGCACTACAGTCCGTCAGAGCCTGTCACTGCCCACAAGTTTCTTGACAAGAGCCAAAGCCCGGAAACTTCCGAAGCCCGGCACCCAAGCCGCAAAACTTCCAGAGCCCCGCATCTACCGCTTGACTCTCAGTTCAGCTCTTGCCTTACTCACAGTTCAGAGATGACCGTGGAGACTCCAAGAAGTCTCGCCATCTACCGAGAAACTCACAGTTTGGCATCTGCTATACTCACAGTCCAGGGATGTCCATGGAAAGCTCCGGTGGTCCCACCATCTACAGCGTGCCTGCTGACATGGTGAACCAACGGGTCCGTCACCTTATCAAGGATGTAAGAATCCCTCCTCAATAATTAAGTTCCTCTTCGGTGCAACTTTGCTCTTTACCAGTACAGGAGCCCGTCCGTCCAACTCCAAGTCTGACGAAATAAGACCGGAAACTCCTGAAGCCCGGCACCTAAAGCCCGGAATGTAGTCCGGCAACTAAAGACTGGAAACTCTTTAAGCCCGGCACCAAAAACTCTTGAAGCCCGAGAACCAAATATCGAAAACTCTTTAAGGCCGGCACCGAAAACTCTTGAAGCCCGGGAACCAAAGATCGGAAATCCCGGTACCTCAAGATCGGAAACCTCGACACCTCAAGACCGGAAACCCCGGTGCCTCAAGATGGAAAATGCCAAAAGTCCCCCACCAAAGCCAGGAAGCTTCTGAAGCTCCTCAATCAAACCGAGCTAAAGTCAAACTCCTTGGTGAAGCTGAACTGAAGTCAAGCTCCTTCTCAAGCCGAGCTGAAATCAAGCTTCTCCCTAAAGCCAAGCTTCTCGCTAAGACCAAGCTCCGTACTGAGGTCAAACTTCCATTTGAAATGAAGAGTGCCAACCCCCACCATTGCCGGGGAAGGCAACAACGAGGTGCGATTCCCAAAGGGTGGAAGAAGGAAAGGCCCCGTCACCTAATGCACACCATGCAAAGACTATGAGTGGGATTTCGTCCTTCACTCCATGCAAACCTGATGCAAATGGTGATCCTGTTCCTCCATACAACGTGGGTGTTGGATGGTACAAAGCTCACAAATGCACGCACTGTACTGCTCCCCTCCTGAGGGCTTCTGCAACACCATCGTCACCAACCTTATTAAACATTCTCGGCCACTAGATTGCACAAGGCCAACCACCGTGGAAGCTTGTGATGGCTGCACCTTCACCAACTGAAGTTTGCGACGGCCGTGCATGCGCTAGCGGACTCCTGCTCCTTGAGTTCCTCCGCCAGGATGGCTCCCCCGAGGTCGAGCATCTGGCCGGAGTCGAACTCCTACTCATTGAGTTCTCCACCAGGATGGCTCCCCCGAGGTCGAGCATCTGGCCGGAGTCAAACTCCTGCTCCTTGAGTTCCTCCGCCAGGATAGCTCCCCCAAGGTCGAGCATCTGGCCGGAGTCGAACTCCTGCTCCTTGAGCTCCTCTGCCAGGATGGCTCCTAGCTTCCAACAACTTCAATGCCTTCATCAAAGGTTTCGAGGGGTACTCTGAGCTCGGCCATGTCAACTATATGCCCTGTCATATATGTGTGCATCCAAGTTGTGCACCTCACCAACCTCTTCCTCCTCGGCACCACCTTCTATCCGGTCAAAGAGGAGTCAGATCGAAGTGCTAGCACCATCAAAATGCAACTAACCTTCGATCGAAGTACCTACAGGCAAGTAAGTTTCAGAAACACCATCTTCTACTTTGTTTTGCAGGCCATTTCCTATTCATGAAGAGGACAACCAGACTCGATGCCTTCATCTAGGCCTTCAAAGACCAAGGGCTAACCTCCGGCAAGTTCAGTTCCATCTAGCGACTGACTTCTTGCAACCAATACAAAGCCTATTACGGCGCAGAGCCGAATGGATAATGGTACTCCTTTTATCCAAAACGTTGACGTTTTGGACTCAGGGAGTGGGGGCATCTGTTACAGTAGTAAAAAAATCCATTCAGCCCTGACACAGCATCCTCCTTGATGGCTGACGTGGCCATGTGCTTCACGGGTATCTCCAAGTCTCCCATCAAAAGAAGATGGTGGGTTCGCTTATTCTAAGAGAAGATCGGCCCTTGTGGCGGTCAGGTCGGCACTTCGGCCAGCCCACTTCGGCCATGCACCTCGGTCAGCCCACCTCAGCTAGCCCACTTCGACACCTTGGCCAACCCACTTCGGCACCTCGGCCAGCCCACCTCGGCCAATCCACTTTGGCACCTCGGCCAGCCCAGCTCGACCAAGTCGGCACCTCGGTCAGCGCACTCCAGCTCCAGCTCCAGTCTGCCCAAAGTTCGGCATGCCCTGCACGCCCGCGCCCAGTTCGGCATGCCCTGCACGCCCGCGCCCAGTTCAGCATGCCCCACTCTAGTCTGCCCCAAGTTCGGCATGCCCTGCGTGCCCCAAGTTCGGCATGCCCTGCGCGCCCCAAGTTTGGCATGCCCTGCGCGCCCCAAGTTCGGCACGTTTGTGCCAGCCCGGTGTGCCTGAGCAGGTCCGGCGCTCACGCGCCCCAAGTCCGGCTCAGCCCGGCACGTGGATAGGTGGGTCCAGCTCCATCCTGGCACCCTCCGCATGGCTCCGCTAGTGTGAAGGCCGCCCCGGTCTGGCGCGCTCCAGTGTGGAGTCCTCCCGGCATCCTCTCCTAGTCAGCCTCCAAGCGTGGCATCCTCCACCCACGTGGGGATCGATCGTTCCCGCTTCGATCCACTCGCGGCTCGCCCGTCCGGAGGCACGTCCGCAGCAGCCAGTGCCTAGTCGACTTTGCCCGCTCCCGGTATGGCTTCGTCCACTCCGGCTCCATCTTCTCCGACTCTGGCCACTTCGGCTTCGGCTCTACCCAGTCTGGCAATGCCCGGCGTGGCATTCTCCCCCGCAAAGAGTCCAGCCCCAAGCTGGCTCCGCCCGCAGCCTGGCTCCTCCCATCTCAGGGTAGCCCCATGGTCCAACAGGCCTTTCTCATCCGGCTCGAGTGTGCTCCGATGGATGGCCCACCTCGATCTCCTCACATGCAGGGAGCAGCACGGCTTCACCCCGGTCCAGCATGGAGTCGTGCCCCGGCTCGCACGTCGTCGTAGCGGGGGAAGAGGTGCACCTCTGTCAGCTTCGTGCATGCCCGGGCATGCCCGTTTCAGTCCGACTCTGCCTAGGCACATCCGAGCATGTTCGCACCTCAGTCCAGCTAGGCCTGGGGCCCCGCCCTAGTTTGGCTCCACCCTGTGCCCGCACCTCCGCCCGGCACGATCTTGGCTCCGCCTGCATGGAGTCCGTTCGCCCAGCCAGCCAGGCATGCTCCCCTCACATCGATCTACGTGCATGAGGAACCGTTGTCCGCTCATCCCGGTCCGCATGCACGAGGAGCCTCTGCAGGCCTAGCCTCGCCACAGGGCACCTCAACCATGTGCACGGAGAGCCCTCGCCTGCCTCGTCTCGATCCACATACCACGGTCCGTCTGACTTTGTCCAGGTATGTTTTTCAAAATGCAGGTACGGAGGAAGACTGAATAGCAGCCCCCGACACGTAAAATCACCATCCCTGCCAGACTTGCTATAGGTCCTGTAGCGCGCCGCCTGCAAGGAGGGCTATATTAAAGCCCCAAGGTCATAGTTTACACCAATCAGGAAGGAGTGCCCCACCCAAGGCACTGTGCTCTTTCACCAACCTCCTAAACCACCCAGAAGGAGGATATTCGTCAACCTATCCTAGCCTCAGGCCTACATAAGCCTCGCAGGCCTATGCTAAGAATAGCGTGCCTCCCCAAATGACAGGAATTGCTCGTCTACATAAGACCAGCATGAAAATGTAAGGGAAGGTAAGAGACGACAGACTCTCTTGAGTCCTACATTATCTTCCATTCTTATCACCCTCTGAGAGCAGAGAGTTCCCCAAGCTCTCCACCTCAGAGGTCTTCTGTTCTCCTCGATCATCCCACTGACTTGATCGTCGGAGTGTCTTCGCCTAAATCTCCGGCCCAGGTCTCTCCTGTTTTGCAGGTCTGCCTGACGGAGAGAGCTGATTCACAAGAGCAGAGGCTGAGTGCCCGGCGGGAGGGACCTGACGTGCTGAAACCACGGGGCCACGATGATCCAGACGGCAACAGCTCCATTTCCATTATATATAAATATATACATCAGCAAAGAATACCTAAATGACCTAGAACTTCTAAAAACCTTATTAATTGACCAAATAACAAGAAAACAAAAACATGTAGACTTCTTGAAGAAAGGAGTACAATACAAAAGGATTGAAGAATGGTTAAGAAATCTAATAGTAACAAATACTATAAGAAAAATGAGTATTAGCGATAGCTAAATACCATCGCTAATAATCGATTTGCCATCGTTAATACAATTAAAGATGGCACGCCATCGCTAATAAGCCATTGGATAAGTCCTAATTGCAAATGACCCTTATTCATGATGGTGCCCAATGCCATCGCTAATTAGGATTATTAGTGACGGTATGAGAAATGAAAAAGTTTCATCGTTAATAATATTTTCATTTTTTAAAAATAATTTATAAAACTTATTAGTGACCAAAAAAAATTCTGTCAGCAAATTATTAGCAATAGCTATACCATCACTAATGCCATCGCTAATAATATTTTAATTTTTTTAAAAATAAGTAAATAATTTATTATCAGCCAAATAAATCCTGTCGATGAAGAGCGCCATCGGTAATAGCTTTTTAGAAACTGCAATACTATTGCTAATGCTATCAATAATAGTATTTTAATTTTTTAAAAAGAAAAATTAATTTTTTTAAAAAAATAATGTTATTATAACAATAAATAATTAGAATTCTTAAATAATATTAAAAATAAAATAAAAATTAACATTCATAATTATATCATGGCAAAAATGTAATTTAATAAGTATAAATTTTATAATTTCATAAATTTACTAAAAAATAAGTACATAATATCAAAATAAAAAATCACTAAAGGCAAAACTCGAAAAAATAAAAATGATCAAAGAACAATTCCATATGTCAAATATAAAACATTCAAAATCTAGATGGAGGCCGTCGTTAAGAGATGCTTGGACTCATAAGTGAAGCCCAAGAAAGAAAAGGTGAAGATTCATAAAAGAATACTCGAGTATGAATAAAATCTTCATGATTAAAAGACACAGAAATACTTCACAGGAGATAAAGCATAATAAATTAGAGATCCAAAAGTTTAAGGCCAGTGTGGAACACTACCTATTAAACTCTTATATGTTTGGTACCCTTCAAATTCTTCATTCAATTATTCATCCTCTTCTACATCTTCTTCTCCTTCCTTCTATTATTTCCCTTTTTGGATAGATTTTTTCTATCCTAAAAAGGAATGACAAGAAAGAAGAGAAAGAGGAGGAAGAAGTAGAAGAAGAATAAAATAAATTATCTGAAAGGTACCAGCCTTCAAAAAAGGCAAATGAGTATTGCTGCTTGCGATAAACTTCTGAACCTATGACTCCCCGTGCATCATCTCCAGTGAAACAGTCATGTACCTCTTTATCATAAAGATTATGCTCTTGCTCAAGTACTCTTCTTTGAAATCCCACATCTCTTTTCTTGGATGACACTTCTAAGTCCGACCACCTCTCAACTATGATGACATCTACATAAATATCCAAGCTCTTATATCTCATATCCGAAATATCATCTCCAGTCATTTTAATTCTCCAAAGTTTGATCTTTAATGATGAGATACGAACTCAGTATTCCAGCAACCTTCTCATATCAGTTAATGCATCCTATCACCAACTAATAGGTACGGCCCTATCCCATTCAGGAATTATATTAATTATATAGGTCAATTACAATACTCAAACAATATGCAATAAAGATCAAATAAAAATTTTGGTGGCATTTTTTCTTAGTTCTCCCTACATGACTAAAGATGTGTGAGGAAAACTAAGAAAAATTATTATCCAAGATTTTTATCGAATCCTCAGCATACCATTTCATTATTGTAACTAACTATAAAATTATTTACAACTCCTAAATTATCCAAATTGGATAATCAATTGATCAATGTACATAATTCTTCCATCTATATAAAAATATATAAATATATAGATACCGTAGAATATGAACATTAATCAATTAATAGGTCTATAATTCTATGTCATGCAAATTTTGAAAAAAATAAATACCTAATCACATAACAACTAACTAAGTAATTACATAAATAACTAATTAATTAACAAATAATTAATTAAGATAATAACTAATAATTATTTAAATATTTAATTAAATAAATAATCAATCTTTCTAGACCTGTGTGTAGCCTTCCATAACTGTAATTGGTCCAATACATAATCCAACTAGTATACATGACCCAGTTCCAACTCTATTCATATAATGAGATTCAAATCTTATATACATCCATACACACCTAATTAATTAATTATTTAATTAAATAAAGAGGTAAATAATTAAATAAATAACTAATTAAATAACTAAATAAACAACTAATTATCTAAATCAATAAATAAACATCTAAGCAATAAATAAACATCTAATTAATGAAATAAATAATTAATTAATTAATTAACTGATTAATTAAATTATCAACTAAATAATTAAATAATCACCTAATTAATTAAGTAAATATCTAATTAATTATTTAATTAACTAGTTAATTAAATAAACATCTAATTAGGTAAAACATCATCTAATTAAATAAATAAATAACTGAATAATTAAATAATCATCTAATTAATTAAATAAAAAAACTAATTATTTAATTATTTAATTTATTAAATTAATAAATATTAATTATTTAATAAATAAAACAACTAATTAATTAAAAAATAATTAAATAATTAAATTTTATTAATATAAAAATATTAATTTTTAATGATGGTGCTAGAGCTGTCGCTACTGCTATCGCTAATACTCATATATGTACTAAGATCTCAAAAATGAATTATTACTATTTCATTAATTTGGAACAGTAACTTGGTCTCAATACTTATCACAGACCACCTTGAATTTATATTACCAGGATTATAGGACAAAAATTAAATAAAGTTTTATAAAAAATATTTAGAATAATTATAAAATATTTCAAAATATAGATGAAAAATAGGAACATATATAAATTTCATGATCAATTCACCATAACAAAGGAAAAATGCAATCAAATAAAAGAAAGAATTCTGCTAAGGTAACTAGAATATAACAAAGCAAAAAAAAATTAAAATATGAAATAAAATATGAAAAAATAAAAATTAATATACATCCTGGCTGTGCATAGGGATGCTCATCAAAGAGAAAGGGAGAGAGGATATTGGCAGCCAATAACGGGAGGAAACTTGGGAGAGTGGAAGCTCGCGACTATACGAGTGGGAAGAAGAGGTGCTGGGACCGAGAAGTTTGGGATCTCAGTATAGGTACAAGCACCGGTGTGGTATAGACGGTGGCAAGAGCATGAAGGACAAGCATCGATGGGGAGAGGAGAGGAGTGAAAAAGGGAGGAGAAGAGAGGCTCGGTGGTGGTGAAGGACAGGAGTTGAGAAGAGAGGCTCGGTTGTAATGAAAAGGGAAGAAGGGAGTGCGAAGGTAGGCTCAGTGATAGTGAAAAAGGGAGGAGAATAGATTGGTGGCGGTGAAAAGGAAGGAGAGGTGCCTAACATCCAAGGAGAGGCACCAGCAAAGAGGTGCTAGCGAGGGACAGAGCCATAGGATGGCAGTGCTCTGTACACTGGTAGATGTCCAAAGAGCGTTGATAAAGAGGTGTGAGCAAGGGATGGAGCCACAGGACGACGGCGCGTTGTACACCGGCGGACGTCCAAGGACATGCACCGGCAAAGGGGTGCGAGCAAGGGATGGAAGGGGAGAGGGAAGATCAATAGCCCATGGAAGGGAAGGGGAAGAGGGAAGACCAACAGCCGAGTGGGAGTGAAAGAAAAAATGTGCACGGGGAGTATATAAACCGACTTATTAGCGATGGCTAATCCCATCGCTAATATGATATGCCATCAGTAAAACTTTTATTAACGATGGCAGAGCTAGCCATCGATAATGTTTGTTGGAAAAGTCTTAGAATCTATGTCAACTATTAGCGAGAAAACTTATATCACTAAAATTAAAAATACCATTAGTAAAAGTCTTTTTCTAAAAAATAAAAAATTTGGATTTTTAAAATAAATATTAGTGATGGTTAAGTTGTCATCATTACTACTTAATAACTCATCGCTAATATTTTTTTCTAGAAATTAAAATCATGAAAAATATTTAAATTTATTAGCGATGGCTTTTGCAGTCACTAATATGCATTCAACTATCATGAATATTATTAGCAATAGTAAAATTTTTCATTGTTATTTTGGTCGTTATATGTGTTGGGATGCGCGTAGCAGATTGAACTAGTTTAGGCTTCCAATTAATTCCTGATTACTCATTTTAGCAATTTACCAATCACACAGGCAGATATCAAATCAGAAGGAAAGACGAGATTTAACGTTGTTCGGCAAATTTACCTATATCCACACAGAGAAAGGAGCAATCCACTATAATCTGTCCCCAAAATTGGGCATAAAAGAAATACAAATATCCCAATAACAATTGCAGATTAATCACAAAAAGGCAAACAAATCGAAAAAAGGAAGAAGAAAACAGGAGAGATCACAAAATACCAGGCCTCTAATCTCGCCAAATTTTGTCGTGGATTCTCTGTTATTTTATTTGCTCTCTGGATCATATTCAATATTTTTTTGGACCTTCTGTAGCTCTCTGTTGCAACTCAGAAAAATATTTCAGCATCTTGTGTCGCAGGGCATCTCTATGGTTTTAAAAACCATCGAAAACTGTATCAAAAGAGACCTAAAACAAGTCCAATGCCTTCCAAAAAATATCCCAGGCTATCAGATAAAAAATCAACGGCTCAAATCGAGCCACAATCCGTGCAAAACACTGCCTCAATGCCAGATCAAACCGTGGCTGTCCGATCGCACGATTGGGAGCAAAACAAAGGTAACAATCCTCCTCCTTGCGACAAAAAAAAATGCCTCTATCAAATATGGATTGTAAAGCCTCTTCCTCATCACAAGCCCCGAAGGGGCATCACCAAGTGCTCAAACCAATCAAGTTCAGGATATCCTGAACTTGACTACTGGAATTGGTTTAGTGAGCATATCAGCCAGATTAATAACAGTGCTAATTTTCTGAAGTTGAATATCACCATCCTCTACCAAATCTCTGATAAAGTGATACATGGCATCCACATGCTTAGTGCATTCATGATACATCTAATCTCTGGTAAGATGTAAAGTACTTTGATTGTCATGGTGAATAACCAAACAATTCTGCTTGAAACCTAAATCTTGTACTAACCCTCTTAGCCAGATAGCTTCCTTTGCTGCCTCTATCAATGCCATATACTCTACCTCTATAGTAGACAAACCAACTGTAGATTGCAAAGTATCCTTCCAACTAATTGCACAACCAGAGAGTAAATACATATCCGATCAATGACCTCCTCCTATACAAGTACAAGCATAATCTGAATCACAAAATCCTGTAACAGTGCAACCACTCTGTCCGGAGAATACCAATCCCAAATCAAAAGTGCCTTTCAAGTATCTAAGAATCCATTTCACAGCTGACCAGTGAGCTTTTCCAGGCTTGTTCATATATCTGCTCACTACACTAACTGCCTGTGAAATATCAAGACGAGTGCAGACCATTACATACATGATACTGCCAACTGCACTCGCATAAGGCACTTCAGACATATACTTCTCCTTATCCTCAACCTGAGGAGAATCCCTGGCAGATAACCAAAAATTACTGGCAAAAGGAGTAGTGACTGGCTTAGCTATAGACATACCATATCTGTCCAAGACTTTCTCAATATAATCATGCTGAGTAATAAATAGTCTACATAATTACCTGTCACGAATGATCTCCATCCCAAGTATCTTCTTTGCTGGTCCAAGGTCCTTCATCTCAAATGCAGTACTAAGCTCAACTTTCAGCTTCTGAATGACTGACATATCCTTGGTTGCAATCATCATGTCATCCACATATAATAATAAGTAACAAAAGGACCCGTTTGAAAATTGCTGATGATACATGCAACTATCATATGGAGATCTTTTGAAGTCATGGTCGACCATAAACCTATCAAATTTGTGATACCATTGTCTTGGAGACTGCTTCAAACCATACAAAGACCTTTTGAGCAAACATACATGATCTTCTTTATCTGGAGCCTCAAAATCAGGTGGCTGTTACATATAAATCTGCTCCTCCAAATCACCATGTAGAAAAGCTGTCTTGACATTTAGCTGTTCTAACTCCAAATTTTGAGAAGCAACTAAAGCAAGGAACACACAAATAGAAGAGTGTTTAACCACAGGAGAAAATACCTTCTTATAATCAATACCCTCTCTTTGACTGTAACCCTTAGTCACCAACCTTGCCTTATATTTTAAATCCTGAGAAGTAGCTCCTTCCTTCTTCTTGAAGATCCATTTGCAGCCAATTTTCTTCTTGCCCTTAGGTAATCTGACTAATTCCCAAGTCTGAATCTTTTCCAAGGACTGAAGCTCTTCTACCATAGCCATGGTCCATTGCTCAGCCTGTGAACTACCAATTGCTTCTTGAAATATGGTCAGCTCATCACCTATAGTGTCTGCAATATTCAGAGCATAATATACTAACTCAGCACAAGCGAAATCCTCAAAACCATACCTTTGAGGTGCTTTGATATGTTGCCTGGTTCTTCGAGTGGAAATACTATCATCTTGAACTTGACTATATACAATAACCTCCTCCTGAGTCTGTAACTCTGGATCTGTCTGCTGATGCTGTTCATTTGGAATATCATCGGTAGGCTGCAATTGCTGTGATCTAACAGTCTGATTAATATCAACAACAGTCCTATCCTGCTGATCCTGAACCTGATCTCCCGGTGAAGAACTTGGCTGTAGCTGCCGTGAAGGAGTGGCTGACTCATCAAAAGTCACATCCTCGCTGACTAGAAAACCCTGGGATCCGGGCTCTGTGCACCATAATCTGTAGCCCTTCACCCCATATGCATATCCAGGAAATATGCACTTCTTAATCCTGGGACTCAACTTTCCATCTTTGATATGTGCATATGCTGAACACCCAAATACTCTAAGAGCTGAATAGTCTGCAGGTCTACCTGTCCACATTTCTTTCGGAGTCTTCATATTCAATGCAGATGCTAGAGATTGATTTATAATAAAGTAGGCTGTATGTGCAGCCTCTGTCCAGAAATCTCTACTCAATCTAGAACTTATAGCATAGATCTGACTCTTTCCAGTAGTATGCGATTCATGCATTCTGCCACACCATTTTGCTGAGGAGTATACACAGTGGTCCTATGCCTGACAATGCCCTCTGATTTGCAAAAGTCATTAAACTCTATAGAATAAAATTCCAATCCATTGTCAGTCCGGAAGGTTTTCACCTTCCTCTCAGTTTGCCTCTCAACCATAGCCTTCCACCCTTTAAAAGTGTGAAACACACTTTTATTTTTGATAGTATAAATCCGGACTTTGCAGGAGTAGTCATCAATCAAAGTGAGCAAATATCTAGATCCACCCTTGGATGTAACTGGGGTAGGTCCCCATAGATCAGAATGAATGTAATCCAATATACCTGCTGTCCTGTGCACGCCTGAAGTAAAGCTGACTCTGTGTTATTTTTCAAATATGCAATGCTCACAGAATCCAAATGCACCAACTTTCTGACCTCCTAGCAGACCATGTCTGCTCAGTTCCTGTAAACCTTTATCTGACATGTGGCCCAATCTTTGATACCATAACTGTGTCAATTGAACAATAGAGGAATGTGCTGAAGAAGCCTCACCAACCACTGTAGTGCCATCCAAATAATAGAGTGCCACTCAATTTACCTCTTAACAAAGTCAATACACCTTTACTAATTGTAATAGATCCTCTACTCTATCTGCCCTCAAAACCTGCAATATCAAGAGCATTTATCGAGATTAGATTTTTTTTCAATTGGGAAACATATCTGACATCATCTAAAGTTACCACAGTATTTGTATGAGATTTGATCTGAACTGTACCAATTCCTTCCACTTTACAAGTGGCGTCATCCCCAAGAAGAACAGAGCCTCCATCACAGGTTCTAAAAGAAATGAACCATTCTTTATGGGGTGTCATGTGGAAAGATGCTCCAAAGTCCACGATCCAGGTATCAGCCTAACTGACACTGCATGCAGCTGTAAATACTGTATCATCTGCAACACTGCTGTGATCTGCTAAAGTAACTGCAACTGATGCCGAATATAAGATTGTTCTTTTTTCTTTCTGTTCCTTCTCTTTCTTGGACTGTAGAAGTCTACACTCATTTTTTCAGTGGCCTGGCTTCTTGCAGTAATGGCAAACTCTAGGTCTTTTAGACTTGGACTTTGGTCTTGTCTTAGACTTGTTTCTACCTTGTCCACCTGTTCTTTGCTCATCTCTACCTCTGATAGTAAGTCCTTGTACCGGATTTAGAGCCTGATGCTCCAACTGTACTTTCAACCTAAGCTCATCGGATTACAAAGTGACTTCAACCTCATCGAGACTTATAGTCTCTCTTCCATAGAGCATGGTAGTAGTAATATTTTCATAGGACTTAGGCAAAGAATAAATCATGATCAAAGCCTTGTCTTCCTCATCAACATTAACACCAATATTCGCCAAATCGAGTAGGAGCTTATTATAATCATCCAAGTGATCCTTGAGTGAGGTCCCTTCCGTCATACGGAATGTGTGTAGCTTGCCCCTCAAATACAACCTATTTGTAAGAGATTTTGGCATATACAAAGTGTTTAATTTTTCCCATATACTTTTAGCTGTAACAAGATCCACCATATTGCGGAGAACTTTATCACTCAGTCTCGAAAATAGAGTCCCAGGTGCTCTCTCATTCATCTCCTCTTTTGCAGCCCTGTATCACCTAGAATTGCATCCATACCTTTGAGGGCTATTGACACGCCCTCCTTGACCAGCAGATATTTCATTCTCACCTTCCATAGTGCAAAATCACTTGTGCCATCAAATATCTCCACCTCATGCCTAGAGATAGTAAAATGAAAAATAATTGCCTCAGGAGTCGTAAAAGAACTTGGTTGCCTGTCAGATGCCATCCTAGTGCTCTGATACCAATTGTTGGGATGCGCGCAGTGGATTGAACTGGTTTAGGCTTCCAATTAATTCTTGTTTACTCACTTTAGTAATTTACCAATCACACAAGCAGATATCAAATCAGAAGGAAAGACGAGATTTAACGTAGTTCGGCAAATTTACCTACATCCACACAGAGGAAGGATCAATCTACTATAATCTGTCCCCAAAATTGGGCACAAAAGAAATACAAATATCCCAAAAACAATTACAGATTAATCACAAAGAGGCAAATAAATCGAAAAAAGAAAGAAGAAAACATGAGAGATCACAGAATACCAGGCCTCTAGCCTAGTCAAATCCTGTCATGGATTCTCTGTTATTTTATTTGCTCTCTGGATCATCTTCAATATTTTTCTGGACCTTCTGCAACTCTCTGTTGCATCTCAGAAAAATATTTCGGCGTCTTGTATCGCAGGACATCTTTATGGTTTTAAAAACCATCGAAAACTGTGTCAAAAGAGACCTAAAACAAGTCCAATGCCTTCCAAAAAATATCCCAGGCCATCAGATAAAAAATCAACGGCTCAAATCGAGCCACAATCCGTGCAAAACACTGCCTCAATGCCAGATCAAACCATGGCCGTCCGATCGCGCGATTGGGAGCAAAACAACGGTAACAATATGGTATTATTAGTGATGGCAAGTTAGCCATTGCTAATAACACTTTTTCTTGTAATAAAAATAAATTCAAATTTTCTAAAACAAAATCGAAGAAAGTGCTACTTTGATCTTCCCAATATATTTTGAAGTAGAAAAAGCATGCAAAAGAACTTTCTTATTAAAAAAAAAAACTTTAGTAAAAGAAAAATCCCAACCAAGGCTAAACCAATCCAAATAAATCAACAGATACTAGAATTCTATAAACAAGATATCAAAAGTTTTATAACCAAAGGCTTAATTAGATCTAGCAAATTCCCTTGGAGTTGTGCAACATTTTAAATACAAAAAAAAAATGATGAAATCGAAAAAGGAGTCCCAAGATCAGTTATAAGACTTTTGATTTCTTGTTTACAGAATTCTAGCATCCATTGATTCATTTGGATTGGTCAAGCCTTGGTAGGGATTCTTCCCTTTTCATATAGAAGTTCTACTGTATGCTTTTACCTATTCCAAAATATATTGGGAAGATCAAAGTAAGCACGTTTTTTCGATTTTGTTTTTGAAATTTTGAATCTATTTTGTTACTGTTGAATTTCCTAACTGTTCTTCAATCCTTTTGTATTGTACTTCTTCAAGAAGTCTAGCTATTTTTGTTTTCTTGTTATTTGGTCAATTGATAATGTTTTTAGAAGGTCTAGATGTTTTGGGTATTCTTTGCTGATAAATCTATACACTAGTTCTTGTCCCAAAATATTAGTGATTATTCCTTTATCATCTACTTTGAATAGTTTTATTAAGCTAACGAATGGTGTCCCTAGTATCATTGATTCATTTAAGTTTTTTGCCAATATAAAGGGTGTTTTAAGACATACTTGCTGATTGCATACATAGGCTTTTTATTAGCTTATAGTTGAATTTTAATTTCGTTCCATTTGTTGTATTCAATGTTTCTTTGATTTTTTGCAAAATATTTTGTGGGAATTAGACTTTCCTAGATGTAGTTTAAGTCTGCTCTAGAATGTGCAAGGGCTATCGCATCTAGTTTAAGATATTCTCCTACTAATATGGTTACCTTTACACACCACTTTTGTATATTAGCTTGGGATATTATTTATAAGAAATTTTGGTCATCTTCTACTTGAAATTCTTTAGATCCTTCTCTGACTTGCTTTATTTGTTTTATTTGAGTTTTTTGTTATTTTATTTTCATTTTAAGCTGATTTACTTACCTTTGTAAATCTTGTAAGGTTACTATTTTTTGATTGGTTTGATTAAATCTTTCTAATATAATATTGAGATTATATATCTCTTGATCTGGTGTTTTTTCCACTTCTCTATTTATTGAATCTTTAAGTTTCAGTAAATATTCCTTTCTTAACTGTAGATCCATTATTTTGTCAATAACGTCTAACAAAAAGTTCTGCTCTCTTGTTATCACACATTTCATTAGAGGTTGATCCTATTCTTATTTCTTCTGAATATTTCTCATCTTTTATCATATCTGAGTCACCATCAAACTCCTTTTCATTTTTAGAGCTAGAATTGAGTAATAACTCTTCTAATTATTGTCTTAAGTGATTTTTTAAGATTTAGTTTTGGCCAAACTATCTAACTCTATCTCTAGAAGAAATGGCAAGTTTGGCCAAAACGAATCCCTCCTTAATGGGATTAGGATTGTTGCAAAAATTGAAAGTAAAACTCTACACTAAAAAAATCTTAAACAAAATAGGCGGTTGAGATTTCTAAACCAATACTTCAAAAGATTTTTTCAAAAAGGAGTACATATTCTCAATATTCTGAGAAAAAAACAAATCCAAATAATTCTCTCAAAAGAAGATGAGTTTTCTAGAAAAACTTCTAGGCTGGCGGTGGAAAAAATATTCCCTCCAATCTAACATTTTCAACCAAAATATTTTCAAAAAAATCAAAGATTTTATGAATTCATTTTAATGGATACCGATTCAATTAATATAAAATATTACAAAGATAAAACCAATCCCTTAGTAACCACTTATTCTATAGTTCAAATTCTCCAAGTTTTAATCCCATCTACATGGAGGGATAATCCAGGCAAATCCTAAAAAAAATTTTAAAATTTTAATCACAATACTTTAATTACTGGAATTATCAGAATACTTGGTACCTTGCTTTCTTATTTCAAAATCAGCACTTCAAACATTCCTGACTTTTCTGCTTCAAAGATGGAATCAATTACTAATTCCTCTACCGGTCCTCTAATTGGTGGGATTTTATAGTCTTGTCAATAATATACTTCTCTGCTCAGTGCTTGAAGGATTTAAAATCTTTCAACAAAAAATTTTTTGTCATTCCGGAATCAAAAATTTTCACTATTATTAAATTTCTATTCTCAATTCTCCCTAACAAGGATAATATGCTAGGAATATGCATTCATTCAAAACCCTCCAACTTTACTTGTACTAGGAATAGAAAATTCAAGATTAAGTGGTGACAAGAGTTCAACCCTAAGCAAACTACCAAGTCAAAGGTATTAGAATGGTTCTCCAAACATCCTCAATTCTCAATAGCAATTGAGTCATCAACAGCAAAGTTTCTCCAATACTAAGCAACCGCCAGTCTCAAGATTGCAATGGCAAAGTCAAAATCAGAACATTAGAACATAAAAGGCTTTTACTAGAAATCAACACTCTCCGAGTTGGAAAGTGAAGAAGAAGAAGAACAAGAAAAGACAAGAAGGGCATCAAAAAGACCAACTTCAAGCTTAGGAGACAAAAGACTCCACTCAAAATGAAAAAATCTATACGGCAAAGACAAAAGCTAGTTAACAGGGGATATTCTTGAAAGACATCATTTCCAAGTTTAGGAGAGCGCTAAGTGCGGTTATCAAAGAGCAGTGACTTGATATTCGTGCTTGCATCATTCTCTTGTGAGTTTTTCTTCGAACATCTTTCGGCTTTCTTAGTAGGTTGGGCTATGGCTGAAATAGGGGATCATTGGCCAGCCGGCGACCAGCCTTCGGGTGGCGACTAGCGACCGAACGATCTAGGAGAAGGAGATCACTCGTGGGCGAGGGTTGTCCAAGGGGCTCCACGGGGCATAGCCTGGACTTCACATAAAATCTCCACCAAAGAGATAGACCAACTTCAATCTTTTTTCTCTAAAGTCCTTGAGCTACCGGAGACGGTGATCGAGGACTCTCGCCGGTTGTGGGATGGTTTGGCTATGCTTGTTCGGAGTTTAGGCCGGAGGGTACCGGTGGCATGGATTTCAAAGGAGGTCCGGTCAAAAGTGAATGTAGACTATGATCCGGAGATCTTTCCGAACGAGGATGATCACTTCATTCTCAGGTTCAGATCTACAAGGGAGTGTTCCTTAGTTCGCCATGATGGTCCATGGTTTGTAGTAGGGCAACTCCTAGCTTTGGAGGACTGGGTACCAGATTTTGTTCCCAACCGCAGACCTATCCAATGAACGGTCATCTAGCTGAGGCTACCAGAGCTTCCCTTGGAGTATTGGGTACCGTCGACGATCTCGGCCATAGCGATGGAGGCAGGGAGGCCCTTAGCAGTTGATGAGTTCACTAATCGGTTAAGGAAGACGGGCTATGCATGGGTCAAGGTGGAAATAGATGCAGCATATCCTCTCAAGCCGGGTATTCTTATTCAAGGGAAGAAGGAGGCTTTCTGGCAATGTTTGGTATATGAAAACCTGCCTCTTGTTTGTTATCGGTGTGGGAGAATTGGATACATGGATGATGATTATAGGTTCGAAGAGGGTGGCCTTCATTCTGATCGCCGTTCATACTCCTTGAAGCCTGTCAATATCATCTCTGGGGCAGGGGAGGGTGGTTTGGAAGGCCTAATCCCATTAGTGTCGAAGGACAAGGGAGAAGATGGAGGGGGTCATTCTAGGGTTGGTCCTTGGTTGGTCACCTCCCGTATCTAACAACCTCGGACCACCAGGGCAGCCATGAAGGGGAAGAGGGATTTGGAGAAGGAGAAGGCTTCCTGTCCTTTGTCATCGAACCCCTATTCATCCTCACCATCTCGGAGCTCGCCGACTGCCAACATGTCTTCACCGAGCTCACCACCAAGTTTGGACGAATGGCAAAAACCCTCCAAAGTGACCCGTCGACGTCTACCAAAATTTGCTGCAAGGAACCCATCGAGAGATGCTAATCTTCGGCCTCTGCTTTTGCTGCTCTTGGTCTGCTGAGTGACTATATGAAGGTAGGCCTTCCTAAACTCAGTGGTCCAAAAGATCTTCAGATGATTGAATATGGAGCTGTTTCACTGAGGAGGGGCCGAAGTCCACCGCTGGCACCCAAGCCGAGTCCAGCTATCTCGTCCTCTGCTCCGGTGGCAACTTCTTAGGGAAGCCTGGATGCTGGTCAGGTATATCCTTCTGCTACTATCTAGATAGGGGAGATGGGAGGAAAGGGCTCTAAAATGGCTGACCTACATAATCCGAAGACTGTTAACTTACCTTGCACTGGGGTCAACTTCTGTCCATATTTCTTCTTCATCTAAGAGGATTACTGTGGGTGTTCAATGGGAGGGGAGAAGGGCTGATGACGATGACCTTGATGTGGCTGCAATGGCTTTAAAAGGGGGCACTGAATACTCTGTTCCATGTGAAGCGGGCAGGGGAGCATCAAGTGAAATCAAAAAGGGGGGAAACCAGGGGAATAAGGGCCTTTACTTTGCTTCTACTGCTCAGGGGAAATCAAAAGGGGTGGAGCGTGGAGCGGGGCGGAGTAACTCTGTTCAGTTGGGGTCGAGGGATGGGGAAGGAGGGATTGGGGATCTTGTGGAGATAGTTTCTCGGTCTTCTCATCATTCCTCTATGTCAAGTGGGATGCCCTCTTCAGTGGAAAAGCCCGGTACTCAGGAGGTTCCTTCACCCAGCCATGACTCTCAAAGTCGGCCCTGTGCTGCTTATTCAACTCATATAGAGGGGGTTCAGGGGCATCAGGTGATTGCTCAAAAACTTAAGGCTGCCTTGTTTGCTATTGGAGAGTCTGCTATGCATGTTATTAGTGCTGATGGTAGTATTGAGGATGCTGGTATGGGAAAGGGATCACCCATACATAGTTAATTATTGTAATGAAAGTCCTTATATGGAATGTGAGGGGGGTGAGGAAACCTTCTTTTCACTCCTCTTTTCTTAGATTGGGACAACTTCATCAGCCCGATTGTGTATTCTTCTTGAAACCAGGCTTAGTGGATCTAGTTTGGAATGTATCCATCATCGGTTCCTGTTACAGCCGTGACAGTGACGTGGCCAGGCTCAGGTATCGCCGAATACGAGCGAGCCACGTGCGAGTTTCCCTGCCAGAATCAGCGCCACGTCCTCAAAGCTAGGGTCGGCAAGACCGCACCGCCCGACGACTATCTGAAGCAAACAGCTCCCGCCGAGGTCAAGTTCGGCGCGGAGTTCCCCCACCGACTCATCTGCGCCCGGGCTCGGAGGAGTCCGCCCCGAGTAAGGTCGGCCGAGGTCGGCTGACCCTCCGCCTTGCGCCAGGTGGCCACCCGGGGACGGGTCCACCTCGGCCGATGCCAGGCGATCTTCTGCCACCTCGCCAGGTGTCCACCCAGGAGGGGTCCACCTAGGCCGAGGTCGGCTGACCCTCCGCCTTGCGCCAGGTGGCCACCCGGGGACGGGTCCACCTCGGCCGAAGCCAGGCGATCTTCTGCCACCTCGCCAGTTGTCCACCCAGGAGGGGTCCACCTAGGCCGAGGTCGGCTGACCCCCCGCCTTGCGCCAGGTGGCCACCCGGAGACGAGTCCACCTCGGCCGAAGCCAGGCGACCTCCTGCCACCTCGCCAGGTGTCCACCCAGTAGGGGTCCACCTAAGCCGAGGTCGGCCGATCCCTCGCCTCTCGCCAGTTGGCCCCCGGAGACAGGTCCAACTCAGCCGAGGTCAGACCGCTCGTACGGAGAGGCCCCCGGGGAAAGCAACAGGTCCCGAGGCCATCCCTCGGGCCGTACCGACCCCAGACGGCGTCCCGTACGGAGGGCGGCGGCACGCGGAACGTCACTTACATTGGCCCGAAAGGTCCCGCAGTCGAGAGACCCGATCCTGACGGAACGGGCCCCGTAAACGGATGGCGCCCACCCTCGGGGAAAAGAGCACTCTCACGGAGCCCGAAGCCTGACGACTGGCCGCTCTGCCAGCGCCGCCCCCCTCCTCCTTTTCTCTTCTGTCCTTGCCTTCTCCCTGCTGGGCCCGGTGGACGAGGTCGGAAAGCCGCCCGGCCTCCTTCACCAAAAAGGGAAAAGAAAGGAAGACAGGGGAGAGGAGTTTTCGAGGAGGAAAAGGACAAGCACACGATGGAAAGCACACAACGGAGGGAGATAAAGGAGGAGGGATCCGGAGACTGCGAGGTAAGCCAACTAGCCTGGGGACAAGAAGGAAGCACCGGCACAAGGCCTCGCTCCGAGAAAAAAGCCAGAGATCCCGAGAGGGGAATACTGGACGCGAGCTCGGCAGGCAGGCCCAGCCGAGATTCCGGTCCCCGGCGCTTCCCCTTCACGAGTTAACTCTCCAAACCTGGGACCCTTTAGAGGGCCTGGGAGCGAGAGTCTGTTCCCCCACGTCGTCTACTGACTTGACCGTCGGAGCCCCCTCGCCGGAATCCCCGGCCAGGGTCCTCTAACCCCTTTGTTGCAGGTTTCTCGCAGGAAGGGAGGCTCCCTTGCCAGGCGGTCAGGGAGGATCGGTTGATCCTCGGCACGGGCGCGGCGACGAGGACGGCAACAGATTGGCGCGCCAGGAAGGGGGGCAGGACACTAACCCCTAGTGGGAACTAGCTTTTTGCAGGTGTCACGCTCTCTAGCAATGGTGGTCACTCGTGGTCGCGAGGCGTCCACCAGCCATGTGGGAGAAGCCCACTCCCCACCGGGGGGCCACACCCCCGAACGGGAGCTTCCGGCTCCCCCTCCTCTTATGCAGCAGCCTACCCCGGCGGACGGATCCCTTGCGGCCATCGTCCAGCAGCTGCAGACCTTGACCTCAGCGGTCCGACAGCTCCAGCATCAGCAACGGTCCCTGGCCACTCAGCCGCAGCCGGGGACCCCCGCGGCTCGGGTCGCGGGACAGCGTGGGAGCCTGCGCTCAATCCAGGGCAGGCCGTCCCATCCGCAAGCCATCTCCAACCCCCGAGAGAGCCGCCAAGCTCCCCCGAAGAAAGACTATTCCGGCTCGGAGGATCACGAGAGTCGATCCCCGGCCGATGGGGCCGAGACGGCGCATCGCAGCAAGCGACGCCGGGTCCGGACCCCGCGCCGAGACCAATCGGCGCCTCCCTCACACGCAGTCTCGGTGGAAGACTCCACCGATGAAGCCATCAGGCGCCAGGCCGAGAGGCGCCTAGAAGAGCACGAGCGCAAGTTGGCGGAGTTCGCCCGACGGTTTGCCGACCTGCAGAACTCGTCAGCTGACCCGGCGGGCTACGACTCCCGCCCCCCTTTCTCCGAAGAAATTCAGGCGGAACCGATCCCGAAACGGTTCCGCATGCCACAGGTGGACCCTTACGACGGGACCACCGACCCCCTGGACCATTTGGAGAGTTATAAAGCTCTCATGAGGGTCCAGGGCGCCACCAGCGCCCTTCTGTGCATCGCCTTCCCTGCAACCCTTCGGAAGGCCGCCCGAGTCTGGTTCGCCCGTCTCGAGCCCGGATCCGTTCGCTCCTTCCAGCAGCTGGAAGGAAAGTTTGTGGCGCATTTCGACGCTTGTCGAAAGGTGCCAAGGGAGGTGGACAGCCTCTTCTCCGTCCGCCAGCAGGACCAGGAGCTGCTCCGTGACTACATCGCCCGATTTAAGACCGCGGCCCTGGAGATCTACAGCTTAGACGAGCCCGTCGCCATGCTGGCTCTAAAGCGCGGGCTCAAGACGTCCCGCCTGACCTATTCCCTGGACAAGAAGCCGCCCAGGACGTATTCCGAGCTCCTCCTCCGCGCCCACAAGTACATCCGAGCGGAGGAGGCCGACCGCACCCGTCGAGAGCTGGACGGGAAGATTTTGAAGAAGTCGACCCCGAGAGACGCCCCGGGAGCTCGGAGGCCCGGGCCACCAGTCGACCCTCGCCCGAACCCAAGGCCGAGGGCCGAATCTGCCCCCGAGCGGAGGTACACCCCTCTCCTCGCACCTCGAGCCAAAATCCTTATGGAAATCGAGGGCGAGCGTTATCTCCGCCGACCTCCACCTCAGAACCCGAGGGCAGCCCGAGACAAATCAAAGTACTGCCAATTCCACCGCGAGCACGGGCATGACACGGAGGAGTGCCGCCACCTGAAGCGGGAGATCGAGGAGCTGATCGGGAGGGGATACCTCCGGAAGTTCGTCAAGAACGAGGCTCCCTCCGAAAAGCAGCCGCTCGCGGCCCTGCCACCTGTCCCTGCGATCGACAACCGGCCAACAGAGAGGCCCGTGGGCATGATCTCACGCGGATCTGGCCGAGCAGAGAAGAGAGCCCGGGAAGTCCCGGAGAATGTAACCCCTCCCAAGGGAGGGGAGTCTAATGACAATGTAAACAATGATGCCGTGGTGGTCGAAATGACCATCGCGAAACATCCTGTACATCGAATCATGGTGGATAGTGGAAGCTCGGCCGATGTACTTTTTTATGACGCTTTCTCTCGGATGAACTTGTCTCTCGACCAGCTAAAGCCAGTGCACACCCCACTGGTAGGTTTTACAGGGGACTCCGTGGGAGTCGAAGGGGAGATCACTCTCCCAGTTACCGCCGGATCCCCACCTCGGCAGGCGACCATCATGGTAACTTTCACTGTAGTCAAGATCCCTTCCCCTTACAACGCCATCCTTGGGCGACCGGGGCTCAACCGACTAGACGCCACTATCTCCACAAGGAGATTGCTGGTGCAGTTCCCCACGCCTTTCGGGTTCGGGGAAATGAAGGGGACGATCCAGCCAGTCCCGCTCTGCCTGCAGACAATCCCGGGCATCAAGGGCGCAGAGCTCGCCCGCGAGGTCGAGGACCTCGACCTAAGAGAAAAGGAACCCAGGGGAGGGCCCGTAGAGCGCCTGCTCTCCTTTCCCCTTGGTTCAGACCCTCTGAAGATGGTGCAAGTTGGGGCCCAGCTCCCCGAAGAGGAACGAACCCGCCTGCTGGAGTTCCTCCGTGCCAACGCCGATGTGTTCGCCTGGTCGGCGGTCGACATGCCGGGTATTCCGCCCGAGATTATCATGCACAGCCTGAACGTGGACCCAGGCAGCCGCCCGGTCCGCCAGAAGAAGAGAAGCTTTGCCATGGAGAGGCAGAAGGCGATCGACGAGGAGGTAGAGAAACTTCTCGCCGCCGGTTTCGTCCGAGAAGTCCAATACCCCAGCTGGTTAGCAAATGTGGTCATGGTAAAGAAGAGCAGCGGTAAGTGGAGGATCTGCGTGGACTACACCGACCTCAATAGAGCTTGCCCGAAGGACAGCTTCCCTCTGCCAAAGATCGACCAGCTGGTCGACACCACCTCGGGACACCGTCTCCTGTCATTCATGGACGCTTTCTCCGGATACAACCAGATCCGGATGAATCCGGAGGACGAAGAGCGTACCGCCTTCATAACTGATCGCGGGACTTTCTGTTACAGGATGATGCCCTTCGGCCTCAAGAACGCAGGGGCGACGTACCAACGTCTGGTCAATAAAGTCTTCAAAGACCAGATAGGCCGCAACATGCAGGTGTACGTGGACGACATGCTGGTAATGAGCAAACTTGACTCGGACCACGTAGCCGACCTGGCAGAGACGTTCGGCAACCTCCGGCGCCACCAGATGAAGCTGAATCCGGCGAAGTGCGCCTTCGGGGTCTCCGCCGGAAAGTTCCTAGGGTTCATGATGACCCAGAGAGGAATCGAGGCCAACCCGGAGAAGGTCCAGGCTATCCTGGACATGGAGCAGCCAGCCTCCAAGAAACAAGTGCAGCAGCTGACCGGCCGGGTTGCGGCCCTTAGCCGTTTCGTTTCCAGGTCGGCGGACCGCTGCCGTCCCTTCTTCAAGGTGCTGAGGAAGATGAATGGTTTCGCCTGGACCGAGGAATGCCAGCAGGCCTTCGAGGAGTTGAAGAAGACGCTCGCATCACCACCTTTGCTGTCCAGGCCCGAGGAAGGGGAGGAGCTTACCCTCTACTTGGCCGTTACCCCGGAGGCCGTCAGCTCTGTCCTGGTCCGAACCGACGACCACGGGATCCAGCGACCGGTGTACTATACCAGCAAACTCCTCCGGGACGCGGAGCTCAGGTATTCCCGGCCCGAGAAACTCGTTTTTGCGCTGATAGTATCTGCCCAGCGTCTCAGGCCCTATTTCCAAGCGCATCCCATCGCCGTCTTGACGGACCAACCGCTGAAAGCGGTGCTCAGCCGACCCGACACCTCGGGGCGATTGGCCAAATGGGCACTGAAACTCAGCGAGTTCGACATTACATACCGACCGAGGTCGGCAATGAAGGCACAGGTGCTGGCCGATTTCTTGGTCGAATGCGCAGGTTTGGGCAAGGAGCCCGAGGAGGACTCTTCGGCCCAGCCGATGGAGGTCGGCGCCAACAAGCCCGGAGAGGACGCCTGGATCCTCCATGTAGACGGAGCCTCAAACTCCGGAGGGAGCGGAGCTGGGCTCATCCTTGCCAACGGCGACGGGGTCGTCGCAGAATGTGCGCTCCGTTTCCAGTTCCCCGCGACAAACAATCAAGCGGAGTACGAGGCGCTTCTCGCCGGACTCAGGGTCTCCCGCGAGCTGGGCGTGACCAACCTCAGAGCTTTCACTGACTCCCAGCTCGTGGCGGGGCAGGTGTCCGGGGAGTACGTCGCTCACGACCCCCAGATGGCGAAGTATCTGGAGCTCGTCAAGGCGGGCGCGTCCAAGTTTCGGCGTTTCAACATCTTTCATATCCCCCGCGGGGAGAACGCCCGCGCGGATGCTCTCTCTCGATTGGCGACTCTGCCAGACACAATGCTGGGACGCGCTCATGTGGAGCGACTCGAAGTCCCAAGCCTCGAAGCACCGGCGGGGGTCCATCAGGTCAGCCAAGAGCCCGGCTGGATGGACAAGTACGCCGCGTACATCACCGACGGCATTCTGCCGGAAGACCGAGACGCGGCTCGCCTCATCAGGAAGAAGGCCGTGCGGTTTGTCCTGATGGACGGGCAGCTGTATCGAAGGTCCTACTCTTATCCCCTCCTCAAGTGCATTGGACCCGCAGAAGCCAAGCTTGTGCTCCAGGAGATTCACGAAGGCATCTGTGGGAACCACGTGGGGGGCAGGGCATTGGCATACAAGGCCCTTCGTCAAGGCTACTTCTGGGAGACGATGAAGGAGGATGCCGCTGACTTCGTGAAGAGATGCGACCGGTGCCAGCGCCACGCCACGGTACAGCGGCAACCCTCCAACCCGATCTCTCAACTCTCAGCCCCCTGGCCATTCGCCCAGTGGGGAATGGACCTTCTGGGCCCATTCCCGCCGGCACCCGGCCAGCGGAAGTTCCTGATAGTGGCCATCGACTACTTCACAAAGTGGGTCGAAGCCGAACCCTTGGCAAGAATCACCGAAGCAAACGTCGCCAAATTCTTCTGGAAGTCCATCGTCTGCCGCTTCGGCCTCCCCCACACCGTGGTTACCGACAACGGACGCCAGTTCGACTGTCGAGAGTTCGAGGATTTCTGCAACGACCTCGGCATCAAGCATCGCTTCACCTCGGTGGCGCACCCCCAGACCAACGGGGAGGCTGAGGTCACGAACAGGACCATTCTTCAGGGCCTCCGCACGCGGCTAGACCAAGCCAAGGGCAGGTGGGCCGACGAGCTTCCCAGCGTTCTTTGGGCATACCACACCACTCCAAGGACAGCTACCGACGAAACCCCATTCAACCTCGTCTTCGGGGCCGAGGCAGTCATCCCGATCGAGCTCAGCATACCCACGCTGCGCGTAGAACAATACGACGAGACAGAAAACCCGGCCAGGATGATGCTCAACCTAGACCTCCTCGAAGAAACAAGGGACAAGGCCCGAATTCGAATGGCGGCATACCGGCAACGTGTAGCCAGATATTACAACTCCCGAGTACGGCCGAAGGTTTTTCGTCCCGGGGACTTGGTCCTCCGGCGTACAGAAGCCTCCCAGCCACGAGAGTGCGGCAAGCTTTCACCCAACTGGGAAGGCCCTTATCGGGTAGCAGAAGCCCTCCCCCACGGGGCATGTTACTTGGAAGAACTGGGAGGTGCCAGGTTCCCCCGGACATGGAACCCCTCGAACCTGAGAATGTACTACCAGTGATGTAAGGCTCCCGGCTCCTTGAACAAAGCTTCTTCACTTTAAAAATTCTTCTCTAAACTTCAGCGAGGAGGCCTGCGAAGATCCTGGGCTTCGGCCTGGAAGGTGGCGTCGAACCCAGTTCGACCACGCAAGCCCGGAGCACAGCTCAGCAGGCCGCGCAAGGTTTGAGAAAGCCTGCGGCATCGAGCTCAGTCCGGAAGATCCTGGGCTTCGGCCTGGAAGGTGGCGCCGAATCCGCTTCGCCCACGCAAGCCCGGAGCACAGCTCGGCAAGCCGCGCAAGGTTTGAGAAAGCCTGCGGCATCGAGCTCAGTCCGGAAGATCCTGGGCTTCGGCCTGGAAGGTGGCGTCGAACCCAGTTCGACCACGCAAGCCCGGAGCACAGCTCAGCAGGCCGCGCAAGGTTTGAGAAAGCCTGCGGCATCGAGCTCAGTCCGGAAGATCCTGGGCTTCGGCCTGGAAGGTGGCGCCGAATCCGCTTCGCCCACGCAAGCCCGGAGCACAGCTCGGCAAGCCGCGCAAGGTTTGAGAAAGCCTGCGGCATCGAGCTCAGTCCGGAGGATCCCGGGTTTCGGCCCAGAAGATGGTGCAGGAACTGTGCTGTCCGCGCAAGCATGAAGGCAACCCAAAGTCGGACCTGCTCAGGATTCTTGCCTTGCCGCAACACGGCTCTGCAGACCCCGTCCTTCGATTTAGTATAGAAGGACCAGGCCTGCAGTTATCTCAGGTGTCCCAGACCGACATCTCACAAACAAACAAAGAAGAAGAAAAAGAAGCAAAGATGATAGACAAGTTTTTATGAAAAAGGAGTCTTCATTACAAAGTGTTCAGTACAAACTGGGAGCTCCGACAGGCCGGAACCCCCCAAGAAAAAAGAAGAGGACGAAGACAGCGAGAATACAAAGTAAAGGTCACTGGGGCGCAGGGTCGGCGCCGTCCGCCGGAGGTGCGGGCGCCACCTCTTCAACCTCCACGACGACCGGCTCCTGGGGCTGTGCCGGGACCGCGGCATCACCGGCCGGAGGTGCCACAGGTGTCGCCTGAGGTGTCGCCTGGGTCGCGCCGGGGACCCTGCTCTCGCTCCCCGGCTTCCTGCCGCCGACGACGACCCCACTCAAGTCCAGCTGGGGGAAGAAGGCCCCCACCTTCTCCCGGCACATCCGGAACCCCTTCAGGAAGGAGTCCACGGCGGCCTCCCGGACTTCCGACGTGAACTCGTCGGAGGCCCGGAACTTGGGGACGGCCTCCTGCGCTTCCCGCTTCGCCGCCTCCAGGAGCCCGTTGATGTAGGAGCTCCGGTCCTTCGCCGCGGCCACCTCTCGCCGGGCCTCATCCCGTTGGCGCTCCAAAAACAGGGAATGGGCCTGCAGGCGGGCCTTCTCCGCCGCATCCTCCTCAGTCCGGCGCTGGTTGGAGGTCCGCTCCTCCGCCAAGGAGGCCTCCAATTCTTTGTTCCGCTCCTCGGAACGTGTCAGGTCGGACTGGAGGGCCCGCTTCTCAGCTCGCAGCTCGGCCCCCTTGTCCATCAGGTCCTTCACATCGGCCGCGAGTTTGCCAAGCTTTAGCTCCCGATCGGAGTCCCGCTTGGCGTTCCCTACGAGGTAGTTCCTCAGTAGGAGGACGTCGTTCCCGATCTGCAGAGGCAAAAACAGCGCATGTCAGTATCAAGGCAGAAGCCCTCGGATTGGAAGTAAAGAAGAAGGGAAAGCTCTGACTTACCGTGAAGAGTTGGGGCAGGATGCCGAGCAGCGCATCCGCGTAATCTCGGCCGCCCCGAGCTCGGCGGTCCCGGGCGGTGGAAGCGTACTCCATCAACTTCTCCGCCAGTCCTCGGTCGAGGATGACCGAGTCTCGGTGCGAGATCACCGGCGCCGGGCCCTTCGGGCCGATCCCCGCGGCAGCTGCCCCCTCTGCTGGAGCTACAGCCGACGGACCGGCGGTCGCCACTGGCGGTGCCGTGGGGCTGCTGACAGGAGTGGGCCCGGCGATGGGCAGAGCGGCGGGCGCCGGAGCTCTCTCGGCGGCGTTGCCAGGTCGTGGGGCCGAGGCGCCAGGGGCGCCGCCCTGAGGAGGTATGGGCGGAGAAACAGCGGCAGCTAGGCCGGGCGCGGTCGCCGCTGCGACCTCCCGGCTCGTCTCTGTGCGAGCCCTCTTCACCACGGGCTCGTCCACGTCGACGACCTCCCTCTGGGCCGCTCCCTCCAGAAGATTCTCTAAGGAAAACTTCATCCCTGCAAAGTGGAGAAATCAGAAGGTCAGACAGTTCAATCTTAAAAAGAGAGGGGGGAAGGGCAGGAGTTAATGCGGGGCCAAATCTCACCGGTCTCCCGGATGGGACTGATGCCGGCCTCAAAAAGATTCTGCTCAGAAAGCAGAACCTCGAGCGGCGGGACCACGTCACTCAGGAGCTGGCTGTAAGACTCCTGGTCCGCGAGCTCGACTCGAGAACTCCGGTTCGGCGACCGGTCCGGTTCGCTCCAAGCCCAGTCGACGTCGTCGACCGAAGCAAAGAAAAACCGGCTCTTCCATCCCTTGACCGAAGAAGGGAGGTCGAACCGGAGACACCTAGGCCGGGGCGAAATGTACCACCAGCCATCATCGGTGGAGCACTTCTTCAGGGTGAACAGGGCCCTGAAGAGTGAAAAACGGGCAACGAACCCGTGGAAATGGCAGAAGACAATGAAGGAGAAGATGACCCGGATGGCATTAGGAGCCAGCTGAGCCGGGACGAGCCGGAAATGGCTGAGAAAGGAAAGGAAAAAAGGGTGCAGAGGAAAACGAAGACCCCCGAGGAGGAAGTCTTCGTAGAAGGCAATGCGGCCGGGGCCGCTCATGGTGACACGCTCCCCGGACCGCGGAGCAAACAGACGAACAGATCCCGGGATGCCATAGGCATCCCGGAGCAGAGAAAGATCACCTTCGGTCATGGTAGAGGCATGACCGGAGGGACCGGCGGGAAGAAGTGGCGGAGCAGGAAGAGAAGCCAAGGCGGGGAGTGAACGGAGGGGCACGGCAGGCGCAACCGGAGGGGACCGGACCCCCTGGGGATGCCAATAGTGACACCCCCGGGTTGCAAGCGCCGGCGGACCTCCTCTGGAATTACCTCCTCATCCGAGGAGGAAGAAGATGGAGTCCTCGGCCGGGATGGACCGGCCTCGTCCGGGTTAGAAGAGACATGGCGACGGCGCGCCATGGGGAAGGAAAGGACAAAGAAACTGAATAAGAAATGAGAGAGGAAGGGGGCTAGAGAAGGAGAAGAAGACACTCACCCAAAAATGCACAGACGGGCGCGAGCGGCAGAAGTTGTTAGCCTGCAGCAAACCGCCCACGAAGCAAGGGAAAAGGCCTCGTTCTGGAAAGTCCCCTCCCTTTCAAACTCAGCCGGCAGCAGCCGTACCCATCATTCCGCCTCGGACCACTGGATGGTCGCCACGTGGGCGCACGCCCGACACCGTCGCCTCGTTAGCAGAGTAACGGCCTCTGCCCCGAAGCGACGCATTGATTACGGGCAAGTGGACGACGCGTGGCGACCCCCCATAGGTCTTCAGCCACATCGAGCCACGACGAATGGAGATCGTGCCAATTATGATGCAAGATCTTCGCCTCCCCACGTCATGTCTGCAATTAATCCCGACGTTCCGTTTTACGATGCCCCGACGGAACGGCGGGCTGGGGGGCAACTGTTACAGCCGTGACAGTGACGTGGCCAGGCTCAGGTATCGCCGAATACGAGCGAGCCACGTGCGAGTTTCCCTGCCAGAATCAGCGCCACGTCCTCAAAGCTAGGGTCGGCAAGACCGCACCGCCCGACGACTATCTGAAGCAAACAGCTCCCGCCGAGGTCAAGTTCGGCGCGGAGTTCCCCCACCGACTCATCTGCGCCCGGGCTCGGAGGAGTCCGCCCCGAGTAAGGTCGGCCGAGGTCGGCTGACCCTCCGCCTTGCGCCAGGTGGCCACCCGGGGACGGGTCCACCTCGGCCGATGCCAGGCGATCTTCTGCCACCTCGCCAGGTGTCCACCCAGGAGGGGTCCACCTAGGCCGAGGTCGGCTGACCCTCCGCCTTGCGCCAGGTGGCCACCCGGGGACGGGTCCACCTCGGCCGAAGCCAGGCGATCTTCTGCCACCTCGCCAGTTGTCCACCCAGGAGGGGTCCACCTAGGCCGAGGTCGGCTGACCCCCCGCCTTGCGCCAGGTGGCCACCCGGAGACGAGTCCACCTCGGCCGAAGCCAGGCGACCTCCTGCCACCTCGCCAGGTGTCCACCCAGTAGGGGTCCACCTAAGCCGAGGTCGGCCGATCCCTCGCCTCTCGCCAGTTGGCCCCCGGAGACAGGTCCAACTCAGCCGAGGTCAGACCGCTCGTACGGAGAGGCCCCCGGGGAAAGCAACAGGTCCCGAGGCCATCCCTCGGGCCGTACCGACCCCAGACGGCGTCCCGTACGGAGGGCGGCGGCACGCGGAACGTCACTTACATTGGCCCGAAAGGTCCCGCAGTCGAGAGACCCGATCCTGACGGAACGGGCCCCGTAAACGGATGGCGCCCACCCTCGGGGAAAAGAGCACTCTCACGGAGCCCGAAGCCTGACGACTGGCCGCTCTGCCAGCGCCGCCCCCCTCCTCCTTTTCTCTTCTGTCCTTGCCTTCTCCCTGCTGGGCCCGGTGGACGAGGTCGGAAAGCCGCCCGGCCTCCTTCACCAAAAAGGGAAAAGAAAGGAAGACAGGGGAGAGGAGTTTTCGAGGAGGAAAAGGACAAGCACACGATGGAAAGCACACAACGGAGGGAGATAAAGGAGGAGGGATCCGGAGACTGCGAGGTAAGCCAACTAGCCTGGGGACAAGAAGGAAGCACCGGCACAAGGCCTCGCTCCGAGAAAAAAGCCAGAGATCCCGAGAGGGGAATACTGGACGCGAGCTCGGCAGGCAGGCCCAGCCGAGATTCCGGTCCCCGGCGCTTCCCCTTCACGAGTTAACTCTCCAAACCTGGGACCCTTTAGAGGGCCTGGGAGCGAGAGTCTGTTCCCCCACGTCGTCTACTGACTTGACCGTCGGAGCCCCCTCGCCGGAATCCCCGGCCAGGGTCCTCTAACCCCTTTGTTGCAGGTTTCTCGCAGGAAGGGAGGCTCCCTTGCCAGGCGGTCAGGGAGGATCGGTTGATCCTCGGCACGGGCGCGGCGACGAGGACGGCAACAGTTCCCAAATTATTGGGATTTTTAATTGTTGTAATGAAAGTCCTTATATGGAATATGAGGGGGGTGAGGAAACCTTCTTTTCACTCCTCTTTTCTTAGATTGGGACAACTTCATCAGCCCGATTGTGTATTCTTCTTGAAACCAGGCTTAGTGGATCTAGTTTGGAATGTATCCATCATCGGTTCCCAAATTATTGGGATTTTTATGCTATCCATTCTCAGGGATTATCTGGTGGTATTATTGTGACTTTGAACGAGGGCCAGTCAAGGTTGATGTTTTCCATCGGTGCACTTAGTATGTTGCTATTATTGTTATAGAACCGACTGGACTTACTTGGTTATTGTCAGGGATTTATGCTAGTATAGATTATAGGGAGCGTAGGATTGTATGGCATGAGATTGAGGCTTTGATTGATCAGGGCATTCCCTCGATTGTTACAAGTGATTTCAATTGTGTTACTGGTCCGGAGGATAAGAGGGGGGGTCGACCCTTTCTTGAAGATGTTGCCTCCAGAGAATTTTGTTCGTTCTTGCAGACCAATGGATTGGTGGATTTGGGATATGTGGGCCTTTGTTACACTTGGTGTAATAATCGCTTTAGGAGAGCTAAGGACTTGGAGAGAATTGATAAAGTATTTGCTACTCCTAACTAGCTTCAGCTATATCCTAGAACCGGGTGCGCCACCTTGCCCGAATTGCTTTTAACTATTGTCTTCTCTTATTTTCTATTGATGTCTCGGTCCAGTAGCAGGCTCCTTTCAAATTTGAGAAGTTTTGGTTGTCTTATCCCAGATCTTAGGAAATTATAAAGGAGGTTTGGAGAATGCATGTCTATGGTGATGCTAGATACCGGATTTCTTGTAGATTGGAGCTAGCTAAATGGCGGTTACTTAGGTGGAATAAGGTTGAGATGGGTAATATTTTCTCTCAATTGGAAGCTGTGGAGAGGTCCATTGATGTCCTTCAGGAGAAGGAAGATAAAGCTGGTTGTTTGACTGACTCAGACCTGTCTATTCTCCGAACTCATCTTTCTATTCATCATACTCTTCTGAGACACCAGGAGACCATATGGAGGAAGAAGTCCAAAGTACATTGGCTTTGGGATGGGGACAGGAATATCCAGTACTTCCATCAAACTACTGTTGTTCGCAGGCATCGCAATCGGATAAAAGCTCTTTGTTCCTCGGACGAGTGTTGGACTGACGAGGATGAAGAGATCAGGCATCAGATTTCTTTATTCTTCAGGTCTAGGTGGACTCGGTCTGCCGATCCTATCACTTTCAATCCACCTCCTCCTGTGCATCTTGTTTCATCTCAGTAGAATCATGGCCTTCTTATTCATGTCTTTGAGGAGGAGGTTAGGAGTGTTATTTGGTCTATGGCCGAGGACAAAGCTCCGAATCCTGATAATTTTTCTCCTTTCTTTTTAGGAAATACTAGACTATTATTCGCTATGATGTGATTTCTGCTGTGCAAAAATTCTTTATCCATGGTCAGATGCTTGATACCTGGAAGCAGACCTTTATTACTCTTATTCCTAAGTGCCCAAATACTTATGAATCCAAGTACTTCAAACCCATCAGCTTGTGCAATACTCTCTATAAGCTCTGTGCTAAATTGCTTGCTAACAGAATGAAGTTCCTTCTTCCTCATCTAATTTCTCCTGAGCATGGTGTTTTTGTTGCTGGCCGATCTATTTTTGATAATATTCTTATTGCTCATGAATTTATATATGATCTTCGAAAAGCTTTTGTCCGTCGTAGCCTGATGGCTGTTAAGCTGGATATGGAAAGAGCTTATGATCAAATGTGTTAGACATTTCTGGAGAAATCCATGTTGGACTTCGGATTTCATCGTTCTTGGGTGGATCGTGTCATGGCCTGTATCCTTAGACCCTCTTATGCCATCTTAATTAATGGGTCCCCAACATACTTTTTCCACTCAAATGTTGGTCTCTGACAAGGTTACCCTCTTTTTCCCTATCTATTTATATTATGTGCTGACTCTTTATCACAAGCATTGCAGGCAGCAATGCGGGATTCGATCATCTAGTCGTATATCCTTGCTCCCGGTGCCTGCCCCATCTTGTACCTGTTATTTGTAAATGCTTGCCTACTTTTGGGTACTGCTTCGGTGGCCTGTGCATGGGGCTTCCAGAACATTCTTCATGATTATTGTTTGTCGTCCGGATAGAGAGTCAACCTTCATAAATCTAAAGTCCGCTTTAGTCTGAAGACTCCGCCGCATCTTCATCGGCTCATTCAAGATATGCTCGAGGTTGCTCGGCATGATGGAGCTCTTCGATATCTGGGAGTTCCTGTTACTGGAGCAAGACTCCAAAAAATGGAGTGTGTTCAGCTGCTTCAGGCTATCCATGATAGGATGAAGGGTTGGCAGGGTAGAGCCCTTTCTTCTATCGGTAGAGTTACCCTCATTAGGTATGTTCTCTCTTCTCTTTCCATTTATATGCTTGCTAATGTTGTTGTTCCCAAGTCTGTCATTCTCAAGCTTAAGCAAATCATCCGTGCTTTCCTCTGGGGTTCTAGCCATAGTCAACGGGCTATTCACTTGCTGGGTTGGCATATTGTTTGTCAACCTATCCGAGAGGGGGGCCTCAGGATCCATTCTCTCCTATATTTGAGAGAAGCCCCATTGGCGAGGCATGTTGCCAGACTCCTGCTATCTCCAGATACTCTGTGATCCTTGATGATGATTGCTAGATATGGCCCTCCTTTAATTAATGCTGTAGGTACTATTTCTCTTTGATTCCATAGTTCAGCTATCTGGAGGGAGATTATGACAAGGACCTCGCTTGTCCTTCCTCGGATGAGATGGATGGTTGGAGATGGTAGGAGGATTGACTTCATGACTGATGCATGGATTTCGGATCTCCCTTTGGTTAGATGGCCTACATTTGTTTTTATGGACACTTCGGACTCTCTTGCCATATCTGATTTGCTGCTCCTTGACGGTTCTTACTGGGATTCTTCTATGCTAGTGAGGACCTTTGAAGATATTCTAGATCGGAGGGTTTATTCTATTATCTTGCCGGTGCACCCTTGTACTGATTTCAGAGTTTGGAGGACCACAACTTTACCCAGGGTCCCTTTATCAGATCCTTACTCTATGATCAACCTGGAACCACATTGGAGCCTCTCCATTAGGTGGATTTGGACTTTGGGGGTGCATCCAAGGATCAGCTTCTTCCTTTGGAAGGTTGCCTGGTGTCGTCTCCCGACCAGAGCCCTTCTTGTGGCCAGGGATCTCCACATACCCTCTTTTTGTTTAGCGTGTGGGGTGGATAGTGAGACTCTTGAGCATGTTTTATTCTTTTGTCCGGGGGCCTCACTAGTTTGGAAGTTGGCAGGATTTGATAGGCTTTTCACAGAGCCTAATGATTTAGTTGATTCTTTTTTGGAGCACCTTTTCACCAGCTCGGCTCAGACATCTACTACCTTCTAGCTTATATTGCTTACCACATTTGACTCACTCTCAATGCTATTGTTTTTAATTCCTCCACTTGCCCGGCTAGATTTATTGTCCAGCGAGCCAAGGTTCAATGGGTGGAGCACCAGGGCTTGATTAAGGTGTCCACGAAGACCTGGGGTTCCAGTTTCGCTCTTCGAGCACCCTACCGAATTTTTATTTCTTAGGAGCCCCCTCCTTCATCCTTCATCATAGTCAGCTTTGATGGCTGTGTTGTGCAAAGGCTTGGTGGTGCTGCTTTTGTCATTCGGGATTCTAGTCTTGGCATTCTTGTTGCTGGGGAGAGCCATCTGATCGAACTTACAGTGCCCCTTAGCTAAGCTACGGGATGCTTGGGCCAAGATCCGGTATGCTCGGAGGATTTTACATCTTGATCGGATCATTATTGAGGGAGACTCGGTGACTGTTATTTCCTAGATTATAGACGTTATGAGGTCGCCTCCTTTGTGAAGGTGAAAAACACCTACACCTAGCATACAATATACAAGAAAATATGATAGAAAGATATGCATTTTAAAATAATTTTAAAATATGTACAGCGGAAGGCTCGGTAGATAGATCTAAACGATCTACCGATCTACCCACAACAGGAACTAGCACCGAGTTCAAGAAGTCCTGCGCAACCAATGAGATCAAGATGGAGAAGACAATTCCATGTATGCCACAATAAAACAGGGTAGCTGAGTGCATGAACCAGACCTTAAACGAGAGAGCCAGGAGCATGAGGCTCCATGCTGGATTGCCCAAGATGTTCTGAGTTGAGACAGTTAGCATTGCTGCCTATCTGACCAACAGAAGTCCCTTGGTCCCCCTTGAGTACAAGCTACCAGAAGAAGAGTGGACAGGGAAGTCAACAAGCTTATCTCACTTAAAGGTTTTTGGCTGTGTTTTCTATGTACACGTTAATGCAGAGAAGAGAGACATGCTCGATGCAAAGTTAGAGAGATGCTTCTTCATTGGGTATGGCACTGATTAGTTTGGTTACAAGCTCTGGAGTGAGAAGGACAAGAAGATCATCAGGAGCAAGGATGTGGTATTTAATGAAAGAAACCTATACAAGGACTAAAGTGATCCAGACAGAGCAGAACAGGCAAACAAGGAGAAAGAACAAGTAGAGTTGGAAGAGATCACGGAAGAGAATATTGCCAAGGGAGCAAAAGATTTTGAACTTGAGCCAAAGACACCTTAGTTGAGAAGATCTATAAGGACCCTGAAACCACGTGTAAGGTATTCACTCTCATTGCATTATCTGCTATTGACAGATGGTGAGGAGCCCGAGTGCTTTAATGAAGCCATGAAGAGCGAAGATTTGGTCAAGTGGGAGCTGGCGATGAAGGACGAGATGCAATTCTTAATAAAGAATCAGATATGGGAGCTCAGCACACTACCAAAAGGAAAGAAAGTACTGCACAACAAGTGGGTCTACAAGATCAAGAAAAAGCACAATGGCAACAAGAGGTACAAGGCAATGTTAGTTGTGAAAGGCTTCCAACAAAAAGAAGGTATTGATTATACTGAGATATTTTCTCATGTTGTTAAGCTCTCTATAATAAGGGTTATTCTAAGTATAGTAGCTCATAAAAATTTATACTTAAAATAACTTAATGTTACTACTGCTTTCCTACATGGTGAGATAGATGAGGATATTTATATACAGCAACCGGTTGGCTTTATAGCTCTTGGTAAAGAAAACATGGTATGCAAGCTGAAGAAGAGCTTGTATGGTTTGAAACAGCTCCCCCGATTATGGTACAAAAGGTTTGATGGATTCATGACTAATAGTGGTTTTGCAAGGTGCTAGGAAGATCATTGCTATTACTACAGGTCATTTGATGGCAGTTTCATCTTCTACTCTTGTATGTTGATGATATGTTGATAGCTGGACCGAGCATGCAAGAGATCGAAAGATAAAAGATGAAGTTGTCAAGAGAATTAGCAATAAAGGATATGGGCACAACAAAGCAGATACTTGGATTGAGGATCGAAAGAGACAGAACGGCAGGTACACTGAAGCTGGTTCAGAGTAATTATTTGGGTTGAGAATCGACGATCCGATGGCTGAGGTTGATCCCGGGTGATATCAGGCTTGATCAGGGGCATTTTGACTTAGATTCAGATGTAGTTTGGACTGATTTTCGTTCTCTTCTCAACAGGGAACGGCAAGAGCTGCTGCAGATGAAGAACAAAGAGCTAGGAAGAGTTTTTTGCAACCAGAGAAGTGGTCCAAGGATTTTTTAAGAGAAAAAACAAGGGGAAGAGAGAGAGGCAGAGGGAGGGCAAGGGTTTTTCCTGTATTATTTTATTCTTTCTTTTTATTGGGCTAGGATTTGCATCCAGAGAAGATTCTTTGTTATAATAACTTCCTGTATTCTTTCTTTATAGTAGAGATTTTATCCTGTGCGGCCGTGGACGTAGGAGCAAGAGGCTCCGAACCACGTAATCCCCGTGTTGCTTGTGCTTGTATTTTTATTTATTTTCAGGCTTTCTTTTCATTTTTTCTGCGAACTTCTTCAACATCCCACTACGCACCACATCCTAACAGAGGTTGTCTTAAAATGGTTGTTCATCAACTATTCTAAAAGATTGCCTGGCCCTTCAAACTCTACACACATACACACACACACACATATATATATATATATATATATATATATATATATATAGGAAATTGTGTCAAATTACTTTGTTCGACAAATTGAACAATAGGAAATTGAATTGATACTTCTTTATCAACCAACCTAAAATTAATTTGGGACATATTACTAATAAGCAAGATATAGAACACCTAAAAATAGCAAGGGAAACTAACGAACGAACAAATTGTATGTTTGTGGCAGACCTTTTGGTTCTAGGATGTGTTTCACCTGTAACTACTTATATGACTTTATGCATGGACCCTGAATTTTATTTCAAGCACTCGCAGAACCCCAAATATTTCAATTATTTCAATTTTTTATGCCTATCAAAAAATGCGAGTGATAAAAACCTCATTTCTGGTCCCAGTTCTGGATGAAAATAGGGAAAGCTTTAAATGTATGTCGGCAATAAATCATAAAAGGAAACTCAAAAAATGAAATGAAACCAAAGCACAAATATTGAAGCAAAGCTTGATGATCATGGTCGAAACATGTGGATGGTCAGGAGACGTGGATCCTGATATAGACGGCACCCCACGTGTTTCAGCATAAGAAAATGCTAGGAAGTCGCACGGGAAATAGACGTGATTTGAAAATTAACATATTTCTAACCACACGAAACATTAACGGCCCCTCCCCCTCCCCCAACACTGTTAACATACTTCCAATTAGAATGCCAATAATCCATGTAAAACTCAACTTCAATGCTGGTTCTACCTTGCCTGATAATTTAATTCGCTGATGAAAGACAACCCTCAAGGGACTTCGGTTGAACTGATGGAGCTTAGGTTTATGAAGATATAAAACAAAGAATGATTGCTCTTTAGTTTACATTTTCTGCAATTACTGTACATCCCTATCAGAAACAAAAAATATACACAAAAGATACATATGGGAAAAACAAACATATAGAGCTCAACTTTGCAATATCTTACAGCGAATAGATTGCAGTTAATATACATGATACAGGGTGGGGATTTCTCTGAACTATCCATCCCTTTTTTCTCAGACAAACTGCATGCAAAAAATTGGACAGCAGGATGGAATTAATATGATCAAATAAAAGTATAAACAACTACACATTGCAAAAAATGTAGTAATAACACCTACCTCTACACTGGACAATATTTTGTCCATCCAGGCTTATTCATCTCTGATTTTTAACTTCCTCTATTTCAATCATATTGTTGGTGCCTGGCCATGGAGCGGGAGTTATTTTTTTTTACGGAATAGAATAATTATTCAGTTGTTAGTTGGATAGGCTTTCAATTATTGAGTTTCTCCACTTCTAATTGGAGGCCGCAATGCATTTTCTGTTTCCCTCTTCTGAGGAGCCAGCTTCAACTTTTCGTTATCCATCTCCTTCTGAGCTTTTTTCTTCTCCAGGTCTAGCTGCTTGCAGTTCTCCTCGTGAGCACGTCCAAACATTTTTGTGAAGTTGAGAAGCGTGGAGACCACTGCAAATGATATATAAAACAAGTAATAAAAATCAACTAGGAATGAAGCTATGCAGACTTGCCTAGAAGATTCTAAATGACCAACTGGCACTTCATGATCAGAGAGGCCGTGAAAGACCAGACCAGAAACAACGCCAAAAATGCTGATAAATAAACTGTGTTGATTGAAATAAAGGGCAAAATGAAAACATTCACGAAGCAGGCATCCAAGATTTGCAGGTGCTAAACTATCGTTTGATAATCTTACGAGGGCAATCCAGAAATTTTCTGAGCTATGAAGTGTGTTTCACCGAAGTGAAGACGTGTGTCATTCACACAAACAGGTGAATATAGAAACACAATGAATCCTATAATAGAGATAATCCTTGGAATATAAAATGTATCTGGCATGATAAAATTTAGAAGCATACCTCTATGTGTTCTCTTAATTTTTTTACCACAACATTTCTTTTAAGCCTTGCATGAAACCCATTTTATATAAAGGGTAACCAAATTGACTTTATATATTCTTAACTTACTCATAGCAGAAACTCTGACAAGCTCTCTCCAGTTTATTCAAACAAGTTTTAACATCCTAAAACCTAAAAGAAATCTTGGTGGGAAATAACTGCTATATAACTGCAACCATCAGGTCTGTTCCCCATCTTCATGCCTTGTTAACTGTACCAATGACAGGTCATTTATTGTCTTATGCACACATTGTCAACAGACTGAACACAAGTTTTGATTGCACCCGGTACCAGAAAAAACTGCCATGATATAGGTGCTTGAGTATTGCTGCTTCCCTATTGCTTGTTTCTTGTTTGTTGTAATAAGCAATAAAAAACTCCTATTTTCAATCCATTCTGCAATTCTTGTTGTTGACAATATTCCAAACAAGAGGAATTTTCTTGCCTCAATTTACACACTCCATCAAGATGAAAGAGAACCATGCCAACAGGCAACAAGGTAATGCACACGTGTTGGAAAAGAATTAGTGAAATCTCCTTTAAAAAGGAAAAGAAATAAAAAGATGTCAGATTAGAACTACAAGAGCAAAACATCTAGAAAAAGGACCAGTATGGCTTTCATGAACAACCGAACATACAACATACAACAGAGTTTTTCAATGCTACAAATAGTAGTAACAAGTTCCAACAGGAAAATAGCCTATAACACCTAACTTTATTCCCAAGAACTTTCACCTTGACTTTCTATCCACTTTCCTACTGACATGAACAATTACAAGTTTACAGCTAAATGCTAAATCTGTTTCTTTATCTATTTGTTGGTTTTTTCCAGAAAATGAAAAAGTGGATCAATAGAAAATCAACTTGATGCCATAAATAACAAATAGTTCTTAGTAATAGTCTCAATCCAATTTGATTTAGGTTTGAGTCATACAACCTTTCTCAGGGTGGGATTGAGTCAGGGAACCTGCACTGAGTTCTAAACAATCCAATCCACAACTTAATTCAGATCAGTAGAATTAGTGGTTGAGCCAAGCAAGTCTGGTCCAATAATGCAGAATTAAATCTCATGCCAGAAAGGCCCCAACAATTAAACCTATTTTATTAAAGTTCAAGGCACCCTTCTTGTACAATGGCATTCCAAACTTCTCGATTTTGCATTGGCACTGACGGAGGAAAAATCTTTTGTCAAAAGCTAAAGCATAACACTTTTGTATATGATTTTGTACTATATCCAGTCTTGCAACCATATAGTCATTCAGTGTTACCATATACCTACACTAGTACCCTTGGTCTGCTAGATGTTTATACTTTTTTCCCTAATAGCCATATTCTTAACATCTTTTTTTGCACCAACTACATTGTTGTGAAGGTCAGATGGGGTAAAGGAAGCCCATAAAGTCTTATAGCTGACAGAATGCTGCATATAAGCTGGACACTGACCAACTAGAGGGTCAGCTCAAGCTGGAGATGAGCCTAACTAGCCAATATACCTCAAACCAAATGACCAGCCTTTAGCAGTTCTATGAACCAAAACTTTTGTTTCAATTTTATGATGCCATTCATCAATTACAATGATAAATTGGAACATTCTTTTTCTCAATTCATGACCCTATATGGTAACATTGGAAATACATGGACACAAATTAATATGGTGCTGAAAGAACAACAAATGATGAAGTTCCACACATAAGGGAAAGATAAAACTCAAGGTCACCTTGCAGTACTCTTTCCCACTTCCCCTACTATTAGGAAGCATGGAATCCAGCCCTTTGCCACGCAAGGTTGCAGAGGCGTTCTGTGAGCACTGATATTCCTCACTGCTTCTACCACTACCTTTTGCAGTTCACTAAGCTACTTAATCATGGTTTGTGCACAATTTTGAAGGATTGCTGGATAAACATAATAGGGATAATACATTGTCCACCACATACCCAATAATTAGACCTCTAAAGTTTAGGAGCTTCCCGTCTCCATAACCAACAATCACAAAAATTAACACTCAAAAAAGAATAAAGGTCAGAAACCAAAGTTTCCATTTCATTATTAAAAATGTTATATGATAATTATATGCTTGCTTTTTAGTTCAAAGAATGTCATCTATTGTTTTACTCAACATTTCACCACACCTTATTTTGCAAATAAGATCAACAGCAAATGGTTTCTCAAAAAAGATTCAGTGGCATGCATATTACATCCAGCCATGTCACGTGTCCTAATTTTTTAGGTTTAGAGTACCAAAACCAATATGAACATCAAACATGGTATGATTCAAGGTTCACCTTCTCAAAACCGGTACTGGACCCCATACTGATACCATCCTTTTATAGTATCGATGTATAGTATGGTACGGTACGGTAGTATCGGTATGAAATGGTGTGCCGTACCGGTACAATACTGATATGGTATAGTACATCCCATACCAAGTAGTATGGAGCAAGATTTTTGAAACCGTCCCAAACCGCTCGGTTCAAAACAAACCATACCATACCGGCCAAGAATCAGTACGGTTCAGTCCTAAAAGATAGTTTAGGACCCGAAACATAAAAAATGACCTGAACAAGACCAATACGAGTCAATTCGGTATGGTACAGATCGGTTCGGACCGGTACGGTCCGGTTTGGGCTCGGTTTGGCCTAGTTCATGTCCAATTCAAAGATCCTTGCTTGACAGGAGAAGGAAGATAGTTTTTTCTCAATTCTCGAAGACTGGTACATGTACCGGTATGATACGGTATGGTACGGTACCGTACTATATAGGTTGCTGACTGGAACGGGTCCTATTACCGGTTTAGTGATCGTTGGTATGGAGCAATACAACGAACCTTACAATGATTCATTTTAATTCTAGAGAACCACAAAGCTCAACATGTGGATATTTCTAAGCATCATATTTTGTCTTATTAGCTGTTAAAGAAGGGAAATTAAAAGTTGTTGTCACATGAACCAAGATTCCTGAATGTATAAACTAAATTTACTATTCTACATAGTGACGCATCACAGTTAAATAGTACCTAAGGACCCAGTACATCAATGCATGTTCAGAGCTGTAGGAAGGGGCATTTAATGGAAGGTTGCATCCTGTCATCTTATAAAAGGTCTGGCAGAAAACTTGCAACATTGAAATATTTCATTCATATGGGTCAATAAATATCATCTAGGTTAACACCTCCTCCTCTCTCCCTCTGTGTGTGTGTGTGTGTGTGTGTGAGACAACCAGAAGGAGTGAAATTAACAGAGAATGGGTATATGAAGATGAGCCTCAGCACCTCAAATACAAACATTCAACCATGCTGAGTTTCTGCATTATGTGTCAAAGATAGATACTATCCACAGCAAAGTCCTTGATATCCTCCATAATGACATAGTAAAAGCTTGGATTGATCATGTGATATTTCATATTTACTGACATTTGCAGTTATACCAAGGCAGCAATATCCCGGCTATCATCTCCATTGAGTTCTCCAACATAATAAAGCTCATGTAACAATCGTAAATTATCAAGATCCATCACAACAACCTAATAAAAAAGCAAGTATGCTACTCTAGAATCTATATTATCATTTGGCACTATTTTTAGAGGCCTCTTTAAGAAAATCATGTGCTATAATTTTCTTTTGACCATTTGAAGATAAACCTTCAACCATGCCCTCCCGCTTAAAACAGCTATGTCAATGAGCCATACCACAAGCTTTATATGAACTATTTGCACCACCCATCCTTTCCTAATAATAGTTGGATATTCTGCTATTGTAAGCTTTCCTAAATCCTTTGTAAAAAGATCCATCCATGTTATCTCAAGTCCTTCCTCATCCTTTCTTAAATCTTTTGTTAGAAGTTATTAGTTATTGTGGGGTTAACTATTTTGCCCTTATTATATTTAGATGGAGTGTCTAATATGGATATTTGTGTAACTTGTTTTTCTCATAATTAATATAAATAAGACAGTCCATGTGGGGGCTCAGAAAACTTTCCACATTTCTCAACCTGGTATCAGAGCTCTCGTAGTCCTCTCTCCCACTTGCTGCCTCTCCCTATCTAACCTTGCCACAGGAAGCCTATCCTGCCCCTTTGTCATTCATCCGAGTGAAAGAAACCAGCTACTATTGTTCCCTCTTCTCCCTTTCTGTGAGTCTGAGATTTCTCTCAAAAGGAAAAGGGAAACCCATACAAAAACAAAGAGCTCCTCAGTCCCGCACGATTCGTGTCGAACAAAAAGTCATCGAACAAGAAGGCTCCCAATCCTGCACAGTTCATGTTGAACGTTCAGTAGTAGTGCTCCATGAATGCCTATGCCAGCATGTCTGGATCCATCTCCGCCAACTTTTTCCAAAGAGCTCCTCTAGCACCGGCCGACGTTAAAATGCCGCCCTTCAATCCCCCTCAAATCCATCCATTCCATCAGAGAAGCCATCGTTTCCTCATTCCCTTCTCGAACTCCATTGGTTCAAGAGATTCTTGGATTTGTCGTCGCCTCTGGTGATTCCGCAACGATGTTGACGGTGTGTTGAGCTCAGGATCTAATATCGATAGCTCGACGCATCCCCTTCCACATAGCCGAAGAGAGATAGGCACTACCTCCGAAAGCCTACCAAAGGCAGGCGATGAAATGATTGAAAATGGCATGATCTCACCGACGACAATGCCTTCGATTGATCCAACAAACTCTTCTAGCCCCTCTAGGGCATCCAAAAGCTCTTCCTTTCCCCCAAAGATCTGTTTTTTGCTCCACGGCACCTGAAATTCTCGTGGATGCCCGTTGCTTGACGGGATTTGATCTTTGGACCACCCTTCTATTCCGTCGAAATGTGAAGGGATTCGAGGCGAACTCATCTCAGGTTCTTTCTCTTTTCTCTTCTAGAAAGATCATTTCTTGGATTCTTTGCAAATTGTTCTCTTTTCTCGTTAAGGATTGGAAAGGAGATACATTGCTGGTACACATTTCTATGATTTCTATTGTTCTAGTATAATATCAGGATAATTTCAATTCCGGCCTTTAAATTTAATTTGTTATCTTCTTGTGTGTTGCTTCCTCTATTAATTTATCATGGATAGCAAATAATTTTCCATGTCCTCATCTAATCAAGTCTTCCGGAACTTGATCGGTACCACCATCAAGTTAAATGGCACTATCTTATCTGGACTCAATCTTTTAAGATTTTCTTGGGTGCTTAACAAAAACTTGAGCTATCGTGTCAAGACCACCAGCCATTACTGATCCCTCTTATCAAGAATGGCTCACTAATGATTATTATGTAGGTGCATGGCTGATTAATAGTATGGAGACCTTTATTTCCTCAAGTGTCATACTTCTTGACTCCGCTAAAAAAATCTGGGGTTCTCTCGTGATTTGTACAGTAACGAGAAAAATATCTTTTAGATTTTTGAACTTTATGAGAAGCTATTTTCATTAAATCAAGATGATAAAATAGTTACAGATTACTATGTCGAGCTTCGTTCTGTTATTGATGAACTTGATGTTCATCAGCCTCTAATTATGGATATATAGCAACTAAAAGATTATCGTGAAGGCTTAGCTGTCGCAAAGTTTCTATCTGGCCTAATCCAGAATTAGCTAACCAGATGCGTGGTTTTATTCTTAGTACTGACTCAGTTCCATCTTTATCTTCAATTTTTAACCAATTACTCCGAGTTTCTATGGGTGCGTCCAAGCCTACCCCTGAGCTTCGGCATTCACTACAGGCACTCGTGGTCATGGTGACTCCGATCATGGCCATGGTGGTGGTCGGTCTTCCTCTGCTAAATATCTATGCACGTGCTCTTATTTTGAACGCAACAAACATATTGTGGATCATTGCTAGAAGAAACATAATAAGCCGAATTGAGCTCAATTAGCCTCGACTACTGCTAAGACTGATTCTTCTACATAAAATAGTGCTGCCTCCCCTGGATTTGTCCAGATTTCTCGGGCTAAGTATGAGCGCTTCCTCTAGTCTCAAGGTGCGACATCTACTTCTACTGCTAGTGATGCAGTTGCTTCAGATACTGGTGCTTTTGTTGCTTCCTTTGGTAGTCAATGAATCTAGATTCAGGAGACTCTAACCACATAATGGGTATAAAATTTCAGTTATCTTTTTTTCGTCTATTGTCTCCACTCTGTCTGTTATTACTGCTGATGGCTCCGGTTGTCTTTTCAAGGAAACAAAAATTATTTCGGTTTCATCCAACCTTTCTCTTTCTAATGCATTTTATATTTCTAATTTTTTCATTAATCTTCTATCCATTAGCCAGCTTACTAAATTTCACAATTACTGCATAACTTTCTTTCCTTCTTACTGTGTTTTTCAAGACCTGCAAATTGGGAAGAGGATTGGTTTGGGTCGTGAGCATGGTGCATTATACTTTCTAGGTGATGAGACTACACACCATGGCTTGGCAGTGTCTACCTCTGAGTCTCCTCTTCTCTAGCACTATTGATTAGGACATCTCTCTCTTCAAAATCTCCAAAAAGTCATTTCATTCCGGTCCTCGATATCGTCATTTGAGTATAAATCGTGTCAACCAGGCAAATATCATCGAGTCTCATTTCCGGCTCGCGAAACTATATGTAGTTCTTCCCCTTTTGAATTAGTACATTCTGACGTTTGTGATCCTTTTCATGTTAAGTCAGTTCAAGACTTTCGTTATTTTATTAATTTATTAATATTGTATCATGTCACCTGAGTCTATATATTGAAGGACCAAGGTCAAGTTTCTAATATTATTCACATATTTTTTAATAAAATAAAAAATTAATTTTTCACCAATATTTGTATTCTGCATATTGATAATGCCCTAGAATTTGTTCAAAAAGATACATCTATTTTTTTGTGATAATCATGGTATCGTTCATCAAACTAACTCGTCCTTACATGTCCCAACAAAACGGTGTTGCTGAAAGAAAATATCGTCGTTTGCTTGATGTAGTCCATATAATTATGGTTCAAATGCAAATACCAAAATATCTATGGATCGATGCTATTTTTATTGCATGTCATCTTATTAACCATTTGCCATCTTCTATACTTCATGGTGGCATTCCCATTTATCGTCTATATCCACATAAACCTGTGTTTTCACTTCCTCCTAAGATCTTTGGATATTTGTTTTATCCATAATCTTACTCCCACTAATGACAAATTATCTTCCAGGTCTTTTAAATGTATCTTTGTTGGTTACTCAAATACTCAAAAGGGATATTGGTGCTTTAATCTGTCTTCTCGAAGGTACTACATCACTATCGATGTCACCTTTTCCAAGTCCACATCTTATTTTTCATCTTTTTCTGCATCTGATCCGCTCCTTCCACCTGTTCCACTACCTTCTATTTGTTTCCCTCCTACCAAGCATGTTCCCCCTAACAAACCATTGCAGGTATACTCGCATCGGAAGTCACTCCTATTCCACCTTCAGTCTTACTTGATTCAATCTCCCAGCTGCAGCTCCTAGTCATCAACCTCTTTCTTCTCCACCTAATGATCTTGATCTCCTGATTGCTCTTAGAAAAAGTAAGAGCTCTATAGCTCATCTTATTACTAATTTTGTATATTATAATCGTCTTCATCCCTTGTTTTGCCAGTTTGCTCTTTCTTTGGCTTCTGTTTCTATTTCTAAGAACTATCACAAAGCACTCAATTCACCATACTAAAAGGCTGCCATGGATGAGAAGATGACGGCTCTATTATCCCGCCATACTTAGAATTCGGTGACTCCCTCTATAGCTGTCAATATTGTTGATTGCTAGTGGGTGTATATTGTTAGGTATAACCCGGATGGTTTTGTTGACTGCTATAAAGCCCGCTTGGTGGCAAAAAGATATACCCAGACCTACGGTATTGATTATTTTGAAACCTCTCTAGTCGCATGCTTGAATTCCATCCGGGTTATCCTGTCTGTTGCTATTAATCAAAGGTAGTCTGTGTAAGATGGATATGAAGAATGCCTTTCTACATGGTGATCTTGATAAGAAGGTCTATATGGAGCAACCTCCTGGATATGTTGCTCAGGGGGAGATGGTGTGCAAACTCAAAAAGGCAATCTATAGTCTGAAGCAGAGCTCGCGGGTATGGTTTGATAAGCTGAGCAAGGTGATGTTTTCTACAAGCTTCACTAAGTATATTTCTGACCATTCTATTTTTGTGCATAACAAAGTTACTGGGATGGTTGTTCTGGCAGTATATATCGATGATATTCTACTAACAAGTAGTGACAAAGTAGGAGTGAAAGAAACTTGACCTTTCTTAAACAGCATTTATTACAAAAGATATGGAAAGACCTAAGTATTTCCTAGAAATTGAGTTAGTCCATGAAAAGCAGGATATTGTCCTATCTCAGAAGAAGTATACACTTAATCTTTTAGAAGAAACTGGACTTCTTGGATGTAAACCTGAAAGTACACCTATGAAACAGAATCTGAATTTATGGGACGAGTCGGAGAAATTTTCTGATGTTAGTAGATATAGGAGACTTGTAAGAAAATTAACTTATCTCAATTACGAGGCCTGATATCACATTTGCAATGAGCCTCATTAGTCAATTTATGCAAAAACCTAGACAGGTACATTGGAAGGCTGTATTGCGGATACTCGCTTATGTGAAGAGAGCACTAGGTAAGGAATTGTTGTAAAAAAATCACGATCGCTTACGTATTGAGTCTTATTCAGACTCGGGATATGCTGGTGATAGAAGTGATCGGAAATCTACTTCCGATTATTATACTAATATAGGAGGAAACTTGGTGACCTAGTGAAGCAAGAAACAAAATGTTATATCTAGGTCAAGTGCTAAAGTAGAATACAGGACTATGGCTCACACTGCGTGTGAATTGATGTAGTTAAAGTCTTTAATGGCTAAAATTAGGATTTTTGTGATAGGTTGTGATAACCAAGAAGCTATTTACATAGCCTGTAATCTAGTATTTCATGAGATGACCAAACATGTTGAGGTGAACTGTCACTTTGTGAGAGGCTATGATGAAAGGTGTTATCTATACTCCGTTCACTCATTCTGCCAAGCAGCACACTGATGTCTTTACCAAAGTTGTGTCCATGAATGTGTTTGAGTCTTTATGTAATGCTCCGCATGTTTGATATATATGTTACAGCTTGAGGAAGAGTATTAGAAGTTATTAGTTATTGTGCGGTTAACTATTTTGCCTTTACTATATTTAAATGGAGTGTCTAATAGAAAAATTTGTGTAACTTGTTTTTCTCATAATTAATATAAATAAGGCAATCCATGTGGGGGTTCAAAGAACTTTCCGCACTTCTCAACACCTTTGATATAAAATCTATGTTTCCCTCTTCACTTGGGCCTCAGATTTTTGTTGCAAATTTTCCCCACATCCTAGTTGGTGCTTCGTTACCTTATCCTCATCTGGTGCATACACTTCTATCATACACATTCGTAAACTCATCCTTTGATGTGAAGGCACCAATTCAGCCATATCCCAAGCTAAAGACCAGCTAAATTCTTGTTTTATCAGAAGAAAATCATGAAGAATTTTGAAGATAAAACTACTCTGGTAAAACAAAGTGTGGAAAGAGCTTCTGAATGTTTCTAGAATTACACATCATAGAAAGGAATTATAGAAATTTCTATAAGAAGTTCTGCTGAAAATACAATTTTCCCACAGTGCTTAGAAGAAATGCTGATTTAGTTGCCCTAAAATTTCCATTTTCTATGTCCAAATCAGAAAGGTTTGCTCTATTCTTAGTCAGGGAGCACCGATAGTTTGTGGAGGGAATTAAGTTACAATAATGTTTTTTTTCAAAAAATAAAATATATATTTCAGTAAGAGAAATTCATAATGGTATTGATTTCTCCTAGGCTTTCTTGATTAGTACATGACTCCTAGTTCTCCTTAAAGAACAGAGTAAGCAAAATGTACTAAGTATCCTGTATTGTTTTAGTGATATCTTTAAAGAACTAATGTTGCAAAATACAAATAATATAATTTCAAATTTAAGATTATTATTTTGGATGTTGTGATACATTTCAGTAAGAGAAATTCTTTACAGAAAAATTATGGTATCATCCTTTCTTGCCATGCATTTATGTATCTTGCCCCTCTTCATTTTCTAAGATCAAAATCCCACACATCTATTTCAAACATTTATTCTCTTTTAAATTTTCCCCTCTACTCTCAAAGGATATATGGTGAACATACAAAATGTGCACTTCCTCGACTCGTGATATACTAGACATCTCTCATCTATTATCATGCATAGATACAAGAACATGAAAATGATTGCTCTGAGTTACATGTCAGCCATATCTATTTAATGGAAATCTTTCATTTTATGATATTCATATCAGGGTTCTCGGTACCGTCCTGAACCATCCAGTTTGGGATGTACCGTACCATACCAGCTGTTCAGCCATGAAAAACGGTCCGAACTGCCAGACCGTTCAAAATACCTTATACCAAACCGGTACGGTATGGTACTGTACTGGTATATTTTGTCCGGTTCGGCCCGATTTGGGTCCAATTCAAGTTAAACAATATTGCCATGAAAAAGAAAGTCATTTTTTTTTAATTTTTTGGATCCGGTACAGGACCCGGTATGGTATGTACAGTACCGTACCGGTCGATGACCGGTATAGGGCCTAGTACTGGTTCAATATTCTTTGATTCATATAGTTACTATCTACATGTCAGTAGGAAGCTTAATAATAGAACTGATAACATATATGTAAAATCTAAAATGCTTACAGCAATGGTAATATATGAATCTAACAAATGAGATACCTGCTGCATGAACATCAAGGGGCATGGCATTTCAATTACATGTTAAGTATGAGAAATAATTGCCTGCCTTACCATCAATTACATGTTCCTAATACTCATGTAACCTTAAATAAGAAAGAGTAGCAATTATCAAGTATCACAAATACCTTTTGTTAAAGGACTTCTGGAAATTAAGTGAAAGAACATGTACTAAAAAAAAGTAACAGATTCAAATACATAAATCAGATTATAAACACCAAAAAACTTTAAAAGTTGTGAAAATGTTATAGAGTTGCTAACGATACTATGCAGGTTTTATACAAAAAGAATTCAATCAAAATTACCTTGCTCAAATGGGCAACGTGCAGGATCTTCTCCAAAATAAAGAGCCAATGCATCTGCATTTCTTCCCTGCATAACAACCAGAAATTCATCAAGTCCGAAAAACACTTGTTTCTTGTTAAAGTGTGAACACAGATAAGCAGCAATTTCAAAGCATACCACCCCGGAATAAAGAGAAGTTAAGGATCTCACTTCAGCTTCAGCAACAACAAGGAACTCCTTCAACGTCTGAAATTAAATGTTTATTTAGCATCACAGAAAAACTTATAAGAAGAGGAACATATACTTGTAAAGCAATAAAATATATCTACTCTCATAAGAAACATGTGCTTGATCATGTTTTAAGCATGTATCTACTGTTCCTAGGCCTATTTGTAATTGATTTTATACTTTTGGCTTGAACAGTTTATGGATCCAAAATATCATGTTTACATCTATTAGCAACCTGCCCCTGAGAAGAACTGGTATTCTGTCCGTTATTGAGCCATTAATAGAAGGTTGCTTTATTTTTAAACTACTACCTCCTATATGTCAGTTTTCCTTTTATCCCATCCTCTTCAGTTTTGTATTTCCCTGGTATGCAAGACAAAAGCCCAAAGCTTCATTCCTGGGCACCATGCTCTTAGCTGAAATTTGAAGGAACAGCCTCTAAGGCTTTCAGATATGTAGACTGTATCTAGGTACATTCATGTTTATCTCGATCAAGACTAGAACATGATTTCAATGAATTATCATTAGAGAGATGGTTGCTGCTATTAACACAACATGCTGTACATACCAAGGTCTGATATATGATATTCAATTTATAATCTCTTTGGTGTTATCTTTAGACTGTGTTATGCAACTAATGCAAGACCAGTAGGTGTGCTAGCGTTCAATATGACATTAGCAGCCTGCGCCTTTATTAACAGATACATGTATTCGTGGTACTCATAGATGGAGAGCTTCTGTTTGGGGTTATGTATTCATGCCACCAAAACACCTGCACACCTGCAATATGCACCCAAAAATATGAACATACATGGACATGCTAATTGTTGTTTTCTATGCACATATTCCTGCTGATTTACATTTATTATTATCAATTCTAGTCAGAACAAGAATTAAAAGTTGCAGATAAATGATGCATGATCAGTTTTATAGCTATGAAGACCAGCGTATTTATTCAGTCACTGATAGCTGGATGCCTTATTTTCAAATAAGATAGTGGTTTCTTTGGCCACAAGAACAGACGAAACTTCTATCCTTACATCATTTCTTTTGGTATACTCTCATCTTTACAACTTCTTCAGTATCCCCTCTCCCTTCGTCTTTTTGAGGGGATATTTTATACATGATAAAAGCCCCAAATCTTCATTCTTAGAGGCCCCTTGCCACTGCTTAAGCATATAACAAGACAGCTTTCAGGGATTTGATACCAGATTCATGCTTGTCAACATTTTGATCCAAATTTAGAAAAGTTCAGACTTCAGAGTCTTTGGTGTGTTTACGTTGCTTCATATCCACCAATTTGCTTTCTCAATCATAATTACCAAAAATGACAATAAGGCTGGCAATGCATGCTTTATCTGGTCCCCACATCATATTCAAGAAGATGCATTTTGCCAACAACTTTTGCAGATGACGTAGTGTTGAACGATGAAAAGGAAAAGTTCATTACTAACTATAATTATAGAGGAAAGCAATATGGACTAAAAATAAATAGAACCAAAAGAGTGTGTCGAAATCTAAATGAAAATGAAAATCAAATATACCACACTCAAATTGGTGACCAAGAGATACCAGTGTAGTCATTTTAGTTATCTTGGATCCATAAGACATAAAAATAATGGTGAGAAGATGGACACCTGCCTAACAGAACTGTGCTTGAGCCAAATATAGAGATGCTTTTGTATGTTTTGTGATAGACGTATGCCTTGATGACTTGTAATAAAATTTTGTGCAATGATGATAGACATGTCATGATTTATGATTCAAGACTTTGAGCCATAACAAGGCCCAAGCAAAGGTGGACATGGTAGAGATGAGACTGGATTAAGGATATGTGGTCAAGCTAGGAAGCAGGAATATTCTAAGAATAAGCATATTAGAAGAGGTGTTGGGGTTGCAATTATTGAGAACAAAATGACAGACTAGAGCAAGATGATATAAGCAAATGAAAATAAATAAATAAGACCTTAGTAAATGGTGATTGAAGTTGTGCCAAAGGTTCAAGTAAGATGAAGAGAAGACCCAAATCAACATGGATGGAATTTGTGAGAATTGAAGTGGAAAAGCTTGCCATAGAACCAGAACCCTTTCTATTGAGAATACTAGTGAGAGTGCAGCCTCTAGGGGATGAACCTAATACCTCCACAAAGGGCCAAGGCTGAGACAGGAGTGGAGCCACATGTGCGATAGGAACTGCACCCCTCCCCAATCCCAGTTTTGTAAAACCCTTTGGTTACGACACAAGAACGAGCACTAAACCCCATCCCACTGGGGAGCAAAACATCATCACCGAATGCGGCCATCTCCTTGGCACACCTTTCCAATTCTCACCCAATAATGATGACCCCCTTAACCCGATAGCATCTACTGGGTACTTGTATAACCTCCATTAAGCCCCATGTACCGGTAAACTCTAACAATATATAACCACGAAACTCGCATCACTCTGTCTCAAACCCATATACCCTAAATCCAGCTCTTATGTTGACTCCTCTAAGAAACAAAACTCCAAGAGCTACAGTGTCACTTGTCCATGCTAGTAGAGTTTTGAGAGGAATCTTTGGTGGATTGCAATCCTTCAATTATGTTGACTCTACTAATTGATTTTGATGATAAGCAAAACAGTTAAGTATAAGTTGAGTACTAATGATTTGCTTTGAGTGTGTTTTTATTGAAAAAGTGCTCACAAAATTTAAAGAAGCCCAATTGCCTTGAAGAAGTCAAGTTTGAAAGAAAAGTTTGCTCAAAGAGGACTTGGACACTTAAGAGATGGTTGAATGGATGGCCAAGCTAAGTGGAAATTTGTTCCAGCTCAAATTCAGCAGTTTTTGTGTATTTTTCAGTAAAGTGTCGACTCAAAGTATCGACACATAACATGAAGTGTCGACACATGGATCAACACATCGCCTGAGACTTTCAAGCCACAGAACTTGCAGCTGAAGTGTCGACACATGGAAGCAAGGTGTCGATTCAAAGTATCGACTCAACTGAGAAGGTATCGACACATCTAAAATTTCCAGAGAATCTGAATGGAGCTTTTTGAACTATGTGTCAACTCAAGAAGAACATGTATCGACCTTATATGTCGACTCAACTGAGGAAATGTTGATACATGGAGTTCTAGCAACAGTAACGGCTAGTTTTTTCAAACGCAGAACTCGCCCAAATTGCCTTCAACGGCTAGATTTTCAAGTCTAATGGCTAGAATTCGGTTTTAAGGCCTTGGGAGGGTATTTATATGCTCCAAATCAAATAAAAAATTGATGTTGAATACCAAAAAAGAGTTTTGAAAGAAAAGAAGAAAGAAGAGCTTTAACTCATATTCATTCAAGTTTCAACCACTCAAAAAGCTAAAGGAAGCCTCCATGCATTCTAAAGCCATCAAGAGCATTGAAGATCATTCAATCTTGGGCATTCAAAAGGCTTCAACAAGAGCAAAGCAACTCTACATCGAACTACATCGACATATTCGCTTTGTTATTGAAAGCTTACATTGGTTCTTTATTTCTAAACCTTATTTCTTGTAAAGGTTATTAGTCAGCCTATTGTAAAACCAAGTGAGGTTATTGGTAAGCCTTGGAAAACCAATAAGGTTGGTGGTTAGCCCGCAAAACCACTTAGATTCTTGGTTAGCCCGGAAAACCAATGGAGATTGTTGGTTAGCCTTGTGAAAACCAATTAGGTTCTTGGTTAGCCCGTAAAACCAAGTGAGGTTGTGACTTGTGATCCTTGTAAAAACAAGTTGGATTTTGATTAGTGAGCCCGGAAAACTAATCGGTTGTAATCGTGTGATTATAGTGAACTCCCAAGAGGATCTTTGGGAGTGGATGTAGGTGCATTGGTTGGCACCGAACCACTATAGCTTTTGGTGTTTGTGATTGCTTGATCTCTCTCTCCTTGCTCTTTATTTATTGCTTTTAATTTCCGCCGCACTTATATTTTGAAGCATTGCATTTGAATCATAATACCTTGCTTATATACATTTGTTGAATTGGATTGCTTTGCTTTGTAACAAGTCATATTAAGTTAGCTTAAATTTTTTTTTTAAGACCCAATTCACCCCCCCTCTTGGGTTGCTTACTGGGCAACAAGTGATATCAGAGCCCTGTTCTCAATGTATAGGCTTTACCGCCTTGAGTAAAGATCTATAGAAACCCCAATTGGTACTAGTGTAGTTGAGGGACAAGCCTCAAATAGACATCCATTTTTTAATGGAACAAATTATATTTATTAGAAAACTAGGATGAGAATTTATATGCATTCTATTGATTATAATTTATGGAAAGTGGTAGATAAGGGTCCTCATATTCCTTCGGTAGTGGTTAATGGTATTTCCATACCAAAACTTAAAGAGGATTGGGATGAAAATGACATTAAACAATCCGAGATTAATGCAAAGGCCATGAATCTCCTCTATTGTGCATTAGATCCTAGTGAATTTAATAGGATATCTACAAGCATGTTTGTCAAAAAAATATAGGATACACTTGAAGTTACCCATGAGGGTAACGATCAAGTAAAGAACACTAAGGTTAATATGTTAGTGCACACATATAAGATGTTCCGGATGGAACCAAATGAATCTATCACTAATATATACACACGATTCACTAATATAATTAATGGTATGAGAAGCCTTGGTAAAGTCATGTCTAATGCTGATCTTGTGAATAAAATTCTTAGGTCACTTCCAACGTCATGGGATCCGAAGGTGACCGCAATTCAAGAAGCAAAGAATGTGGACAAGCTACCTCTTGAGCAGCTAGTGGGATCGCTCATAACTTATGAGCTCAATCTCAAACAAAAATCTATGGACATGGACAAGAAGAAGAAGCAGATTGCTTCCAAGTCAAATATACAAAAAGAATCCTCAATTGATAAGTCTGAAGATGAAGAGGAAGAAGAAGGTGAAGAAGCCCTCCTTGCACGAAAGTTTAAAAGATTCATGAAGAGGAGGAAATTTCCTTACAAAAAGAAGTATCAATCCAAGGAAAAAGGAAAAGAAAAAGATAAAGAAAAAGAAAGGAAAAGGAGAAGGAAGTTCCTATATGCTTCGAGTGCAAGAAGCCGGGACATTACAAGTTCGACTGTCCTCTCCTCAAGAAATCAAGAAAGAAATTAAGGAAGAAAGCAATGATGGCCACTTGAAGTGACAGCGAAGACTCCAATTCAGAAGAAGAGCAGACTGAAGTTGCAAATCTTTGCTTCATGGCACATCAGGAAAATGATGAGATAAGTTCTGACACTGAAATTGATTTCACTTTTGATGAACTTAGAAATGCTTTTAAAGAGCTTATGCATGAATATAAATTAGTTTTATCTGAAAACAAGAAATTGAAAAAGCATACAAACAATTTTTTTTTTGAAAACAACTCTTTACTTAATGATGTTAGTTCTTTGAAATCTAAATTAGATATTTTAGAAAAGAAGAACAATGCTTTGTCTATGAAAAATGAAGTTTTGAAAAGACTAAAAAATGTTATTTCTAACAATGATTTTTTAAAGAAAAACAAGGATTTAGAACTTGAAAATGCTAAATACAAAAATAAACTTGAAAAGATAAAACCTTTTGTTGACAAATTTACTTATACTTCAGAAAAGTTAAATTTACTCTTAAACAATCAAAGAGCAGTTTTTAATAAGGCAGGTTTAGGATATAAACCACAAAGGCAACAAAAATATCTTAAAAACTTTTTTGTGCATGCATCATCTAGCATTACTTGTTTTACTTGCAAAAAGCTAGGTCATAAATCATATCAATGTAATTTTAGAAAAATCATCTCTTTTGGTAAAATGTGGGTTCCAAAATGAACCATTTTGAATGCTACCTTAAAGGACCCAAGTTGGCTTGGGTACCTAAAAACAAAGCTTGATTTTATTGCAGGTGTGTCTTGCAACCAAGGAAAGCAAAAGAGTTTGGTATCTTGACAGTGGTTGCTCAAGGCACATGACTGGAGATGTGAAGCAATTCACTTCTCTTGAAGCTTTGAATGGGAGGAGTGTGACCTTCGGTGATAATGGTAAAGAAAAAATCATTGATATTGGTAAGGTTCACATAACTCCTAGTAGTATTAGTAATGTATTTTTAGTAGATGGTTTGAAACATAATCTTTTAAGCATCAGTCAGTTTTGTGATAAAGGTGTTCAAGTAGTTTTTAAATCATCATATTGCATGATTACTAGTCCGGATATAAATGAAATACAATTTATTGGAAAAAGGCATGGAAATATTTATTTGGTAGACCTAGATGATCTATCTTTGCCTAATGGAGAATGCCATGTTGCAATAAATTCTACTAAAGAAGAGACTAGTTGGCTATGGCATAGAAGATTAGGGCATGTTAGTATGTACCTTATTTCAAAACTTTGCAAAAAGAATTTAGTTAGAGATTTACTTGAAATTTGTTTTGAAAAAGATAGAATTTACAAAGCATGTCAATTTGATAAACAAGTCAAAACTTCTTTCAAACAAAAAGGATTTGTAACTACTAGTAGGCCACTTGAACTACTTCATATAGATCTCTTTGGATCAACTAAAATATCAAGTCTAGGAGGCAAGAGATATGGATTAATTATTGTGGATGATTTTTCAAGATTTACATGAGTTTTCTTTTTAGCACAAAAAGATGAATCATTTTCTGTATTTATAAAGTTTTATAGAAAAGTTTCAAACGAAAAAGGTGTTTCAGTCGTTTATATTCGTAGTGATCATGGAACTGAATTTGAAAATCAAGATTTCGAAAACTTTTGCAATGAAAAAGGAATAGAACACAATTTTTCTGCACCTAGGACACCTCAACAGAATAGGATAGTAGAAAGGAAAAACCATACTTTAGAAGAAATGGCACGCACTATACTTTGTGAAAACGATTTGCTAAGGTATTTTTGGGCTGAAGCTATTAATACAGCCTGTTATATTTTAAATCGAATTTTAATCCATCTTATTTTAAAGAAAACTCCGTATGAATTTTGGAACCAAAGAAAACCGACTTTGAAATATTTTCGAGTTTTTGGTTGTAAATATTTTGTTTTGAACAATGGAAAGGATCATCTTGGAAAGTTCGATACCAAGTCTGATGAAGGTATCTTCTTAGGATATTCTACATCAAGCAGGGCATACAGAATATTTAATAAATGAACTTTGGTTGTAGAAGAATCAGTACATGTTGTATTTGAAGAATGTACTAACAAGTCCTCGAGAAAATAGGATACATCTGATGATTGTGCAGGTGCTGACAAGCTTCAGAAGCTGACATTGAATGATCAAGCTCAACCAAATGAAGAAGATCAAGAAGAGGATGAGAAAGATGACACTCCAAAGCATCAAGATCTACCTAAAGAGTGGAGGTATGCTCATGGACATTCTAAGGAATTAATCTTAGGTGATCCATCTAAAGGGATAAAAACTCGAGCTTCTATTAGAAATGAATATGATTATATAGCATTTGTATCTAAGTAGAACCTAAATGTTTTGAAGAAGCTGAAAAAGACTCTAATTGAATCAATGCTATGCAAGAAGAATTAATTCAATTTGATAGAAATAATGTTTGGACACTTATAGAAAGACTATCTAATATTTCAATTACTGGTACTAAATGGGTATTTAGAAATAAATAAGATGAAAATGGTTTTGTTATTAGAAATAAAGCTAGGCTAGTTGCTAAATGCTACAATCGGAGGAAGGGATTGACTTTTATGAAACTTTTGCTCCTGTTGCTAGACTTGAAGCAATTAGGCTATTATTAGCATTTGCTTATTTTATGAATTTCAAATTATTTCAAATGGATGTTAAGAGTGCTTTCTTAAATGGTTTTATGACGGAAAAAGTTTTTGTTGAACAACCACCTGGATTTGAAAATCATGCACATCTTGATCATGTTTTTAAATTACACAAAGCACTTTATGGATTAAAGCAAGCACCTAGAGCATGGTATGAAAGACTTAGCAAATTTCTGATTGAAAATAAATTTTCTAGAGAAAATGTTGATAAGATTCTATTTTTGAAAAAGAAAGATAATGATTTATTAATAGTACAAATATACGTTGATGATATTATTTTTGGTGCTACTAATAAAATTCTTTGTCAAGAGTTTGCTAAGCTAATACAGGGTGAATTCGAGATAAGCATGATGGGAAAACTCAATTTCTTCCTCGGACTCCAAATCAAGCAAACTACAAATGGTATCTTCATTAACCAAGCTAAGTACACAAGAGAAATCATTAAGAAGTTTGGAATGGAGACTACTAAACCAATAGGTACGCCTATGAGCCCCTCTTGTAGACTTGATAAAGATGAACATGGTAAATCTGTAGATCAAAAGTTATACAGAAGTATGATAGGCTCCTTATTGTATCTAACTGCTAGTAGACTAGATATAATGTTTAGCTTTTGTATGTGTGCTAGATATCAGTCTGAACCTAAAGAATCACATCTTATGGCTGTTAAGCGCATTATTAGATATCTGTCTGGTACTATTAGTATTGGTCTATGATATGCTAGAAATTCATCTACTGAATTGATTGGATATTCTGATATGAATTTTGCTGGTTGTAGATTAGATAGAAAGAGTACTTGTGGAACTTGCCAATTTCTTGGAGTAAACTTAATATCTTGGTTTAGTAAAAAACAAACTTCGATTGCATTATCCACAGCTGAGGCTGAGTATATTGCAGCAAGAAGTTGTTGTGCTCAAATCTTGTGGATTAAGCAACAACTTGAAGACTTTGGAATCAAGTTGGCTAGAACTCCTATTAAATATAATAATACCAATGTTATTTGCTTAACTAAAAATCATGTTCAACGCTCTAGAAGTAAGCACATTGAAATAAAACATCATTTTATTAGGGATCATGTAGAAACAATGATGTTTTGCTTGAATTTATTAGTACTGAATTGCAATTGGCTGATATTTTAACTAAATCTCTTCTAGAAGATCGGTTCTATATGATTAGAAGAGAGCACGAGATCATCAATCCGTTTGATTAAATCTTTCCCATTATTTGACTCAACCTAGATCAATTTGACCTTATTCATGATAAATCATGTTTAATCATTGTTGATTTGACTCTAAAATTATCTTATCTCAATTGATTTTGATCTGCCTGTGAAATCCTTGATTTTTTGGTTTTTAGGTCGTTGAGTCGACACATTTATTTATCGACACCAAAATGTGTGGACACATGCGTGAGTCGACACATGAACGGCAGCGGACTGAGATTTAAGAGGTTTCCGAACCGTTTTTTCCCCAAAATTTTTTCTCCTCCGAGCCGACACTAGGTTGCAAGGTACCCTTACTGTTCATCCTTCCATTTCATTGCTTTTGCCCGTCGTTTTCTTGGATTTGGACGTTTGGTAGCCATTTTTGTTGGATTCCTTCCTAGGTTTTTGATTTCTAAACCCTAGAAACCCAAATTTCCACCAAAAGCTTTGTCCAATCTTTGAATCTAAGCAATAGGTCCTCGAAAGCAAGTTTTTCGTCGACCTCGTCAGTGAAACCAAGAGGAAGAGTGAAGGACGAAGGCCCAACACGAGTCTAGAGCTGCAGATTCGCCTGCACGTTCACTTTTTGTTCCGTCTAGTCGGATGAGCTCGAAGACAGTGGTTGGAGGACGTCGAGTGGATTTCTCTTTTGTGGACCAGCAGCACTTTCGAATAGGAGAGTGGATTCGACAAGCTGGGTTGACCACTTTTTGTTCACTCAGTGAGAGATATTACTCCGGGCTGATGAGAGAGTTTTATGGATCACTCGCCCGCGAAGCAAATGGTTGGATAGCACAGGTCAGAAGACGGGATATCCCCATTTCTTCAGAGATTCTGAGCAGAGTATGGGATATACCAATGACGGGATCTATTGTTGACAGTCTGATGGATCGAGTCAGTGATCTCCAGTGCAATGGGTCCTCGAAAGCAGTGGCTCCCTCTGGTTACCAGAGGGAGCCACTGTTCCAGCATCCAGGTTGTCTGCGAAGATGAGACTACTGCACCATATCGTCGCTCGGATTCTTCTGCTGAAGACCGGACGTTTCGACTATATCACAAAGCGAGAGTTGCTTGTGATGGTCTCACTGGTTCAGCGCACGCCAGTATGCATTTCAGTTCTGATGATACATCAGATTACATAGGCGTCGACTAGCCAGAAGCTCTGCCTACCGTATGGCATGGGGCTAATATTGTTGTTTCGGGAGTATGGAGTCAGCTTTGAGGATGAGTCTTATCGTACATTGCTTCACATCGATGTGTATGACATCAGGTCATTGCATCGGATGGGCTATCATTTGGTCCGAGGCCAGTGGACACGCAGGATATCAGGTCAGGTCGAGGATCGAGCTGATGATGATGACACAGCAGAGGAGCGGATTCTTTCAGGTGATGCTAGACCCAGCGAGACTCAGCCTGAGATGGCAGCGCAGCCAACAGTTGCTCCTCAGTATGATCCTTCTACATCTGCACAGCCTTAGCCAGCACAGACGAAGACTCCTGGCACATCAGATAGTTTAGAGGACAGAGTCAAACGCATCGAGATAGATGTATTTATCATGAGGCAGCATCTAGACGTATTCATAGCTGAGACGAGAGAGCCATATTGGACTTAATCATGGCATCGCGGCTATTCTTTCTGCACTGTCCAGATCTTCGACGAGTACTCCGGCTGCAGATACTCCTCCTGCTCCTGCTCATGTACCTGCTCCTGCACCAGCTGATGACATTGAGGATATTGATACTGGTATTGATACTGCTATTGGAGTTGATGAGACTATTGGTGATACAGTTATTGGAGATGATGATGGAGATGAGAAGACTGACTCAGACAGATTTGATATTACTGATCTTACTTCAGAGCCAATTCCGGAGGTGATGGATGACTTGCCTACGAGCCCTGTTGTTGATCCATCCATCTCACCCGCCTAGACTCCTATTCCATTCTCTCCTTCTAGATCGGATGATCGCACTCCAGTTCTATTCCCATTCCTATCCTTACTCCAGTTATCGATACACCTATTATTGATATACCTGATTTTGTTTCCCCTGTTATTGATACATCATGTGTTCATACACCTATCATTGAGACCCCCACAGTGGATACATCTTTTGTAGATACACCGATACATTCTACAGTTGATATTACTGTTCTTGATACACCTGTTATTACATCAGCTGAGACCCCTACTTTTGACTCACAGACTGCTGATACTCCTACCCTTCATACTGCATCACTCATTCGAAAGCTTGGGTTTTATACACCCGGCTTTCAGCATCTTGACTCTGGACCTTCTTTTGATTGCACACCTCTTCCAGCGATGGCTAAGGTTGTTGTTCCAATAACTTCTGTTCCTGCGGAGGATATTGCATCTACCTCTAGTACTCTAGCCAGAGGTCGGACATATACTCGTCGCAGAGGACGTGGTCATCGTACCCCTCCACAGCCGACCAGGACCAGACTTAGAGATCTTCGATCAAGATGGCCGCGAGCTCGATCATCTACTGATACCGAACCGATTGAGATCGATTCATCTTCTGATGAGTCTATGGATGAGGATTAGGATTTTATGTACATTTAGATAGTTTGTTTTTGTGCTTATATGTACTTTTATCTTTGCTATGTATCAGTTTGTTGTACAAACTTTAAGTTTATATGAAAACCTTGTTGTTCCTCGTCTCTATGTTTGTGATGCAAATAAATGTTCTATCTTGAATTGCTTTATACCTCAATGTCTTCACTTTTAATTGAATAAATTTCTTAAACACAAAAAGATATGTAATTTAGAAAATGCATTTATTATCTCAATGCTATTTCTTGACTATTCGATTTATTTGTTTCCCTACCTTTTTAATGATAACAAAAAAGGAAGTAATTCAATGATATTTAAGTATAAACAAATATTTCACAAAATAAAAGTGGAGTAGTTTTGATATAAAGGATGGATAAATTTTTGAAAAACTTGAATTGAAAATCATTTACAAAATTCCTTAAGAAAGGGAGAGCTTTACTTTTTGTTCATTTGAAAATCCTTTCAAAGCAAATTTAACCCTTAAAACCCCTCTTTCAATGTTTGAAAAGATTTTTACAAATTTTGTTATGAATCATTGATTCGGGGGGAGCTTTGTTGTTTGCTGAAATTTCTTGTAGAGTATCATGATACATGCATTCTTTGTATTTAAATAAATACCAAAGTTCTGATACTCTCTATCTTTGTAACAAGCTCTAACTCTATTACTTGTGTTCTGAATTGGTATATCTTTAATGCAAGTAATGTTGATATACTTAATGCTTTCAATGTTATGCACCTTGATCAACTCTCTTAAAACTTTAATTTTAAAAGCAAGTCATCATCAAAAAGGGAGAGATTGTTGACTCCACTAATTAATTTTGATAATAAGCAAAACAGTTAAATATAAGTTGAGGACTAATGATTTACTTTGAGTGTATTTTTATTGAAAAGGTGCTCACAAAATTTAAAGAAGCCCAATTGCCTTGAAGAAGCCAAGTTTGAAAGAAAAGTTTGCTCAAAGAGGACTTGGACACTTAAGAGATGGTTGAATGGATGGCCAAGCTAAGTGGAAACTTGTTCCAGCTCAAATTCAGCAGTTTCTATGTGTTTTTCAGTAAAGTGTCGACTCAAAGTGTCGACACATGACATGAAGTGTCGAAGGATGAAGTGTCGACTCAGGCCGGTATGCAGCAAAGTTTCAAATGGCACAGATGAAGTGTCGACACATGGACCTGAAGTGTCAACTCAAGATGTCGACACATGGATCAATACATCGCCTGAGACTTTCAACCACAGAACTTGCAGAAGTTGGAGGAGCAGCTGAAGTGTCGACACATGGAAGCAAGGTGTCGACTCAAAGTGTCGACTCAACTAAGAAGGTGTCGACACATCTAAAATTTCCAGAGAATCTGAATGGAGCTTTTTGAACTATGTGTCGACTCAAGAAGAACATGTGTCGACCTTATGTGTCGACTCAACTAAGGAAGTGTCGACACATGGAATTCTGGCAACAGTAACGGCTAGTTTTTTCAAACGCAGAACTCGTCCAAATTGCCCCCAACGGCTAGATTTTCAAGTCTAATGGCTAGAATTCGGTTTTAAGGCCTTGGGAGGATATTTATATGCTCCAAATCAAATCAAAAATTAATATTGAATACCAAAAAAGAGTTTTGAGAGAAAAGAAGAAAGAAGAGCTTTAACTCCTATTCATTCAAGTTTCAACCACTCAAAAAGCTAAAGGAAGCCTCCAAGCATTCTAAAGCCATCAAGAGCATTGAAGATCATTCAATCTTGGGCATTCAAAAGGCTTCAATAAGAGCAAAGCAACTCTACATCGAGCTACATCGACATATTCGCTTTGTTATTGAAAGCTTACATTGGTTCTTTATTTCTAAACCTTATTTCTTGTAAAGGTTCTTGGTTAGCCCATTGTAAAACCAAGTGAGGTTATTGGTAAGCCTTGGAAAACCAATAAGGTTGGTGGTTAGCCCACAAAATCACTTAGGTTCTTGATTAGCCCGGAAAATCAAGGGAGGTTGTTAGTTAGCTTTGTGAAAATCAATTAGATTCTTGGTTAGCCCTTAAAACCAAGTGAGGTTGTGACTTGTGATCCTTGTAAAAACAAGTTGGGTTTTGATTAGTGAGCCCGGAAAACTAATCGGCTGTAATCGTGTGATTATAGTGAACTCCCAAAGGAATCTTAGGGAGTGGATGTAGGTGCATTGGTTGGCACCGAACCACTACAGCTTTTGGTGTTTGTGATTGCTTGATCTCTCTCTCTTTGCTCTTTATTTATAGCTCTTAATTTTCGCTGAACTTATATTTTGGAGCATTGCATTTGAATCATAGTACCTTGCTTATATATATTTATTGAATTGGATTGCTTTGCTTTGTACCAAGTCATATTAAGTTAGCTTAAATTTTTTTTTTAAGACCCAATTCACCCCCCCCTCTTATGTTGCTTACTTGGGTTGCTTACTGGGCAACAAATTATAATTTATCTAGATATATGTAACTGAGAAAAAAAAAACCCAAAACCATTAATTTAGAACTGGGGAGTAGGAGGCTCTCGCTTCCTTCCCCATGTTCTTCAAAACTACATCAACAGGGACAAAAGAAACCTGATGAACAAAATATAGAAAAGAAATATCGATAGGATTATGCCTCTATTTGGAATAGGAAAACTGATTCTCAGATTACTGACAATGGTGCGGTATGAAACAAACATGGTGACTTTTCTTTATTTTCTTTCCATATATGGCTTTCTATAAATATTCTCGTACAACTATTTCAAAAACCAGATCTTACAACCATATTTCCATCAAATTGTTCACAAAAATAGCAAATGAACAAATTTTCAACCCTTTAAGAAGTTCATGTGATTGACATTTGACCAATTGATGGATCAAGTTTGGGCTTACAAGTATAAAGAGCAGTGCCCCATAAGATCATTCAAATGTTCAAAACAACATAAAGTTTACTATGAATTGCTGACTAGAGAATATTATGATGAGATGGGATCTTTGTAGATTGTTTGGACATACTAGAAGAAGGACAACGACAGGAGTTTACCGGCCAGCCTTCTTCTTTTGTTTGTCCTAGCACCCCCCACCCCGAACACACACACACACACATAAAAAGGCAAACACATGCATGAACAAATGCATGTGTACATGCAAACAAAGGAGAAAAAAGAAAGCATAAAAATTCTGGCTCGACTCCTGCACTGATAAGAGTGGTGCCAACCAGCAGACCAAAGTCCAGTTCGAAAGACCAAATGTAACACTCAGCCGTCATAATATGCCAATAAATTCACAAGGCCACACCGAGATGGTTGGGGCAAGGTTAGACGGTTATGGTTATTCTTATCAATCTCATTCTGGATATCTGACTTGTTTGTCAGCAAACTTATTCTTCTTTTTTTATATTCATTGCTGTTTGCTTCTGAAACAATTGTGTCATTAAGCTTAGTCTATTTTATACATGCATGTTTTATGCACTCATGAATTGTAAAATGTCTCCAAAATGCTTCATTGATCTAGTACTAGATTTGATTATATATTATTTAAGAAAATAAGGATTTAAAACTCAGTATACATGAGAATGGATACAAATAGACCAAGATTAGGGCCTCCAAGTTATATGGAAAATAGTGCAATTAATTTACATGAACGTCTCTTCCTCATTGAGCTATCATTTGGTTTTGTCACTGATAGTCATTCATCATCAAGGAGCTTAAAAAGCCCAACCAAAACATATCCAATCATGCTTTTCTCATGGTCATACATGCATAATTGCAATTGGCAACACTATCTAATGAAACTTCAATGTTATTGTAACCGTTGGTCAACCTTTTTCCAACAATTGTTTGCAAAATATTGAATAAAGAAAGAAATCATAATAGCAATTAAATTTACCCCAGGAGAATGTGTATCTGTTCGAGGGGAAAGGAAAACTGATTGATAACAAATGTATGAATCCATTCCCATATTATAGATGCAGTAAGGCTTTCCCAGATCCAGGGGTTTTGTTCCTAAGCATAAATGCAAGCATGCATACATACAATAAATGAACAACCAAGGATTTTAAGTACCAACTCCACAGGGCAGTAAGCAGCAAACAATACTGAATTAGTACCAGGGTTCGCGGTACCATCCCGTACTGCCCGGTATGGGATGTACCATACCGTACCGGCCAAGAGCCGGCATGGTTCGCCTCCAAAAAACGGTCCGGACATCGGACCATTGAAAAAAAATAAATAAATTATTTTCCATACCGGTACGGTATGGTACAATACCGTACCAGTGTGTACCATCCGGTTCAGTCCGGTTCAGGCTCGGTTCGGATCTGGTTTAGAATTGGTTCAAGATTTTTGCTTGAGAGGAGGGAAGAAGAGACTTTTTTTTTCAATTTTTTAAGCCTGGTACACAGGACGGTACGGTATAGACCATACCATACCGTATCGGTCGCTGACCGGTACAGACCCCGGTACCAGTTCAGCAATCCTTGATCAGTACGATACAGGAGCTTGGTATGCCCCCATGCTGATGATACATGGTACAAGTGTTGTGATGACTCTAACATGGTACCATTCATTGGTATAGGTGAGTATTTTACCATATCAATCAGGCATCATATCAGTTAGGTACTAATATGAGGCCTAATACTTACTTAAAAACCTTGCAACCAGTAATAGATTCGAACTTAGAAAACATTTCTGATTGGAAGAGTCCTGATTTCTATTCTTGCATCAGTCTGACAAATTGAGTAAATAAAAAAAGACATGAGAGGCCTCTTATTTTAAAAAATGACAAATTACTGTATGTAGATAACTTAGCATGGGAGATGTACATTAAAAAGTATGTGCTTGGCTTCGGAAGTTCAGTTCCTCCTTGGCAATATGGAATGGTTTTTTTTCCAAGAAACTGCTTTTATTGACAGCTTTACATCCGGAGACTTCATTTAGGAGCATCATTCAAGTAAGAAGAACAATATAAAGATTTTGATAAGACCTTTTTTCAGCAACTAATTATGTAATATCGTAGATTGAAAACCTCCAGCAAGCAAAAGATCAGGAGTTAGGTAAATAGTTGCTGATTATATGCAATTGCACCTTCTGAAAAGCAGCAGATACAGGACCATCATTTTCAGATGATGTCAGTTCTTGTTCAACTTTCTCTAATCCTTTGCTTATTGCTTGCATTTCCTCTGCCAAAATCTTCAATTGTATCTGTACAAGTCAGTTGTTCTACCCAATCAGTTGCCAAATATAAGTTAGTGATGAACTAAAAATTCCAAGCAAAAACAATAATACCTTTGACGCAGCTTCTAAGCTAACAAGGTCCTTGTCAAAATCAAGAACTTCTGGAAGTTTATCAGCAAGAACCTGCAGGTTGAACAAAAGTATGTAGTTCAAGAAAGAACAATAACAGATTGCTTCCAAAAAATTAAGTTCATAAGTTCATGTGGAAAATGCAAAGTTAGGCAAACAAATGGTGCATGGTTTGCTATCATATAATAAGCTACAATAGGGGGCATGCCCCAATCAAGAAAAGCAGACAACCATATGTCACATATAGACTTCATCCAGTCTGTCTTTGGAGCCCACAGTAGGCCCATTAGGACCTGTTAGGTGTCCTAGTACCTAGAACTAGGATGTAACTGGCAGCTCCTTTAACCATACACAACTCCCAGTAACATCTTCTAAACCTAGACATTCAGCAGATCCTCTACTTGGCAACCTCTAGAATTTGCTCAGCCTAGCCCAATAGACACACAAGTTTTCCCCATGCCATGCTGAAAACAACAATCACAAGGTTCAATTTTAAAAACATGAATTAATTGTGACTGCAGGTCATGGCATACACTTCTAAGTTACCACTTTGTGATTTTCAGTGCACCTTGATCTCAAACTTAATATTGCTCAAACAAATACTGGACCCAAGTTGCAACATCACCCCCCCCAAAAAAAAAAAAAAAAACTTCGCACCCAGGAACACACACGAAAGGAAAATTTAAAAAATAAAAATTTTCATCCAGGGAGCCCAAATAATGCTAACCTGATCCTCTCGTGCAAGGAATTTTCACCAGGCAGACTAGCACAACAGCCATCGAATACCAAAAACCCAATCATCTCTGAAGCTTTAAGACACTTTCAGGTCACCTCATGATTTTTCATGACTAATCCACCACATAGACCATTTGGAAACAATGGACTATTATACAAAATGGCCTTTTCCATAATATATATTGTGTAGATTCTAATGAGGCTCAAACACCAAAGTAGCTTGACACAACCCCAAATTCAGTTCCCCAACTTAGTCTACGAATCGTCAAATTAACTTGCATATTTTATGGCCACCTAGTTAACAGATTTGCACTTGCCTTTTCACCCATCACTGCACAGCCCTCACATCCTATAAGGTTACCAAAACGAGATCCTACACCATAAACTTTCACATGGAATAGCCTTCTAGCCCACACATATATGATCCACATATTCATTGATTTACCCATGTCAGTATACATCATGATGTTCTGCTCCACATCTATGACAATACCCACAATGTGCCACATATATCATCATCACTTCTTTTTTTTTTATTGCTCTCAATGGCTTCTTGCTGCGGACTGCAAGACTTTTTTCTCTCCATAAGTTGGATATTGGTTGAACTGATTACTCCTTGGAACCTGATAAGATTCAAGAGGAATTTCAGAAGGCTCTCTCTTCTCTTCAAAGTGGTAGAAGAATCTCATATCAGAATGGCTTGGAGGAAAAAAATCTATAACAAGTGGATCTACTAGAAAAGTAGGAAGTTCCCTGCTCTGAAGAGGAAATTAGGAATGTTATCTTTTGCTCTGGCAGCAAAAACGCCACTAGCTCAGACACTTTCCCCGTGACTTTTTGCCAATGAGATTGGCAGCAATTCAAAGTTGATTTTATTTGGCTTTGTGAGGAACTGTGTTCAGAGACTGTTAGACTTAACTGCTCATACATCACTCTAACCCCAGAGAAGCAGGCCAAACCCATTTCATTAATGAATGGCATTCATCATATCATCTCAAAGGTATTAGCCTTGCAGAATTAGCCTCTTATGGGCCAGCCTGTTGGGGAGTCTCAACAGCCTTCGTGTAGGTTAGACTTATCCATAGGAGCTTTTTAACCATGCAAGAGGTGCGTAACCACAACAAAATGCCAGGATAGATTGGGGTACTCTGTAAACTGGACTTCAAGAAGGCATATGATCAAGTTAACGTGAATTATTGGAGGTGAGAGGTTACAGCATGAAGTGGCCAAGATGGGTTGAACTTTCATTAGCAGGGGCCAATACTGCTACTCTTATTGGCAGAGAGCTCAGAAAGTAGATTCGATGTTGTCATTTTATTATCCCCTTATCTCTGTCTTAGTTTCTTAAGTGTTGGCAAGATTTCTGGAGACTGCCAGGTCTGACTTTCCTATCAAAGGTTCAGGGCCTTCGAATACTCTGGTTGAGATTAGGAGTTCACAGTATATTGATAATATTATCATATTCTGTCAAAGATGAAAAGGAACAGATTACGTGCTTGGCGCTAATCTTTTATTGTTTTCAAGAAGTCTCCAGACTACCAATCAAACTTTGTGTATGGTGGTGTTCATAGGGAATGATGTTCACCAAGTTGTTCATTGCCCTGCTCGGCTCAGCTACACCACCTGCCCAGATTTGCTATCTCATTACTGGCTTGACTTGTGAGTTCAATGGGTAAGAAGAGAAAACAGAAAGGGATGGGATGCATGGGTTGTAGTACTTTGTTGGTGTCTTTGGCTGGAGTGCAATCGCAGGATTATCTCTGACCAAGCCACGGACCCTGAGGATGCCTTCTTTCAAGCTACATCTCATCAAGGATGGGCCTTGAGCTGCTTCATAAATGGTGCTCCAGCAGCTAAGCCTTCTTTAGTTGAAACTATACTTTTGTTTCTGATGATCTGACAGCCCTAGTTGGGAACTGGTGTTTGTTGCATTTGTGTTCTCGGGTACTTATCTGTGCCCCTGGTTCTTTCTCCCTCCTTTAAGAGGCTATATACACTTCATTTTCCTAATGAAACCTATTTGGGCCTTGGCCCATTTCCTCCCAAAAGCAAAAAAGTTCTTTTTTTATAACACAATTCATCAAACCAAGCTTTTAGGAGATCACAATGCACAATAATGCTATCTTCTGATCCAAGCACAATATGACATGTTATACTCTTGAACACCATATAACCCTCTTCCGCCAAATCCTATAAGACAATATTTTGCCTAACAATGGACATCCTGCACCTTTGCCAAAACAAATTTAACTACAACACCACTCATATTAATCCCAATATTGTTCCATGATTCTTTCCTTCTCCCAGCCAAGTGACAATGATACATCCAAAACTTGCTATAAGCGGCCTTTTACCATTCATCTTATTCCTTCACATCTACACATTCAATCCCATCCTTCCCAACAATATAAAACCTTATCTTCCACCATCAGTGAGAAGTTAAATCCACACCATCTCCATTTTTACCCAAGCAACATACTTAAAATGCCATGACAATGTGTGTCCAACTGTTAATACTGAGGGCATTGAACACAATAACCTAGAACAGTGATATGGATTAATGGATTTATGTATGTATCTAAATATTTTGTATACTTTCAGTATACTTCCCAAATCCTATTCATATATTTCCAAATTTGGTTATAACTAATCATTTTTAAGAGAAAATTTCCAAAGAGTTTCCACTTTCCCCTGACAGATATGGCTCTGTCCTGCATCAAAATCCAACCGCAAGTCCAATGTTCATGATCATGTGACTATTGTATATTACTCCAGCAACTAATTTAGAAACATAATTTACAAGTAGCTCATACAAGTGGTACTTAAATTTGTTATAACACATGAATAAGAATGAACATGAATGAATACATGATTACATGCAGACATAGATAACAGTGGCAATGAAGCTTGCAATAGCTGAAACATTGGCAATCAAGCTAGTCACAAGATTATATTACTCACCAAGTAAAAACCAAAATAACATGATAAAAAGAAGAGACTAAGGCACCTTGCACAAATAATGCATGAGAGTCAGTTTGTTATTGCGCGCACGTGTATCTGTCAGTTTGAGAAGGCTATCCAACCGAAATCCAATGGCAGAACCTGCAATTATGGAGAAAAGGTTGAAAATCAGTTTGCAAAGACAGTGCAAATAATGGTTACAAGTTACAACCATCTTAAGACTATCAAGCTGATGACATCCTGCATGAACAGGAGACCTAACTCGCTCACATGGTAAACACTTAAGTCAAAATATAGATGCCCATTATGGAAACCAGAACTATTGACAAAAGGATCAAGTGGTGAATAAAATGATCAAAAATAAATCGAGAACCTCCAATATTGTTAAAGAAACTGAAAGTCAAAGAACTTGAAATAAGTTGGTAAAACAATAGGAACTCCTAAAAAGGAACAAATTCTGACATAGGTAGCAACCATTCCAAGCAACCTCCTGACTCAAGATATATCTACTACAATAGGTTGTCAAAGTGGCTGCCTTAGTGCCTAGGAAACCCAGCCCACCAGGCACCCGCATTTTTATAGGTTCTTTGTAGGGTGGCCGCCTATGTGCCTAGGTTGGCACCAGTAGAGAACATAGGCATCTAATGACTAATATGTAACAAGGTAGTACCTTCATTGCCATCCATTAATTAAGTGTTATTTATTGATTTTAAATTGGTTTAATAAAGAAGGATGATAATTCAACTATAATTTTGCCTTCCTAGTTACTAATTTTGCATATGAAGATGAAGAATGAAGCCAAATTGTTGACATATTTTGCTGATTTTTGGCAATTGGCATACTTAAACATTCACATGTTTCACTGATTTGTTGACATACTTGCCTGATTATGTAGCTTATTTGATCATGCATCATGAGAAGGACTGATTTGATGTGTCATCTTGTAGTCATTAATCCAGCTCGAAATGAGCTGGATCATTGTTTTAAAAGCAAATAGCCAAAACTAGAGCAGAGACCATGAAAGAAAGATAAAATTGAAATTCACTGTTCTATAGATGAAACATAATCAAGCTTGAAATGAGCTGGATCATTATTTTAAAAGCAAATAGCCAAAACTACAGCTGAGACCATGAAAGAAAGATAAAATTGAAATTCACTGTTCCATAGATGAAACATAATCATAATCGTCTAGCCTTTTCTCAACTATTTGGGGTTGGCATTCTACAGCTAAAACTAAGTTTGGATTCTTCCACAAGAGAAACCTATTATGCTATACATTTAGAGGTCAATTCAAATAACTAGTTACTGAATCTGTAAAGCTTACAGTTTCTTATAGTTTTGTATAGTTTATGGTGATCTAGAAGGTTCCATGTCTTCGTAAGTCCTATCCCTGTCCATGTTAATATATGATCCACATTGTGCTGTAAGTTAATTGTTCTTTCTGAAGGCCTCATACACTTAATCTTTATGTTTTTTAAATAAATATTTTCGAGCAAACAATGAATTGTCTCTCAAAAAATTACACTCTTATAAACATGGATGTAATAATTAATGATGTCCAGATTCAGAAAGAAAAGTCATCCAAAAAAAAAAAATTAATCATTGGGATTTGCTTGATCACTAAAGGACAGCCAACAGCATTGAAAATGATATTAATGCTAAAACTGTTGCCTTCTCCAAAAAAACTGAAAAGATCAATATTTTAATGATATATATATATTAGCTCAAAGATAACACAAGTTTCGAATCATCAAACCAGTGATATTCCCAAATATAGTTGTTTTTCCATCAAAACCACCATATCAATGACATTGTCAAATAGGTGATAACTAAACCAAAAGAAAGTCAATTTCATAGCCTATGCAACTAGAATAAAATTAGCTTGTAAGTACATTGATAATTGTAATTCTGAGATGAGAAGAAAGTCAAATTAGTAGCCTATATGACTAGAAGAAAATAGGCATTCTATTGTAATTTCATTGATAATTGTAATGCAGATAAAAAAAGATGGTCAATTCATGTTAAAGCACCGTATCTGTTATTCTGACTCACCCCTGGCAGTTCCCTGGTTCAATGCATTTCCCAAAGAAAGAATTGTCTGCATGATTCTTTTTAATTTCATAGAATTTCGGATCTGATAACATAGAGGTATATATGGGTTAGTGATGATACTTAAAAACAGCCAATATCCTAAACTAGAAAGATTGAAAAGTTACCTCTTCTGCTGCAGAGTTAATGATGTTTAAGCTACTTCTGAGGTCGGCAACCTGGAATAACAAAAATATAAATGGAAGTCTTTTGCATTAATATCTAAATATATAATAAACATACTAAATTGGAAGCAGTGCACACTGAAAACAGTAACTGTGACCTGGGAACGGAATTGTATCTTAAAGGAGAAGACTCTCAGCTTGGCTTCCACCCTTGGTACTTTCATCAACTCTAAAAAGAACTGGCAGGAAATGTGAAAGGAGCACGAATCAGCAACTATTATAGGAACATAATGTCCAATCTATATGTAATGTTATCAGATACAGCTCAATACTTTCAAATTTCAATCACAAGCAAGGATCAGGAAGTTCCAGTACTTTGATTGGGTTTCTTGAGGGTTTATGAACAGCAAATTAAAGAAGTGATAAGGCAATGAAAAGATAGTTAACAAAGGAACCAGAGTAGCAGTTATATCAGTTAACAGATCATTAGATGCATCAACCATTATCAGACTCTCAGATATAGATATTATGATCGCATTCTAAACAAAATCCAGCAAGAATTTGATCAATAGTCTTTGTATGTCTATCTTATTCAAGGTTGTAGAGTATTCATCTAGGCATAGGGGAGTCATTAGACCAGGCCAGCCTTAAAAAAAAGGACTCAAAAATTAAGGGTGAACCAAAGCCTAAGAAGTTAAAGCCTGCATGAATTTGGTCCAAGCTCAGGCAAAGGATTTAAGAATATCAGCATAGGCCCAACTCTAAACCTAGCATGGCCAAATAACGAGTCTAAACGCAGACCATGCTTGGGCCTAGCATGTCTGACCCAGCCCTGAGCTTAGGCATGGTCATTTAGCACTAAGCAAAGTTAGTGCAGAGTTCTGCACAGTCTACGCGGCTTGTTGACACCCTATTGAAGGGCTGGAGCCAGAAAGGAGATTAATTACTTCTCAGCGGCACCCTCTTAATAAGGATATCTTCATGATTTCCTGGCCTAACATAAAAGTTGGCTTCTTAGGCAAATTGCTTGGAGGGGACAATGAAGTCAGAGTGTCAGGATTGCAGATGGATGGAACAGATTAGTATCGTATCAATTAGAGACCATTTGGTGCATCAAACTTGACTAGAACTGGTACTATGACCACATTTCAGCCTAAATTTAACAAGAAAATGAGTAGTTTAATAGAGTTTTCTGAGCAAGAATTTCAACTTAACCAAGGTTTTTATAATTTTTAGCTGCATCCAATTATTAGAAAAAGCATCCTCTCTCTCTCTCTCTCTCTCTCTCTCTCTCTGTGTGTGTGCGCGCGCGCACATGCACGTGTACAGAAGGGCCAAAGGGCATTATATTACTATATGAAGATTACATGTACACTACCAGCCCTAACCAGGGCCAGCAAGTCAGTAGGCAATTCCATACCTAGATAGTAGAAACCATCACCAAATTTACAGCTACAGTGCAATCAATTGGCTAACTGATTGGCCTCCCAGATATCAGAAGTTGTGCTATACATTTTCTGACTTATTATAACAGTTTACAGCTTGGGGAATCTGTTGGCCCAGGTGGTTGTGCCAAAGCAACCCTAAGACTCATTGTTAGACCTGTAACTGATTACGCATATAAAACTATATGGTCGTCCGATACAGAATCTAGGCTGATTTATTTTTGGCTATGTTTTGGGAGCCCCAAAGTAGGATATAAAGTAAAGGGCTTTCTTTGCAATCTGAAAAGAAGGCCCCTAGATAAATGGGCTTAATTACTAGAGGAAGAAGGAGCTGATGACCCTAAGAGACATCAGACTGATGATAAGTTAACCAGACTAGGTCTTGCAGTCAGATGTTGTTATATGCGTGACAGGCTTTTTGACATATTTTAGAAATTTTCACTGAAACGAAGTCCAGCTGTTGGAATTCCATCTATAACTTCTGATGATGATCTCACATTATTTCCACAGAGCTGCACTAATAAGATGCCTAAAACAGCTTGTGAACTTACAATCACTAACTTTAGCACTATGGCAAAACCACAACAGCATCCATCAACCAGCCAAATATAAATAGAAAACATAAAAGGAAATGAACTAACCTGCTCACATTTCCCTAAGCTTGCTTTATCACCATTATAACCCTGCAAAGTCAAGTAAAATATATAAAGCGAGGACACAGCAAGAAAGAGAACTTGCACTAATTATTCCATACAAATAAAAAAGCATCAGTGGTGGTGTAGCAGATATAGGAAACTTAATATTTGTTAGAATGGAGAAAGTGACAATACATATGTACCTTGAGTAGGTCCATCTCCTCCTTTGTTGGACAGAACTTTATGAGGTTATCTACTTGATCGACATCCAAAACAGAATCATCAAGAGCAAGCAATGAACTCTGGAATAAAATGCATGATGACAGTCATGAGATGCTGAAACCAGGAGGCAAAAAAAAAAGCTACATACACTAGGGCACCAAAAACTTTAAGAAATGAAGCAAAGAGAATTTTTAAACCCAGAAAATAAGTTCTGCCCCATCAAAAAAAAATTTAAAAAAAAGAAGAAGATATTTGAACATGCAAATCATATCAAATTCCATTCAGTTTCTATTTTTCTAAGGCACATGCCAAACTGACATCAAACCTATGCTTTATTTTTTAGCTACGTGCCATTGGAACAAGCAAGATAACTAAAATTAAGTGGGGAAAATAGACTCATACATGTGGCAAGCATATTCACATACATATATGTATCTAGGAATACCCACGCACCGCCACACCACCCCTCCCCAACACACACACACACACAAGCACGCATGCATGCACATATACATACATACATACATACATGTATGTATGATTATGTATGTTAGTATGTGTGTGTACATTTATGGGTATGGTTACAATATACACGGGATGTCTTTACACTCACCATAAAATTCAATATTAATGGTTAAAAGATAAAAATGTAAGCAATCAAATGTGACTTAGATGGCCTAAAATATCTATATACAAAAAATCATATGGTTTGGGCTTTGGAGACCCCTAGCCCATGCATCAAGTCACCCAATAATATGGTTGTAATGGAATGTTATAGTGTTGATTTTGGGGTGCTTAATGCTTAGTCTAGGGGTCCAAACAACATATAATTTTTTGTATATAGATATTTTAACCTTCTATATAACAACTAATGGCTAACATTTTCATTTTTTCACTGCCAATATTGAATTTGGTGATGGGTGTAAAGTCTTTACATCCTACGTGTATTGTAAAATCCCCATTCTTCTCCACACCCAGGCTCCACAAAGAAAAGGAAAAATGATGTGCAGGATCCTATTTGCAATAATTCCAGCTCTATCTCCTTACCATCAAATCAGGCAATGGAATCTTAACCTTTGTAAGCATTATTTCGCAATTATTAGCCCTTCTAAGATCAATCTGCAAAAGAAAAAAAAAAAGAATTATGACATATCATATTTGTCAATAGTTTCTGTTTAATATAATGTACTAACCTGCTACAAAAGCTAAATGTTTGAACAACACTATCAAGTAAAGAAGAAATTTAGTCACCATATTTGGTGCCAGCATGTTAAGGAGTTGCTATCTTTCTACTCGACAACATCAACAACTATCCAAAACAAAGAATTGCTAAAGCTTCCAATCTCAGATGAATAAATTACCTGGATATTTAGTCAGGAACCCAAATGGTGTAAAATTTTGGTCTTCTGTTTCAGTTTAATTTTACCAAGTTAGAATATCCACTATCATCATCTCTTGGTATAACTCTTGGTAGTAAAGCACCTCTTGCATTCCCTCTTTATCATTTATTGTCCTAACATTTGATCATAAAAATATGCCAGCAACAATCCATCCAAAGAGTTGTCGCTGATATGTAATTTACTACCTCATATCATAACTAAAGACCCCATGCCTCAAAGAAGTTTTCTTAAGATGAAAGAGGAAACTTGGCCAATTCAGAATATCAAATTATGCTATGGATTGTAAGTTCACTCACAGGGTTTAATTATGATTACTTACTATGAAGGTTTAATAGCCATGAGCCTAACAGTTAATTTGTATCTCCAAAATTAATTCAGACTAGATTTTTCTATTCATGTTCATCATCAAGCAAAGAAACTTATGCCTTCGCACATTTGTGACGGCAAAATATAACCAGCAGGGAAATCACACAGGGCAAACAAGAACAGAAAGGAACATATACAACATCTCAGATGTCTAAAAGTGGTAGATCCACAAAATTAATAATAACTATAAATTCTGTCAAAAAGTTATGCATATTTGCATGCGGTGCATACATAAAAAATGCATAATTAAAAACTAAAAAAGTGATCTAAGTTGCTTGAGAGTATTGTGCATGTGTATGCCTGTATAACTGGAAAACTGATTTGTTTTGCTAAGATCAAGTGATTGGTTTAAATCACGTATTCTGACGAAACCCAGCCAGATTTTTCAGAAATAAGAAGTGGTATGGAACAGCTTCCATACCCATTTTTCCATTTGGCCAAAAACCCAAACTTTAAACTCTGGAAAGAAGTTTATAATCATTTCTTCTGGCAAAACAAGTAAAGAAGACAGATTCATTAAGGCTAATTCTATATTGACGGGAAAGACTATTTCTATAAATGCTGTGATCCCATCTAATCCAGTCTTTTTCACTATATCATTGAACAATACTCCTGTTTTTGCTTCATCATTCTTGCTTTTCACCAAATCAGTTTTTTTATTATTATTATTTTTTTAATTTTGAATTGGCAATATCATTGAATAACACTCCTGTTTTTGCTTCATCATTCTTCCTTTTCTTCAAAGATAGAGAATTGAATCAAGTCCTTTTTTGCTTGGTGCCCTTCTTTTTTTCTCTTTCCTTTAAAAGATAGAGAATTGAATCAAATAAAATGTCTCTTTTTAAGAAGGGTATGTATAGAATGAGGTATTGATGGGTGGCTCTAGGAATCACAAACAGAGGCTAAATGCCTAGCATTTTATAATAAAGGAGATCAAAACTTATGTTATAAGTAAGATAATAACCAATAACACTACATTTGGTTCATCAGAATGAGCATTGGAATGGAGTAGGGATTCCAACGTTGGCCTCATTCCAATGTTTGGCATGACAACAAAGATGAAGTCACATTCTTTGGAATTACAACTTCATTTGAAGGACTGGTGATTCCAATCAAGGTTTGTAATTTTGACATCAAGTATCATATAGGTACCTGAACAGCAGGATTCAATATCAATACTCATTATCATATGTACCATTTTTCTATCAATGCAGCATTTTTCCCCTTTTTTCATTTTTTTTAAATTTTTTTAGGATCATTTTAACGTTTATAAATGTCTGAAAGTACAACATTATGCTTTTAAAGTATCCAATTAAGTCTCGATTACCATTCAAAGTATCCAATTGAGGTTTGTGATACTTTTGAAATAACGGTCCATGTGAGGAAAAAAGAAGAAAAAGGAAAGAATGGGAGGAAGGAACATAGAAGAAAAAGGAAAGAATGGGAGGAAGGAACATAGAAGAAAAGAAAAGAAAGAAAGGAAGGGAATATGGAGGAGAAAAAAGAAAGAAAGGGAAGAAGAAGAAGAAGAAAGAAAGAAAGAAAAGAAAAAAAAAAAAAGAAGAAAAAGGAAAAGAAGGACAGAAGAAGAGAAGAAAAGAAAGAATGAAAGGGAAGAAGAAGAAAAATAAAGAAAGAAAAGAAGGGAGAACAAAAAGAAAGAAAGGAAAGAAGGAAAAAGAAAAAGAAAAATAGGGCAAGGGGCTGAACTACTCCAAACGAGCGGATTAGGGCAATTACACTCATTTTGGGCCAATTCAAGCCCTTTACCAAACCAAAAAGCCCTTGTTGTGCCGGCATCATGTTGCAAGGTTCACCATGCCAATATCAAAGTTCGGACCGGTAGTCCAGCATACAATTCAATAAGCCCCCAGCCGTTTTATTCTAGGTCCAGACAACACAGTGAGAGGATGGAGGGGAAATGTGAGAGGAAGAGAGAAAGAGCCTCTAAAAGCTGCCAGAGGGCAGCTAAGCTCACTTTTCCGCTACTAAGCTTGGTGGAAGCCAAAGGAGGTCGAAGGGTGAAAAGGAAAGAGAGAGGAAGAGGTGGCCGCCAAAGCCCTCCGAAGGGCCGGTGAGGACATCATGTCATCGCCGAGGCCAATGAAGGCCAGAGGAGGGAATCTCCTCCGGCCTCGGCAACAGCACAGCAGCCTCACCAGGCCTCGACAACCTCCTCTCCCTCTCCCTCTGATCTCCGACTTCTACCAAGCTCAACTACCCTTCGGTAGCATTTGGAGGCCCTCTTTCTCTCTCCCCCTCCTTCCCTCCCCCTCTCTATTTTCCTATCTTCCCTTTTTCCTTTGCCCCTCACAGGTTTCTCGTTTCAAATGCCAGAACCATCTAGATCAGCCGCAACCGGGCTATTAGAGATGGTTTGACAAACTCCACCACATCGGTTTAGGTCAGTACGCCCTACACTAGGTGGTATGGATTGGTAAACCCTTATTCCAATTACACATTGGAGGAATGGTTATTCCCATGAAAATGTGAATGATATTTTTGTAAATGAACTAATGAAGATTATTTATGGTATAAAATAGTAATCAATGATATATTATGATACATAATAAAAAATGAATGGTATAATAAAAATATAATTTAAAATTATATTTTATTAGAAACTAGTGAAATATCAAGTAGTATGCATTGTAATATTATATCAACTATTATATAAAGGTTTATTCAAGGATTCAGGTCCCGGCGGGACATCCCACGGGATACCGGGATGGCGTATTATCCCATGTGTCGGGACATGACATCCTGCCAGTTCCCAGTGTCCCAATCGGGACACATTGGGACATCCCCTGTCCCAAGTATCGGGACGGGGCGGGACGCCGACACGTCCCGTTCTAGGAAAAAATCGGAACAATCCTGTCCCACGGGATTTAAAACCTTGAGTTTATTGCATATCATATACTAGCCAATGGGCATTATGCAATGCATGTTAAAGAAAAAAATACAAACATAAATTATTAAATATAATTGAATAAAAAAGATAAAAATATCATAAATAAATATTTAAAATGACTAAAATAAATAACTAAAATATTAAATATTAAATTCAATAAAATTTAAAATATAAATGGAAATAAAATTAAAAACATAAAACATAACTAGCTAAGATAAAAATTAAAAGAAAAATATTTGATTCATAATAGAATAGAAAATTTAATTACCAATTTAAAAAAGAAAATAATATTGATAATATCATGTCAAAGAAAATAAAAATAGAAATTTAAATTGTATATTGAATAGAAAAGATAAATGTATATTAAATAAATATTAAAACTACATAGATTAGCTAACATATTAATAAATAACCAACAAAAATTTAAAAATATTAAATAAAAATAAAATATTTGATTTAGGATACAAAAAATATAAAAAATAATAAATAGAAATAAAAAAAATAATATTAATGATATATCTAAAAATAATATAAAATAGAAAAGAATACTAATGATATATCAAAAAATTGATATAAAATTGATTACTTCTAATAAGAATCGTTGAACCATTACGGTGTACAGTACCGTACCATACCGATACATGTAACAGTCTTGATAAATTAAGAAAAACCTATCTTCCTCCCCCCTTTCAAGCAAGGATTGCTAAACTGAACCTAAACTGAGCCCAAACTGAACTGAACCAGACCGTACCATACTGAACCGACTCGTACCGGTCCGGTTCAGGCCAATTTTTATGGTTTGGATCCCAAACTATTTTTTTAGAGCTAAACCGTACCGGTTCTTGACTGGTACGTCCCGAACCGGGTGGTTCGGGACGGTACCATAAACCCTACTTTCTAATCTATGACTAGTTAAATTAAATATTTGGAATTTCACGACCATGTCTTTTCCATGCATTTCTTTGACCAAACAAGGGAATGACAGTCATGATGCCCATTCCCTGCCTTCCAATCTAATTCCAATTCTGGTTCTTTTTCATTCCTGAGAACCAAATGTAGTGTTCTCCTCAAAAAAAAGAAAAAAGAAAAAAGAGAGAACCAAATGTAGTGCAAGAATGGATGAGTAATACTCTTTGTTTCATTTTATCTGTAGCTTACATTGTAAAGCCTTCAAGTAGGTATAAGGTTTAATGTTGTTCCCAAACACTATCAAGATAATTATTTGCAGGGATGGAAAGCCAAGAACGTCTGCAAAAGAACCTGGTCAAATTAAATAAATAGCAAAGCCCTAATAGCGGGATCAAGAAGAAACAGCAGGCAAAGGATTGCCACCTGACATTAGAGCCCATCAAGCTGGAATCTTGCAAAATCCATCTCACCGCTCTAGAACTCAATAGATGATGGGAAGCCTTGCAGTATTTTAAAGCAAAAGCTATGAACTCATATTTATTGCAGATTCTACTGAGGCAAAAATCCATTCTAATGTTCTTGACAGCATCAACCAGTTAAAGCAATGATGTTGATATCCGGTATATCATTCATGGACAAAGGTATGAGGGATAAACTTGGCAGTAAGTAGATTATGTCAATTGTCAAATGCTTGAGATTAATTAAACAATTCCTTCGGTAATGTTCTGCAAGGGATATTTAACATTACTATGGTTTTATTGGCTTAATCAGGTAGTGTTGTTTTAAAGTGCTACATTAGTTGAATTTGTCTCCTTTTGCCTATTCTGTGTGCTATAAAATTATAAATATTGTTCCAGATTTACTATCAATGCAAATTTCACTTTATCAATCAGAGGAAGAAACACAAAAGAAATTAGAAAAGGAATGCTTACACAAACATAAATCCTTTGATACAAAAAACTTGTCCTTCGAGCAAACTAGCAAAGTTCAGCAAACACACTGGTACTAGATATTTTCACCATTTGGCAGAACATTTTAATTGTTTGATAACTGTTTAGAATTCATTGCGTTGCAACTAATCATACTCTACAAGAACATGATACTTTCTCGAAGCTAGCAGAATTTGCCTTCTCTAAACTACATGAAGATATACCATTTATCAAGAATCAAAGAAAATAAAAGAAAATCTTAACAAGACAAACAAAACCAAAATACCACAAATAATTCAGATTGGTAGGGGGAAAAGATACAGGACCAAGAACATTTGCAAATTAAATATTGGATTACCAGATGGACTTTATCAGGTTTGGCCCCAAGTGAGGAACGCCGCCTCGATCTTTCACTTGAACCAGAGTCTGAATTTGGCACCACCGCTGAGAAAAGACTCTCAAGTTCAGACATGTCGATCTCTGGAGCCCTGGCATACAGGGAATTGAAAAAATGTATAAGTCATCCATAATCATTAGCTAGATTACAAATATGGAAAAGTATGGGTGTTTTGATACTTGGAAGCTTCATCAGATTTTTGTGCTTCGGCCCATAAACTACCCTGCATAGCTCTTGTTACTTTAACCCAATGTAAAGGCTTCAGAGAAGTCCTTTTGGATGATGACTGGGTGGAATGCAAACTCCTAGGACTTTTGGCACGTGTCAAGATACGTCCCTTAACACCCAATGAAGAACTATGCGGTGCAGCAGGTGGAGATACAAATTCACTGCCGGTTCCCTTACTTCCCATAGAACTAGCTTGAGCAGACTTCAGAGAGCCCTGACTGGACATAGGAGGAGGTGGCACTGGTGGGACAGGTGATGGTTTTGGGGAAGTAGAAACAGTGGATTGCTTTGGTGCAAATTGAGGTGGTGGAGGTGGGGGCGGTGCTGCAGGTGAAGCCATGGGCAGACCAGTTCCAGGATGTGAAGGAGGGGGTGGGGGTGGTGGAGGGGCACCAACTGGACCGCCTGGCTTCTTTATAGGTGGAGCAGGAGGGCGTGGAGTTGATGAGGTAGGCAGTGGTGGAGGAGGAGGAGGAACGGGCGGAGTGGATGATAGCTTGGTGGAGGTATTGTTTGAAGCTCGTTGATGAGTGGATGAAGCCCCCAAGAAAGGAGGAGGAGGTGGGAGAGGTATAGTTGTCACTGGTTTTGAAGGTGGAAGATGTTCAGGTGGTGGTGGTGATGACAGTCGTGGTGATGGCATTATTGATTGTTGAATCAGAGGTGGAGGCGGAGGTGGAGGTGGTGGAGGTGGAGTTGTTGTTGGTGGTGTTGATCGGGATGGCAAAATGGTGGTACTAGCACTAGGGGTGGTAGCAAGAGGAGGAGGGGGAGGAGGGGGAGGAATTACTGATATTTTTTGGTTGGAGCTTGCTGAAAAAGATAGAGGTGATGATGGCAAACCTATAGAAATATTTTTTTCAGCAGGTTCAGTTAAGCCAGAAGCAGCACTATTTGAATACGACATCAACGATGGAGGCATCATGTTAACATCAGAGACAGCATTATTAATGATTGCATCATAATCTGCTTTCTCAGTGAGTTTGAGAGGGCTAGGTTGCTGTGGCATGCCATGGGTCTCTACTTTCAGTGGAGAAACTGCATTAGATTTCTCTTGAAAAGAGTTTGATGATGTTAATTGTTGAAGGACATGAAATGCTGCATCCCCCTTCGCATCTAGCCAATCCACATTGCTGAAGATTTCTTGCACTTTGGCAAAAGCTTCAATTGGAAGGCCTTCTTTTTCCTCACCACTAGTCAACTCCATGGTGATAACTGATGAAGCTGCATCCATTTCCGAGAGAAGAACCTTCCAACAAGAATGTTACATATCACTAAATCATACCGGAGAGCTCAGACATTCTGAAAGTGAAAGAACTGCATACCTCGGCTCTGAAATCTTTTGGAAATCGGTCCTTAGCATCCCATAGAATGTCAATCTGATCACGGTTGACCATCAAGATATTTGACCGTATAAATGCTGTATTGAACATGACCCTAAACATCATTTCTTCACGTTGTAGATCATCATCCAGGCTAATGCACTCAAGAACAACATCTCCTTGAATGTGGCAATGGATGTCAATTTTGACTAGTTCACAATCTGTCTGAAGACATGAACAGGAATCAGTACACTATCTTAAATTTTATATTGCATGCTTTGCTCCAAAGGAGTTTATAAAAATAATTTTACTTTTCCTTTGCAGGGGCTAAAATATATCTCAACTTAAGATGAAAATGTGCTGAACAGAAAGAAAGTTAAAGAGTAGTTCCAAATTATAAGAATATGAGTAGCAAACTATTGGCCTTGATAGTAATTTAAATTTTTTAATATATTGATATTATGGAACAATGTCGTGCAAAATGTCCCTACTAATATCTACTCTTGCATCCATGGTAGAATTGGTAATCTGAACCAGGGAACTGAAAAAACAATTTCATATGATTGAGTAGAATAAATTAAATTAATCAGTTACTGAAATTTATGTGCAAGAAAGGCATAACAAATAAGACATGACACAAAACAAATTCAAAATTACCTGTCTGTAATGCCGGACACATTTGTTCTTTTTTGGAGTTGAAAACAAAACTTTAGTAGTCCGATCAGAAGCAATAAAGGGATCCTGGCCATAAATCCGAAATATTGGTCTGCAGCCACCCTCCCCATCAAAGTTTGGAATCATCCTGAGCATAATGCAATCCAAAGTAAGTGCTCTGTCACATGGAGGCCACTCTGAGGCAACATTCCTCCTTGAAACATATTGCAAGTATCTTAGCTGAGAAGGCACAGGATCCAGGGGAGACAACAAGTGCAAGAGCTCACGTGGTGCTTGCTTGTAAATCATGTCTAATGTTTTCTGCTCACCCGTATACTGTTTTCGGTATATCAGAAGTGCTGCTAGCATGAAAGCCAGAACTGGCCAGCCACCTCGCTCACAATGCATCAGCAATATGTTATGTGGACCTAAAGAAAGCCAGCTCTCACTGGACCTCAAGAAATGATGGATCATCTCCATTTTGAGCAATGGACACCCCTCATAATGCCGGGGGTAATCCATCACCGTCATATCATACTCAGAAAGAATGCTGGCTATTTGGCTTTCCCTCTCCCCCTCCCGAAAATTGAAAACCATGAAGGAAGCATCTGGAAAATGTTCTCGGAGTTGCTCTACAATGCCGCCAATGTATACTTTGTAATCATCCTCTTCCAAGACATCAGTGGAGAAGCAGCAATCAAACACTGCAGGTGCACATACAGCAACATCTTATGATTTCCCTTGAGCAAAAGTTAAAATAAAATGGTACAACAGACTAGCACAATCCATGCATGACTAAACCACCTGAAAAATAAAGTTCCTTTTCTCCTCTTTACTAAATTAAAAGCAACAGATATGAAATCATTGCTTGAAACTCTCAGATGGTCTAATTAGTAAGACCCAGTTTTTTAAAAAGTCCAGGTTTTGCTTGATGGTTAAACCACCTCACGGTGTTTCAGTCTTTAGCCAATTACTTGAAAGTGGAGAAAGATTCTAAACAAGCAGCCAGTAACCTTGGAAAACTTTCAAAGAAAGAATTTAAAGAAAATTACTTGCAAATCCTCATCTTGATCAGGTATTAAATTAAAGTGAGCATCAAGCAATAGATTTAAGCTTGAGTTACTTTTGCCACTTGTAAATACTTGGAGGGTGTATTCTTTGGTGAATGGACAAAATCTTCCTGCTATACAAGGGAACACCAATTAAACCAAATTTTGGGATTAATTTATTTTCTATTTTACTAAACATGGCAAAGATATCACTCTTTTCCTGGCACAAACTGTGAGTTGCTTTTCTTTCCAGTGGTAGAACTGGGATTGTCATGGGGCCTCGCCCCCCGCAAAAAAAAAATCTAAGAACTCCCTAGTCCCTACTAAACTCTCTCCACACCCCCTCTATAAACCTCTGAATGCCCTCGTCTCTCCAAAAATTTTGGTATTATTTCTAAAATTTAGCACATATTCAGTTTAATCAAGAACGTCAACTGAGATCGCACAACATTTAGATTGTCTGTAACCAAATCTGTATTTAAAATCTTAGAGAGCGATAGGTGGCAATCTGATCAGTTTCCATAAATATAGGCTTCTTTTATGAACTTGATATTATCACAATTTAGGAGGATTTAAGACAGCCTTGTTCCAATACTTATCTCTCTAAATCTACATTTTTCACCTCCTTATATCCATACCCATTAAATCCATAAATATAGGCCTCTTTATTGTTTCCAAAAAAATTTATATTCCCCCCCACCCCCCCAGTTTCCCTAGCATATGCCCATTGCTTGGGTATCGATGTCAGAAAACTTCTGGTTATAGTAAGAAATCTAACTATATCCCTTTTGTTAAGTCTATAAAAATATTTAACTCGATATGTGATTGAAAATTTGTTTTTCGTTCAAAAAATGGTCCCTAAAAATCTACTATAGATATGGTTTAGAAAACATAAAAAATATATTCTCACATTTTTATCAATGTCAAATAAGATGGCAACTTTATGGACCAGTTGTAGGACATATCCATATAATCCAATGCATAACTTTCTATTCTTTATGGCACTGCCCATGACTATTTTATGTTCTTTAATTTGCACATCTGTGATAGTTAAATTTACTTGTCAAATTAGTGGAGCAGAAAAAAATAATAATAATATAATAATAATATATATATATATATTATTTATTTATTTTTTTTGTCTAGCTAGGAAAAGCTACATAATGTTAAAATAGGAAAAGCTACATGATGTTTCATCAATTCTCTTCTCTAACAAGAAATGCTAAAGTATGATAGTCACTTTTATTTTTCAAGCATGGATTTTCCTTGCCTCCCCCCCAGCCCCAATGGAAAATTTCCAGGTTCTGCCCCCTGTTTCTTTCAAAAATATTGTTAGTATAATCAGTCAATATTTTTTTTTCATTTCTCCCCTCTCGGACAGGATGGGAAAAAAAAAGCATCAACCCCACAATTTTAAGTGCCTTAACACTAAACATAGCTCTGCATTGAATAGAAATCCCCAATAGAGCAAAATTTTTAGTATTTTTTCGTTATTGAAATTAGCCCATCATGTATGGGGCCATGGTAGTTAGCAGCACACTAGATTTGATCTTGATATGTTTGTTGCTTGGTGTAGCACATGCTACAGACAGTAAATCAAATATTCTGATCTATTTGTTGCTAGGTATCGTGTATTCCACAAAAAAAAGCATTTTTTTATTTATATCTAAGAGAACAATTTAAGAGAAAGGGAAAAGAAACCCTACAGATTACAATTCAACTTTCTGCTTAATGCAACACAAGGTATGCGGAGAATGATCTAGAACTTAACAACACAAGTCAGTGATTTTAAGAAGCAATGCCAGGGTGGAATCCCAAATTCAATCAGCTTCTTCTCTCTTTTCTCTTTTTTATTAGAAAAAGGAGAATGATCTAGAACTTAACAACACAAGTCAGTGATTTTAAGAAGCAATGCCAGGGTGGAATCCCAAATCAATCAGCTTCTTCTCTCTTTTTCTCTTTTTTATTAGAAAAGAAAAAGATAGATGGTAACGTGCCATCCTTTCCGAAATACAGTTGAAATGTGGAATCTGTTGATGGGTTCTTCTCAGTTATAATAGATAGAAAGAGAATGAAAGAAGGGCAGGGGAGGCGTTATCCTCACCAACGGACCACATTGCACAAGAACTATACATCTCCTGATGAACAATATAATTCCTAACAGGGAAAAAAAAGAGTTCTATATAAGGCATAAAGGATATCATCTTTTTAAAAAAAAAATCTTTGAGAAGGGGGAAAAAAAAACAGAAACCCAAGGACAATAATTCACGTAAAACAACATATCAGCGAAACTCCAACTACCGGCAAAAGAAATTCTATCGTAAAGTATAGAAATTGACAGGAAAGATTCAATCTTTGATGAAGCAAAAAGCTTTCAAAGACAAGAAGTCGTATATGACAACACATCACCAACCAAGAGAAAATCTATCAGACAAGTATAGAAAATGGCAACATACCGTAAACTCTCTCCGATATTTCCAAGAGCCCGTCGGGTGGCTTCTTATAAAAGAACTTCCGAAACAACGCCATGCCGCAGATCCAATCGAATCAAATCCAACAGCCTAGAACCCCAGCTAAAAACCCCAGAAGAAGATCTCGAGCCAGCTGAAGTAGATTCGCAACACCAGCTGGGCGCGCTGGAGATCCCTCAGTTTGATCCGAAAACCAAGCATAAATCTTGCAACGACCTAAAGAAATCTTTCTTTCTTTCTAATTCCGGCGCTTCCCACTTCTTTATCCCATTGTTTTTTTTTTTTCTTTTTTTTTTTTTTTTTTTTTTTTTTGTGGTTTCTTGAGATTTTGTTTCGGATAAGGGAAAAAATGTGGACCTTTTCGGTGATGAAGAAAGAGAAATGAAGGAAAAGGAAATAGGAAAAAAAAGGGTAAAATATCTGAGAATTTCGGAACTGTCTCTCTCCTCTCGCCGTCTTCTTGATTTCGGGGATGGTGGTGAGTGGTGACGTTTGATTCTTGCTGTGCTACCGTTTTATCTCTCTAATTTTGCTCGCATTGTCACTTTCCGTTTCCATCGTCTCCCTGTGGCACGTGCGCCGCGAGAAGAACGTCCTTCTAAGAAAGCAATGATAAGGAGTAGATTGGCCGATGGGAGGTGGGTCGGGCGGCGAGTTAGAAAATGAGCGCGCGTACGGCCACCGCTCGGCGCCCTTTCGGTCCAGACCCGGTTCGCCTGAATGTAACCCAGCCCTGGGATCAGCAACGTGTTTTACGTTCTGGATCCTAGACCGGTGACGACTTGAGCCGGTTCGGTACCGGTCCAGGATCTGTGGGACCAAAGGCCTGCCCAAAAATCAATTAGGGATGAGATGGTGACCGATGGCTCCCATCACATCGATCTGCACCATCCAAGTGTTAGATCTATTTGATTTTTTTTTATCAACTGAGGTAGTGGACAGTCACGATCTATGTGCCGCCCGTAAAGACTGTAATAATATTTATCACTGAAACGGTGGTCCCACATGCAGGAATCTTGCCTTACCATCGATAATACATGGATTCAAGATAGATCCGGTGGTAACTCGGATAAATTTTAAAAAAAAATTAAAATCTATGCAGTCCGGTGGTAACTCGGATAAATTTTAAAAAAATTTTAAAATCTATGCAGTTGATGTGAATAAAAGATCAGGATCTCTCGCTTTATTTTCGTTCTACTAGTCAATCTTTTAGATTACCGTACTCATCGTTCGATAGAAAAAGACTTCGAAAAATCTGAACATCTCGAATCGAACATTATTTGACATGACAAAAACCCACGGAATAGCTATACCGAAATTTATTTTCCTATCTCTTTTGGTTAATAAAAGAAAAGACCGTAATATTTGTATCATAATGAAAATCAAGAAGTTTCGGTGAACTGATAGAATGATTCATAAGTTAATCTTTGTCGGCGGTCTTAAAGTAATCTTTTTATTTTTTTAATTTTTTTTCCTCTTTATCTCATGGATCGGCAAGATTTTAAACCATATGTACACCGGAACTAGACTATTTTGGTACAGGGGATGGGTTGGACGAAGGATGAATAAGTTTTCCATCCACCCCTTATATATTAGGTAAAATATAATAGGATGGATAAAACAATTTTATCCTTTATTTAATATATAAGAAATAAAAAAAGAATCGATAATATTTATATGATATTTTTATTAAATTAATCTTTGATAAAAAAGATAAAAATTTATCAAAAAAATTAATAAAAGATAATTTTATCAATATATAAATTTTCTTTTATAAACTCCTTCCATCATTCGTTGTATCCTTCCAAATTCATCCAAATTAAAAAAACTAGTGGACTAGAATGGATGGACAAATCTTTATTTTTCATCCATTATTTCTATTTTTTAAAAAATAAATAGTAAATAAATTATGAAGTCATCCATCCTTCCAATCTTATTTATCCTCCTCCCCGTAACCTCAACCAAATACATGAAAAAGGCATGTCCATTACTCTCTTACAATGAACCTCGTTTCATCAAATCGTATCTACCCCTCAAAAATCTTCATGCCCACATAGGCCATGCAAAGATCTTTTCTTTTAGGTAGATTGACAATGAAAGAAAGAGAGATAAAGAAAGATAAATAAATAACAAAAAATGAGAAGCAAACTGCAACCTTCATAAATAAAAAAATTCGCATCCACCTATAAAAGTAATCTCAATTCGAGGTGGATTTCAAAGTCTGCTTCGATATCCAAATTGCATCCCCTACTTGCCAACCCAATTAGTCTCGTGATATACATGCTTGGCCTTAAACACCTCTAATATGGTACTAAAATGGTGAATGTGTCTAATGATTAGAGGATTGTGGATGGTTATGAGCTTTAATCCAATTAACTACTGTGGTAGAATCACCCTCTAAAATAATTCTTTTAACGCTAATGGTGGTGAGTCCTTCCCTCCTTAACTCCAACAAAGAAATGGAAGTTGCTAGGGAGTTCCTCAAACCAACAACAAGAATGCAGCCATGACGATCTCTTATCATAAATCCAGCACCTTCTCGATGGTCTCTAATGGAGCCATTAAAATTAACTTTCAGCAGCCTTTAGGATGAGAGCACCTAATTCACCTAAGGAGGCACTAGAGCTACAAATATCTCAACTCCCGAATTCACTAACCAAGCATCCAACATGGCATCATAAAATTTGAGTGACAATCTAATAGCTTGACTAGCAATATGCTCAGAATTAGAATTAGTACTCCAAAAATTCTTTTGTTTCTAGGCTACCAAAGCATATAGATAGCAGAAGCTACAATTGACTTTGATGCCAATGAACTATATTGCATGATGTTACCGGAACATTTACATAGTGTTTGGATATAAAAAAGTTTATTTCTAGAATAGGAATACCAATTCTCAGAGAATAGCTATTCATCCTTCCTATTACAATTTTTTTTTTGGTTGGAAATCTAGAATAATAACTCTATTCTAAGACAATTAATATTGTAAGGCCAATCACATAAAAAGAAAATGACCTGAAATAAACTATTCCATGGTCCACGATGGAATGGCTCTTCCAAAATAACAAAAATTGATTAGAATAGCTTATTTTGGCCGGCCACCTCGGTTTTCATAACTATTTGGAGGAATAAGCTGAAATAAAATCTTATTATAGGTGGAATTAAGGGAACCAAATACCATCTTAAAGAATCAAAAGATCAAATAGCATCTACCTTGTGAAGAATAAGACCCCATGTTGTCCTAGTAATGTCATAGTGAACCAAAAACATGATTTCCAATCCATCAAAAAAATCGGAGTTAATAATGCTCAGACTGAGCATCCTTTGCTAAACAAAGTAAGCCTGTAGGATAGCCTCTCCCATATTTCACAATAGGCAATACATCCTTGACTTTCAACTTAGGCGATCCAATTTTACTCCATACGAGCACATCCTTGACCACATTTTTAGTTAGTAGAAGGGACATGATCTCCTCCACCAACTCCATGGGAAAAACACTCTTGTAATAACAAAACATTTCATGATCAGTTGCTAGTTAAGAGGTTAGATACACACTAGCCCTCTAATAGTGAAGTAGAATTGATCAATGCAAGCATCTGATTTAAGAAAATATTCATGATCTAGGCATCCTCTATATTAATGCTATTCTCATTTCCAATAATCATGGAAGGAGAAAGGAATAGTTTTGCCAATCTTAGAGTTTTCCCTCTAGATAATAGATGCCTACCTTCTACACAGATAATTATCCCAAGTAGTAGTGTTGCTGCAACTTCTCCTAGGCCGGGCTCGGTCGGTTGTGCTGGAGGTACAGTATCAATTTATTTAGTCCCCCTCTTCTTTTTCTTATTTCTTTCTTTTCCTTTTTTTTTAAATGTAGGGTTAGTGTAATGTCCTAATATCTTGCTTTCTAGTTAACCCTTGTAACGAACTTTAGATCAATAACTCCCAAACCAGTTGGCTTTAGGATATTAGGTATAAAACACCCTTCAGGCTTACTGACTTGAGTCAAAAAGGCTACGTGTATTAAGACTGTACTACAAGAAGTTTCTTTATATTCTCACCTTTTGACATGAACAACAATACTTATTTAGACGAAGGAGTCCGGTTACTCAATGAAAGATACTAAAAACCTATTTTATTAAATATTAAACTTTAAAGAGAATTTTTTTGATATTTCTACCTATACCATTATAAGGTAAATTCTTTATTGAGATCAATAGGTAAAAAGGTCTGGAATTATTCAAAAAAAATTCTGGTCTAAACTCTACCATCTATTGGATTTTCTTGATAATTTATCCCTCAATATCTCTAAAATTATCTAAACCGTTAATCATTCATAATTTAGAAAGCTTGATTATTTTCAAATCGAGATAAATTTAATACACAAATACTGATTAAAGTTTTACTCAAGAATTTGATTAATTTAATTATCCCCCTAACTTAATTTTCATTATTTTCAATGGAAGAGGATACTAAATGACAAAAAAGGATACCACCTGGAAGGATACTCGAAGACTGATTGTCCCTTTGTCGCCATACTCCCTCTGATTATTTCTTAGGTCTCTTCTAAAAAGGAAATTAAACAATTAAACATAAAAGTATAAACTAGGTTGCCTCTCAGGAGCACTAAGTTTAACGTCTTCAACCATATGCTAAGAGTGAGTGTTACTGATATTGAACTTGGTTGCATCCTTCAATATTTGCAAAAGATAGGATCAATCAGGAGGCCTTGTCATCAAGGCAGAAAAACATTCATAGAGTATTTTACGATGATTATTCCTTATCCATAAAGTGCATTAGGCAAGCATGCTAGACCAAGATTTTAAAATATAATTATAATTTTGTCGATGATTAGGAAGAAATTATGTGTGTTGGGCCGAGGGTGGGAGTGGCAACTTAGAAATTTTTCTAACTCTAGAAGGATCTACCCTAGTCCCTTTTTCGAGTATGATTTGTCTTGACATCATCCCTTCTTGATGGTACTTTATCCAAGTTAATTGTAAATCTATCTTCATACATTGTTTTAGGATGATAAATAGATTTTGTAGACAATTCTTAAAAGTAGTACCAAGTATGGAAAAATCAATCATAAAATCTTTAATATCGTTATCCCTCATTTTATATGATATGGCTATTACGCTGACGTGGTGTGTCTCAGGTCCCGCCGGGCATGGTCGAACCACGTGGATTTTCTTCGGCGAACAAGAGCGGAGGGATCCACCTCGGTCGAAGCTGGCGGCCCCTCGCTGCCTCGCCAGGTGGTGCCCGGAGACGGGTCCGCCTCCCTGCTCCATCGCCAGTTGGCGCCCGGAGACCGGTCCACCTCGGCCGAAGTCGAGCACTTCTCTGCCGCTCCGCCAGGTGTCCGCCCAGGAGGGGTCCACCTCAGCCGAACCTGGCGGCCCCTCGCTCCCTCGCCGGGTGGCGCCCGGAGAAGGGTCCACCTCTGCCGAGGTCGATCCAGGCCTTCCTGCTCCTTTGCCAGTTGGCGCCAGGAGACGGGTCCACCTCGGCCGAAGTCGAGCACTCCTCTGCCGCTCCGCCGGGTGTCCACCCAGGAGAGGTCCACCTCGGCCAAGGCTGGTGGCCCCTCGCTCCCTCGCCGAGTGGCACCCGGAGACGAGTCCACCTCGGTCGAGGTCGAAGGGTCCTCCTGCTCCTTCACCAGTTGGCACCCAAAGACGGGTCCACCTCGGCCGAAGTCGAGCACTCCTCTGCCACTCCGTCGGGTGTCCGCCCAGGAGGATCCCACCTCGGCTGGCACCGGCCCTACTTAACGAGGCCTCTGAGAAGTGGGGGCACGAGTCTCAAAATCACCACTCGGGAAGCGCGCACTACGCCTCGTAAGGAGCACTGGTACGGTCCGCAGTGACGCACGAAACCTCGTTTACATCGGCCCGATAGGCCCCGCAGCAGAGAAGCGGAGTCCTGGCGGGCAGGAGCCCATAACGGACATCACCAATGCCTGGGAAGGAGAGCACCCACGCTCGGCCCAAGGCCTCGCCAGTATCATCCCTCCCCCTTTTTCTCGCTAGGCTCGGCAAGCAAGACGATGGGGCCACCGGGTCCCCGGACCCGAAGGGGAAAAGAAAAAGGGGGGAGGGAGAGAAAGGTGGAGGCCAAGAGGGAGCCTCCCGAGGGGGAGCTAGAGGCAACGTGATGGCATAAAAGGATGGGAAGAGCAGATAGCAAGGTAGGTGGAAAAGGGGCAAGGAAAAAAGAAGGCACCGGGAGAAGGATCCAGGGATCCGAGAGGGGTCCTTTGGCATGAGCTCAGTGAAGGAGCTGGGCCCAATTCCATTCTTTTTAGCACCTCTTTTGTTTATATCATCTCTAAGTCTGGGGCTCCTTCGAGAACCCACCTTAGGGAGTCTGTTCCATCTCGTCGTCCTCTAACTTGACCGTCGGAGCTCCCTCACCGGAACCCCCGGTCAAGATTTCTGGCCTTGTTTCGCAGGACCGGAAGATCGGAGATCTCGAGGTGAGACGGTCTAAGATCGGTACCAGCTTTGAAGCTACAGGCCACCACGGTAAGATCGGCAACATTATAGATATTCCATCCAACCGTTTTTTTATGTATCTTTAGAATACCAACTTTTTAGTCTTCCTGGTTAGAGATCACTGGTAGAGTGTCGGGAGGTGTGACGGGAAGCAGCTTCAATTCTAGATCTGGTAATGATTCTAACAAGGAAGCTATTGGGAGGCCAGGTGTTGGCTCATATTATTCCATCCAAAGTGAAATGGCTTTGAAATATAGTATATCAAGTTGTACATCCCATCTATATTAAAATTATCTACCCCACGATGAGCCATATAGGGATCTAATGACTTCTAGGGATGACTTGGAGGTATAGCTTCCCTTATTATGTTATTCTGTTATGGTTCCTATGGAGCCTTCATTAATTTCATCATATCATCAATTCTTCTTCTATCCTATAAAAATGAGTGGATGATTGTTGATATGGCGAGAAGCTGACGTGTTGATGTGCATTCCCAGTTAGATGCCATGTCATAAGATCCGCCACCATGGACACCCCATCTCGGACTCCTTTGATTGGGCCGAGCTCTCCCAGATCAATGAGACGGCCCGTCAAAGCCAAGCTCCATCCTCCGCCAGGTCGGCACCCGCGAGTTCGAGGCTCCTAGGCCGGAGCCGAGCGACCTCTTTCACCATATCGAGCCCCTATGAGGCTGAGCCCCCTGAATAGGAGTCGAGCTCAGCCCTCCTCCGTCAGGTTAAGCCCCTCCGAGGCTGAGCCCTCTGGGCTGGGATCGCATGTCGACCTCCTCCGCCGGATCGAGCCCCTTCGAGGCTGAGACCCCTGGACCGGAGTCGAGGTCAGCCCTCCTCTGCCAGGTCGAGCGCCTCCAAGGCTGAGCCCTCAGGGCAGGAGTCGAGCCCTCCTCTGCCAGGTCAAGCCCTTCCGAGGTCGAGCCCCTTGAGCCGGAGTCGAGCCCAGCCTCCTCCACCAGGTCGAGCCCTCCGAGTCGGAGCCGAGTCCCAGCTCTCCAGTTCGGTAGCCAACTTGGACAGTGCCCCCGGACCATCAAGAGGGCGGAGCCACCTCCCCGAGACACCAGCGAGCGGCCTGAAGACCACTAGGAAGTGCCCATCAGTCACAATAACTGTCTGCGGCCACCGCTTAAACTAGGAGAGGAAGAAGCTCCATAACCAAGGCGCCACACTCTCCACCAGCCACCTGCACCACCCAAAAGAGGAAGTCAAACAGGAGATTCGAATTCCAGGGGTGGCGACCCCCGATCGAGACACTGCCAGGCTTCCCAGAATGGGACGACCAGAAGGAATGTCAGAGCATACGACAGTATTCCTTATCATGAATCGAGAAAGACGTCCCGTCCACAGCACAAAATAGCACCGCATGCGCCTGACAGCCTGGGGGAGGTCCCAAGGTAGGCGCTCAATGATCACCTGGACTTAAAAGAGCCTTCAACACCCCCAGTATGGAGGTACGTGCGCAAGTGCTAGCTTAATTGAAAAACATCGTCTAAGCGAGTGAAGGAGAAGAAGCCTCACAAGAGGGTCAGCCCATCTCGGCTAATATCTCTCCCGGCACACTCGCACCCTCACTCACATATCATTCACTCCTTCTAGCATGGAGTCCATCAAGAGGGGCTCGACCAGGAGAATCTATTCCCCTAGATCGTCACTGACTTGACCATCGGAGTGCCCCTGCCGGAATTTCTGGCCTAGGTCACTAACCCTTGTTTTGCATGTCCTGAAGCACAGGTCAATCCCGAGAGGACGGAGGGCGATCCGACGTCGACAGTAGCTACGGGCCACGACGATCTTGATGGCAACAATTATAAGGCACTTGGAAAGGGGGATGATGATGGAAGTGGTTTGTCCCACTAGTTTGATTTCTTTGCCTCAGTTGAATTATCTATATTGGTCTTTATGGTGCAATATTATTCCGTGACCAATTCGTTTCCAAGAATTATGGTTGATTGTTTAGAAAAGATTAAAGAGTTATTAAAATCTTCAACTTGATAGTGTCCCTCTAAATTACTATTAAAATCTCCAACTAGGTAATATCCCTCTAAGTTACTCTCAAGCTGACTAGGCAGTACTCTTTCCTCCTTCCAACTAGCTTCAATTAATAATCGATTAGTCTGATTAAGCTCATCGATATATTACTTTTAAGATATGATTAGTTAGGGAAATTGGACAAATCTATCAACTTCTATGTTAGTCTGAAGGGGAGGTGGATTCTGACTAATTTTTTCGATCCGGTATATTACTTGTAAAATCTTCTCTTAAAAGGATAGGCTATAAGGAGTAAGAGAAGGTTGACAATATGAATATGACATATCATAATAAAAAGTATCTACGAACGGAGGTCTTTAGGATACCGGGATAATCGCTGGATGTGGTTGCCACGAAAAATCTGATTGGGCCCTTAACCTGGGTTGTAAGTATCAAAGTTTAGATTTTTTCCTAGTCTATAGACCATATAAGTTCAATCTTGATAAGTTTGATCATACCTAGACTCAAGGAATTGGTACATGATTGGATATTTTATTTATTTATTTATTTATTTTAAAGAGGAGGAAGAAGAGAGAAGAAAGATAAAGAAGTTTGAAGCGAGCCTAAGGAGTCCTAGAGCTAAGAAGGAAAAAGAAAAGTATTAATTAAAGTTCTAAAGAAAAGACTCCTAAAAGATTCCTAAACTAGAAATAAAATTTTTAATTAACTTTTTTTTTTCAAATAAGTGATACAATCAAAATCAATTATATCCTAGGGTTAACCTAAGTCTAGATAACTCCTAACTATTCCAAGATTATCTTTGAGCACTCCAAGTCCAAGATCAATTAACTGACTCAGCTAGGTAAGTGTAAGGTTGGTAGGGGTCCCCCCATTGCTTGCCTTAGATACTAATTAAAATTGACCAAGTAAGCGAACGGAACCAATTAAAGAACCACCTTCTTTCGGGCTCTTGTCCCTGAACCACTTGCCTTAGACATCGAGCAACTAACTAATCTAAACCCAGTCCAACTCTGGAGTTCCTTTATCCTATTGAGCTCAAAATTCTAGGATTGACTTCTAATTAATTTTAGTAGTTAAGGTTTGAGTCAATGCACAGGCAGGATGGTTTATGAGCCAAAGAAGGGTAATGAACTCCCCACCTTATCTAATTTATAGGTTATGCCCTTAAAGTTGATTATGGAGAGATGAAATGCAACAAACAAAATGTCCAGACTTAAAGTTATCACACAAACAAAATTAAATTAATTACTTTTTCTTATATTTTTTATGGTTAAGTCACTAATAATTTATGAGGATGTCAATTTTTTTTTGATTATTTTAATTTTTTTAAAAATTTTGCTCAACCTTTTTTATCATAGGATAACCATTCAACATAACTAAAAGTTATGCCAGGACAACCTTATATCAAGATACTCAAGATTGATAAATACTAACTATTTTTTTGATATTTTTTTAAAAAAACGTGCCAAGAATTTTTAATAACGGTGCCAATCTGGTGCGCATCGCTACGCACTGATTTTAATACCTTAGTTCCACTATTCTTAAGTAGAGCAGTGGGAGTAAGGGTCGGATCCTCATGGACCTTTGCAGTTATTTCAAAAAAAAGAATAAAAATAAGGTTTAGATAACTAATATTTTTTTAACGAGATAAGCAATAAAATATTAGAAATTAAAATGAGAAAGAAGAATTTAAATTAAAAATTACCTGCGAAGATAATTAAGATATGATCTATCTTAACGAGAATACGGCCTGTACTCATAGATCATGGCCCATCCCTTTTAGAAATAGATCAGTCAAAAAATTATCTTCACTTAAAGGGACTTACCTCAAAAGCGTAACTCTGATCACGAGTCTGCTTCAAACAAGATAAAGAAAAGTATGAATCAATAAAAAGCTCATTTTATTTGATATAAAAAAAAAAAAGAATGCATCAAATGAAATAGCTAAAATATAAGTCCCTTTTTCCAAGTTTGAAGGAGATCAGGCTTCCAGGAAGACTCTGCGGCATATCCGAAGATGGTAGATCAGGGGCAATGCGATGGAGACCGGGGCAGCAGATCAGGGGTGATGCGATAAAGAACCATGTTAGAAAGGCAATCGGAAGAGTGGATGGGAGCGGAGAGATTATGGAAGTGTGAAAGAGTAATGGAAGAATGGAGTGAGGGAATGATGGAAGGAACTGGGTGAAGGTGAAAAACACCTACACCTAGCATATAATATGTAAGAAAAGAGAGCAGAAAGATATGCATTTTAAAATAATTTTAAAACATGCATAGCGAAAGGCTTGGTAGATAGATCTAAACGATCTACCGATCTGCCTGCAATAAGAACTATCATAAAGATCTAGCATGCATATAACATCAAAAGCAAGAGAGGAACATAAAAATAAAAGTACCATACCTTTATACCAAGAGAGAAGCAATGGAAGTGCTGTGAGGAGGAGGAGGGTGCTCGAGCCACACACGTGTCTGGCCTCTACAGAAAATCTACACTTGGATTCGACTCTGATAAACTCCCTCGGAGTGCTAGCTCTTCGGGATCCTTGGCCGATCTTCTACTTCCAGGAAGACTAGGAGGAGAGCAGGAACCCTTTTCTAAAATATCTCTTCCCAAGACCTAGATAGAGTGCTAGGTTACTCACACCCAATCCCAAAACCTCTCACAGCCCTTCTCTATTTTCTCTCTCAAAGCTTTTCTCAAAATATGTGGATCAACCATTGGCGGCCCCTGAAAATGATGTTCATTTGTAGAGGCAGCAGGGAGGGGGAGAAAGAGAAAGGAGGAGAGATGAGGGGAAAGGATCAAGGCTATACCAAATGGGTCTAACCCATTAAGGTAAGTATGACTTGCATACCATAAAGCCTTGGAGCCAAAACTGGTTTGAATTCGAAATTCAAACAATGTCAAAACATGCCCAAAATCCTCCCATGAATTTCTTTCCAGAATTCAGTTCGTCACAGGAAGTGTCGACACTTCACCAAGTGTCGACACCTGTAAAATTCCAAGTATCGATACTTGGAACAAAGTCAATCATATTGACTTTGGGTGATGACAAACGATTTCCAATCATCGATTAGCCACAAGATCAGATAGAAATCCTCTATGGTGTGTGACCCCATAAATTCGAACACTAAGCCGGTAGCACTGGAACATTTCCAGTACCAGTCAAAGTCCTCATCTAGCAATGATACCCAATATCCGGATGAGTCAAAGATGCAGAGCACCTCACAAGAACCTCTGGCATATGGTTGCTGCATAATTCATCCCTTTAACCTTATAATGCTCAGGATGACCTAGGGTTCGACTGCCAACCCTAATTTGGTTTATCTAGATCATGTCTTAACCTCACAAGTTCTGTGACTCCTCACAAGAACTACCCTGGCCAAGGTTTTGCTGAATTAAGATATAGTAAGTCATTCACTCCAAACTATTTGGAGAGGTCAATTCCATCTTGATCCACCACTGCTCCTCAAGTACTTGACTATATCTAGAAACCTTCCATCATTGGATTAGAAATCCAGGTAGTCCGGCACTAAAGTATAGTAAGTTGCTTGCAAACTATCATTGTAACCTCAGGTCTGAGGGACACATATATCCATATCCCTTCGCGAGCAACCCTTTGGCAGAAGGGAGCTCCGCAAATAGTCATGTTTAGTGAGATGTCACACATTTCACTTGCATGTCACACCAGTGTCTTCACACTCCTTGATTAAGAGGACAACCAACAAATGTGACATACAATAACTTACACTTGATACATCATCGTCCTATAACAATATATCATTTGGTTGTGACCAGTTTAAGAAGTACTTGATATATCCTCTCTATATCAAACAATGTAGTTCTAAGAACTCCATCATACAAAAGTTCATTTCAGGAAAATGTAAATATGATGAACAGCCAAAAATAACTTTTATTTATTAAAAGAAACTCATATACAAAATACAAGATATCACAACCATCTACAGCCTAGACGATTGGCTTTGGAACATAATTTCCAACACTAGGAAAAGCATAGAGATGCAGACTAGAAGTCAAAAGAATGGAAGGATCGAGAGATTATCGAAGGTTTTTATAGATGGAAAGCAACACATTGGGCTCACATGGGAACCGTGTTGGTTTTCCATCATAATCGATCCCAACAGCCTCGATTCTACAGCCTTATCCCTGCACCTGTTTGCATAATCCTCGGGTTCGTTTCAACATCTCTCCATTCAAACTCTAGTATATCCATCCGGAGTCTGTGACTGAACTTCTTCCATTTCCCATTCGGACATCCATCTCCTGATAACAAGAAAATATGGTAGTTGCATAAAGAAATTGACAGCAACTATTTCATGGTAGTGTTCTAGCACCGGAAGAAATCCATAGTGGAAGGAAAATAGTGCTAGATCTTGGAAGCTTTGACCACATAGTCTTGAAAAAGGCTCCAGACTGAATGAAGATGGCTGGTGGTGGGAAAGATGACCTAAGATAGTGATTTCATGGTGATTCTTAGACTGGCAACAGGGAAGAAGAACCGATGAAGGAAGCAATTGGTACTTAGGAAATGGCCCAGAGAGCTTATTCAAATCGACAATAGGGGTAGAACAGTAAGTGAAGAGAAGAGATCACAATGGCTCGGTCGATAGCAAGAAGTTTCTCCGACTGCATCTTTGACGATGGTTGATAGGGGGCAGTGCCTCAGATCGAAGGGGATGATAATCATGGGAGTTTTGAACTAATAAGGGGGCGGCGAACAGAGCAAAGACCGGCCGAATCTTGGAGGAGATGGCCGTGAGGGCAGTGTGCAGCAGCTCCGATGATGGCAAGGCGGTGTTCCAATGGTGTGGATAGCTTCTTGGATCGGCACGAGGGGGACGATCATGGAATGAGGAAGACCAGCCACTTGGAAGGCTTCTCAGGTATTTTTTCAGTCATGGGAGGCATCTCCCATCTGCAAGGGAGGTGCTGGCGGTGGCAGGATGGTGCAAGGAGGCTTCTCCAACGTTGATTCGGCTAGAATCGCTTGATGGTCCATGGTTCTATGCCATGGACCAACAACCATGGCTTCCTATAGACCGTTGGGCGAACCATAGACCAAGCAGCCGGTCTATAGTGGACTAGTCTTTAAAATCTGTGAAATTCCTTCTTAAATCTTTAAAATATGATTTCGAGCTTGTTTCAAATTCGATTTGAAAGTCGTTTGCACTATTAGACTTCTAAAATCGAGCTCTTCATATTGATGGGGTTCTTTTCTATAAAATACTATATAAAAATATCAATTTTATTTAAATAAGATTGATTTAATTAATATATTTTTAATAACTATCACTTGTATTCTTTATTTGTTTTTCAGGCTTTCTTTTAATTTTTTCTACAAACTTTTCTGGTATCCCACTATGCACCACATCCTAACAACTGGTATCGAAGCACCGGGTTTGAGTGGGAGCGATGGCAGGAGCGAAGAAAAAGTCAAGATCGATAAGTTTGATGGGAAAGACTTCGAATTCTAGAAGATGCAGATCAAGGATTATCTGTACTAGAAGAAGCTTCACCTATCACTGCTAGGGAAGAAAGCTACCGAGATGTCACAAGCAAACTAGGATTTGCTGGATCGCCAGGCTTTGGAAGTCATCTGTCAGACATTAGCCAGGAATGTCGCATTTAATATCTTGGAGGAGAAAATGCTAACTGGATTGATGCAAGCACTATCCAACATGTATATGAAACCTTCGACTTCCAATAGGGTATATCTCATGCATCGTCTGTTTAACTTGAAGATGAGCGAAGGTGCATCTGTAACTAATCATATTAATGAATTTAGTATGATTACTAGTCAGTTGAGTTTAGTTGACATTAGTTTTGAGGATGAAATCTGTGCGCTAATCCTGTTATCCTCTTTGCCCGAGAGCTGGGGTACAACTTTGATAACGATGAGTAGTTCATGTGGCTCGAGCAAACTGAAGTTTGAAGAGGTCTGGAATCTGATTCTCGGTGGAGATATCAGAAGGAAAGAGACTAAAGGAAGTTCTGGTTCTGCCTTGGTGACTCAAGAAGGCAGAGAAAGAACTACACAACACAGCAAAGGCTGTGGGAGATCCAAGTTTAAGCAGAGGAGCCAATCAAGACCGAAGGGTGATGGTTGTTGGCACCGTGACAAGAAGGGGCACACCAGAAAGAACTACTGGGCAAGGAAGAATAAGGGACTGAATGAAAAGTTAGTCAATGTAGTGACCGAAATAATTGAAGATGCATTGGTTCTCAGCATGGATAGTTTGATGGAGTACTAGATCCTAGACTTCATAGCTTCGTTTCACTCTACCTCATAGAAGGAGTCTATGTGCAACTACATTAACGGAGACTTTGAAAAGGTCTATCTTGCAGATGATGAACCTTTGGATATTATGAGAAAAGGTGATATACACATCAAGATGCTACATCAATCAGTTTGGAAGCTCAAGAATGTCAGACATGTCCCAGGATTGAAGAGAAACCTAATATTAGTCAGCAGCTAGATTTAGAGGGGTACATTATAACTTTTGTTGGTGGCTTTTGGAAGATCACTAAAGGTACAATGGTGATAGCACAAGAAAGCAAGCTGGGTACCCTATATATGATATGTAACACCTGAGATGTAATGGCATTGGTATAGGCATACTCGGAGTTGCGGCACTACAAGCTGGGTCACATAGACAAGAAAAGAATGCAAGTATTGCTAAACAAGGACAGTTATCGGGTTTGAAGATGATAGATATTGGTTTATGTGAGAATTATGTTCTTGGAAAGCAGAAGAGAGTCAGCTTCTTCAAGATTGGCAAGGTACCAAGATCAAGAAAGCTGGAGTTTGTACACATTGACATGTGGGGTCCCTCCCCGATGCATCCTTTGCAACTTCGTGAAATTATGTGACCTTCATCGATGACTCCACGAGAAAGGTATGGATTTATTTTTTACAGAATAAATCTGATATATTTGACACTTTCAGAAAATGGAAAAGCCTGCTGGAGAATGAGTCTGAACAGAAAATAAAGTACTTGAGATTGGACAATGGAGGTGAGTACGACAGCATCGAGTTCAAGAAATTCTGCACAACCAATGGGATCAAGATGGAGAAGACATTTTAAGCATGCCATAATAGAATGGGATAGCTGAATGCATGAACAGGATCTTGAACAAGAGAGCCAAGAGTATAAGGCTCCATGCTGGATTGCCCAAGATGTTTTGGGTTGAGGCAGTTAGTACTGCTGCCTATCTGATCAACAGGAGTCCCTTAGTCCCCCTTGAGTACAAGCTACCAGAAGAAGAATGGACAGGGAAGTCAATAAGCTTAACTCACCTGAAAGTCTTCGGCTATATCTCCTACGTACACGTTAATGTAGAGAAGAGAGACAAGCTTAATGCAAAGTCAGAGAGGTGCTTCTTCATTGGGTATGGCACTGATGAGTTCGGTTACAAGCTCTAGAGTGAGAAGGACAGGAAGATCATCGGAGCAAGAATGTAGTGTTCAATGAAAGAAGCCTGTACAAGGACCATAGTGTTCCAAATAGAGCAGAATAAGTAGACAAGGAGAAAGAACAACTAGAGTTGGAGGAGATCACAGAGGAGGACATTGCCGAGAGAGCAAGAGATCTTGAACTTGAGCCATCGACACCTCAGCTGAGAAGATCCACAAGGATCTCGAAACCATGTGTATGGTATTCACCCTTGTTGCATTACCTAGCTATTGATAAATGGAGGGGAGCCCGAGTGTTTTGATGAAGCCATGAAGAGCAAAGATTTAGTCAAGTAGGAGCTAGCGATGAAGGATGAGATGCAGTCCTTGATAAAGAATAAAACATAGGAGCTCAACATACTGTCAAAAGGAAAGAAAGCACTGCATAATAAGTGGATCTACAAAATCAAGGAAGAGCACAATGGTAACAAGAGGTACAAGGCAAGGTTAGTTATGAAAGGCTTCCAACAGAAAAAAGGTATTGATTATACTGAGATCTTTTCTCCATTGTTAAGCTCTCTACAATAAGGGTTATTCTACGTATAGTAGCTCATGAAAATTTATTCGTAGAACAACTGGATGTTACTACTGCTTTTCTACATGGTGAGATAGATAAGGATATTTATATGCAGTAACCGATTAGCTTTATAGTTACTGGTAAAGAAAACCTAGTATGCAAGCTGAAAAAGAGCTTGTATGGTTTGAAACAGGCCCCCTAGTTATGGTACCAAATGTTTGATGGATTCATAACTAACAATAGTTTTGCAAGATGCCAGGAAGATCATTGATATTACTACAGGTCGTTTGATAGCAGTTTCATTATTCTACTCTTGTATGTTGATGATATGCTGATAGCTAGACCGAGCATGCAGGAGATAGAAAGATGGAAAATGGAGCTGTCAAGAGAATTTGCAATGATAGACATGGACATAGCAAAGCAGATACTTGGGTTGAGGATCGAAAGAGATAGAACGATAGGTATATTGAAGCTAGTTCAGAGTAATTATTTTGAAAAGGTGCTGGACAGGTTCAATATGGTAGATACAAAGCCTGTGAAGATACCTTTGGCCGTGCACTTCAAGCTTTCGAAGGAACGGTTACCCAAAGTTGATGATGAGCTGAAGACAATGGGCAGGGTTCCATATACTTTAGCGATCGGTAACTTGATGTATGTGATGGTTTGCATGACGGCCGACATTGCACATGCAGTGGGAGTTATGAGCAGGTACATGGCAAATCCAGGCAAGCAACATTGGAAAGCTGTTAAGTAGATCCTAAGATATCTAAAAGGTACCAAAGATGTCAGCCTATGTTATTGGAGAGGCAGTCAGACTTTACAGGGTTATGTTGATGCAGATCTAGGTGGTGATGCCGATACTAGAAGGAGCATGATAGGGTACGTGTACACCGTTGATGGGACAGCGATGAGCTGGGTCTCGCAATTACAAAAGATGTGGCTCTTTCTACCATCGAGATGGAGTACGTTGCAATCACAGAAGCTAGCAAAGAGATGATTTGGCTACAGAAGTTGTTAATAGAGTTGGGTAGAGAGCAGAGCTGTAATATTTTGTTTTGTGACAGTAAGAGTGCTATCCATCTAGGAAGAACCCGATGTTCCATGTAAGGACGAAGCACATACAGCTAGGTATCATTTTATCAAGGCACTGCTTGAAGATGGATGTCTATCATCGGAGAAGATTCAAGGATCGAAGAATTTGGTGGATATGCTGACGAAGACAGTCATTGTAGAGAACTTGGGGCTTTGCATAGCCTCAATTATCCTCCAGAGCTAGTTGATTGGAGGCACCGTGCAGGATACTGACCTATTTTTATATTTTTCTTTGGAAGTTTATTTTTGATATTTCAGGTGAATACAAAATTGGATATTCAAGTCTTCAAGTGGGAGAGTTGTTGGATGTGAAGCCATATCCACCTAGAAAAGACTAAAAGCCTATGTGAAAAGAAAAAACTAGTTGGCCCGCCAGACCGGACCTGGCCCGATCCATGCGCATGGCCTAAGCTCAGCACGTGGGTGCAGGGCCTAGGCCCAGCGCACGGGCATGTGGGTGCGTGACCCATGCCCAATGCACGGGCATGCGGCCCAGGCCCGTGCACAGGCGCGCGCGCATGTGGGCTCGGCCAGGTGCAGACGGCAATGCGTGGGGGCGTTTACCCTGTGCTTCTCGTAGCTCACCATGGACCGCATGGTTTCTCATGAAACTGTGTGGTCCACGGGCATTTGGGTGGTTCTGGATGTCGAATGCATGATCCGACAGCTAAGGAGGTTCCCAAGCATGATTAGGGGTGTTCTACACAGATTTTGACACGATCTGAGACGCTGATCGTAGATCTGATAGCCTGGAATGTTTCCTACTTTAACTAGTCTTCTATAGTGACTTGGAGATGTGTTTCAATGCGGACTGGATTGGTTTTCGTCCTCTTCTTTATAAGGGACGTCGAGAGCTGCTTCAATGAATAACAGAGAGCTAGAAAGAGGTCTTTTGCAACCAGAGAAGTTGTCCAAGGATTTTTCAAGAGAGAAAACAAGGAAAAGAGAGAGAAAGGTAAAGGGAGGGCAAGGGTTTCTCTTATAATTTTTTATTCTTTCTTCTTTCTTTCTATTGGGCAGGGGTTTGCATCTAGGAAAGGCTCTTTATTGTAAAACTTTCTGTATTTTTTCTTCGTAGTGAAGATTTGATCCTGTGCAGCCATGGATGTAGGAAAGGAAACTCCAAACCACGTAATCCCCGTGTGTTGCTTGTGCTTGTATTTTTTATTTATTTTTCAGGCTTTCTTTTCATTTCTTTTATGAACTTTTTCAGCATCCTACTGCACACCACATCCTAACAACATTCAAATCAGTTCTTCATTCATTGGGTACTGTTGTTCCTCTATTCCTTATCCGAATCTATGCTACATTGACAACTGGAATTACTTATTTTGGATAGTCCTATATCCATGTTTTGTTTATTTTTTTGTCACACTTATATTAAGAGCATCTTCTGTATTTACATGGAACAATCCTGAATCTAACTTCCAATCTTTTGTCGTGTATTTCAAATCAATTTTGTATACTTTAAAGTCAGTTTTGTGTACTTTCATTACTCTATATTAATCCAACTTTCTCTTTACTAAAAAAAAAGCATCACTCAAGAGTAATTTCTATATTTGACTATGCAAGAATAGTGCCCTGCAAGCCAATCATATTTAGATATGACATGAACATTTATGTACTTTTCTTATGACATTTATTAATAAAAAAATATTTTTGATTCATCATATGCTATGTCTTATATTATTTATCTTAAGATTCTGATAAATCTCATATATTAAAGTAATAGATTTAGGATTATGATAAATTCATAACAGTGAGACCTAAATTCTTAAAAATTCTAATCTTAAATATTTCCAATCGTAGGATTAATGAATTAGGGATTGATATTTCCCGTAAAGATCAGTACATTTTATGTATGCTCGATGGAAAGGGTGGTTGGTCTCACGACCATATATATAGGGACATTAATAGAAGGATATGGGTTTTCATTTGGAAATGAGTCCACCGAATTAATCAACCATGAGAACATCTTATGAGTCTTACTTAGCAAAACATGGTTTTCTAAATGAGAATTATGCAAGTGATCCTTAGACCCGAGATCACCATGGAATCTTGTACACATGAATCTATATTTTAATTCATACTCATTTATGACTAAGTCATGTACGGGGTGTTCATGGACATGGTGGATTATGTATAAAGGTTGTGAGTAGATCAACAAAGAATCAATCACTCTTAGTAAGAGAAAAATTTATTCCATATAATCTCAGCATATGATACACAGGAAGTCTTTGATCAAAGCAGGATGAAATCAGAAATGGTTTTAATCTTTCATCGATCAAGTCATCATTATTGGATTGAGATTCAAATAAATAAAATATTAGGATTTGACAAATTTTTATATCCATTGCTTATTCAGAATAAAAGATAATAAAAAAATTGAACTATACAGTAACTTATCATTAAAGGATATTTTAATAATTTCTACCAGATTCCTCATCTTCTAGGTAAGCATGATATATTATTAGATATCAATCATATATTGTAGATTTTTATGAATTAAAATAATTAATTCATGAGTCAGAAGTTTTAATTTGTCAATTTGGGTTGACATGAGTTTAACCTAATTCGATTAGTCAAGTTCTAATCAAACTAGGTCAACATGTACCTAGACCTATTGCTGGCTAGATATGGAGCTCAAAGGGTCATATACTAAGAAATTGGTCAATAAAGTTAATTATAATTTTATTTGGGTTATATGATCCTAATTGGTTTGCTAATTAATATATAAGTATATGTTGGCTAGCCTAACTCCTAGCCTAATTAAATTATGTTTGTTTGCTCGCTATTTGGACTAATTAATTTAGGTAGGATTTAAATTAGATTGAGCCATCAGTAGAGCAGCCAAATGGGGCATCTAATCTCCTTATCCATGGCATATTGCAAGAGTTCTAAGGGCATGGAACTCTTAGAGGTGCTTGCTAAGATATATGGGCACGCAATGTGGCATGCAGGACCATGAGTTATTTTGCAGAGTAATCACTTAATTAAGGATAAGGATTATCTCTCCTGTCTATTCCTTGCTCGCTTGGGATTAGCTTTGACTAGTCAATAATTTATTTTTGGTGCTAATCATAATATTGGCGTGAAAGGATATGTGCGCATGAAAAGATGGCACGTGTAGAATGGACTTAGAGTCATTCTACTTATTGATCACTTATTTCAGATAAGCCTATCCAGATCACATGCCTATTTGGATAATTGACTAGGTTCATGATCATTTAAATTACACTAATTATCAAATTTCTCTAAAGAGATGCAAGAGACATCTCTTGGTGCATAGAATTTCGAAACATCACATCTATAAGGTGTTTTCATCCTATTTTTTTCCATCGAACTCTTTTTGTTTGAAGGGGCTTATCTGATATACAGAATATCAGATAAATAGATGGGAAGGGTGTGATTGGCATCTCCTCTCAACCTATAAATAGGTCTTGGTGATAAAGACCGATCTATCTAAGTTGTTTTAATAATTCTTTTTCTTTACTTATTAAGACAAGTCTTTAATATTAAGATAAGTCTGCCATTTTAAGACAAAGACTTAGAAAGATAATTAGGAAGGACAAAAGGATAATAAGAGAGGAATTAGAGATATCTAAAGATATCCTTCAGTGGAGTATAGGTCCTAGTGAGGTTGAAAGGCTATCGAGAGGAAAAAGACTGTCGAAAGAAGAAATCAACAAGCAATCTTGAAGAAAGAGTGCTTCCTTGATTCAGTTTCTATGTGGATCATCTTTGAAAAGCATATATTTGTATGCCCATGAAAATATTAGGATTTAACATTATGGATATTTTTCTAAATTCTTTGTATGTTATCTTAATTAATTATTATAATCAAAAAATTCTAGATTTAGAATTTCAGTTAAATAAGATTTTAATATTAAAAAAATTTGAAAATTATTTTTTTTACTGCATGACCATAACTCTCCAGGCCACAATATGTATAGTTGAACCACCTTCTAGCATCGTTCTCCACGAGAAAAAAAGCGAGCATGGAAAATCTATGTCATCCACGCATCCAATTATAGCTTTGTTATCACATCTGACAGGGCTGTATGCCTTTGTAGACGTGTGGTGCATGTTGACTGTGAATCTCTGCCCACACGTGATCTCTACAAATACGAATGTCTACATAGAATTCTTGTAAGAAGGAAAGAGCGGTTGTCGAAGTCTGAACCATCAAAGAGCGAAATCTCTCATCTTCTTATCGTTTGGGAGAGTGTGCGAGTTAGTCTTGGAGATTCGTGCTTCTGAGGCCTTCAACTTGATCATCGGTGATCGTCGGAGCTGGTGGCATCGAGATTGCTGGTGAAGATGCCAAGGATGGGTGCGAAGCCAAGAGAAAGCTCAGGAAGGGTAGATCGGGTGACCGGTGGTGCGAGATTTGGAACCATGGAAAAGCTAAAATGGGTTTGGTCGGAGCCTTCGTTGGAGGAGGCCGACAACCTAGCTCGGTGGTACTCGGAGGTGGTGGAGCTTCCGGTCGACGAGGTGGATGGGGAAACAAAGCTATGGCTGGTGAAAGGGCTCCTCGCCAAATCTCTCGATCGGAGGGTCATGGCGGAAGTGGCAACTCAAGAGTTTCATTAGTTTGCTAGCTTGAAAGGGGAGATCTCGGCTTTCAATTTGGAGTAGGGGTTCCTACTCTTCCATTTCCAGGGGAAGGATGAGAGGGATGAAGTCCTGCAGTGGTCGTGGGTGGTCTCCGGTCAGGCTCTGGTGGTAGAGCTATGGAAGCCACAGTTCCACCCTTCATCGGATGCCATTACCTCTGCCCTGGTGTGGCCTCCACAGCTCCACCCTTCATTGGATGCCATTACCTCTACCCTGGTGTGGGTGAGGTTGCCACAACTCCCCATGGAGCTTAGGGGGCCGGCAACGCTGCGAAATATGGTTTGCTTGGCTGGTGAGTTAGTTGTAGTGGATGAATGCATGATCAATCAGAGGAGAGTTGGATTCGCCCAGGTCTGCATTCGTATCAACCTCCACCAACCACCACGATCAGGGATACTGATTGGTGGACCAAGAGATAATCGGTAGCAGCTCTTTGTTTATGAGAACCTTGGTGGTGTATGTCTCCGATGCGGCTTCTTCCACAGCACAAGGGAATGCTATTAGGGTAGTGATGAAGGCCAGATGGGGATGCGATCCTCTAACTTGATTAGAGTGGATGGAGGGGAAGAGGGGAGTGGTGATGGTGGTAGGGCCTTTGGTCCCTGACTCATGGCGGTCTGGCAGTGGCTGCCACAATCGGAGATGAAAGGTGGTGCTGGAAGGATTCCAGGTGATAGTGGAGTTCATAAACTGGAATCAAGGTAACCGAGGAAGGAACCGATAAGCTCGAACGGAGACCATACTGACCATCTACTGGATGCTGACGGATGGTCCAAACCGGTGAAGCTGGCACGACGGCGATCACCACTCACATTACCCGATGGTGTTGGTGCCAATCATGGTACTGATATGTGAGGTGGAGGTAGGTTTGGGCCTTTGGATTTGGGGCCCATTATAGTGGACTTGGATGAGGAGGCCTATGCTACTGGGAGGGAGGGGGTAGTGGGCTTGGGCCATTCAAAGTGAGCCCGGTCCCCTACCTCTTAAGTAGGCCAAGCAAGGACACAGGCCACCTCATCTCGATCTGATACCGCAGGCCCAGTAAGAGGTCAGGCAGAAAGAGCAAAGCCCTGGTTAAGGGGCACCACACAATGAAGAATAACATGGAGTTGATTGGTAACGGCTGCCAATAGGCTTTTGTTTTCACAGTAGGAGGCCCAGGGGGACAAGCTACTGCACCATGTCAAGAGGCTTTGCAAGATAGTGACATCCAGGAACAGGTGGGTCAAATCATACAGGAGTCGAAGATGATAATGGAGCCTTGGACCTAAGCCACGAGGAGGCAGTTGGTCGGCTTAGACATGCCATGCAGGAGGGAGGGGTGAGCCCCTAGTTATGGATGTATCACCAGTTGGACTTGTTGTGGACCAAACTAAGGGGAGCACAGGAGTGGACCCCCCTTTTCACCAGGTGTCATCATGAGGATTTTAGTTTGGAACTCCCGGGAGGTAGGGAAACCTGCATTCCAAACTTCATTTGATAGATTGATCCAATAGTATTGCCCCGATATCTGCATGCTACTCAAGACTCGTCTTTCAAGGAGGAGCATGGTTCAGGTCATGCAGCGCCTTCAGACTATATGATGTACCTATGCCATTGAGTCCAGAGGGTTATCCAGAGGGATCCTAGTAATGTGAAGGCATGGCTAAGTTAGGGTCGATGCTTTTCATAGGTGCGAGCAGTAGGTGGCCATGGTCATCTCAGAGCAGACTAGTGGCCCTTGGCTCCTTTGTGGAGTCTATGCGAGTACCAAGTATAGGAAGAGGAGGACCCTCTGATAGGAGATCTCTAGACTAGTGTCACAGGGTATTCCTTCCCTTGTTGCTGGTGAATTCAACTACATTGTTGGCTCCTATGAGAAGATGGAAGGCAGGCACTTTGTGGACAGCATTGATTCCAAGGAGTTTGGGGACTTCATGGGCGACATGGGGTTGATTGATCTTGATTGCTCTGGCTCCCGCTTCACTTGGTGTAACAACCATTTTGGTGTGGCTAGAGTCTAGGAAAGGATAGATCAGGCGCTTGCTACTACTGGGTTGATGCATCATTTTCCTATGCACTCAGTTCAGCACCTCCTGAGGATTGCATCGGATCACTTCCACTCCTGATTACTATTGATGCCACAGTTCTACCTGTATCTCCTTTCTGCTTTGAGAAGTTCTGGACCTTCTATCCAAGGTCGTAAGAACTTATCAGAGATGTGTGGAGGATGCCAATTTGGGATGATGTAAGGTACTAGATGACTAGGAGATTGGAGCTAGCTAGACATAGGCTCATTTGATGAAATCGGACCGAGGTTGGCAACATTTTCAGATGGATTGAGAAGGTGGAGGCCGATATTATGGAGCTACAGAGGCATGAGGACCAAGAGGGGGCTCCAGGAGTCCGACTTGGGGAGGCTTCGTTGCAGCCTTTCCACCCACCACTCTTTACTCAGACAACAAGAGACTCTATGAAGGCAAAAGTCTAGAGTTCAGTGGATCAAAGAAGATGACCGAAATACCATATTCTTTTACTAGTCAACTATGGTTCGGAGGTCTGCCAATCGTATCAAGCAACTTAGAGGAGATGATGGCATGCTGATGACTGATGGTGATCAGATTGCCAAACAAATCCTTCATTATTTTAGGTCGAGGTGGACTCTCCTGCTGGGGGAGGACCTTCCTACCCAGGGGCCTCAGCCGGTGGATAGAGTTTTCGACCAGGAGAACTCGAACCTCACCCAGCCAATGTCGTCTATCGAGGTGTAGGATGCCCTCTGGAGTATTGGGGAGGACAAAGCCCCAGGCCCAGATGGATTCCCTCCTTTCTTCTTTCTCTGCTATTGGCCTATTATCGGGGGCGAGGTGATGGAGGTGGTGCAGGCGGTCTTCCTTGTTGGTATCCCCATCGAGTGGAAGAAAACATTGGTCATTCATTTTCTAAGTGACCTGATGCTTCAGTGCCTAGCCACTAAAGACCTATTAGCCTTTGCACAACCCTTTACAAGATCTGTGCGAATGTGCTTGTTAGGTGGCTCCAGATAATTATTCCCCATCTCATGAGCAAGGGGCCTTTGTCAATGGTCGTAGCATCACTGATAATGTTCTCCTTACTCAGGAGTTTATGCATGATCTCAAGCACGCCCCTTCGTGGAGGAGTCTCATGGCAATCAAGCTAGATATGGAGCGAGTGTATGATCGTATGAGTTGGCATTTCCTTCAGAGGACTTTTAACGATTTTGGATTCTACCATAGATGGGTCAGCTGGATCATGAACTATGTTGAAGCCCTTAGTTTCGCCATCTTGGTGAATGGTGCTCCAACTAATTATTTTCACTCGATGGTTGGCCTTCGCCAAGTTTGCCCCCTCTCTCTATATATTTATCTTATGTGCTGGTGCTTTCTCTCGAGCTCTAAGAACTGCTATCTAGGGGTCATCACTAGAGCCCTACTAGCTAGCTCCTAGAGCCCAGCCCCTCTCTCATCTTTTGTTTGCAGATGATTGCCTTCTTATTGGTCAGGTGTCAATCCAGAATGCCAGATACTTCACCACTATTATTTAGTCCTACTATAGTAGATCGGGATAGCTAGTCAACTTGTAAAAGTCTACTGTTGTCTTCAGCCCCAGAATGAAGTCCCAGACGAAGCAGACGATCCTTGCCAGACTAAGGATCTCAGAGCAAATCGGGACCTTCATCTACCTGGATGTGCCTATGACAGGTGCGAGGCTTCGGAGGGTGGAGTGTAGGCCCCTGCTGCAGTAGGTACATGATCATCTTCATAGTTGGCAGGCCTTTTCTCTCTCTATGATGGGTAGGCTCACCCTCATCAAATCTGTCTCGAGTTCTATCCCTGTTTACCTCTTGGTGAACACTCTGTTGCCCAGCTACTATTTTAGGGAGATGGAGCAACTCTTCAGAAAATTTTTATGGAGTTCTACTCATGACCATTAGGGAATCCATCTAGTTTCTTGGAATACTATTTACCAGCTCTTCAGGGATGGTGGTCTAGGGATACAGTCGCTTTTGGTCAGAAAAGGAGGTGCTTATTGTTAGGCATGCTACGAGATACCTCCTTCAGACTAACTGTTTGTGGAGCAGGGTAATGAGAGTCTATCATGGTGCCTGGAGCCATGACTCCAAGACTCTCATCATGCATGGCAGCTTGCCTATTTGGAGGGAGATTTATTCTCGCTGTCCTATCATGCTAGCCCAGGCCAGATGCTTGATTGGAGATGGATCCACGATTAATGTGGGCTAGGATGCGTGGATCTCTAGTATGCCCTTATCCAGGTGGCCAACCTTTGTCATTATGGTGCTGGTTAATAACCTTCGAGTCTCTAACTTGCCAACGGATGATGGTAGGACGTGGAGAGCCCAGAAGGTTACCAGATTTTTTGGGCCTCATTTGGCTAATCGGATCCTTACCATCCCGATTCCAAGTCACTGTTGTCGAGACTTGAAGGTCTGGGGCCAATCCTACAACCCTAGAGTTTTTTCGAGCATCCTTTATGATATCTATAAGACACCTTCTGAGACGAGGATGGAGGCTGCTTGGATTTGGAGATTATATATTCATCCGAGAGTTTAGCTCTTCCTTTGAAAAGTTGCCTGGGATCGCATCCCTACTAGGAGGTTGATCAGGTGCAGAGGTATGGATCTGCCGGTGACTTGCCCTATTTGCAATTCTAATTAGGAGTTCACTGAGCATGCCATCTTGCGCTGTCTTATGACGATTCTTATTTGGAGGATGGCTGGGAGATGGCCCTAGGAGGAGGCTGACGGTCCCCGGTTGTGTTCCTTCCTCGACATGCTCCAACATTACTTGGCGAGGTTGTCGCTCAGGCCACCTACATTGCTTATCACATTTGGCTTTCCAAGAACAGCCTGGTTTTTGAGGCTATTACTGATCCGACACAGAGTTCTTCAAAGAGCCAGGTTCATGGCCATGGAGTATCGTCACTTCGACAGTGCTACTTCCCTTGCGACCCAGGATCCCTGGGACTTCCATGCTGCTTCAGCAGCGGCCCATAGGGCTTTACACATCTTCTGGGAGCCCCCTCCTCTGGGCTTTGTCAAGGTGAACTTTGATGGTGTTCGAGGTGCTTTGGATGGCGCTGGTTTTGTTATTCACGATTCTGAGAGTAGGTTGTTGGCAACGGGAGGCTTCTCTCTATAAGCCTTCAGTTTTAGAGGCTGAATTCAGAGCTACGTGGGTGGGCATCATCTATGCTAGATAGGAGTTGCATGCCGATGGGATCCTCTTTGAGAATGACTCCGTCACTGTTATTGCTTGGATCCAGGACAAGTCGGAGCAATATCAGGTCCATCCTCTGCTCCAAAATATTTGGTACTCTCTTGAACCGTCGGTTACTTCGACGGTTCGTCATATCTTTAAAGAGACCAACTCTACACTGAATTGGATTACCTCTTTTATTGCTGAGCATTCTGAGAATTGATCTTGGCACCATGAGATCTATATATTTTTTTTTTTTTTTTTTCAAGATTTTTTTTTTATTCGATCTTATAGCTCCCGTCTCTAATTTATTCGAACGCCCGTCTGTATTTTTTTTAAAAATGCGATCCATCGCCTTCCATGACATCAGCAAGTTGGCTCCCAACGGACCGCTTGGAAAGCCGCTACCGGGTCTTTTTCTATCCGTCTCCACATCCAACGGCTAGGGCTCAACCTCGCCTTATATGAACCCATAAACCCCCTCCTCAACTACCTCTCTCCCTCCCTGGATAAGAGTGAGATAAAGAAAGAGGCAGCAGCGGCGTGGCTTCGGAGAGCCTCCAGAAGAGCGTCGTCTCCGCTTGGTTTTCCCCGAGCAGATGGCGTGCCGGCTCTCGAATCCCACCCTCCATCTCGAGGTGAACATTATTTTTTGCACCAATCCCAAAATTTCGATTCCAACTCCAGTAGGATTACACTGGTCATCTTTGATTTTTCTTTAACTTTTTTGGGATTTTTTCTTTTTAATTTTAGGCGCCGCCTGTCAGAGCATCATGCGGCATGAAGTCGAAAGTTTCTCCAGGTTGGTCTCGGATCCCGCAATATAAACCGGATTTATGATTCTATTCGTTGAAACGATTAGTTTATTTGGGAGAGGCATATCGGGGTTACTTGCCGAGACATTCATGTGCTACTTGTAGGACATTTTTTTTGTTTGAAGCAGTTTTGAATTCAATGGCGAAGGGAGTGTATATCTTATTAATTTAGTATTTGAAATAGCTTTATTTACTATTACCCAGTGTTTGCTACCGAAGAATCCTGTGTGTTGTGATCTTCCAAATTCAAGAATTCTTATTGGTGGTAAATTATAACGAGGATATTGGAATTATTTGCAATTAAACATCATGTTCAACTTGCCCTTTTTTTTTTTTTGTCTAAAATCTAGGTGCCTACAGGAAGAGTTATGCAGTTCATTTTGTGTTTGATTTCTTATGCTCTGTAATTTCCTTGAGCAGATTGTGTTCCATTTTAGCTCTTTAGCTTCTCAATAATGACTGCAGTCCGTGGTAGTTATCTTTGTTCCTTTTTTGGCCTTCGTTTTGCCATGTCCACATTTAGGCAGTACCACACGGTTCGCATCTCCATTGAATGGTTTTGCGCATTGTCGCTAAGGTTTCTCTTCCTGCGAATTCATGTCACATTGTACCCAAGGATTTATGTGGTGGTCCTTATATTTTCTGTACCACATGATACATGCAGTGCCGCACAATCACCGGAATGATAATATAGGGGGGGGGGTGGGGGGGTTGCATATCAGTATCCTGATCCTTAGATTCATACCATACGGTGTCTCAAGTAAGTAAAAATATACTCTTAAGCAAGGATCCCGGTACCAGCACTGGTCCGGTACGGTAGGCATGCCGGTTCAAATTGGCACATCCATTTTTTTTTAGGGTTTAGGATGTTTTTTTTTAGGATTTAGAGTTTAGAATTTAGTATTTATGGTTCAGGGTTTAGAGTTTAGGATTCATGGTTTAAGATTTATGATTTAAAAAATACTAATACATTAGCCATTAATTCTAATTAAAGTAAGATATAAAATTATAATTAAAATAAGATTACCAGCAATTGATGAAAATAAAAGATAAAATATAAATATAATTATATACCGATATTTAGAATCGGGTCGAGTATTGATGTCCATAAATATCATGATCATTTATATACTGAGAAGGAAGATCAGTAATCCCAATAACCAGACAGCATGATACTCCTGTAAGCTCATCGTAGAAGGTATGCATGATGGATCGTAACTCATCGCAGATCTCTCGCTGAGATCCCGATTCTAAGAGATATACAGAGACTGATGATATGGTTGTGCAGGGACCCATCCAAATATATCAGCGACAAAATCAGATCCGTAAGATGCTCCGGACTGCATGGGATAATAACCATTAGAAGATTTCTCAGATGCACATATGGATCATTTGAATCACAAGCTACCGATAGCTGCGGATAAGAGGATCTTAAATATGAGGATGATCCCGATCAAGGTTCCCGGTACCGGTACCTAGGGATGGCAATGGGTCGGGTTTGGATCGGGTCACACAAAATCTATACACGCCCTGCTAAAAAATTATCCGTCCCATACCCGTCTCGTCGGGTTGGGTCGGGTATAAAAAAATCATGTGTGGATCGAGTCGAGTCGGGTATACCCGGTCTCATAAAACTTAATTTATTTAAAAGCTAAACGGGTCGGATTGAGTCGGGTCGGGTCGAGTATATCCGTCCCATAACCAATTTACTTAAATATTTTATAAACATAATTTTTTTATATATAAACGGGTTGGGTTCGGGTCGGGACATACTACCATCCATACCCGACCTGAACCTGAGTCGGGTTTTTTTATATAACCCATATTCGTTTATAAATTAGGCTGGGGGTCGAGTTTTACCCGCCCCATAGGGTCGGGTCGGGTTGGATATCCATCGGATCGGTAAAAATTACCATCCCTACCGGTACCTGGAGCCGTACCGTGCTGACACGGTACGGCGTGGCGTACCGGTTCCAATTTTTTTTTGATGTTTTTTGTGATTTTAAGGTTTTTATTTTATTTTTTAAGGGTTTAAGGTTTAGGTGGTGGGGACACCTGAGGCACCAGAATAAGACAGAGGCTTTTTCAACCCTCTGTAAATTGATCAATAATTTATGAATCTATCTGTAATAAGGGCTTAGCTCATCTGAGTCCATTTTAGTTGTTATTTCAGTTCTGTACTAGTCAGCTCATGTTGAGCTAGTTCAGTCCAATGCTAGTTAGCTCATGTTGAGCTAATTTTATTTTTTTTGAGTCCTGTCCAAGCATACTGAAGACTCAAGACTATATTATACAAGTGAAGACCAAGTCCAACCAGATTGAAGACATGGAAGTTTAGCCCAAGTCCAACCCAGCTTGAAGATTTGAAGACCCCAGGAGAAAAATCAGAAACCCTGATTCCTTGCAGATGCCCTCCAGATGCCCAGATTCCCTTCCAGATGCCAAAGTATATTCATAAATAAGGGCATCCATGATTCCAGAGGTCCATCTGCATCCTAGCCCAATGAAATCAAGCCCAGGTGCCAAGCCCAAGCCCCTAAGAAGCAAGATACCAGGGAATATTCCTGCTACCTGGCTACCAGGCCACCCCAGCTTCCAGAGGCCCAAACCCATGCACCCGGGCCCCTTTGGGCCGACCTTTTGCTGCTCCTAGAAGCCCAACACGCCCCCCTAGGCGTCCTTGGAGTCTTGACCAAGTCAAGAAAAATTTTAGGGATTTTTCTACCTAATATTTCCTTATTTTCTAGCTAGGGTTTGAGAGGGAAAAGGATTCTTATGTAAAGACTTATGTACCCTTACTTGGAGCCCAAGGTTAAGGGTCTATTTAAGGGACCCTAGCCTCTTGTATGAGGAGAATTTTTGATGAATGAAAACCTTGAGTTCTTCTATTGAGTGGTGTGATACCCTGCTGTGTGCATAAAGGGGTTTGTGAGAGTTCTTCTTCCCGGTGTTTGCAATCATCTTCCTGCTGCCAACAAACCTTCCAGATCCCTGGACGCCCACTCCAAAAGAAGCCTTCCCTTGCTGTTTTTACTTTGTTTTCTTGTTCCTTTGTGAGCTTTCTAATCCCTGACAGGTCGTTTGCAGGTCCCTGAGTTCCTACGAATCCAACGACTCCAGCCAAGCCTCAATCGGATCACCGAGCAGAAAGCCGGGTATCCGCGGGTCTTTGGCTCGGTTTTCCAGGCCGCATCCGTCGAGGAACGAGAGACCCCTTCGCTGCGATCTTCACAGACGTTGTCAGGTACACCCCTCTACCTCCAGAAGTTTTATTGTAGGAGAACTTGCCCTAACCGAGGCTTCTCAGCCCCGGCGGTCCTTCTTTGCTACTTTTCTAGGTCCTAATCTGCATGCTGATCTTCAAAAATTCATACAAAATTCCCTACAAATAATTTTGATCTAAAATTTGGGAATTAATCACCTAACTCAACATGTAAAACATACAAAAAAAATTGCATGCATTTTAGTTCCGCATCATTAGGGAAAATTTAGTGTTTAAGAGTTCTAAACGTTTGAAATTTAAAATTTAAGATATGTCCGAATTTAAGATTTAGGACTAAATACTAATATTTAGGATTATTTCCAATTGAAATGAGATAAAAAATGATAATTAAACTAAGATTATCAGCAATTAATGAGAGTGAAATGTAGCATAAACATATAATTACATACCAATGTCTAGAATCGGGTAGAGTGACGATGTCCATAAATATAGGGATCATGTATGTACTTTGTAGAAAAATTGGTATATCCCTCATGCCAGGCAGCATGATACTCCTCTAAGCTCATCTCAGGAGGTATGCGTGATGGATCATAATTAATCGCAGATCCCTCTCTGATGTCCCGACTCTGAGAGCTGTCCAGAGACTGATGATATGGCAGTGCAAGGGCTCATCCAAATATACCAGCAGCAAAATCATATCCATAAGATGCTCCGGGCTGTATGGGATAATAACCACTGGATGATGATATCTCAGATGCACCATATGGATCATATGGATCAGAAGCTGCCGGTAGCTACGGATAAGAGGATCCTGAATATGAGGATGACCCAGATACATCCATAGATCATACTCAACATGCAAGAGCTGTAGCTGTATCGTGTCCCGAACGACCACGCGGAGCCCGTCGTCTATATGGAATCGTATCACCACGGGGTCTATCAGATGGTAATCCATGATCTGTATCCTACGTGGCATGGCTAAACTGTGACTCCCCAGTGAATCGAATATGAATAGATGGCTGCGATTCTTGTCCTCCTGCCTCTCCCTGATCACTAGATCCTCCACTATCTGAAGCACTATCATCACCGTCTCTGGTATCTGAATCTGAGTGGACTGAGTGCTCCGATAAAGGTGCAACTGCCTTTCCTTTTTCTCTGTCTTCGGGTCTACTAGATGGTGGGGAGGGATAATATGCTATATCTGCTGGAGCCCTGTAAAGAATATGACTTGTTGCCCATTGTCCAGTATCCACCCCAGCCTCACTAACTACAAAACTGGCTGGTCGAGGAGGCGATCCTGGCTCATCAAGCTTTGACTGTTGCTGCTGACTCATGACCCACCCAATCATTGGATCTTCATCCTCAACATATGAACTTGCAGTGGGATTGGGATATTTCAATTCTACTTCTTCCTGAATACATTTTAGCCTCAACCTTAAATTATAGTGTACATACACAATATCATTAAGGCATTTCTGTTTCAGACGGTTCCTCCACTTGGAGTGGATAAGGCCAAATGTAAACCAATTGCGCTCACATCAACTGGATGACACCGTCTGGGAGAGGATCTTAATTGCAAGAACCTTCAGATTTTTAGCAGATCCACCAAAATGCATCCACTATTCAGCTGCAAAAGATATTACATCATTTAGAATTTTAGATTTGACAAAATAAAAAATTTAATCATGATATAATATTACACTTGCTCCTTAGTAGTACCTATCAATATTCATCTTTGATTTAATTTTGATCGCTACAGTGGATCCAAATAAATCTGTGCCCTCCCTAAAAAATTTCGTTTGCCAGAAAAAAATTTGTTAGTTTGTTGAAATTAATACTCTTAAAAATCATTCAATAATTTCAACCTAACTTACTTCTTCAAGGCACATAGCAGCGATATCTGGATCGAGCTCCATCTTATATATAACATTGCATAGGAACGACATAAGATCTTCATTCATGGCAATGTTCGGTACGAAGTACTGAAATCTCGGATTTAGATAGTAAGCTGCACAGATATTTTAAGAATTTGTCAAGCATACTTGTACAAATTTAATTGAAACTTAATTTTTAGGAACTTCATAAATTACTACGTACCTGCTAGATGCAAATACGAACTCATTTAATAACTCCACCATCTATCAATGATCCGGATATACTTAGATGCATGTGATGGATCTGTCTCTTGGATTTTTTCTTTGTCCTTTGCATCATGAAATATAAGAAGCCCATCTGAGCATACCTCTCGGAGTCCACGGCACGAAGTACCTCATATAGAGGCTTGATAGCCTCCACTACCCTCTGAGTCTGTTGTCAGAATGTTTGTCTCGTCACTAAATTTTTCATATTGCTTTTCTCAGTATTTGTCCTGGCATATCTGCTCTGTTGCCACTCTTGACTGACAAACATCTGACACAGCTTTGCTTTTTTGCCAAGAAGACTATCAAGTGCAATGAATTATTAGCAAATCATGTGACCTCTGATCTTAATATTTATCTCTTGTAAAGCTCCTCATCAATGATAAAACCCATGTATGATTATATATAAATCTGGTGATAGACCGTACTAGCTCAACAATCTATTGCATCTTGCGAATTTTTCCAATATCCATCAACATGAGGTCTATACAATGTGCAACACAAAGGGTCCAGAAAATATATGGCCGCTGCTCCATCAAGATTTATCCTGCGGCCCTGTACTGTGATCCATTATCAGTGATGACCAGCACGACATTATGCTCTTCCACTTGATCAATCACCTCCTCCATTAATCTGAGAATATAACTGGTGTCGTGCACCTGATCTGAAGCATCAATAGACTTTTGAAAAAAGTCTTCCCATCACAATAAGTCAAGAAATTGATGATGCTCCGTCTAGTAGGATCAGTCTAACCATCACACATCACCGTCAATCCATACACGGGCCACTTGCTCTGATATAATGATATCCATCCTTCTAGCTCCTCTTTATTGCTGTCTAGAAGCTGACCATAAATATTTCTCGATGCTGAAGGATCTATACCTGCACCAGCAGCCTGTATAGATGAAATAGTAGAGCGATAATATGGATTGTCTGCTGCTTGGACTGGGATATGACTGAAATAAAACTAGGAGGAGATGGCCTGCCACATATCCTTCTTATCCTTTTTCAGCATTGTGTCAATCCTCTGTTGCTTGGAATCTCTACTAGAAAATGCATGTGGATCGACATCATGGTTAGTGGCTCCCTCTGTAATGTCCTTGGAAGACTTTCTTCTACTGCCAAATGCTCCCAACATGGATGCAATACGGCCGGTGCCTCTCCTGACGGGCTCCCTGACTAAGGAGGTCCTTCTAAACTATGTCTCAGACTCTCCTGCAGCACTAGCAGAAGCGGATCCCGATCCTGATTCAAAAGCTGATAGCCCGAATCGCTGTATATGTCTGGCTACCTCCTCTTGCTGCCTTTGCTCATACAAGCTCGTCTGAATAGCAGTCTCCATCTGTGCCTCCTCATCAGAAGGAATAGATGCTCCCTCTGACTTCCTGGAGTAATAAGAAGGTGGTTCTGCGGCTCTGCAGTCCACCGTCTTTTTCTTTACTGCTCTTTCCTTCCTAGCTTTAAAATCAGCAAAGTATTTCTTTATCAACTGACGGACCTTCTATGGATACTGTCGGCATGCAGATACATCAAGATAGCCGCTAGCCAAGTGCTGCTTCAACCTTGTTACCCCTATCTTTGAATTCAGTATTGCATCATTTACACCTCTAGTGATGCCGACTCGAGAGCATCTCTCTATGTAACTAGCCAATGTCCCGCTCCAAATCCTTCTTCCTCGATGGATCCATACCTGAATATTTAAATTACATATAAGGTCAATAATAATGTTTATTAATTAACACTTTATTAGCTTAATTTTTAAAATTTTATTTATTTAATTTATTTTTTATTTAAAAAATAAAAAAAATAAAGAAAAATAAAAAAATAAATTTTAGATTCATGTAGGATTCTATTATACATGCTATATATATTTTTTTAAGATCTTAGAAATGTATTAAAAGTTAATTTTTTTTTTAATTTAAGATCTACAGCACTATTCATGAGATGCATCAAAACTTGAATAAATCGACATGAAATTTATAGTGAGAGTAGCTTACGAGCCCTAGATTAATAATTTATAATTACATTTTTTTCTAATTATTTTTTAAAATTAATTTATTAATACAGAATTAATTTTTAATTTAAAAAATTATATACTTAACAAAAAATCAAGATTTTAGTATCATTGTGTAGATCTATCCTACATCTATCACATACTCTAAAATCATAGCCAACAAATAAATTTTGACAGCATTTCTTTTTAATTTTCTATTTTGCACGGATTTTAATAAAAAACGATACGAAAGAGGGAAATATGGAAAAAGAAAGGTATACATACCTTGATTCTACCTTCCTCTTCGATTTTTGCAGGTTTGATTGGGTTAAAAAGGATTAAGACAATTTTTTTTTCCATTGTTTTTGTTTCCGCAGGTCTGCAGCAGAGAGCTCGTAAGAGCTCTCTGCCCTTACATTCCTTAGAACCAAAGGCAGCCCCCCTCCCAAAGCAAGTCACATGTCTACAGTAGCCATGTGACAAAAACAAAAAAAATAGCCCCCACCTGCCCGTACCGAGTCGAATCGGGAGGTTTGGTCTCGTTTCGACTGGTTCAGCACCGATTCGATCCGGTTCGGTACGGTAAAAAAATTTTTTAAAATTTTTTTATGGGGCTGTTTCGATTTATATGGCCGAACCGTGCCGACCGGCCACTGGTCCGGTTCGGCACGGTTCGGAAAATCCTGATCCCGATACATCCATGAATTCTACTCCACATGCAAGAGCTGTGCTGCATCGTATTTCGAATGATCTTGCGAAGCTCGTCACCTATATAGAATCGTATCATCATGAGATTTATTAGCTGGTGCACCATGGTCTGCATTCTATATGTCATAACTAAATTATGACATCAATGAATCGAAGATGAATAGGCGGCTGCATCTCCTATCCTCTGGCCCCTCTCTGATCATTAGATTCTTCACTATCTGAAGAAGTACTAGTACCACTCTCTCTGGTATCTGAATCTGAATGAACTGAGTGCTCTGATGGAGATGTAATTGTCTTTCCTTTTTTTCTATCTCTGGGCCGAATAGATGGCAAAGAAGGATGATGTGATGTATCTGTTGGAGTCTTGCGAGGAATATTGCTTGTTGTCCATTATTCGACTTCCATCCCAGCCTTGCTAGCTACAAAACTGGCTGATCTAGGAGGCGATTATGGCTCATCAAGCTTTGGCTCCTACTGTTGACTCACGATCCATTCAATCATTGGATCTTCATCCTCATCAACATAAGTACCTGTAGTGGGATCGGAGTATTTCAGTTCAACTTTTTCTTGAATGTATTTTGGTCTTAACATTAAATTATAGTATATATAAACAAGATCGTTAAGGCATTTTTATTTTAGACAGTTTCTCTGCTTGGAGTGGATAAGGTCAAATATAGATCAATTGCGCTCACATTCACTAGATAGCACTATCTGGAAGAGAATCTTGACGGCGAGAACTTTTAGATGTTTTGCAGATCCACCAAAATGTATCCATTATTCGGCTACAAAAGATATTAAATCATTTAGAATTTTAGATTCAGCAAAATTCAAATATTAATTTGAATCTAATACTTAGTACTTAGTAGTATCTACCAGGATTCATCTTTGATTTACTATTGATGGCTACAATGGATCTAAAAGAATCTGTGCCCTCCCTAAAAAAATGTCTGAAAAAAAGTATTGTAATCATGTGTTGTTGAAATTAGTGCTAATAAAAATTATTCAACAATTTCAATCTAACTTACTTCTTTTAGGCACATTGCTATGACATCTGGATCGGGCTCCATCTTATATATAACATTGCGTAGGATAAACATAAGCTGTTCATCCATGGCAATATCTGGTATGGAGTATTGGAATCTCGGATTCAGATAGTAAGCTGCATATATATTTTAAGAATTAGTCAAGTGTATTTATATAAATATAATTTAATTTAAAATTTTAGAGAGTTCATGATTTACTGTGTACCTACTAAATACAAATCCGAATTCATTTGATAACTCCACTGTCCATCAATGATCCGGATATACTCAATAGCTTGTGCTGGATCTCTCTCTTGGATCTTTTTCTTTATTCTTTGCATTATGTAATACAAGAAGCCTATCTGAGTATATCTCTCAGAGTCCACGGTCCGAAGTATCTCATATAGAGGCTTGATAGTCTTTACTATCCTCTTAGCCCACTATCAGAATATTTATCTCATCATTAAATTTTTCACATTGCTTCCCTTAGTATTTGTCCTGGTATATCTGCTGTCATTCTTGACTGACAAACATCTGACGCAGCTCTACTTTCTTGCCAAGAAGACTATCAAGTACATATAATTTGTTTCAAACCGTGTGATCCCTGGCCTCAATATTTTTCTCACAGTAAAGCTCCTCATCAATGATAAGATCCATGTATGGTTATAGATGAATCTGCTCTACTTTCTTGCCAAGAAGACTATCAAGTACATATAATTTGTTTCAAACCGTGTGATCCCTGGTCTCAATATTTCTCTCACAGTAAAGCTCCTCATCAATGATAAGATCCATGTATGGTTATAGATGAATCTGATAATAGTCTATGCTAACTTAATTATCTTCTGTACCTTACAGATTTTTCTAATATTCATTAACATTAGGTCAATACAATGTACAGTACAAGAGATCCAGAAAATATGCGATCGTCGCTGCATCAAGAGCTGCCCTGCGATCTTGTACTGTGGTCCATTATCTGTGATGACCTGTACGTTATTCTGTTCTCTCACCTGATCAATTATCTCCTCTATCAAACTGAGGATATAACTGCTGTCATGTACCTGATTTGAAGCATCAATAGATTTATGAAAAAAAAATTTCATCATAATAAGTCAAGAAGTTGATGATGCTCCATCTTGTAGGACCGGTCCAACCATTACACATCACTGTCTATCCATACATGGGCCACTTGCTCTGATAGAAGGCAATCCAATTTTCTAGCTCCTTATTGCTGTCCAGTAGCTGACCATAAATATTCCTCGATTCTGGAGGATCTATACCTATACCAGCAACCTGTATAGATGAAATAGCAAAGTGATAATATGGAATGTCTACTGTATACATTGGGATATGACTGAAATGAAACCAGGATCCGATAGCCTGCAACATATCTTTTTTTTTATTCTTTTTCAGCATGCTATCAATCCTCTGTTGCTTAGAATCTCTACTAGGAAGGACATATAGATCGACATCATGGATAGTGCCTCATGCTGAAATGTTCCTGGAAGACTTTCTTTTACTGTCAAATATTCCCAACATGGATGCAATACGATGGTGCCTTTCCTGACGGGCTCTTTGACTAAGGAGGTCCGCCTAAACTATTTCAGACTCTCCTACAACACTTGCAAAATCCGATTCCGATTCCGACTTAAAAGTTGATGGCCCAAATTGCTGTCTCTGCCTGGCCATCTCCTCTAGTTGCATTTGCTCATACAAGCTTTCCTGAATGGTAGTCTCCATCTATGCCTCATCAGAAGGAATAGATGCTCTCTCTGACTTCCTGGAGTAATAATAAGATGGTTCTGCGGTTCTGCGATCCATCTCTGCCTTCTTTTTTGATGTACTTTCTTGTATTATTTTGAAATCAGCAAAATGCTTTTTCATCAACTGATGGATCTTCCATGTATACTATCGGCATGCAGATATATCAGAATAGCCGTCAACCAAGTACTGCTTTAATTTCGTTATCTTACTGTCTTTGAATTTTACATTGCATCATTTATACCTTTAATGATGCCGACCCGAGAGCATTTTTTCATGCAATAACTAATGTCACGCTTCGGATCCTTTTTCCTCGATAGATCCATTCCTGAATATTTAAAAAGCACATAAGCTCAATAATTATGTATATTAATTAAAATTTTGTTAACCTAATTTTTTATTTAAATATATATTTATTTATTTTTTAGATTTAAAAAATATATAAAAAATTAAAATATTATAAAAAATAATTTGATCTTAGATTCATGTAAGAACCTATCATAGATGCTACATATATTTTTTTAAGATACTAGAAATGCATTAAAGATCATTTTTTTTCTATATTAGATCTAAAGTACTATCCATAAGATGCATCAAAATTTGGATAAATCGACACGAAATTTATAGTGAGAGTAGCTTACGAGCCCTATAATAATAATCAATAATTATATTTTTTTAATTAATTATCTTATTTTTTAAATAATTTTTTAATTTAAAATATTATATATTTAACAAAAAATCAAGATCTTAGCATCATTATGTAGATCTTTCATAGATCTATAACATACTCTAAAATTATGCCAAAAAAAATTGACAATATTTTTCCTTAATTTTTCAATTTCTATGATTTTTTTTTAAAAAAAGAGAGGGAAGAGAGAGAAAGAAAGAAAGGAAACTATACGTACATTGAATCTACTTTTCTATTGAATTATTTGGCATTTGATTAGTTTGAAATCAGAGAAAAATAAAGTTTGTAGCCTTCGTTGAAATCTCTGGTCCAATGGAGAGGCTTTTTAAAAAGACCCCCCTCCCAAATAAGTGCATAGTAACTAAAAGAAAAAAAAAGAGTCTGTACTGGACCGAACCGGTCGAACCCGATCGGTTCAGTGCGGTTCGGGCTGGTTCAGGACCGGTTCGGACTGGTTCACCTTTTTTTTTAATTTCAAAACCAGAGAATCGATTTATTGGACTGAACTGTGCTGGTTGGCCGTCGGTCCGGTTTGGTACGGCCCCAACTGGCCGGTACGGCATGGTTCCGGAAACCCTGCTCTTAAGCATTGTAAACAAACTTTTTTGACTACAATACAATTAAAGTAGCTTAGATGCAGAATGAATAGTTTCAATCAGACAAGCATGTTAGTGTTGTAATTTTTGTTCAGTCTTGCATATCATTTTCCTTCTTAGTACAATATGGCAGATAATTGGGACAAAGCTTAATAGTTTTGCTTATGGTTATGATTATGATTATCTGTGCATGTTGTGTGTCAGCACTAATATTTTGCACTTGTATATTGTGCCAGTCCTTGATTGGCATAGGTATGATGGCTGGTTTCATGAACCCTTGCTAGTAGATGTCAATCTAGTTTAATTGTTTTAGCTGGGTATGCACTAATTCATCTCAAGTTGGGCACTGGGCCGGGCCGTCCATGGGCTGGCATGGCCCAGCACGAAGCGGGTCGTGCCAGGCACGGCCCATAATAGGGGGCCAGGCCAGGTTTAGGTTTTTTGGCCTGCAGGCCAAGCTCGGCACGGCCCATAAGGGCCTGGGCTGGCACGGCCCGCGAGCCAAGCACGGCATGATCCTCGGGCCAGCACGGCACGGCCCATTAGGGCCTGGACCAGGCCTGGCATGGCACGGCCCACAAGGGCCTGGGCAGGGCAAGGCACGGCCCGACCCCCTTAAAATAAAAGAAAATAAAATTTTTATTTATAAAAAATATTTTTTAATAAATTAAAAAAATAATGGGAACTAAGAATTTATTAATATAAAGCCATCTTAATGGTGGGGGGTTTGGCATAGACCCCTATCAATTTATTAATTTAAATCAAAATAGTACATGAAAGGAGGGGGGCTAGACTTGACCTCCAGAATATAATAAGAAAGGAGGAAAAAATAGAAATGACTCACTTTAACAATTAAAAAAATAAAAATGTACAATTATAAAAAATTAAGAATTAAAAATAAATGATCAAAATCTTACTAATCATCAGTAATGTTTGTATCATCATCAAAGGATGTTGTATCATGTCCATCTTTATCTTGAAGTCTCGTCTCAGCATTCAACCAATCTTTGAAGCACAGAAGCATCTCAACCGTGTCACCAGTCATCCTACTTCTCTTTTCGTCAAGAACATGTCGACCTGTACTAAAAGCGGATTTCGATGCTACTGTGGACATCGGCACAGCTAAAATATCGCGTATAATGGCAGACATAACAGGATATTGATTTTTAACACTCTTCCACCAAGCTAATATATCTAGACTCTCTATTTGATTTTTATCATATGCAGACTGAAGATCATTTCGTAAATAAAATTCTAGTTCATTACTTAAAGATGAAGAAGATGAAGATGAACTTGAAGCATGTGTTTGTTTTCTTTGTGCAATGAATAAAAAAATAAATGACGAACGAGAACTACTAGAAGAAGAAATGAACTACTAGAAGAAGAAATAGAGCTTTGTGAATCTATGAATTTTTTCATCATATAAAGCATAAATATCATAAAGAAGTTGTGTTACCTCAATTTTAGCAGGTTCAGGATTTTGAATCATATTTTTACAATATGCATCAAGTAAAATTAGTACGCCACTTAATTTAACTCTTGGATCAAATACAGCAGCTAAGTTATGCATAGGACATATCTTGTCCCACTACTCATTCCATTTAGATTCCATTTGTTCAATAATAGGCATTAAAACATCATCATATCTATGTTCTGCAAATTTTTGACTAATCATATATGCTTGTTGTAAAAATGAACATGAAGTTGGATAATAAATACCAGAAAGAACATTAATAGCATTATAAAAACTAACCAAAAAATCTTCTAAAGTTTTACTTTTATTCCAATCAATTTCAGTTAATGTAAAGCCTAATCCATGATCATTAATATATGCACTTAATAAGTTTTTATATGGGTATGCATCATGTATCATGCTATATGTTGAGTTCCAACGAGTAATTACATCAAGTTTAAATTTTTTAAAACGTTTACCATGATATGTACATAGTTGCTTAAATTCTTCAAGTCTTGATCTTGAAGCATGAATAAAAGAAACTGCATTTCTAATATTTGAAATGACATCTTGAATCATGCTCATGCTAGCTTGAACAGAAAGATTTAAGATATGACATGCACATCTAATATGCAATAAATTTCCATTTAACATGGGATGCAACGAGTCCTTCAATAATGCAATAGCAGAATTATTATTAAATGTATTATCAAAAGTAATAGACATGTTCTTATTATTAATATTATTTGAACATGCAGTTTGATAAATGGCATTAGAAATTTGTTGCCCAGAATGTGGAAAATCAAAAGCACGAAAAGCAAGAATATGTTTATTTAATTGCCAATCATTATCAATATAATGAACAGTAATAGCAATAAACAATTACTACCTACAGATGCTGACCAAATATCAGAAGTTAATAAAACTTTTGCATTTAAAACAGAGAGTGTTTCAATTAAATTTTGTCTCATTGCTAAAAAGTTAGTCATGGCTACTCTTCTAAATGTACGTCTACTAGTTCTTTTGTAAGCAGGTTGTAGGGTTAATTGAATATATTCTTCAAAATTAAAAGATTCACATAAACTAAAAGGTAATTCATCCTTAACTATCCATTTTACAAGTGCTTTTCTTTGATTTTCATGATTATATGCAAAATTACCTACAAGTGATCCTCCTTATATATTAAGGATACTTTGAAGACAAGAATCATGCATCTTATGACTCTCTTGGTGTCTTTTTAAATGCCCTGTTTCCCCACTATTACTATAACTATAAAGTTTAGCATATTTTTTACATTTTGCTTTCCAGTCCCATCAACCATAATTCTATCAAATTCATTCCATACAATACTAGTCCTCTTACGAGAAGAGGTTTGACCTTCACTTGGTTTACTGGTTCTAGAGGGATTAGAAACTTGAGGATTAGTTTCTTTTTCCTCAGAAACAGGAGGAATGCCAAAATGACTTTCATCATAAGATGCCATATCTAAATTGATGAATGCAAAAAATAAAAACTAACCACAAGGAGGAATTGAGTAGAGGACCAGAGACAGAGGTAGAGCCGATATTTGTGAGCTTCCTCTTATGCTCTCAACAAGGAGTGACCTTCTCTTTCTCTTGTACTTTTAACTTCTCAACAAGAACCACCTCTTGTGTAGCACTTGAACACTTGCTAAATGCAAACTAAAAATTAAATTGCTAGAAGCCTAAAGCACTTGCTAAATATTGCTAGAAGAGAGAAATAGTAGTAGTGGAGAAGGAGAGAAGAGATGGTTTGGTGTGGTGAGAATGGAGGAAAGGGATATTTATAGGACTCCAAAAAAAATATTTTCCAAAATACCCCTCAAATTAGCTGTTTTTTTGGCAGTTGGGAGGGTTAAAATAGTAAAAAAAACAAAAAATAGCCGTTTTTTAGCTGTTATGGGCCAAACGGGCCGTGCCAGGCCCGGCCCATTTTTTTTTAAAAAAAATTTAAAAAAAAAACCGGGCTTATGGGCCAACGGGCCGTGCCTGGCACGGCCCGCCACCCCCCGGGCCTAGGGCCGTGCCGGGCTCGGACTGCAGGTTAAGCGGGCCGTGCCAGGCACGGCCCATTTAGTAATGGGCCGGGCCAAGCACGGTCCGTTTAGCCTGTGGCCCGGTGGGCCTGGACCGGGCCAGGCCCGACACGGCCCAATGCCCACCACTATTCATCTGGGACTCACATGAGGCCAAACAAGCAAGCATGGGTGGGCTCAAATGTTTCTGCAATCGACCATATAAAGGGGCTGAGTTCGTCGATTAATTTAAGAACGATTTTTTTTCCATTGCTATATACCATCACGTTTTCCCATGCCAATTATACATATTCAATAATTTGCATGACCACAAACCTCGGATGCTTTTACATGATAGCTCTATCCATGTGATTCATGTGCCTTTGGCAAACATCTGATGCTTCTTTGTCATCTCCATCATCATGAGGCATTCTCTATCTAGAAAACTCCAGCACAGTAGAAATGCATGCATGATTATATCCTATCCTTGTTGCATTTATCTTTATTCTAAGATGTTGAGAAGTTCAAAACTTCTTTAATTTCATGTCCTCGAGATGATGTTTTAGGGAGAGGTTGTGATACCATTTAAAAAAATTGTCAATTTGTTATATATTGAACTTTGGTAATCAACTTATTAGCTTATTTCAAAGCATATATTGTGTTCTTAACAACTGTAACATGAGACCATTACTAACTATGACGTTGTTTGTAAATATTATACTGGTGTTCTTTTCTATTTTCCGTAGGCATATATTGCCTGAAATGTAGAACTTTCCAGCACCAAGGACATATTTCCTATCAATCTTTGTCCTACAAGAAATCAACCAAAGTTGTTCCAGCTGCAGTGCTCCCCATGTTAGCACCATTGCTAGAAAATGAGGAACGGAGAAAGCAGTTGTGTGAGATGTATGGATTTACACAAATTGGGGAACCACTTCCAGATAATATTACTCTGAAGAATGTCATGGATACCCTGCCTAAAAAGGTATGACACAACATACCTGTTGCTTTCCCCCTTAAATTTTTTTCACCTGTTTTGTTTCATATAACAACTTCTGAGATTCTTCTCTGAAGGTGTTTGCAATTGATGACATGAAAGCTTGGAAGTCAGTTTTGATATCCGTGACTTCTTATGCATTGGGAATTTTTATGCTTTCAAAAGCTCCATGGTATTTGCTTCCCTTGGCTTGGGCATGGACTGGCACAGCTGTGACAGGGGTTAGTTGTTCATTCCTCCATCTACTTCCAAGACTGTTTCTCAAGTGAAAATAAGAAATCATTACTTGTTACATTTTTTCTTCCATATATTATTTAATGTTCCCTTTCTGAAGTTTTTTGTCATAGGCCATGACTGTGCTCACAAATCATTTTCAAGGAATAAATTGGTGGAAGATATTGTTGGAACTCTTGCCTTTTTACCTCTGATTTATCCTTATGAACCTTGGCGGTTTAAGCACGATAGACATCATGCCAGGACAAACATGTTTGTACTTTATTCCCTTTTTACTCTATCTTTTTCTTTCATCACCTCCTGTACATGCTTTTTTTAAAAAATCAATGTGTTGCCATTACTTATGTTAAACAATGTGCTTCTTAATCTTGGTGAATATATATACTGTCAATATTTTATACTTGCATTTGCTTGATGATTTATGTCGAATTTGTATGTTGCCAATCTTCTAGAAAATGTTTATTCACCTAGAGAACTGATTCTTTACATTATTCTGTGTGGAGTAAATTGCTTGGCGGTTACTCCCACTAAGACTGGGGATCTGGAGTATATTGTTCATCAGTAGAGATTTGGATTTCGATTTCAGGTTTAGTTAGACATATATTTCATTTAGGCAATGTTCTCTTGAGTCTTGGTAACCTTGTGCACCATCAATCTTCTATACTTATAATTTATGTGGAATTTCCATTTTTCCTGTCTTCTTAAGAATGTTCATTTACCTAGAGGACTCATTCTTTGCACTGTTCTTCAGAGAGTAAATTGCTTAGCATTTGCTCCAACTAAGCCTGTGGATCTGGGTTTATTGTATATAACTGGAGCTTTGAATTTGATTTGAAGTTTAGTTAGACATATTTTCTTTGCTTACAAAAGTTAAGTTCCAAGTCTTAACTAGTCTTAGGTATTTAGACCTGGAGTATGCTGTGTAGTTGAAGAAACCTAGCCTCTAATTGCAACTTCACTAGATGCACACATGTGCATGCATGCAACATTCCTGTATGTATGGATGTATTCAAGGGATGCGTAAACACACAATCTTTCTTTTCTTACCTTTAAACTTTTTCTCCTTTAGCATATTTGAGCTCTATGCAATAATGTATTGGCATGCACGGTTGCAAGGCTGTCGTTGTTCCATCTAATATTTAACTGCTTTTTTTTCCTTTTGAAATTTTAGGTTGTCAGAAGATACCGCTTGGCACCCTGTTTGGAGAGAGGAGTTTGACTCCTCCCCAGTTTTGAGGAAGGCAATTATCTTTGGTTATGGGCCATTTAGGCCTTGGATGTCCATAGCTCACTGGTACTATGCAAACTGTCATCTTCTTGTTTTTTATGTGTGGATATGCATGCATCATATGTTCAGTATTTATTAATGTCATTTGATATTTGTTTCTCTGAACATCATCAAGTTTGTTATTAGGTTAATGTGGCACTTCGATTTGAAAAAGTTCAGACCAGCTGAAGTTGGAAGGGTGAAAATAAGCTTGGCATGTGTATTTGCATTTATTGCAATTGGATGGCCACTGATTGTTTATAAGACAGGGATCCTAGGATGGATCAAGTTTTGGTTCATGCCATGGATTGTGTATCACTTTTGGGTACCTTTTCTACTCTACTATATCTTATCATCATAATATAAACATAATTTGCTTTCATGGAGGGTGGGCCTTGGTGCAACAGTAAGGTTGCTCCACTGTGACGTTGATGTCATGGGTTTGAAAAATAGGAATAGCCTCTTCTTACTTGGAGGCAAGGCTACATTCAGCTGACCCTCTTTAGATCCCGCAATGGCGGGAGCCCCGTGCACTGGGCTGCCCCTTTTTTGATTTGCTGCTGTAGGCCAATTTTTGGGATAAGGCTCGTTGTAAAATCATATGATATTTTTGTTGATGTATTTTTGCCTTTTGATAGTCCTTCAAATTGGCTGATTTAGCAGCAATTATTTGAAACACGGTATCTAATCATAGTTTAATTTAATTTTCTAGATGAGTACTTTCACAACGGTCCACCATACTGCTCCTCATATACCTTTCAAAACTTCAGAAGAGTGGAATGCTGCTCAAGCACAGCTTGGAGGCACAGTCCATTGTAATTATCCTCGTTGGTAAGTTTTCCATCTATCCTTAACCTGCACCTGTCTCAAGCTGTGCAACTATGTTTTGCTTATTAATGATTTATTACTTTGCTAAAACATTGTCAAAGATTGCTAAGCTAACCAGCTTTGAAGTTTACTATTTAATGTCCTGGCTATGTTAGTGGTAGATATTCATTTTTGGTAAAATAATATTAAAGATGATGCTTATTTCTTTTTTTTTAAAGATTATATTTATTTCATAAGATATATAGGAGGACAAGTCTAACTAATGCCCTGCACTTTATTGAATAGCACAAGGGCCGACAGAGAAACTATGATAAAGAACCTAAAAAAAAAAAGAAACTAAAGTGAAACATTTGCTAATATTTTATGGAAAAATTGCCACAAATGAAACTCCAGCAGACCTAGTAGTGACATAATGATACCAAAAGTCATGTGGTTATTAATTTTTCATATTAGCCCCTACAAGTTGGTCATTAGTTATAAGTATCAAGCATCATGTTGTCAGAAGTTCTGGATCTTTTCCTCATTAAATTTCACACGCACATGATCAAGCTTGAGGTTCTAAACCTTAATCATCTGTCCCTCTATATCATATCAGTGGTAACAACCTGTCAACTGATTTAAGGGCTATTAGTTTGGAAAATACTGTTCAGACAAGGGTTCATAATTTTAGGTCTTCTAATGATTAAGGTTTTAAATATGGGGGATGGGGACATCCTGAATGAGACATGCCACCATCCCGCCAATACTCGAGATGGGAGGACGTCCCAGGATGTGTTGATCTGAGTGCTGGGATGATGGGGGAACAATCTCATCCTGACAGTTGGAATCATCCCTCATCATGCCTTGCTGTCCCTTGGGACATCCCACCAGGATTTGAAACCATGCTAATAATTCCATGCCATTATTTGATAGTAGAATATAAATTAACCCGACAAACAACTCTATTTGATTAAGGTATTTCATGTTCTTCCTGTTTCGAGCACATTAGATAATGAAAAACAAGCTTGTCGACTTCTTTATTTTCATGAATAATGTTTAATGTTTCCCTTTCCAAAATCTTATTTATAGGCCTCTCTCTCTCTCTCTCTCTCTCTGCTTTTTCCTTTTTTCCACATTACATCCCACTGTACCATCCTTCTCACCCCCTTCCCCTTTCCTTTTTTTTTTTTCCCGATTCATGAAAAATATGTAAAATTGTGACATAGTCCATCATCTCTCCATTTGTGGCATCTTTTTGGTTGCATGGTTTCTTACTTTCTAGCCTCTCTCACCACTTACTTGGGATTTCTGGTTTTTAACATAAAGTTATGGAGAATTCAGCAATGTGGTGCTAATTGAATGTAAGACTTTAAGAGCTCTTGTATTGTATTGTTTATTTTCCACATTTTGACATTGCATGATCCGTATGGTCAATGCAATGGGAGCACTGAGTAAACTTAATAGGTTTAAGGAGACCTGCTTGATATGATTGAATGGATGAAACTTTAAGAGAGAGCTTGTTAATTCTCTGGCTTAAGCATCATGTTGTGGAAGACTTCGTTAGGTCTTAGAGTGGCACCACGGGAGAAGAGAAATCGCTTCATTTTGTTGAACAAACCGAATATGATTAACATTTGAGGGAGCAATTCTTCCATTAGCAGATTTGTGTGGGTTCATCAAGTTTAAACAATACAATTAGCTCACACCAAAAAGGCAGCGGCGGACCACCGGGGGGGGGGGGAGCGGCGGGGGGTCCTTGGCCCCCTAATTTTTTCACAAGCCACTTATATATTAGATTTATTTAAAATAAATTCCTATATAATTGGTGATATGGCTGTTACGCTGACGTGGCATGTCTCAGGTTCCGCCGGACGTGGTCCGAACCACGTGAATTTTTTCGGCGAGCGAGATCAGAGACGGTTCCACCTCGGCCGAGGTCGAGCCGGGCCCTCCTGCTCCTTCGCCAGATGGCGCCCGGATACGGGTCCACCTCAGCCAAAGTCGAGCACTCCTCTGCCGCGCCGCCAGGTGTCCGCCCAGGAGAGGTCCACCTCGGTCGATGCTGGCGGCCCCTTGCTCCCTCGCCGGGTGGCGCCCGGAGACGGTTCCATCTCGGCCGAGGTCGAGCCGGGCCCTCCTGCTCCTTCGCCAGATGGCGCCTGGATACGGGAACACCTCGGTCGAAGTCGAGCACTCTGCCGCTCCGCCAGGTGTCCGCTCAGGAGGAGTCCACCTCGGCCGAAGCTGGCGGCCCCTTGCTCCCTCGCCGGGTGGTGCCCGGAGACGGTTCCACCTCGGCCGAGGTCGAGCCGGGCCCTCCTGCTCCTTCGCCAGATGGAGCCCGGATACGGGTCCACCTCGGTCGAAGTCGAGCACTCCTCTGCCGCGCCGCCAGGTGTCCGCCCAGGAGGGGTCCACCTCGGCCGACACTGGCGGCCCCTTGCTCCCTCGCCGGGTGGTGCCCGGAGACGGTTCCACCTCGGCCGAGGTCGAGCCGGGCCCTCCTGCTCCTTCGCCAGATGGCGCCCGGATACGGGTCCACCTCGACCGAAGTCGAGCACTCCTCTGCCGCTCCGTCAGGTGTCCGCCCAGGAGGGGTCCACCTCGACCAAAGCTGGCGGCCCCTTGCTCCCTCGCCGGGTGGCGCCGTGCCTCGCAAGGAGCGCCGGTACGGTCCGCAGTGACGCGCGAAACCTCTTTTACATCGGCCCGATGGGTTCCGCAACCGAGAAGCGGAGTCCTGGCAGACAGGAGCCAGCAACGAACATCGTCAATGCCTGGGAAGGAGAGCTCCCGCGCTCGGCCCAAGGTCTGGCCAGTATCCTCCCTCTCCCCTTTTTCTCGTTGGGCTCGGCAAGCAAGACAAGGAGGCCACCGGGTTCCCGGACCCGAAGGGGAAAGGAAAAAAGAGAGAGAAAAAAGTGAAGGCTGAGAGGGAGCCTCCCGGGGGCGGGAGCCGGGGGTAATGTGATGGGATAAAAGGATGGGAAGAGCGGATAGCCAGGTAAGTGGAAAAAAGGCTGGGAAAAAGAAGGCACCGAGAGTAGGATCCAAGGACCCGAGAGGAGTCCCTCGGCGTGAGCTCGGTGAAGGAGCTCGGCCCAATTTTCACTCTTCCTAAGACCTCTTTTGTTAAGATCTTCTCTAAGTCTGGGACTCCTTCGGGGACCCACCTTAGGGATTCTGTTCCATCCCGCCGTTCTCTAACTTGACCGTCGGAGCTCTCTCGCTGGGACCCCCGGCCAGGGTTTCTGACCTTGTTTTGCAGGACCGGAAGCTCGGAGACCTCGAGGCGAGACGGTCTGAGACCGGTACCAGCTTTGAAGCTACAGGCCGCGGCGGTGAGATCGGCAACAATAGGTATTTGCCCCTCCCAAATTTTTTAAAAATAATTTCAAAAAAATCGGTAAAGAAATTTTTAAAAAAATAAAATTGAGTATTATAAAAAATATAATGAAAAAAATTCTCTAAAAAATCTTGTTAAAAAAAAAAATTATTTGAGAGGTGCTGCCATCTCCTTCTCCAAAATCCCAAAACCCAAACCTCACCCGGCACCCACCGGCCGCCACCGTCCTCGGCGGGGCACCCGCTGGCCGCTGCCCCCATGGCCCCACCCACCTGTCGCGGCGCCACCCCAGCCGTCGTCTCCTTCGCGGCTTTGCCGACGGTCGGGCGGCCGCTCTACCGGAGAAGGTCCAGAATGCCATTGACCAAGAGAAGCCCTTCGTCTTTGACCTCAATGTCTCCAGAGTTTAGAGCAAAAAGGTATAACCGGTTGGCTTGCTGTAGTTTCTTTTTTTTATAGTTTTTTTCTTTTCTATTTTTTAGAAACTTAAGTTTATAGTTGTAATTTTGCTTTTGTATTCTCTAATCTCGTGTTTTTTTTTCTCACTTTTTTTTTTGCGGGGGATGACCAAATGTAATACTGCAAGTTTGTATTCTTAATTTTTTCCCCTCTATCTTTTTCAGGATATTTGCTATAAGGAATTTGTAGATTCTCTCACTGCACGGTATTTGAGATTTTTTTGTTAGTTAATTTTTTGGTGGATTAAAAATTTGGAGTTGCAAGAATTATCAAACATATAGATGTAGGCTTTCGTGTCAATCTTAGTATATTTTTATTGATGGCATGTGATATATCTTTTTCATTTTGAATCCTCTATTTGCAAATATATCACATTTTGGTTTCTTGCTAAATGAACATTTTTTTAGTATTCTCTTGAAAATGATTAGTGTGATTTGGATTGCAAAGATACCAAACTTTGCATCATAGAGAAGAGAATTTTTCTTAGTTGGTGGATATTCAATTGAAATTTTTTTTTGGCTCCTCTTAAAAAAGTTGGTGTGGTCTGCCCCTGCAAAAAGGTAAAGACATGCAAAACTTTGATTCTGATTCCTTTGAAACCTCATGCACAAAGTAGCTAAAACATTTTAATACTAATTCCTCGTGACTTAGAATTTAATGATTTAAATTATATGAAAAATATACTTCAGGACATGAAACTCCAAAAAGTGACTCTGCAAGCTGACAAGTCTGAAAAATGTTTGAGTTGAAATAAGTTTCAAAAAATATCAATGGACCAAGCCAAATTGGGAACATTTTTATAGCAACCCATCATAAGAAATTTAATTCTCACTGATGTTAAGTTTGTGATTGGTATTTCCCATACTAGAAACTACAGCTAATGGATTTTATCTTGGTGACAGCTTCCACTCATATAGGGGCTTATCCAATAGACTGTTTTTGTGGCCAACAATAGTAGTCAATATCTAATTGATTTTGTCAGGATTGAGATCTTATGTCATGATATCAATGTGCACATTCCACATCATGTTTCTTCAAAGATACCAAGCTATAACTTGCGGGCAGCTCATCGGTCACTCAGAGAGAATTGGGGCAAGGTGCTTTCTGGTTTCTCACTCGATGTCATGCATTATGTCTTCCTTAGATTATTTTATTGTTGGTTTCTTCTTTCATGTTTTTTATATGTGCAAGGAATTCTAACACTTCATTTGCCATCTTTGGGGGACTGCTACTAACAGTATCTCAATGAAGCCAATTGGAATTGGCGTCTGATGAAGACAATAATGACTACATGCCATGTCTACAATAAAGAGCAATTTTATGTGCCATTTGATGACATCTCTCCAAAGGAGTCCCAGCCAATAACATTCCTTCGGAAATTCATGCCTGATTACACATAATTCCAGATGCCACTGGATGTTCCTTTTAGCTTCAATTTTCACTCTAATCCCGGTGATGGTAAGCATCCTCAATTTGTGTTTGTTGTCAAACTTTGACAGAATATTGCTTATGTTATGCTGAAAATGTACTTCCAAAATTTTGACTCCATGAGCTACGTCTCAATGAGCCATTTGTTCAATTTCCAAGAGAGTTAATTGTGAAGGAAACTTTTATCATGGCGTGTGTCAGCAATGTGAAATTTGATGAAATGTTTATCAGCTACTTTCTTTCCTTTTTGTAATTGGCTAGAAGAAAATAATTAAAAGACAGCATCAATTGTCAGTGCACATTGATATGTGAAGATATACCCTGAATGCTCTCTGAGAATTGTGTGTCGACATTCCTGTTATTGTGTTGTGATAGGGTGTCAAATGAATTGAGCAGCTCAATCTTAGCTTAGGCTTGGCTTGAGAAAAGCTCAAATCAAGCTTGATTTGAAGCTCAACAAAGTAAGCTTGAACCAGCAAACTAGGCTCAAAATTAGTTTTAAGCAGAGCCGGAATCTGATGAGCTCGAGGTTCGGATATATTTAAATTATGTCATAAATATATTTTATAAGTAATGGATTATTGGATTAAGATTTTATTTTTTATTTTATTCTTTGAATCAATTAACTGTTAATTTAGCTCTGAGCCAGGCCTTAAACTAAGCTTGAAATTAGGACATGAATTTTTTTTTTTTGGTAAAACAAAAGGGGGGGAGGGGGGGGAGGAGTTAGACCCTGGGCGTGGTCATCCCCAGACGGTTTTCCAACCCCGGCCAGGAAATGTTCGATACACGGCGTATATTAATTTTTCGCAGCTGTTCCCCATCTGAAGGTGAGTACGTCAACCTGACTACCACTGGCATCAGCCGAGTGAACGGGATTTATTATATATATTCCTAATTTTTTCACTACCATCAGCCAACAGAGGCTCCAGGGTTATTCAATTAATTTTTCTCTTTTTATTTTATTCCTGGACTTTTTAGTCGAAAAATGTCGGGACTCGAACCCCTACCAGTGGCGGACATGAACTTTCATTCAACTATTCAAGTTTTAGTCGAAAAAGTCTCACAACCAGCTGTGCCACGTGCCAGTGGCAGACATAAACTTTTATTCAACTATTCAAGTTTAAGCCAAGCTTCATTTAGTCTCTTGAATTTCTGTTTGACTTGGGATTATCAAGCTGATCAAATAGGCTTGTATTTGGCTGGATTTGAAATTAAGCTTGAAATAATGGTCAACAAATGAAGCTTGATCTCATGCTTCAAGCTTGAAATTAGTTTCGAATTAAGCCCGATCAGACCCAAGCTCGATCAAACTGGGCTTGATTACACAGTTATGTTGTTATCTAGCAAAATCCAGTGGATTAAATATTATTATGCCATCAGGATTTTGGAGATTTGATCATTGCATCTTCTGAAATACCGCAATGATGAGATCGAGAATGGATAATGTTGCCGCAACTTCTCTTAGACCGGGCTGGGTTGGCTGTACTAGAGCACTCTTCTCCCGGTCGACCTGCAACAAAGTTTCCAAGGACCGGTGGTGTTCCGGTGGAGGACACTCTGATGCTTAAGTTAGCAGGAGCCCGAGGGCTATAGAATAGAGAAATCAGAGAGACAGCGTATGGAGATGGAAGAGTGTACTTAGCTCAAAATGGGATCTCCCTGGTACCTCATATAGGCGCGGAACAGTTCAAAATCCGTTAGGGAAGAGGTTGAGGAGGACCGATCTGCCCCTAGTGGAATCTGGGGGGTGGCCACGTGGCGCCGGGATGAGACGACATCGTGGGGTAGTGGAGCAGTGGTGCTGATGTGGCAGAATTATGTTATAACAGAATTCTGGTACCAATAGGCTTCCGGAACTTCCTGGATGCTTGAAGTGAATCGGTCGGACGTCGACTGGGGAGGGTCAGTCGGACCTCCGAAGGAAAGCATTCGTTGGAGCTTCAACCGGAGCGGGTAGGCCGGACCTCAGCAGGAGTGGGTCAGACAGACCTCTACTCCAGTGAGTCGACCTTTCGAAAGAGGCTGGTGGACTGGATCTCAGCAGGAGTGGGTCGGACGGACCTCTACTCCAGTGAGTCGACCTTCCGAAGGAGACTGGTGGGCATGATCTCAGTAAAAATGGGTCGGACGGACCTCTACTCCAGTGAGTCGGCCTTCCGAAGGAGACTGGTGGGCCGGACCTCAGCAGGAGTGGGTCGGACGGACCTCTACTCCAGTGAGTCGGCCTTCCGAAGGAGACTGGTGGGCCGGACCTCAGCAGGAGTGGGTCGGACGGACCTCTACTCCAGTGAGTCGGCCTTCCGAAGGAGACTGGTGGGCCGGACCTCAGCAGGAGTGGGTCGGACGGACCTCTGGAAAGGTGGTGGCCCGGTTTATCGGTGAGCCGGTTGGGTACAATAGTTGTCCCCTTGCTTTTGGCCTTCGAGCGGTTCCTTGGCCTTGAAGGATGAAAGCATTACTTGCAATTAATGCGCCAGTCTTTGAAATGATGGCGAATCTGATCCGGTGTGCTGCGGCTAACCATCTTCTATTTCGAATCTCTGCCCTTGGACAGGTGTCAGCACCGTATTGGTGGTGGCGAAAGAAGCAGTTAATGCCAGTACGGTGCAATGATGGGCTGCTAGCCCGTGATGGCCGCCCTTCTAATTCCTGTTGTGACGTGGGTTACGTGGCGGGATCCGAGTGGTCGGTGCAGTGTCCGGAGCAGCCCATCCGCCGTTGGTTGGGCGGTTACATGAATCGTGATCAGACACGATCCGGTGCGTCTCTTTGGCTTTCCTATCGAATCGTGGAGTCGCGTCATTTGCCGTCGGGTTGCGGCGCTGGAGGGGCGTTGGGAGGCCACCCCTCAGCGCCTATAAAAGGCGGGGGAAGAGGCCTAAAGGGGAGGGGTCTTCCACTACATTTGCGTTCAAGGAGAGAGTCCTTCTCCCTTGTTGCTCTTGCTCCCTTAGGAAACCAGGAGACCAGGCTAGTTCCGTATCCGTCTTCTTCTCCTTCTGTAGCCTCCATTAGAATGGCCTGTGGTAGTCGGAGTTCGGCCCACAGGAATAGGGAACCTGGCCCGTACGATATTCCTTCGACCATGACCCGAGAGAGGGTGGAGAGCCTTAGGGTCGTTTATAGCATCCCTTCTACCTTGCATCTGACCATCCCTAACTGTGAGGGGAGGGTGAACGGCCCACTGAACCTAGGAGCCCTTCCTATATACGAAGACCATCTGAAGGCCGGCCTTCGATTTTCAATTCACAGCTTATCCAGATTTTCAACTTTTATAGAATCACGCCCTCCCAACTGACCCCGAATAGTATTCGGACAATCTGTGGCTTGTGGTCCTCTATCAAGGGGCCGGCATCGAGCCGAGACCGTCTTTATTTTCTAACTTTTTTCTTCTAAAACAGGACTTCCGAAATCAGGAATGGTGGGTGTTTAGCCCCCATCCTGGCTGGAAGATACTAGGGGGACTTCTGTCGGCCATTCATGGATGGAAGTCCCAATATTTTTTTGTAGATAGTTTAGAGCCGTGGGGCTTTGAGTCGGCATGGAGAGGGCCCAGGCCGAATGCCATCAGTGGACGGAAGATATTGAGGGCCGATGAGGCTGACTTCCGTAGGCTAAATGATGAGGACCCGGTGTTTATCGGCTCCCTGCTCCACGAGAAGAGTCTTAATCGGGCTGGGATCAGCCAACACCGATCGCTGGGTAGGGCGAAGGTCATTGTGAGGAACTTGTTATTCTTTCCTTAGTCGGCTTTAATGCCATTGCTGACCCTAACTTTTTTGTTGGCAAGTGGAAAAATGAAGTCGGATCGGGCAACCATTTCTGCACGATCAGTGCAGAGGAGGGCCGTCTGCATTTTTGAGTCGACGCCCAAGAAGCCGAAGAGGCAACGGACGGCGGAGCCAGCTCCCGAAAAGCTGAAGAAGCAATGGACGGAGGAGCCATCCATTATCGTAGTTTTAGTGGAGTCTGATGACAACGTGTTGCTGGCGGATCGTGGGAAGGCGATGGCATCGGAGCATTCGTCATCGGTCGGGCAATCAGCCGCCTGGGCGGGAGAGGAACTGTCAGTGCTGACCGAGGTAGAGACGACTCCAATCTCTCCGCCAATCGAACTGATGGAGGAGATTTCCTCGATGGCTGGGGGGAAACGGGTAGCCAGAGGGTCGACGGCCGTCAACGGGAAGGCCGACGAAGTCGACGATGGAGAGCGCCAGAAGTGGTGTGCTATTCGCGACACCGAGCAGGTCAAAGAGTAGCTCAAGAGGGCTATTACTGATGTCGACCAGCGGTCAGTAAACAAGGCCGCCAGAAGTTCTCTTCATCACCTACTGGGGGTAAGTTTCAGATTCGAGCCTCCGACTTTTGCTTTATTGTTTGTAAGTTTCTAACTGTCTGACTGTTGGCAGCTCCTCCGAGACATGCTGCTAATGGACGACGGCTTGGGTGAGTTGCTCGATCTGAAGGAGCACTTGACCAAGAGGGCGGAGGCGGCGAGGGAATCGCGGAGGTGGCGCTGACAGCCGCCAAGGCGGAGTTGTCCATTCTACGGGCCACCGAAGGAGAACTATCTGCCCTGAGAGCCGAGTCGGAGGTCCAAAAGAAGCAGATAGAAGATTCGCTGGCCTGGGAGGCTGACCGGGAGGCAAGGTTGAAAAGTAGGAAGCTAAAGGTGAAAGATCTGACCCACCGGCTGGCCGAGGAGGAGGGGTGCCTGGCTAAATCCGAGAGGTGCTCAAGGGGCCACCAGGCGGAGGAAGAGCGGTATAAGGGTCTGTTGAAGACGACCCGGGAGCTGATGAAGATGGCAGCTGAAACGGCTGTGATGGAATACAAGACCTCCGAGGACTTTAAAGAGGAAGTGAACGAGGCTGGCACAGTCGGCTTCGACTACGGGTATGAGGAGTGTCTGGAGAAAGTCAGCGCCGCTTTTTCGGAACTCGATCTCTCTTTTCTTCAGCCACCGAAGCCAGTGGAAGAAGAGAATGCGGAGGTGGCGGATCTGACTGTCGGTGCGGCTGAGACCCTAATTGAAGTCATCGCAGTGGAGGCCAGAGCGGACGCCCAGACTGAAGTCGACACGGGAGTGGGAATCATTCCCATCGGAGTTCCAAGGGAGGCCGAGGAGGTCCAAGTTGATATCATGTCTGTACTTCCAGAGGGTCAGGCCTAGATGTTTGTAAAGGTCTGACCTTCTGTTTTGTAAAAAACTCTTTTTGTTTTAATAAAACTTTTGATAGTATCTTTTGTGTACGTCTGTGCCGTCGGTTGGTTAGGTTGACCAAAGTCTTTTCTTCTGAAATTTTTCTAAGTATGTGCTGGTCGGCTTGACAGGACCTAAGATAATTTAAGAATCCTTCTAAGTATAGGTCCGTTGGCTCGTCCAAACGGGCGATCGGACCTTCTAGAGTAAATGTTGGATAGTAGCTCAGGCTGAACCAAGTTACTTGGGAGTTTTTTCCCGTGTTGGTTTGTCGGTTCGTCCAGAAGGATGTTGAGATAGCTGTCGGACAGTAGTTTAGGCTGAACCAAGTTACTTGGGAGTTTTTTCCCGTGTTGGTTCATCGGCTCATCTGGAAGGATGTTGAGATAGCCGTCGGACAGTAGTTCAGGCCGAACCAAGTTACTTGGGAGTTTTTTCTCGTGTTGGTTCGTCGGCTTGTCCAGGAGGATGTTGAGGCAGGCAACGAACAGTGGCTCAGGCCGGATCAATATACTTAGGATATTTCTTCCCAAGTGTTGGTCTGTCGGCTCGTCCGAACCCAAAGATGTTGCCAACGAAATCGACCTTTCGGAGGTGGGCTACCCTAGAGCCTTTACCGACCGGAGTCGGTCTTTCGGAGGTGGGCTACCCTAGAGCCTTTGCCGACCGGAGTCGGTCTTTCGGAGGAGGGCTGCCCTAGAGCCTCTACCGACTGGAGTCGGTCTTTCGGAGGTGGGCTGCCTTAGAGCCTTTGCTGACCAGAGTTGGTCTTTCGGAGGTGGGCTACCCTAGAGCCTTTACCGACCGGAGTCGATCTTTCGGAGGTAGGCTGCCCTAGAGCCTCTGCCAACCGGAGTCGGTCTTTCGGAGGTGGGCTGTCCTAGAGCCTCTGCCGATTGGAGTTGGTCTTTCGGAGGTGGGCTGTCCTAGAGCCTTTGCCGACCGGAGTCAATCTTTTGGAGGTGAGTTGCCCTAGAGCCTTTACCGACCGGAGTCAGTCTTTCGGAGGTGCTTCATAGAAGAAGTTGTAGACTTTATTGATAGTACTTGTGGAGATTGTCTACATTCCATTAACGCGCTATTTGACGTCCGTCCAAATGTTCGAGTCGGTAGGTTCCGGCTCGAATTACTTCGATGACTCGATAAGGGCCTTCCCAATTTGGGGAGAGTTTTTCTTGCTCGATTGGTCTTGAAATCTTAGACCTCCATAAGACCAGATCTCCGACTTGGAAAGTTCGTGACTTGACCTGTGAGTTGTAATACATTGCCATCTTCTGGCGGTAGGTTGCCATCTTTAAGCTTGTTCAGAGTCTGGTTTCTTCAAGTAGGTCCAGGTCAGCTCTCCGCTGCTCAGAGTTGGTTGGCTCAGCACGGTGGTCAATCCGTAGGGATTGCAAAGAGATCTCAACGGGGATGACGGCTTCACTTTTGTAAGTCAGGTTGAATGGAGTCTCCCCGGTCGCCATTCGAGTGGTCGTCCGATAGGCCCAAAGTACTGAATGGAGTTCTTCTGTCCAAAGATCTCTGGCTTCATTCAGTCCAGTCTTCAGTCCATGTAGGATTATCCGATTGGTGACTTTGGCCTCTCCGTTGGACTGTGGATGGCCAACTGAGGTGAGTCAATGAGAGATGTGATATTGCTGGCAAAAGTTTCAGAATTTTGGGTTGTCGAACTGCCTTCCATTATCGATGATTATTGTCTGTGGAATGCCAAATTAGAAGATGATGCAGTTCCGGATAAAGTTTTCAACCTTGGTTTCAGTGATCTGTGCCAGTGGTTCGGTCTCCACCCATTGGATGAAGTAATCATTGGCCATAATAAGAAATTTGTGCTGGCCGGATGTCAGAGGGAAGGGTCCCAGTATGTCCATTTCTCACTGTGTAAACGGCCAAGGCGCGATAAGCGGAGCCAGCTGGCTGGCCGGCCTTCTTTGGATATTGGAGTACCTCTGACATGCGTCGCACCTTCGGACGAAGTCCGATGCATCCTTCTGGATTGTAGGCCAATAGTATCCCTGTCGGATTATCTTGTACACCAGGGATCTTCCTCAAAGATGGTCACCGTAGATGCCTTTATGTACTTTTTTGAGTGCATAGTCCATATCGGTCGGCCACAAACACTTTAGCAGTGGCCGTGAGAATGACCGCTTGTAAAGGACGCCGTCAAGAACGACGTACTTAGAAGCCGTCTAGCGTACACGCTTGGCCTCGGTCGGATCTTCCGGGAGAGTCCCCTTGGTTAGGAATGAGAGAATTGGATCCATCCATGAGGCTTCCTGTTCAACTTGGTGGACCTCGGTCGGCTCTTCAGTGATACTTGGGCATTGCAGATACTCCACAAAAGTTCGGTCGGATGTGTTGGTGATGGCCATAGCTAGTCATGACAATGCGTTTGCCCGGGAGTTATGCAATTGAGGTATATGGAGAATTTCGAAGAATTTGAATCGAGATGCGAAGCTTTGTACCTTGTTGAAGTACTTGGCTAGGGTCGGATCTCTTGCTTCAAATTCATCCTTCACTTGATTGACCACTAGTTGGGAGTCAGAGAAGGCCCCGAGTCGGTCGATGCCCAATTCGCTGGCAATTCTTAGTCCTGCAAGAAGGGCTTCGTACTCTGCTTGATTGTTCGACACCTGAAATGAAAAGTGGAGTGCATATTCCAAGCTTTCTTCGTCGAAGTGGCCAGAATCAGGCCAGCCTCGCAGCCCGCAAGGTTGGACACTCCGTCCACGTGGAGGGTCCAAGCTGGTTCGACTTCGTCGATGGCATTGGCCTCAGGCGCTTCAACCGCTTGAGAGGACGCCTCTTGCTTCCAGGAGCATTCTGCAATGAAGTCGGCAATTACATGAGCCTTTAATGCCAATCGGGGTTGGAAAGAAATGTCGAACTCGCCGAGTTTCACGGCCCACTTGGCGAGCTAGCCGGAGGTGTCCGGACTTCGAAGGATCGCCTTAAGAGATTGGTCGGTCATCACGATGATCGGATGCGCCTGGAAGTACGATCAGAGTCGCTTGGCCACTATGACCAAGGAATAGACCAGCTTCTGCATTTTAGGGTACCTTGTTTCGGCATCGTAGAGGACTTTACTGATGTAATAGACGGGCTTCTGCTGGCCGTCTTCTCCGATCCGCACGAGGACGGAGCTGACCGCCTCGTCCGATACCGATAGGTAGAGATATAAAAGCTCCCCCTCTGTCGGCTTGGCCAGCAACGGGGGTTCTTCAAATAATCTTTCAAAGCTTCAAAGGCCGATCGACACTCGTTGGTCCAGTGGAAATGGTCCGACCGGCACAATATCTTGAAAAATGGTAATGATTTCTCAGCTGACCGGGAGATGAAACGACTGAGAGAAGCTATCCGGCTAGTTAGCTCTTGCACCTGCTTTTTATTGATCGGATGTCCCATTTCAATAACAGCTCCGATCTTATCGGGGTTGACTTCAATCCCTCTCTGTATGACCAAGAAGCCGAGAAACTTGCCGAAAGTCATCCCGGAAGTACATTTAGCAAGATTCAGCTTCATCCGATAGCGTCTTAGTGCGTCAAAGGATTCCTGCAAGTCCTTGATATGGTCGGCCCTGTTGAGGCTCTTGACTATCATATCGTCTACATACACCTCCATGTTTCTTCCAAGCTGCCTTTCGAAGACTCGGTTGATTAACCTTTGAAAAGTGGCACCGGCGTTCTTCAAGCCGAAGGGCATCATCCTGTAACAGTACAAACCTTTATCGATGACAAAGGCGGTCTTCTCCTCATCCTCTGGGTGCATCCTGATTTGGTTGTAACCAGAGAAAGCATCCATAAAACTGAGAAGCTGATGGCCAGCCGTAGCATCCACCAGCTGATCAATTTTTGGCGGGGGAAAGCTGTTCTTCGGACAAGCCTTGTTAAGGGTTGGTGTAGTCTACACAGATCCTCCACTTTTCGTTAGCCTTTTTTACCATAACAATATTTGCTAGCCACTCAGGGTAATGGGCTTCCCTGATGAAGCCAGTGTCAGAAAGCTTCTTTACCTCTTCGTCAATGGTCCTTTGTCTTTCGGTCGCAAAGCTTCTCTTCTTTTGTCAGACAGGTCTATAGGTCGGATCCACCTTAAGCTAATGAGTGATGACCTCCGACGGAATACCTGGCATGTCCAACACCGACCAAGCAAAAACATCGGCATTATTCCTCAGGAAGTTGATTAGCTCCAACTTAACATCTTCGCTGAGGGTGCTTCCAATTTGGAGGACTTTGGTGGGATCTTCTTCTCGAAGGGGAACACATAGAATTCTTTCATCTGGTTGACCGTGGCCACGGCCCTTGGATCAAGTTGTTCTAAAGTTGGATGGTCGTTCGACTGTCGGTTTTGAATAGTTAGGCATTGCCTGGCCATCCTGCGGTCTCCCCTCATTTCTCCGACTCCATTTCGGGTCGGGAACTTCGCCAGCAGATGGTAGGTGGATATGATGGCCCGAAACTTGTTGAGGGCCAGTCAGCCCAGAATGACATTATATGCCGAGGTCGTATGGACGACCACAAAGTTGATGGGAAGAGTTTTCTGGTAAGGCTCCGCCCCGATGGTCACATGTAGGGTTATCTCCCCTTAAACCCCGACGGAGTTTTCCCCGAAGCCCGTCAGCGGTATGGGAGATTCTCGTAGCATTGACTTAGACAGATTCATCCTTATAAAAGCATCATACAATAATACCTCTGTGGACCTTCCATTATCTATAAGAATCCTTTTTACATCGTAGTTGGCAATCACTGCTGACACGACTACAGGATCATTTTCAAAGACATGGGACTCCAGGAGGTCTTCGTCGGAGAAGGTGATTGCATTGTAACCCCTCGACCTTTTGACAATATCTGGGTCATCTTCATACCTCCAGTCGGACCGTCGATGCAGCATGACGACATCCCCACCGGTCGACCGCTGGTTGGGAAGCTCCGCCTCCTCTGGAGGGTTTCTGGCAGTTGAGGCTTCGGCCCGATCCCGGCGGGATCAGATGTACTTGTGCAGGTATCTCCTTTGAATAAGGTCTTCAATGGCGTCCTTCAATTGTAAGCACTCTTCGGTGCTGTGCTCATGGTCCTTATGGAACCGGCAGAATTTATCTCTGTTTCTGGACGCAGGGGGGCCCTTCATTGGACGAGGACTTTGCAAAAAGGTCTCGTTCTCGATCTCCAGGAGGATCTTCTCCCTCAGAAAGGAGAGGGGCGCATAGGTTTCGAACCTCCTGGGGAAGTCCTTCGGCTTCGGACTTCGGTGCTAAGCTGACCGGTTGTCGTTATTTGGGGGTCGGATTTCGGGAGCCTTGTCGCTCCGCTTCTTGGAGGTCGGCCTCCCCTCCGCCTGGCACCGGCTCGTCGCTTGCTCCTATGCCAGGGCATACTTCTGCGCCCGGGCCAGCAACTCAGGGTAGCTCGTCGGAAACCTCTTGTCTAGGGAGAAAGTGAGCTTGGATGAGCGGAGCCCTCTTTTGAAGGTCGACATAGCTACCGCATCGTTCAAATCCGGGATCTCCATGGCCGCTGAGTTGAAACGTGCCATGTAGTCATAGAGGGTCTCTCCCTCCTTTTGCGTCATGAGGAAGAGGTAGTCGGTGTTCCTTGGGGTCCGACTGCATGTCCTGAAATTGAAGAAAAAAAGGTTTTCAAGCTGAGAGAAAGAGTGGATCGTACCTGGTCGGATGACGGTGAACCACATCCGAGCGACCTTCTTTAGGGTTGCTGGGAAGGTGATACGGTAAAAGGCGTTGGAGGTGCCCTGTACCATCATGTGGGTCTTGTAGGTGCCCAGATGGTCCAGCGGATCGGTGGTACTGTTGTATGGGTCCACATGGGGGATTTTGAAGTGGCGAGGAATCGTCTCTGCCAAAATCTTGGCAGAAAAAGGCCGACGCGAGTCATATGGCTGTCCCCCTTCGGCTTTCTGCCGATTCACAATTTTCGTGATGCGCTTTTCCATGTGTAGAATCTTGCTGGTGTAGTCCATTAGAAATTCGGCAGGAGGCCGAACACCAGCAGGGACGGATTCGGCATAGGAGGGTGAGGCGAACCTCGCCCTCTTGCCGTCAGCGCGAGCCCCCAAGGACCTTCGAGGCTTCGGAATGACGTGATGGAGAGGCGGAGGGACTTCCTGAGGTCGGCTCGCCTCAGCGTCCGGCAGGTGGTTGGTGCAGGACGCAGTAGGCGGCTGCTGCCGGTTGTCGGCCACCTCCTGGAAATGCTGAACCGCGATGGTGAGCGTGTCGATGCGGTTCAGCAACATTTGGAACGCTGCAGCCCCAGAGTGATAATGGACTCGACGACAGTAGCAGTGGCGGTGGCATCATTTTCCCTAGGAGGTCCCTCGGACCCGGATGGGGAATGACCTCTTCTGATGGAGGTGTTTTGAGTTCTCCCCTTCGCCATTGCCAAACCTCTCTGGTTGATTCCTCCTTTTAGAGTAGAAGAGCGGTTGTGCAGGCGGCCCTCCTAGCGCCAATCTATTGCCGCAACTTCTCCTGGACCGGGCTGGGTCGGCTGTACTGGAGCACTCTTCTCCCGGTCGACCTGCAACAAAGTCTCCAAGGACCGGTGGTGTTCCGGTGGGGGACACTTCGATGCTTAAGTTAGCAGGAGCCCGAGGACAACAAATAGAGGAATCGGAAAGACAACGTATGGAGAGAGAAGAGTATACTTAGCTCAAAATGTGATCCCCGGGTACCTTATATAGACGCGGAACAGTCCAAAATCCGTTAGGGGAGAGGCTGAGGAGGACCGATTTGCCCCTAGTGGAATCTGGAGGGTGGCCACGTGGCACCGGGTTGAGGCGACATCGTGGGGTAGTGGAGCAGTGGTGCTGATGTGGCAGAATTATGTTATAACAGAATTCTGGTACCAAGAGGCTTCCGGAACTTCCTGGATGCTTGAAGTGAATCGGTCGGACGTCGACCGGGGAGGGTCAGTCGGACCTCCAAAGGAAAGCGTCCGTTGGAGCTTCAACCAGGCGGGTAGGCCGGACCTCAGTAGGAATGGGTCGGACGGGCCTCTACTCCAGTGAGTCGGCCTTCCGAAGGAGACTGGTGGGCCGGACCTCAGCAGGAGTGGGTCGGATGGACCTCTACTCCAGTGAGTCGGCCTTCCGAAGGAGACTGGTGGACCGGACCTCAGCAGGAGTGGGTCGGACGGACCTCTATTCCAGTGAGTCGACCTTCCGAAAGAGACTGGTGGGCCGGATCTCAGCAGGAGTGGGTCGGACGGACCTCTACTCCAGTGAGTCGGCCTTCCGAAGGAGACTGGTGGGCTGGATCTCAGTAGGAATGGGTCGGACGGACCTCTACTCTAGTGAGTCGGCCTTCCGAAGGAGACTGATGGGCCGGACCTCAGCAGGAGTGAGTTAGACGGACCTTTGGAAAGGTGGTGACTCGGTTTATCGGTTTGCCGGTTGGGTACGATAGATGATTATCATCGAACCTGCAAGAAATCTTTACGCACCGAGTTGGGTTATTTTGGGGATGAACCGGTTATTCCAGTTTGATACTATAAATAATTCATGGAAACTTCTCGTGCATTTATATCATTACATTTTAGTTGCTTCTATGTTGATGAGGTGGTAATGATTACATTTGTTAAGCTTCTAGCTTGTGGTTGTCGGTGTTGGCATATACAATCGCAGGCTCATGGGAATAATGCAGTAAGCTTTGAAGTAATTACCTTGTTCATGTATCGATCGGTCTGCAAATGCTTTTTTGGGCGATCTTTCTTTGCCTACTGCAACGTGAGCATTCATTCCTTGGATTATACCTTCTTTATACATCATGTTTTCTGGCAAATGTTCGTTGACCAAAGAATTAACGGCATTGAAAGTGTAAATTGCAATCGCTCTCGCTTACTCTATTTTGCCCTCCTTTTTGTTGTGGACAGGTTGCACTAGCTTCGAGCAAACATGTTTGTTGATATACCACCATTAGATCTTTGATAAATGAAAACAAGTAACTTGATTTTTCCTTTCCTTTTTTTTTTTTTTCAAAAACATGGTATGAATGCCAGGAGTTCCCAGTCAGCCTTGGCAAGCAAATGAGCAACTGCATGAAAATCTCCAAATCCCTATTCTTATTTTCTGGTGTGTTATGGTTAGCTATCCTGCTCAAGGTTATCTAATTGTCTGGAATGAGATCTCAAGGCATCCAATGAGCATTCCATGATCGTGCACTACTGGCACTGCTCCATGAAACCGCTGCTATAATTGATCAGAGGTCGAGCTCACATGTTGCTGCATGAGTTCAATTAATACGGGCACCGGAGGTTTGAGTGGACTAGTTTCTTCTTTCATCTTCCTTCTTTCTGCTCGCTGAATTAAAAAAAAAAAAAGAAAAAAAAAAGAAAAAGGATGAAGCTAACGGATTAACTCCTTTTCATGTGACCTTATATGTTCTGTGAGCAGGCCTCCATTTAACTCTTTCCCTCCCTTGGGGACCGTGCGAGACTGATCGCAGGCCATCGTTTTGTGCTTCCGAGCCAGACAAATGGGATGTCTTCGAAAGTGATCAGGTACATCCAGATATATTATTAGTTGCCATCAGGTGTCGCATCCTGAAGCTTTCGAAAACAAAAAATCATATCTTCGTGGAGGCCCGTTCAAGTTTCCATCACGCATATGGAGTCTCATGCGTGCGTTCGAAGTCAGTAGATGTTGGATATTCCCGAAGATGTGATACGTGTATATGTCATCCCGGAATGTGGGGTCATCAATTCAAGCAAAGCAGGTTTAGTATAATATAATAGGTTCAAAGAAATCTTTCGCTTCAGGAACTTGCAAGCTTCTTGCAAGTTATCCGAAGGTTTAGGTCGTACATCACGATTACCTTTTTGGTGGGTTAGATGGTACATCATAACATGGTATGTTTCGTGGCAATTGGTTGCCGTTTCGAGGGACATGGTATAATTGCTCTAAAGATTATATATCCATTTCAACCAAATCTAAAGCAAAATCTCAGCCACCAACCCCTTGTTCTGCAGTTGTACCTGCTAATGTGCAGCACCACCGCCTCGAAGAATCTTTGTCCAATTGTCCTACCTGAGAATGCCAAAGGAAAGCGGAGAGGATGGTTTTTGTGGATTTGCTTCTCCTGATTTGAGAGTAAAAGTTAGAGCCGTGCAGAAGGCATAAGGGAACAGAGAGCTGCTGTCCTAATAATTACACACAAAACAGCCGTTTTAATGCATGGTTTTCTTCTGCAGTTAAGCGGTCGGTGTTGTGCAAGTTACACGCACCCATGCCAACATTAAGGTCTACCTTAATTACACCTCAATCCTCTAGTCCTAATTATGGTATAAGAAATCACAGAAGGTCATGAACGGCATACAAACAACACCACTCTTATCCACTTCTTCCTTCCATCTCTCCTAAGCAAATGAAGTTCGACGGCTAGATGATCGGAGAAGGCGGCGTCTCCCAGACATCGAACACATTCTCATCGCCGTGCAGAGCAAACAACCGATCACCACCGATCGAGAAATCACATATCGAACCACCATAGCTCCTCCTGAGCGTCGAGGTCAACACCCACTCAGGTCCACAGAACACCGAGATGCTATCATTCATGGAGGAGAACAACTGCCCGCCGTGTGCTGCGAGCTTCGGATAGCAGCTCTCCTCGGCGGGCACCTTGCGGTTCATGAGCTTGCTTCTAGAGCTCCACCTGACCCCTCCTGCATTGCTCCTCGAATCCATGAAACCCAAGTCCTCGTACTGGTTTACCACGCAAATGGACCGGCCATCCTCCATTGCAATTGCATGGAGGACCCTCTTCTCATCAAGGGACGTCGTGATTCCGGCATCGGACCAAGACCACACCACGCTCTTCTCCCTGAAGTCCAACAAACCAATGAAACAGTTATCCGTTCGTGGGAACGATGTGGCAACCATCAAGCAATTGCTTCTATCCAGCCACTGGAGCTTATCGGCGTCGCCGAGAAGACAACCAGGCGGCTCATAGAAGAAATCGACTTGCTGGCCAGTGTTCTGATCCCAGACACCAATTCCATGCTCGTTGCATCTTCCCTTGCAACTAGAAAAAATCTTGTGGTCCGAGCTACCGAAGCTGAGAGCTCCAGCCGTGAAAGTCTTGACTTGGTTGTCGTGGGCTACTCGAAACCGATGCCGGAGATCGCCGGTCGATAAGCAGAACAATCCCATCCCGCCGTCGCCCTTGCCGAGCCGCTCCCGGGCGGTGACGACGATGCTCTGGGTGTCGAGGTAGCCGACGTCGTTGATCTGCTGGTAGTCGAGGCTGATGGGGCGGTGCTCTTCGAGCATCCAGTCGTAGACGTGGACCATGCTGCCGTGGGCGACGCAGCAGCCCCCGTCGGGGCCGGCGCGGATGGCGGTGCCGTCACCGGGGGCTCGGCCGGCAACGGAGGCGGCTGGGCGGAGGAGATTGCCATCGAAGGGGCCCCACCGGGCGGCGCGGACGTGGTCGAGGAGGCCGTAGAAGAGGGCCTCGCGGTAGAGGAGCCTCTCGGGGACGCTGGGCGGCACGTGGAGCTGGCCTGTGCGGAGGAGGTCGAGAAGGACGGCGAAGCAGGCGGGGTTTCGGTCGATGAAGTACTCGCCGCCACCACCGCCTGCAGCTGCTGGATACCGGGGATTCCAGGAGTCGTCGAGGAGGGCGCCGAGCATGGAGTCGCGGCCGGCGTTGGCAAGTGTGGTGGTGGTGGTCTCAAAGATCTTGCCTCCCACAATGAATCGGACCCGGTCGCTTCCGTTCGCCATCGATCGAAGCTCACATGCCCTGGCGGAATTCGATCCAAAAGACCGAAACTTTGGTTGAAATTTCCAATTTTGACGCCAAAGCAGAGATTTTTGGGGGCGCAATGTTGGAATCAACTGGATAAAATCGGATGAAAACTACAGTTGAAGAAGAAAAAACAATGGAACTTAAATGGATCTCCAAAGGAATACGAGAAACAGGGGAGAACTCATGGAGGCAAATCAGTGCAGCAAACGAAATAAAAAGGAGAGATCTTGAAATAAGAGGGACAGAAGAACAGGCGATTTTGGAGCTGTCCTTTGGATTTCCCGATTCGATGGCCAAGGATTAGAAAAACTTTGATCGTATTTGAGAGCACGAACACCTTTATTCCTCTCCCTCCGTCTCGCTCTCTCCCTCCCCCTCCCCTGCCCTCCCGACCTATAAAACTACTTGAAATTTATTTGCTGGGTTGCTTCAAGCCTTAAAATTTTGTCATCAGAAGTCTCTCTTTTGGCTCCAATTGGAAGCCGTCTTGTGGCCCCCCCTCTATTCATATAGAATATGAACCAATCTTCTCTGCTTTCTGGTCTTGAGCATCTCTCTACCTTGTGACCCAGTTGAATGGGCAACCAGGATTGCCTGGTAGATGTCATTAGATCTTACTGTGGATGGTGGTGATCTTAATAGATGGCGGTGTTGTGTGTGAGACTCACATGGGGTGAACTTTGGGGATTAAATAACAAGAGATCTGAGATTCTGAGAAGATCACAGGTAGGGTCCAACTGGTATCTTTTAATGTTGGCCATATGGAGTGGATTCAGAATACCTAAGCTGAAAGTTTGCTAGTTGCCATCTTTTTTATTTTTGGTAGTGAAGTTGTCTCTTATTTAAACTTTAAAGGTGATCTCTGTTGCCCTCCCAAGAGCAGTTATCATGTTTAAATGGGAAGAAGGTTCTCTGAGACCATTTTTTGCGCAGAGGCTCCCTTTAGAAGTCATCTTTGGAGGTTAGGAAATCAAATTTGACCTTTGGGATTGGAAAAGTAGGTGAAGCTCACGTAGCGCCATTGATAGGCTTGGCTGCAAAGATTCCAATTTTCCAAGCTTGTACATTGAACCCCTTGATCATTCTTCCTTTCAGTATCCTATCCTTGTCATAACAGCCTAGCTCGAGCTAGTCTTCAAACACACTTGATTAAGACCGCATTCAGACGACTGCACCACTTTGAGCATCAAATGCCATACTTGCTCGCTACGAGGAAACTTAGCATCAAGTATCAGGTATTAAGTGAGGTTCAATTAAATATTTTACGTGCGAATTTGAATGGCTTGAACTTTCCCCCTCTTTCTTCCAGCGTTATCTGATATCACCCCTCTGCTTCTTTGATATTTCTATACAATTGATTGAATAGTTTGGTTAACTACTTAACCTTGTTAAATGTGCGGGATCGGTTTTATCCAATGAATTCGAGGTCATCTTCGTCATTTGCTCTTAGTTACACCCTACAGTCCACACTTATCTGATTAACTTTGTTAAATGTACATTATTACAGTGACACCAGGTTCATCCGGCTATATTAATCCAACTCCATTGTTTAGTTGTACTACTTCTGATCACCACCTCAATTTCCTCAAGCTCAATATAAACTAATCACCAATTGAGCTTGCCAAGCTTTAGTATAATGAACTGGTGCTGCTGGTCCACAGCACGTGCATTCATTCACATAGTGGCAGCCGCGTTCACCCAGAAAGAACGCTGGCCAGCCCCAACCCGCACCGGTATTCCACCGGCCGTGTGTGGACCACCATCATGGCGCGTTCCCCGCCTCGGATTTCCAGGGCGGCGCGGACGTGGACACCACTCCACCGTAAAGGCCACGAAGAACCAGTCCTCGAACGACGTCGACTCCGTGGCCGTGGATTACATTATAACTTACAAGTTGACGCCGTCTCGGTCGGCTCTTCACAATTCTTCCATGCCTATAGTTGACCTGGATGTAGAAACTAGTTGCATCGGGTTTCCAAGAAACCGTTTGGACTTTTGGGATCCGGATTGTATCTTTCTTGCCGAAGGATGATTGGTATTTTCTTCTTTTCTTTCTTTCTTTTTTTTTTTTATTTTAACGGTATTAATCATTGAATTACGTATTGTACATCTTTCAAAAATATATTGTGATTTATGCCGAGAAGTAAAACAAAAAAGATTAAAGTACTCTAAAAGCTGTATAATATCTGATCCAATAGTCGAAGAAATCTAATCATTCTTTTGCACGAAAAGACAAGTTGACCCCGGATTTTTGAGTGTTGCTATTACATCAAAGATTTCGGGTTGTATCTTTTATATAGGAGGTTTATCTTCTTTTTTTTTTTTTTTTTAAATGTCAATCATTGAATCATCATTGTCATTTTAAGACACGGTTCACTTTAATTTTTATATATACATAATATATTATATTTTATTTAGATTATAATTGGTGGTAGCATGAAATGCAATCCCGATAAATTCAAACTTTTGGCAACGGAATCGTTCGCAGTTATTCCTTTATCTTTCCAACTCTTCAGGTACATTCTGTGCGGACGAATATTGAAACTTTAACAAGTTTATCCTTCAACTTTCTAAAATGGATAAAATTATTTATTTATCTAATGAAGCCATTTGTATTGATGATTTCTTACGCTCTCTTTTTTTTTTAAAAAAAAAAATACTTTTAATGCAAGTATAGATTATTAATGATATATGTGCCTCTGTTTCTTTTAGCTCGTAGCTATTGTTCAACCAGTTATTTTAAATTGTTACATCCCATTTACATCCATTTCTTCTCCTTGGACGCATTGCTTTTGGATTTAAAAGCGTGACTTTTTCAAGAATAAAAATGTCGATATTATTTGTGAAATCTATTTCTCTATGCTTATCAAAGCAACGAGGCAAACAATCTCGCCTTCCAGTTGTTTCATTGAGTACAAATTATATATATATATATATAATTGGCTAAAAAAAATGCTTGTCTTTTCTACTTGTTTATATAAACTTTTTTTAATTCCCTCTTTTTATATTCAGCAAGGACAATAATTATTTGATAGATCACGTCGTTTTATAAGATGGAGACGAAAGACATCTCCAACATCGTATCAGTTCGGCTAAAAACTTTTTGTGGAACGAGGAGATTTGACAGACTTTGGCTATCCATGAGGAGACATTGTCTTGGAAAAATTCTTTGATGCCTTGATGTACATCATGAAAGTGTTTTTTCTCTAGCTTATAATGGCCCCCACTCACCAACCTACTAAAATTATTGTCCAAGAGAACAGCGAGGGCGCTTGGACCAGGAAAATAAAATTTTAAAAAAAAAATATTAAAAAAAATCAAGATAGTTTATTTGAAAAATAATGAAAATAAAATTTAAAAAAAGGAAAAAAAACTTACAGCATCACATGTCTAAATAAAGGCATGTTTGGTTAAAGGAGGTTGGGCTCTTATAATAAAAATAGAAATGAGAATCTTATTCCTACTAATTGCTTGGGAGGGGTTCTATTCCTATTCTAATTTTAGAAAGGAACATAGAATATCTCGATCTTCTATAATCTATTTCCTATACTTTCATAGTATTCTAAACTCATTTTGATTTCAATTTTAGCCATGAATCAAATATATCGAAGAATTTAATCATTTTGATTTTCGTCCTAATTAATTCTGATTTTGATATCAATTTTAGTTATATATCAAACACATATAGTGTAATTTAAGCATAAGTGAATTTCAATGTAGACCTAAATGTCAAGCTAAAATATATTCGACAAAATTGTAACTAGGCCGCTTCATACTTCTCGTGTCATTCTAAGACGTATCTTTAGCTAGGTATAAAATTGTTTAAAACTGCTCAATATACCTTTTATGGAACAGGAGGAGCCCCATTCCACCTTTCCTTTTTTTTAAAAAATGTAAACAATAATAATTTTTTAAAAAATACTACAAACAAAGTCCTTTAAAGAAATTTTAGCTCATGGCGGTTGGGGACAAAACACATCACTCCCGTGCGGTGCTCTGTCTTGGTTTCCGTGTCTATCCAAGCTCTTTTAGGGATTACATTGAACAGGTTTTAGCTTATGACGGTAGAGGACGAAACATGTCACGCTGGTGACCGGTGGTCATCTCAATTCGGGGACGGCGATAGATCGTGGGCTTCTGTAGTCCCGGGACCACCGCGCAGATCATTTTGAACTTCACACAAGATCTCCAAAGGCGAAGTGAAAGAGTTGCAGAAATTTTTTATAAGGATCCTCGAACTCCCGAAAGCCACAATGAAGGATTCTCGTCAGCAATAGAAAAATATGGCAGTCTTCGTCAGGAGCCTCGAACGGCGAGTTCCAGTTGATTAGGTTGCTAAGGAGGTACGAACAAATGGTAAGCTTGATTATAAGCCCGAGATGTTTTCAATTGCTGAAGACCACTTAATCCTTCGATTCAAGATCGAGAAAGACTGTTCTTTGATGCTCACGGGAGAACCCTGGTTTGTAGCTAGCCAGCTCCTTGCAATAGAGCATTGGGAGCCGGACTTTGTCCCCAGTCAGAGACTGATTCAAAAGACTGTGGTGTAGATGAGATTACCGGGTCTTCTAGTAGAGTATTGGCTATCACAGATGATTATGGCCATAGCGGTGGAGGCGGGCAAGCCTTTAGCGATGACTTCACGGACCTCCTGAGGAAGACGAGATACGCTCGAGTTAAGGTGAAAATCAATGCTGCGAACTCATTGAAGCCGGGCATCCTGCTCAAGGGAAGGAAGGGGGTCTTTTGACAGCAGTTCGTGTAGGAGAACCTCCCGCCAGTGTGCTATCGCTGCGGGAGGATGGGGCACTCGGATGAAGGCTGTCACTACCCAGTGGGGATCCCTCTTCTGAGAATAGTGATTACTCCCTGCTTCCAAAAAAAATCATGGCTATTGAAGCAGATAAGGCACCAGAGGGCTTGGGGTGGTCGCTCGAGACTTGGGCCTTGGTTGGTGACATCCCGTATCCGGCAACTACGGCCGCCGCGAACGTTAGTGAAGGAGAGGAAGGAGTCCGAAGTGGAGAAATCATCATGCCCTGGGTCATCTGACCCGCAATCCTCTCCCCCTTCCTATGCTTCTCCAAGGACCATCCCATCTCCCTCTAAGGACCATCCCGTCATCCCCGCTGGGCTCCGATGGCTGGCAGAAGCCCACTAAGGTGGCTCGCTGTCGACCTCCAGTGGTTGGCCCTGGTGACTTCGCTGGAGAAGGCGAGGCCTCTGCGTCGACTTTTGGACTGCTTGGCCCACTTGGTGATGTTATGGACTTCGACCCATCTGAGAAGCCTGGCCCTTGTGACGTGATGATGGTGGAGCCTGATTCCCTATCTGATGGGGACATTGAGCCAGTTCAGATCCAGCCAGTTCAGACCCAGCTAGCCCAGATCTCGGTACCATCCCGGCATGGATCTTGATGTATTTATTTTATTTATTTTATGGATGTACGTGGGATTTGGGATATCTCCGAATCGGAGATCATATTTTTTTTATTCCTTTTAGAGTTATTGGAATAACTTAGTCATTCCGATTATTTTGAGATTGTTTATGATTTATGTTTATCGGTTGTTTACTTTTTATTTAAGTTGTTTCTTCATGAATAAAAAAATTAGCGAAGAATATTTGAGAAATCATCTGGGTGCGTCCCGACTTCTCCCCCTTCTCTTCTTCCCTCTTCTGGTTCTCCCCTCCTTCCCTCTCCTCTACCTGGGTCTCCTCTCCCTCTTCTCTGTGTTTTCCTCCCGGCTATTTCCTCTCTTCCCTTCTTCTTCCCTTTCTCTCTCTTCTTTTCTGATCTCTTTCTCCCCTCTTATTGGATTGAGAATTTAAGAAAACACCAACCAGCCTTTCAACCGCCGGTCTCCGCTGCAAACCAGAACCGCCCGAGCCTCACTATCGGGAATCCGTCTCTTTTCCCGTCTCCGATCCAGCCACCGACCGGAAGCTGACCGGAAGTCTCCAACCGAGCCAAGTCGGCCATTCTGCTCGCCACCAACGCCATCCGAGCCCCTGCGCCAGATTCGTGCAAGCCGAAGTCCTCCCGTGTCGCAGATCCGCTCACTGTTGGAACCTTCCGCCCGACCGCCGGACACCTCCAACGCCTCGTCCTTCTCCTCCGGCACTGCATGGATACCAGCCAGCCCAACTCCCCCGTGCAAGCTGCACGGCCTGCAGTCGTGCCCCCCTCCCCCATGGCCGCTAACGACCGTGGCTTCCCCGTCTCCGCCCGTGACCAGATCTGCCGTCCACCGCCCAGTCGCCGGTGAACCCAGTCGCAGGCCTTCGGCCTCCCCTGTTCTCAGCATTTGGTTGATCCGTGGAGAAGAGAACACGAACGTGAAATCATTCACGTTCTCTGTTGATTTCTGCACCGCACGGATCTTAGAGCCACATAGATATCAGGGCATTGATTTATTTGACTTATTTATTTTATTTGGGATTATTCATTGCTTCTTTTTGGTGATTCCAGGTCCAACGGCTTTTGATCAATCTCGCCCGCGAACCACTAGTCCGAATTTTTGGACAACCTCAAGACGATCTCCCTCTTCCAATTTCGTGAAATTTCGTGATTTCGGGTGAGATCCATTTTGATAACCTGGCCTAATCAATTGCTGGTTTTATTTCTATTTAATTAGATTTAATTTAATTAAATTGGACACCCTAATCTAGCGATCGTTTCTTAACGATCAACGGTCCACATCAATTTGGTATCAAAGCATTCAGTACCACATCAATTTGGTATCAGAGCAATAGGTTAGGTTAGGGTTAATTTTAATTTTGCATGACAACTAGGTCAGGAATCAAGTATCAATCAGAACATTCTTCCTTAGATAACAAAATGGATCCTAGTTTAGAAGCTACCCTTCAAGGAATCATAGGTAAACTTGACACCATTGACAGCAAGTTAGGATCTTTAGATGCCAGGGTATTAGCAATTGAAGAGGAACAACTAGTGAACACCAATTACCCTATTAGGAACTCTTCATCAAGAGTTACAGATCCTAGAGTTCCAGATCCTAGAGATCCTAGAGACCGAAATGACTACCCGGATTATAATGGTGGTCGTACTCGTATCCTCTGACCTGACCCTAGGGATCGACATGATTATCCAGGTAGTCATCCAACACTTAGGCCTTATCACAACCCAATTGATCAAGATGAACGAATCATGAGGAGTGTCAAGGTTGACGCCCCAAGTTTTGTAGGTCGCCTGGACCCCAAAGAATATATTGACTGGGAAGCTGATATGGACCATTACTTCTCTTGGTATGATATATCTGAGGAAAGAAAAGTTAGGTTTGCCCAAATGAGATTGTTAGGTCAAGCAAAGCTATATTGGCACAATGTCCAGAGGTTAGCCATTCATAGGAGACAGGACCCCGTTGGAACATGGGATGAGATGAATGATAAGCTTCGAGAGAAGTATCTTCCTGCATCTTATCAACAGCGACTCCTGGACCAACGGCAAAGGTTGACCCAAGGAACTGGACCTGTAAATGATTACATCGATAAATTTGATGAATACCTTATGCAATGTAATGTGAGTGAAGACCCATCTGTCACTTTATCCCGATTTAGAGCTGGTATGAGAATGAATATCCAAAAGGAATTATTTTTTAGAGAAGTTTATAGTCTAGAGCAAGCATATCAATTAGCCCAAGACTAAAAAAGATTTCAGCAAATGTCTATCACTCGTAGATCTGAACTTTCTAGATCAGGAATTTTAGGTCCAAGGCCTAGCATGAACCAAGCCCCGACTAGTCCACAACCTAACATTAGTCGGACCCCTGGTAGTCGACCCCCGAGAGATGACAAAGGAAAAGGGATTAGGAGAAACTTCCCGTGGAAGTAGCTCTAAGATCCACTGCTTTAGGTGTAATGGGATAGGTCATGTAGCTAGCCAGTGTCCATCTAGAACCTTGCATATAGGGGCACTTGAAGAACATGAGGATCTAGGTGATGTCCTTGAAGAGAAGATTTACAATGCTGATGGATTAGCCGATGCATACGAAGAACATGACCATGAGGCTAGAGCTGAAAAATAATTAGGAGTTAATTTGATTAATAATTTGGATCTAATTGAATATAAAGAATCAACATTAATATCTGGTGAGTTATTTGAGCTTGCATCTCCCTTTGAGAGTGATCCTCCTCTTGAGAGCCCACCAGTCTAAATGAGAGGAAAGCACAATGTGATTGAACAAATTTTGGACAAGAAGGTCAAGTCTTCGAGGAGTCGAAATTGCTACCGCTATCTGGTTCACTGATGAGGCAGACCGAAGTCAGAGGACTCCTGGATTACTGAAGAGGAGCTGCAGAACATTGATCCAAATCTATTTGAGCACCTCCAGCCTGACTCGACGGAGTCGAGTTCTCCCCACCACAGGAAAAATGATGGGGACATTGAGCCAGTTCAGATCCAGCCAGTCCAGACCTAGCCAGCCCAGATCTCGGTACCAGTCCAACACGGATCTTGATGTATTTATTTTATAGGTGTATGTGGGATTTGGGATATCTCCGAATTGGAGATCATATTTTTTTTATTTCTTTTAGAGTTATCGGAATAACTTAGTCGTTCTGATTATTTTGAGATTGTTTAGGATTTATGTTTATCGATTGTTTATTTTTTATTTAAGTTGTTTCTTCGTGAATAAAAAAATTAGCAAAGAATATTTGAGAAATCATCTGGGTGCGTCCCGACTTCTCCCCCTTCTCTTCTTCCCTCTTATGGTTCTCCCCTCCTTCCCTCTCCTCTACCTGGGTCTCCTCTCCCTCTTCTCTGTGTTTTCCTCCCAGCTATTTCCTCTCTTCCCTTCATGGTTCTCTTCTTCTTCCCTTTCTCTCTCTTCTTTTCTGATCTCTTTCTCCCCTTTTATTGGATTGAGAATTTAAGAAAACACCAACCAGCCTTTCAACCGCCGGTCTCCGTTGCAAACCAGAACCGCCCGAGCCTCACTACCGGGCATCCGTCTCTCCTCCCGTCTCCGATCTAGCCACCGACCGGAAGCCGACCGGAAGTCTCCAACCAAGCCAAGCCGGCCATTCCGCTCGCCACCAACGCCATCCGAGCCCCTGCGTCGGATCCGTGCAAGCCGAAGTCCTCCCGTGTCACAGATCCGCTCACTGTCGGAACCTTCCGCCCGACCGCCGGACACCTCCAACGCCCCATCCTTCTCCTCCGGCACTGCACGGACACCAGCCAGCCCAACTCCCCCGTGCAAGATGCACGGCCTGCAGTTGTGCCCCCCCACGGCCGCCAACGACCGTGGCTTCCCCGTCTCCGCCCGTGACCAGATCCGCCGTCCGCCGCCCAGTCGCCGGCGAACCCAGTCGCAGGCCTTCGACCTCCCCTGTTCTCAACGTTTGGTTGATCCGTGGAGAAGAGAACACGAACGTGAAATCATTCATGTTCTCTGTTGATTTCTGCATTGCACGGATCTTAGAGCCACATAGATATCAGGGCATTGATTTATTTGACTTATTTATTTTATTTGGGATTATTCATTGCTTCTTTTTGGTGATTCCAGGTCCAACGGCTTCAGATCAATCTCGCCCGCGAACCACTGGTCCGGATTTTTGGACGACCTCAAGACGATCTCCCTCTTCCAAATTTTGTGAAATTCCGTGATTTCGGGTGAGATCCATTTTGATAACCTGGCCCAATCAATTGCTGGTTTTATTTCTATTTAATTAGATTTAATTTAATTTAATTGGACACCCTAATTTAGCGATCGTTTCTTAACGATCAACGGTCCATATCAATTTGGTATCAGAGCATTTAGCACCACATCACTATCCCTGAAAAGAGCCTGGAGCCCATTGCGTAGAGCTTCTCCAAACGCCCCAATCCTAGTGACACCCAGGTCCTCTCCCACCCTTGCTGCTCAGGCCGTCGACCAGGTAAGTTCCCTACCATCTTGTATGGACAATGCTTCTGTGGGGGGTGCATACAGGGACAAGACCGGGATTTTGGTGGACAAAAGGCTTCCTAAAACTGGGTCTGAGCATCATTCAGTAGGGAATCCAAGGGCTCCCAAGTCGCAGCCTATTGGTGGGAGGAGACAGGAAGCTACTGCGAGTCAAGATGATGGAGGTGTGCAAGAAACGTGTTTGGTTGGGAGTGGTCCTAATTACTCACCAATGGCAATCATGGGGGCTCTTGATCCTTCTTCTTTGAAGCCTTATTGGTTGCCGGTGGCGGAAGGTATCTAGGGTGCTAATTTAGAATCCTGCCAAGGAGGCCGGGAGGCTGTGGGGGTTGATACAGGCAGTGGGGAGCCTATCCCTCCATCTCTGAGCAAGAAGAGGTTACAGTCTCCTGAGGATTGTGTTGTGGACAGCACTGAATCTCTAATTCCACAGGGTTGTCGAGGGATGGATAGTCATTCTACGAGCAGGGTAGAACAGACCCATGAGGTGGTGGCAGGCCAATTAAAGGAAGCCTTGTTTGTTATTGCGGAGCCTGGGGGGAAGGGCAGTGGGGATCAGGAGAGCCTGGTTGATGCTAAGATGCATAAGGGCAAAGCCAAACTCATTTAATGTTTTGTTATAATGAAAGTTTTAATTTGGAATACCAGGGGAGCTGGGAAGCCTACTTTCTTCCATTCTTTTCGTAGACCGGGGCATTTGCACCATCTTGCTCTGTGTATTTTTTAGAGACAAGATCGAGTGGTTCTGGTTTGGAACGCTTCCATCATCATTTTTCGGGAAAGTGGGGGTTTTATGCTATTCAATCCCAAGGCTGGTCTGGAGGTATGGTGGTTGTTTGGGACCAAGGGCAGCTAGAATTGATGTATTCCATCACTGCTCTTAGCATGTGGCCATTATTATTTCTGAATTGAATGGGTTTACCTAGCTTTTATCAGATGTGTATGCGAGCACATATTACAGGGAGCCAAGACCTCTATGGCAAGAAGTCACAACTTTGGTAGACCAGGGTATCACGATTGTCGTGGCAGGGGATTTTAATTACATCTTGAGCCAAGAGGAAAAAAGAGGGGAGAGACCGTTCACTGAAGATTTGGCTTCCAGAGAGTTTGGTCACTTCCTACAATCCAATGGTCTAATTGATCTCAAATATGTGGGCCCCTGCTTCTTATAGTGTAACAATCGATCTGGAGGGGCCAAGGTAAGGGAGAGAATTGACAAGGTGTTTGCCATGCTGAGTTGGATCCAGAACATCCTACACACCTGGTTAGGCACTTACCCAGGATTGCCTTAGATCACTGTCCGATCCTTCTTTCTACTAATACCTCGGTGTCTTGCCACGCTCCTTTTAGATTTGAGAAGTTTTGGCTGGCTTATCCTTGTACTGGGAAGATTGTGAGGGAGGCTTAGTTGACTCGTGTTTGTGGTAATGCAAGGTACCAGGTAATACGAAGGGTGGAGCTTCTCAAAAGGCGATTGCTGTGATGGAATAGAGTTAAGATGGGTAATATTTTTTCTTGGCTATATTCTGTTAAGAAATCTATCCCTACTCTTCAGGAGAAGGAAGAGAGGGAAGGAGGTTTGGAAGATCATAATATGGCAATCTTGCAGAATTAGCTATCTATGCACCACTCTCTTCTCTCCCAGCAGGAGACTTTCTAGAGGCAGAAATCCAGAGTGCACTGGATTAGAAAAGATGATAGGAATACTTGGTTCTTTCACTAAGCCACTGTTGTTTGAAGATACAAGAACCAGATTAGAGCTTTGCACAATGCCGAGGGTGTTGGATTCATGAGGATGATGATATCAAATAGGAGATCTCTCTCTACTTCAGGTCTAGGTGGATTGTTTCGAATGGTGACCTTACTTCCTTTATCTTCCCTCCTCTATTAGACAAGGTGTCAATTTTACAGAACTAGCAGCTCACAAGGCATGTCTCAGAGGAAGAGATTAGGGGTGTTCTGTGGTCCTTAGCTAAAGACAAAGCCCCTGGCTCGGATGGGTTCTCCTTTATCTTTTTCAAGCACTTTTGAAGTACTATTTGGGATGATGTTGTCCATGCAGTAAGATAGTTCTTTACTCTTCGCTAGATGCCCGATGTCTGAAAATAAATTTTTGTTACCATTATCCCCAAAAGGCAGGATGCTTCTGAGCCTACCCATTAGGCCTATCAGTTTATGCAATACCTTATACAAAATCTGTGCCAAGCTTATGGTTATCACGATGAAGCCTATTCTCCCCCATATCATCTGCCTGGAATAGATGGCTTTTATGGGTGATCGGTGTATCTCTAATAATGTGCTCATTATCCAGGAATTTATATTTGATCTGCGGAAGGCTTCCATTCGGCGCAGTTTGATGGTTATTAAACTGGATATGGAGTGGGCTTATGACTGTATGCAATGGATATTTTTGGAAAAGTCCCTATTGGATTTTGGGTTTCACCCATGATGGATTTCTTGAATCCTAGCTTATGTTGTCGGGCCTTCTTATGCTATTGTCATTAATGGTACTCCTTTAGACATTTTCTGCTCCAACATTAGACTTCGTCAAGCTTGTCCTCTGTCCTCTTATTTATTATTTATGCTGATGCCCTTTCGTGAGCTTTGCGGGTTACGGCCAGGGGGTCAGAGATTCTACCCTATGTCCCAACCCCTAGAGCATCTCCTATCTCTTATCTTTTATTTGCAGTTGATTGCTTACTTTTAGGATGAGCCACTAACTGCTTGTGCCCAGGGGTACCGGAAAATTATGGAGGCCTATTGCTTAGCATTAGGTCGGAGAGTCGGTTTGCCTAAATCAGCAATCTATTTTAGCCCAAAGATGCATGTCCAGATTCGGCACCTTATTCGGGACACTCTTGGGATTGGGGAGCATGGGGGGATGCTTATGTATTTGGGGGTACCCATCACTAGGGGCAGACTTCGCAAGGCTGATTGTAATCGACTGGTCATGGCAGTGCGGGAGAGGGTAGAGGGGTGGCAGGGGAGAGCCCTTTCACTCATGGGCAAGATCAAGTTGATCAGGTCTGTCCTCTCCTCCTTACTAGTCCATATACTTTCCAACATGGTCATCCCTACCTCTGTTGTCAGCAAAGTGGAGCAATTAATTTGTACCTTTCTTTGGGGCCCTGGATCAAGTGGTTGGGGCATTCATGTCCTTAGTTGGAATGTGGTGTGGCAGTCGCTTGAGGATAGGGATCTTGATATTCATTCCCTTTTCACTAGATAGGAGGCTCTCTTGACCCAACATGTTGCCAGATTCCTTCTATGTCCTGATAGCCTTTGGTCTTCCATGATGAAAGCCAGGTATGGTCTGATTTCTTTTGGGAAGGTTCCTCGGATTGGGCGGCGTTGCTCTGCTATCTAGAGGGAGATGGTCCTCAGGGGCCTCGATGTTCTTGCTCATATGAGGTGACTTGTGGGTGATGGGCATTCCATTAGTTTCATGATGGATTCTTGGATTGCAGATATCCCCTTGGCCAGATGGCCTACCTTCATCTCTCTTGATATTCCAGAGTTTCTGGCTATTCCTGATTTGTTCACTCCGGATGGCACACAGTGGAACGTGGATTTAGTGATTCATTTCTTTGGAGATGTTCTTGGAGCCCAAGTCCTAGCTATTGCATTGCCTCTTCTTGCCTTAGGCGATTTGAGAGTTTGGAAATCCTTTTCTCTGCCCAGAATTGCCTTGTCTGACATGTATCCTCTCTATACTCAAGCCTCTCGGAGGTCTCTTGAACTGGGTTGGATTTGGAGATTACAAGTCCACCCTAGAGTTAGTCTATTCTTGTGGAAAGTAGCCTGGAGCCGCTTACCCACCAAAGCTTATCTTATTTCTTGATGGCTCCACATCCCTTCTATTTACCCGGTCTGTGGAGAGCAAGGTGAGATGATGGATCATATGCTTTTTCTTTGTCCACGAGCTTCTTTGGTCTAGAGGCTTGCTGGCTTTGACAGTCTTTTTATGCAAGTGGCTGATCTTGTTGATACTTTTATGCTCTTAATTTGACCACCTTTTGCTCATCCTTCGAGCACCTTATTGGCCTACATAGCTTATCACATTTGGCTCACTAAAAATGCTTTTGCATTCGACTCTCCAAGATCCTCGGCCAGAGCGGTTCTTGAAAGAACCCGAGCCCATGCACAGAGGTTTTCTTCGTTGACTTTGTTTATCTCCGAAACTTGGGGCTTCTCTCCTGCTCTTTGGGTGCCTAGCCAGATTTTCATCTCCTAGAAGCCCCCACCTTCGAGGTTCTACAAAGTCAACTTTGATGGGAGTGTCATAGGTAATACTGGTGGTACCAGCTTTGTCATCCGGGCATCGAGGCTCCAGTTGATGGTGGTAGGAGGATATCACATCTTTGCCCTATCTGTTCTAACTGCTGAGTTTCATAGTGCTTGGGCGAGTATTATCTATGCCAGGAGGGTTCTTCAGGTGGAGCACATCATTCCCGAGAAAGATTCTGCTACGGTCATCTCCCGGATATAGGAGGCTCTCAGGTCTTCCACTGTGCATCCCCTTCTTTGGGACATTGCCTTTCTCTTACAGAACTGTTCTATCTTTATAGTTAGGCATGTATACTGGAAGGCTAACTCGGCGGTAGATTGGATAGCCTCTTTCGTCACTCACCATTCAGGTGAAGTCTTATAGACTTTCTTGGGACGTCTCGAAGCCACTACTGGATATTATTCTTTCTAACTATCTTAACTGTATTTATACTAAAACTTTATGTTGAATGCACCTATTTATCAAAAAAAAATATAATAAAAGTCTAAGAACTGTTTTACATCAATTGGATAAAAAATAATCATATCTTCAAAAAAACATTTGTAAACATTAATGTAATGAATAAAATGCATAAAATATTTTGGTTAATCATCCAATGTCTGGAATGGTAAATAAATTCTTTGGTTAAAATGAATGGTTTGAATCTCTACAAAGTTGATGGGCTAGGCGAAGCTGCAAACTCCATCTCACCTAGCGAACGAAGTTAGTTATATTAAATTATTTTTAAAATTTTATTTTTATTTTCAAAATAAATAAATTGCATCTCATTAACTATTTTAGGAAACATGGTTAAAGACCAAGAGTTGAAAGTGCCTGCTCATCAAGTAGGCAAAGTTCTCGATAATATCATAATTCAACCAAGTGGTCAAGGACTCTTCGCAAGAATTTTTGAGATTAAGAATACATTTTTGGACAAAAACTAGCCGTTGTTTATATCTCGGTACTTATAGATTCTTATATAAAAATTTAAAATATCCGGAGGCGCCCATTTTGCACGCATGGAAAGTTTATTGTGTCCATGCTGCCTTCCCAAAGGAGTCAAGCATGCTCTCATGTGATTATATGAATCATTCTTGGGACCGAACTATTTGTTTCTTGGGGGAAGAAAAACAAAGGCCGGAGACCAGCCCATGCAGCAGGGCCAGGCCCCAAAAACCGTTACGAATCCATGTCGAAAAGTTTTAGTTGAGCAAAGATAGATTAATTACACCCTTTTTTTTTTTTTTTTTTGATATTAGGAAGTGAAGACACGCTATAAACAAATGAATGATAATCTCATTTCATGTATTAATAGATCCGGCCTGAAAAGAAGGAAAATCCTGTTGTCATACTGATGAATATTGATCAATGCAAGTTATGTTTGCCTGGGATTGAAAACGAATACATATTTATATTTATTTTATTTAATAAATATAAAAATAATTATGAATATTAATCGAATATAAAAATTTATATTTATATTTATTTTAAATAGATATAGATACAAATTAGATATTAATATATATATATATATATAAAAGTTGAATAATTAAATTTTACTGCCATAAAATTAAAAATATTATTAAATAAATAATAAATAAAATTATTTATATATTAATATAATTATTTATTTTTTTTAAAAAATATAAATATTATATAAATTAAATAAGATTATAAATATAATCAAATATTTAGATACATATTGGATAATGGCTTATTTATATTTATTTTTGTTATAAACATGAATATGAATATGTATGTTAATTGTATACTTAATTTTTTTATCCATATTTGGATAGATTCGAATATAAATATTGGTCCAGATAAATATATTTCGATCTATTTTTGTCTCTATATTTGTCAATCTATCGATCGCTTGAGTTATTTCTTTCTCTCTGAAAAAAAAAAAAAAAAAAAAAAAAAAAAAAGGAAAAGAAAAAGAAAAAAAGCAGACAAAGTTGGACGAGGTGGAAAAAAGAATTCTGATAATTCTTAAGGCTGGATATTGTGCATATTCCTTTCCATTGATCTATATCACCACTGCATTTGAATGCTCTTCCAACACAAGTTTATCATACCGAACCATAATGATTTCTATTTTCAACCCTTGCAAGACAATTGCAACATTTGACTCCGAAAAGCAAACCAAGCCACTAAACTATTAGGTGTAATCGAACCATCAAATTTGCTTTAGTAAACACGTGCTTAACATACTTTTATGTAAAAAAATTTTGAATCCATGAATCAAATGTAGGAGATTAGAATACAAAATTTTTGAGATATGGTTGAGTAACTATCAAATCTATAATTTTTATCATATAATCAATCAAAAGGATATTAGATTTTGGGATACATATCTATATTCGTCATTAATTCTAAACTTTTAATTTCGATACTCACACAAACACCGAAGGCAGAGTCCTTCTCTTTAGCATCCTCTCTCAATATGTGGCTATTCGATGGGACTAGTCATGAAAACAAATCTCATGTTAATCGAATAACGAAGGCAAAGTCCTTCTTTCCAGTATCCTCGCTCAACCGGTGGCTATTCGATTGGACTAATCGGGAGAACAAATCTCATGTAGAATAATAATATGAAGAGTAGAGATGGGATCTAACATATTATTTATAAACAAACTCTAACAGGCACTTCCATCAAGGATCAAGTCGCACAAGATCTACTGTATCGCCTCAACCATACCAACTCATATAAGGTGCTTTTAGCTTAAATACAATGACCACATAGGGCTAAATACATATCTATTAACATGAATCAAAAAATCAATCTATTTTTAACAAACCATCAATAACAATAATTAATATTAGCTCAAATAAAAAAAAACACTTACATTTTAATGAAAAGGAATTAGAGAAGGGTACGCAGTTTGGGATATTAATAGACTGGGCCACCATAATTGGCCCAGGGATCATACTGTACAAGTTTATTTTTTTTAAAAATAAATTATTTACCATTTTCTATAAAAAAACTATTTTATCAAATTAAATCTATTTTATTATAATTAATAATGAAGCTATATCAATTTGCAATACCGCATGTATTTAATACAGTTTAATTTTTTTTAAAATTTTTTTAATAAAAATATTATTTTTCTATATTATGACAAGTTATTATTACTTTCTATTATTTCGATATCTAATTATTATTTACAACTTTCCATAGATGTATTATAATTTCATATATCTGTATTATATAATTTAATATCACAAAAAATAATAAAAATATATATAAATATATATGTGATATCATATATGAAAAGTTATAAAAAATAATTAAATCATAAAAAAATTAAATATCATAAAAAATAATAGAAAATCATGATAATCAATAAGGTATCATAATACAAATATAAAAAATTAATAAATAGTGTTGTGGTAATCCAGTTTAATATAAAATAATTGTCGGTCCATCGATTGGGTCAATTTTATTTTTGGCTTATTATACAGATCAGTGCACTTGAAGATGATATTCAATAAGGACTACAGTCTATCTCAACGAAAATAATATATTATTAATTCATTAATATATATTTTATTATCTCATTCAGCTTATATCATCAGCCTGATCCGAAGAGGCTACCTTATTGTTTCATTCAGCTTATGTCATCAGCCTGATCTGACGAGGCTACCTTATTATTTTATTCAGCTTATGTTATCAGCCTGATTCGAAGAGGCTACCTTATTGTTTCATTCAGCTTTATGTCATCAGCCTGATCCGAAGAGGCTACCTTATTATCTCATTCAGCTTATGTCATCAGCCTGATTCGAAGATGCTACCTTATTGTTTCATTTAGCTTATGTCATCAGCCTGATCCGAAGAGGCTACCTTATTATCTCATTCAGCTTATGTCTCCAGCATGGTCCGAAGAGGATATTTCTGGAATCTATTATTATTTCATTTGGCTTTATGTTTTTGGCCTGGTCCAAAGGAGATACTTTTTGGAGGTATTGTTCATCCCTTCGGCCCCCACGATAAGTAATTCTTTATTTTCTAATTCACTCCGAAGGAGATAAATCCGAAGCAAATAGCTAACACCTCTTTGTACCATTCCAAGGAAGACAGTCCGAAGAGGTAGTTAGGCTCATTTCGGATCCCTCCTAAAGAGAGTGTATTTGAAACATGTAAACATCCTTTTAACCCGAAACAGTTAAAGGTTGTTCTGGTTGTTATAACTACCCACATGGTCGATAGCTTCGGCTTAAGTAACCATGGTATAATTAATTTTCGATCGCCACTAGTCACTGTTATGAGGAAGTTATATTAACTAATTTCCATAACCGTAAGTAGTTGCACTCACACTTATAAATATCGGTAAGATGGGACACTCGAGGTAAGTCAACTCCATGCAAGTTAGAGCCAGTCTGCAACAAGCTCAACACCATCCCACTATCCTCTCTCTTTCCATTTTTTTCACTTCTTTCTTCTTTCAAGTTCTCCATTCTGCTGCCTAAATTTTGACTAACTTTGGCATCGGAGTGTCCCCCACCGGAAAAATTTCAGTCAGGAAATTTGTTTTGCAAGCCTCCTTCGAAGGTGAACCAACAGGCAGGTCGCTCCATTTGGTCAACAGGGATTTAGCATCAACAAATTGGCATGCCAGGAAGGGAAGAATTTCCTCTGATAAAGGAGAACCTTAGAAAAGGCGAGAATGGTGAAAGGAAAGATTCAAAATACTTCTACAGGTAGGGACCACCCTGCCCCTCAGGCGAGCAATCCTTCGGCAAAAAAATGATATGCCACCTCCTATGATGATGGTGGGGCAATAATAGTTCGAGGCCCTTTTAAATCAAGTTAATACCCTGACAGCTCTAGTTCAAACTCTTCAAGAAACTACCATTCAAAAATAGTGCCCTCCAACTACTTCTCAGCATAGTCATCGAGCTAGGGGAAGGGAAGATCGACACTGGGAATCCACTCCAAGTTCTTCACAAATCCATTCTTCTCAGGAGCGTTACAGCTCCCATCCAAGCAGGCATGTGGAGGGTCATTATGGTAAGAAAAGAACCAGACGTCCCCTTTCTGTTTCTTCTGAAGATTCCATACCTGGAGGAGTCAGGCAAAGAGAGGTGAACTTCGATTTTGAAGAGAAGTTCAAGTTATTAGAGTCACAGATAGCCAAGCTTGTAGATCAAAGGAGAGGTGACGAAGTTGTGAGTTTCAGTTCTCAACCTCTTTTCTCCGATCGAATCATGGCTGAAGTCATCCCTCGATATTTTAAGATTTTACAATTGAAGGCTTATGATGGAACTTTCGATCCCCTTGATCATTTAGAAAATTACAAAGCTCACATGATGGTACAAGGGGCATCTGATGCATTGTATTGCCTCGCTTTTCCTGCTACTTTAAGGAAAGCTGCTTAAATGTGGTATTCGAGCTTGTTGCTTGGCACAATCCATTCTTTTGCTGAGTTGGAGTGGCTATTTATTTCACATTTCAGAATATGTAGAAAGATGCCGCGCAACCTAGATAGTTTGTTCCTCCTTCAACATAATGAAGGAGAAAGTATTAAGGAATTTGTTATCCGATTCAATTCGACCACTCTAGAGATCCTAGATCTCAATGAGCACGTGCCCATGTCAGCTTTAAAGAAAGGTCTTAGATCATCCAGGTTTACTTTTTCCTTGGATAAAAGATTCCCTACGAGCTATGCCGAACTACTGGCAAGAGCTCAGAAGTATGCCGCTGCTGAAGAGCAAGCGGCAAGTCGTCGACTTATTGAAGGAAGGCACCCCTCCAAGAAAAAGAATATCAAGGAGTCAGGTGTGCCCACATCTTCCAACAATGCCTCAATTCCCAGATGTAGTCCCAAGTCTAAACAACAAGGCAATCAGTTCGACACCTATACTCCCCTCAACCTCTCGAAAGAGAAGATTCTACTGGAGATAGAAAAAGAGAACTTCTTACAAAGGCCATGTCCCCTGAAAACCTCTGCTAAAGCAAGAGATAATAATAAATATTACCGATTCCATCGGAACCATGGCCATAATACCAAGGAGTGTTTTCAACTCCGAGATGCTATTGAGGATTTAATTAAAAGAGGATACCTAAAAAAGTACGTTAACCGTTCGAAGCCTCAAGCTGAAGCAACTGCCCTTCAAAGAACTATTGATGAAGCCGAATTACCTCATCAAAGGCCGACCGATGGGAGGGTCGGCATGCTTCATCGATCAATCGACTGGAGGGATGAAGCTGGACCAAGAGACTCAAAGGCAAAAGTTTCATCAGCTTTTCAGATAAGGATCTCCAGGGTATTCAGCTTCCACATGATGATCCTGTTATGGTTTCAACTATAATTGTAAAATATTATGTGTTGCCGCCTGGATCGCCGTGGCCTGTAGCTCTTTGCGTGGTTGGGCGTCGCACGTCCGCCCACTTGGGAATGCCCCCGGCGCCTCGGGACCTGCAAGGAAGCAACGTCAGTGGCCCGGGCCGGGGATTCCGGCGGGGGCACTCCGACGGTCAAGTCAGTGACGATCCAGGGGAACAGATCCTCCTGGTCGAGCCCCTCTGGATGAGCTCCATGCTAGAAGGAGTGAATATAGTGTGAATGAAAGATGAGGATGAGCTGGGAGTAGTGTTGGCCGAGGTGGTCTTGCCCTCCTCTCTAGCCTTCTTCCCTTGTGTCGCTCTGGTTTCTCTTTTGAATTGAAGAGTTGTTCTGGGTGTTCCCCCCCTCCGAGTTAGATGCCGATACCTCTTTTTTTTACCCTGGCGGGGTTCTCTACCTTGGTTTGCTTTGGGATCTCCCCCTGCTGTCGTGTACGGCGAGGTACCATGACGTGGACGGGACACCTCTCCTATTTTGACAGTCGGGGAAGCCTCCGTAGATTTCTGATATTCCTTCTGCCTATCCCTCCCCTAGGAATCTGACAGGGCCTCGATCGATGGGCTGCTGGTCTTGGGACCCGCACTCTCCGGTAGGGTCTTTTCTCTGGTTGTACGGCAAATCGGCAGAGGGTATGGTGCCTTGATGTGAGCTTTCCTTTCTTTCTAGAGTGAGTGACGGCCGAGGGCATTAATTGCGGCATGGTTGGTGTCGTACGGCCCTCGGGAGCATGTCACTGTCCTCGGAGGAGAGGCATGGCTCCCTTGGTGGCTGGCACGTTGGTTTGGACTGAGGGCCGAGCTGGAGGGGTAGGGCCCATCTTCGATGGACTCGCCTCGGTACTGCTCGGCAGGACGGAGGTGGACCGAGCTCGGTCACGGAGGGGCGCCTCATGGTGGAGGAGGCTGGGCTCAACTCCTAACCATGGGGCCTGACCTCAGACGAGCTCGGCGCCGGGGTGCCGCCCAGCCCAGGGGACCTGAGCTCGGAGAGGCGCCTCGTGGCGGAGGAGGCTGAGCTCGACTCCTGACCATGGGGCCCGATCTCGAGGGGTCCGCCTTAGGTGGAAACTCGAACTCGGCTCCGGCCTAGGCATTCCGAACTTGCGAGAACGGACCTGGCGAAGGACAGAGCTTGCCTTCGACGGGAAGAGGTGTTGCTTCAGGGAAGCTCAGCTCGGCAAAGGCGCTCATGTTGAAAGCTTGTCGTGGCGTCTGATGGGGACTCTGCGTCAGCTGCCTCATGCCATGTCAGCGTTCTGGCCACATCATTTGCACCCCACGCCCGAGGCCCATTGACGCGCGGCGCTTGGGGCGAAGGGCGTAATTATGGCACTGACGTGGAAAGGCGAAGAAATCGGGTGCAATAATGGCCAAAATCGGTGGTGCCTCGCTCTGTGGTCTTGCGAGCTTGTGGGAGGACGCCACGTGGCCATGCAGGAGGGGGCCGTCGAGGCAGGCACGAAAGTCGGAGCGACCGCGGTCGGATGGGCGCACAGGCCCAACGAATGGTCGACACGCGGCGGGTGCCTTCTGGGGGGCTGCAAAGGTACGATCGGGCGTAGGCGGCTTGGGAAGGAGGGGTAAGTCTTTTCAAAGCTTACCCTCGTTCAAACATTGCACGCCCAGCCTCCCGCAGGAGCATTCTCCCTCTTCTTCCTCCCTTCCGGCCACCAGCGACTCCCTAAAGTTCTTGTAGGTTAGCCCCCCTTTCTTCTCGTCCTCCAGGGGTCATCTTAGGGTTTCTCCTGTCCCTTTCTTTCTTCTTCCTTCTTTCTTTTCTCCATGGATCGCTTCGGTCCGGAGTTCCATCCCTCTCGTCAAGCCGAAGCCGGACCCTCTCGGTCGAGGACTCCCTCCTCCTCCGACGAAGAGACGGAGGCGGCGAGGTTTGAGTTTAGTAGGCGGCCCGCCCAGGGTCCGGTGATCATCAGGGAGCCCGGGTCTTCTCCTCCCGTTCCTCGAGTCCTTCCTGAGCCTGAGCCTGAGCCTTCCCGGTCGACAGGTCCCGGAGGGATTGCTTCGGCGATTACCTCTAAAGATCTGCTGGCCATCCAGGAAGCCTATGGGATTCTCGAGGCCATCCGTCCCTCCATTCCTCGTCCGTGGGAGCGGGTGACTTCTGGTGGTCCTAGGCGGATCACCCTTTATGAGGAGGCCTTCGCTGGGGGCCTCCGTTTTCCTCTCCACCCCTTCTTCCTTTCATTTCTGGCCAACTACCATCTTGTCCCAGCTCAATTGGTCCCCAACGCCATAAGGACCATCTTTGCCTTCATAGTCCTATGTCATTTTCACGGGATTATTGCATGTTTTTCCCTTTTTAGGACTTTTTTCACCTTGAAACGCCACCCCACCAAGGAGAGGTGGTGGTCCATTTCTTCTCGCCCTCGGGGAATAAAGTTTTGTCCTCCCCTCTTCCATTAAGGGATGGAAGAGTAAGTTTTTCTTTGCTTCCATAGAGGGGGTTGACTGGGTTTGGAGCGACCCAGATCGATCCCCAAATCAGAATTCCGCTGTCGAGGAGGCCGACGTTGAACTGTACAAGCAGCTCAGATCGGCGGAGATCCCCTCGCTCGAGGTTTTGCTATCCGAACAAAATCTCCGCGAGGCTGGGGTGGGCCCGGTGCAGGAGTCGGGTGAGTCCCACTTGGCCATCCTTTTTTTTCTTCTTTTTTTTTCATTTTCATTTTTCGTCTTTTTTTTCTTGGGTCTGACCTTATTTCTGTCTTGGTGCAGCAATGAAGTTCTCGATAGACGAGCTGCTCTCATTCTCTGAGGAGGGGGAGCAGGCCACTGAGGCCACCGAGCTGGCACTGAATAGAGCCCGAACTAAGGACGGGGTGAGGCCGGTGCAGGCTGGGGCGGACGTGCCAGTGCAGGAGCATAGACGGAAGAGGGCAGCCGAGCCCGTCCTTGAGCCTTCCGGGTGGCGCGAGCTGGTTGCCGTGTCCGAGCCCGAGGTGGTTGTCCGTGTGAGGTCAGCCGCCGCTGCCGCCAGGTCGGCGCCCCCCACCCCGGAGGTCACTAGCACGGAGGGGAACAGGGGGGCGCAAGAAGTCAGGCCAGCGCCCCAAGTCCGGTCCGATGTGGCGCCAATCTCCTAGTTGGCGTCGAGGGAGCCTTCTACCGTCGAAGGGGCCAAATCGGCGGGAACACAGGACTACCGCCGAGTCCCTTTCCGGCTGGACCCAAACGTGTCCTTGATGAAGGACGCGAGCCTGGCGGAGCGCATGATGGATTTCTCTATCCAGTCATGCGACAAGGACGAGGGGAGTGGGTGACTCCTCGGTGACGTCATCACGGCATCGTTCATCCAGATATATGCCGTAAGTAGCTCTCCCTTACCTTGACATCTTTTTGCCTTCTTCTCTTTTAGTTTGTTGCTGACTTGGCTCTTCTTACTGCAGCAAGGGCGGGAGCTGATCCTCATAAGGGATTACTGCCGCAACTGGGCAAGGAGGGACAGAGAGCAGGGAGCCGAGCTCGCGTCCCTCAAGGATGAAGTAGGCCGGAAGGATGTGGAGGTCCGGGAGGCTGGCCAGAAGGTGAAGAGCCTCCAGACTGAAGCTGCTGACACGGCCAGAATAAGGAAGGAGCTCGACAGTGAGCTCGAGTCCAAGCAGGCCCGGCTGAAGGAGCTTCGAGCCGAGTCAGAGGTGGCCAGAGAGAGGGCCACCTCCGCTGAGAAGAAGGTGGCTATGGCCGAGAGGAGGGCTACCGATGCGGAGGAGAAGGCTGCTCTTTCCCACCGTTCCACCGAATCCGTCGAGAAGGCACTGGCGACGGCCGTCCGTCTGTCCGAGCACCTGAAGGCGGAGCTCGAGGAGGTCCGGTGCCGGGCCGAGGCTGCAGAGAAAGTAGCTACTGATGCTGTGGCTGCTTTCAAGGCAACCCCGGAGTACCTCATGGACTTCCGGGAAGCGACGACGGACTCCTTCGCCAAAGGGTTCGCATACTGCCAGTCCCAGCTGCAAGGAGTTCTGTCCGAGGAGCAACTGGCCGCGCTCCGCATCTCGGGGAAGAAGGCTTCCTCTGCGACGACGATGATGGCGGCAAAGCAGGGAGCTACTCCAACCGAGGCTCGGGCTCCAGCGACCTCGTAAGCACCCGGCCCCAGGGAGCCGACATCGACGGCGGCGGGGGCAACACCTGCACCGTAGCTGGAGGCAGCTGATCCGACCCTAGTGGCCCCAGCAACTGAACCTGCTCCTCCTGTAGATGTGGAGGAGGGAGAGGTCCCAGCAGTGCACCGCCCGGGGAAGGAGCCAGCTCCTTAGGATAGGATCTTTCTTCTTTTTATACTTGTACTTTTTCTCTTGTCTTTTCTTTTTTCTTGACTGGGTCACCCGGCTTGTCGGGGCCTGGAAGATAGTGTCATCAACTCTTTCAGTAATTAAACTCACTTTTGCAATCATGGTGTCTCCATCATCCGCAATGTGGAATGTCCCTTCTCCTCCCTTTCTTTGCTTCTTCTTCTTTTTGGTGCGGGGAGGTCCGAGAGAGGAGCCGAGGACTCCAACTGGCACGGACCCGGCGTTGAGCTTGAGGCCATGCCGGTGATGGATGTTAACCCTGGACTCAACTGCTTAGGGGTATAATTCAGTGGTCGCCGTCTTGGAGCTAGGCTCAGCGGCGTCGGAGGCTGAGATCCCTAGTGTTGGAAATCTGAGTCTTGAACCTTAGTGTCTCGGAGCCAGTCTCAAGGACGTCGACGCTTGGGGATTGTGGCACTGGAAATCTGAGTTCTAAGCCTTGGCATCCTGGAGTTGGGCTCGGAGGCACTAAGTGCTTGGGGGCTTCCTAGGTCCTTCGTCGGGGAGCTGGGCTCACCGGTGCCGGAGGGTCATCCAGTCGTTGGTGCCGGAGGGTCATCCGGTCTTTGATGCCGGGGAGCTAGGCTCGCTGGTGCCTGGGGGCTTCCCAGGTCTTCGTGCCAGAGGACTCTTCTCCGGGCTTTGTTGCCGGGGAGCTTGGCTCGCCGGTGCCTGGGGGCTTCCCAGGTCTTTGATTGGCGACGATACTGCCCAGCCCAGGGAACCCGAGCTCGGAGGGGCGCCTCGTGGTGGAGGAGGCTAGGCTCGACTCCTGACCACGGGGCCCGATCTCGAGGGGTCCGCCTTGGGTGGAAGTTCATGCTCGGCTCTGGCCTAGGCATCCTGGGCTTGCGGGAGCTAACATGGAGGAGGACGGGGCCCGGCTTCGGCTGTTATCGTGAGGCCGAGCCCGGGAGCATGGTGGCCGGAGATCTGGTCTTCGAGACTTGATGTTCTGAGGTCATGCTTCAGGAATTGTCGTCTTTGAGCTGGGCTCGAAGACGGTGATAGCCGAGACGATTCCCTTGGCCGGAGATCTGAGCTCCGGTCTTGGGCAGGCATCCTGGAGCTGGGCTCGCGGACGTGAGAACTTGGGATGGCACCTTGGAGCCGGGCTCGTAGGCGCATTGGTTAAGAGAATTCCCTTGGCCGGAGATCTGAGCTCCGATCTTGGGCAGATGCCCTGGAGCTGGGCTCGGGGACGTTGATGATTTGAGAAGGCGCCTTGAAGCTGGGCTCGAAGACGTTGAGTGCCTGGGGGCTTCCCAGGTCCTTCGCCAGGGAGCTGGGCTCGCCGGTACCGGAGGGTCATCCGGTCTTTGATGCCGGGGAGCTAGGCTTGCCAGTGCCTGGGGGCTTCCCAGGTCTTTGTGCTAGAGGACTCTTCTCTGGGCTTTGTTGCCGGGGAGCTAGGCTCTCCGGTGCCTAGGGCCTTCCCAGGTCTTTGATTGGCGACAATACTGCCCAACCCAGGGGACCTGAGCTCGGAGGGGCGCCTCGTGGTGGAGGAGGCTGGGCTCCACTCCTGACCACGGGGCCCAATCTCGAGGGGTCCGCCTTGGATAGAAGTTCGTGCTCGGCTCCGGCCTAGGCATCCCGGGCTTGCGGGAGCTGACCTGGCGGAGGACGGGGCCCGGCTTTGACTGTTGTCGCGAGGCCGAGCCCGAGAGCACTGTTGATGATGAGCTACGCGGCTCGGGGGTGCCCTTGGCCGGAGATCTGAGCTTCGATCTTGGGCAGGCATCCTGGAGCTGGGCTCGGGGATGTTGATAATTTGAGAAGGCATCTTGGAGCTGGGCTTGAAGACGTTGAGTGCCTAAGGGCTTCCCAAGTCTTTCACCGGGGAGCTGGGCTCGACGGTGCCGGAGGGTCATCCGGTCTTTGTGCCGGAGGGTCGTAGGATCCGGTCTTTGGTGTCGGGGAGCTAGGCTCGTCGATGCCTGGGGGCTTCCCAGGTCTTCGGTGCCGGAGGGTCGTCCGGTCTTTGATGTTGGGGAGCTAGGCTCGCCGGTGCCTGGGGGCTTCCCAGGTCTTTGGTGTTCCTGCAAGGTAAATAAATCATTGCACAGTAAAAGGACCTTTATTTCAAAAGGAGGGAGAACTTACACTATTTGCAGTAACTCCTCAGATTACAAGCATCCCATGTCCGAGGGGAATCTGGTTCCACCCAGGTCCTCGAGATAGTAGGCCTCCTGTAGGAGGGCCTCGGCCACTTTGTAGGGGCCTTCCCAATTCGACGGGAGTTTACCGCACTCTCTGGGTTGAGACGCCTCGGCTCAGCACAATACCAGGTCGCCAGGTCGGAAGGTCTTCAACTTCACCCAGGTGTTATGATGTCGAGCGACCTATTACCGGTACGCTGCCATCCAAAGCCAGGCTCTGACCCTCGTTTCTTCGAGGGGGTCCAGGTTGAGGAGGGGGTGCGCTGAGCTCAACTGGAATCACCATCTCCGCGCCGAAGATGAGGTTGAATGGCGCTTTGCCCGTTACCGTTCTGGGCGTTGTGTGGTAAGCTCACAGGTCGCTCAAGAGCTTCCCCACCCTTTGGCCCCCGGGCCTTCTTAGGGGTGCACCCAGTCCCCCAGTGTATCATCCCCACCGGCTTCTCAGTGGGGCGACTGTCGACCGCTGGGACTGGTGGAAGGGTGATGAGTGCCTGGGATTCCAACTGAGATCTGCCCCCCACATACCTTCCGAAGTAGCCTCTCCTGATGAGCTCCTCAATCTCCCACTTGAGGTCGCGGCATTCCTCGGTATCGTGACCATGGTCACGATGGAAGCGACGGTACTTTGACTTGTCACGGGTGGCTGACGGCTTCAATGGTGGCGGGCATCTCAGATAGGTCTCGCCCTCGATCTCCATGAGGATCTTCGTCCTTGGGGCGAGAAGGGGAGTGAGATTCCTTTCAGGGATAGGAGTGTTCCTTGGCCCCAGTCCAGGGCGGAAGCTCCGAGCTGATGACATCGGCTTCTGTGCCCTAAGTGCCTCGGCGGGCGCGGGCCTCTTCAGTGGCCTCCCATTGAGCTCTTATCGGGTGCGATCCGCCTCCTCGGCACGAATGTACTTCAATTGTACCCTTATGTAATGTCAATTGTACCCTTACTTGGGGCCCAAGGTTAAGGGTCTATTTAAGAGACCCTGGCCTCTTGTATGAAGGGAGATTTTGATATATGAAATATACCTTGAGTTCTTCAATTGCTTTGTGTGATTACCCTGCTGTGTGCATAAAGGGGTTTGAGAGTTCTTCCCGGTGTTTGCAACCATCTTCCTGCCGCCAACCATCCTTCCAGCCCCCTCCAAAACTTCTTCCCTTTGCTATTTTCCTTTATTTTTTTGATCTCCTTTGAGTTTTCTAACCCCTGATAGGTCGTTTGCAGGTCCCCAAGTTCCTATGAATCCAACGACTCCAGCCAAGCCTCAATCGGACCACCGAGCAGAAAGCCGGGTATCCGCAGGTCATTGGCTCGATTTTCCAGGCCGCATCCGTCGAGGAACGAGAGATCCCTTCACTGCGATCTTCACCGGGTGCTTCAGACGTTGTCAGGTACACCCCCTCTACCTCCAGTAATTATATTGTAGGAGAACTTGCCCTAACCGAGGCTTCTCAGCCCCGGCGATCCTTCTTTAGTACTTTTCTAGGTCCTAATCTGCATGCATGGCTTCAAAAATTCATACAAAATTTTCTACAACTAATATTGATCTGAAAATCGGAAATTAATCACCTAACCCCATATATAAAACATACAAAAAGAATTGCATGCATATTAGTCCTGCATCACGAAGGAGGTGAAGGTGGTAGCTGAGGGGGGTCGCGATGGGGGGCCTTGCCCCTGTGATCTCGGCGGTGCTTGATAGCAGCCTGCTCGAAGGTCGGGGATCGGCTCTCTCGGTCGGCTAACCCGATCCACTTCTCTTCGTCGGGTCCTGTGGCTTCCCTAGCAGTCTGTGATGGCCAGTGCTTGTGAAGGCCTTCTTTGAAAGGACCGCAGGCTGTCACGGAGTGCAGCGGCATGAGCCGTGGGAGTCACTGGCTGTTGGTGGGTGGCCAGGGATCGATGCTGATGCAGCAACTGGCGCACCGCTACAGTCAAGAGCTGCATTTGTTGGATGAGTGTGGCCAGCTGAGCGCCCGTTGGAGGCGGTTGCGGTGGAGAGGGGAGCTCCCTTTCTGGACTATGTAGATCCCCATGGGAAGGGGGATCCCCGCACAGCTAGTGGAGACCTCCCTCGCATGGGTCATCACCATGCTCTTGGTGGAGTTGCTCGTAAGTGGATTAGCTCGGATCAAAATATGTCCTACCTCCCCCTACCTAGTGCGCCAATCTGTTGCTGCCAGACCACTGTGGCCTGTAGCTGGATACGACCTCGAACACGTCCTCATCGCTCGGAAACCTACTCGCGCACCCGGACCTGCAAAATAGAGGTTACCCAGGCTGGTGATCCTGGCGAGGGCACTCCGACGCTCAAGTCAGTGGTGATCCAGGGGAACAGATCCTCCTGGTCGAGCCTCATAGATGGACTCCACACTAGGAAGAGAAACTTATATGCTGGAGAGTATGAATGGGTTGAGAGTGAAGCGAGGGAAGTGGCAGCGGAGGAAAGCTCAAGCCGGGTGGCTGTGTCCATCGAGACCCTTTTAATGGATTTTCGATAGCCTAAAGCTCTCGATAGCTGTCCTGTATACCGTCCCTTTCGCCTGTTTGTCACTTACCTTTTTTCTTGGAACCTTGGAGAACTTTTGTAAGCCATGATGGCTGCCAATTGCCTACCTTGGGATCCTTCCCTCACTTGTAGGCGCGTGCAGTGACATTCCTTATCGTGCGTGAGGTGCCTTTCCCCATTCGTGATAGGGAACATCATCGTGTACTCTGACGCTCCTTCTAGTCGCTCTATTCTGGAAAACCTGGCAGAGCCTCGATCGGGAGGTAGCCATTCCCTGGATTCAAATCTCCTGGGTTGACTTCCTCTTTTGGATGGCACAAACGGTTGGTTGGGGACGTAGAACCTCGATCGGGGGGCCCCTTCCCTTTCGGTGTAAGTGGTAGATGGGGCAATTATTGCGGCCTGGCGGGCGCCTCTCCGTGGTCCTTGGGTGGCTTGGCGGTGTCCTTCAGCTGTTGGTCCCTTCGTCCGAAGTGGGGCCGGCTTAGGAAAGAGGATCTCGACTTTGGCCACAGTGTCTCGACCTCGAGGGAGTCGCCTGGCGAAGGAGTCTGGAGAGAGACGGAGCTCGACTTCAGCCATGGCGTCTCGACCTCGAGGGAGCTGCCTGGCAAAGGAGTCCGGAGAGAGGCGGAACTCAACTTCAGCCACGGCATCTTGAACTCGAGGGAGCCGCTTGGCGAAGGAGTTTGGAGAGAGGCGGAGCTCTACTTCGGCCATGGCATCTCAACCTCGAGGGAGCCGCCTGGCGAAGGAGTCTGAAGAGATGTGGAGCTCAATTTCGGCCATGGCATCTCGACCTCGAGGGAGCCACCTGGCGAAGGAGTCCAAATAGAGGTGGAGCTTGACTTCGATCACGACGTCTCGACCTCGAGGAACCCGCCTGGCGAAGGAGTCCGGAGAGAGGCGGAGCTCGACTTCGGCCACGACATCTTGACCCCGAGGGAGCCGCCTAGCAAAGGAGTCCGAAGAGAAACATCCGACATGGCAGCTTTCTCCGACGTGGCATATGACTGGGTCTGACATGGGTTCCATGTCAGCGATCCTGCCATATCAAGAATGATCTACATGATCTATCCTACGAAGTGCCGATGTGAGCTTGATCAACCTGTCTTAATATTTATCAAAGGGCATAAGGATGATCCATGTGATCTACCTAATAAAATGCCAAGAAAGACTTAACCAGCCTGTTTCATTCTCTGTAAAGAACATAAACAACCTACACGGTCTATTCTAAAATAAATTCGATGAAGTACAAAGTAAATTCGGCAAGATATATATCCCCTCAGTATGTATGTTATTTTTATCAGTAATGATCTTTTGAAAAAAAAAGAATGGTTATATATATCAAATTCTCTTATTCGGAATATTGATAGCAGAATTATTCAAAATTTGGTTTTCTATTCAACTAGTTATGTTGTGTAATATGAAGAATCCAAAATCTGGATCTGAGAGGATCGCCTATCCGATAAACTAATTTGGGGCTCTTCAAATCTGAAGACTTGGTATTATTTAAAATTTGAAGTCTTGGTATTATTTCATGTCCAAAGACTTGGTATTATTTTAAGTCCGAAGATTCAGCATTATCTTTAAATCCAAAAACTTGGTATTTTTCAAAATTTGAAGCTTTAGTATTATTTCAAGTCCGAAGACTTAGTATTATTTTGAATTTAAAGTCTCAGAGTTATTTTCAAATCCGAAGACTTTATCATTGGATGAATTTTCATTCGAAGATTTAAGGTGAAAGTTAATATATTTACCAGAAAAATTATTTATTTATAAATTCTTATGATCAATAAGGTTATCATTCATCATTTTACCTCCGATGAATTTATACTTGGTGAATATTTTATTGAAGCATAATTTATTAAAAGTTCTATTCAAAAATGGTAGCACATGTACATTGTCTTTCAAAAAAAAAAAATCCTACAGGTCGGCTTCAGCTTGAGTATCTTCAGCTTGAGTGAGGCCGATTGGGTCAGTAATCGTTGTTGTTTTTTCTTCAGCTACTTCTTTGGTTGCGACATGTATCTCTTCAGAAGGACTTTTGGTGATCTAGGCTCTCCCGCTTCTTCAAGGTTAAAAAGCTGAACACTTGAAATATCAAGGTTTGGATAAAGATTCTGCACGTCTTTTACCCCGTCAGTGAAACCCGCTCGGTAGCTAAAGGTTCCAGCTTCAATTAGTTCTTCATCAAACGCCGAAGACTTCTTATAGTCCTTGACCACCTTATTTACTTGATCTTTCAAGCTTTTTCTTTCTTCAGCCGATACTTCATCTCTCTTGACCGCTTCATCAGCCCTTTTGACTGCTTCATCGGCTTTTTTGATCACCTTTTCAATCTTCTGTTGAGCATCTTTGGCTGAATATTCCAAAGAATAAATCTTTTCTTCTTCTTCTTAAGCTTTGCTTCTTATTCAGAATTCTTTGATTGAGCCTTCTCTAGTTCAGCTTTCAGATTCTGAACTGTGGCATCGCTTTGAGCAAGTTTTTCCTCCATGTCCTGTTTCAACTCTCTGGCCACTTTTTTTCTCGGCCTTGGCTGTTTGGAGTTTTTCTTTCATACCCTTATAGTAATCTTTGAATTTGATGATGCTCTTTTCCATAAAGGTGATGTCATAAACCAATTGCGTTGATCATACGGAGTATAAAGTTAGTAAAATTGAACATTATATGAAAAAAAAGAAAAGTAGAAAATAGGTTCACCTTCAGCATGGATGAAAAAGCTGAATCAAATATGTCCTCGATGCATCGAGTCTTGATGACTTCCCAATCCTGAGGAAGGAGAGTATGCTTCAGTATTTTCCTTGCCAATTCGAGGTTTACTAAACCCCGTCCATCAAAGAAGGTTGAAAAGTCTACATGATATTCTCGATCCATTGGAGCGTTCCTCCCTAAACCCTCTTCGGTTTGAGGAGCTTTTGCTTTTGATTTTCTCTTGTCCTTTGGAGAGGCAAGGAGCGGCTCTCCAATAGTCGAAGTTGGAACGAGTCGTTCCGGAGAAGATGACGGAGGTGAGCTCCTTAGAGGAAGTTCCATTGAAGGCATATCATCTTCGTCAAATGTAACCTTTGTCGGAGTTCTATTGGAAGCCTCTTCAGCCCTAGCCTTCTTTCGAGCTTCGGTTTCCTTTCGTTGAGCCGGCACTGGTCTTTTTTGGATGCCTAATGAAGTCTTTCAAGGTTAGGCTTCATCAGCTCAGCTGCAATCAAAGAAGAAGAATTTTTAAGACAATTATTAGAAAAACCTAATAAATTTTGTTAAAAAAGCTAAAACCGACTACTTCTATACCTAATGTTGGAAGCTCACTGATATGAGCGAGGTGAAGATTCTGTTCCCTTAATAGTTCCTTAGCCAGATGAACTCCTAGACTTTATAATATCTCGAAGTCCTTTTAATAGGCCTTTAAGATTTTCTTTCCAGCGTTTGCATCTAAATATGGAGTCTTCCATTCGATGTTAAAATCCTAGAAAGGATAATAGATGAAGAAGAAGTAGGGTTTTTACTCATGTATAGCACTGGGAGTTTCCTTAATTAGTCTACAACCTGGACGAGGACCGATAACCTACCATCCTTCACTGTGAAAGTCTTTTTTTAGTACAAAAAGGAGGTAAACGAAGAAGTTTTGGGCTCTACATTTCGAAGTATGCAAAGGACCAGGAACCCACAAATATTTCTGAAGCTATTCAGAGTTAATTGTGCCAGGACTACTCGGTAAAGATTAAAAATCTTCATAAAAAATGGATGAAGAGGAAATCTAAGCCCAGCATTCAGGTGGTCTTGACATATGGCAATTGCCATAGGAGGAGGATGAGTAATCCTCTAATCTGGAGTGGGGACAAATGATTTAAAGATCCTGAGAATGTTATAATGATTCATAAGACTCTACCCTAGTGAAAGACAATGAACCAACAATAGTTCCTGGAGAAAGTTCGGAACCTTTTCTTTTGACATGACCCCCACTTCCAGAGGGTTTAACTCTCGCGGGACCTTTACTAATGGTTGGACGATCTAACGATTCAAACATCATGAAAGGAAAAAGAAAAAGACCCCAACCTCTAGGTAAAAATAAGATAACTTGCTGAAGGAGATTAATGGTGTAGAACTAGAGGGGGAAGAAGAAGGTTTCAGAGAACGCGGAAGTTCATTCTGTGGAGACACCCCTTTTTTTATGGACGGGATGATAGGGTTTTTTCTTTCTCTCTTTGAGAAAACTGATGATCTTCTCGATCGTGCAACGTATCCATGATGTTGATCGTGGATACGAATTACTAAGGGATGTCAATAAATGGATTGTCAGTTATGATCTACAAGAAATGCCATCGACAGCTAGGATGAGTTTCCAGTATGATAACTGAGGCTCATGATGTCGCCAAGTGTACTTTCTTGATCAAATAAAAACCCCACAAAAATCTCTTTAATGAAAGGATCAACCAGATTTTTAGGTCTACGCCATCTTTTTGAAGCATTAATGAGTGGCTGACACCTGTCCTTGGCACGATCTCCAAACCATATATCGATTATTCTAAGCATCAAAATTGGAGATCCGTCATCATTGGTTATTTTCTTTTCATTCATAAATGACAAACTCTACTTACTCCCTTTTTTCGAAATAAAGTTATTTCAAACTTGAAAGTGGGGGGAGCTGTTGTGGTAATCTAGTTTAATATAAAATAATTACCAGTCCATCGGTTGGGTCGATTTTATTTTTGGCCTATTATACAGATCAGTGCACCTGAAGATGATATTTAACAAGGACTACAGTCCATCTCAACAAAAATAATATATAATTAATTCATTAATATATACCTTATTATCTCATTCAGCTTACGTCATTAGCCTGATCCGAAGAGGTTACCTTATTGTTTCATTATGCTTATGTCATCAGCCTGATCCGAAGAGGCTACCTTATTATCTCATTCAGCTTATATTATCAGCTTGATCCGAAGAAGCTACCTTATTGTTTCATTCAGCTTATGTCATCAGCATGATCCGAAGAGACTACCTTATTATTTCATTCAGCTTATGTCATCAGCCTGATCCGAAGAGACTACCTTATTATCTTATTCAGCTTATGTCTTCAGCATGGTCCGAAGAGGATATTTCTATTATTATTTCATTCAGCTTTATGTTTTCGGCCTGGTCCGAAGGAAATACTTTTTGGAAGTATTGTTCATCCCTTCGGCCCTCACGGTAAGTAATTCTTTATTTTTTAATTCACTCCGAAGGAGATAAATCCGAAGCAAATAGCTAACACCTCTTCGTACCATTCCAAGGAAGACAGTCCGAAGAGGTAGTTAGGCTCATTTCGGATCCTTCCTAAAGAGAGTGTATTTGAAATATGTGAACAACCTTTTAACCCAAAATAGTTAAAGGTTGTTATGGTTGTTATAACCACCCACATGGTCGATAGCTCCGGCTTAAGTAACCATGGAATAACTAATTTTCGACCGCCACTACTCACTGTTATGAGGAAGTTACATTAACTAATTTCCATAACCGTAAGTAGTTGCACTCACGCCTATAAACATCGATAAGAGGGGACACTCGAGGTAAGCCAACTCCAGGCAAGTTAGAGCCGGTCTACAACTAGCTCTTTCAATGCCACCCCCCTATCCTCTCTCTTTCCATTTTTTCCACTTCTTTCTTCTTTTAAGTTCTCCATTCTGCTACCTAAATTTCGGCTAACTTTGGCATCGGGGTATCCCTCACTACAGTCAGGAAAATTTATTTTGCAAGCATGGTAACTAGCAAGTAGGTCGCTCCATCCGATCAGCAAGAATTTAGCATCAACAAATAGCAATTAGATATCAAAAAAAATATATATATATAATTGTTGCCGCCAAGACCGTCGTGGCCCGTAGCTGCTGTCGGTGCCAGAGTAAGCTCCTCCTGCCGCCCGCCGCTCTCGGTTCCCGGATCTCCTTGCTGGGTGCGGACGCCTTGCTGCCCGGCGGCCCTCCGCTCCTGGACCTGCAAGATAACGGTTAGAGACCCAGGCCGGGGTTTCCGGCGGGGGTACTCCGACGATCAAGTCAGTGACGATCCAGGGGAACAGATCCTCCTGGTCGGGCCCCTCTTGATGGACTCCGTACTAGGAGGAGTAAAAGATGTGCGTGGAGGTGTGAACGTCGCACGGGGAGAGTGATAGCAGGGACAGATGGATGCTCTGTTCCTCGGTCTCTCCTTGTGCCCCTCGGTTCCCTCCATCAGTGGTGGTAGTGGCGCTTCGCCCTCTCTTGGACGGGATTACGCTTGTGCTTGTGGTGGCGATCATGGTGGTGCCATGCCCCCATTGCTCATTGGGGCGGCCTTTTTTTTTCTTCCTTTTTTCTCTTGCTGTTTGGTGCGTTCGAGTTGTTGTATTACCTCCAGGTTGGTTGTGAACTTTGGTTACCGTTCGGTGCTTGTCTCGGGATCCCTGCCGGGCTGTCAGGCGCATGCGGCGGTATCCCAGGGAGCCTTTCCTGATTCATGATAGGGCGCGATGTCAGGCGCTCTAACACTCTTCTTGATTGCCTCACTCCGAGAAATTTGGGGGTGCCTCGACTGGCGGGCCGCCGCCCACGGGATTCGAATCTCTCGGTTTGCCTTCTTTCCTGGGTGATCTGAGTGGTTGGTGAGGAATGTAGCGTCTCGATCAACGCGCTGCCTACCTTTTTGGTGCAACTAGCAGTTTCAGGCTGTCAGTACGGTCTGAGAGGCGCTCCGATATGGTCCTCAAGCGGCTCGCCGGTGTCCTCGGCTGGTGAGGACCTCGTCTGGGCTGGGGCCGAGCTGGGACGCCAAGGCTCGCTCCAGCCTAGGCACTCCGAGCTCGCGAGGGTGCCCAGGTGGAGGAGGGCGAAGTGCGGGCCTGGTCCGGAGGGCGCACGCTCGGAGAGGCTCCACATCGGCGGGTGAGCTCTTGGCTCGACCTCGACCGCAGGGCACTAACCTCCGAGGGTCTCGCTCTGGAGGGCGGAAGATGGACCCGGTCCAGAGGGCGCGCGCTCGGAGAGGCTCCACATCGGCGGGTGAGCTCTTGGCTCGACCTCGATCGCAGGGCACTAACCTCCGAGGGTCTCGCTCCGGAGGGTGGAAGACGGACCCGGTCCAGAAGGCGTGCGCTCGGAGAGGCTCCACATCGACGGGTGAGCTCTTGGCTCGACCTCGACCGCAGAGCACTAACCTCCTAGGGTCTCGCTCCGGAGGGCGGAAGACGGACCCGGTCCAGAGGGCGCGCGCTCGGAGAGGCTCCACATCGACGGGTGAGCTCTTGGCTCGACCTCGACTGCAGAGCACTAACCTCCGAGGGTCTCGCTACGAAGGGCGGAAGACGGCTCCGACCTAGGCGCCGAGCTCACGAGCTCGACCTGGCGGAGGACTGAGCTCGACTTGCTGTCCTGGAGGAGCCCAGCTCAGCCCGGTGGTGGAATCCGAGCCGGAGAGTCGTCGTGGCGTCTTCTCTTAACGTAGCGCCTGTCGGTTTCTCCACGTCAGCCATCCTGCCACATCAATAATAACTAATAAATTATTATGATGCAAGAAAAAATATTTTTTATTAAAAAATAAAATATAAACTACATTAAAGTATATATATATATAGCCGATTTTTTGTTTCACCACGAGGCGGATTCCTGGCCCCATGCGTTTCCTCTTTGCGCCGTGTGCGCGTGAGGAACGTGCTCCTAAAAAAATTTTATCACGACCACACTAATCTCCAGCCAATCCGAGTCAAAACCCCATCCGCATAACCCTCAACCAGCTCCGCGCAAATCAAACGGCCCCGATCCCTTCCTTTCCGTCTTGATATTACCACGGTCCATCCCCAGCCGTTGATTTCATCGAAACGTGCCGCGAACGCCCCACCCCAACGGGGTACAGGGTTTATATCCACTCGTAAACCCTTTACCGTACCCTTTTCCGGCCGTGTGAGAGCGAGCGGGGGCGAGCGAGAGAGAAGAACGCCGAGCGGCGCCCCAGGCCCCTCTTATCTCTTGGTCCATTCCCCGATCGCCGAGGACGAAACCCTGTCCAAACCCTTGGATCTCCGATCCGACCTCGTCCTCGATGGCGGAGAGCTTCGGGGAGGCGAAGAAGCCGGAGGCTGCGGCGGCCTCGTCGCCGGTCGAGTATCTGTTCCACAGAAGGATCGAGTTTCATCCCGCCAGGAAGCCCTACTCCCCCATCGCCAGCGCTGGGGGGAATTTCCACCTCGAAACCCTAAACCCCACCTCGGATGCACTCCGGCCGGCGCCGAGCCCCGGCGGCCCCGCGGCGGCGTCGCTGGTGAATAAATTTGACAGCCGGGAGTTCTACGAGAATGGATTGGACCCCGAGCTCAGCTTTAGGATCACCTTCCGCAGAATCGTGAGTCGGATTTTGTTTTGGTTTTGGTTGGGTCGCTCTCTGGAATTTATTCACGGTGAAAGATTGGTTTCCTGTTGTTTCTTCATCGGCGTTTGGATTCCTGTTGTTTCTTCATTGGCGTTTGGATTTGATGTCTAGTCTGGGTGATTTTTCTTGTTGATCGGTTTGCTGGAGTACTTGTTCGCTGTATTTTTTGGGGTCATTTGGTTATCATATTTTATTTATTGAGTGATTAGGGGCTGTTCACTGTCTCCAGGATCGATCTGTCAATGTCCTTAATTGTTTTGTAAAAATTATTTTACAAATGGCTTCCCCAAATTACGATTTTCTTTTTAACTGTAAATTTTGGCATTTTCTTTCCCTATTTTACTAAGTACTTTTAGAGGAAAAAAACAACTATAATTCCTTCCCTTGCATAGTTTTCTTTTTCAATCATCTTTATTTATGCATTCATGAGCTCATTATTTTGCTTTTATGTTTCAATGAAATTATATCAAATCAGTAAATCCTTTTCTGAAGTAAGTAACGAAACCTATGATGTCTTGCAGGGTGCAGGTTTGCAGAATCTTGGAAACACGTGTTTTCTTAATTCAGTTCTCCAATGCCTGACGTACACTGAACCTTTTGCGGCTTATTTGCAAAGCGGCAAGCATAAATCTTCATGTAAGTCTTAATTTTTGTATTACTTCGTCCCTTCTATTTTTGTGTTTTTGTTTCTGCGGCTTTTCTCCATATCAATGCAACCTGACCATGTGTTCTCAGTATCTATCTGATTCTTCTCAATAAAAGTTAAGTTTTTTTTGTGGGGGCGGACCAAAAACAATTACGTCAATCTATTATTTTCAACGTTAATAATGCACCACAGATAATGTTTAAGGAGGCCTGAGTGTTGCATGTCAGCTTAAGTGTGTGTAGATTATAATGTAGTGGATGTTGGATGGAAAGGTAATGTCAATTAGAGTAGCCAATTGATCATGGCGGGAAATTAGTAGAATGCCTTAGAGACTGTGTTACCCAAACATCCATATCTAGCTCAAAAAAAATTTATCAGATATATATCTAAGTTGAATATGTGTCAGATAGTTGGATAGCTATGAATTTTTTGAAAGCCATTTTTAAAAACTCCTCTCCTCTCTCTGTGTCTCTTTTGATTGCTCTCGTGGATCCAGAAATGGCAGAGGGTCTTGAGGCAGAGGCCAGAGATCTCCATGACAGGGCAGTGGTGGAGGGATCATGGGCTCTGGAGGTCCGATTCAAGGATTTCAGCGGGGGAAACTTTGTTGTAGGTTCATGAGAGGGGAGGGCAGGAGGGAAGGGTGGTTTCTAGGGTTCCATTACTCGCTAGGGCAAATATATTGACCAAGGATTCAGGTCCCGGCAAGATGTCCTGTGGGACATCAGGACGGGGTCATGTGTTGGGATAGGATGTTCCGCCAGTGTCCCAGCATCCTAATCGGGATACCTTGAGACATTCCCTATCCCGAGTATCGGGATGGGGCAGGATGCCAATGCATCCTGTTTCATGAAAAAACTGGAACAGCCCCGTTCCATGAAATTTAAAACCTTGATATTGATGGCTCCATGGTACATCACATCAAAAAAAAAAGCAATGAACAGGGGCAGATTGTCCCTGTTTCGAACCTATGACGTTCACAAGGTGGATCTGGCTATTCGGCAGCCTCCCTGCCACCTTCCCCTCCCTCCATTTTTCTCCCTTCCCCTTCTCTATCTCTCTCTCTCTAATCTCCTCTCATGAAGGGGTGGAGCTTCGGAGGTCTCAGCAGCCCTCCAAGGGCCATGTAGCCCTCCAATGGCTACCACTGGCTTATCCGCTGGCTTTCTTTTCCTTACCTCCCTTCCTCCCCTTTCTTTTCCTCCCATGTTCGTCCTCTCCTCTGCTTTTGTTTCCTTGTTGATTTGGGCCCGGAACAGTTTGATATGAGAGCATACCGATTTGTACTTGCGGCTGGTCGGTACAGGGTCTCTTTTTGAGTTAGGCAGTTAGCGAACCTTGCTCCTAGCTAATTTTGGAAACAAAAATGGATGGCCATAGTATTCCTAGAATATTGATGAATTTGAAGTTATTTTTTTTTTGAAAAAAATAGCATAGATATAGGCATGCTATGCCATGAATGTTTTTTCTGGCCTACCTTCTTAAGAAATAAAGCAAAATGGTGTCCTAATTGATGACATATTGTGATAATGCTGGCAGTTAAAAATAATACCTTTTGTGCTTGTAAGTGCATGAGTTCAATGTGCACACTGAACTTTATACATATTGAGTTCTTTGCTGTTACACTTATTGCCATTCTATTACTAGCTTCAAACTTTTTTTTTTGTAGGCCATACTGCTGGATTTTGTGCAATGTGCGCTCTTCAGAATCATGTCATGAGTGCTCTACAATCATCTGGGAAGATATTGTCACCTTTTCATTTTGTCAAGAACTTGCGAAGTATCCTCATAAATACTACAGCTTCCTCCTTGTTTTAATAAGGAAAATGTTTTTTTAAAAAAGTAAAAAAGTAACTTTTTAGACTTTTTTTAAAATGCGGGATAGATGAATTGTAATTTTTTTGGTAGTTTTTGACATTGCTGTTTACTTTGGTGCAAGAGTTAAAATTCTTGACTACATGGTTAGGTATATCTCGTAATTTTCGCAATTCCAGGCAAGAAGATGCGCATGAGTACATGGTTAATTTGCTCGAGTCCATGCATAAATGTTGTTTACCTTCTGGAGTCCCAAGTGAGTCTCCTATTGCTTATGAGAGAAGTTTGGTCCACAAGATTTTTGGGGGTCGTCTCAGAAGTCAGGTAACTTAAGGAGGTACTTCTGTAGTAGATGCTTGCTAATGAAAACATTCTCCCTGATTCATTTATTGGTGAGCATTGTATAATATGTTGCAGGTGAAATGCATGCAATGTTCCTACTGTTCCAATAAGTTTGATCCCTTTTTGGATTTGAGTTTAGAAATTGTGAAGGCTGATTCTTTGCGCAAGGCACTTGCACGTTTCACTACGGTGGAACAATTAGATGGAGGGGAGAGGCAATACCAATGCCAACGGTGCAAAGAGAAAGTTAGGGCCCTGAAGCAGCTTACTATTCATAAGGCCCCATATGTCCTCACAGTTCATCTCAAGCGTTTTAGTTCTCATATTCCAGGACAAAAGATTGACAAAAAAGTCGAGTTTGAGCCCACTCTAGACTTAAAACCCTTTGTCAGTGATACGCATGTCAGTATACACTTGTTCTTTGTACTTTCATCATCTTGGAAACTTCGATTGCCTCCTCTTTTTTCAACTATACAACTCATTATATGCATTTGCAGGGAGGAAATTTAAGATATACTCTTTATGGTGTATTGGTACATGCGGGTTGGAGTACTCACTCTGGCCATTATTACTGTTATGTTCGCACTTCAAGTGGCATGTGGCATTCTCTTGATGATAACCAGGTTGAGATTACAGATAGCTTTCCATGTGATTATCTTATTTATGTAATTCTGTCACTAACTTATTAAATGTTGTTTTATTGTCTTTATGTTTATATACCTGGTGGAACCTTCTGATATCCATCCTGGTTGAAATGTTAGATGTATATTCTTTTTCTCCATAACCTTGTTCACATATCAACAAAGTTATGAACAAACATAACAAACAAAAAAAAAAGGGAGTAGAAGAGTGAAATAGTGGGAAAAGGAGCAAAGAGAATTATTAAAGAAGAAAAGAGCCAACATGGCTTTTGTTATAAATAATGGACCATAGCAATGGAAGTCTGTTTTGCATACGTGTAATTTTCTTAAGTGGTTTTTATGTTCATTTTTTTGTAATTACAGGTCAGCCAAGTCAGCGAGAAGACTGTGTTGGCACAGAAAGCCTATATGTTATTCTATGTCCGTGATAGAAGTTCTACAATCAAGAGATCAGTTGATGTGGCTGGCAAAGATAAGTTTTCTGTTAATGGACTGGGAAATAAAATAGTTCCCCAGTCTGCTCCAACGTCAAATGGAGAAGCTCAAAATAATGGGGTTGAAAGAAAATTAAACACTGCAGAGTGTATTCCTGTCAAAATTAAAACTGATGCTGCTGGCAAATGCCAATCCAGCTCTGCAATGGGCACTACATCAGATCACCCCTCGCAGGAAGTGGTTTCTTCTTTGCCGATCTCACGAAATAATGGTCAAATGATGCCCAAAGAAGGTTCAAAAACATTGGCAGATCCTAGAAAGCTACCATTTTGTAGAGATCCAATGATGCCTGTTGTGACATCCACAGGGGACCAGAAATTGACAGAAGACGCACTGCCAGCTTTGCTAAAGGACAATGCTGTCATCACCACTTATCGTGGAAGTGATACCTCCTCTATCTCTCATGTCCAATCAAATGGTAGACTTTGTGTTTCTAATGGTTGCAGTGCAGACATTAACTTAGCTACCCTTACTGCTGAGATGAATGATCCTGCCTTCCCAGAAACTACTGAGAAACATCCCAAGAAACTTCTGATAGAAAACAACAAGATGGACAGCAAGAAAATACGTTCGAAAAATGAGCCTATTAATATTCCCTGCAAATCAAGTTCTATGAAGCAGCCCATTCAGAAGGAAGTGTTCAGTAAAAAGGATGTGGCACAACAGGTAGCATTGTTTTTCCCTTTGTGTTGCAGCTTCCATGATTGATTTGTTTGAATCAAGTTAAAAGTTTTTGTCCTGTTTGTGTCCAGGCCATTGGCATTGAGAATGAGAAGTGCTTAAGCAGTATTCAGTGCCAGAATGATGAGGAAAGTCTTCTTAACCTGGGTGAATCTCGATTGATCAGCTTTTCAGAGAAACAAGGGACTTCAAATGGCTATGGTCAGAAGGAAGCTTTTGCAGAAACTGGCAGAGAACATTCAGTTGGCAAATTCTACCAAACAGACATGAAACTGAAGAAGCTTGCAAAATGTTCAGCAAGGGCCATGTATTTTGGCCGCAAGAAACTATTTTTCAGTTATTTAAGCCTGCTTAAAAGTAAAAAACACAAGAAAAGCAAAAAGCATCGTTTAAGTTCTAGAAACCTGACAAAATGTGTAGTTCTAGATGATTTCAGCATAAGTGAGCAGACGGCATCAACATCTCAGGCCACCAAAGTTGGAATAGATTCCAAGCATTCTCATAGAAAACGCAACCATTCTAGTTTTGTCAAAGACAATAATATCCAGGGAATGAATGATGAGAGTTATAGTACTGGTGATTTTGCAGAAACTGATAGACAAATAGAGAAGAGAAATGATAAAAATATTGTCATGCTTGCTACATCAAAGCAAGTCAAAAGGTGTTTGAGCTCTGCAGCAAATCAATGCAACTCGAGAGAAACAGATGCAAATGAGAAAGGGCCACGTCAGCATGAATTTATTTTGCTGAGGGGTTTGGAGGAATATGCTGGTAGGTATCTGTAATGCTTTATTTTTCCTGTTTTTGTTCTCTTCTGGTTTACTTTTTGTGCTTGAGTTGTGGCAAGCTAATCAAGGTCCACTTTCTTGTATGCAGTTGCACGATGGGATGACATAGAATTACCAAAATCTGAGGTACAAGAACCAGAAAATTCAAGAAATAACAGCATCGGTTATGTGTTGGATGAATGGTGAGTTCCCTAACTTTGCATGATAAATATGGAGATTAAGGTCCTGTTTGGCATTGCTATATGTAATGGAGCTTTTGTCTGTAGAGCTTTGGGCAATAAACCTTCTAATAAAAAGCTATTTGCTGTTTTGTAACTATAACTTTGAAGCGCTGTGGAATTTTAACATCTTTTTGGTAACCAAATTGATAAAGTATTTTTAGTATCAAGAAATGATATTAAAGGACATTGCATGTATCTAAATGTCTATACTAGCAAGGACTTATATTATAATTTTTTTAAAATTTATAAATTACTTATTTTGATATTTTAATCTAGATAAATAATAAATGTTATATAAAAATATAATAATATTTTTATATTATTATTATGATGATATAGTAATACGGTATTATTTTAATAAACTTTATAATTATATTATATTATATTATGTTATTATATTCTACTATCAAAATTGTTCTTATAAAGTATTGTTAATTTGTAAATTGATTTTTTATATTTTGATTTGAACAATGTAATAAATAAATTCAAAATCCTTAATAGCATGATCATGGTATGAAAAATACAAAGTTAAATGATTACAATAAAAATAAGTAGTTCAAATCAATTTTTAAGAATTTTGCTATTGGACTAAAACTCAGGTCTCTAGGTTGCCTAAAAGGAAGCTTCCTGATGTGTCTCCATTGGAGCTTTCAAGCAAAAGCTCTCTTCTTTATTAGACCTTTTTCAGCTCTCTTTTTTGCTTGAAATCTCTCTTCTTCATTAGACCTTTTTCAGCTTTGAAAGAGCCAAAAATTTATTTCAAAATTTTTACCAAGCACCTTAAAATCATCCAAACAAACTTCTAACCCTTCAAGAAGCACTTTTTTGCCCTCCAAAAGCAACACCAAACAAGGCCTAAGAATGATAAGCAAAGTTTTGATTACTGGGCAGCTTGATTGTCCGGTATTGTGTTTGCTGATCATTCTTTGGGTGTTTAATATATAACTAGCTAGCCTAACCATTTTAAGTTGGTTGATAGATTGCACAAAGAAAATAGAAAATATAGTTGCTTGCTGATTTTGATATTTATCTTGTAGATTGACCTGGTGTTTGTATTCTCTTAGAAATAGAGGCTTAAGCATCCTTCAACCAACAAAACACTAGTTCCTTGATGTTGGAATCATATAGCCAATTTCTATGTAATATCAGGTTATTTGTCACGAAAGCAGTCATGCTTTGTTTAATATATTATTATTGCATTGCATCATAAACTTGACTTTCTGCCTGACTTCGGGGTTGGAAGTTAGATTGCAGAAGATTATTAGAAAATTTAACAAAAACTAAGAAACCAACAAAATATATATAATGAATCTGTGAAGATATAAGCAACTTTTTTTTAAAAAACAATTTAGCTTGGCTATACCGAAACCAGAATGTTTGAGGCAACATGTGTCACTACAGATTTTTAAGCCATGATTGTATGGTGTCTGTGTTACCTAGACCATTCAATCTACTCCAAAATATCCACACCAAATGGTATGAGCAGATGGAAATTGGATGGTGAGTAGAAATTCTGAAAGATTTGAAGGATCCAACACTTCGGCTCATATTCTTACCTACACCTCAGATCTGAGCACGTATCTTTGTGATTCCTTTTGCTTGTTATAGTTTACAAAGAGGGTTCAAAATTAGTACAATGGTTCCATCAAGTTAAGATGATGGAGAACAAGTAAAACCATGTAAGCATGTCCAGTTACTATCCGTCAAGGGCCTGATGAGAAGAGGGGCTTAGGTTTGCATTAAAGGGTCAACAAGAAAAAGATAACACAGATAGAAGATGTGAAAGAATTCAAAAAGCTGGGAATGACAACAATTACAGTTCTCTGCCTGAATATTGGCAAAGGGAGCTTACATATAATGAGCCACAAATTGATTAGGTTGGTGGTTTTAGCTATGATCATGCTGTTGCTTCAGATGACTTTGTTGGATCATTAAGGAACCTTTCTCATTATTGTGTGGACACCTTTTTTTTTTAATGGATATTGACCAGATGCAATTAGCTATTTTTCTTTTACTGGGATGACATAAGGGACAAGATAACTGCTATTGCATGGATGTGGTTTCAAGAACTGGGTTAGGGCATACCTTTTGTCTCTCTGATTTCGCAAGAGGGAAAAGAATATAAAAGGGCATGGAAAGTGTTTATAATATTACAGAACATGAACTATTAAAGTAATTTTTTGTTAATTTGAGAAATTGCTTCTCTTGTTGTAAATTGCTGTCTTCTTACTATTTGGTTAATCCATGTCAACAGGTTTGTGGTGGATCTCTACTTTCCATCTATTTAAAAATGTGTAAAGACTGATCGATATTGCCTTCATGGACCTTAAATTTGGCGACAAGTACTAATTGTGAAAAACAAAACTCTAGATTAGCTACATTTCATTGCAAGTAAAATGCATGAGTGTTAAAAATTATGACAATGGACACAAGCGTGGTAGGTAACATGGGTACTTTTTGAGTCTTCAAGAAACTTAAATTGTGTTGCATGGCTTACCAACAATATTAGTGATCAGAATGTATGTTTCCCATCAATACTCCAGATAAAACCTCCAAGTTTATGATGTTCAGTACAATATTAAGTAACCAGGCACTGGAAATAACAAAAGCCCACTTCTAAAAAAAATTTGGTGGCATTTCTTGAGTGCTTTGTTGGAGTCACTGTTGGAAGAGTTCAACTCTCCAACAATCAGACATGTGAGTATGATACTTGTCTGACTTGGCAGTTTGATTTTTTTTTTCCCCCTCATTTTCCCAGCTGACAGCAAGCCCAATTTTCATGGACACTGAACAGAGCATGTTCACCGCAGCCACTTAAATTAATTTTAGATTCTGCATCCCAGTCCCTAATTTGTGATGAACGAGTTACAATCTCTATGTTGAATAATCCATTTTTCCATTTAAATTAATTTTAGATTCAGCATTCTAATGCCTTATTTATGATAAACGAGTTACAGTCCCTATATTGAATAATCCAATTTTCTACTTAAATTAATTTTTTGCATACCAATGCTCTATGATAAACGAGTTACAGTCTGTGTTGAATAATCCACTTTTGGCAATTCAAGTAATCAATAGTAGCTTTAATTTGTTCCTGTAAGGCCTTCTTACTGTGTCTAAATGATTTTCAGGGATGAGGAGTATGACCGAGGGAAGGGGAAGAAGGTAAAGAAATCGAGACAATCTTTTGGTGGATTAAATCTGTTCCAGGAGACTGCCAACGTAAAAACACAGCAGAAGATGAAGGTGAAGATGGACGAGACCAGATCGGGAAATCAACCATTCAGGATATGATGGCGAAAAGTAAAGGAGAAAATTGTCGTCATTGTATTCCTTTGTTTTGGCGTTATAATCAATTCATGTTTTTTGATTTGTTTTCTCTTGAAGAGCCGAATAGCCACCATCCAGCGAGACTTCTTGTTTATTATCTGCAACTATTTGAAACGGATTTGTAATGGGCAACCTGGATGAGCTTCTTCTTCTTTTCTTCTCCTTTATTTTCTTTCTTTTCTTTTTCTTTTTTTCTTTTTTTTTTTTTTTTTGGTTTGCTACCCGGATCCTGCATCGTGGGCACATCTTCGAGTTTATGCGAACCCATTAGCGTGTTGGAAACTTGCTTCGATAGTTACATCCGTGCATTTTGCCACTTGAACGCTTGATTGGAGCTTGTTACAAATGTTGAGTACTGGTGTTGCTCATGATACAGCATGACATGTTAGTATCGCTACTTTATGGTCGAGTCTACGTGAGGTCCCGGTTACATATTGGGCAAAGTTAGAAACGGAAATGAGATCCAATACTTAGGGGGAGATTGTAGCAGGTAGGATATTCATGTTCTGAAGCCTGCAAATTTTTCTGACCGGGCGAACATAACCTATAAACTGCCGTCACGCTAATGCTGAGTTGGTTACTCTAGATTATCTATTGTGTTCCTCGATGGTAAGGATTGTATATATATATATATATATATATATATATATATATCACTATTTGCAGCCTCTGTTCAGCTACTCATGGTTGCTTCTATATTACTCTTTTCGCAACCCCAGCAAATCATTACTGATCTGAGATTGTAGGATGAACCGGGATTATCTGAAATAAAATCAAATTTCCCTACTTTCTAATAAACTTGCTCATTTTATCCTGGTACGAGTTTCTGTTCACTTGCTTCTCTAACCGAGAATAAAAAAACTTTTTTAAAAAATATATACAGTTATTTCTTATCATTTCGCCATTTTGTTCCCAGCTGGACCTGCCGTTTTGCAACCAACCCGTGCCAAAATATTCAATTTAAAATTATTCGAATCAACTCACGGAGAATTTATTGATGTGCCAGCAAAAGATGAAGACGGCAAACTATATAAATAGCCATTACTGATCGCGGGTCCATCTGGACGCAAGTCCAATAATTGGCAGCTATACTATCGAGCACGTATTTAATACACAAGTACAAATATTTTAATAATTATCAGTTATTGCTATCATTAAATGCCTCACGCCTTGCCTGTGAATCCTCCTCCTCCATTAGTTCAAGCGCCTCCACGACTCTCAATTTTGTTACTCTCCGTTTCTTATTCGACCAAAATTATAATGCGTCCAGCGTCCACCCAAATCTTCGAGATCGAAACATAAATGCGAGCTATGGACTGGAACTTTTAAAATGTAAGTTTGGTGACAAGATGATTAAACGTCCTAATTGGGCCATGGCCCATAATTGCCAAGCTACTGGCTGCAGCGACACCTTGCTTTAAAGAGGTGAATGTAGGATATCGTCACTACATGCCCTAAAATTTTCCCACGAACTCAATAGCATTGCATCGACGGAGTAGCTATTATTTTTTCCAGCGTTTTCCCGTGACTCAGGGTGCTGGTCACCTCCGCGTGCAAGCAAGCTGACTCAGGTTTCCCGGGTCCCCGACATATCTCTCTCCTTAATTATGCTCTCCAACTGAAGCCAGGCCTTCAAAACTTTTTCGATACATTTTTCGAGCGCTTTCTCTCGAGCATATATATATATATATATATATATATATATATATATATATGGTTCATGCATGGCCTGGTGTTGGACCTGGACATAGAGGAGAGTCCCCTGTTTCTGCGTGGGGTGGAAGCGGATGGAGGAGAAGAGAATAGCCGATTTCCTCACGGGATGCAAGGCCGGGACAATGGAGAACAAGAAAAGAAGAAAAACGTGGGACCTTTGCCTGACCCTTCCCCACTCCTCTGCCTCCACTGCCGACTCTCTTTCTCCTCGCGCTCTGCTCTCCCGCCTCCGCCTCTCGCTCCACAAGCCATCGCCGGCCCGCGGCGGCGGAGCGGGGGATGGGATGCGATGCCGGATGCGGTTCCCGAGGCATCGCTCCTGTAAGAAGGAGAAGGACGAGGAGAAAGGGGAGGCGGAAGGCGAGGAGAATGAGGCGGAGGTGGGCGGAGGGAAAACGGTGGATTCACCTGTTTCGGAACCACCGGCGAGCGGAGGGAGGGTCCCGCCGTCTCCGGACTCCACTGTTGTGGAAGGAGTCAGGGAGGGTTCTGTGGAGAAAGGTAACAGAGCTCTGCGTCTCATTTGGCCTTGCTTCCGATGCCTGGATACGATTCCAGCGCCGTTCCTGTGCTTTGCTTTGATAGGAAAGGGTGGATTTTTCTTTTTGTCTCGTTCTTGCAGTATTTTACAGTTTGACCGTTCGAGTTTTACTCTGCTCGTTCCCTGACTCTTTTTTGTCCTTTGTCTTTAACTTTCCTTTGGATTGTAGTTAATGTTTTTTCCTTGGCGCTCGCAAGATTTTTGATTAAACTATTTTAAAGGATTCTATTGCCGTGCTATTCTTTGATAGGAAAAAGGGAGTTGATTTCTTGTCAAACTTCTTCCATTCTTGCTATCCAAATTTATGGCCTTTTGCTTGTTCTTTTTGCTCTTGATATGCGATAGTTTTCTTGTATGATTGCTTAAAATTTTACTCTAAATGAATTATATGTCTTGGACACGTCACTTATGTGGCCCACATAAAAAGATTGGTTATTAAAGAACTTTGGGTTCATCCACTATCACTAGTTATGCTAGTTTTCTTGATGGAAAGAAACTGAGATTTTTATGGTCCCTACCCTGGCCTATTCAAGCCTAAGATGTCCATCAGCTTATGGCTTTTACGAAGGCATAGGTTAGAAGACTCATTCGTCTTCAAGTATGATTGCTTATGGCCTTATCCATCAACTTATGGATAAACTCTAATCAAATTCCTGAATAATTATGGCTAGAGGTACGCATCACTAATATATTCCACTGCATCAAATTTTTTTGCTTGAGATATTTTCTCACAATATGTTGATCTTGGTTGACATTTGTTAGAAAATTATGCAAAGGTTGTACCATAGATCTATCTTGCATCCCTAGTGTCACTGCATGCTTTGTCTTGCACACTTTAACTCGCTTGTCATTTAATATTTTTCTGTCTCTTTGATTCTCATGCCAAATCTTTCCTAGTCTTAAAGCAGAGGTTGGAAAGATTGCTAGAATCCTGCTTCTTTTAACCTTTGATCATGTATGACAAGACCTGTACATTTCAAACATCTCTTAAGAAGTATTTTGAACGCTTTTGTATCTTCACTTCTCTTTGTTGAAACAAAGAAAATTTTCTCATATTCTCTTATGTGCATCATGGTTGTATCTTTCATTTAACTTAATACATAAATATTTGCTACTTGTGGTGAAATTGTGAGAGATAATTGGGTTATAACATGATGTCAAGTGATGAAGGAGCCTTTTATAACATGCAAGGCATCAGTTGAAATGTGAAGGAGCCTTTTATCATCATCCTTTTTGTGTTCTCGATGAAAATATTCTTATTCCTTAACTGGAAATACATGCTTCATTCAGGAAGGAAGCCAGAAGAAGTGTCTTTAAACCTAGGTATGGGGATAGGTATGGTCTTTCTTCTAGCCAGAAGTGCAACTGAATTCAATAAAATGGTAGAACTGCGAGCACAGATGGAAATGCTGCTTAAAGACATTAAGGATGAGATCCAGAGGAAGGAAGTAGCTCCTAACCATACAGAGTCAAATAATATTATTGGCTCTTCTGCATCGAATAGCTTTGGAAATGGACATACAAGCAATTCCATAACTTTGCGAAATGATGGAGCATCTTACCATTTGCAAAGGTTTCACAGTGCCATGGAATCTGCTGCACAGTCAAAGTGTGACACAGCCTCAGGGAGCAAACGGTGCTCAAAGATTGATCAAATAGAAGCAGAGCTCGAAGTTGAACTAGAACGTCTGCGACTCGATTTGGGAAACAAAGATTCATCTGCTTATCTACAACCACACAGATTGGAGGTATTATTCTTTTGGAAAAAAGGTTTTACCTTTCTTGTATGTAGAAAATGTATCATATGTGGCTTATCCTATTCAATTTAGGTTATAGAAACTCTGATAATTAACTAAAATCTTGATGTTGCTACTGGGCGTCCTAGTTCCAGTACTTCCATGTTAGAATAGAACCTCCTCTCCATTTATCTCTGTTAATTTTGATTTTTTTCTTATAGATATCTGTTTCCTGTTTGTAATCCACTGCAATAATTGCTATAAATACTAGATTGTGAATCTAGTTATATTTGCTCAACAAACATTAGAGTTTTATGACATTTTCCTTTTTGATTTTTTGATTATGCTTGTGCAATCCTTCTAAAAATTTAAAATTAGATGTTTTCAATTTATTGTCTTTTTTGTTCTGTTCTTTTCTATGATGTCGCCTTACTTATTAGCAACCTCTTGCTACTAGGTTTGACCCCTATATTTTTTTGATTGAAAGCATTTGTAGGCAGTGTGCTATATCATGGGGCGCTAGCCTTCCATGAAAATTCCTCTAACCCCCTAAACTCCAATGAAAGCCGGATTTGATCCCAGGTCAAAATTTGATGCAACAACCAAAAACTTTACTGGCTTGGTAAGCTATCACCTTTATTGGACTCCTGATTCAAAGATGATACAATGGTTCAAAACCTATATATATATATATATATATATATATATATATATATTCACGAGGAATTTGAAATGTACATTAAGTTTTAGTTTGAGCTAGGATCAAATATTCCTTTTTATATTTTAGATTTGGATAACAAATTTATCATATGAACTAGCTACAACAAAGTAAAATTCATGTCTTCTGTAATCAAGTAGTAAAGAGAACCCATCTCTTCTTTAAGCTAGCAGTAAGGGGTAGAAGCACAAAATCATATCTTATAACTGTTACACTTTATGAATTTCATCTAGGGTATTGGATGAGTCAAGGATATCCCAGAATTACTTTGAGGTTTCCCTAAAGGCTGGATAAGTGGAAGATGATGTCTTCAATGTAATTAAAGCAGAGAGGATTAACTGGAGAAGCAGTTCAAGAGAAATGTGCGAACTTCAAGTACTTTTGAGAATTCAAAGGTGAAAATATTATATCAGCTCTAGATGTGCAGTGAGAAGATGCAGAGCTAAAATGATTATAGAAATATGAAAATGTTAACTTCGATCAGGTAGGCGGAGGGGGGGGGGGCGGGGGGGCCGCGCGCGCGCGCGCACACAGAGAGAGAGAGAGAGAGAGAAGATGTTGGTGTTCATGAAGTGAGTAATGTAGATGAAGGTATGGCTCCACAAGCAATAGCCTTTGGAATTAGTTGATAACTTGATATGCACTATTTATATGCACAATATATGCATGTATTTTGCCAATAGATTAATGTATACATTCGTGTTCATACCTAACCAACAAAACATACCAACTTAATTAACAGTTAACAAGTGGGAATGTGGATCCTTCTGAGAACTTCAGCCAAAGTTCTGAAGAAGGCAACGAAGCGGAAGAAGGAAGTTTTCACTGTGGGGTTAACCCACGAGAGCTGGAAAGGAGATTGCATGAGCTTCTAGAAACAAGACAGCAAGAGAGGATAGCAGAGCTAGAATCTGCACTGGAATATGCTGAAAGAATGCTACGTGAAAGGGACAGAGAGATATGCTGGTGGAGGGACACTGCAAGACTGGTCTCACATCACAAGGATGAAACTCTATTTAGGTGAGTTACTAATTGGAAGCAAAATATGCAATTCTTGGTTGTCACTTTTTAGCACACTCTTCCTTGCTTCAAAGGAAAACCTAAAAAGCCATTTTCTTGTGCCAGGTAATTGTGCAAGAAGAACATATCATGTAGCATTTTCTTGGAACATTTTGGATGCATGCATGTGTCAGCAGCAAAGAAGGCTCAGATTTTGAAGCAATGCATTTTTTTTAAAGTGATTGATGGTGGTGAAGCTGAAATGAAGGACGCGACAAGATGAATGAGAAACTGTCTGGCTTGTTATTGTACTTAAAGATGCAATTATTTGATTCCCCTTTCCCCTTCTGTAGCACTGAGTCAGATTTTGTAGTACATGTACACCTGTGCAACATCCATCCTCCACAACTCCGTTAAACCTTGCAAAGACTGCTTTAAGGTGATGAATCACCATGGATTATGATGTTTGTTTCAGATTTTGATGCTTTGAAATCTGCAGAGAGTAAATAGTCTGATGCTATCAGGTCAAGCAAATCAATGGAGATTAGTTTTGGTTTTAAATGTAATTATGATCAAACCCCACCAGGGACTTCCTCCTCCCTATCTTTTGCGGCTGAAAATTTTCCATTGGGTATAGATGATTGCTTCTCCTTGTGAGGTTTCGATCCTCCATTTTGAAAGCTAAAAAGAAGGTATCTTAATTTCCAGCAGAAAGAAGGATAGGTAATGTTATAGCTTCGATTCCTCTTAAATATCCCATACTTCAAAATGAACAGAATATGACATATTCCTATATTAGCTCTACCTTTTATGCAACTTTGCAGTCATATTCATATTGCATAAGGTCTTATTCAAAGTTCTCTCCCACCCGAGTTTGCCAAGAATTTGCATGATGTATGCATAAAGTTGGCATCGTTGGGCCGCACCTGGCTAAGCTGTTTTTCCATATGCATACATACATCCATGGCAAGATAGCAACTTCAAGGGGAAGGGAATCCTGTGAGCTAGATCTGGCCTCATCGATCGGTCCACATAGAAATGGAATGCAGCATTTGAGCTTTCCTTTTCTTTCTTTTTCCCCACCTCCTCTTCTCTTTGTAATATTATGATTCTTCTCTTTTCTTTTTAAATGATGATTGGGCTCCATTGAGATTGTATATATATATATAGTTTGACCTTGGCTTCACCTTTGTCTAAAAGCCAGGCAGCCGGTTAGTTTGTTTGAGCACCCACAAATGACCCATTAACTGCATCACCTTGCTCTGAAACTGTTTGCATGGCACCAGCTGCACCCCAAAGATGGACCAACCATTCCTGAATGACCCAGCTCCTTAGATCCTGCTGCCAAACCGACTACCGCGCTCGATCGGTATGCAAGTCCTTCAGACACCCACTAACTTACTGTTTTATAGCGCAAAAGATCTGAAGTGCAACACGAGCTGGCGTCTGAAGATTGGGGAATGGACCTCATTTCGAGCACTACGGTGTGAAAGCCATTCATGCAATGCTCCTCATTTGACCATCGGATGAATTTTAGAGTAAGCAAAAGAAAGAAAGAGAGAGAAAACCCCATTAGTAACATAGTGTCATGTCTCCTGGATTCTAATGGCTAAGAATTCACTTCATGATGGCATAAACTTTAGTGTGTTTGTTTGGTAATCCTGGATTAAAAAAGAAAAAAACACAAAACAAAAGAAATTCGTAAAGAACCCCCGAAAGATGGTTGAGTTCACAAGCTATATGTGGAATTACAAATGCTGATCTGCAACTATTATAATAACAACAACACGGATGTCAGAATTTCTCCAGTAACCTAAATTAATAAAAACTATTTATGAATATCCATGACATTGCTCCAATAATGCCTGGAAATTTCTCCCAGAACTTAACAAAACCGACATAGACTGCCAATGGTTACTGGAGCAATTTGTCTCCTGTTCTCTTTTTTTTTTTTTTCTTCTTCTTTTTTTTTTGTGTGTGTGGGAGTAGTGGATTGAGTGCCCTACAAGGACAGGCTTTTGGGGGAAATTTAGAAAGCTGCCATAATTTTTTAAAATGTTAGTGGATGTGTTGTAAAGAGGGTGTGGCCCAGCAAAGAAAACAAGGAAAGTTTATTTGTGATTGAAACAAGACAAAGATGAACACCTATTCATTTAGCCAGGACAAGCAACCTTTGCCAAAGATAATTCTACTCTAAGTAAGCTCTGTCCTCACTACAAAAGATGGTCTCCTCCTGACCCGAGAAGGAAAAAAAAAAAAGTTCTTCGTACAGAAGAGAGATTGTAAATCTCATGTTCCTTGACTGCAGAGACCACTCATATTGGCCATCATATTTAGTCCTGAATCATGTGATTACTGAAGCAGCTAGGGTCTTTTTGTCCACCAAAGAGTGCTAAGCAATGAAGTCCTCATCAGGACCCATGGTTTAACTGTATCTTTTCATGCGAGTCTAAGCTGACATATTAAGGCCACATTGGCCTGTCAAGTAGAATCCTCAAATTATGAAAGTAAGCCAATCAAAAAAAAAAAAGTTAATGTAACACATAAAATCTTGGAGACAGAAGTTACACAGCTGACTTATAATATTTCCATCACTCTTTTCCCTCGGATGTATGAAATATGACATGGAGCGGGGAGCTAGCTGCACCCCAGATTTATAATTATTTATTACGTTGCACCATTTTGATATCTTTTATCAAAACGTAGTACAGAATGCATGCCATCATCTAACAGTAATCGTGGTGCCGTAATACATCCATGTAAAGGTTCAACACGTACATATCCTCATGAAGAGATATTTGAGCAGCTCTTTTAATTTTTCATATTCATACATTTAAATGGTAAACTCAAAGATGGAATTCCTTAGCTTGGTAGGAATGTTTAAGCTTGGATTAGATATATAACAGTACTCTCTCAAAAAATTTAGATAATTTTCTCATCATGTACGTAGATGTATAATATATATATATAATATTCTTGAAGAATAGTAAAGATGATTATCTTCATTTTGTCCGATGAATCGGTAGCCACTTTGGGGTTTACGTGCCACCTCTGCCCCGACTTTCCAAATTGTAATGCTACCATGAGTTGCCGACTCGAGGAAAGGAGCATTTCATTTGAGTGAGACCCAGGGTCTCCTAGTTGGACTTTCATATGAACAACCATCCAATAACTTTCTAGGTTTTGACCGGGGGAGGAGCGGGTTTATGCTAGTGTTTTGCTTTTTGTAGTCTTAATTTCTAGCCTTTGCTGAATGGAATGTCTACTCTCAACAGTACGTGATGCTTCAGTGCTTGTTATCGCAAGAGATGATCTAACTGGATAGGATATTTTTATTTTATTCCTTTTCGTATTATGTAAGGTTTAATGTCCTTTTCCTCGATGCCCAGTGGAGAAATTCGAGAGGAGTCCAATATTGTATCATTTTAGATATATGAACTCTTGATTACTTGCCCAGCCCCCATCAATTTATGTGACTTCGATGCTCCTTCTAATGAATCATTGCTTATACATGAAAAACACTGGTTGATCAAATGTGTGATAATTTATAGTACACCATTTTCATCACTTGACACTGCAATGATCTAAAATAAAAGGATTGATAAGTATTATTTTAAATATAAGAAGATTTTATTTTGAAAGCATTTACGCCGCATTCAACAGTCTAGTTGATTAGCCAAAAAAAAAAAAGATGATATATAGATTAAATTTAATAAAATCATTATAGGTGAGAACCATAAAGCTTTTGTACCAAAACCGGATAGAATTATGAAAATACAATAAAAGTGGAGACCTTGGTTCAATAGACAGAATTCAATCATTATACGAAGAAGTAGATGAAAAGAGCAAATCTTGAACCATCGGTTGGTAGAAGACCAAGGCGATCATGCCGGTCCCCAATTTTCAACAATATAATACTATATTATAGATCGAATAAAGAGAGACGGCTGACAAAAAACTATGTAGAGATAAGCTGAAGGTCAATAAGACATGATTATTGGTTCGGTAATTATAAAATAATCTTATTCGTGTATATATACGGTGAAATGATTGTTGGCAATAGTTATTTAAAGCATCGAAAGTAGAGATCAGACATGAAACAACCATTAGAGTGAACAATTAATATATCCGAGGGCAGTTGTTATGTGCTAGTAAAAATAAGTAGAATTATCATGTAGAAAAAGACCCTTCAACAATCAATCCAATCAATTTACTTTTATCTTTATTTCTACCTTTTTATCCTATGAGCAGGCATAACTTAGATTATCTATTACAGCACAGTGCTGCATCCTTATCGTAGCCCAACACCGCACTCTTACTATAGCTTGGTGCTACACATTTTTTAGCTAGAATTCAATGCCGTACATCCATCTATTTTCATCATAATCGAAAGTTAGTGCGATGATGGCTAGTTCTTGAAGATCAAGACATTGGGATCCATGCTGCTCTCCATCATTTTTTCAATCCACATATTTTTGACTATCCTAATACTAATGACATGTTCACACATACATTTAAATCTTTTCTAAGTAAGCTCTACGATGAACCCTCTGCCTTGACCTTGACCATCCGTATCTCCTAGCTTGCTTGAAATGAGATGAAAAAAATTGTTTGATATGCCTGGTGGGATTCTCTGCAAAGACTGCAATCATCACCATGCTATTTTTGAAAGAATATTGCATAGCTTCCAATAGATCATTAAGGAGATGATTCCTCCAACGATAGTTCTTTTTTTGGAAAAATATGGCCATGCAACTTCAGACCTATTTGTTGGAGACACTCTCGATCCAAGGTCTAGACTGAATTATCCAAACAAACCCTCCCTCATCCGATTCCAGACAGAGCTTTTTATAAGGTCTAAAGACTGCATTGAAATCTAATTAGCCTAATACAGGCGAACCCACAAGTTGGTTTCAATCAATCAAATGCCCAACCGGATCGAACGCGTGTGTCGGCCGTCTCTCCGCAGACTCCGCACTCGTTTCCTGACTCCCTGCCTCTGACTTCCTCCCACTCGTCCGTGAAATCTCCGCCGGTCAAACCACCGAATTATTACTTTGGTCCCACCTGATCATCCAGTCTCGTGATCGGACGGATGTGCCGTAGCCCCCACCTACCTGATAGGACGTGCCCGTGCGATCCGAATCCAACCCCTAATCACCTTCCCTTTTTAAATTAACCCCGGTCAATTCCCCAATCCCGATAACTCATTACTCCACCCTGTTTTAAAAAATTATACCCAAATTAAAATCCCAGAAATTATGATGATGGATCGATCAAATCATGGTTCTTGTATTTTATAAATAGCAGCTTGGATACGGCATTCCCGTCTTCTTCAAGGCATCCCTTCCCCCTCTCCCAAATCACATCACCGCTTTCTTGTTCCACCCAGAGAATACTTCTTCCCTCTTTGGAATTTCGCTATTCGAACACCGACCCTGACTCGAACCCTAGTTTTGGGGATAACGAGGCCATGCAGCAGAGCAGCAGAGAAATGCAAGGGATGGCCTCTCCGTTGAATGGGATGTCGTCGTCCGCCGGCGCCGGCTCCTCCGCCGTGGCCGCGGCCCAGATCTCCCTCCAGGAGCTCCACGACGGCCACCGACAGCAACAGATCCAGAACGCTGGCATGCAGGTCCCGGCTTCGCACTTCGGCCACTCCGCCGGTGGCCACGACGACTTCCTCGACCAGATGCTCTGTAGCCTTCCCTCCTCCTGGCCGGACCTCGGCAACCCCAAGTCTCCCTGGGACCTGACCTCTTCTTCCAACCCGAATGGCCTCGCCGGGAAGTCGCCCGAGGATTCCGCGGCGGAGGGGCTCCAATACGTTCCGTACGACGAGTCCGTGCTGCTCGCTTCCCAGCTCCGGCAGCACCAGATCAGCGGCGGAAGCTCGCCGGCGGTGAAGCAGCCGATGCTGCTTCAGCTCAGCCAGCACCAGCACCAGCAGCAGATGCTGCTACAGGGCATGGGGAGATCTCCGGTTGTCGCCGGCGGTGGGGATTCCGGTCTTCTTCCGCTGCCACTGAGCCTAGCGAGCGGCGGCTCGGCCGATTCCCGCCTTCTCGTTGACAGATCTCGTGACGAAGTCGACCCCTCCTTCAAATCCCACAATCCCACCGTACAATTCTTTATTTCCACTACCTTCTCGCTTCCCGGTTTCGAAATTTTATTTTATTTTTTTTATTTTTGGCCAGGGTGGGGAAGGGCTCTACAACGGATTCGGCGGATCGCTTCAGCGAGCAGCGGAAGCAGCCACCCAACAGAATTTCCACCATCCCCAGGTTCTCAACACCCTAAATTTTCCCCCGTCGTCTTTTAACCTGCACTTTAGTATGGATTACTAAATTCGAAAAGAACAGGGCGTGTCGATGCCGGCTCAGAACTTCGGAGGATCGCCGGCGGCCGGGGTGGGGCGGGCTCCGGCGGCGGCTGTGGCGTCCTCCGGTGGCGGTACGGCTCCGCCGAGGCAGCGGGTGAGGGCGAGAAGGGGCCAGGCGACGGATCCCCACAGCATCGCCGAACGAGTAAGCCATGAAAGGGGGGGGGGGGGAAATCTATTTTTTTAGCTAACAAGCAAGGGAGGGAGAAATTAATTGGGTAACCTAGGCGGGAGCAATAAATGCGAAGTGGCAGTTACTCCGATGGATTTGGATCTGTTTGTTTCTTTCCTTCTTTTCTCTGCCATCTTTCTTCTTCTCTTCTGTTTGTATGCATGCTTTTAATGGAGTCGTTGGCTCTCTATTTTGTCCCTTTCCTTGCGCAGCTTCGCAGGGAGAGAATCGCGGAGAGGATGAAGGCTCTCCAGGAGTTGGTGCCAAACGCCAATAAGGTCTGCCTGTCTTCTTCCTCGCTCTCTTGTTTTTTTTCCGATCTTTTTCTTTCTAATATTAATTTATATAATAACTGGCTATATAAATCCAAGTTCACAAGTAAACTCCTCATTTTCTATGATTACATTCACGCCATAACAAATTGGAGTATTTGCACTAACCACCACCGACTTGGCATCTAAGATGAAAAATGGTAACCATCCTTTACACTCCTTGTCCGGTAGAAAAAGTGATGTGAAACGGTGATCGTTGATTTGCACTAAAATTTGCAACAACATGAGATGTGACCCTTACTAGAGAGATCGGTGAACGAGGATTCGTTAAATCATCTCAGATAGTGGCTTAAGATTTCTCTTAGTGACCAGGGTTGTTATTTAAATCAATTCAGACTGGTCAAAAAGCAAAGACACGAAAAGAAGGGCTGGACGGCAATTTATGAGGTTTGGTAATCAATCCAGACGTGGCTGTTAGAGAGGGCCAGCTAGGGTATATTCCTATTTTTCTCGGAATATCTATTGTAGTAGTTTCGTATGCGTGGAAACAGCGGTATTATGGGTTGTATGCACGATAATTCTAGAAGTTGTTTGGGGACTATGGTGCAAGTTCTCTTTGTTTTGATACCATCAACATCAGCACCGTACATTATTTACCGCAACCCCCTCCAAAAAAAAAAAAAAAAAAAACACCGTACCTCCCAATTAGAGGATGGATTTACGTAAATTCCGGTGACCATAGAACTTGGGTTTCTGGGACCTGAGGCTACCGCGAAACCGTGTGTCCGCTTGTCGGATTCTCGTTGGAGTTAGGGAACCGGCCCTTGTTTTTTCGTTTATTATGTCCTTCGAGGACAGAACAAGAGCTTGTAGATGTCTAATGGTGTGCTTGCGGCTCTCCAGTGGCATCCCTGCTCGGCCTTCTTGTTGGTTCGCCACGCTTTTCGAAACCAAACACATCGCTTTTCCTACTTAGTGGAGCACTCGTCACGCCGCCGGCGTAATAGACCGCAATTCCAAGCTACTTGCCTCGGGACGAGGATATTTTTGTCATTTTAACTGTTTATTTAGTTTTAATTACTGACTACTGTTATTAAAAATGCTTCGATGAATGACAGACGGACAAGGCCTCCATGCTGGATGAGATCATCGACTACGTGAAATTCCTCCAGCTCCAAGTCAAGGCAACCTCTCTTCTCCCAACAAGTTCTTAACCAATATATATATTTTATTTTTTCCTCTCCAATCTCTCCTAAATCTTTCATTACATAAATAATTAGTAACGCAAATCGCATCTTTCTAGTGTTCTATTGATTATTTATTTGAACTATGTTTAACCGTTAGATTTATACCTGATGCGTCTTCCGTATCTCTCTGCTGTCGGGTACACCGTATCCAAATCAGGTGCTGAGCATGAGTAGGCTAGGCGGAGCAGCGGCGGTCGCCCCACTTGTGGCCGATATGTCCCCAGAGGTAGCTTTCGCTCATCCGTTCCCTCTCCCTTTCTTTCTTAGTATCGGTATAAGATATTCCTGGTCGGCCTAATGCGACCCCGATTTGGCGTATGACTTAATGGTCCGCTTTCCGCTAGTCGGGAAAGGCAAGGAGTTATTTATGCGCTGGAATATCTTATACTGGTTGATGGCGATCGATCAAGACAGCAGCAACAGCGGCACGCGTGCCACCCTGTAGAATTCCCAAAATAACCTTCATTATTTTTTTAAAAAAAATTGTAAAAATAATAAGGATTTAAAAGAGATCGGCGGTGATTGGATACAGGGGCAGAGCAGTAGGGGCGGGAGTAACGGCGCGGCGGGTAACGACAGCCTAACGGTGACGGAGCTCCAGGTGGCGAAGCTAATGGAGGAGGACATGGGGTCGGCGATGCAGTACCTCCAGGGCAAGGGCCTCTGCCTCATGCCCATCTCCCTCGCCTCCGCCATCTCCGCCACCTGCCACCCACGCCCGGCGGCCGGAGGCGTCGGCGCCGCGGGAAGCGCTGGGGCCGCCCACCACCTGAACCCGGGACTCATCCCGGTACCACCACCTCCCAACCACAGCAACGCAGCTGCCGGCACCGCCGGAGGAGGCGGCGACGCCCCCTCTTCGCCGAGCATGTCCGTGCTGACGGTTCAGTCCGCCATAGCTAACGGCGCCGACAACGACGTCTCCCGACCCTTCGTCAAGGATGCCGCCTCCGTCTCCAAACCCTAAGCTAGACGACTCCAAAAAACTGTGGGAGAAAAAGAGAAGGCTTTTTGGTTCAATGTGTGTGTGGGGGCGGAAAAAGAAAGGATAAAGACGTAAGCACGTCAAACTGAGTCTACGGAAATAACGGCGTCGGCGTTTTGACGGCCGTATTTGCTTAGACTTGGAGGAAGGCGTCAGCCGCCCCACATCTCCGCTCTTCTTCCCTTTTTCTCCATCAGCTTTTTTTTATTTTTTTCCCCTCCTTACTTTTTTTTCCATCTGAATCAACTTTTTTTTCTCAATCTTTATCTAAGCCTTCCTTTGTGTTTAATTTTAATCGAAGTTTGTCGTCTTACGATTGGCCGTGCATGGATGACTTAATACTCCAGAGCAATGATTAACATTAAAATATGATATGATAATACTATGTAAAATTTTTCACTTGAATTTAAAATAGTTAGGAAGCGATGGAGGTGGGGTTTAGCGAGGTGGTCAAAGGGTGGAAATGATGGGACTGGTGATGGCATTAGGAAGTGGGGATGCTCGAATAATTGATCAAAAGATGATAATAATAATAGTAGCCTTGGGAGTAGAAGGATGGTGGAGGTTGAGTAAGGGTTACTACACGGTCTGGAACTGGTGTTGTGATGATGTAACTTATGACTGATATTTTGTTTTGGGTCAAACAGGTAGCAAAAGTATAATATGCAGTATTTTATAAAAGGCTTTAGCAAGGACGATATGATGGCTTTGATGATAATAATATAAAGGAGGAGATGTGCAGCAGACTAAGGTGGGGTTCTCTCTCTCGGGCACGTCGTGGTTGCTTTCTTTTCTCACGAAGCGCCTGTCGTCTAGCAATCCGGATATTCCACAAACACGGCTTGTTTGGGTGGGGAAGGAGATGTTGCAGGCGTTCGCGTACGTGCGGCTCTCTGCGACTTGTGTTGGAATGGGAGGAGAGAAGGCCAAATGCAGGGCATATGACAGTCTTTTCTTTTTGTTACATCCACCTATTTATGGTTTTTCTTTAATCTTCGCAGGGAATATCATATAAACAAACTTGCACCACAAAATTATGATACACACTTCGATTTTACTTCATGTTAAACCATCTCATCCACGAATCCTACACCGATGCACTTAAACTTTAATTTGGTACAACACGGTACATGGCCTGGCATGTGGCATGACATCATCAACAGTTGTGTTGTTGTTGTTTTTTTCTGGGTTAATAAAAGGGAGCAGCTACTATGCATCCATTTGGTGCTATGTTTTTGGAAGCGAAGCAAACAAACTCACATAGATAAAAAGACATAACAAGAAATAAAAACTAGTTTATTTGCATCCCCGCTGCATTCCCATCAGCATTCGGATGGGAGGGAGACAGCAGCATATAGAGGAATCCAAACATTTCGCTGTTTATCCATAAGTCAAGCTTTTTTTAACAGGTCAAGGTGAGGGCACCAGCAAAAGCTATCGACCCACCCGTCGTAGACGGTCCTACGAATTTTATGGCACATGGATGCGGATGGGTGAGACGCAGAAGCGATTAAATGCTTCCTTCTTTCGTGCTTTCGTTGCATCATGTCACGACACAAGGGCATGGAGACCCACCCACATGATTAAAAAACTAATATTATATCTTGCAACCGAGGCATGGCACACTGTTTCGCAATGTAATTTTATACGAATGATGTGGCTGAGTGAAGATGATATCCAGGCCTGGCCACATAATTGACATGTCAGTGTAAATCTTGAAGATGTAGGTGGTCACTAAATTCTTGAAGTATAATTCTTGAAAATGTCAGTATAATTCCTTGAAGCCTGGCCACATAATTGGCAATTACATTCATTTTCTTTGCGAAATCAGTTAGGCTTGCTTAAACTTTCCTCGTCATAATTTTTGAAGATGTAGGTCACTTGATTGTTTTGGTGTTAATGTATATCGCTTGATTGCAGCATTGACTAGCTGATGTAAGTCTCTTTACACGTGTTTGAAGTTTGGGCAAAAAGGTTTGATGATAATTTGCACCGGTGCAAACATATCCAGATGAGATCAACAATGGTTTCGATAAGAGGAAAAATGCTTGAGATTCCATGCAAAAATAATAATCAACAAGTACGCACACCCGTAATTAACACTAAATTTTGCAACTAACTAACAGTATTATCATGTTGAAATACATATCAATTTCTTTAATCATCGATTCTTGAGAAACTAGAGTATGTCCGATCATGTCATTGGCATATGCTAGATCGAGCAAATTAATCAAGAAGTTTGGTTAATTAAGTCAAGACACAGGGTTCAATCTTACCTCCATACAAGGATCTTCACAAGTTCTAGTAGAACGGTAAACAACATAAAGAATAAAAGCAATGGAGAGAGTAATAACTCACACGTATCAGATCAAGCTTTCTTTAATGTCACGCAGACGTGCATCTTTTTGCTGATGACTCCGGTAGCATCTACCTCCATATCATCAATTTTAAATTTAGTTCTTTGTATTAAGACCCTTTAGATGCGGTTCTCCTTTGTATGCTTCTTTGAGTGATGTTTATATCAGGAAGCATTTACTGCCAGTTCGAGCAAGTCTCTGAATTTGACTCCTCCAAAAACTTTTAGTGTAATTTACTTAAATATGCCACAAAATGTATATATATTTGGCTGATTCCCATAAAACTGAGCATGACATTGGGCCTTTATATTTTGCCAAATTTAAAAAGAATTTCATGGCAAAGTGGTATTATAACAAGGATCTCACTAGAAAAGGTTTTTTTTTTTTTTTTTTTTTATAAAATGGTGTATTCATTAAGAAGAGAGAGAGAGTGAATACAACCAAAAAAATTCGAAAGGATGATATCCCTAAGCTGTACAGAGTGGCGGGTGATGTGATCGGATCGCTGACATGGCGAGAGCTGATAGGCGCTACGTCAAAGGAAGATGCCGTGTCGGACGCCGCGTCAAATCTCCTGCCCTGACTCCTCTGCCGAGCTGAGCTGAGCTCCCTCAAGACAACGAGCCGAGCTCCGTCCTCCGCCAGGTCGGACCCGCGAGACGCCTAAGCCAGAGCCGCACTCTGCCCTCCAGAGTGAGACCCTCGGATGTTGAGCCCTGTGGTCGGAGTCAAGCTCAGCACTCCGCCGCCACGTGGAGCCTCTCCGAGCGCGAGCCCTCTGGACCGGGCCCGCACTCTGCCCTCCAGAGCGAGACCCCCGGAGGTTGAGCCCTGTGGTCGGAGTCGAGCTCAGCACTCCTCTGCCACGTGGAGCTCTCCGAGCGCGAGCCCTCTGGACCGGGCCCGCACTTTGCCCTCCAGAGCAAGACCCTCGGATGTTGAGCCCTGTGGTCGGAGTCGAGCTCAGCATTCCTCCACCATGTGGAGCCTCTCCAAGCGCGAGCCTTCTGGACCGGGCCCGCACTCTGCCCTCCAGAGCGAAACCCTCGGAGATTGAGCCCTGTGGTCGGAGTCGAGCTCAGCACTCCTCTGCCACGTGGAGCCTATCCGAGCACGAGCCCTCTGGATCGGGCCCGTACTCTGCCCTCCAGAGCAAAACCCTCGAAGGTTGAGCCCTGTGGTCGGAGTCAAGCTCAGCACTCCTCCGCCACGTAGAGCCTCTCCGAGCGCGAGCCCTCTGGACCGGGCCCGCACTCTACCCTCCTCCACCGAGACGACCCCGCAAGCTCGGGGCGTCTAGGTCAGAGCGAGCCCTGCCATTCCAGCTCAGCCCCAGCTCGGACGTTGGCACCACCATCCCAGGACACCGGTGAGCCGACCAAGGACTACATTGGAGCACCTATCAGACCGTACTGACCGCCTACAGCCGTAGGTTACACTAGAAAGAGGAGAAGCACACTGATCGAGATGCCACGCTCTTCACCAACCACCTAGACCACCCAAGAGAGGAAGATAACCAAGAGATTCGAATCCCAAGGGCGGCGGCCCACCGATCGAGGTACTACCAGGTTTCCCAGAATGAGACGACCAAGAGGAGTGTCAGAACACATGACAGCTCCCCTTATCACGAATCAAGAAAGGCTCCTTGGGACACCACCGCATGCGCCTGACAGCCCGGTGGAGATCCCGAGATGGACGCCCAACGGTAACCTAGTTCACAAAAAACTCGGAGGTAACACCCTCAAGCAACAGCTTTTCCACAAAATCACAAGTGCAAGCTCCACCAAGAAGAGGAGCATGGCACCACCAGTTTCCTCAAGCAAGGTCGGGCGGAAGGGCCACACAGAAACTCCCTCTAACCAGGCCACACTTTCCCCGACACACTTGCATCCCACTCTTATACAATACTCTCCTCCTCGTGTGGAGTCCATCAAGAGGGGCTCGACCAGGAGGATCTGTTCCCCTGGATCGTCACTGACTTAGCCGTCGAAGTGCCCCCGCCGGAAACCCCGGCCCGGGTCACTAACCCCTGTTTTGCAGGTCCGGGACCAGAGGACTGCCAAGCAGCGAAGGGGGCACGCTCCGGCACCGACAGTAGCTACAGGCCATGGTGATCTTGGAGGCAACAGATTGGCGTGCCAGGTAGGGGGGCGAGCGGGGAACATTGTGAACAATCTTTGATCCAAGCCAAGCCCCCCCCATCCCTTTGCAGACAAGTTTCACAGAAGCATGGTGGTGACACGGGCGCGAGAGGCCTCCGCTAGCCATGCAGGGGACTCCCCTTCTCGAGGGAACCCGTACAACCAAGAGGCGGGGCCATCCGCTCCGGTTCAACCACCTCCGACGGAATCTCAACTGGCTGCACTCGCCTAGCAGATGCAATTCCTCGCCACAGCAGTGCGCCAGCTTCAGCATCGGCACCGGTCCTTGGCTACCCACCAGCAGCCAGGGACTCCAGCGGCCCACGCCGCAACCCCCCGCGACAGCCTGCATTCCTTCCAAGGAAGGCCTTCACAGCCGCGGGCCACTACTGATAACCGGGGTAGCCATCAAACTCCGGCGAAAAGACAACGAGCCGGTTCTGCCGACGGGGAGAGCCGCTCACCAAACCTCAGGCGGGTGGTGCCCAGACCCTACCAAGGCAGAAGGAGCAAGATCCCCAGCCACGGGTGCCATGCACCCATGTCACCTTCTCCGTCTCCTTCGGCGGAGGGGTCCACTGATGAAGCCGTTAGGCACGCGGTGGAGAAGCGCCTGGAGGAACATGAACGCAAGCTGGCGGAGTTTTTCCGCCGGTTTGCCAACATGCAGGGCTCAGCTAGCGAGCCAGCGGGCTACGATGCCCGTCCCCCATTCTCCAAAGAAATCCAGGCGGAGCCGATCCCACATCAATTCCGGATGCCGCAGGTGGATCCTTACGATGGAACCACCGATCCCATGGACCATCTGGAAAGCTACCGGACCCTCATGAGGGTCCAGGGGGCCACTGACGCTCTTCTATGCGTCGCTTTCCTGCCACCCTCCAGAAAGCAGCCCGGGCGTGGTTCACCCGCTTGGAGCCGGAGAGCATCTACTCTTTCGCCCAGTTAGGGCAAAAATTCGTGGCCCACTTCGATGCCTGCAGGAAGTTGCCACGAGAAGCAGACAGCCTCTTCTCCATCCGGCAGCAGGACCGCGAACCCCTGCGGGACTACGTGGGCCGCTTCAAGGCTGCCGCGCTGGAGATTTATAACCTTGATGAGCTAGTTGCCATGCTGGTGCTGAAGCAAGGGCTCAGGACCTCCCGCCTGACCTACTCGCTCGACAAGAAGCCCCCCAAGTCTTACTCCGAGCTCCTTCTTCAAGTCCAAAAGTACATCTGCGCCGAGGAGGCGAACCATACGAGACAGGAGCTCAACGGGAAGCCACTGAAGAGGCCAACCCCCACCGAGATGCCTGGGACACGGAAGCCAGAACCCCAAGTCCCGAACTCCTAGAGGGACCAGCCAAGACCTAGAGGGGCTCCCATTCCTGAGGAGAATTACACCCCTCTCCTTGTCCCGAGGATAAAAATCCTCATGGAGATCGAAGGCGAAGACTACCTGAGGCGCCCGCTTTCGATGAAGTCCTCCACTAGCCACGATAAATTGAAGTACTGTCGCTTTCACCACGACCACGGCCACAACACCGAGGAATGTCGCAACCTCAAATGGAAAATTGAAGAACTCATCAAGAAGGGCTACCTCAAAAGGTTTGTGGGGGGCAGACCACAGGTGGAATCCTAGGTGCTCGCTGCTCTTCAACCAGCTTCGGCCATCGACAATCGTCCTTCCGAGAAGCCGGTGGGCGTGATTTCCTGGGGAGCTGCACGTACGCCCAAAAGCCCGGGGGGCAGGGGGTCCTGAGAATGTACTCCCCTTCATGAAGGGAGGAGAAAGCAGGGGAAAAATGTAAATAATGCTGCCGTGGTTGTCGAGATGACGATCGTGAAGCATTCTGTAAAAATGCATCATGGTCAATAATGGAAGCTCCGCAGATGTGCTTTCTTATGATGACCTCTCCAAGAGCACCGCTATGATGACTTTCACGGTCGACAGGCTTCCTTCAGCCTACAATGTGATCTTGGGATCGGCTCGGGCCCAACTTTCTCGATGCCAACCTCAACAAAACTCATTAGCGACGAGCAGCCCGGCACTATAACGCCCGGGTTAGGCCAAGAGCCTTCAAACCCGGGAACTTGGTGCTGTGCCGGGCAGAGGCGTATCAGCCCCGGAATGCGGCAAGCTCCCACCAAACTGGGAAAGCCCCTACAAAGTGGCAGAAGCCCCCTCACAAGGGGCCTACTATCTCGAAGATCTCAATGGTGACAGGCTCCCTCGAACATGGGATGCCTGCAATCTGCGAAGATACCATCAATGATGTAAGGTTTCCTATCAATAATAACGATAATGACTTTTTCCTTACATGAGTATCTATCTGTCTTGCAATGAAGCATCAACAACATCCCCGAGTCTAGCTCCAGGATGCCAACCCAAGACCAAAGCTCAGATCTCTGGCCAAGGGATCTTCGAGCCAAGCTACTCTCAATCTCAAACATCTCCGAGCCCAGCTTCAGGATGTCAAGGGATCTTCGAGCCATGCCGCTCTCAATCAACAACGTCCCCGAGCCTAGCTCCAAGATGCCAACCCAAGATCGGAGCTCAGACCTCTGGCCAAGGGATCTTCGAGCCAAGCTGCTCTCAATCTCCAACATCTCCAAGCCCAGCTCCGGGACGTCAAGGGATCTTCGAGCCATGCCGCTCTCAATCAACAACGTCCCCGAGCCTAGATCCAGGATGCCAGCCCAAGATCGGAGCTTAAACCTCCGGCCAAGGGATCTTCAAGCCAAGCTGCTCTCAATCTCAAACGTCTCCGAGCCCAGCTCCGGGATGTCAAGGGATCTTCGAGCCATGCCGCTCTCAACTAACAACATCCCCGAGCCTAGCTCCAGGATGCGAGCCCAAGACCGGAGCTCAGACCTCCGACCAAGGGATCTTCGAGCCAAGATGCTCTCAATCTCAAACATCTCCGAGCCCAGCTCCGGGACGTCAAGGAGTTTTCGATCCATGCCGCTCTCAATCAACATCCCCGAGCCTAGCTCTAGGATGCCAGCCCAAGACCGAAGCTCAGACCTCCGGCCAAGGGATCTTCGAGCCAAGCTGCTCTCAATCTCAAACGTCTCCGAGCCAAGCTCCGGGATGTCAAGGGATCTTCGAGCCATGCTGCTCTCAATCAACTACATCCCCGAGCCTAGCTCCAGGATGCCATCCCAAGACCGGAGCTCAGACCTCTGGCCAAGGGATCTTCGAGCCAAGCTGCTCTCAATCTCAAATGCCTCCGAGCCCAGCTCCAAGACGCCAAGGGATCTTGGAGCCAAGCAGCTCCTATCAACGCCTCGAGCCTAGCTCCAAGGCGCCAAAGACCTGAGCCAAGCTCTCAAGCAACCCTTGGATCGGGGCCCAGCCTAGCTCCAAGGCAACCAAATCTTGTGACCCTCTTCTCTGATCTCCCCACTCGCCAAAAAAAAAAAGAAGAAGAAGAAGAATAAGAAAGAAGAAGAGAGAGGGGAAGGAAAGAAAGAGAATAAGAGGAAAATGCAGCAACAAAACCTTCATTTCATCATCCAAGACTGGAGCTCAGATCTCCGGCCAAGGAACCTTCGAGCCACGCTGCTCTCAATCATCAGCCATCCCCGAGCCTAGCTTCAGGATGTCAACCCAAGACCGGAGCTCAGATCTCCAGCCAAGGGACCTTCGAGCCACGCTGCTCTCAATCATCAGCCATCTTCGAGCCCAGCTTCAGGATGCCAACCCAAGATCGGAGCTCAGATCTCCGGCCAAGGGACCTTCGAGCCACGCTGCTCTCAATCATCTTCGAGCCTAGCTTCGAGGCATCAATACAAGACCTGAGACCAGTCCTCAGGCACCTTAGACCGGGGCCCAGCTCTTCGGCCAAGGAATTACCGAGCCCAGCTGCTCACAACTGCCAGAACTTTGCACCCGACTTGCCGACACCAAAGCATGGTAACTCAGCCCCGGGCAAGGTGAGACCCTCTTCTCTGATCTCCCCACTCACCAAAAAAACAGAGAAGAAGAAGAGGAGAAAAAGAAGGGAGAAAGGGGAGTGAATGAAAGAGGAAAAAGAGAGAAGAGCCAAGCGGGAGACAGGTTGCAAAGAAGATTCAAATTCTATTGACTAAGTGCTAGTTACAAGCATTTTACGGGCCCCCAACATGTCGGGTGACCCGACCAAGTACAGAAAGAAAACAAAATACAGAAGAAAGGAAAAAGGACTACTCTGCGCTGACCGGCCCCCTGCTGGGCCTTGAGGCTGAGAGGCCTCGCCTTCAGGAACCTTCGACTGATCAGCTCCGACCTCGCACGACTCAACGTCAGTTGGCGTCGGAGGCTCGGAGGCCACAGCTTCCTCGGCGACCTCCTCTTCAGGCTCCGCATCCGAGGCAGAAGGATACCTGAGACGACTGCGGCTCTTCTTGGGAACAAGCGCCTCGATCCGGTCGTGCAAAAACATAAAGCCTTTGTAAAAGGAGTCCGATGCCGTCTGATGGATCTCGGCAACGAACTCCTCCGAGGCCTTGAACTTGGCAACGACCTCCTCAGCGCCCTTTCTGGCCTCGGCGACCCCCTTCTTTGCCTCGACGGTCTCCATCCTGGCAGCCTCCACCGACTTGGCCGCCACCTCTGCTGCCTTCTCAGCCGCGACCAGCTTCTCCTTCCCTGCTGCCAGCTCCGCCTGGGTAGCTCGGGAGGCCTCCTTGTGCCGATCAGCCTTGGTACTGTACCAGTTCAGCTTCTTTTCGACGATGGAGAGATCGTCGATAGCCTTCTTCGAGTGACTCCACTCCAGGTCACGGGCCTCCATGAATCTCTTCACTCGTCCCTCGATATCGGCGAGCTGCTTCTCCAGGTCCTTGACCTTCTGCTCGAGCGCCCCATTCACCCTGGCCTTCTCTTTCAGATCGGTCTCAGGGATTCGATCTTGACCGCTTGTTGCCGCTTGATGCGCTCCCAGTTCTGATAGCACCCCTTAATGAAGAGGGCCTCGGCGTCGATATGCACCATGAAAAGAGGTCAGTAAAAAAAAAGGAGAGAAGAAAGGGACAACTCATCGAGTAGAACTGGGGGAAGATGGCGCTGAGGACGTTGCCCAGTCGCATTTCGACCATATCCTGCCGATCATATATCTGAATTGAGAAATCCATCATGTGCTCGGCTAGCTCAGGGTTTCGAAGGAACGAGCTTTCCGGCCCCATCTTGAAGGGGAGACGGCGTCGCGCCTCCTCCCTCCTACTTTCTCCTGGAGTAGGCAACCTTGCCCCACTAGCTGTAGGGCCCATGGAGGCAGGCTGAGAAGCTGACACCGGTGCAGGCGGTGCCTCAGTCACAGCCTTGGTCATGGCTCGAACCTCCTCATCCTGAATCTCGATCACGGGTGGACTCGGAGGACTGCAAGATGCAGCGGCAGCAGCTGCGGCCCTTGCCTGGGCCACTACTTCAGGCTCCGTAGCAGGGGGTGCCCCCTGATGACCACGCCGCTCAGGGACCTTCCGGGCCTCCTGATGGGCCGACCCTGGTGCCGTAGATACCACCCTCTCCACCGGCACAGGGGCAGCTCAGGTCGCCCCCGAACTCTGACCGGCTGGAACAGCATAACTCGGACCAGCCACCATGGCAGGAGCAGCCATAGGTGCGCTCTCGCCCCGGACCCACCTCGACGGAGGCTCCCCGGCTAGCCCGATCGACGGCCTCTTCCGGGTGATCGCCAATAGATCACTCTCTGTGAAAATCATCCCTGCATGCAAGTCACATAACGATCAGATTCCGTAGGAAGTAATGCAAGAAATGCAAGGAAGAAGAAGGAAATTTCAGGTCGAACTCACCCAACCCATTCGTTGGGTCGACCCTAGAGTCAGTGAGGTTCTGCTCTGATAACAGGACCTCGAGAGAAGGGATATGAGCGGTATGTAGCTGCTCATAGTCATCCCAGTCAGCCGCATCGACCACAGAATTTTGGTTGGAAGACTTGTCTGGATTGCTCCAGACCCAGTCGACCCCCTCAACCGCGACGAAGAAGAATTTACTCTTCCATCCCCTGATGGAAGAGGGGAGCTCGAGTCTAATGCCCTTAGGGCGAGAGGACAAGGACCACCACCCGTCCTCAGTCGGGTGGCATTTCAGGGTAAAGAAAGCCCTGAACAAAGAGAACCGGGCAACAAACCCGTGAAGGTGGCAGAGCACGATGAAGGAGAAGATGACCCTAATGGCGTTTGGCACTAACTGGGCAAGGACCAAACGATAGTTGTCCAAGACAGACAGGAAGAAGGGATGGAAAGGAAAGCGGAGACCCCCATAGAAGGTCTCCTCGTAAAAAGCAAGGCGGCTCGGGCCACTGGAAGTGACCCGTTCCCCCAGACGAGGGATCATAAGCCAAACAGAATGTGGGATGCCGTAGACATCCTGAACGGTCCCCAGTTCCTCAGCTGTGATCGTCGAGGCGACACCGCCAAGACCTATGGACTGGACAGACTTAGAAACAGGAACAGAAGAAGGAGGAGGGAGAGAAGGACCAGACCCTGGCTCCCTGATGAGCACAAGACCGGGAGGATGCCTCCTACTGAGCTCGAAGCGAGTCGCATCCTCCCCCTCACCGGAGGAGGAAGAAGATGTCGGCCTCCACTCGGAGGGACCGGCCTCATCCTGATCAGTGGAGGGGCGGAAGCCCGAGCCAAAGCGGGACATCCTCAAGAATAATAGAAGTGAAGGACTCAAAGTGGGGGACGAAAGAACAGGCCCGACTCGAAGAAGACCCTAGACCCGGAGGAAGAACCCTATTCTGGCGAAGGGGGAAGAAAGAGGAGACTAACCTGGTTCCTTAGAAGATCTAAGGCAACTGGGAGGAAGAAGAAAGCTCGAATGCAGCCGCAAGCGTGGAGAATTCAAAAGAATGGATGTTCGGGTAAGGCCCTCTTTTCATTTCGAAATGACCCGATGGATCCATACCGATCCGACCCCTCCGCCAATGGATCCACACCACGTGCTGCCCATCGATAAAAACAGCATCCCAGCAGCTCTGAATTCTGCACCAACATTAACTACTCCTCGGACATGGCCATGTGGCACCCTCGCATTGGTCCGCAGGACCGTATCACGAAGCGCCCAGCAATAATGACCATCATTGCACCAGATCTCCGCCTTTCCACGTCAGCTCCACAATTACTCTCTTTGGCCCTAGCACCGCGCACTAGTGAGCCTCGGGAGTGGAGGGCAAATGATGTGGCGGGATCGCTGACATGGTGGGAGTTGATAGGTGCTACGTCAAAGGAAGACGCCACATCAGAACCGCATCAATTCTCCTGCCTAGACTGCTCTGCCGAGCTGAGCTGAGCTCCCTCGAGACAGCGAGCCGAGCTCCGTCCTTCGCCAGGTCGGACCCGCAAGCTCGGGATGCCTAGGACGGAGCCGCACTCTGCCCTCTAAAACGAGACCCTCGGAGGTTGAGCCCTGTGGTCGGAGTCGAGCTCAGCACTCCTCCGCCACGTAGAGCCTCTCCGAGCGCGAGCCCTCTGGACCGGGCCCGCACTCTGCCCTCCAGAGCGAGACCCCCGGAGGTTGAGCCCTGTGGTCGAACTCGAGCTCAGTACTTCTCCGCCATGTGGAGCCTTTCCGAGTGCGAGCCCTCTGGACCGGGCCCGCACTCTGCCCTCCAGAGCGAGACCCTCGGAGGTTGAGCCCTGTGGTCGAAGTCGAGCTCAGCACTCCTCTGCCACGTGGAGCCTCTCCGAGCACGAGCCCTTTGGACCGGGCCCGCACTCTGCCCACCAGAGCGAGACCCTTGGAGGTTAAGCCCTGTGGTCGGAGTCGAGCTCAGCAATCCTCTGCCACGTGGAGCCTCTCCGAGCGCGAGCCCTCTGGACCGGGCCTACACTCTGCCCTCCAGAGCGAGACCCTCGAAGGTTGAGCCCTGTGGTCGGAGTCGAGCTCAGCACTCATCTGCCACTGGAGCCTCTCCGAGTGCGAGCCCTTTGGACTGGGCCTGCACTCTGCCCTCCTCCACCAAGACGACCCCGCAAGCTCGGGGCGTCTAGGTCAGAGTGAGCCCTGCCATTCCAGCTCACCCCAGCTCGGACGTTGGCACCACCATCCCAGGACACCGGCGAGCTGACCAAGGACTACACTGGAGCACCTGCTATACCGTACTGACCGCCTGCAGCCATCGGTTATACTAGAAAAGGGAGAAGCACACTGATCGATACGCCACACTCCTCACCAACCACCTGGACCACCCAAGAGAGAAAGCCAACCAGGAGATTCAAATCCCAGGGACAATGGCCCATCGATCGAGGTACTGCCAGGTTTCCCGGAATGAGGCGACCAAGAGGAGTGTCAGAGCACATGACAGCTCCCCTTATCACAAATCGGGAAAGGCTCCTCGGGACACCGCCACACGTGCCTGACAACCCGGTGGAGATACCAAGACGGACGTCCAACGATAACCTAGTTCACAAAAAACTCGGAGGTAACACCCTCAAGCAACAGTTTTTCCACAAAAACACAAGTGTAAGCTCCACCAAGAAGAGGAGCATGGCACCACCAGTTTTCTCAAGCAAGGTTGGGTGGAAGGGCCAAACAGAGACTCCCTCTAACCAGGCCACACTTTCCCCGACACACTTGCATCCCACTTTTACACAATACTCTCCTCCTCGTGTGGAGTCCATCAAGAGGGGCTCGATCAGGAGGATCTATTCCCCTGGATCATCACTGACTTGGCTGTCGGAGTGCCCCCGCCGGAAATCCTGGCCCGGGTCACTAATCCCTGTTTTGCAGGTCCAGGATCAGAGGACTGCCAGGCAGCGAAGGGGGCACGCTCCGGCACCGACAGCAGCTATAGGCCACGGCGATCTTGGCAGCAACAGCGGGTGACAAAAGAGGCAACAAAGCAGGCGACCCAGTCGACGGCTGAGTTAGCCTCCCTAAAAATATGTCGAATCTGAATAGAGACACAGCCCCATAATAGAATACCAATGTCTCGCAAAACAAGGTGAGTCAAAGAAGAAGCAGTCAGCAGTCGTCGAATCCAGGAAATGACTGTCAATGAGTCTCCCTCGATAATCAGACGGTCCAAATGGAGAATCCGGCAGGCATACTTGATACCGGCTTAGGCAGCATATAACTTCGTCATGGGGACAGTAGAATCCAGGAGAGGAAAACCACCCGCACCCAGAAACCCCAGACAATGGTCCCGGATGACAAAGGCAACTCCTCCCAGTCTCTGACGAAGGCTCCCGTCAAAGTTGACAGTAAACAGGTGCGGAGGAGGGGGTTCCCAAGAAATAAAAACTCGATAGGGTGCTCGAGGAACGAGCCGGGAACCCCCGATCTCCGAAAAACATCCAGACGACCGACAGAATTAAGAGGCAGAAGTCGTCGCCTTGGCAACAATGATGTAGGGAGAACATCTGACAGAGCTGAAAATGAGCTCATTCCTGGAGAGCCAAATATGGTAAGCAATATAAGCCAGGAGAGAAGCAGTAAAGGGGGGTCCGAGGATCTGAGGATGCGAAAGAAGACCTCCTCAATATCATCGGCCTGAGAGAAAATCTGAGCAAAGCCCGCTGCCTACCATACCCTCTGAGCCCTAGCACAAAGAAACAGGGCATGAATCTGGGTCTCGTCGACCTCCCCACATAGAGAGAAATCCGGGGAGATGTGAATGCCTCTAGAAGTAAGGAGCTATCTAGTAGGAAGGAAACGTCAGGCCACCTTCCATAGAAAGAGAGAGACCCTAGGGTGAATCGGCAACGACCAGATCCAGCCCAAAGGTGAAGAGGTGGGATGAACCGAGGAGAAAATAGGCATAAGCTAAGACATGGATACCTGGAGAGAAGAAGACTGCCTCCAAACTCTGACATCCAGTCCAGGAAAGATAGGCAGAAGAATGGACAAGACCCGGGAACCAAGGATAGCCCCAAACACCGAAAAGATCACATCGCTATCCCATTGAGACTGACCCTGCACCATGAGATTGGCAATGGAGAGCGAATCAAGAATATCAATAGAAATAAAGGTTGGTCATTGTGCCAAAGGAAGATCCGAAATCTAAAGGTCCATCAAAAAATGGATAGATCTGTTGTCTCCAACTACCCAGGAGAGATGGGGAGTGATCAGCGGAGCCCTCGCAATCATCTCCCTCTAGATAACAGAGCAGCGTCTTAGGGGGCAATAGGAGACGTCGAGGATCACCGAATGGTCACCATAGCGGGCTCTCATCATGGACAGCCATAGACCATCCGGACACAAGAAATATCTGGCAAGGTGTCTCCCCAGAAAAGCCTCTCTCCTAGCGACTAGGGACTGAATCCCTAGACCACCATGCCAAGTCGGCTGGCAAACAAAGTACCAGCTCACCAAATGGATCCTCCTACAGGTCGAGGTAGAATCCTAAAAGAATGCCCGGAACAGCTGCTCCAATTTAAGGATAAAGATCTTCGGGATAATAGCATTAGAGAGCAAATAGATAGGCAGAGACATCAGAACGGAACGAACAAGGGTAATCCTACCCATAGAAGAGAGGGATGTGCCCTGCCATCTATGAATTCTATCATGGACTGCCTAAAACAGAGAGGAGCAGTCAGCCGTAGTGAGTCTGGATCCCGATATAAGCACGCCTAAATAGGTGAGAGGGCCATGGCGCTCCATGATCCCAAGGGTATCCAGGATCTGGCGACGCAACCGAGTAGGAGTCTTAGGGCTAAAGTAAATGCCTAATTTATGAAAATTGACTCTCTAGCCAGACGCCAAGCAATAGTCCTTGATAACCCTCCAGAAGCCCTGGGCACAGCCACCTGAAGCTCTACCCAAAAGTAAGCAATCATCTGCAAATAAAAGATGGGAGATCGGAGGAGCGTCCGGTGCAGGAATGAACGTAAGAATGATCGATTCCCGCACTGCTGCTCGCAACGCCCTCAACAGAAAGTCAGCGCAGATAATAAAGAGGAAAGGGGAGAGATGACAACCTTGACGGAGGCCAACTATGGAAGTAAAATACTCCGTCGGGGACCCATTGATCAGGAGTGAAAAGGACGAAGCTGAGATACAGGAGAGAATCCTGGAAATCCATGTCTAATGGAAGCCGAAGTCCCGAAGCGCCCTGAAGAGGAAATCCCAGTTAACTCTATCATAGGCACGCTCCATGTCAAGCTTGACAGCCATCAGAGATCGGCGAACAGCGGCCCGTCATGAACTTATAGGCAATAAGCACATTGTCAAAAATATTTCGACCGGCAAGAAAAGTCCCCTGCTCAGGGCAAATCAACTGAGGGAGGATATGCTTCATTCTAGAGACCTTGAGTTTAGTACAGACTTTATAGAGAGAGTTACATAAGCTGATCGGTCTATAATGAGCAGGCTCCGAGGCATCAGGATGCTTGAAAATGAGAGCAATAAAAGTATGCTTCCAAGAGATAGGCATAACACCCGTAATAAAGAAAAATTGCACAGCTTCAACAAAGTCAGAACAGAGAATATCCCAGTGTTTCCAGAAGAAGAAAGGAGGATAGCCATCAGGCCCAGGGATTTTGTCCTCCCCCAAGGACCACAGAGCAGCCCAGGGGCTTTGTCCTCCCCCAAAGACCACAGAGCAGCCCAGTTCTAGACATACAGGTCATCATATGCTCTCTAGTTAAACATAGGCATCCTAGTCAGACTAAGGATTCAAATCCATATAAATCTATTCTTAAACATCATAATTCACCGGTGATTATCCCCAATGAATCCGTTAACCTAGGACCTCATCTAAAAGAGCTAACTGAAATATATTATTTAGATTTTTTGGATACAAGTATTCAAGATCTTCCTATCTAATAATTGATGTGGAACTAAATACATGTTCATATAGGTCCTCATAGATACACCCATGAAATCATGCAATCTCAGCCAAATAAACCTGTGAAAGCTCTTAGTTTTCTAAAATCATCTCTACAGAATTCATCATATTGTAAGCTGATCTGAGCAAAGTGTTCAACATATAGTTGGTTGTTTTCCATCACCAACAAACTTGGTGACGTCTGGAAGCTTATAATTTCTAGGATACTCATATAGCCGATCATATTCATTTGGATGCGAACCAATAAAAACTATCTGATCAAGTTGCCTAGGAGTATGTCCAATAAGTTCGGTTAATAACCATACCACCTGTTTTTTATTTAACCCTTCCTAGGTGGAATATCATCTAACATATTTCAATTTAAGGCCACATTCTTCCACTTTCTTAATGGTCTTTTATCACGTAGAGTTGCTGTAGTCTAACAAGATATTCAATTTCTTCATATCTGAAATCAAAATTGTTTATCATTTGCTTTGTTGGTCGAGGACATGCAGGTCTCCTAATCTCATTTTTGTTGATCTCGGGGATCGGTTACTAAGAACATCTATATATCCATGCTCCTCTCCACATCTAAATTACTTGATTCTCATTTGCTTCCCTTCAAAAGACCTTGGGAATCGAGTATGGCCTGAAGAAGGCTTGCATTGCTTGGGCATTCACAAAGCCAATATTTTTTAACCAAGTTCTCGTTGAATTGTCCTTTATCAGGGCCATCCTTAATTTTGACCTACCATGATTTGATACAGGGACAACATCTTTGTATCTAGTCATATTTTGGCCACACCGAGACTCCTTACCTACTTCATGGCCGTATTTCTCATCATCACTTTGTCTATTGTTATCATCTGGATCGTCGTAGCCTGCAGCTCCAGTACATCGCCGCCGCGTCGGGTGCCTCCTCTTCCCGTCGGGAACATCCTCCCCCTCCGGGGGTCATCGGCTCTTCGGCTCGCTTGGCCTGCAAAACAGAGAAGACCCGGGTCGGGGATTCCGGCGAGGACACTCCGACATCAAGTCAGTAGGACGATCGAGATGAACAGAACCCTTGTGGTGGAGAGCTTGGGGACTCCCTCGTCCCACGGGATGACATGATAGAAATGTCAATATGAAAATAGAGAAAGACCGAATGAAGAGCGGGGAGGTTCTCCGGTCAGCCTCGCAGCCGCCGGGCCTGCGGTTGCTTGCTTGCTTCTCTCCCCCCGCTTCTCTCGCTTGGTCTCTGCTTACCTTCCTTACCTTTTGTGAGGCTCGACCCAATTCCAACCTGACCCATACGAAACTCGGGCTAAAGTCGGCAACTATTTTGCCGACTTCAGTTCGAAGCTGGCGACGCACCGAACCACCGGAACGATTAGCGAACAAATGGGGGAGGGAGGTCGACGGCGCGGGGAGACAAGGTTTTTTCCCTGTATTGGAGGGGTTCTTCACGAGCCTTGACCAATCCGAAACCCCTCCTATGGTGGATGCCGAAAACCAACGCCGATCTCGCCGGACAATTCCCTCGTGTGCTCAGCCCTTTCCGAAGGTCATCTTCCTTCGATGGCTGCTGAAACCCGATGCCGACCTCATCGATAAGTCCTCTTTCTCCGTCTCCTCTCAAGCGTGGGTATGAGTAGAGGCGAATGACGAGGAGTTGTCCCATGTTTTTGAGACTTTAGGAAGGAGGCCAGACAGTCGTTGAGATCACCGTCGGTTCCTTCCTTTCCTTCCGACTAACCTTCTCGACGGGCGATCATTACGATCGCTATCGGTCTTTCCTTCCGGCCTTCCTAGGGAGAGGGTGGTCGGATCTGCTATCAAGGAGGGGTCGGCTCTGTTAACCGGAATGGGCCGGCCTAGTAGAAGCAAGTTTTAAAAAAAAAAGAAAGAAAGAAAGAGATAGATTCGAGAGAGGAGAAAGAAGGAAAAAGGAAGAGAGGGATTTAGTAAAAAAAAAAGGGAAGGAAGGGATAAGTTTCGGACTTGAATTAGGACCAGATTGTCGAGGGTGTTCTATTAGTTTTCTTTTTAGTATATAAAAATTTATTGTATGATTAAAAAAAAAATGTTGAACAGGATCGTCGTTGTTCTTGGAAAACCGGGCCTAGGATTGAATTGTACTTAGTTGGTGGATACTCTACTGTAAGTTATCACTCTTTAGTATATTTTGCCATGCATGATGTGATCTCATTATTAAATATGTTACTGAATTTTACTGTATACACTTATGCTATATATTGATGACTTGATGTGATGTGAGGTTAAACATATGTATTTAGAGTGCTCTGTGTCATGGGTTGAGTCGATTTTTGATACTCTCTAGTACGACTATGATTACACGAGTTAGGATCTAGTCTTCTTTTGGGCCTCCAGTGGGGCTATCACTAGCGCATGACCGTTAAACGGTATGTGTACACATGAGCTAGTTTTCCTTGTGGGCCTAGCCAGCGGGGTGATCGCTGGTATATGCTGTGATGCATGTTTCTCGTGTAATTTCAGAGCTAGTTTTCCTTTTGGGCATCCAGTGAGGCTATCACTGGCGCATGACCGTTGAGCAGTATGTGTACATAGGATCTATTCTCTTTCGAGGCTAGCCACGAGCCGATCGTGGTCATAGTCAGAGGGACTAGGTGAGAAAGTATGGATAGCCATCCTAAAGAGTGTGTTGTCAGAAAAGTAATAAAAGAGATTAATAATGAAAACTTAACTGAATTGGCTCTATTTTATTATTATGTTTGGTTACTTGTATGCACTGATTTATTCAAATTATCTTGCTCTTGATTCATGATAGATTTATACTCGAGATATATGATAACTTACTGAGTTTAGGAAACTCACTTTATTCCCTTACATTTTTTTTAGGACCAGAGGAATATGTGGGCTTGGGAACCAATCAGTAAGGATTTAGGACCTAGAGAGCACTGTTGCTTTTAATAAAATTTAAATGTGTGGTTGTCAATTTTATGAACATATGAATTAATTATCCAATAAAAGTTTATGTGTTTGCCTGGTTGAATGATTATTGTTGAAATTATGGTATGATACAGGCCTTGTATGTCCGAGGAAAGAATGAACCCAAGGGCATACGGCCATCTGTTGCGCATCCGGCTCGGATTTGGGGTCGGGGTGTGACACCTTTCTTACCTTCGGACCTTTCGGGCCTCTCGGGCCTCTCCCTTCCGACCCCCCTTCTGTTGGGGGTGTTGTTTTGCTTATGAGGGGCGGGCGCTGGGCCGCTGAGCCCCCTGCCATGGAGGGATATTTTCCTTCTTGGAGGAACCGTCCCAACATCGCAGGGCCTATGGCTTTGACAGGGTTCTTCTTCTGGGGTAATTCTGAGTTTTGCACCACATGGATTAGCGTCCCCCGGGCGTACGGTGGTGGACGTGGTAGCGTATTATTGGGCCTCGGGTCTGACGGGGCTGGCCTTGTTCAGAGCATGCGGGCAGTGTGTTGCAGAACTGGCATTGGTGGCAGGGCGTGTGCCACTTCTCGGGGACTGCAGGTGGACAGGGACCTCCATGCCACGATTTGAATCCTTGCTGACCTTTCCCTCCTCAGCTGCTGGCAGAAATTCTGGCCTTTGCGTGGCCTGGAAGGACCTCCCGAAGGGCTCCACCTTTGGCAGCATGAGCTCGACCCTGGTCGGGAGTTGACCTTAAACGGAGGGCTCACCCGTGAGCTCGATCCCTGATGGGAGCTGACCTTGGACATGGGGCTCGCTTCATGAACTCTGCCTCGGCCGAGAGAGCCGACTCTATGAGCTCTGACTTGGCCGGGAGTTGTCATCAGGCAGGGGGCTCGCTCCTCAAGCTCGACCCCGATTGGGAACTAACCACGGCAGAGGGCTCGCTCCTCAAGCTCGACCCCGATTGGGAACTAACCATGGTAGAGGGCTCGCTCACAAGCTTGACCCCGGCCAGGAGCTGACCTCGACATTCCACCGGGGGTCGTGCCCAGGTGGCAGCCCCCACCCGCGCGGCTGGTGGCTGGTGGCTATGTAAACTCCATGTCAGTAAATGTTGCCACATCATCTATGATCATGTGGTCACTGTGACGAAGAGGATACTCGATCGTGTTCGTTAACAGATGGGTCGACAAGCTCTATATATGATCATTCCCTTGGAAATTTCCATCCTTTGGCATACTACCTTAGAGCCTTTTACGGCGTTCCATCCAACTAGCTTAATTATGCTCAAAAAAAAAAATTCCTAAAAATTAAGTTATTGTTGATCAGGTCGCTGGCATACCGGATCGAGCAAATCAATCAAAGAGTTGATTAAGTCAAGAGACAAAATTCAATCTTGCCACGGCAAAAGGACTTCGACACTTTCTTTTAGGATGAGAATTACACAGAGGATGAAAATAATGAGAGGAGGAATAACTCACCGATAAATTATGAACCAAACTATAATGAGATTGGGTTTAATGAAAACAAAATTAATCATGATAAAAGGAGAAGTAATAAGTCTATCTTCATTGCTCAATCGTGATCGATTCTATCACTCGAACCCCATATAAGAAGCAGCATGTCAACTCCTTTGCTTGTATGCAGGACTATAGCTACTTTCTCGGTGATAGGAAAATGACCACGGCCTAGTTAATTACTAGTTGCTCGAGAGTGGGATGTTCATCACTCATTGGTCCCTCTACCTCCATGTGCAAATGAGTTGAACCTCCAATCTATGAGTTCCTTGGCATCCATGCCGAAGCAACTCAAACCGTCACTCTAGATTACTCGCATAATTCGTGCGAGAGTAGATTGAAACTTTCTCTCTCTTTCTTTCTTTTTTTTTTGGCACAGATGGGTGGTCACATAAATCAAGCATGAGAGCAATCCAAAAAAATTCAAAAACAGACTTGTAAAGCCTAAGAAATACTATTACCCTGATGCTAGGTCCCGTCTCCAGAATGCTCAACCATAAAAAAAGGCACCCGATCAGCCATGTTGTTCGTTCCCCAGAAGATATGACGAACATACACCATCGTGGAAGTAACGAGAGATCGCCATATATCACGAAGGAGCATGTGGGCCTCACACTGCTTCGCCTCATCTTGTTTACAACTAATAATAGTGGCAGAACATTTCTTGATGAATATCCTCTCCATATGTAACTCTTGCCTGGCATAGGTAATGCAATCCAAGTAGCTCTGAGCTCAGCTTCTAGAATCGAAGGCTGAAAAAGAAAAGAGCCTCTAGCTACTAGCAACCTACCATCTGAATCTTGGATAATAAACCTAGCATCGTCCTTGGCACCATAAATACTGCCATCAAAATTCATCTTGACAAATCCTAGAAGAGAGGCTTCCAATAAATGAAAATAACTCTTCGGGTTACTACCGAGATAGCATGGGAGTCCCAAGTTCCAGGACCTCAAAGAGCATAGTAGCAAGGTTATAGCAATGATACTACATAGCCATGAAGACAGCTCTCTAAAGCATCCAGTGTGCAAGTATAACCTTAACCTTAAATACCAAGATATTTCTTGACAGCCAAATCTAATAGGCGATATAGGAAAACTAACCAACCATCTCAATCGAATTCTGCCAAATCATGTCCAAAAAGGGACTCAAACAAGATCCATCACCCTCCTCCCAGGGTTGGCTCCTTGCCATCCTTCAAATCAACTTCACCCTCGAACAGCGCAAGATGGTATGCTCGGTGGACTTATCCTCCAACCCACAAACCAAGTAAAATGCCAGTAGATCCATGTTTCGTCCCTGAGCGATGCCTGAGTCGAGAGACAATCCCAAGCAACCTTTCAAAGAAATAGGTGCACTCTAGGAAGGGCAGTCACTTTCTAGATCCAAGTAGCCATGATCATCCTATCAGATAGGATCCTGCACGGCTCAAAAAGGATACCAAAAGGAACCTTGGGATAGCAAGATTGGCCCCACACCCTCAAATCCTGGTTACGGTAGATAGAAATTAAGATGGCGAGGATCCGATCAGCGAGCTAGCTCCTAAAGAGCTAGGTGATATCTGTACTCTCCAGTCCCTATCATCATCCATCAACAAGTTGTAAACTCGAAGATGATCATCCACCTCCATACTGATATAGATTGGCCATCAGGACGATGGTATGCTAGAGATTTAAGCATCCTGATCACATTAATCGAAGTCCCATCTTTAATTAACCAGCTAACCTGGACTAGCATAGCAGAAACACGAACATAGATCTCCTTCCAGATGAAGGAGTAGCCATGGATGGTCTGAATCTGGGATCCATGGCTCCAAGCTCCATTATGGGCCCTGATCATCCTGCTCCATAAGTGGTCAGGTTGAAAAAGGTATCTCATAGGATGTCTAGCAATCAACACCTCCCTCCTGACTAGAAAAGACTGAATCCCAAGATCTCCATCCCTCACTGGCTAGCAAACTATCTCCCAAGATACCAGGTATAGCCTATGACTGTCATGTCTTGAGCTCCACAAAAAGTTTTGAAAGAACTGCTCCAACCTCTAAGGCAAGAGCTGGGCAGCACAATATTCATCAGGAGGTAGAATGCGATAGGATAGAACTCTGGATCGATCTGCTAAAACTAAGCCTGCCCATCATTGATAAGGTAGTAACCTACCAGCACTCAATATGGTCACGGATCCACTGCTCCATGGGCTTTCACTCAACTCTCCGAAATCTCCCTCCTATCATAGGAACACCCAAGTAGGTTAAGGTCCCAATCTATTTGGAAATCCCTAGTCTGGCTTGAATAACCTCCTTCGTTCGGGCCTTCATTTTGGAACTGAAAATAACCATGAACTTTTGCAAATTCACAAGCTGGTCAGATATACGACAGTACGCCTCAATAATGATAATAAATATCTTGCATTCCGGAGTGAAACTCGGTCAATAAAAAGGTAATCATCTGTAAAAAGAAGATGCGAGAGTGGCTAGGCTCTAGGGGCCAGCCAGTAGGGTTCCAACACTGATCTCTAAACTACATCCCTCATAGCATGGAAAAGAGCATCAACGCATAAAATAAACAGGTAAGGGAAAGAGGACAATCTTGACAAAGCCCAACCGTCGAGTGGAAGTACCTAGTCGGTCTACATTGAGAAGGATGGTGAAGCTAGGGATCTTCACACAGTCCATAATTTATCTTATCCACTTGTCTTGGAATCCAAAGTCCTAAGCATCCTTTGAAGGAAGCGCCAGTTCATCTGGTCATAAGCCTACTTCATGTTCAACTTGATTGCTATAAGGCTCCATTGGATGGGGGCACGCTGAAGTCATGCATGAACTCCTAGGCGAGAAGAACATTGACAGTGATGCATGGACTGATAAGGTGAGACATAATCAACTGCAGCAGCCTGACCAAGACCCTATCACATACCTTGTAGAGAGTAGTACATAGGCTGATTGGTTTAAAATGGCTAGGAATTAAAGCATCAAATCTCTTAGGGGTAAGAGTGATCAACATTTTCTTCTACTCAATAGGGATGCCCTCTGAGTGAAAGACCACCTGCACTATCTCGATCACCTCTTCCCCAACAATGGACTAGTAATGGTGAAAGAAGAGGGGGAAAGCCATCCGGCCAGGAGCCTTGTCCTTTCCAAGGGACCAAAGGGCCTCACACACCTTCACAGTAGGCACCAGGTGAGTCAGGTCCAAATTCTCATGACCAAAGATGCGGTCCACCGACTGGGAACCCTGAAAAAGAGCAACCTCATCTAGTGGTAGAGTCTACCATGACTTGAAAAACTGGAAGTCTTGCCTCCCAATCTGATCACTATCAGTCACCACTATGCCACCATCCTTCCTCAGCTACCTAATTCGGTTAGCCGAACTCCAGATCATAGTAAACTAGTAGAAGAATTTGGTATTCCGATTACACTCCTTGATCCATTATATCCTTGACTTTTATCTTCATAGAATCTCCTACTATCTCAATAAGGAGTGGTGCGATGAGAGGTTGTGGCATAGCACCCTCAGGTCAGCCTCTTAGAGTTCTCCCTCCTAATCCTCTCACCTTTGAAGATCCACAATATCAACCTTCACATTCTCAATTTACCTGAAAATGTCATCGACCTCAAGCCAGTTCCATCATAAGAGCCTCTGCCTGGCCAACTCCAGTCTCTGGGTCACCTAATATCTCGCATCCCTATAAATTGACATCCTCTAAACCACTCTAATCAGATCCCACGATCTCGAATACAAGGTCCAAAACTTCTCAAACCAAAATGAGGGTCTGGGCATCATGGACCATCAGTGATAATTAGAACCAGGCAGTGATTCATGCAATCCTCAAAAGCTGCTGCACATTGTGTCCCGAGAAGCGCTGAATCCAGCCAACTGTAGCAAGCACCCGATCAATCATTTTCCAAATTCTGGCAGCCCGTGAATGATTGTTGCAACAAGTGAATCGAGGTCCAAAATAACCAAGATTAATCAGGTCAGCATCGCCCATAAACTTTATGAACTCCTTGGACTTGATGCTGTCTATATTTTGCCTGCCTTCCATCTTCTCATCAGGTCCAATAATGTAGTTGAAGTCCCCGACGACAAGGGATGAAAGGTCCTAGGATACCGACCTGGAGATCTCGAACCAAAACACTCTCTGCTTCCTGTACTCTGCTGGCATACATAATGGATAGGAGCGAGGGACCACGAGTTTACTCTAAAATGACCATGACAACTTGCTGCTCACACCTATAAAATGCATACGCCCTCATAGATGCTCGTCTCCACATCACCAAAATCTTCCTAACAGGCCTCTCGACTTCACAACATAGATACTCCACGTCAACTGGATTTGCTGCATAACACGATCAAGGCTCCTCCCGAATAACCGGGTTTCAAGCAGTACACAGATATCAGAACAATGCTGTTGAATTATTCTACCAAAGAAAGTTCGGAACGTGGGTTTTCTCATCCCCCGGTTAGGGACGAGAGGGTCCACTCCAGCATCCCCCTCATCCTAAATCTCCACCTTGATTCTAGCTATTAACATGTCCATTATCGAAAGGCTCTCTCTTACCCCCTGGATAGCCTGTCTCGACTGATCCATAGCATCCTCGTAACTCATGTCCTAAGGCTCCACCGTAATCTCTAGCCCCTGTACAGAAAACCCCCTCCTCTCCTAGGGCACTGATGTCTAGAGATGACTCCTCTAGAATCGGTGCAGCTACCTCCTCCCCTTGATCTCCTACAAAGAAAACAAAGATCCCGGGGCCTCCCCCAACCGCCAATAGCTTCTTCTGGGTCACGAGAGGGGTAGGAACATTGCCTAAGGCCTTGATCTTCTTCCCTGGCCCCTTACTAGACCCACCATGTTTCAATTGAAGCGAGCCGGCCTCATTCCCCCTGGCCCACATCAAGACTAGGAGATCGCCCTTGGGTTGGCCCAAGCCCGCACCCACCTCTCTCCCACATGCTAGCAGACCACCATCTTCATGCACCTGTGGATCCTGGCCCACTCCCCCTAAACCATCCTCGATGCACCCCTCGCCGGAACCCACTATTTGTTTGAGGGGAGACCTACACCAAGTGATTTTGGTCAACTTGATTCAACCATCAAAGTTCGGCATTGGATCGACCTGATCCCCTCCTGTCCAAATCGGCTTCTTGCTGGATCACCTCAAGCTGGAGCCCGGTCCCTCCATCTCGGCCCCCATCCTCCTTTTCCACTAATCATCTCTGGCCCAAGCAACCATTACCGGACTACCACTGGCAAAGGCCTAAGAGCACCACCAGCCACCTCCTCTATTTCAATTTTGACCATATTCTCTAATTGAAGCCCTACCGAAGATCTTTCGCTATCCCCTCAATCTGGACACTTCTCCCCTGAGCCATGAAATCATCCGCACTAGAAGCAAAATCCCCCAAGGTTCTTGCAGACAAATCTCTGCTAGCAGCTACCCTCTGGATCACTAATCAGCACCCCGAATCTCAATAGCCAGGAGAGATCAATCCACGTATAGATCCAAGCAAATCCAATTCATCTCCTCTCCATCGTGCAGTCATCCATCGCCACCAATTCGCCAGCTAAATTGACGATGCTCCAGAGCATCGTGGATTGCTAGAGCTCCACTGGAAGCTATGGTAACAGCATCCACACCAGGGCAAACCAAATCGTCTATCGATGGGTAGAACCATCACCGCCACGGTTCCAGCACCATGCCTGGCTGGCAACCACCCAAGGCCGACCCAAAACCAAATCCTACTCCCCTACCTCCTGGAACCGGAACATGAGGTGTCCGTGCTCTAGGTTGAAGGTTGCCACCTCTCCCTTAAATCCAACCCGTTGCTAGAACTTGCATGCCAGCGCCTCCATTGAAACTCTCCAACCTAAGCTCCTAGAAACTACCCCCTCAATCGCCCATCCCTCGGATTCCACCCTGACCTCCTTCTTTGGAAATCACACCATCTCAAGAAACTATCGGATGAGCTCCGCCACCTTTTCCGAGGATAGCTCCAATGAAACCCACACCACACAGCCAAGGACCAAGGACAGCCTTCTTCGAGCTCGAACTTGACTGATCCATCCCCTGTGATGTTCCCCCATGAATTCTAGTGGTGCTCGCCATCCCTACCGGCCAGACCAACTGCAACAACCCAAGAAATCACCGGTGGTCACACAAGAAAGATGCCAAGCACAAATCTCAAAGCAACCTTCTCTCTTTAGGCAAAGTTGGATTTGCGTCCATTAATAACCGGAAGATCATTCACGGCCAAGAAAGACCCCCAGGACCGAGCGCTTTGTAGAATTGTAAGATAGAATGCGATCAGGCCGGTAGTAGAGTTGTTTGTTGAAAAATTAAATCTTTCTTCCTCTTTTATTAGGTATGTTGAAGTTATTTCCTACGATGACTTTCCTTAACAGGTTGTTTCTTGTTCCCGTTATCTCCTTATCTGATGTTTGCCGAATAGTTTACGAGGTAACTTCTTTTTGGAATGGTTGTACATAACAAATAACCATCCTAAGTCCTGATAACTTTCTTTAGAAAATTAATTTCCGCATATGGCCTCTTCTTAACTGGCCAAGTGTCACAACTCACAACATAAATGATTTCGTAATTGATTGGCATAATGTTTCTGACCATTTGCTATAGTTGGTCAATGACTCTAAAGCTGACAACTAGAAACTAAGGAGCAAGAACGAGTTCATCGATGCATGTGTGACGTGTTTCATGTTTAAAACATGAGAGGTAGCATTACCAACCTACTTTTTTAAAAATAACATAAATAAAATGCAACTAAATGATAAACATAAATAGAAGATAGACATTCCGGTTTTCATGGAGCCTTGTTTACGCAATCTTAGGTTACAATAACATCACAAATTATGTTCTTATCTATGGTGTTAAGCGATCTATTCATGGTAGTGATGGTAGGTGCCAATGTTTTCGTCCGTGGTGTGCAGGTTATGAGGGCAGCTACAAAAAAGAGGGTCTTATAAACGACGATCGTCTCATTGAAGACAAACAACAAGTATGTTGCATACAGTCTTATCTCAACAGCAAAAAGATAAGGCCGAAAAAATTGTTAAACACTTATTCTAACATAATTTCTATTGAACGAAACAAGAAAATACATTGGGGCTAAGGAGGATCAATCTGACAAGGATTGTGAAAATGGACAAGATAATATTCGTCCGATCCATTTTTATATCTAAATAAATTTGAAGATGAACACTAATTATAAGTTCAAATTAGTAGTCATCTTGCATTTGTATTGCATATCTATCTGATCAGTATTCGGATACTCCATTATGTTTATCTTTAATACAGCTTTTTTTTAATGAAACTTTAATCCAATTATCTTGCATTCAGCAATATCAGTTCATAAAGCTTAATTATCCGATTCAAATTTGCATTGGTATCCACGAGTTCAATACCTGGTTTGTCCTCTCAACCCCTTAAAGCAAATATAAATATTTGCATATGTATACACCCATATTTTTTAAATATGGATATGCTAATATCTAATCTACATCTTATCTGTTTTCAGTCCTGTTTAGGGTCCCCGTAAGGCACAGGAAATGTTCTTCTGGTCTATATGGTGCAGGGTTTCTACAGTGCACTAAATGGACACCACCAGCATTACCATCGGTTTATAAAACACGCATTGCATCTGATCGAAATAACAATAATAATCGCGTCAGTCCAATGCGTAGTTTCGTTGAACAGCCGGAAAGATCTTAAGGCGGGGTTTATTTGCGTTTGTCTTGCGACGCGCGGGCTGCTCGAGTTTGCCGATATCATGACGTGAGCTTAAAGCTAAAGATGACGGTACCATCACAGCAGAGGCACCTCTTTCGTGCTCGAGTTAGCCTCCCCAATGCCGCACATGCAACCCCATGCACAACCGCATCCGCTACCATTTTTCAATCCAAGCAGGGTTAAAAACAAACCGGCCCAAAAATCATATTTTAAAAGATTTTGAACCGTATATTTCTTTAATTCAAAAATTAAAGAGACTATATTTTACATTTCTAAAACTAATCCAATATGTTTAAAATTTGATCCGAAACCTGAATCGATTTCAGACTGACCCAAAATTTATTGAACTAGCCCAATCCAGTTCCAGACAATGAACTTTTGAACCGGCCCATTTCCAACCCTAAATCCAAGACTTGAATCATCCACAAATAAAAAATATAATGAAAAATCCCATATTAAACATATGGTTCCACCAGATCCAACTCAAAAACTCAGAGACAAACAACCCAAGGCTTATAACAGGACGATGAAACAAGGACAGGCATCACTACAGCAAAATTACAGCACAAGGCGATAAGAATATCATCGTATGTCATACATATTTCCATGTACCACAACCGAATGTATGATCAATAGTTCGGTGGCATACAACCATGTCAAGACGATAATGGCATCATGTCTCCGGCCCATGCCAGCATAGACAATTGCTGAACCCGATACAACCATTCAACGATTCCCGCCCGCTCTATAATCGGGGTTAAATTCTCATTATTATTTTAAGAATGACACGTACAAGAACCACATTGCCAACAAGAATCACCAAAAAGCACTACCAACAAGAACTACTGGATGATCGCCACCATAGCCGGTGGGGGGGAGGGAGATGCGATGATAACTAACAGGAACGATTTCTTGTAAATTTTCCAAAATCAACTATTATAAATAGATCACCAGTAAAAAACTATATTACCATCTAGAACTTTTACGAGGGTAAGCATCAATGTCAGCTACTAGAGGCTTGCAACATGTTTTCTTTCAGAGGAAACAAAGCAATGCCAAAGATTTACAAGCCTTAAAAACCCCTAAACCTGTCAGCTACTTCACGGTCACCAGCCCCGGAACTAGCAGATAGGCAGCTGGTAAAGTTACAATGCAAAACAGAAAGGAAATGCCTACCTGTAACAGTTAAAAGAAAATGAGAGCGGATGTATTTACCGGAGAAGAAAAGAGCAGACATAAACACACATCAGCACGAATAATTCAACTTTGACCCCTTCTTTTGCGCTTCTTCCCAGTTGAGGCCTCATTTTCTTGTGCCTTGGCTGAATCTGAGTGCATCTTTCCAGCCGTAGTCTCAATCTCTTGGACCTTTGATTTTCCTTTCCCAGAAGTGCCATTTGCCTTGGACGAATCGCCTGTTTTACGGCTGGCAGAGCCCTTTAACTTTCGCCAACTTCTGGGAGTTTCTTCACTCGATTTACCTTTACCTGCCTCCTTGGCCTTGCCACCGGTACCAATCATATCATCTTCTGACTTGCTATCAGTTTTGGGGGTCTCATCCTTTGACTTTCTGCTTGATCTAGGGAGATCATCCGTGGATTTATTGCCAGTCATCTGATTATCATCCCCAGACTCAGCATCGATCTTCGAAGTCTCATCTTTAGACTTGTCACCAGTTTTGGGAGTGTCATCATTGGACTTGTTACCAGTATCCTTCTTAAGCCTACTGCCAGTCCTAGGGGTGTCATCATTGTACTTGCTTGTGGCCTTCTCTTCTGGTTTGCCTGAACTTCCAGGACTCTCATCACTGGACAGCTTGCCAGGATTTGTTATTGCACCTTTGGGTCTACCTTTACGCTTTGCAATTGGAACAGAACCAGAACTCGTTCTTGCTTTTTTATCCCGCCGCCTAAAATCAGAAAGCCAGCATATCAAGGACCAAATATCAAATTTGGAAGGATGCAAAATATCCAAGCGTACAGAGAGATCACAAGCCAGCAAATCTAAAATTGGGAGCAAAATCTGACATTAAAAAAGAAACACAAATAAACCTTAATATTTTGCAAAAGAAAATGAATCAGCTTCATCTTCGTCCCCTTCAAAACCAACATGTATCATCATATCCACAAGCTAGGTGTGTCCCAATTAAGACAAAGTCTAGCTAAGACAGTGACCCATCTTGTAAAATTAGTACAAAAACCACTCAGATGCACATGGTCCTCTGACCACACCTGACAAAATTAATTCAAAATCCAAGCAAAAACCTTAGACAAAGTGCTGATCTGGATTAAACCCAATAAGAGACCTGAACTTGACCAAACTCATTTAGTGAACCGGGTCCAATTTGTTACTAAATCATGGATCCCAAGGTTAGTTGGTCTGGATCCAGGTCAAGCCAGAATCTGATTTTTCATTTAATTTTTCAGCACAAAACTACAGAATCCAGAGATGGAAGTGCTGAACTGCCAAACCAAATGACAATTGCCAAGATCAAACAAAATTTCAAAAGCAGGCATTTGACAACCACAAAAATCACAACACCCCCCCTCTTCTTCATACTTTGATCAACAATGACATTCCTTTTTTTATTCATTCTCATTCTCGAAGTCCTTTTCCATTTAGCTTCGCTATTCTTTCGAATTGACTGGTGAGCTAGTACATTAACCTCACCCTCTTCTCCCATTTCCTACTCTTCAACTCCCCAATCTTCCTTCTCTCTATCATTCAACTCCCATTTCTCCTATCTAGAGGTTCCTACTTCATGCTTGTGGAATAACTCGTCTAGTGGTTCAATCATCTTCTACCTTTTTCCGCAATCATGAAGACATAATTTTTGAAAAAGATTCCACTATGTAACAGACTCAGAAGATACATTAAGGCATCTTATGAAAATCCAATGGTGACCTCTAATACTCTACAAGTGTGAATTTCAAATCTATAAAAATCCATTGTGTTAACAAAATCCTCCAATTTGGAAATGCCAACAACTTGCTCCAAATTTATCAATCTCCAAGCTGATTTCGTCAGCCTCAACTTTTTGAATTAATGCCCGAGTTGTCATAGACATTAAAAATAGAACCATGGAGCTACATAACAGTCAAGCAAAGAAATAGTAGAAAGCGGAATCTTGTTCAGATAAAAAATGTATCAATTACAGCAATTATTAACATGCTTGGGGAGCTAAAACAGAAGACAACATAACAGCTTTTCACGGATGATAGAAATATCGGCATGCAAAGAACAGGAAGGGGACAACTGTAAATTCTGAGGTATTAAAGAAAGAGATTATTCCTTGCATCACTGCTACATGTGACCAATTATGCAAAATGCATCATGAAGACTTCTTTATTATACAAAAATCCCACTAAGTTGAAAAATGCAATTTATATGAAACACCATAAATAAGTGCCACAAGACAGAAGGAATAGCATGTTGAGTCATCCCCAGCTCCAATATCAGCTTCAGGTTGTTGTCATCCATTCATCACGGCCTTCATTTTCACCTCATCACACCCCCATCAATATGCCAATTAACAGAGATGTTGACATCCAAACACCCTCACGCTTAGATCAATGATGGCCAGCAATGTCATGCTCATCACTAAGTTCTCCCATGCAGCCATCACCAAGTTCAGCCATCCTGGCTCACCTTGCTCTCCTCCTTAACCCTAGGTTGAACTAATTTGTCGAGGTTCCAGTGTTTACACCCCTACTGAAATTTACTGTTTTTTAAAGTCCTTGTTGGTACAAAGGTTAGCAAGTTAAATGTTTTGTTTTGTACTGATATCATAAATAAATTGTGGCAAAATGATATTAACATGATAATAGGTGTAGATGAACAATTTAGTTTACCCAGGACAAATTTACATCCTAGTCCATTAAAACTTCACAGTCAAACTAATCAACTCATCTGACCGGTCATACAAATGAGCTGGGCCATGTTATGACCACGCTTCTGAAAAACCCATTTTGAACTGTCCAAAGAGATGTTCAATGGAATGACATTCAAATTTCAAACCAAACATCGATGCCATGAAATAACCACGCCCCATGCTCTCGTTGGTTACAGGCCTCTGGCCCATCATCTGGACTCCAAAGACCACTGACTAATGTTGCTATCATCCAACTCAAAATTGCAGTCGTAAGGGTTCTGGTGCTAGGTGCATGCAAAGATCAACTACCAGAGTAGATTTGGTGGGAAGGAGGCTAATCTGTTTGCCAACACCCAAATCACCAGTTAGGAAGGTGGCCAATCCAATGGTGTGAACATGGATCCAATTGGCAGGTAAATTGGATCCCTAACCTTTGCTTCAATACAATAAAAAGATAAATTGGGTGGAATAGTAGAAACACCATATTTGAGAGCATGAGAGGTCTCACTTCTAAGAATGTTCCATGACAAGTACAGAAGATCGGTTATGGGCCATCAAAAAAACAAGGTGACATTGCCTACGAAGGGAATTTTGAGGAAAAGAATTGGGCCAGTCACACCACAGTAGACCCGAAGTTGAACTAGTAAATATGCAACCCAATCACCAAAAACAACTTATGTCAGGTTAGGTTTAAAAAAAATTGGCACAGTGTTACTTGTTTAATGTTGATCCTGGTAAGGATTCAGAAAGTTGCATTCGGATATACTATAAGAATCATGATACTTTGTGATTTTTTTCCTTTTTTTTTGGAAAACACAATTCATTAATTTAAAGAACTTGATGTTTAGTAGTAAAAAGAAATTCCCCAGAACCCCTCAAATCATGGAATTAAAAAAAACGTAGAATTTTCCAGGTTTTGGCACTATTGCCACTATCATTTACAAGTTCAGTTTTTAAAAAATCATTTTGTTTTTTTTGGGTGACGCTTCAACAGGAAATAAATCCATGAAAGAGATGATCCCTGGTATCAGAACCTTGTGCTCTCGCCAATGGGGTGCGAGGTGGTACCATCCATGCTAATGCTCAGTAGTAAAAATCTTTCTTTCAAAACCAAAAGCCTACCAAAAAATCTCAACTTTCAATTTTTTGAAAAAAAATGAAACAAGAAATAAAACAAGATTATCATTTTAAAATTTAGGAAGTCAAATGAACCACAATCTTAGTTGGATATCTCGAAATTTTTATGTTTTTTTCCCCTTCTCATACAACCTTATTTTTTCCTTCTTGCCCTTCAACATTTCCTTCAAATTAATTTCTTTTGCCCTCCCTCTCCTCTTCAATTCTAATTGTATGTACAATAAATACACTCAGAATTTTATGGTAACAGCTTGTGTAACAACCTAAACTCCCATCGTCACATCATCACTGTAACAAGAATTTTGAACCTAAGCTCCATAGATCTCACTAGTATATGCACCCCTAAACACTTCATTAAAATAGTCTCAAACCCGTTTACAGATTTACGCATTAAAATGAAAGACAATAACAACAACTCACGAATTAAGTTCACATCATCACCCTCAGCTTTCGAAACTTCAGAACCCTTCTCACCTTATTTTGTTATGCATTTTTTACTTCTAAGTCAGACATCAAATAACATCCGGCATTGGATGATAAACATACAAAATATTAAACTTATATCTCCCTCTTTAACTCTACCATTAACTCCTAAATCCCTGGCATAATGTCCGCCAACTTTGTTCTTATACAGAACTGTGACAACAAACAATAAACAACTATCATCTTATTTCCAAATCAGGCAACCATAATTGGATTTCACACCACATTTGTATAGGAGCATCTAACACTCAAGATGGATTCAGATAAGGCTTTTGGTCCAAATGCACTTCTAGGCAGGCTTTTGGTCCAAAAAACATTTAAACCTGAGCAAGCCAGTCTAAGAACCAAGGGTCCTTCCTTTCAAGGTATTGGCATTTGCCATTAAGCCAGAGATGCTTGCTTTGAGACCCTAGAGAGAAGATAAGGAAACAAGAGATAATAAGTGCCTGGATTGTAGGGAGAAGAGCACGCTAAAAGACCATAACAAAAGATTCCATGTTATGCAATCACAACCTTTAATACCAACATGCTGCTTCATCAATTCTGCCTATTCTCTCAATTAAAACAAAAGAATGACCCCCCAACAAAATGCCCTTCAGCAAAACATCAATCGCAAAACATACGAAATAATAGAAAGATGCCATTATTTCTGGTGAGATGATGTGATGGAACTTTGAACCCACGTCAGGATGGCAAAGTAGAATAAAATAAATAAGATCAGATGTTTTAAACGACTGTGATCTATATCTGTCTTTCACCACAAACAGGAATAAAAATATTCAGTCCAAATTATATTTAGTAAGACTGATTTTAAGTGGTACAGCACTAAAATGGTCCTAAATTAAAAATATAGTAGGTGACTATTTAAATTTTATTAAAACTATGGTTTTTGAGTTGAATACATTGAGAGTTTGTAGTTTAATTCTTGGGTTGATTTGCAAGAACGTAAATTTCCTAACTGCTTTTCCTTAGACGCCTTCAGGCTTCTTTACTCTTCTTATGTTTCCATGGTTCTATGCTTCTTATTATTTCTTCATCTTCATCCTTTCTCTTCCTCCTACTTGGCCCCTGCTGTAAGCCTGTAACAGTTTTCTTGAAGTCTCGACATTCTGCAGCATATACTTAATTACCTTTATCTAAAACTCAGTACCACATGCACGGTTCAAATTCACGTTACAGCAATATTTCTAAATAAAATCTATTAATCTACTCTACAAGACCCTCCCCATAACATTCCTCAGCCTATAATTTGACCCAAGATTTAAAAAGAAAATCAATACAAAATAAATATTTCCCTAGATCAGAACATATATGAACCAATTTAATCACTTCTGATTTTCTTTAGTAGGACACCTATTTCCTTCAAATCACTGCCACCAGACCTTAACACCATCCCTGTTCTGATAGGTCTAAGGGAGAGCACAGAATCCTTCTGTTTTCTAAATAATGTATGAATCAACAAGTGCAGAGTAATCGACTCTTTGTTATAAATGGCTTAACATCTGCTTAAAGGAATACCTAGTCCAAGGAAAAGGATGGGAAGAAATGACAAGCATGTTTGATGAACAACTTGATCTGATAAATAACATGGAAAGGTTAATGCCACAAGAAAAATGTTTTTTATGATAACATCAACACTTCAAAAGCAATAATTTATTGGTTTGGTCAAGCTAAAAGGAAAAAGTATATCTAAAATACCACCTTTATTGAAGGAAAACATGCACCAAAACTGCCACCAACTCAAGAAAGGTATTAATATTCAAATAAAAGCAATACTTACAATTCTGAAGAAGCATCAGGACTTGAAATATCTTCTGCCAGTCCCTGAAACATCAAAAGAGTATAAATTATAATGCAGGGCATAATTACATATATAATGTCAGTGATCCGTATCAACTCACCCCATCTTTGCCCGCATCCTCTAGAATAAATTTCCAGCGTTCATTCTTTAGCAACAATATTTCGACATCCCCATCATCATAGAGAATCTGAAAAAACACATTCAGTATATTACAAATAATAAAAATGACATAAATCAAGTTGCATTCAAGATCAAGAAAAACAGAACTCCAAAACCAAGCATACTTGTCTGATATTTTACCTTATGCTTTTTTGAAATAGGTTCAAAAGAATCAACAATGCCATCATAAAACCTGCAGAATAAAAGCAGTTCAAATCATAATAACTAATATGACAATGACCCCATATGAGTGACGAAATATCACTTAGGTACAGAACTTCATTAAAAGCTGCAGCATGTCAAAAAAAAATAAAGCACATCAGACACCAGATGTTTGTTCACCAATTTTTCGACAAAAATATTTCAGCAACATTTTAGAGTCAGCAATCATAACATAGTGGGGTAGTATTTGCATGCTTGTCATCAACATTTCATAATACCAGATTGTAACAGTCCACAATGTGCACACCATACCATATTGTTAGGGAACTAATACCCACTACATCCCTTACACCGAGTGCCAGTACCAAAAAATGCACCATATAGACCTGAGGGATACAGTGCAGGTACCAAGAGCATAATTTAAAACTAAGTCAAATCTTTAAGATAGCTAACAAATTAAGACACCAATAATGAATCCAGATACCATCGATCAATGATGTCAGGAGGGCAAAGCTTATCCACGTGACCTTGAATAGTAGCAAGGCATGATCCTCTTTACCTAACAAAGTCTAGAATTTCTAATGCAACTAAAAATTCTTGCAAGGGTGGCCCATTAGTTTCAAAAGTATGTCTTGTAGCAATTGAAAAAGACTAGAAAACAAATGCCAAGACAATTTTTTCTTGTGAACAAGACAAAATTATCCCCCACAAACCAAGCCCATACCAGTTAAAGAAGCCAATTGCCATTTCGTTTTTCAAATAGCTAGCTTATACTTCATTATAGCAATACAAAGCTGCCCGTGAGAAAATAGTAATATTTTCTATTTTTATAATTAAGTCTAAATTATGGGGAAAATGTACTTAAAAAAATCTCAAGACCAATCTCCAGGCATAATCCAAGATCCGTCAATAACATGCTGCCTCTCTATGAACAGGATTATGTCATACTAATAGATGATTTGAGAACATGTGATACTTACGCCTTGTCATCCGGCCACCATACTTTAATCCTGGAACCAACCAGGCCCTCATCTAATTCTGCACTTTGAATTGGTGAATCAGAACCCTGGGAAAAACACAATAAGAAGAATAGGACTATGTGGTTCAACAAATGATAAACGAAAAATATTATTTAATTAAAGAAATCAAATGAAGAAATAAAAAGAAACAATAACAGAACATATTCAAGTAGAGATTAAAAAAAATATTTGACAAAACACAACTTCAATATAATTTAAATGTTCTAGGCACCTATTATCTATTGCTTCCCTAAAAAAAGAAAAAGGTTGGTTTAAATGGGAGACAAAAGGAATGCAACAATTTAAACAAAAGAATGACTAAAGAAATACAAGACTTTAAATTAAATTCACCTCAGTATCCATGTACACAAAAACCAATAACATGTAACAGTCCTCCCATATTATAGAAGCAAGTTTTCTCCTCTCCTGTGCCTCCTCTCCTCATATATCAACAATTCATATTAAGGGCAGCTACCTCTATGTATGTATCTATGGTTTCAAATAAAAACTGTGTTAACCAAAGACAATACTCAATAAGAAACTACATCTTGGAGTTATGGTTCGCTGTACCAATGCATACCACCCCATACCAGCCATGTTGTACCATATCAGTACGGGATTAAGACTGGGTATTGGGGGCCAGGAGGGGTATAAAGTCTCCAAATGCTTAACGGACCCCTGTGCTGGGCATGCCAACACTATATCAGTGTGGTACCGAGATGGTGAACCTTGCTCGAACCTTTTCAAGCATGAACTCAATGAAGGTCAACAAAAAAAAAAAAAGTTAACATAAATTGCATGTCAACATACTTTTGAAACGAGTGGGAAAACAATAAGGATTATACATAAAAGAATACAAGAAGGCACAGCACTGTTAGGATCCCACAATCTACAATTTGGATAAAGTAACATTAAAATGGTTCAATTTGAACCATAAGATCATTCTGGATTCTAAGATGTAGAAACATGGGATAAACACTCCTTTGCATCATAAAATGCAGCTCGGTGTCATGTTATAACATATTACAGCAATCAAGATGACCATCATTCCACTAGGACTCTCCTTTAAGGCATACTAGGACTTCCAATCAATGTCCAAATCAGCCAACTCTCTCTTTTTGATGGAACTGGAGTGAAACATAATAGCTGGTTAAGCTTAAATAGGTCTCAGAAAATGAAACTGAACAACAAACTTTTTGGCACCGAAACTAGCTAACTTTAATGTTTTTATACAAAAGATGCTGATGAGGGGGGGGGGGGGGGGGGGGGGGGGGCTCCTATAACTGGGCATCGAGTAGCCCCCCAGACAAACCCTGCAACTTAAAAAAGAAAAGAACAAATTCCTTGCATGCTCCAAAAATAACCTAACCAAATCTAAAGCAAAATATATGACCTTTGGCTAAAAAACAAGGTCTGATAAAGCCCCTTTGCTTGACCTTTAGTTGCATCAACCTGTGTATTCCAACAAGCCATCCTTACACAGCACATGTAACTTCCATCCAAGGATTTGCAACAGGAAGTTCGAGCCTCTAGAATTACTCTCTTGCTCCCTGTAGAAATCTTTTGGCCTTTCTAATTCACTTGGAAAATCAGGATCCACGGAAGCATCTAACAGTGGCTTGAATTAATACAACCTCTCTCATCAATGAGGAATAGTAACATTAAGGCACACTGGTATACAAAGAGAGATTGTTATAGTCTCACATCTTTAAGCACAGCCAAGGAAAATGAACAAAAAGATCAAAAATTTAAAAGTTCTTCTTGGTGAAACAAACAGTGATTCTTAATGAACCTAATGGCAGCCCTAAACAATTAATAGGTGTTTTGGGTTGTGCTAAAATGACACTGATCAAAAACAGTCCAGAAAGAATGGTACCGGGCCACCAACAAAATCATTGGTTCTCTTGGGTTTCTTGTGTTAGTTATTACCCAAACCATTATAAATAATATCGCTGCTATTAATTGCTTCCTTTCAATAATTTTTACCCAACTAACGAGTACATCTCTAACACTTCATCAATATTCATGTTAGTACAAATTTATACTAAACAGTCTTCAGATACAAAATTCATACAAACTATGAGATACTTGGATAATATTATGTTACTACAATTTTTTTTACATATAGTTTGATATTTTTTAACTAATCTTCAACTTTACATCATGGTACATTATAATTGAAGGCCATTTGAAATTAACTAAAAAACTTTTGAAACAATCACAGTACCGTGCACCAAACTTGTATGTTACCGGTTTGGTATGGTACATGTCGATACAATACACATCCCATATTGAGACCATTCCCGAGCCATTTTTCACACTTTTTATCATGGTACTGCCTAAAACTGGGCAGTATGGGTTATAGTACAGGTTGGTACACACCTCGGTACCATGGGCCGATAGAGGCCTTAACTGACTCAGTGTTTTCGTACCAATTCTGATCTGGTATGAAGCACTACACCCTAAGCTGGACAGTTTGAGGTAGTACAGCAAACATTACTTTGGATAATCGCTATTGTGGTCCACAAGTGATCTCACTCAGTACAATACCAAAGCCAACACCATGGATTGGACAGCAATCATATACAGCAAAACAATAACATAGATTATTAGCAAAAAAATGTCATTTTAGGATCCTAAATTTCTTCCATCATACAGGCCAATACTACTAGGATATGACAATATAAGAATGCCTGAAACTTTCAACGATAATATATATTACCAATTAATATTCATTAACATCCTATATACCATATTTAATTTTTAATTCACTGAAGGCAAACAAACTCCAAGGGCATTAATTGCAGTCATTATTTCACTAGCATATATATTTTTTTGCTTGAAGAAACTTGTCCTTTTCAGGAGTTTCTATTAAACATACATCTAAAGAATACAGTTGTTTAGTGATTAGAAGCTCCTGGAGACTCTGGAACTCTATCCAAAAATTTGCATTAAAACCCTCCATATAATTCTCCTAGACAATCAAACCTACCACTAGTTTCAAATGCTAAAAAGGTTTTGAAATAGGAGGTAGGGAGAGTAGTAAAATTTTAGAGTAAATCATGGCTTGACCTGTGGAAAGCATGTATGATTTGCTTCAAGTTCAACCAGGGAAACAGATAGCCACAAGTGAATAAACATAGAGCCAACGATAAGAGAAAGCCAGAGGCCGGACTAAGAAGATGCTGCCGTATTTTGCATTGTTTGATACAACAGATTAAATCACTGTATGTATATGAAAGAGAATAAAGAAAATATTTACAAAAAAAAGGAAATGCAATAAATTGAGAAATTGAAGGAAAAGGAAGTGGAAGCTCTTGGCAGCATGCAAGTTGCCAAATAAAAAGTAGAAAGACAAATGAAATACAAAAAATAGAGGATAAAAGATAAAAGAGAAAGGAAAGAGAATCTGGAACAAAAATTAAACGCAGACTATTGTTCTGAATTTCTAAATATCAAACTACAGAGTTAGGCACTCCAGAGTCCTATATCCAAAGACCAGAAAACCACTCTAGATAACACTTGAGCTGAGCATAAACTTATTGACAATGTTAATCAATACAGGCATACCTGAAATATTAGTCTCAGTCACAAGACATCCAAAATGCATACAAAAGTAATAATAAATAACAAATAAACCTTCATTTTTTCAACAGAATAAAATCATAATGAGCACAGCAAAACTGCAGAAACTAAAATAAGAAACATGATAAACATAAATAAAAGCAAACAAACATCCTGAAAAACAAACCCGTCCAAGGGGGGTGAAAGGCTTCCCCCCTTCATGTTTATAATAATAAAAAAAAAAAAACTGAGGAAAAAAGAAATAAAAAATGAAAAAAAAAAAAAAAGAGAGAGAGAGAGGGGGTCCACCAATTACCGTAGGTCAGCTTTAAAAACAAAAATGACCCTTCATGTTTCCTCCTTCAACCATAAATGGCAAACGTTAAGAGTCAGAATCTCACAATCGCATTATACCAGTACCTAGGAAGTCCATCAATATTTTCCGTTCTATCTTCAGAGACAAATAGCTACTGAATCTATCACACCAATAAAATTCACATGCTCCCCATGATGCACAAATTTAACATCCCACAAAATATGAAACAGCTCACAATTCGCACTGCAGAACCTTATAGTGCTCTATGTTGTATCACCTAAGTAACCAATCAGAGACGTATGAATCGCCCAAGGTGCATTTCCACATACCAGTACAAATGAACCATGCAAAATAGCAGATGACAAAATATGCAAATCCAATGGAATCCAAACATTGGCAATAAAGAAAAATTGGGAAGTAAAGCCCTCATGATCCTCAATCATAGCCACATACTAACGATGTGTGCTATGCTACAAAGGATAGGCAGCAACATGTATAGCAATATATGATACTGAATTACTAACCATATAGGAGTAAGATCTAATTATTTCAAGATTGTCAAGAACGCCACAATTTATTAGCAAGTTTCTGAGTACCTCTTCAGTTCCTCGACCTCGCTTTCTCTTAGTTTTTGCACTAGCGCTCTCCTCCAGAATGCCATGATATTTAATTTTAGCTTTCAAAGCAGACTTTGGTGAAGAAACTAATTCCTGGAAAAAGGAAACAAAACAATTATAATCCTTGCAAGAATACAAGGAACTAATTTACCATATAAAATAATAAACAAGAATCATATGCGATCAAGATTTCATCTTTTTTTTCTTTGTGTGGCATCATGAATCTTTTATCAGTTGAACTTATCAACCGCTGACTTCTTGCCTTTGACACAGCTAACAGTTACAAGAGGTTATGATGGTGATATCTTAAGTTTCTATGTAAGAGAAAAACAAATAGCATGGCAAGCTTTGAGAAAGATGCATAATCTAGAATGAATAAAAATGATTGCACTGCAAAAATAAGACAAAATAAGGTAACAAATAAATATAACCCATGCAATTGTTTATTTGAGAGGCTCATAACTGGATAACATGATTTACAAATTCAAGGGTGAAAAAAATAAAAGAAATAAACCATACAAGGCCCAAGAGGGATAATAAATGGTTGGTCAAAGGTGAGATTAAGATAATTGAGGAATGATTACTCGAGGAATTTATCAAGTGATTTTCATTGAGGGAATTATCAGAACCAATTAGCATGCACGTCACTCATTATAGTTCAAAGTTCAAACAATAAAAAAAACAGATATATAATAAACAAGATGTTTGAATCCAAAAGGTGACCTAAATAAAAACCAACTGAAATGTGGAACAACATATGGGTAGTCAAGCATGTTTGGATTATCATATCTACTGAGATCTTCAAGACAAGAAAATGCCAAATTATTAGTGAATGACTCTAGTCCAATCACCTAACAATAAATGCACTACACAAGATTAAACTATTATTCACGAAACTGTAGTTCTGAATCCCACTAAATTATACAAAGATAATAAAAGACAAGATTAGGGGGAAAAAAACACTAACATTCTGATCAGACACAAAATAGGTTGACCAAGAAGGTCATACTCTTGCACAAATGCTTGTGAAGAGCATGTCAAAGTACCAAAAGAGGTAAATGACTTCGCAGAACAAGATGAGGCTTGATGACTGAACTTTCCATTTTAACAGGGTAACCCCAACACTCACCCCCTATGCCCAATGGAGAAGGTATAAGCTACTAACAGAAGATCTGAGCAGAACACAACAATTCAAGCCATTCTAATTGGCAAGGCATAACTTAGATGGAAAAGAGCCACAAAATGGCATGAAAAGACACCAGACTATCATATTCCAGAAGGTCAAGAAAGAAAGAGGAACCGAGGCAGCAACCTATCACTGGCAAAGTGAGGGACATATAAAGCTAGTGACAAAGAGTCAATGTGCATATACCCATATGACCAAGTGCTCAAAAAGGAGGATTATCAACTTTTCTATCACTACCTTTGAACTGAGTTCTGCAGCTACATCTTTTTGAGCATTTCGTCTTTCCTTCTGCTGCTTGTTGTTGGACTTCAACTGTCCTTGTGATGATTCACCATCAGTGACATTTCTTGTGGATGCCTTTCTACTTGTCTGCCTTGGTGGCTTCGTTTCCGAATCACCTGTTACAGTTGGTGTTTCACCATCATCAGCATTATCTGGATGTTTTTTGCGAGAACGCCTTGAAGGCTTCCCTTCTGAATCACCACTACCCTCTAATTCCTTCTTGGAATCAACATCTTTCAAGGGTAAAGCTTCATCATGAGTATGACCACTTTCCAAAGATCCCTTCTGCCCCGAAGGGGAAGTAGATTCGCCTGGTACAGCATTGCCACCACCTCTCTTTGAGGATGCCTTTGACACCAGGGGTCTCCTGGGTCGTCTCCGTCTGGGTTGAGTTGCATCAGGGCTCTCACTATGATCTGGTGATGCAGCACTGCCAGTTCCATTATCAGATCCAGAGTGGAGCTGAATCTCATCTTTCTTGGCCAAGTCTGCTACTTTTCCAGAGGGACCATCAAAATTTGCACTATCACCTTCCTTACCACGACCTTTTCTCCTACGTAATACAGGAGTTTCTTTGTTGCCATCGATGCGAGAATGGCCTGTTGTTCGGCCCCTTATTTTTCTTGTATTAAGGTCTGAGGTAATTTCTGGTTTTGCAGGGATGGAATCCAAGTTATCTGAATCAGCTCTATTATCCACAAAAGTAATTTTGGACTGACTGTTGCGACGAGAACGTTCAAGCCTCTGTTTTGGTGATGCTTGTTCGACCACCAATTCACCATTTCCTATCTGAACAGTACCATTGCTCATCACTGATCTAGGTGACTTGTCTGCTGCAGTACCAGCGTCTTGCTCCATCTTTGCAGAAACCTGAAATAAAAGAAAAATTGCTTGGCTTCCATAATTCAATTACCAAAATAATTTACCAAACAAAGAACAAGCCATTTTAAGTTGCATGCCTGAGGCAGCTCATCAGAAACAGTCCTCTCAGATTGTTTGCTGTCATCTACCTGAAGCATGAAAACTCAATCACTAAAAAATCATGGACAATACAATTATCAAAAATCCAGTCACCGCATTCCAGGGCTAAAGTTGAAAAGTAGCAAACTAACTGGCGATGAATTATCCCCAAACAAATAAGACATCAGGTAACATGGTAACCATTGATGATCTCCCATAATATATTGCACCCTTTAAACGATACCACATCAGACATACTAATACCTTTCTTACTTATGCCAATGCAAAACAGAAGCATGACAATCCATGAAATATAAAGGTCATGTGCAGGAAAACAGCATGAAAATGGCATTGCTCGACAAATGCTCCATTTGACACTACAAAAAACTTTAAAACTTAAGGGAATATAACCGAAACCTCAGTATATAACTTCATGATAATCACCAAAAAGCAGTAGCAAAGCTACAGCTGAAACAAAATAAGACATTGAAAGAGAAAAAGGAAAACAGTAACAAAGCATCCTAACAAAATGAAATGATCAAGAAAATACCTCCAGCATGCCCAAAGTTCAGAAGTCTCAAAAAAGATGAAATTAAAAAAAAAAACACACATTTCCATCCATCATAATACTGAAAGCAGGTCAAAATGCAATCATATGAAGCACTTTGTTATCATATCAAGCACTTTGTTATCATATCATCCTATAATACTTCCCACCAACATTGACCAGACAGATAAGTTTCAATCACTTTAAGGTTAGCTTGTTTGAGAAACTTGGAACTTATCGATATTGTTAAAATTAGTACAGGCAAGGAGGATGTCACTGAAAAGAACAAAAAGAAAGGTGTTCCCCAGCAATATTTTTCAGAGGAGCACCTCAACCATACCCTTGTCTACTGCCCCTGCTCTTATAAGAACTGGGCCAGTTCCAAGACTCACTTCTAAACAACACCACAGTGACAGATGGCTGCAAAAGTTCAAGGGCACAGAACTCAGGGTAGGAAGAAACTAAGAAGCACCTAGACCAATACCATTTGCTGTATGATGTGGCCAATATGGAAATAATAGAATCGTTGGGTGCTTGAGAAGCAATCTGCTGAGTGAATTGTCAAAAAAGCTGCATGGAATCGTGAAGAGTTCTACAGATTGAGTGGGTGCGTAATGGTTTTGACACTGTGCATCCTCTTCCAGACATCAGAGAATAGAAGCACAGAGGGACGAGGCATCTTTTTTTGTCAAATGGCAACTCCATATGGAATGGTTAAGATTAACAATATTTTATTTCACTAAATGTTTTCAAAATTGCTTCATGCAGGTTGTGACTATAAAACTCAAAGAACATTAGGGACAATCTACACATTCTGGGCATGGCCTTTAATATATCAAGCAGTGCTTCAATGCCTTAGCAAAGATACTGCTTGTGCTATAATGAGATGCAGAGACCCTTATCATTGGGTGTAAAAGAATTCCAGATGCATCATAACAACCCTAGTTCAGGCAGCTGACACAGGATTTGGCCCACTACCACTGGATGTTATTCGATGTTATAGCACATAGGAAAATCCATTTAGCAACCAATGCTGGACTGATTAGCAAAAATGAGAGAGAGTTCTATGAAAAGTCATTGCATTTATAACTACACTTTGAACTACCATGCTTTGATGGTGAGGTTACAGAATGACTGTTACTTTGGTAAAGGGCAGTTGTTGAGCAGTCAATAAAAGGTAAATCTACAAACAGTTTTATGAAACACATGATGAAAAAAACTAAAATTCAAGCTATCAGCTGAAAAAGAAGACAAAAATCAAAGAAATGACAGGCCAACAAATAAATGAATTGATGTACTGTAGTTTTGCAATACTAGCAAAACAGCCACTTCTAGCTATCACCGCATACAAGTTTGCAATAAGAAAGACTTCTTTTAAACCAATATACAAGTAAAGTTTTATTTATTAATAAGTTGTTGCATGACCAGACTGCATTTTTTTCTTAACATCATATAGCATGATAGCTAGAAATTAATTAAAGGAAGATTTTATACTTTAGCTTTAGCATCCTAGGCTGTATTTAGATGCCGGTTAAAGGGTGGATAACATAAAGTTCATGTTAGATCTTTTAATTGAATTCACCGGTTTACCGGGAAAAAAAAAGGGTGGATAACATAAAGTTATCCAGCTAACCAATCAACCAACCTGCATAAATGGTGATTGAACTTGCTCGGTCAATGAGTCAATAGGTCTTAAGTCTTAACCAGGTTATAATTATTTCAGAGGGAAGGTGAAATAACTTCAACCACCAAAAAAACTCCCTCCTCTATACTTTTTCATTTTTTCCACACTTCATCCCACTGACCATGGGAGGAGCACCAACTATTCCCCTTGATATAACTTTAACCACGCAAAGCACTCTCTCCTCAGCTCTATACTTTTTCACTTTTTTCTACACTTTATCCCACTAACCATGGGAGCACCAACCAAACAAAAAACAAAGTTATTTGCTGGTTAGCTAGTTCGGGGTGAATACTAATGGTTAAAGTTATTCAAGAGGTGGTTAGTCATTCAACATCCAAACGTGGTCCTAGTGTTTGGCAACTACTTTCACTTGATATCTTGCCATAATCATCTTCAGTGTTTAAATGAAGGAAACTTGATTTCCCCAATTTTTTCCAAAACAATTAGCAATAATAGTAGTGTTTTAGACATGCATTTTCTTTTATGAAGCTAAGATATCAGTCAGACATCCTTTTGCTCCTTTTCATCCATGTATACAAGTAAAAAAATTCTCTTCATTAAATGATTAATGCCTGTACGAAAAACTAAGATGTGTACAATGTTACAGGTAGATAATGCATTTTATTTATGAAGTAGAGCAAAGATGGACACACCATAACCATGCCAGAAGCATTTGCATCATTCTGCTCCATGCCATCGGAACTCTCTTGGCATATTAAGGCAACAATTTTACTGTATTGACTTAAAGAAGTGCCCATGGATTTAACTAATTCTCTCATGTAAGGTTTAAGCTTTGCTGTGCAATTACTCATCACTTTTTCTCCAAGTTTGTGAGCAATAGGCAACACATCCTGAAGGTGACCAAGAAGAAGAAAAGGAATTAGAATTAACAATGCATATTATATAGAAGACATATAACAACATCACAGATATGACAATTACTTGGTTATCCCTTTTCATAATATCCAGGAGGCATGTGAGAAGCTCTGTGGAAATATCTTCACTTTCTTCTAATACAAGTGTCATAATCGTCTCCATCGAATTAAAAATATTTTCCGAATGATTTGGCCTGAGAAGAAATAATAAATAAATAAAGGACATCCATCAAAAACAAGAAAACACAATTGATAAACCAATTGTTAAGAGAAATAAACACAAAATTAAATCTGATGAATCACAAGCAGGGAGTAGTACATGGAACTCTATATATAAAATGGAACCCAGATAAGAGCAGTAAAGTGAAGCAAGGCGAAGGTATGTTTGACGTAGTAAAACCAAAGGAAAGAAAAGGGGACTCTACAAACTATAGACAATAGAATTGCCATATAAGTAAAAATAAATATAGAATTGGAGCATTACATGTCCTGATGACCATGGTGATGATATAATTAGTTCTTATGAACTATGAGATTTGCAAACAAGGTCAAAAGTCTAAAGGAAATGAAAATTACATATCCTGAATAAGAGGTGGAATGTTACTAAGGCCAGGATATTGGATGACAATTGTTTATGGTGAATTCTTAATCACACTTTTTTTCCACCTTTATTTCAGGTTATATGTCCCCTTAACTATCAGAATTTCTTCTGGTAAGACTTCCACCCTTCAATCAACAGTTACATTAGGTCACTCTAGATACAATCAGGATACAAAAAAATTAACAATAAGTGAAGATTAACCAAGATAAGAAAGATGATAAACAGCATAAAATTGCAGCATTTGCTCATAGAACATCTGCAAATACTACCACACATGCAATAGTTTCCAAATTATTATGGTGAAAATGGCTCCCCCTAAGATCTCATTATGTTGAAATTTAAGTATTTAATTAAAAAAAATTTCCAGGTTTTATACAACTCTTGGGACTCCAGAATTTCATCCTTAGAAAAATGAATTGTTCAGATAACACTAATGCAACATCCGCAGTCTGATATCAAATAAAAAGAAGCGAAAAAAATAAAGAGAGAGAGAGAAAGAGAGAGAGAGAAGTGAACAGTCCTTTTCCATTTTTTTAAAAAAAGGGATAACAATTTATATTACACAGCCATTTAATTTTTTGCAGGGCAGGGAACTTGGAATAAAATAGTAACATCACTAATGGACTTCCTCACCTTATGGTACTCAGAAAATGATGAAACATCTCAAGAATCAAAGCATCGCATTCAAGATCCAACATCACAACACATGACCGAACCTTTGCAACAGTTTCAAGAATTGAAACTCTCCTGGAATATGAACGGCTGGATATGTCATCCAATTTTTCAAAAGCTTCAACAATCCTCTGAAATACCTCCTGAATTAATAAAAAGGGGTTAGACAAACTTATGAACAAAAGACACCCATTGTGAAGCCTTTCTTAAATTTTCAAACAATGCAATGTGCCTCAATAGAAAAAAAATACTTGTGTTTCCAAACCTTCATCAAATCATCATCATATGGAGCTTCTGGTGCTGTTATTCTCGTGATTTCACTGATACAAGATGCCACAGCAACTTTCACATCTGTGTCTGCATGTCCTATAAGCTCTTTAGCAACCAGTGCCTTCATTGCAGGATGAAGTGCATTCAACATTGACTCAGATGGTGATTGTTCCACTCTTGCTAAAAAACCCTCGGTTTGCTAGAAATTAAATGAACCAAAAAAGTCACAAGAAGGAGCATCACATATGGAAGATCAACTTACGAGATGCACATAAAAGAACCACTATGCAGAAAGAGGAAGCAGTGCAGTGATTGAACTCTGATATATTCAATGCCAAAGATGCAAGTACTAATTTTTGTTAAGAGCAAAGGGACATTTAATTGCATAGATAACAATAGACCTACAAAAAAAGACGGTTCAACAGTGGATGAAAGGTTGATTCAGCATTACAAGCATAAAAAACGGAGGGCAAAAGAGAAACAAGTTGAAGAATAAATCGTCTATAAGCTTTTTATTAACAAAAAAATGTACAAAATATAGCATGCTTCCTGAGGGCCACAATTAGTTTGATAATATCAGGCTATAACTATGACTCATTAGAATATACAAAATAAAGTCCGCAAGGACAAGCATATGCCTGCCTACTCCTATTTGAAGAATGAAATTGCTGACATAGTTTTCAGCTTCTATCATAAACGATATCTGGGTGCTGATAAAAATACAAGGGAACCAAGATTCTATTGTTATTATGTAAAGAAAATTTTAGGACAATTCCGCATCGTGGCCATGCTTGACTAAACTAGATTTGTACTTCAGAAGACCGAATAATTACTTGATTTAATAAATAAAAGTACCAAACCAGTTATACCTTGTGGTGGGGCTGAGCAATAATTCTTTTCACATCATCCTTTTTGTCTTCTTTCCTTAGAAAATTCTAATGCCCAATTCATATCCATGAAAATGGACACGGCAAATTCTAATGCCCAATTCATATCCATGAAAATCCCAATTCATTAAGTTTCTCACTACCAAACATGGAGCACATGGCAAAAAGATATGACCTTGCAAAGAAATGATATGAAGGTATTAAGCATTATTGTTGTTTTTCTGATGTTGCCATATTAGAAAAATGAAAATGGATGCAGAGCTTGAACAAATCAAATAAGATGTATGCAGTGTCTAGATTTAATATAATCAAAAATTCAGCTATATTCAGACTTTTTTAACATAAAGAATGCATTCTAGCATGCTAGAAAGAACTGCATGTTTCATATATTGATTTTGTGATATACAAAATGCACTTGGTAGAGCATCTTGGCATGAGTTTTCACAGTCTCGATTTTCAGTTCCTCGCAGATGAAGGAGAATAAAGATTTTTATCATGCAGTACTAAACAAAGTTTAAAGAAAAATTAAGGTTTTGCATACAGCAGATTTGAAACTTCCATCCGATCTCATTTGCTGTAATCCACCAACATGATTTTTTTTTCAAAAGATATTTCAAATAACTGCTAGACCCAAATCTCATTACGTCAATGCAGTAAAAGTCCACTCAGATTTCATGCGTGATCATTCCCTACTATGACAGGGGTGTCTAAAAACCATATCTTTCAACTTCTAATCAACAATACAGATGTAAATTGAAATTAATTACGTATTATACACCAAATAAAGTTTCAAGTAACACATCACAGTAGCAACAAGTGAAGAAACGAGACTAATCTAGACCAAATTCCGCAAAGAAGAGGAAGAAGAAGATACCGAACCTGCTTCTTTAATTTATTGACTGATTCATAGAATAAACAAATGGAAATCTAAACAGGGGGAGCCCACGCATACTAATCAGCTGACCAACGAGTAAAGAAACGAGACCAATTTATACCAAATTTCGGAAAAAAAAAAAAAAGGGACGCAAACGTTGCTTCTTTAACTAATACTGATTAATAAAATAAACAACTAGCGAATCTAAGCAGGAGAACCCGTGCATTCTAATCTGCTAAAAATCATCAACAGGTTGCTCAGATAAATCACACAACAAAGGTATCAACAACGAAACGAGAAAAATACAGCGAAGTAGAAAGTTAACGGAAGGAAGAGACTGGGGCTTACATCTAGAAGGAGGAGGAGTTCATCGATGGCGGACGGGCGAGAGGCGAGCCGCTTCCCAACTTCCTGAAGCCGGTCCTCCAGCTCCTCCGTGGACGCCATTCCTCCAAGTTCAAGATCGCCGGCACTCCGACCTCCACCAAAGCCCTCAGGACATCAAAACCCTAGATAACCCCTCAAATCCCACCATCAGGACTCCAATCAATAGCCCAGGAGAACAGATTAAAGAACGAAAAGGCAAGAAAAGAAATCTAAATCTAGGGTTTCGAAGGGGGGAGAGAGAGAGAGAGAGAGATGAGGTTTGGAGTACCAGCCTCGGTGATATTTACCTGGATTTTTTTTTCTCGCCCGCATAAAATAAAATTAAAAAAAAAAGTCACCTATTACTTTTTCTTTTCTTCTTTTTTCTCTCGCTCTCTCTCTTTTTTGGGTTTTTTTTGTTGTTGTCTTCTCGGTTCCGCTTCGCTCGCTTGCTCGCAATGGCTGCGGCCTGCGGGTTTGCAGGAAAGGGAGGTGGGTGTCTTTTAAGCGGACCCGACGGATTCCGCCGGGTTTATGCAATCGATTTCACCGAGGACTTTCGCGTCCGCAACCGGTTTCCTTGGCTTTCGGGGCTCGCGTGGGAAGGTCCCAGAAGGGATGGCAGGTGCCGTCTTGGAGCTTGAACGAAATAACCAGTTTGCCCTTGATGAATCGTTAATGGTCGGCCCTGTCCTCGAAGGGATGGGATCATCGTTTCCTTGCTTGTGTATTGGGATTTTTTTTTTTTATTTAAATGAGGTAATCCAAAAACTATTGTGAAAAAATACCCGGTAATTTTGAGCTAGTTTGAAAGTTTTTAGCGTCATTTGTGAAGAATATGATAGAAAAAAGTGAGGACAAAGGTGGGATCAAAGCTTAATCGCTAGTATTCAATTCTGGGTGATTTTGCACTTTTCTAGAAATATTTGATATTTAATATTTATTTATAATTATTATAAAAATATTATTGTATATTAATATTTTTGGGTTTTTGATTATGTTTAATAACTTGGAGAAATTTAGATTTTATGAATTATTATATATTCTTCTCTGAACATTAAGACGATGTTGGGATCTGTATTTCATTTAGAATAAGTTGTTATTCTAGCTTATTTTCTCAAATAATTTTAAAATTATGGTCTGAAACAAAATTTTAATCAACGGAAGTTAATTTTAAAATTATTTTTTCATGATGGACCATGAAATACTTTATTTGAAGATATTTTATTTCCCTGCCGTTTAGGAATAGTGCTTGTCATTTATGAAAAATAGTGATCTTCTTTATTTCCTTCTCCATCCTCGCTCTGACTTACTCACGATGGCCTCCATTGTTCATGCTCCTAGACCCGCTCCCATGAGACCACCCACCATCACCCCCATTAGTCCTTCGATTATGACTTCAATCAATTCCCCAACCTCAACGCCCACCCTTGTCTCCCCATCCTCGACCGTCACCAATACTCCCCCGGCCTCCACCCCAAAACCCTCCCCCTTCGGTTGCCTCCTCTCAAGCCCCTCCAATGGTCACTACCCTCTTAAGCTCTCCCACAAGCTCTCCACCCACTACCATCGCCACCTCATCATTCCAACCCCCCTCCGCTCTCGGGGCTGCGAGTACCTTCTCAGTGCTCGTCATCAGTTAGATTGCAATCGCCGACATCGTCGCCATTACTTGCACATTCTAGGCATGCAATATCTCCGGCACTTTCTTCGTGATTAATTCTTAATCATATTATCATGCTATTACATTGTTTCCTTCTTCTTCTTCTTTTTGACAAGCATGATGAGAGAGCTAAGAGTGCTGGTCATTGTACATTTTTCATAAACTTGGATAGGAGCATTTATGAAAATAAAAAAAAAATATTTTTTTCATAAAATTGAAATTTATTCTCATAACAACCAAATACCCTTTAGCATAATACTATATTAATTATGCTGAAATAAAGATGAAATACCAAATTTCTAATCAAATATAAATCTAGAATAACAACGATGATTAATTATTTTTTAAAAATTTATATTTCTTTTAAAGAAATAAAATTTTGATTTCCTAATACTAAGTATATAAAGTATTAGATATTCTCCTTCGAACATTATGTACGCAGGATTCTCTTCGAAAATGTGACGATGTTTCTTTCAAAAATGATTTAATTTATTATTCATTGGTCACGGTTCAAGAAATGATTCCTTGAATGACTCGATTAAATTCTAGAAATTCTGGACGGACGTGACTGGGAGGCGGAGCGGCTCTAACTCCGGCTCCATAGTGGGACTAGGCTGACGTACTCATCGATTGATGAGGGTACGTGGATATTACGGTCCGAATCAAACAAAGATCTAGCGGGCTGGGGGCTAGAATGGGGAGCTATACCGGGATAAAACCCCTTTTTTTTTTTTTACCAAAAAAAAATGATTTAATTTTTTATTAATCAAAAGTTATATGAAAACATAAGTTATATCACTGCAAAACGTACCATTTTCATGTTATTCTAATTGACAAAAGGGTAAAATGGATATTTTACTTGGAACCAAATATCGTGAACTATTAATGATCTACATAAATAACATCGAGATTTAAAATAGTGATTTTGGTGTTGCACGTAATCAGCCCACCATATTCTCGAGATATCAAAATATTGCCATCGACGGAGATGGCGGCGGTGCCACTAGGATTTCTAATTTTGTAGATGTGCTTTTATGACATCCCACTTCTTTATTCAAAAAAAAAAAAAAAAACTCCTATTATATTCTTTAATATTACAGACTTCATTAAAGTATTAATAACTATGTTATTTAATCACCCAAACAAGTCCTTTTTTTTTTTTTTTTTTAATGAACCAAAAAGGAGGAGAGGAGTTAGACCCCGAACATGTCTATCTCCAAACGGTCCCCCAACCCCAGTCAAGAAATATTCGATACACGGCGCATATTAATTTTTCCGTAGCCATGAGTACGTCAACTACCGGCGTCAGCCGAGTGAACGGAATTTATTATATATATCCCTAACTAATTTAATTATTTTTTATTTTATTTCATTTTTAGATTATTTTTTTTTAATTTTATCCCCGACTTTCTCGTCAAAATATATCTAAATCAAGACTTAATTTTTCGTGAAAATATGTCTAAATCAACTTTTTCACTATCACCGGCCAACAGGAGCTCCAGAATTATTTTATTAATTTTTTTCTTTTTTTAATTTTATTTTTAGACTATTTTTTTATTTTTTATTTTATCCCCGGACTTTCTCGTCAATCAAGACTTAATTTTTCTCCTTTTTTTATTTTATTTTTAGACTATTTTTTTATTTTTTATTTTATTTCTGGATTTTCTCGTCAAAATATGTCTAAATCAAGACTCGAATCCCTCCTAGGAGGTTGTGAGAAATGTCTCACAACCAACTACACCACTCACTAGCGGTACCCAAACAAGCCTTTACCAAAAAAACATAACCTATAAGTTAGAAAATATATAAAAAAGATATATTAAATGCTTTGTGGTTGAAAATATTTGCTGAGATTGCACAAAAAAATAACTAGATTGCTTGAAAATCGATTATTAAAATACATTTACTGAAACACAATTTCTGTTGGTCCTATTATTGGGAAATGTGTCCCAAAGCCAATTTCTACTGTAGACAGTTGTATATTTGATGTAATTGTATATGAATTATATTATTGAATAAAATGTTTATTCTGGCAGTTCATCACTATTTCATCTTTCTTTAATGAGTTCTTGAGTGATGAAGTCCTTAGGACTATTTGCATGTGATATAGAGAGGATATATCATATAGTCCTAAAATTGTTTGCGACCAAATGATATACTTATTTCAGGATGATAGTATATCAAGTATAGGTCGATGTGTGCCATAGTCGTTGGTTGTCCTCTTAACCAAGGAGTGTGGAGACACTGGTATGGCATGCAGATGTTGTGTTTGACATTTCATTGAACGTGACCCATCTGTATTTTATTCTGCCTAGAGTTTTGATATGGACGTAGTTATCCCTCAAACATGAGATCGTCATGGTAGCTTGCGAGCAACTCACTGCACTTTGGTACTGGACTATCTGGATTTCTAATCCAGGGACGGAAGGTTTCTGGGTACAGTAAAGTACTCGTGTAACGGTGGTCGGATCAATATGGGATTGACCCCTCCAAAGTGTTTGGAGCAGATATCTTACTGTGTTTCAATTTAGCAAAACCTTGGCCAGGGTAGTCTCTGTAAAGTATTACAGGACTTGTGAGATTGAGACACATTGTTGATGGATTTTATGGGTTGGTCAGTTTAACCCTAAGTCTTCCTGAGCATTGAGGTCAAAGGGATTAATTACAAGGTTTCCGTATCTAATGATTCTTGATTGTTTCTTTGCAACTTCGACCTATCCGGACGTCGGGTATCATTGCTAGATGACGACTTTGACTGGTATTGGAAATGTTCCAGTGCTACCGGCTTAGTGTTCGAACCTATGGGGTCACACACCATAGAGGTTTCTACTTGATCTAGTGATCGGAGAACGATTGGGAATCATTCGTGGACTCACAGAGGAAAAGGATTTTTCTTTATCCAAGTGTCGACACTTGATATTCTTGAAAGTGTCGACACTTGTATAAGTGTTGACACTTGTTGATTTCGCAAGTGTAGACACTTGATGTCACAAAAAATTGTGACATGAAATTTTCACTAATAGTTGGTGATGCATGGAGGTGAATTAGGTAATGTGATTACTTGATAGCCCAATTTGATTAAGCTATAAAAATTTGGAACGAATCAAATAGGATTTGGTTCAAAATGGGTTTGGGTCCAATCGGGTTGAACCCAATGTATGCACACCTGACCCAATTGATTTCGGTTATGAACTAAAATCAATTAACACATTTAATCTGAATTTAAATAAGTTTAAATTCATTTTTGGGGAGTTATGTAACTTCCCATGACCATAACTCCCCATAACTATCCATTACCATACCTATAACTCCCCACTTTCTCTCTCCCTCTCCATCTACTTAATGGGTTGAAATGGGAGGACGAAAATAAGGAAAAATTCATCAAAGAAATGCTGGAAAAATCAAAAGGAAGAAAGGGAAGAAACTAGGAAAAAGTTCTAGTTTTATAGGTATGAGGTTTTTGGAGAAAAGTGTGCATATTTGTACCTAGAGATCTAGGTCTTAGGATTGAGTGTTTGGGAATGGTTCCAACCACTCATTCTCCACCTCTTGAGCTTCTTCATTCATTCGGAGAGTCCGGCATCGAAAGAAGAAAAGGAGTCCCGATCAAATCATTCCACTCCAAGCTAGCACTTGGAGTGGAAGTAGATTTTGAAAGAGCCCTGGTGTGAACCACCTGTAGAGGCCGGACACGTGTGCGGCTAAGCAGAGTTCTTCCTCCTGCTCCTGGATCTTTCGCAGTGGAGAGCGTCTCCATTTCATACAAGATATGGTTTTACATATATAAATATGTTGCTCTGAAATGTTCATAGCATGAATTCATGATTTCACTGTTTATATTAATCATTGATGCAAGATCTTGGAAAAGTAGCATAGAAAAGTTTTAAAGCATGCTTAGATTAAATATTAATCATTTTATCATGCTTCCGCTGCATGTTATTTTGAAAAAGTTTTAAAATACAAAGCATGCCCGCTACTAGTTTTTCTTTCACTATTATCTTATCAAACAATTTTCAATACATATATAATGGTAATTCTCCTATTATTAGATGTTTGGTTACTCAACAGGTCGTGATAGGTACAAAAAAAAAAAGCCTAAATTTAACCCAGCCTAATTGAATGCGGTAGAACTTTACATTCACATAAATGTATTATTCTATAAAAATGCATTCTATTTTTACTATTAATTTAAATATAATAGAGAAGCATGATTAAGTCACGCTCCTTTTTTTTTTGGTATATAATGGAGTTACTCTAGTTAGTTGTAATGGTTGACATGTGGCCCCCATAATCTATGAGATAGATTAGCCGCCAACTTGCTGAATTTCAAAAGATACATGCTAATAAAGAGAATTAAAATAAATATAGATACTTTACAATTCGTTAGGTAAAGTAATATATATATATATATCAATCTTGGTAATTATTAGGATATCTCGGTCAAAGTACGATCCAACCGCCGGTTCAGCCGGCCAAAGCCTTGCCTTCCGAACCACAAATTTCGAATCCAGGTATTCAGAAAGAGCCGGACAACCTATGGGCAAGCCATAGACCTTTACGAGTCTACAGCACCCGAAAACAAGACCTTCGGGTCACATCTTCGGTTCTCACCGAAGACCAAGTCCTTCGGCTCCTGAAAACATATTCACTAGCCCAATCCGACTCCCGAAGACACGCTCTTCGGTCCATATGAAAACATAGTCTCCGGGCTATGACAAAGGTCAAGTTTCTGATCTATGTCAAAGACGAGATCTCCAATCCGTCTCGAGAAGATCCGGGGATGAAGACATTCCCAATCTGATTACGGGAATTTTTCTAAAAGGGAAGTCTGAAGACGGATTCATGATCTGTCTCACACCATGACTAGCGACGGTAACCAACGGTTACCATCGACAATCTTCGAGACACAATCAGGGTGCGTAACTCCAGCAGCAACGTCTCTGGTCTGGCCGGAACCGTTCGACGATAACCCATGACTGCGGATCATGGAGGAGGAATTAACTCTCCACCATAATCGTTGGAAAAAGAACGGAACCGCAGGCTAGATGGCTCCTTATAAATAACGGTAAGAGAGAATGCTCGAGGTAAGAGGCACAATATACTCCACAAATCTCAGAGTCTTTTCCCTCCATTTCTTCTCACCTTCCCATTCTGTGGCTGGAGTCCGCCTCTGACTTAGACATCGGAGTGTCCCCCGCCGGAGCAACTCCGGCAATGAATTTGTTTTGCAGGCGAACCAGGAAGCAGTCCTGCGATCCAGTAACTTCGACCGGCCGGAACAGGGACTCTATGCCAACAGTAATGTATTACTTAGTTCAAAGATATAGTAAACATTTCTTTTTCATAAATTGATGAAAAAACTATGTATTTTTTTCATAAATTCTTTTGATCTCATGTTAAAATTGTTTAAAACATTTATTTTGAAAAAACAATGATGGATGTAATTTAAAAAATTCTATCGATCTTTATTAAGCATGCGAGACTTAATACAAGTTGATTCATATAAATAATTATATTTAACGCATCTTTTCATCTAAGACGGTAATCTGTACCTATCATGTGATTTAAAGAATCCATTATCCTAAGATTATAATAAATAAAAAAATTAGAAACAAAATTCCAAACTCTCCCTACTAGAAGTATTTTTTTCTCTTCAATTTACAAACTAGAATTTTAAATCTAGAATTTATTATAAAATTATTGAGATGATATAGTTCCTCTCCAAACAATTATCCAATTGCATAGCATCAACTAAAAAATATTTCTTGTGTTATCGTGATGATGCAATGATGATCATGCAACAAGCCACCTTCATCATGCATGGGATGTGTGGCACATTGCTCAACCATCATCCAAAATGCATACACCTAAAATCAATCGAATCAATGCATCGCTCCACAAACCAATGACAACATAACACTCCACGGTAAATAAGTTTGAAATATATATTGCATTTCCATTATTGGAAAAGGATAAAAAAAAAAAAAAAGCATATGCGATGCACATGAAAGTGGAACACGTGGCGACAAGAGACCTTCCAAGTGGGCGATGGAAAGTCAGTTATTTAGCTGATAGAAAAAAAATTATAATCATCATAATCCAATTGATTGGAGTCTTGTCTCACAATTCTCCCATCCTTTTTCTTACCAAAAAAGTTATTAGTATATTTTTTCTTGAAAAGTTAATTTATGAGATATGGTGTGCGAAAAAGTAGTTTTAGCATATTGTATTAAGTATAAAAAAATTACATATGATGCTCCATATTTGGTTGGATATTTATTTATATATAAAAAAATTATATAATATATATATTATTTTTAATAAAAAATATATCATCTAAATATATTAATTATTTTTTAGAAAAATATGATCTAATTCTTTTTTTAAAAAAAATCAAAAAACTATGTTTCATATGAATTTTTTTTCTTGTAAAATATTACAATAAATATTAAAAATTTATTTTTCTCAAATCCTACTTTCCAATCACTCATTTAAAAATGTTAACCAAAACAAACATATTTATTTATTTTTTTTAATTATTTTTTTATATCCTCGCCAACATAGCTAGCTATTGGTGGTATTCAAATAGATCTCAATAAAATAGGATACTTATGGCTGTCAAAATGATAAAGAACTAAAAGACTTAGAGAATGATAAAGAACAAAACGACTTAGAGAACAGAAGGAAGGATTATCCCCACTCATGGTGCTTCCCCGATCTCGCATCTTTTATTTGTAGATGACTGTTTACTTCTAGGTCGGGCTTCAGTCATTCGTGATCAGGGTCTTCGAAGAGTTTTAGAGATCTATTATTCAGCTTCAGGATAGAGGGTTAATCTGCAAAAACCAGGTATCTATTTTAGTCCGAAAACTGCCACCAGACTTTGCCGTAAGATCCAGGATATTCGTGGTATTGCAGAGCGACATGGTCCCCTTTCCTACTTGAGTGTGCCTATATCAGGTACCAGACTAACGAGGGCAGATTGTGGCCCTTTGCTGACGACAGTTTGGGAGATGATTGAGGGTTGGCAGGGGAGATCCCTATTTTATATGGGAAGGATTATCCTCATTCATTCTGTTCTCACTTTTCTTCCTATTTATTTTCTATCCAACGATGTTATCCCAAGGACTATTATTCTTAAGTCAGAGCAAATGATTCGTGCTTTCCTCTGGAATTCTTCTACTGCCCGGCGGAGGATTCATTTGATGAGGTGGGGGTTGTTTGTCAGCTGGCTTACTCTGGGGCCTTGGAGATTCATTCTCTTCTTTCAAGGCGCGAGGCCCTCATGGCTACGCATGTTACTAAGTATTTATTGTGTCCAGACAGTATGTGGTATTCTCTTATGAGGGCCAGATATGGTGATATTTCTGTTATTCTTTCTGATAATCCTCGTCTTCCTAAGTATTGCTCTGCTATATGGAGGGAAATGGTAGCCAGGGCATCTCTTATAACTCCTCATCTCTCTTGGATGATTGGAGATGGTATTTCGATCAGATTTATGTTGGATCCCTGGATTTCTGATATCCCTTTGATCAGGTGGCATATCTTCATTTATGTGCTCACGCTGGAGACGATCTCCATCTCAGATCTTTTTATTCTGGATCACTCCCAGTGGGATCAGGATGTCGTCCTTTCGATTTTCGAAGATATCCTTGGTCATCGAGTTTTATCCATCATTTTGCCGATTCTTCCTTGCCGGATATTAGAGTTTGGAGGCACCCGACCTCGTCTTATGTACCGATGTCTGATCTGCTGATTATATTCAGCCCGAAGCCTCCCATGTCTCGCAACCTTGGTTAGATTTAGCCTTTAGCAGTTCATCCTAGGGTCTCCCTATTCTTGTGGAAGCTTGTTTGGCATCGTCTCCCCACCCATGATTTTTTTGTTGTCGAGAAGCTTGTCTATGCCTTCGGGATGCCCTGTTTGTGGTTCTAATCAAGAAACGCTGGTTCGCACGCTTTTTCTCTATTGCAGGGCTGGATCAGTGTGGCGGATAGCAGGTTTCCAGACTCTATTATTGCAAGAGGAGGATCCTGAGAGTTTCTTTATGACTATGCTATCCTCTGGTACTGCCTCCTCATCTATCTCCTTTATAGCTTATCTGGCCTATTATATCTGGCTCTCTATGAATGAGCTAGTCTTCAGATTAGCCACTACATATCTTAGCATCAATGTTGAGAGAGCCCGGGCCAGTGCCAGGGAGTATTGCTGTTTGTTTGTGAGATCTTCGGAGATATGGGGTTCCTCTTCCGCTTGTCGAGCATCCCTCCAGATTTTTATCTCCTAGGAACCCCCTCATCTGTACTTCTGCATGATCAGCTTTGATGGGAGCATTCGAGATAGGCAGGGAGGAGCGACCTTCGTTATCCATGACTCTCGTCTTGGCTTTCTTACTGCTGGTGGCTTTTCTCTCCACGATTCCTCTATTATCGGGGCAAAGTTGTATGTGGCTTGGTCGGGATCAGGTATGCCCGGCAGATAGGGGCGGACCACACCAACTTTTCCAGGAGGCCAAGAAATATTAATAAATAATTAATAAAAAAATATTATTTTTTATAAATATTATTTGAATTGAATTCGACGTTATTTTATAGAACTAAATTCATCAATAATAAAATCTATTGTAAAATTTTCTGCTATCTCCTTCTCAATATAAGTAACTAAATAATTGGCAAGAAAGTCGTCTTCCATCTTGTTGCGCAATCTGATTTTGACAATCTTCATTGCTGAAAATGCTCTCTCTGTAGTAGCAGTTGAAACTGGAAGAGTCAATACCAGACGAATCAGTCTATCGATGAGCGGATAAATATCTGATTTTCTTGTTCTCACCAATCATTGACATAATTATGAAATTGTAGACATATACTGAAACTTGGGATTCTTTGAAATATCAATATGATAATGTTGTAATTGATTTCTCAAAAGTCTTCTTTCATTCTCACTGAAGTCTTCTGGATAAAATTTCTCTGCAAGCTGATATATACTCTCTAAATTGAATAACCTATAACCATCTCTATGATCTAAAGCACTGCTAAAAATTAATAATTCAACTGCATATCACTGAATCTACTATGTAATTCATGCAATTGAGTATCAATAGTAGCATTAAATATATCAACCCGAAAATGATGCTCATTTGTAATATTACTTTGTCGACGACCTCGACCACCACGCTTATAGTAGCAGTCATATCTAGAACATCAATCTCATATTTCTCACAAAATAGTATCACATTATCTAATAAACTCGTCCATCCATCTTCTCTTAATCGTTGAAGTAAAATCTTTGTACTTTTTACCTAATGCATTGCATTAAGAATATCTTGAGACTTTCTTTAAAAAGCTTGACAAAGATCATCAGTTATCTCTAAAATTTCTATCATCAAATACAATATAAAAATAAATTGAAATGATGTCAAGCAATGTAATGCACCATCGGCATCTTCATGTTGAACGTAACCAACTCCATCACGAGTAATATCCTCAAGAACAGAACAAGTAACCGAGAAAAGCTTTTTCAAGCTACGAACAGAATTCAAATATGAACTCCATCTAGTCTCACCATGTCTTTGTAAATTGCTAATCTGATTTTGCCCGCTTCCAGATTCAAGCTCATCAATCACTAATGAATTTGCAATGTCGACTACTTGTCTTGCTCTCAATTCATCATGACGTTTTGTAGATGCATTTACAATATTAACAATATTCAGTAAATCGTTGAAAAATTGGTGAACAATAATAACCTCTCTTGATGCAGCCACCGGTGCTAATTGAAGTCTATGAGCCAAGTAGTGGATATAATAAGCATATGGACAATCATTATTAATCAAAGCTTTCAAACCATTCCATTCACCACGCATATTGCTAGCCCCATCATAACCTTGACCTATGATATTTTTAATGCTTAAATTATTTCTTGAGAGAATATTATAAATAGCATCTCTAAGAGTCGAAGAAGTTGTATCCGAAACATGGATAATATCAAAGAATCACTCTCTTATAAATCCATTCTTGTCAAGAAATCTCAAAACAATAGCCATTTGTTCTTTTTTTGATTCATCTCGAGCTTCATCAACAATTATACAATATTTGGCATCACCAATTTCATCCTTTATGGCTATTCTTACTTTTCTTGAAAAAATTTGTAGAATTTCCTTTTGTATATTTGGTAAAGTATAAGAAGCATAACTATGAGCATTTTCCAAAATAACTTTTCCAACATCCTCATTATAACATGCCAAAATCTTGAGCAATTCAAGAAAATTACATCGATTTTTTGAATTTGGATGTTCATCGTGTCCTCGAAAAGCACAAGTCTGAAATGTAAACCATCTAATTGCATCCACCGAGGTCTTGAGCTGTAAACGATTTTGAGAAATTTGTTCTGAAGTTTGCTTGTCAATTACTTTTTGAATATGTTGCTTCTCATTTATCAGATCATGATAACTCTTCATAGCAATATTATGTGAGGAATTAAGATTTTTTCCCACATGTCCAAGAAATGCACAATTATCTCCATCATTTACTTTTTTCCAATTTTGAAATTCACCTTCTACAAATTTGCTTTTTCTTTCACCTGGCTTTGAAAAGAGATAGCAAACAAAACAATAAGCATCATTTGTAGTTGGAGAATATTCGAGCCAACTAGGATGCTGATTGAACCAATATGATTGAAAATATCTACTATGATTTTCTGAACCAATAGGATCATACTTTTCCAATACTGACTGATAAGGACCAAAACTAATATAGGCACGTCGAATTTCATCACGTTGATTCACAGGATATTCCCAAATTTGTTTGCGCATTTCAGGATCTCTTTCCAATTCATTGATATCAATATAATCGGTTCCAACATTTATTTTTTTAGATGGTCTTTCTTATATAGGAATAGTATCTGTTCTTGAAATTGGTTGACGAAGTTCAATCTTAGCCTCAATCTCAGGTACAGGTTGTGTAGCTCCACCATCAATTTTTTCTGCTACTTCTTTTTTCTTGAAATAATCACTAATTTTTCTACTCAAATAAACATATAATATGAAATGGATATTAATTCTTTTCCAAGAAGAAATATAATATCTAACATAAAGAGCAATATTGCTAGGATTATGTGCTGAAATTTATTAACTCTGTGATCAACGACTGAAGCATAAAGGGACTCTAAAGACTTGTATTAATTTCTTCCATTATTTCATAGTTCACTAATTGCCATTTGCCAGTGGTAATCCAATTCAGTTAACACTGAATATAGAGCAAACACAAAGGCATGGGTGTGGAAGCAATATACTGGACTATATTAAAGAGTGGAATGATAGTCTATCATAAATCATATATTATAGTGAATATTTTGCAAACAATACCGGTTAATTAGGAATCATATATTATAGTAGACAATTTGTAAGTAAGTTATAAACATAAACGATATATGCTTTAACAGTATATATCTTATAAGTTATAACAGAGTAATAATCTAGAGGCATGATTTTTTATCTAATTCTATGCTACCTTTGATCAGTATTACAGTAAATGCAAATTTGCAGTTCAAATACTATCTTTATATAAAAGATAAAAAATAATTAGGAGAATTGCATATTAATTAAAGTTAATATTTAATAATCTTTTTAAAAAATCATGTATATTAAAAATTAATATAATAGGATTAATCAAAAAAATCCAACAAATTAATAAAAAATAATATTTAATCAAATGATATAATATAAAAAATTATATATTATTGCCAAGTTTCAACCACCGTATCATCTAAAAGTTAAATTGTTATTTTATTTCCATCGAAAACTAAACCAATACAAGGCCTACTCCATTGCTACACAGTGCCAACTATAATCTATAAATAATAAAATAATTAAGCAAAATAATTAAACAAACCTACTTTACTTGGCTGATTGGCTCAATTGTGCCTCTGTTGCATTGGGGTCTCGGATTCTCACGGTCCATGGACCGATGGACGGACGGAGCTACGGAGCGCGGACCGCGGAGGGTCGCAGTAACGGACGAAGCATCGAAGCCGGAGGGCTTTCGAGGAGACGAAGATGGAGAGGGAGAGACCGAGAGAGTTACGGTCCCACGAAGTCTCTGGCGGAGCGGTGGCCCGGTCGTCAGCAAGCAAAGCAGCGACCTAGCATGGGAGACGACAGTGCACCGGTGCCGGGGTGGGGAATCTGGTCTGGGGACAGTGGGTTGGCGCCGGCGGTGTGGCGCGGTGGCGCCGCGACGGGTGGGGGGCCTGGGGGCGTGTCGGTGTGGGCTGCGTGGCCGCATGGGATCGTGGGGGCAACGGGTGCCGGGTGCCCTGTTGTCGCCTGTTAGGGACGGCGGCGGCCGGCCAGTGCCGGTGCCCGGGTGAGTTAGGGCTTCTGGATTTTGGAGGAGAAGGAGTCTAGCGGCGTTGGTCCAGGTTGTTCTCCGTTTTTTTATAATAAGATTTTTTAGAAATTTTTTGTTACCAGCTGTTTTTTTCCTTATATGACTCGGTTTAGGATTTTTTACCGATCTTTTTGGGATGGTTTTTGTTTTCGACAAATTCGACAGGGGGCCAAATACCTGTTATACAAGAATTTAACTTAGTATAAAGCTGATTACCAGAAACTTAGGGGGGAAAGGCCCCCCGTCCCCCCGGCGGTCCGCCACTGCCGACAGATCCTTTAGCTGGATCGCTTGATTATTGAGAAAGATTTCGTGACTGTTGTGACCTGAATCAGATAGTCTCTACGAGATTCGTCGGCTCATCCTATCATTCAGGATATTGGTATGCTCTTACAGGGCTGCACCATCACGGTTGTTCGTCATGTTTATAGGAAGGCTAACTCAGATGCTGATTGGGTTGCCTCCTACGTAGCTTATGATACTGATTTTACTTGGTGGTCCGACTGGTATTCTGTTCCTATACAGCTTAGGGATTTAATCCTTTATGACTACCTGGATTGTATTCATTCATGTTCCTTGAATTTAATACGCCGTTTTATCCAGAAAAAAAAAAAAATAAATAAAGCACGCACAAATTGAGATAGTTTAGTCACAAGCCTATATTTACAAACGAACATGAAATAAAAATATCATTATAATCAAAATAATGAAGTACAAGAATAATGCGACCTCTCAATAAAATTCTAACCTTAATCCCATCTCATACTTTCCTATCATAGGTCTCATAAAGTTCCAATTTTATTTTTCTTCTTTTTCTTTAACTCTCAAAATTGCCAAACTAAATTATGAAACAAGGAGAATCAAGGAATACAAGGCACAACTATTTAAATAAATAAATACTCATAGTTTATATTGATTTGAAGGTTAATTTCCCTGTAAAAAAAAGTAAATTGATAATATAAATCAAAAACCCACGAACACCTGTATGTACCTCCGTCGACCTGCATGCAAATTTATAGAATCAAAGCAAACCCAAGTTCTTTATATCCAAATAAACGTAAATCAACCGTGGAGCAGAAAATTTGTACATGCGTTAGGTAAAGTCGGGTTCGGGCTCAATGCTTCCAAGTACAAAGTTTCCCCGAATAAAATAAAAATAATTAAACAAAAAAAAAAAAGAAAAGAAAAAAAGTTGCACGGATCTAACCAGCAAAAGGCGCACAATTTGGCGACGAGAGGGAATGCGGTTTGGATTGCAATTGCTGGACAACCAAAAATTCAGCTTCCTGAAGAATCGAGGAATAAAGGAAAAGTCAATCTAAACCGCTCTCTGGGCTAAAAGCATTACTAATTGCTTCCAAGTTAGAATTATCCATGCCCAAATAACATCCGAATTAGCTTAAATCAACCGTCTAAATTGCCGTTAACTTACAGCTCACGTGATAAGCGACAAATAAAACTGCAAGTATTTTTCACCGGAGGTTAACAGAAGTCATATGCAAGGGACCTCATCGAACCCTTAACATTGTTCAGTTTTAGAGATCCTTGTAGGCGTGTTAGAAAAAAGAAAAAAACAAAGGAATTTTTAATCCCATCATAAAGGGAGGACTTCATCACCATTTTTTATAAAAAAAAAAGAAAAAAAAATAAAAACAGAAAAGATGAGCAAAAGCCCCACGTGACTTCCTTGAGGATATGAAGTTGCAAAAAAGCTGTGACCCTAAGGAGAGCAGCAACAGGGGTTCATCAAAGATAGTGTTTATATTAACATAGGGAAGGAGGTTAAATTTAGTTTGCATTTTGTAGACAGTAATATATCCAGATTATCAGTAATTTTAAATTAGGTTTACTAGATAATTTTATTTGATATTTTTTTAAATCGATAATTTATGTTGCAGTGATAATATATGGCAATCCAGATTATTGGTGGCTATCCAGATTACTGGAGATGGGATAATCTGGTATTTTTTTTTTACAAAATTGTCCTGTCTCTTTCGCTTCGATGACAACGAAATATTTCCCTTCTCTCTCTCATCTAGATCCTCTAGATGTTGGTTAGGATCTTTTGTTAAATCTATATTTTATTTATAAAAAAATAATTTTTATATTTTAGCTATTTATTAAAAATATAATTTTTAAATATTTATATTATTAAATATAAAAATATTTAATATGTTTATATTAAAATTGAAAATTGAAAAATTAAATTTTATACTAAATAAATGTAAAAAAATTATATATAATCTTTTAAATATACTAAGTAATATATTAAATTTATATATATTATATTATTAAATTTAAAATAATATATAATCTTTTTATTTTATTTTATTTGTAATATTAGAAAATAGAATATTTTAATATATATATTATATAACAATAAAGTGTAATATAATATAATTTAAATTATATATTACATTTTATAACATAACATATATTATATGTAATTAAATATATTATACTATATATTTAATCTAATATAATATATAATAATATTATATAATACATTATTAACTATATAATTTTATAAATAGTTACATTATAAAATATCAAATAATATAATATTATATTACATTACAAAATATCAAAAAATATATTATATTAATGTAATATTATATTACATTACTATATTATATTATAATATATTTTTAATAAATTTGACTTAGGGATATTTTAGAAATTTGAGCTTAGATTACTGGTAATCTATTTATCATACCAAACACAGTAATCAATCTTACTGATAGATTACCTGTGTATACCAAACACGGTAATCAGCATTACTGGTAATTTATCTAGTGATAATCTATTTTGCAAGTAATCCAGATTACCATTCAAGATTTTCCGGCGATCCACCAAATGCGATCTTGGAAGTATACCTTTGGATGGTATTTGGTTCCCGTATTCCATCCTGAATAAATTGTTATTCCCGCTTATTGCCCAAACAACTCTAAATATTGAGGTGGGCCATCCTAAAATTCGTATTCTGGTCAACTACCTAGTATTCTAGAATTGGTATTCTATGATCTCCCAGGAAATACCTTATTCAAGGTTTCCTTATTCTTCTACCGCTGAGGGATAATGAATGCCATTTATGAAAAATATGAGCGAAATGATGAGATCCCCAAAGTTGCCACCGGAGGACGAGCTCCTCCGTAGACCAATGGAGGTGGGCACGACATTGTCACTATTGTATTCAATAGCCGGGAGGCGGAAGGGCATCACGAGCCGAGAGTGGTAGGGAGATGCACCTACTTGACTGCATCGGTCTTGACTGCCCTGGCACCTACGGTGACCATTCATCGAAGACACCGCAGTTGGGATCAGACGGCAATGCAGGGGATGGTGCGGTGGTGGTGGATATCAACGTCGGGGGTTTGCTCTACAAATAGACGAATTATGGCAAGGCATGGTGGACATGCTGGTTTTCCCTATGGAATGGTGTCCTCTTCAAATCTAAGATTCGTGACTGTGAAGTAAGGTTGGAAGTGGGCTTAGGCCGACTCGATGGGTTCCGGGCCGGCCTGAAATCGGGCTAGGTCTGAAGCAAATCAGATCGGACTTGAGCCTTATAATAAAATCCATTAATTTTTCGAGCCAGACTCGGGCTTGTCTTTGGCCCGGTTCGACCCGGTCCGAAGCCAGCCCGAACCCGGCCCGACTCGAACTAATAAAAGTCTTTACAAGAATTATACCTACCATGCTTCTCTAGGATATATATAGCATAAAAATTGTGCTCCACTATCTATACTTCTGCCTATTTGGCTATATATATAAGGCAACTCTATTTTGAATGATATTGATTAACAGATAAAATGACAATATGCAACGATACACTTTTAATTATAATGGTATAGACCTTATCATGAAAAATGTCTAGACTGTGCCTACTCGCTGACATCTTTGGTTCATGTAACAAACATTCTATGATCAAAATTTTTTGTTTTCCTGACAACCACAATGTTTCCATCAACTCTCATGGCCCACCAAGGTAATTGTTACAAGATGTAAAATTATCCCCATATTTTGATAAGAAATTGCTAACTAAACCAACGATGCAGTGTATGATGAATGAAATGTTTTAACCACCAGCCTCCACGCTATAGAATGATCGCATAACATCCACCAAACAGTTAGCTTGCTTTGATCAATAAGAAAAAGGTCCCATTAGGCCCGGAGAAAGCTGCTAAATTAGGAGCCTACTGGCCAATAAGTTGATTACACTTGGACATCCTAAATGTTTATGAATGTAGTCCTATAGCATTGAGGCTTGTATTTATCTTGAAGTATTATGTAATTACTTAAGCAATACTCTCCATATATTCCTCATGTACCATATGGCAAGCCCGGCAGATATGTAAAGCAAAACTACACCAGAAGCAACTAGAATAGCCGGGCATGTTAGACTGTATAGTTATTAAAATTTTAAGTACCGTGCAATTAATGAAATAAAGGAAAAAGATCCTAAAATATAATTAATCATTTGCATAAATAGAATGATAACCTGGAATCTCTGGTGGCAAGGAGGATGATAAGAGCGGTCATTTGTGTTGTAGTTTTCCATTTCCCCATGAATCGAGCCCGATTCGGGCCAGCCCGAATGGGCTTTCATTCGGGCCAGCACGAATCAAAATCCGATTGGACCAGCCCGAACGAGCTTTCATTCGGGCCGACCCGAATCAAAATCCAATTGGCCCGGCCCAATTGGGCTCGGGCCGAGTTTTTTTTTTTAAAAAAATCAAGCTTAGGTCTGGTCCAAAGCTCGAATTTTTTTTTTCCAGGCCGGGCTCGAGTAGAGGTATGGCATGACTCGGCCCGGCCCACTTTCAGCCCTACTGTGAAGGCCCTCCCCCATTGATGCCTGTCGACGTTCACCTATTGGCAATGCTTCTACTCGCTTCTCTTGGGCCGATCTCATCGATCGCCGGCACCAGAAGCCTGTTGGCGTCATCTATCTTAAGGTGCGTCGATCTCATTTTTGTCCAGTGTTTTACACTATTCTAGAAAAAAAATCTCATGGGCTTTATCTTTTTGATAATTTGTCTGAGGTAAAGAGATATGTGATGAAATATATTACAATCTAAGTTGAGATATTTGGTTGCCCACAAATACTAACTTTTTTAAAAATTTAATGTTAGACATCTACTATTTGATATGATAGTAGTAGCAGAGCCTTTAGCATGCAAAACTTTGTTGTAGATAAATATTTTACTTAGTTACATCTAAACCTCTAAAATTGTGATGAGCCCAAAAATTCGTTTCATTCCACCAGTCGAACCATTAGCTAGCTTCTTAGCCTTTAAAAAACTTGTCTACCACCTTTGAAGAACAAATTAAAAGGAAAATGTGTTTATATTGAGACTTCCAATCTTCAGTTATGCAGAATTTAATGCTGTAATCTGTTTATTAATTAGTTGATATCCAAGACAATGCTTTACTACAACCTACAATCCATAGCATGTTTGGGATGATTACAGTCACGAGATATTTTAGAATTCAAACTCGTACTATCAATAAAATTTAAAATATTCTTTTATGTTAGCTGAGTTTTTTTTACCAGTCTAACACTAATCCATTGAATATGATCGAAGCTTTCCATGGACTCTAGGATTCGGGATTATTACTCAAATATGCTTTGATACCTGTATGCACGTATGTATGTCGGATGACAAGATAAACTAGATTCTCACAAAAAAAAATCTCTATTCTTCATAAACTTGGCTAGTGATATTCTTAGATTTTTTTGAAAAATTCTTTCTTTATTCCTCATGAAATTGAGGCTTATTTCTATATCAACCACATACCAGTTAGTATAACACTGCATTAATTGCACTAAAATAAAGATAGAATACCAGATTTTCAAGTAAACAGAAATTTGGAATAACAACAGTGAATAGCTATTCTTTTATAATTCATATTTCTATTTCAAAAATAAAATTTGGGCATCCAAACACTACCCGAGAAACTATTGTACTATAAGAACAGTGAAATTCCCTTCTTGAGCATGTGGAGTAGCTTCTTTGCTGTTGTTTCTTTCCATCCAAATTCACTAGGAAATTGCAATAACCAATGAATCCCAAGAGCTATTGTGCAGCTTTAAGCGTCCCTTGGTTCTCTGGAATGATCAAATAGACTTTGGACAGGCATTGATCCATCATTCTCCCTATATGGTCAGAGTAGCGGAAGTTAAATAAGGAGGCGACCAATTGACTGATGATGCTTTACACAAAGGGCAATGAAAAAGAGAGCTAAAGCCTTTCTTGTTAAGGACCTCCACTGAATTCAGCTTATTCTTTGTAGCTAGCTGCCAGCCAAATAAAAATTTCTAGTTCTACACCCACTTCAGCTTCCAAAGAATCGTCAAATTAATTCTAAATCAGGAACTAGTGCAGGTGATTGATTACATATACTATATAGAATGACCAAGTACAATCAGCAAAGTCATGACTAACTACTGCACCAGGTCTCATGACCAAGACTCATGAGTTCTGTTCAACTTCTTCATTGGATTAATAACTGAAAAAGTCTAATTAAATGTCTAAACTTCACTAGATTGTTATTGCTCAGGACATTGTCGACTACGTTGAGCTTTTTCCTTCTCAATGCACATTGACAATGACTCCTGAGTTTTGTACGACAATACCAAGATAACTTATCTGTCTTTAATAAGCTCTAATATTTTTACTGGAATGTTTTGCCAATAAAGCCAATTGCCTGAATCTGAAAGCTTTCATGCATAACAATGAGATTGCATTTTTGGCTTCAGACTATCAATCCAGAGAGAGGTTTTCTCATCAATTTTAACCTGATAAACAAGAAAAAGACAGGTGCAATAGGGTGCACATTTGATTGTCAGGATAAGGAGTTATTCAGCCAAAGGTGTTCACTTTTTAGAGGAGTAACTTTTTTTCCGGTAAAGACAGGTTAAATCCCCTTTGTACCAAACATTAAAAAAAAGACAGGTTAAATCCCTTAAACCAGGATAACTTTTTTCTGCTGCAAAAGTGGGGTCAAGTAACTCTTTTCCATGAAAAAGTGGGTGACTATTGTTTTCCCTTTTCCGATTCAAGGATTTATTCTCCATTTAACCCCTCATTCAAACATCCTTGACCGATAAAGTCTGCAGAGGGAATACTTTTTTGATCTAGGAATAGGCGCAAAGAATACCATGCAGAGACTAAAAAAAAACTGTTCCAGTACCATGATGCAATGTCTCAAAAATACCATAGCCTCTATCAGATATCTATTCAGAGATAATATTTTCTCGCATTACAAGAAATACAACAAATACAATGGCTCTTATCAACTTTGTGTAACCACCAGCTCAAGAAATACATCAAAGCCTCCCTTCACAACCATGCAATTTTTTCTTAAATGCAAAAACTAAAAGCATAGCATACCAGTCTAGACTAATCAGCATCTATCTGCTATTTATTATTGATGAACACCAAAATGTAACAGGAAATAGGAAAAAAAAAGGCATACAACTTTGTCATACTTATTTAACATCTGAACTCGTCCACTTGAGTTTTTAACCCATGGTGTAGGATGGAGATGATAAGTTAATAACGATGCTCTTGATTTTCGTCATCATGTTGATACTGTTAGTAATTCCCTGTGATCCAATACCACTGTCCTTCAGACCCTGCAATGCACAAGGCATGGCATGGTTAGCATAAGACGCAGTTGGGAATTCAAGAATTTTTATATACATTTTATAAAATGGTTATCAGAGAAATTATACCTGGAAGGGGAAGTGATCAGGCCCCCGTGCTGGTGCTGAATTGATCTGAACCGTTCCTGTCTCCATTGCATCACTGATCTTTATTGCTTTGTTGATGTCCCTTGTAAAAACACATCCCTGTGCCACATTAGAATCAGTCAGTATTCACAATAATAAATCCACCAGAGAAAGTTAGAAAGAGAGCCTGAATGTGTTACAATGGTAATGACGAGGATATTAAGCATGGAGCGAAAATCAAGTGTTATAATTATGTACTCTTTTGTGAATATGAAGTCAAACACTCCTTGGTAGGCTCGAGCAGGACCAAAGCTCATTATGGCAGCATTATAATTACCACAGACCCTTGGAAAGATCCATTCCTTTGAATTGCTAATGCAGAAACCCAAAACAATAATATCAACTGCTAAACTAGAAATAGACATTAAGAGATAATAAAAAGGTTTCCTTAATATAGTAACTATTTTCTTAAATGTTTCGAAATAAGCCAGTGGTACCCAAACTGTGGTGGGTCAGTATAAGGAAGTCAAGCACTAGTTTTGTTGATGATTGAGTCTATCAAAAGAAGCATGATTTTGCAGTATCCCTTTCTTCTCTTACAAAAATCAGGTTGATGGTCCTTCCTTTGTTTCATAAACTATACACAGGTTGACTGAATAAAAACATATCAAGGAAAACTTTCATACTCTTGTAAGAAAACACATCCACATCAACCAATAAGTTGCTCCTTTTTTTTTTGTCATGGTTTTTGTTTTCTACTTTCTAATAAAATTCAAGATTTTTAAGCATTATAACATAAAACAACTGAGCTTTGCAACTTATGCAGTAGGTTTAAGAAAATAAAAGATCAAAATAAACAAGGAAGAAACAATAGCATACCTGGAGTCCAAAATTGCTAGCATTGCAGTGATGGATACCTTCTTCAACAGAGTTGATCCTGATTACTGGCAAGACTGGTCCAAAGGGTTCCTCCCAAGCAATTCTCATTTCAGGTCGGACATGATCTAACAGCAGTGGCCAAATGAGGTTCCCCTCTCTCCGATACTCCAGGCAAAATGTGGCTTGTTTTTCATTTGCATCCATAACCAAACCTTCAATGAAATTTGCAGAGGATTCCGATACAACTGGAGTGATGTCGCAATCGTCCTCTGGTGGACCAACTGTGAGTTTTGCCACCTTGGCCTTCACCTTCTCTACCAGAGCATCAGCTACTGATTCCATAACTAGGACAACCTTAACAGCTGTGCATCTTTGACCACTGTAGCAAACAAAAGTAGAGCATTTTATCTGGTTAAAATTATTCACCGCAGAACCTCGATATTAATTCACACGTTAATAAAAGTGTGAACCATACAACGATTATTGGAATCTAGATTGCTTTCTATATACAGAATGTGAGTTTACCATTATAAAATATCGATAGTAGATGCAGATGTTCTATTTGCAAACTTTTGTTGTTTCTCAAGCTTTTTAATGGATTAAGATATATGGTTATTAGGAAGGACCCAAACAAGGAGTATTGTAAACTATCTTCAGCAAATTATTGCCAGGAGGCAGGCTCGGAATATCACCTGTAAGAGAAACCTCCTTTCACTATATTCGCAGCAGCCAAATCAAGGTCAGCATCTTCAAGCACAATGCATGCATCCTTCCCTCCGAGCTCCATCTGGAGAGGGATCATGCCTGCCTTCTTTGAAATGGCAATACCAGTATCACCACCAGTAAAGCTTTGATGACAAGCAAGGCAGTATTAAAGGAAGGTGACTGAAGGACTTGATGAAAGAATGATTTCAGTAAAAAATCCAATACTGCAGCAGCAAAAAGGCATTACCTTATGCAGTTCACCCCAGGATGCATGGTCAGGAAATCACCTATTTCCGATCCTTTGCCTGTGACACAACTGATCAGGCCTTTTGGGAAACCAGCCAAGTGAAAGCAGTGTATCATGTGTAGAGCAGACACAGCACCCTGGATGAAAAAGTTTTAGAATGAGAGTGAAATTTTCAGAACAGGTGCACATCTTATGGTCTGAGATTTTGGTGTGTATGCTAGCATGTAATACCTGAGTGGGAGGCTTAAGCACAAGGGAATTGCCAGCAATAAGTGCAGGAACAATTTTGGAGACTGCTAAGTTGATGGGATAGTTGAAGGGTGGAATGGCCAAAACGACTCCAAGGGGGATCTGCAGCCAAATGCAATAAAGCTTGTTAACCAGAAGTGGAAAAAAAACTGCTGTCCTATCTTTGATGGAAGGTTGGAGAACCCGAGACTCAGACTCAACTTACCCTCTACTAATTTATTTGACTTGGACAAGTCAACTCAACAACTCGAGCAAGTCATGAACTTCATACATACATACATTATATATATGTGCATATATACATGCGTGCATATAACACTCACATATAAATAACTAGAGAATATTTGACTGATTGAAGAATCTACAATTAATTTGAATTTAACATGTTCTAATCTTCTAAGAATAAGGAGGAATATTTAGATATCACAGATGCTAATGGCCAAAACAACTCCAAGAGGGATTTGCAGCCAAATACAATAAAGCTTCTTAACTGGAAGTGGGGGAAAACAAAAACTGCAATACATTATATATATGTGCATATATACATGCATGCATATAACACTCACATATAAATAACTAGAGAATATTTGACTGATTGAAGAATCTACAATTAATTTGAATTTAACATGTTCTAATCTTCTAAGAATAAGGAGGAATATTTAGATATCACAGATGCTAATGGCCAAAACAACTCCAAGAGGGATTTGCAGCCAAATACAATAAAGCTTCTTAACTGGAAGTGGGGGAAAACAAAAACTGCAATCTTATCTTCGATGCAAGGTTGAAGAACTCATGACTCAAACTCAACTTGCCCTCTACTAATTTATTTAACTCAGATGAGTCAGCTCAACAACCCGAGTCATGAATTTCATACCCACATACATATATATGTATGTGTGTGGGTATAACACTCATATATAAGCAACTAAAGAATATTTGACTGAACGAAACATCAACAACTAATTTGAATTTAATATGTTCTAATCTTGTAAGAATAAGGACGAATATTTAGATATTATAGATTCAATAATGATATCCATATGCAAAACCAAATGGAAGAATAGCATGACCAAATGGTTACCCAAAATGGATAAAACAAGTGAACATTGTGGCACTGGAACTCTTGGATATATTTGAAAATCATGTACATTCATAGTTATATACTTCTATCATGGTTAAAAGGGTAAGAGAGTTATTGAAGATATTTGCATTAAACCATCGAAACAATGTACCTTTGGATGCACCTAAAATATATCTTTAAAACTATGCATGTTTGTCCGTTATTTGAAACTGTTTTGGATACTCATGTATGATAAACTATCTAACTTGGAAACTAAGATAAAAAGATTGGCACCATCTGCATGCCATTAAAGATCGTGCCATTGAAACTCTTGAATATCCTTGAAAATCGTGTATTCACAATGACATATTTTTGTCGTGTTTAAAAGGGGAAGTTGGAGTTTTTGGAGATCTTTGCATTGAACCCTCAAAACAATATAGCTTTCAATGTGACCGAAATACTTCTTTAAAACCATGCATGTTTATCAATTATTTCAAACTATTTGGATACTCACATATGATTTGAAGAAAAATCCATTTGAGCCACCATGGTAACTCGGAAAATAAGATAAAACTGTATGTATAAAACAATTGAATTTTTTGTGTTTGCCTTGGCTGCTTAGCCCGGCAATGTTTTGGACCTATCAATAGGGTTATGCGTTCATTGGCACTTTAATCACTCTGGTACCATATCACTTTGGATCTATTTATTCCACAAGGGTTAAATTTGGTACGTTTGACGGTGCTAAATATGGCCTGAAAGGTCTCACAGAATTAGCATCTTCTGAGTTGCATTGCTTAACTTGAGGTTTATTAAAACAGAGGAGAAGGGAAGCGAAGCGGGGAAAAGTTATACCTTGGAACTGAGGCAGTACTTGCTCCGGTCGTTGCCGGGAAAGCTATCAGAGACCAGAAACTTTCCCTCCCCTAATATCCTAACTCCCTCCTCTGCGGTGTAAGATACCAAATCCCCCGACCTCACCACCTATTTTTTTAATAATAAAAAAAAGGCATTTTAAGAAGGAAAAAATAAAGAATTCCGTAAATATTGGATAAGAGACCGAGGAGGTGAGGTTGCCTCGGTGACGGCGTCCTTAGCGGGCTTGGCGATCTCCTTGACGAGGCACTCGGCTATGGGGGCCTTGTGCTCTTTGAGGATGGCGGACGCCTTGTGTAGGAGCTCCGCCCGCTTCCACAGCGGCGTCCGGGCCCAAGACTTCTGCGCCGCCTTCGCCGACTCCATCACCTTGTTCACCTCCTCCTGCGTACATGCTACACCACGCCACGCTCACCGGTCAGTCGCAACCGCCCTCAAATCACTCCAGTCCAAGAAAGGAAATCAAAGTTTTTACGGAGAAAGAGAGACAATGTTTCCTAAGAATTGGGAACGGCTGAGTTGAAGGCAACAACTTGTAGAAATTAGCGATTTGTTTAAATTGTCGAAGTAGAACAAAGTCTGAAGATCAAACCTTGTACTGACGCTTTGTTGTCCACGTCCAAAAGAAGAATCTAATTATTACGATGAAAAAAACAAAAAAATCCCTTGTTCTTGAAAACTCGATAAAGAAAAAAAAATTACCAGAAATTATGAAGAACTCAAAAAATACCCCAAAGGAAAAAGAAAAGAGAACGGAAGACACCTTTTTGGGAAAACCGAGAGCAAAAACCAGGTGCAATTCGTTTCCGTTTATCAGCTACAAGAAACCCGGAAAATGCGGTTAATGTAATATCTCGATTTTTTTAATGAAATAGGAGGGACTCCAGGATTCAAATTACCCGAATGCCACAGATCTTGCGACGAGGCCCCCATACCCGGTCCAAAAAAATTCAAACTTTACCGGAAACACTCATAAAAAATCCCATTTTTCGGGAAAAAAATGAGAATAAAGCTAGTTAACATCACATCCCGAACACTAGATAACTCATCGCAGCATACACACACACACAAAAAAAAAAAAAAAAAAAAAAAAAAGCTCAGCAAATCGAAAATAGCTTATTGCGAAAGCGTCGAGCACCTTGAACTTTATACTGAGGCTTCCTCGTCGTCGGATTGATGACAGAAACCGACTTCCCCGAAGCCGACTTTCTCCACTCCCCATTCGTGTAGTACTTGTACACATCCCCGTCGATGATCTCCTCGAACACCCCCTTCCCAGCCATCACCGCCAGCCTCCAAGCTCTCCTACCTCTCCTCCCCTCTCCCCTCGTTCTCAGAGCCCTCGGTGGCGCCGTGCGGAGCACGAATACCGGAATAGGAGAAGAAGAACGGGCGATCGGCAAGACAGGAGGAGGGCGGGGGTACTTATACGGGTGACGGGACGATGAGATCATGAGACGCGCCTCTCCGATGGTGGGCTGGCCCGATGCTCCCATGTGGGTACTGACTTGAGGAAAGCGACGAAGGCAGGAGGTGGGTCCAGTGGGCTGGGCATCCGCATCATTTTATGGCGGAATTTACGGATCCGCCACTGCTCCGCTTCAGCCTCGTCGCACCTCCGACGGTCCCGCTCGAGTTTTCTGCTTGAGAATGGGTTTCCGTTCTAGCGTGCAGCGTCTGATTTCCCATCGCCCGGAAGAACGGGTTTGATGGTTAGTCCGTGTGGAGTGGATCCCGAGCATTGGTGGTGGGCAACGGTCTAATGGCCGTGGTAACGAGAATTCAATGTCTCGTTAGCGTTTCGCGGTCTTTTTCTGGTTCTCCATGAGGACGAGACGACCCGGTGAGACGGTTACATACCAAATGGTTTTGTAACATCAAAAATGCCATTGCCGAAGTGTACTTGCGCCGGGCTGAGCCGCCCGAGTCAAACGATTAGAAGTTCTTGCTCGGATCGTTTTAACTCAAAACTCTAGCTTGATATCGGTCAAAAATTAATATTTTGTTTTAAATTTAATTTAATTAAAAAAATTCAAGATTGATTCGAATTTCAATTGAATTATTTTTAGAACTACAAAGAGATCAAGTTACTCACAAGCTATGTTGGCTCGATTCAACTGGACTCCTGCCAAGTTCAAATAATAAGATATATCATTCGAAAGCTTGCAAACTTATTTATGTTCGCATATATTTTTAATAATAATAATTTTATTTTTCATATATATTAATTATAAGTATATTAAAATTCTCAAACTTATTTATGTTCACATATATTTTTAATAATAATATTTTTTTAATATATATTAATTATAAGTATATTAAAGTTTGAATTCGAGTACGGGTTTGGTATGATTGAATTATGAGTTAAATCATGCCGATCGCAAATATTATTCTTTTTCAACGAGTCGGGGTCAAGCTTTTAGTTATTTGATTCGACCCAGTCTAATTATATGTTTAACCATGCTCGACCCAGGTTCAACCTCGAATTCAAATTTTTATCATCATATAAAAAATCAAAATATAATACTATATTTTAAAATATTAATATATATATATAATATTATTATTTTATATTATATATATACACATAGGCAGGTTCATGACTTCATGGGCTTTCAAGGTAAGTGTTTTGCTATTCGATCTTTATTTGAGAGATTGCTCAAGTTATTTAAATTAACTCAAATCCAGTAATGATTAAATTGGGCTCAAGCAGCCGGTGAGCAATTCAGCTCATTTGCACTTCTTTTGGCAGGTGAATAGAATAATTCTGGATTGATATATGTGCATGGGAATGCTATGCTCGAAAGCTAGTCCAGGGATCGCTCCTGGCATGCTGAGGCTCACATATGCATGAATTTTGATGCATAACCATTCAGTCCATCAATTTCAGTGGGCCACGGATTTTGTACGTGACTGAAGGAAAAATAAAAGATATAATTGTATATTTCCTGACTTAAGGCATGATACTTGCCTCTACCCCATGGTGCTCTCATGAAGTTTTTGCCTTTGAATAAATTTTATTGCACCACTCGGCATATTAAAGAGGAGTAGTTGTTGGAACGTTGGTATCGCAGTTATATTTAAGTTTTTCTGGTTAATATATATATATATATATATATGAACACATCAAATAACTTTTGTAGCAGGTGATTTGAATTAGTTGAATAGTGTTAGCATTTAGTCCAATGTTGTTTTTATTTTCAAAGCTACAATTATCACTGCAATGCTTTAGAATTTCAATTGATCCTCTTAATTTGAATTGTATGTATTACATGTTACTTTTTATCAACGGAATTTTTAAAAAAAAACAAAAAAAACAAAAAAAACTGCAATGTAGACAAAGGCATTCGTCATGCTTAGAGGGGCAAGACAGGTGAATCACTTTAGTTGTTATTTGTGATTACATTATACGTAACGCAAGCAATTGCTATCCATCAACTTCATGATTCTTTAGAAACAGTGGAGTTAAATATCTTTATGTACTTATAAATTTACCAATGGCTTGGGAAAAAAATATGTGCATATGTTTGCTTGTGCATATGTGCATGCATGTATTTTGTGGCTATAATTGGCTGAACCCGGGATATTTGACAACATATGAATAATTTGACATTCTATTATTTTCATAAAAAACCTGCAAATACTCGTATAAATTTGTAAATTATTGGGTCAAAGGCAATGTCTAGTCAGACTTTTGTGCCGTGCATTTTGATATATGGTATCGCGAACATAAAGTGAATATGAATTAAAGAGAACATATAGCCTCTTTTGGATTTAAACTTACCAATATTTTCAAAAATATTGCAAATAAAAAAAAAAAAAAAAAAAAAAAAGCTCCCTTCTTCCAATATTTTCTTGGAGATGACAAAGTCAAACAAAAAGAAAAGATGTCCTCGTTTTGAATTAAAAGATGGAAAACCTGATTTATAGCTGACAACTTGATAGTACAAGGATTTATAAGTATCATTCCAATTCCTGGCAAGAGTCATGCCTAAGAGGTTGGTATAATTTTAGCCTTTCACACATTGTATAAAATACTTGCTAACTTATAATGTGTTGAATGATCAGCAGCATTATTTAAGTGAGCACACATCACACATACATAATAAAAAAACTGTCGATGCTGCTATATTTATAATTAAGTCAATATAATTACAATATATTTTTTTTCATGGACTAAATAACTCGGCAATTATTGTACGTGATCAATAACAGATGCATTGCTCAACTAATGAAATGGCATCATATTAAATGAAAACGAGGCATCTCATGCAATGGAATAAAGAAGGAACCATTCATGCCATTCATTGAGATCATCAAAGTCATTTTATGATGGAGTAATATATATAACCTAGAAACCATAAAACAAATGGATGCATGTTGAAATATCAAGTGCATGATGGATCATCCAATGAAACTTGTTGCGTCCAAACAAATTACAACAAGCTTGAATTTAAAGAGAAGTAGGGTGAGCCGATTTGGTATAACTCTCAATTATCATCTTGCAGGATCTGGATGTTGTGGTAGCTTTTAGGTTTGTTAATGACGTCTGGACTAGAATGGATATGATCTGAAGGAAGGCTAAGTGAAGAATTGCCAAAAAGATCCCCCTCATCATAATCAGGGATATTTATAGGCCACGAACCCAACCGTTTACAGCTGGCATCCAACTGATAAGCGGTTAATTTAAGATAAATGCACGTGCAGCAAAAGATCATCCATAATTAATCAGCTCCTTTTTCTTATGTCAAATGATCTTTGCATTACTTGAAATATTAATAGACTTTACCATTCCTGAAGAATCTTATACTTGCTGAGCGTCAATCGGCCCGACGTCTCATGGATATTGATCATACTTGTGCCTATAGGGCATTGATCGGCTTTACACCTCATGGGCGCTGATCATATTTATGCCTATTGGGCATTGATCGGCTTTACGCCTCATGGGGACTGATTATACTTGTACCTATTGGGCATTGATCGGCTCTACGCCTTATGGGCACTGATCATACTTGTGCATATTGGGCATTGATCGGCTTTACGCCTCATGGGTGCTGATCATACATGTGCCTATTGGGCATTGATCGGCTTTACGCCTTATGGGCGCTGATCATACTTGTGCCTATTGGGCATTGATCAACCATATTCAAATCTTCGGCAAGTGAGCATAGACAGATCAATCAGAGTAAACTTGTCGTATCCCAACATAACTCTAAATGTATATAGCTAGAACTAAATTTATACAGAGAATCCAATGGCATATTGTTCTTAGAGGCAACAAAAGTTAAATAGAACATGTACCAATCTTGCAAGGAGGGGGTGAGGGGGGGCAAAATAAAACAGTGAGCGTAGAATAAAGGTGTATACATTTTCATGAAAAGAACATGGATAACAAATCAAGCAAAGTATACACAAACTTGGCTTGAGCGAAGAAGGGTTTAAAAACTGTATAGATGCTAAATTGAGGGTTCGTAGTGTCTAATGAAAGAAAGTCCTGGGATGAGTGATAAAGGAAAAAGTTTAGCCAGGGTTTCCATGGATCTTCCTTGCAGGAGTGAAGAGGGGTCCGAAGGAGAGGGAAATAAAGATGGGAGACTTGGGTTCCATGGAGATATTTTGGATTTTTGCCACCGGTGGGAGATGGGGCCATCACAACTCCCATTGGACGGCTCGAGTCCTTGGGAGTTGCTGGGAGCCCTGGAGTACCAAGCATTTAGGGAGACGCCTCTGGTCATACTTAGCAACCAAAAGCAGAGCCTTTGTGACCTTCTATGGGTGCAAAAGGGGGAAAGGGAGGATCAACAATGGAGGCAGGTCGATTTAGAGTACCAAGTGTTCAGGGAAATGCCCCTGGTTATACTCAGTGACTAAAAGTGGAGCCTTTGCGATCTTCAGTGAGAGCAAAAGGGGGAAAGGGAGGATCAGCGGTGGATGCAGGATGATCATGGACTCAAGTGGATCAAGGAACTGGGCGTTTTCTTTGGGAATCTTCGTAAGCCATCGAAGAGGATATCGAAGCTTTGGAGGAAAGATTTTATCGAGTGATCGCTTTCTCTTTTGATAAGGTTAGTCAAGCAAGAATTCAACTTAAATTTGCTTTAGTAGGGAGGTTTTTGGTAAGGGGCTTCCCGATAGAATTTTTCAAAAGGAGCTCAAGCTCTCGTGGAATTTGAGGGGGATCTTTTGGTTTCATCCTTATCCGAGGGAATACTTCTCTTTCATACGCAATATGAAGAAGAGAAGAATCAGGTGCTGATGAATGGTCCTTGGTCCTTGCTGGCCAATTATTAGCCCTGGAAGAATGGCGGCCAAACTTCAAGCTTAACCATGATGGATTCCATCAGGTTTGAGTTTGGATTCGGTTTTCTGATTTATCGGTTGATTTATGGGAGAAGGATAAAATACTTAAAATAGCGGCAGTTATGGGTAGGCCCCTTTTATTGGATGAATGGGCTGAAAAAATTACTCGAATAGGTTTTGTCCGTGTTTGTGTGCTTATTGATGTCTTTCAACCCATATGCCCCGTTATAAAAATCATGGTCAATGAGGATATCCTATGACATGAATTTATTTATAAGGAACTACCGGAAATATGTTATACATGTAGACAAATCCTTTTAGACACCGAGACCTGCAAGTGTATGGAATTACCAAAGCATCCGAGGACCAAACCGGTTTATGGATCTTGGATTAGAGCTTCTAGAGTACTGGTGCAGAGTCAAACATCAAGAAACTCTAGAACAAATCACACTCCTCTCAAACAAAAGTGACAAGTTCAGGGTTAATGGACACAAGACAAAAAACAAGCAAAAGGAGTATCTCTAACTAAAGTATATCCATCAGTAAATGATGATCAAGCAAAAGGATCTCGTTTTGCCCCATTGATGTGAGAAGAAAATGAATCCACAATCCAAGAGATGGACTTTGTTTTAACCTCCACTGAAAAGGGAGGATCATCATCATGGTGCTATGAAAGAAAAGAAAAAATGCTCATTAGCAAAGACTTCTTCCAAAGGGAGTCCACCTAGATCTGATTCACCTCCTAATTCAAAAGTTCTCTTTCGTGAGGAGGGAATTCAGATGCAGGAACCTGGAATGCAAATGGTTTTGTATACACCTAAGCAAGGGAAGAAGAATTCAAATGTTCAAGAGATTTGGCAACCTGTAGCATCTTTTATACTGAAGCAAGAAAACACATCTATGGAGTTCGACTTATCCTGTTCATCTACTTTCACTGAACATCATATGCCCAACAAGAATGATACAAGTACACATCAGACCTATGTTTCTTAATTAAGATTGGTGCTTACACCCTCGACGAAGGTTAACATTGATTCGGTCTTAATTGATGTTCTTGTAGTCGACTATACTTCCTTTAAACAGCCTTCACTGGATGATACTAGAGGGGCCATCTCTCTTAGTAATATAAAATGAAAATATTAGTATAGAACTATAGGGGGTTGCTAAGTCACCCTTTGTAAATTATCTCAAAAATATAATATGGTAATATCAACTGGATATATATTATTTTTTTGAAAACCAGACTGTCTTCTCAAGCTTTTGACCGAATAAAGTGAATGATGGGACCAAAATATAGAGTTTATATGATATCATCTAACAGCCTTTCTGGGAGTATTATCATTACTTGAAAACTTGATATTGATCGAGTTGATTTTATAAATACTAATAGATAGGTTGATTTTGGAATAATTTCAACTATTATTGATCAATCTTGGATGTTGGCTTGTGTCTATGCTAGCACATGTGGAGTTGAAAGAAGATTGGTTTGGGATCAAATTATCTCGGCAAACTTAATTAACTTGCATCTCATTGTCGTTGATGATTTTAACTGTATTATAAATAGGGAAGATAAAAAAGAAGGCAAATATTTTTAAGTTACCAGGGACATTAGAGAATTCTACAATTGTATCTGTATGGCGGGTCTTACTGATCTAGGATTTGTGGGGCCTTTATATACCTAGTGTAATAATAGACTTGGAAATGCTATAGTATGGAAAAGAATTGATCGTGCTTTTGCTTCTCAAAGTTGGATTAATTTATTTCTAGACTTTATGCTCTAGTCCTAACTAGATTTGCATATGATCATTGTCTCATTTTGCTATTTGCATCTATCCACAAAAAAAGAAGGAAAATACCTTTCAGATTCAAAAAGATATGGCTCAAATGTGATGGAATAAGGCAAACAATTATGAAAGCTTGAAAATCAAATGTTACGGGCTCACCACCGAATATAAATTATCCAAACTTTTTCACATAACTAAAGTTGCATTGTTGAGATGCAAAAAATATATTGAAAATATATTTTGAAAAAGGACAATAGTTATATGATGATATTTATAAGTTCCAACTCAAAGAAGTAAGTCAAATAATTTTTTGAACAAGATCATACTCAGCTTTTGAATCTGTTAAGGCAATATCAAAGAATCTTCAAGCACAAGAAGTCTTTTAAAGGTAAAAGGCTAGAATAACTTGGCTCAAGGAAGGAAATTCCAATACAAAGTTTTTTCATCTTTCTACTATTTTAAGAAGAAGGCAAAACAAAATTCATCATCTCATTGATCAAAGTGGTAGTCATGTCATGGACGAGGAAAACATAATAAGTAGATTGTTTTCACATTTTCAAAACAAGTGGCAAACTTAAGGGATGGATGAGACTAAATCTTTACCTCGTTCCAATACCACTGTTACTCAAGAGCAAAATGAAATGCTAATAAAATCTATAACTACGGACGAGGTTATAGCAATGGTCAACGAAATGCAGCCAAACAAAACTCTAGGTCTTGATGGAATCCAGGTTTTATTTTTTCAGAATTCTTGGCCTATTATTTACAAAGAGGTGCTCGATACTATTGTTTTTGTGCTTAATCAGGGTATCATGCCAGTTAGTTGGAAGAGAATTTTTATTACATTAATTCCAGAGAAGATTAATCCTTTTATTGTTAATGATTATCGGCCCATCAGTCTATGTAACACAATTTATAAAATTATTACTAAGATCTTGGTTAATAGATTGCAGCCTTTACTTTATTCTTTAGTCTTTATAGAATAGGAAGCTTTGTGCCGGGATGAAAAATTGCTGAGAATATCCTAATTAGTCAAGAAATTATGCATTTACTGATAAATGCTTCGAGAAGGAAAGGGTTTATGATAATGAAAGTAGATATGGAAAAGGCTTATGACCGGCTTCTATAATCTTCATTGTGCGTGTATCGCAATATTTCAGATTCTATCTAAAATTCATAGATACGGTGCTCTTGTATATTGCAAACTTTCAATAGAGTTCTAAACCCTCCTTTATATAAATCTAATTATCCTAAACTTGTTTGTTGGCTTCCCCCATCCATGGGTGTTCTCAAATTAAATTTTGATGCTTCTGTTTATGCTAATAGTACTTCTGTAGCATATATTATTTGCAATAGCCAAGAAATATTAATTCGAGTAGAATATAAAATGATTTCACAAATAAATATACCAAATGCTAAGCTTATAAGAGCCTAGAAAGAGATAAAAAATGCTTTATTCTACCTACAAATTAGAAATCTATCAATGGAAGGTGATTCTTTAATGGTGATTGGATGAATGAACACAAACTATCTCAAGGATGGTTCTCTGCATCCATTATTGCAAGATATATTATCATGAAAGCCTTTTTTCTAATCAATAACTTTTTATCATGTTTATGGGAAGCCAATCGAGCTGTTGATTTCTTAGCATCAATTGCTCAGCATGGGTTGGTCAACATTCATCACAATGATCCGATACATCCAGACCCGGCGGCTATATTATAGGCTGATTTTTATGGCATTCCTTTTGATCGCTGGTGTAGCTGACTGATATCTATGCAATTATTATGATTGCTTCATACATACTCTCAGATCAGCGATCAGAACTATTTGGCATGCTGAAATGTTGGGGGGATAGCTATGGCATCAGTCCTGAGCAATTTTTCTATTATCCTTGTTCAATGTGCCATGTCTGATTCTTGTTGATTCACAATGTTCTAATCCATGGTATCTGGCTTATAAAGTGCTTCAGGTGCTACTACTAGTTTGCAGGGAACGAAGTTTTATTACTGCTTTGTTTTTTTTTGCTCACCCAAATGATGGTTATTGCAACTTCATGTCTGATGGGTTAGAAATCATAACCTCTGGGTCTCAAGTTTATAGCTTATATCTCAAGGAGCTTGCTTATCTTATATCTTTACCATGTTTCTAGGTGTTGACTTCTTATACGCATGCGGGGAAAGTTCTTAAAGCTATCATATATGCACTCATTGATGAAAATCCTTCTGAGTTTAGCAGGCTGCACACTATATTTAAGATGCCACTAGCTTATTCTTCCAATATTACTTTTATGATACAGGGTCAGGTTTGGGTTCTTTTCTATGTTGGTTTGCCAGTTCTTTTACTGAACAATGATGAGCTGGAGCATATGCACCATAGGCACTGGGAATTTATAAATGATAATCATTGTTTTGATTCAGAGTTCAGCACTTTAATTACTTTCAAGTCTAAATCCAAGCTACTACCTGGGTTGACTCTTCTACTATTCATGCTTTTCAGACCTTGGGCTGTGCCTGTTTTCTAAATTTTGTGAACTGGGATATTCATGTTTGCCTTAATTCTATAACTACAAGGGAATTTCAATGTTATTCCCACAGATATAACAATCAGCATCTATATCTATTTCCTCCTTATTCTTATATGTATCAATGCATCAAATGCTGCATCATGCTAAGAATGTGCCAAGATCGTGCCATTACATTTTTTTTTGTAACAAATTTATATTCAGGCTATTGCAGGAGCTATGTTTTAAAAGTCCATAATTTCATATATTGTCAGGAGGCTCAGGTTTGTTATCCTCTATATATTGGATGGCTTGCTTTAACTTGAACAATGATGAAATGGAGTATAGATATGAAGGGCATTGGAATCTTATCAATGATAATTATTGCTTCACTTCTGAGTCCAAAGCTCCTTATGATTCCAAAGACAAGATCTTAGAAGTTAACAGGGCTGATACCTCTGCTTCTAATGTTTGTTCTAATTGGTCTTTCTTCTATCTACATATTATGCAACATACTTTATGAAACATATTCATGCACAGGTTTATCTATTCTATTGGTTCACACGTTCTTCATTATGCCTTGTATTTTATCTGGGCAAAAATGAAGTTCCAGGATAAATATCAGTGCAAAAATGTTATTCGTATTACAAAGAGACATGGAAAAAATTAAAAAGGTTGATACAGGAGAGTAAGTGCAGCTTTTGCTGGTTCTGTCACCAACTTGGATCACTTTTTCTATATCATTTCATGATAGTGGCTCAGGACCGCTATTGGAAAGTCTTTATTACACTATTGATGACCAATTATCAGACTGGACGGATTGCTGTTTCTTTTAAAGAGCAAGCATATATGATACAACTTACATATTGCATTACTTCCTACTTACATGTGTATATATGGACAGTATACTTTCTACTACGATAGTTGGATGTAGTCTGGTGTCAATTCTCTGTTGCTATATCAGGTTGATACATCAGATTTCTACATCAACTTTCTATTTTGTTGATTCCAGATGTTGTTCCACATCTTCATCATTCTTTACGGTTTTACTCTCTATGGGTGTTCATCATCCCATCAGGTTGCTACATATTCTCATCCTGCTGCCTTGTATTTTATCTATGTATATTCTCACTCAACAGTAGCGGAACTTTCTATTGTATTCCTTTTATTGTCATATGATATGGGCTTTAATTTTGTATAACAGGATATGATGCCTATATCACCTTTCTTGGTCTCGGCAGCTGCTGCTGCGTACCAAGTTGTAAGTTGAATGATATATAATACTGAAGCCACTGGATATTCTACTTTAAAAAAAGAAGAAGGGTTCAGGCAATAAAATCCCGGGCGTTCAAGTAATTTTAGCCCGAGTGATCGGCCATTTCCAGTGGAACCCAAGAAAGAGCCAAAAAAAAACTCAAATAAAAAAAAAAAAAAGAAAAAGAAAAAGAAAAAGAAAAAAGAAGAAGCTAGTACCATGCTGTCAGTCCCATGCTACACCAGAGGTTTAATCGAGAGTAGATTGTCTACGATACCCATGATGTACCTACCATACATATTATCTATTGCATGATGAATGGTTACACATGGATATACACAGTATAAATCGTGCAGCTCACGTTCATGCATGATCATTCATCATGCAATGAATGATATACATGGTGAACCGTACCGTAAAGAATCCATGCCCGATTTAATAAGACTGGAGCAAGACCGCAAAACAACTATAAAACTGGTGTGCGCTTAGCCAAAGTGCAATTCAGACAGCCTAATTAAAGAATACGAAGGAACGCAATATTATTTAAGGAGGGCTTCCCAGAGAGTATTTTTCCTAAAAAAAAACATGAAGCAGTTTAAGTTTCCAAAACTTATTCAACGGTTTATAGCTAGACACTTCCACCAGTTTAAATGTTAAAAAGAAAAAAAAAAAAATCCACTAGTATATTAATTAGAACATGGAGTACTGATGTGCAAGTTATGTCACGATGGATGTCTTAGCGAAGTGAAGCCGGCTGCTGCCAAGTTTTCATCATGGATCACTGGATTACGTAGAATAATGCAAAAGCATCGGATAAGTTCTGGTCTCATGCTTTTCATGAACGGTGATGCAAGCTTCTGAAACACGAACATTGCCACGCAAAATTACCTTTGGCCCATTGCTGGCCATGACAAAGAGATGAAGTACACGAAAATTAGCAACGGTTTTATCACGAAATATTATTTGCATTCACATGATATTGACCGATTTATGAGCATACAATTATTGCGCTATAAGATTATCACGCAATTTGAAGACCGTGAAAACAACAAATATTTTGGTTTTTTCTTTTGCTTGATTACGGAAGAAAACCTTGAACTGTTAAAGAATTTTAAATTTTATCATAAACTTTTATTGCGTACAATCAGCAGCAACTTTCAAATTAGCTTAATTTGGATTCTAGCTATAATTTTTATTGGCTCATCGTAACGCAGTTATCATGGGATAGAACTTTAAAACATGAAAAAGGCCACATAAATGAGTCACATGATAATTTTGTCACTATAAACCAACGGACATAATATTTGTGATTTGAAATGAAACAATTTGAAATTTAAATAATATACTTGTCCTCAATAAAAATTCAAAATAATATTATAAAATTTTAAATTTATATTTTTTATATAATTAAGTTTTTTTTTTTTTTATGTTTCTTTCTGTAAGGTAGAGGGAAAATGATTACTGGAACCGCGCTGTCCAAAATATTTCTATGCAGCAGCTTTGGTGCTTTACCCACATAACTCACAAGACAAAAAGGAATGATGGCATAACTTGGTAGCACATCATGTTTTTGGGAAAGTTAGCAACGAGTGATTCGTTGGCAAAGCAGCCACCAGCTGACCTAGAGATTAGCACATTTGATGAGAGGATGGAGTTTGGATTCGGTATAGCGGCGGTTGCATGTTGTGCTGGAACTCCAGGATTATAGGGCCCAGGATTCGGGTGGCTTTCACACGTGTTGAGGTGTCAGCGATTTTGCCGCACCCTTTAGGATCCATTCTTTCACGGATTAATACTATAAAAAAGTTTATCAATATTTTCATTAACCAAGTTATCAATATTTTTATATTCTTTTAGGTGGATTTTTTTTTTTTTTTATAGACAGCATTTATCTACTAAATAGGAAGAAAGTTTTATCCACCTAGAAAGTAGGTAAGTTATTTTTCCATGAACTAGAAAAATAAGTTTTTTATTCTATACCCAATATATCCTTAATAATATAATAATAATATAATCATATAACAACAATACATTATGATATTATAATATAATATATTACTATGATTATATTATATTACAGTGTATTATATTATTATAATTAATGCATTATTATAAATAATTTATCATTATTATATAATATATGATATGATATATAATATAATATAGTATATAATATTATATTATTTTAAAATAAAATATATTATTTATATTATAGTATATACTATGATATAGTAAATTATAAATAATATAATACAATATAAATTAATATATATAATATTTATATAATAAAAAGTATTATGAAAAATATAGATATATCTTAGCAATTTATATAGGAAAGTAGTAATGCAAAATAACATAAATAATAGATTTTAGAGCCATTTTTTAATGCATGAAATAAGTTGGATAAATTATTTTCCTATCTAAATATTTTTTAAGAAACACTTATCCAAAAAAATAAAAATTTTCAAATAAATTATTTATCCTTAAAAGAGCAAGCCTTTAGAGAGTGTTAGATCTTAATAGAGTGTCAAATACCAAAATTGGTTGCCTAAATCTATTCTACAAGCTCAATTGTAGACCGGGTCAATTATAGCCCATCATCTTCACAATTATTTTGCAATATGAAATAATCTTGTAAATTTGCTAGATTAGTTTAATAAATCTAGATTTATTAATAAAATAAAATAAAATAAAATAATTTCGAACATGAAATTTTGAAGGAATATTTGAAATTCAGAACTCTCTCTCCTCTTCTTTGCCATATTAAACATCCTTTCTCCCCCTCCATCTTTTCTTTGGCTTTGCCTCCTCTATGCTCAATTATTATTGCTATTTGAAAAGAAAAATGTGATGCAATGTTTCTTCTATTTTATCATAAGATATATTTTGCTCAATTTTGGATCAAGCACCTATGACCCCTTCTCCTTGAATGAGTGGAATCTTTTTGAGGGCTTCCTAGTTAATACCCCCCCTTTCTTCCTTCCCTTGCTTTTCCTTCCCATGTGAGACCACCACCTTTGCCAATGCTTGCATTGATTGGGAGGAGACCCTAGAGGCCTATGTCTTCAAGGTCAACCTCCTTGGCTTTAAAAAGGAGGAAGTGAAGGTTGAAGAGGACGAGAACAATGTCCTCTAAATTAGCAATGATTGGATATGAGAGTAGGAGTTGGAAAAGATCGTGCCATGTGGAGAGAGCGGTGGCAAGTTCATAAGGCAATTATGGTTGCAAATAATGCAAAGACATATAAAAGGTGCCATGGATACCGGAATGCTCATCATTGCTATGCCCAAGGAGGAGGTTAAGAAGCCTGAGGAAGGAGTATGAGCGGGGAGGGAGAGGAAGTTTAATATAGCAGAGGAGAGGAGATGGAGTTTTGAATTTCAAATCTCTTACCAAAATTTTATGGTTAAGATTATTTTATTTAGTGGAGATATTTGTTGAGGTAGTAGGCTACAACTAGCTTAGTTTATAGTCAAACACAATGAGTTGTTGGCAAGCTGGCTCATGTTCTTCTTGAAATTCATTTTGAGCTCAAATTGTTTACCTAGTAAAAAAGTCAAGTCGGGACTAACTTACTTATTTTCTTTTTTTTTTTTGTATGTGTGTACATGCACATGCATGAAAGAATGCTTGATCTCTAGACTGTCTAACCAAGATATGTAGGGTTGAGATTCAATTAGTTTGATATGTATAAAGAAGAAGAAAATATCTCCTTTAGCTCTAACTTGAATAGGCATAAATGAGCATCAAAGACTAAAAAAAGCCCTACAAACTAGCATGATCAATAGCATTGTGTTGGTCACCAATAGTCAGCTGGAATGGCAACGACTGGTGGGGACACCAGGATCAGACACAGATCACTGGATCTTATATGGTTTACTGATTAAAGTTTTAGGACTTTAGTCATGTTTCATAATTTTGTAAGAAAGTAAGATTGAGTTGTAACAAGATGAGACTAGTTGATTTGTCTCGACCTAGTCCAGTATATTGAGTCTTGTACATTAGTTATGAGTCCAGTATGAGCCTAATTTTTGTACAAGAGAGAAGGTTACTCTATTTTAAAGTTCTACTAGGCCACATGCAGGAGTTAGAGGCCACTATATCAGCTCATTGGATTTTGTGTAACAACCCAGGATCCAAGATGCTTCCAGAAATCCTGATTCTTTTCAGATATCCTCCAGATGCCCAAATTCCTCCCCAGATACCAGAGCATATTTCTAAACTAGGGCATCCATGATTCCAGAGGTCCACCTGCATTCTAGCCCAAGGAAATCAAGCCCAGGCGCCAAGCCCAAGCCTTAAAGAAGCAAGATTCCATAGAATATTCCTGCTACCAGGCTATCAGGCCACCCCAGCTTCCAGGAGGCCAAGCTCATGCGCCAAGCCCCTTTGGGCCGGCCCCTAGAAGTCTAACACGCCCTCCTAGGCATCCTTGAAGTGTTGACCAAGTCCAAGAGGTGTCATTGAGTGGAATAGTCAAAGCATGAAGGGAGAAGGAGAAGACTAGGTCAAATCCTAACCTAGTTGGGACTTATGCTCCTAATTGTTTTAAGATTTATTTTTCTAACCTAGCTAGGAGAGGACTTGTTATCCAAGTATGTAACCCTAGTCAGAGGGCATGGAAGCTCTATAAATACCCAACCCCTCCCCATCTTGTAATCAATTTTTATTCATGATATCAAAATCCTAGTAAATTTATTTGAGCTTGCGAGCTTGTGTTATTTTGCTTTTGTTCTTTGGTTTGTGTTCTCTTTCTTGGCCGACCTCTACCCTTGCTGTTCTCTACATCTAAGCAGCAAACCAAGCTTCCAAGCATCAACCACGTCCTTGAGGAGCAGCCTTGAAGACGTCCCAGATCAACAGCTTCATTTGCTTCCTTGCCGCCCAGCTTCTAAATCCTAACATGATTCCTTCTAAACCCTAGTTCTTTTCTTTACTTAATTACTATTTTGATTGACCCATGACGTTTTGCAGGATCCCCGAGGTGTTTCACCTCCCTAGAGGAGGCTTTCCTTGCCTCCGGGATTGTCCAAATCAATCATCTAATCAAGGAAATTGAGCTTTGTCTTTCAGGCTTCAATCTGAGAGATGTGTGACCCATTCGATTGCAAATTATTCAAATCACTGATTGGTAACATCCTTCTCTTCTTTTAATTTCTGATTTGATGAAGATAAGCTATCATAATCCAGGAGTTTCTTAATTCTCGGGTCCTGGAAATTATTATTTTGCATGAATTTGCCTACGATACGATGATTCTATGCATTGCTATTCTTCTTGCTAGTTCTTACTTTTATTTAAGAATTTAGCCTACAAACCTAAATTATAAAAATCATAAAAAAATTATTTTATTATTTTTCCTGCATGTTTAGCAATCTTAGAGTCATCCTGCATCAGTTTGGTATCAGAGCGGGTTTAGGATAGCATTCATCTGCATCAGAGTCACAAAACCCTAATTCCTAAATTTTCTACATCCTGTCCACTGCATTAGGTGTCTGTTTTCATTTGATTTTGACCACCTAAGAATTCTATTTTTCTATGAAATTTGCATGAATTGTTCTCTATCTTGTCCTATGATTTATCAAAAATTTTAATTAATTTTATATAAAATCTAAATCATTAAAATTTGGCATCTTAGAAATCCTAACAAAATCCTAAGATTTCTGCAACAGTTCAAAAACCCTAAGATTTGCATCATTATTTGATTTTTTTTACATAAAAATTGGTAGAGTTCATCATCACTATCCATCCTCTGTCCTATGTTTTTTTTGATTTTTTTTTGCATCGAAATCTATGTCAAAATCTACATCTTTGAAACCCTAACTTTTTGAATTCTGATGTTTCTGTATTTGACTCAATCTAATCTAATCAACTCCACACACCCCAATCCCAAGTCCAATTTGATTGCTAACGTAATCAACTTAAGCTTAACTTGCCACATCATAAAATATACAAAAAAATATTTTATTTTTCTGATTGTTTTAGTTTGCATCAGGACCATCGATTGCCATCATTTGCATTAAATCAATCTTAAGGGCAACTCAATATTTTAGATCAGGGTAGGAATTTATCACCTGTCCTGGGCCCAAAACAACCACCCAGCATTCCCACCCAAGCCTTAATTAAAATCGATTAGACTTAATTTGCCCTAGAGGGCTAGGTGATACCAACAAGTCGGGTCTGAGTTGTGTAGGCCAACTAGTACATTTAATCCTGTGGCTATTATCGAAATCTGCTGTCTAAGGCTGAGGGTCCAGAGTCAAACGACCTAAGTAGTGCTGTGGTTTTTAATTAGGTCCCTGCAAAAGCAGGGGGGCCTCCCACACTCCCACCCTCTACCTGGCTAGAGGAAGGATTAGCTACCGGGTTAAGTGTAAGTTGAGCTGACCCACCCAGTTTTGGCTCTAGATCTAGGAAACCCTAAATTGTACTAGCCTTTTTTTTTTTTTGCATGCTTGGCTGCACCATTCCACTTTGATTGATTACTTATTACATGACCACTAGACTAGGAATCCAGTACCAAAAGGCTAAACCCCAACCTAGCTCAACCATGGAACCTAATATAGAAGCCCTTATAAGATCCTTGAGTGAACAAATGAACCAAGCCTATACCCAAACCCAAGCCCAGCTTGCCCAAATAGACCATAGGTTTGACCAATCCGATACCAAGATGAACCAAACCCAAACCCAGCTTGCCTAGTTGACCACTCAGATTAACTAGATGATCCAATCCAATAGCTAAATGATCCATAGGATTGATCCATTAGGTAACCAAATAGGAGTCCTAGGCAGGACCCATAGAGCTGAACCCTTACCCTATAATCCCCAGGAACCCATAGTCCATAGATATGAACCCAGTAGTAACCCACTATCCCTCAGTCGACCTGAATCCTATAGGATTATTACCCCTAGATTTGTACCTAGTACTAGTCAAGTATCCCTTAACCAACCCCCTCTTAGCACCTCATTGGTTCACCAGGAAGACATTGAAGAAGAGATATATGAGGCTGACCCAAGCTTGGTGGACGAGTACGAAGAGGAAGAAGATGAGTTCCCCATAGATGACCCAGGATTAGTTGACCCTGACCATACTCAGGTAGAAACTAACCAAGAATTAGTTGATCAAGTAGAAGACCACCCAACATTAGTTGAACCTGACCACACCCAAGCTAAACCGGTAGTAGAAGACTAGTTAGAGGAAGAGAATCCAATTATAGAGCCTAGTCCTGAATTTCCTGAGCCAAAAGAATTTATTAAGGACTTGATTTCTTATCAGTACCCTCAGGATAAATTCACTCTTTTGACTTTCATTGATCTCTTCTCCAAAATTAGTGACCCATTTTTCCATCATGCCAACCCAGTAGACATACCTCAACCTCATAAGATCAACCTTATTAGTATAGGACTTATCCCTGAAACACCTTCTTGTCTCATAGTCTATCCAATTAATCCCAAACTCTTTTCTTACTTTCCATCCAATCAGACTAACCCTGAACCCACCTCTTATTTTCTACCATTTCTGGAAACTTCTTATGTTTTCTTTACTATTAGGTTGCATTTTATAGGAATTTGCATGATGCACTCATTCCTTAAGCATGCCATATTTGCATCTTATTTTATGAGAACCCTATGGCACCTAGTAGGAATATATAGTAAGTTCTCATGTGCATGCCATGCTAGGGTCAAACCTAAAGAGTCTATAATTTATTAGGTTTTGTCCCATAGAGTCCAATAAATTTCTTTCAAAAGGATGTCTAGTCGAGTCTTTTAGGTGTCAATCTTGAGTCCAATAAAATTCACAGTCCTAACCCATTTGTCTACACCTGTACTAGCCTCTGCACAGCATATGCATCATAAAATTAGTCAAGAGCCAAACATAATTAATGAACTAAATAATAACTTGGCTAATTTTTAAAAGAAAGATAAAGATTTTTATGCAGAAGAATATGTGATGATAAATAAATTTTCTGCTCGCGAAGCTGGCCCATCCAAGATAATGAAGAGTAATGGACCGAATGCCTATATGCCTGAGATATCACATAATTTAGGTATTAGCTCCACCTTCATCATCTCAGATCTTATAGAGTCTAGGGAGCCAGCAGTGATACCCAACGAGCCCCTTGAGCCACTCCCTTTCTTTGTGAGTGAACCTACCCTAGAGTGACCACATACAATTTGGCCTTTTGGTGAGGTAAAGATTAAGAGAGCTCTGGACGATCAAGCTATCGGTACCTAGGATAGAGACTGTCAGCGGTACTTGGTCCGGTGGCAAGGTCGGCCAGAATCTGAGAACTTGTGGAGCACTGGTGAGGATCTACAGTGCCTCAACCCAGACCCTCCTTGAGCACTGAGAGTTAAATTGATCCATACTCGATAGGGTCGAGTTCCTCCCACCCGGGAAGAATTGGTGGGGACACTCGGATCAGACACAGATCACTAGATCCTATATAGTTTACTGATTAAAGTTTTAGGACTTTAGTCACGTGTCATAATTTTGTAAGAAAGTAAGATATAGGGTAATAAGGTGAGACTAGTTGATTTGTCTCGACCTAGTCCAGTATATTGAGTCTTGTACATCAGTTATGAGTCCAGTATGAGCCCAATTTTTATACAAGAGAAGAGGTTACCCTATTTTGGAGTTTCACCAGACCACATCCAGGAGTCAGAGGCTACTACATCAGCTCATTAGATTTTATGTGACAACCCAGGATCCAAGATGTTTCCAGAAATCCTGATTCTTTTCAAATGTCCTCCAGATGGCCAGATTCTTTTCCAGATGTCAGAGCATATTCCTAAACCAGGGAATCCATGATTCCAGAGGTCCACTTGCATCCCAGCCCAAGGAAATCAAGCCTAGGCGCCAAGCTCAAGCCATAAAGAAGCAAGATTCCATGGAATATTCTTGTTACCAGGCTACCAGGCCACCCCAGCTTCCAGGAGGCCCAAGCCCATGCGCCAAGCCCCTTTGGGCTAGCCGCTTGCTGCCCCTAGAAGCCCAACATGCCCTCCTAGGCATCCTTGAAGTGTTGACCAAGTCCAAGAGGTTTTTTTTAGTGGAATAGTCAAAGCATGAAGGGAGAAGGAGAAGACTAGGTCAAATCCTAACCTAGTTGGGACTTATGCTCCTAATTATTTTAAAATTTATTTTTCTAACCTAGCTAGGAGAGGACTTGTTACGCAAGTATGTAACCCTAGTTAGAGGGCATGGGACCTCTATAAATACCCCACCCCTCTTTCTCTTGTAATCAATTTTTATTCATGATATCAAAATCCTGGTAAATTTATTTGAGCTTGCGAGCTTGTGTTATTTTGCTTTTGTTCTTTGGTTTGTGTTTGTGTTCTCTTGCTTGGCCGACCTCTACCCTTGTTGTTCTCCATGTCTAAGCATCAAACCAAGCTTCCAAGCATCAGCCACGTCCTTGAGGAGCAACCTTGAAGACGTTCCAGATCAACAGCTTCATCTGCTTCCTTGCCACCATGCTTCTAAACCCTAACCTGATTCCTTCTAAACCCTACTTCTTTCCTTTACTTAATTGCTATTTTGATTGATCCTTGACGTTTTGCAGGATCCTCGAGGTGTTTCACCTCCCCAGAGGAGGCTTTCCTTACCTCCGGGACTGCCCAAATCAACCATCTAATCAAGAAAATGGAGCTTCGTCTTCCAGGCTTCAATCTGAGAGCTGTGTGACCCCTTCGATTGCAGATTGTTCAAATCACTGATTGGTAACATCATTCTCTTCTTTTAGTTTTTGATTTGATGAAGATAAGCTATTCTAATTCGGGAGTTTCTCAATTCTCGGGTCCTAGAATTTATTATTTTGCATGAGTTTAGCTGCGATACGATGATTCTATGCATTGCTATTCTTCTTGCTAGTTCTTACTTTTATTTGAAAATTTAGCCTACAAATCTAAATTATAAAAATTATTAAAAAAAAATATTTTACTGTTTTTCCTGCATGTTTAGCAATCTTAGAGTCGTCCCGCATCAACGACCTCATGACACCATTGGGATCGAGTATGAGGAAGGGGGAGAAGAAGGCCATGGTGAAAAAGGGGATTGTGCTAATAACCCTAGCTACAATGAAGGAGGGGAAAGGGAGTAAAGATGTTTTGTATGGGAGCTTAACTAGCTAGTTAAAGTTACTCCTCCTAATTAGAATGGATTTGAATTCTAATAATGCCTTTCCAAAATGAAGATGTTTTGTGTGAACTGCGCTTTAAATTATGATCCAATCTCTTCATGTGATATGATTGCTCATATTAGTCCATTATTTATCTTCATTCTATAATAGCCTTGAGGACCATTTATTTAACAGGGCTCTATTAAGTGCTTGTAGAGTGCTAACTCCTGGACCACCATTAGTTTTTGGCATACATTATTGCTTAAATTTGGTTCAACTTAGGTGTCAAGCTGACAAGACCACTGGAGAGATTGGCTTGCGTGTTGTCTTGGTTAGAGTCAGCTTGAAAGTCATGGCACTCTTTGAGGTGAAAGAGATGAAGAATGTTATGCTTGAACGGTGGTTTTGATGTCAAATTCAACATGAAACAATACAAATAAGGGAAGTTGTTGGTAGAGAGTATTTGGTGAAGGACTCTCCAATGTTTAAGCTAGCTCAATTTTTAGCAAACAATGGAGGTATTATGAGAATGATAAAATATAGCATAAGGGGGTCAGGTAGAGTTGATAGGACTTAGAGAAGTTTGGATAACTTACATCGAGGGTCCCTTCGAGTGTGGTTTACATGGACAAGAGTTGGTACTATAGCTGTTCATGGGTTGGGTTTGAATCTAGAATTTGTCAAATTTTATATGGGCTCAGCTTGAAGCCTGATTAAAAATGCATAGAGAGTTTAGGCCCGAGGCCCAGTCCATGATCAACTCATCTAGCTGGCACATGTTGGTAAGCAAATTGGGCATATACATTGGCCATTTTTGATAATAAATCTTGTATCTTACCTGAAAATCACACCCAAGTATCTTATTCATGCATCTCACCTATGTGGATTGCTTGCACATTGTGCAATCAAGGAAGGTTTTTTCTAGCTATGTGTGTTGCCTGCCCATTTCCAATTCAAAGAGAGAGAAAGAGTGATGAGTGAGAAAGGGAAGGGGAAATAAAGGGTTTCACAAGGAAAGAGGGAGGTGGTAAATGGAGGTGAAAGATTGGCTAGGAATGGAAAAACAGAGAGGGCTTCCTCTCTAAAGGGCCTTGGGAACTCAGATCCCTCAGTCAAAAGGGGAAATGGGTCTCCCTCACGAAGTTTCAATGGCAAGATGGGAGCTAGGGTAGCAGATCCTGGTGGGAGACTTTTAAAGCCACAGCAGAAGAGGTGGTGGACCTTTAGGAATGCTTCAATCAGGTTATTTCCTTTACTAATGAAGATATTGATAAAGCTTGTGATCAATAGAAAACTGCTCTCATAGGTAAGTTCTTAAGCAAGGGCTTCCTTATTGACTTTATTTAGTATGAACTGAGGATGGACGGAATATTGAAGGTATCTGCCATGTTTTTACTCTTTCTGAGGGAGTTTTGCTGTTTGAACTTCCCTCTGAAGAAGCCCAAGCACGAATCCTGGCTAAGGATCCATGGACTCTGGCGGGTCAGTTATTGACCTTGGAGAGCTAGCAATCAAACTTTAATCCAAGCCGAGATAAAATACGGCAAGCTTGGATTTGGGTTCGATCGCCAAGTTTACCTATGGAGCTTTTGAAACAAAGAAAAAAATTTCAAAATAGTTTCTATTACTGGATCTCCTAATTTTCTTGATAAATGGATAGCAGCTTCCAGCATAAAGGGGTATGCTAGGAGCCTAGGATTTGCATCTTAATGGATGTTAGAAAAGGAGTCTGCTCGGAGGCTAATGTTAGGGTCAAAGGAAATACTATCTGGCAGTCTTTTATCTATGAAGAACTGCCAGATATTTGTTACATATGTGGTATAGTAGAGAGAACCATGGAATTCGATGCTTGTGCTGAGATTCATGGTGCTAAACAACTGTATGGGTGCTAGTCTTACTTGCTAGGGTACTAGTCTTACTTGTGAAGAATTAAACAACTTCTCCTGGCCCTGATCCACCTCTCACTGGTGGACCCTCTTCTACTACCTGGATGAATCCTAAAATGCCTATGAGAAAGTCACCTTCTAAATCATCACTATCTCCAACTGATTATAATCAAGATAAAAACCTAGGCTTTAGATTCGCTTCGCTAATGGCAGCATGATTTAGGGAGGAATTTAATGCTAATCCAATGGATATTATTCCAACTATTGGAACATTTTCCTCTATTACTAATCTGGTGGTTCAAAGGAGAAACGGAAGAGGTTTCCCCTAAAGAATGATACTTTGGTAGTTTAGAAGTCAGGTGGATCAGAATCCCCACTATAAACAAAAGTCAATATCTTGAAGGAAACTAATTGACAAGGAGATATACATCACACTCAAGTTTCATCAGCTTTAATCCTCAAAAATAAGTCAGGGTGCAAAGAAGTTTGGAGGCCTATGGTAGGTATAAATAAAGCTCAAGTAAAGATTCAACATGCACAGTCATCATCAATGAAGGGTAGCAGTGCTCAAGGAGGGGATGAAGCCCAAGCAAGCATTCATGGTACTGATCCTTTATCCCATCATCTAACTTTTTCTAAACTATAGTCCAAATTATTTGAAGTTAGAGGTGATAGGGAGGACACTCAAGGGATGAATCCCTGCAGCGAGCAAACCAAAAACCCATGTTTGATTGATGAGGAGTCATAATATGAGATAAAGATTGTAGTTAGGGGTTCCTTATCTACATTCAAACCATTAGAGAAATAAGGATCTTAACATGGAATTATAGAGATGCGGTGAAGCCTTCCTTTATGAATTATACTAAAGTTTTTATGAGGGAATATAACCCTGATATATGTTGTTTTTTGGAGACTTGGATTTCATACCTCTCAAAGTATCCAAAGGGTTATGGGTCATCACTGGAGCATGTACCTACTACTACCTTTCTAAGATTTTTCAAGGGGCATTATTGTTGTTTGGAAGAAGAATATGGGATATCTTAGTCTTGTTCATAAGGATAGACAAGTTATTTTTGGTGTTGTTTCTTCCAATTAGCAATAACCTTGGATTGTTGGGTTTGTGTATGCAAGTACTAGTTCAATAGAGTGAAGGGGTTTGTGGAGGTAGGCTCGGGCCATTTTGGAATTACAACTTCCCACCCTCTTAGTTGGAGATTTCAGTTTTACCCTCAATGTATCTTATATGAAAGTGGAGAGAGTATTCCAAGTCAACAAAGACATAAGAGAATTTAGAAGCTTTGTCTAGCAAATGGGCCTTGTTGATCTGGGCTATACGGGACCCAACTATACCTGGTATAACAATAGACAAGGCAATGCTCGAATTTGGAAAAGGTTTGATAAGGCTTTTGTTTCTGAAACCTTATTGAGCATATATCCAGAAGCTTCTATCATGCACCTTTCTAGATTTGGATCTGACCATTGTCCTATTATGTTATCTCTAGAGACTAAACATTTTCAACATAAAAACCCTTTTAGATTTGAAAAGATATGGCTCTACGATCAAGGTATCCATGATATTGTGAAGAACACTTGGCAGTATAAGGGCAACCACTCCCCTGGTATTAAATTAACTATGCTGTTGAGCAACACCCGTCGAGATATTTTAAGATGGAAATATTCAATAAGGAATCTCTTTACTAGAGGGCAGGATCTCTATTAGCAAATAGATGATATTCAAATGTTAGAAGCTAGAATGGGTGGATTATTTAATCATCAATTTAAACATCTTATGGCCTTACTTCGTGAATATCATATAAATCTTCATCTGCAAGAAGTATTCTAGAGACAAAAAGCTAGAATAATTTGGCTGAAAGCAGATGATTCTAATACTAGATATTTTCTCAGATCCACTATTTTACGGAGGTGGAGAAACAAAATTCTATCAATCCATGATGAGCAGAGGGTTTAACATGACAAATTTGATGAGATCATTTGTATCCTTGTTGATCACTTCCAATTGAGATGGATGTGCAACCCTCAGGTGGAGGAGTTGGAGAGTTAAATTATTCAACCAAGAATATTTAATGTTCATAACAACCAGCTAAGATTTATGGTACTATCCCGAACCGCTCGGTCCTAATATTCATAACAACCAGTCGGGGTACATCATACCGTACAAGTCAAGAATCGGCATGATTAAGCTATAAAAAATAGTTTGGGACTTAAACTATAAAAATTGACCTGAATTAGATCGGTATAGGTTGATTCGGATTGGTATGGCCTGGTTCAGTCCGGTTTGGGCTCAGTTCAGCTCGGTTCAAGTCCGATTTAGCAATCCTTGCTTGAGATGGGGAAGGAAAATATTTTTTTCTCAATTTACCAAGATCGATACATGTATCGGTACGGCATGGTACAGTACGATACCATACTGTATCGATTGTTGATCGTTATAGGTCCCGGTACTGGTTCAGCAATCCTTGCAACCAACTGATTGAACTTGTATCAGAATCTAAAATTGAAAATGTTGTAAAAAATATGAATCCTGATAAAGCTCTCGGACCTGATGGGTTTCCAATTATTTTTTTCCAAAACTTCTGGCACAATATCAAGCATGAAGTTATTTAGGATGTGTAGTATTTCTTCTTTGTTGGCCTTATGTTGGAATCTTGGAATAAGACCTATATTATCCTTATTCCTAAAAAAGACAATCCAAAGTTTCATTCTGATTTTCATCTTATTAGCCTCTGTAACACAGCTTGTAAGATTGTTGCAAAAATTTTGGTTAATCATCTTCAAATTATTTTGCCTAACCTTATATGTACGGAACAAGGTGCTTTTTTGTAGGGTAGGAGTATTTCTTAAAATATATTATTAGCCCAAGAGTTAATGCATTCCCTCCAAAGAGCTTCACCAACAAGAGGGCTAGAAATTTTAAAATTGGATATAGAAAAAGCTTATGATCGGGTTTATTGGCCTTTTCTATTCATAATCCTTACTCAATATGGTTTCTACCCAAGTTTTATTGCATGGATCCAAGCTTGTACTTAGAATTTTAAACTGGCATTATTGATACAAGCCACAAGAGGCCTTCATCAATGGTGCCCTCTTTTCCCATATTTGTTTATTTTATGCTTCGAGGTGTTGTCTAAAATGCTCCATTATGTTGTTCAACATGGTCTAATAAAAGCCTATCAATCCCCTCATAGAGGTCATATGATTTTATACCTTTTATTTGTAAATGATTGCCTTCTTTTTATCATAGCCACATTTTAGGATGTAACATGTTTATAAGCTATTATTGATGCTTTCTGCAATATTTCAGGACAAGCGATTAATTTCTCAAAGTCCCAATTAATAATTAGTCCAAGAACCTCATCTCTTATCAATCCCAAATCAGAAGCCTGATTCAAATAAACTCCATTATGAAATCTTAGAAGTATCTTAGAGTACCCATTTCAAGAAAGCCATTGAACATGAGTGACTATTCCTTTATTGAGCATAAGATGACAACAAGAATTCAGAATTAGAAATGGAAGGCATTGTCTATGACAGGTAGAACTACTTTATTGAAATCTGTGCTTACTTCCATTTCTTTATATTGCTTCTCTTGAATTTTTGTTCCTGGAGCTGTAACTAAGAGATTAGAGAAGGAATATAGGGCTTTTTATGGGACCATAATACTGATTAGAGGGGGCTATATCTTGTAGCATGGAAGAAGGTATGCATGCATTAGAACAGTGGAGCACTCAATTTAATGCCCCTTCATGTCAAACAGAAGGTATTTTTGAGTAGCATGGTAGCTGATTTAATTCTTAATCCTAACATTTGTGGGCCAAGGTAGTAAGTGCCAAATATCAATTCCATGGCTCTTGGATAACATATAACAAGGCTACTCTATGTTCTCTTATATGGAGGAAAATTCAGATGTAAAGGCCTACCGTTTAGTACAATTTTCAATGAGCTATTATTGGTAATGGTCGATCTATCAATGTTCCAAGGGATCCTTGGTTTTTCACTATACCAATTGAATAGTGGCTGACATTCATTAATGATAATGCCCCTTGAGAGAATGTCACGGTTAGTGATCTTATTACCCCTACAAAAGAGTGGGACATTTTGCTTATCTCCACCATGATGTCAATTGAAATGATGACAAATTTGGAAATGCTGCCTGCTATTCATAATGATGTTCGTGATAAGTTAATATGGGGAATAAGTGTATCAAATAATCTTAAAATCAAAAACTTCTATCCCTTGGTGTGGCGGGATCAACCTGATACAGTACAAAACATGGGTTGAATTTGGAAGTTGAAGGTTCCACCAAGGCTGCAGTTCTTTTGGTGGAAGCTACGATAGAATAGCCTTCTTTGTAAAAGTTATCTTTGTTCAAAAGGAATAATTTCACAGAACTTATCCAGTTGTGATATTTGCCCTGGCTCTTTAGAGGATGTTAATCATGTTCTGCTAGACTGTCCCTGTGCTGGACACACATAATCAACTATCTTCCGGGCTATACTATTCCTCCTTCAATCTCAGATTTGGTATTTTTTTTATCTGCTGCCCACATTAAAGCGAGGAGCAAATCTATTGTGGTCATTGCTTCCTAGTTATTATGGGATGCTCGGAATAAAAGAGTATTTGAAGCTACTGTTCAGCCTTCTATGCAGTTAATGTGGAAGGTGTATTACTATCTTCTTCCTCTCTGCTAGTTCAAAACCAAAGTACTCAAAATCAGCTTCAATTTGGACATTGTGGTGAGCCTAATTTGCTCTAATTGAGCAAAAACTATGGGGTCTCTAGTTTCTTGGTCACTACCCCTCCTTGGAAGCTTCAAAATTAACTTTGATGCTGTGAAGAAAGTTGTTATTGCTTATATAATCCGCAACAGCGAAGGGGATCTTATTCTAATTGCTGGAAAACAAGTACTAGATTGTCCTGTTGCTTATGCAGAAATGATGGCAACATGGTTGGAATTTTGTGCAGCAAGGATGTTGGTAAATGCTATGAAGATTTTTCTTGAAGGGGACTCTTCTCATGTCATTTCTCTTATTTACTCTTTTACAGAAGCAGATGATTCCTAAGCATCATTTTATGATTGATATGTAGTCTTGCATTTCAAAATGCGAACAATTTCAGGCAAAGCATATATATAGGGAAGCCAACAGACTTGCTGACTCCATTGCTAAGTTTGTCCTTAGTGGTGGAGATTTTTCATGGAACCATCATGAGCAATTACCAAACGATATATTATTTATTTAGCAGGTAGACAGGAAGAGGGTTAAATACAAACGTGGATCATAGCTGCAGGCCTTTTAAATTGCCTGGAGTGTTGTTTGCTTGTATACTGATCTATTGCTTCAAATCAAGGATGCAGATTTCCAATGCAATATGACCTGCTGCGTTAATCATTTTAATTGTTGTAGCAGGAGAATCCACTATAATATGTTCTGTTGCTTGCGTTCTTATTATTGCCATTTTTAGAATATGTTGTTGCAAGTGATGTGCCATGGAATTAATTTGCTGGGAGCTCATTACTTTATAATGTTCAATTATGATATTATCCAAGCTGGGAGATTTTTACTTGTTATCATTGCAGGGAGCTCATTACTTATTTTTATCTCCTTTTGCAAGTGTTTGCTGTTTGTTCAACTGTGGGAGCTTGTCACTTCCTATCTTTGCTGGGAGCTTTATAGTTATACTGTTAGAATTAAAATGCTGGTTGTCTGTTCAATCTAAATTTTGCTATTAGTTCAGTGGTCTTTTTTCTTCCTCATGGGTTTCAGCTCTGAATTATCTGTATGTTATGGTCTCAGTTTGCTTATATGCCAGGATCACATGATATTGGCTTGTTTGAGCTTGGCTACTAAGTATTTTTTCCTTTGCTGTACTAGGTGGTATGTATTTTTCCTTCACTATATAAGGTGGTATACTTTATCCTCTCCGTCCAATTAGAATCTATGTTCAGGTTGTTGGGTTTCATTTACTGAGACTGATCTATCTGTAATAGTCTATGTGGTTCTATTTTATGTCTGTACTGTTAATTTTTTATTAATAAAAGCTTTCAATTTTTTTTAATAATAATAAAAAAAAAGAGGAGGGCTTTTGTGACGATGGTGGCTGACAGCTATGAGAAAGTTTGATCATGTGGCAAGTTTTTGCTGGTCAATTTGTGGTTATGTGATAAGCTTTTATTTGTCAATCCATCATATCGGTGGGGATCGGTTGAAATATATCAGCACATGTACAATTTTTTAGTTGGCCTGGTTAGAAAATCCACTAATGCTAGTTTTTCCTTTCCAATGGAAAGCAAAATGGATATGATTTTATTTTTTTTATTTCCAAGTCCCTATCCAAGTTAGAGAGATTTTAAAATAGAAGAGTAATACACAGGCAATGCAGAATTTTGCCTACAACTAGCATGTTTCCTATCAAACTTCCCTACGAGTGGCGTCCAATCAAGCTTGATGAGGACCTCACCTCTCCGCGGAAGAGTTGGGTACTTAATTGGTAAGCGCTCCAATTTGCAGCTGAAATATATATATATATATATTTTAACTTTTTGTCTGCAACTTATTCACAAATTCTAAGAGAGGAGAGGGACGCACTCGCCTCTCGGGACCCCAAGGACAAGGTCGAGAAGCGTGCTTTGCCCCCAAAAGCCAAAAAAACTCGGGAAGCAGTTCTCAGTCAATTACGAATGAAATCCGCCCATGTCAGCCACAAGTCCATGAGGTGCTCTCTAATTTCCCAGAAGCCGTTCCATGACGTGGCCGCACGTCAAAGAGCCATCGAAGAAAACCCAGGGCCGATTAAAGAGCGCGGCAGTGGCAAAAAGATCAGGGAGCAAACAAATCAAAGAAATAAAGCCGACGCGGAAGGGGGAAATAAGGCGAACCGATTAATTTGCTTCCGGCCCCTCGCTCTGGAGAGCCGGGTGAAGCGCGCTGTGGCTCCACCCGGGCCGCAGAGCCTCTCACGAAGGAAGAATCCCGTCACCTCCATTCCTACGCCGTCCCAAGCTTTTTATAGACGCCCTCGCCCTCCCCCGGACTTCCCCTTCTGGCAGCAGTCTTGGTTTCTGGTCCTCCTCCTCGTGATGGCCCTGTCCCTCCTCGCCCTCTCCGCCTTCGTCCTCCTCGGCATCGACCTCGAGGAGGGCTCCATCTTCCCCGCCGCCGCCGCCGCCCCCGAGGGCGTCGAGGTCCACTTTCCACAGCCATAGATCTTTGGATTCTTGATCACGTGTTCGGTTTTTAGATTCTGTTTCCGATTTCTTGATTTTTTTTTTTCCCCCTCTCCCCCCGGGCAGATTACATATGGGAGTGTTATTAAATTGATGCACGAGAGGACGAAGTTTCGGTTACATTCTCACGAGGTGCCCTACGGGTCGGGGAGCGGGCAGCAGTCAGTCACTGGCTTTCCCAATGTTGACGATTCGAACAGCTATTGGGTGAGTTTTGTGTTGAATTTGATTCTTGATGTTGTCTCCTTTGATATTATTTTCTTTATTTAGCATCAGTTTGTGTGCTTGTAGATTTCAGTCTGTGATTTTGTTGTAAGCTGTGATATCACCTTTGAATTCTGATGAGTCTATGTTTTTTCCCATGGTGGAGCTATATTGTGGAATTAATTTTTCTTTATTATAGGTTATTGAGCATGTATATCTAGTCTTAGGCGATCTACACTTCAATCTAGGAGCCGTTGCTATACTCTCTTGTTCAGGGTGCAATTCATGATGCTGTTGGTGGTTTTAGCATACATGCATGTGTACATCGAGAGAGCCTCGGTATATACAGAATTTAGTGTTCTCGGTTGTCTAAACTACAATGGGTTAGCTTGGATAGTTCATGGTTGGAAGGTGAACAGAGGTTGCATGTCTTGTTTGTCGACTCCAAATCTTTACTGGAAGTTAGAGTATTTTCCTTTTATCTATTGGAGTGAAGAGAAATGTTAAACCTTATGTTTCAGCTCCGGTTTTAGTATATGATGTGTGTGGTTACTAATAGAAAAATATGAATTTGTATTCATGACATACCTAGGGTTTAAAATCTGATCAATTTGGTAGAGAGGACATTTGTTTCCGACAAACATTAATGTTTTTGGAATGATAATTATTCTCTAGATCTTGTTCTAACCTATTGTTATAGTGTTATTTGGTTGTTCTGTAAAGTTTGAAAATTTTAAGGGAAACAAAGATCTTCTCATTATCAAACCTCATACCACTGTATTTGAATGATGGAAAGACATAGAGTACTACCTGCTTCCTGCAATGATCTTTAATTCGTTGGTATAGATAGAATGATCTAACCTTGTCAGCAACATACTGCTTCCAGCAACGATCTGTAATTCTTTGGTTTTTGATAGAATGATGCACCTTTATTTTTGATGACATTCTGCTTACTGCAACAATCTTTAATTCTTTGGTTACTGATAAAATGATACAACTTTGTCCTCAACAACATACCTAGGGTTAGAAATCTGACTCAATTTGGGTGAGAGGTTATTTTTATGCTAGAAATATAAATTTTATGAATGTGATGATTTTTTTCTAGCTCTTGTTCTAAGAATCTAACCACTGCTCAATTGTTATCGAGCAGAAGTTTTTCTGTGAAGTTTGAAAAACATATGGGGAAAATGATCCTCTCTTTTATTCAACCTTTTACGAACTTATTTAAATGATGGAAAGACATAGAGCACTATGTGCTTCCTGCAACTATGTTTAATTTGGTAAAGAGGAAGAAGAAGCCTCGGAGTTTATTAAGAAAAGCATCAACATCAAAGAAAATTATGCCCATTGGAATATGCAACAGTTATTGTCTTAGAGAGCTGCTGATGAACTTCCACACCCGAGCCAAAGTTAAAATGATCATCAACTTCCTTTCCCACTATCCAATCTGCAGGTCCATTAACTTCCCTAATGTATGGTTGACTTTAAAACACTGTAAAGTGGTGGCAGTATCCCAGATATTCTGCAGAGGTGGGCTCTGATGTTGATCACCAGAGGTTTGGTTTCTAATCTGTTGAATAACTGTCATAGAACTCTTGCTAACTAAATCATGTCAGCCTTCATTCTATATGCTGCTATCATTAGTCCTTCCCAAGCAGCCTTCATTATGCAGCTGGCACTGAGCATCTGATTATGCGACAACTAATAGCAGTCAGGAGGCAGCCCTTTATGGTAGACCTTGTACAAGTGAATGGTTCCCTTATAAAGCCATCATAGCTGGTCTTAACCATTCCATGGGTGCAACCAGTTGGCTAAAAGGGTAAAAGAATTGGAGGACTTTGACGAGCCATTCGTACTGCAGTGACTGGCAGTGGTGCTGTTGGTCGTTTCCCTGTTGGCTTGCGATACTCGTTAGCCAGCTGAATGGCTGTAATAGCAGCAGCATTGCCTTACTGTAACATGGATAGACAATCATTCATTTGGCATTTTGAGGGTCCACCCAACAGAACAGAGCACTCCTTGTCTCTGTGGTAAGTTTGTGGGATGACAGCAGATCTATCAACTTTGCTACAGAACTAAATTTCATGGAAATATAGAGACCCCAGGTATGATGTGCCAGGTGCTTCAGGCCAACTGACATTCAGCCATGATGTGATTCATAGTCTCCACTGATTTGTTTTATAGGTCACATTAAAGTAGTCAGGAACTCTGGTATGAAATGTGGGAAAAGAATCATATATTAATTGTTTCCATGCTCTGCATCAAAGGAAAAAAATTACAACCACATATCTTCTAGAGTTATCATCGGCTAATTGTTTACATTGGATTGATGATCTCAAGTAAATAGGACTGCACGATTCTTTGGTTTTTGCTTCACCTGCTAACAATAATGTATTGGCTTTAAATTCAGGCTAATGTCAATAAAAATGGCCTATTCTGAAACATCTTTTCATAGTTTGACTTTCTGAATATCTAGCAAGCCTATTGTAGCAACATTTGAAGTACAGGTTGGAACTATTTTTACAGCTTGTCTATCTCTTAATTTCTCATATGCTAAAGTTTTTATATTCATAGAAGCGCGTTGTCTTTGTGAGACCACTTCTCATTTTCCAAACTTTTTTAATGTCTGGCTGGCCTTTAGTCACTCAATGGGTTGTGATATCTGTCCAACTTAGCTTCTATGAACATCTTTCTTTTTTTCCTTAAATAATGATTAAACTTTGCAGATTGTAAGGCCTGTCCCAGATGCATCTGCCAAACAAGGTGATGTCATTCAAAGTGGGACTATTATCAGGTTACAGCATATGAGGACTCGAAGATGGCTACATAGTCACTTGCATGCTTCCCCAATATCTGGTAACTTGGAGGTTAGCAAGGATTTGAATCTTACTTCATGTTCTAACGGTACTGAGTGATATGCATCTATTATGATCTATATGCCCATTTCATTTTATCAATCCAATTGGTGAAGAAGTTGATTATTTTGTTCCTGTTGAAGAGAACAGGGTTAACCTTTGTTGTTTTTGGCTGTGTTATGGTAAAGCAGTAACCCTACTTTACAAGGTATTTTCACAGTCAAAAACTACTAGATCAGAGATTAAATATACATGGAAAAAACAATTCTTTATAATACTAAGAAATTGAGCTTTTGAATGTATAATATACTCCTGTTAACTAATGATTATGATGAAAGGAAATCATTGGTTGGAAAAGTTTAGTTGATATTTGATTTATTATATCATATTGGCATATTTCAAGTTCCTGAATTTGATTTGTAACAATTTTTATATAAAAGGTAAGCATGTTAATTTAAACCTTGTAATATGTGGTGCAAAATTCTATGCATAGAAATAAAATTTTAAATATCATTTGCATCATTTTAGAATCCCCAAGCAAGCTCCTTTATTCTGCAAATACCATACAAAGCTACAGGAAAAAACTCTTCATGCAAGAAATTTGTCTTTTGTTTTCCAGGTGGGAGGAGCAATCCTTGTTCATTTCATACTTTGGGGAGGTTTCAGTTTTTTTGGGATATATATTTTCACTATCTCTATCTTACTCTAAATAGTTTCTCAGCTAACTTTTATTTGTAGCTTTCTCTGTAACATCTGATTAGTAGAGGATGAAATATCATGGGTAATTGTCATCCCTATTCTTTATGCAACTTAAGCTGTAACTTTGTATTAAAAGATTTTGTTTCCAAATCAATGCTGCTTGCTCTGAAAAGGCTCAGTTACTATATTCCACTGCAAATTAGATGACTTGAATAAGGATATACTTATTTTGTTCTGTTTTACTTAAAATTCTCTTTCGCTTGGACAACATTTTGATACCAGTTCAGGTTGTGGTTGATTTTATCATCTGGTTTTTCTATCTCATTTTAAGTTGCTTGTTTAGAAACCATAAGTAATATAGGCAGCACTATGCCCATGTTTTTATAGTATTCATAATGACCCGTTTGGTTCACAGGAAGTGGATGGGAGAAAAGGCAATTCCTAAGAAGTGGAGGGAAGTCTCCTTGTTTGATTGGAGTTTTAAGAGGAGAGATAATGAAAAAAGATTTTTCATGGGAAGACACTTTTCATCTTTGATAAGAAGCAAAAATCCATAGAAGATGTGGGTTTTGGAACTTTCCATGAGATGGAAATTGGTGGTCTTTTATTTTTCTAAAAATACTCTTTTAATATAATATTAATATAATATACTAATATTATATAATATTATATAATATTATATAAATATTATATAATATACTAATATTATATAAATATTAATATAATATAATATAATATAATATAATATTATATTATATTAATATAATATACTAATAATATTATATAAATATACTAATAATATTTATATTAGGATATATTAATATTTTTATATAAAGTTTGAGAGTAAAAAGGTATGGTCTTACATCTATTAGGGATATAATAAGTATTTTACACAGTTTTTCAAGAAAAGTGAATGTTCAACCAAACATAAGTTACTCTATAATAAGCCATTTTTTCATAAGCAATCAAATATACTAAAACTATATTTCCGGGCATCATATTCCTAGGAAGTAACTTTCTAAGAAAAACCAAACTTGTCTTAATAATATGTTTATTATATATACATGCACATTGACAATGCATTGACTTTATGTATAATCCAATTTCAAATAGCTAATATTAAGAATTTTAGATTAAAAGCTAGTTAGATGACAAAGACTAGCTGTCATTAATCCTGGGACCAACTCGATTCCTCACAAAATTATTAGATATTTCCAATTTTTTTGTTTATAGGTTATATTTTTGGCAAATTACACCTGTTTTTATAACATATAAATAGTCTCCTTATCGATATTTACAAATCAAGCTAGAAAATCTCATATATATTTGTAGAAAGCATCCTTGGTGAATATCCTATTGCAATTTTAATTCTGGTTGATGACTAGGGTGAGAAAATGACCAAATTGCCAATGGTTGAGGTGAGAGATAGGTACCAAAGGTTTTTCTTTTTTCTTTCCCATTATTGGATAAATTATCGAATGTTATTGGGAACACACCTTACAATCTATTGATGGTAACAATGGTATCATAGTTGTAGTCCATTATCACAAAGTTTGAATGCTTTTAAGTACAATGATCATTAAATAGCAAGTAATAATAGAGGAAATCCTAAAACAAAGAACATATATGAGGATCTATGGCTGCCCCCTTGGCAATGGTGGCAGTGATCCCCATATCTCTTTTTTTCCTTCTTGCAAAGTCAAACACTTGGATATGTGCCGAACCAGATTCACATACCCATTTGCATCCAACACAAGCAGCTAAGGATGTGAGCGGCTACTAAAGAGCTACTCACACATAATATCAAATGAGAGTATTAAACTCATTGTTGGAAGAATTTAACTTGCTCGTTGTTGGAAGATTTTAAATTCCTAATCTTTAAAAGTGGCCACTAAAGAACTTTATAAGTATCCAAGTATCCAATACATATCCAACTTGGCTCTGCATTGGCACTGATTTCTGCAGCTGAATGCGAGTGTCTAGATAACACTATTGTTGACTCCTCGATGACATTGACAACGACTGATGATTGCGAGGAATAGAGGGTGGATGAAGAAGAGGACCGGGGAAATAAGGTGCCTAATGCCACATGGATGTAGGGTATTTTTGTCTCTGAAATTTCCAGTTTTCACCCTAATAAATGACATAATGGTAGGTTGCTGTTCCATTAGAATCACTTAAGCAGAGGTGTTTCTTGTAAGTATATATGAGATTTTCTGGTTTGATCTGCTAATATTGATAAGGGGGCCTTTGTATGTAGTAAACACATAAAAGATGCAGTCTGCAGAAAAACCCAATAATATATTGGTCAACCAAAGATTTACTATGGAATGTAGAATGTGATGCTTTACGTGTAACAGATTTAACATTGGTGGCTTTCTGAATCCCACTTTGAATGAATGAGTTTAGATGTCTAGGCAATGAAGCGCCTCTTCTAGCACTATTTGACTTATCAGCGTCTTTTTTCATTTCATTCCATTTCACCTGAATTCTTTTATTTTTTTGAAAAAAGTGTAGCCACGTGATTGAGATAGACTTTTCTTAGTCAGAAAAGTGCTTTCTAGTATTTGGACAATATTTCAACTTGCAGAAAGCATCACTTGCTTAACTGCCAGGTTTTTCATCTCAGCTGAGATTTCAGTTTATAGCTGTATAGGCCACTCACTGGTACAATTCACTTAAAAATATAGGCCCATATTATCTCAGCCAATATAATCTGATATAATTTGATTATTGTCTGATGCAATATTCATATGTTGCCCGAGATTAATAACTTATCCCATCCGATCATGGGGTTGTTTCTTCTTAAGGGTGGTTGAGAAAAAGATCGAAACCTACCAGGATCATCAAATTGAAGTGGTTTGAGCCAAAAGATAATCCCAGGTTTAGTTGTATAGTGATCTGCTGTGAACATTCAGTGTCGGAGCAGCATGTTTCCTAGGAGTACGAATTGATTCATGGGGAATGACGTTGGCAATGGTGCTGGTGGGTGGAGAGTCTGCTGTGGTTGGGCAGCAAGGAAGGGTGGAGGACACCAAACAGAGGTTTGTAGCATTCTTTTAATGGATGGCTTCTCATCATGGATGATGGAATAACATGGCCACCATTGCCTGGGAGAGGACCTAGAATGAAGGCAAGAGAGGAGATGGAAGAAGAAGTGTAGGGAGATGGAGTGGGAAGATGGGCTTAGTCAGTGGTATTGGATGATAACTGAGGCCAGCAAGGATTAAGAAGAAGGGAAAGAGGGGAGAGATGGAGAAGTTATATATGATAACTAAATAATCTAATTATTCAAATTAAGTTTAAATATGAAGTTAATTTAATTTATAATATATCTATGGATATCTTAATTCCTGCATGTTGGCCACAATATCTGAAAATTTTGGTCCCTCCACACTCTCTCACATCCATTCTTGACCAAGATAAACTAATATCTTGGTTGATCATGGTATCAATGGCACACTGGGTTAACCAAGATATCGGAAGTTTAAAAATCTTGCTTGGCTTTTCTGAACAGTAATGCACTAGGCCACTGATTCAGTCACCTTAAGGATTCATCTAACAGCAAGAACTCAAATTAGTTATCACATCTGCATAATGTGCAAGATAAGTGAATAAAGTCTTTCTTATCAATCTTCATAACTTGTTCCATCTTGGAATTTCCTAGTGTGTGGTATGTGTGGTGTATTAACTTAATTAAGCGATTATCACATATTTTTCCTGTGCAAATCATATAATTCCCTGTAAGTTTCAAGTTCAAGCAAATCCCATCTGATGAAGCTTTGTAACATATGCCACCCCTACATTTCAATTAGCATAGGATATCAACAGCAAGTCATGGGGTTTAGTCAACCTAAAACAGAGGGCATGCTCCCTTATTCTTCTACCACCTTTTTCCTCCGCTGCTAGTCAGGCCAGAAAATACCAGGTGCAAGTTCAGGCAATCTTGTTTATATTTTAATTTGGCGTGCCTCGAATATTGGTTGGGTGGCATGAACCCTTGGTGGCTCAGACTAACGTGCATGCTTTCTATGATGCTAATGTACAGCTTATTACAAATCAAATGTACTTTTCTATTTGATCCTCTTACCTTCTGTGTTGAACATGGAGAATTGATGCTCACATGGACTTCACCATATAGGACATGGTTGGATATTTGATGGCACTCCTTCAGAATCAGACCTGTCTGCTGTTTACCTGTTGTTCTGATTTTGATTCTTGTTCATGATAACTATTATTTGGGGAGGAGGGCTGTGAGGATTTTTGCTGAAGAGGATGGGGACGGTGGCAGGTGGATACTCTCTTGAAGCCTCCAGCAAAATGCAATTCCTCATGTCGTGGAAGCTGAAGTTCCGTCCTTGGCATATTGATGCAGCTAGCGTGCATGGATGTGTAGCATGGAAGTTGACACCATACTAGGGCTATGGATTGGTATATTGGTGCAGCAAGTCTGCACCAATGTATAGTACAGAAATTAACAGCGTCCTAGTGACGGCCTTTTTCAGAGTGCATAGAGGCATAAAAAAACCAAGAAGAACATATTTCTTGTTGTCATTGCACCCAAAACTCCAATGTTGAAACCTGTTTCAAAATATTTAGCGGATAAGTTCAGCAAAGAAAGGGAGTGTCGGCATATAAATAGATTCCAGTATTATTTGATCTTTTGGTATTAGCACTATTTCTGGGCATATCAATTGATGTGCGTATCAACAGAAATTTGTACTTTGTATCAGACAAGTGTTATCAGTTTTCTTTACCTGATTTGCGTTTTGATTTCATAACATCTTGTGTAAAATTGTTCTGGATATTTAATTTCTAATGACTTGTTTTCCATCATCTGTAGGTGAGCTGTTTTGGAGGAGAAAATGAGTCAGATACTGCTGATTTTTGGTTGTGAGACTGGCGTATCAATGCAGAAAATATCTAATATCTGACTCTAACTATATTTAAATGCTTATCAATCTTTTACGGCATTTTTATTAAGGCTTGAAATTGAGGGTAGTGGGAAAACATGGAGGCAAGACCAGAGAGTAAGACTTCGACATGTTGATACCAGTGGTTATCTGCACAGTCATGACAAGAAGTACACTCGGATAGCTGGAGGGCAGTAAGAGGTAACGGTAGAATTTTGGTGTTGTCGTACCATTGTCTCTTAACAGTGTGGCCATTGTCTCTTAACAGTGTGGGGATGCAGGAACTTCCCAACTAAAAAACTGCATTTATTTATAACCCAAAAGAGTAAAAGAAGATTATTTTAAAGACTGTCATGTCAGCAACCATTTTGTATTTTGGCTTCCCTTCTGCTTAACATTGGATTGGTACTCTTGCAGGTCTGTGGTGTTCGCGATAAGCGTCCTGATAATGTTTGGTTAGCAGCAGAGGGTGTATACCTTCCAGTTATAGCGGAAGCAAGTAAGATTTTAAAAAAATGATCAGTTCATTGAGGGCCGTTGCTACTTAAGCAGCCTTTGACATTTCTAAGAACTGCATGGAGCACGTCTGCGTAAAGTCTACATAGTTCTTTCTTTTTTTTTTTTTTTTAGCAGTGTCGGAAATGGTAGGTTAGAGACAATCAGAGATTGTACGCTTTACAGATAAGGTTTTTGGTTTTTTTTTTTTTTTTTTTTTTTTTTTTTTTTTTTTTTAAATAAATAATATTTTTTTAATATATATTCATCAAATTAGAATGGTTTGAAATATATTTATCAAATTACTGTTACTGTACCTAGGTGGCAGCCACATTCAACAATTTAGCGGCTTCAATTGAATCAATCTTAAGTTTCAAAATAAAAATATTAAAAATATTTAAAAAATATAATAAAATTAAAAATTTAAAAAAATAAAAAAAATCGTAGTATAATTTGTGGCTTCATCTTGAATAAAATTGTACAATAAAAAATAAATAAATAAATTCATAAATTATTATCTTAATAATATTATAAAATATTAATATTATAAAATAAGATTTATTATAATATATAATAAATAATATAAATATTATAATAAATATATTATAATATATAAATTTTTTTTAAAAAAAGTCGGTGCAAGGTTGGTGATATTGATGCTAGCTCGGGATATAATGGGTATATAACTATCCGTACCTCCAAGACTTGATCATGACGATTGGACTGGCAACTGGATTAGTGGTTGGACCGCACCTGCCTAGTGGTTGTATTGGTGGCTGGATTGATGGTCAGACTGGTATCAACTTGGCAGTCAGATTGGCATCAGCCTGGTGGTTGGACTGGCGATTGAATTGATGGCCAGACTAGCTGTCGGATTGGTAGTCGGATTAGTGATCGGACTAGCACCAACTTGGCAACTAGACTGGCTATCGAGCCGGTGGCTGGACTTGTAGCCTGATCGGCGGTCGGATTGGCATCGACCTGCCAGCTAGACTGGCTATTGGAACAGGGGCTAGACTAGTGATCAGATCGACGATCGGACTGGCTATCGGACTGGTGGCCGGACTGGTGGCTGAACTGGTGATCAGACTGGCATCGGCCTGATAGCCGGACTGGTTATTAGACTGGTGGCCCGACTAGCGGCTGAATTGCCACCGACCTGATGGTCGGACTGGCTATCAGATCAGTGGCCAGACTGACGGCCGGATTGGTAGATGGACTGATATCAACCTAGTCATTGGATTGGATGTCAAATCGATGGTTGGGCTGGCATCGACCTGATAATCTGACTGGCAATCAGATCGGTGGCTAGACTGGTGACTGGACTAGCATCGACCTGGCGACTGAACTAGCACCGACATGAAGGTTAGACTGGTATCGACATCATCGCGCTAACTTATCGCTCCCCGGTCACCAGTCTGACCTCCAGGTCGATGCCCGTCCGGCCACTAAGTCGATGCTAGTTAGTTTGCCGGTCTGACTACCGAATCGATTACCGGTTTGATTATTAGTCCGATCGCCAATCTGGCTGCCAGGTTGGTGCTAGTCAAACCACTGGTCTGCTAGTCAGTCTAACCATCAAGTCAGTGTTGCAGTCCAGTAGCCAGTCCGGTCGTCAGTCCGATCATTGGTCTGATAGCTAGTTCGGCTGCCATGCTGTGCTGGTCCGGTTAGTAGTCCAACCACCAGGTCAGTGCCAATTCGGTCATCGATTAGATAGCTAGTCCGGCCGTCGACCCGGTCATCGATCAGATACCAGTTCGGCCACTAGTTCGGTCACTAGTCCGGCCATCGATCTGACAACCAATTCGGTTGCCAGGTCAGTGCCAGTCTAATCATCAATTCGGTCATCGGTTCGATAGCTAGTTCGGTTGCCAGTTTGGCTCTTGATTCGATAGCCAGTTTGGTTGTTATATTGATGTCAGTTCGATCGCCAGTCTGACCGCCAGTCTAGCTATTGGTTCAATAGTCAGTTCGGTCACTAGGTCGGTGCCAGTTCGACCACTGATCCGATAGCTAGTTCGGTCACCGGCTCGATTGCCAGTCCGATTGCCAGGCCGGTGCCAGTTTGATCACTAGGTTAGTGCTAGTTCGGCCACCGGTCATGCCACTAGTATGGCCATTGATCCGATCGCCAGTCCGATAGCCAAGTAGATGCCAGTCCAGCCACCAGTTTGGTTGCCAATCCGGTTGCCATGATCGAGTCTTGGGGGCACGGGCGTTAGGTGCCCGTTGTACTTCGGGCTCACACCGATATCGTCGAGCTAGCATCGATATTGCAAGCCTTACATCGGCTTATTTTAAAAAATATATATTATAATATATTCATTATAGTATTTATATTATTTATTATATATTTTATAATAAATTTTATTTTATAATATTAATATTTTATAATATTATTAAGATGTAATTTATGATTTTATTTATATATTTTTTAAGTTTTTTAAATTTTTATTCAAAAAATGGAAGTGCACGAATAAAATGAAACCGCAGGTACGACCTTTGACTTCATTTAAGATGGAGCTGCATGTTATATCTACAATTTTTTTTAATTTTTAATTTTATTATATTTATAAATATTTTTTATATTTTTATTTTAAAATTTAAAGTTGATTAAATTGAAATTGCTGGCTTAATTCGAGGTTTCACTAATTGAAGCCGTATCTATGGTTTCCGATGTGGCTGCCACCTAAGCATAGTAATATTAGTTTAGTAAATATGTTTCAAACGATCCTAGTTTAGTATATAAATATTAAGAAAATATTATTTAAACAATAATACAAGCTTTTCCGGTTTTATTTCTATTGTCGTGGTCGTCCCGGACATGGTCAACTCTTGGATGTTTTATCATCCATGAATTTTCTTCCTGTCTCAGCATTTTTTTGTTTTTTTTTTTGACCTTTTCACTGAGTAATGTAATTAATCCTCGTTTATATTTTTGGATGAAATTAATCATCGTTGTTGAGGTTAGTTGCTCTAGTTGTTCTGTTGTTTTTGTTTTTGTGCAAATAATTATTTAAACTAGATTTTAATATGTGCTATGCATTTGAAAAGCTCATTAAAGCTAGTTTTTGTTAATGGGTCTTTTCTTTGCAACTCCGATAAATCTATAATTTATTTGTCTTATAACTTTTCCAAAATTATAAAGTTAGATATTTTTTTATTTTTAAAACTTTTTAAATATTACTTAATTTTTATCTTTGATGCGACATCAACGTGGGATGCTCAATTGTTTTCCTAAAGAGTACGGCAAGGATTAAGGTGGCAATAATTTTATAATTTAATTTTTGGGGAATATTTGAGTATATATATATATAATTAAATTTAGTTATATTGAAAAGGATTTGGAGTCCATGGATCATCTTGTAATAAAATTAGATATATTGGTAGTATAGAATAAAGAGAAACAATAATAAATAAAAATATTTTAAAATAAATATAAATTTTATAAGATAAATATTTATATTTATATTTATATTAATGGTGTATTAATAGTTGTTGAAAATTTTCAACAACCAAACTTTCTAGTAATCATTAATATACTGATAATACGGATAAAAAAATTATATTTATTCTAAACAATATTTATTTTAAAATATTTTTATTTATTTTATTAGAATTGATGGAGTGATTTTCGTGTAAGTGGATAGATACATGTGCATAGAAGGCAAGTATGGTTGACATCATGTATAGAAGCGGGGATGTACCATGAGTGCTCGAGTAGAAGATGCCATCTCTAGATGTTGTATTTACTAGTTTATATCCTATCACATTCACGTGTCGTGGAATCATGCATTATCATGTCAGTCACACCCACCACATGACATGATCAGTAGAAACAGTCACTCGAGTTTGAAAGATACCATTTAAAAATAAAAAAAACTAATTTATTTAAAAAATATTTTAATAATATAATAATTAATAATATATTTTATATATTTGATATTTTAAATAATATATTAAATAATTAAATGAATAAAAAAAGAAGAGAGAGAGTTAAGAAAAAAGAATGAAGGAAAAGAAGAAGGAAAAAATTAAAAAAATTGAGTCAAAGAAAAAAAAGAGCAAAAAAGAAAAAAAATGAAGAAGAAGAAAAAATAAAAAATGAAAAAAATAGAAAAAAATGATGAAAAAAATGAAAAGCCAAAAAAATTAAAGGAAAAAGAAGAAGAAAATAAAAAAAACAAAGAAGGAAAAAAAGAATCGAATAGAAAGGGATGGAGGCCGGAGAAGGAGAAAAGGAGGGAGGTGCGTTGCTGTAGAGGAGAAATCGGAGAAGAGGAAAAGAAAAGAAAATTAAATTAAAATAAGATTATATGTTCAATCTATAATTTAATTTTTTTTAAATTATTAAAATTATGTTAAAATTATGGATTGAATATAATGAATTATAGCTTAGAATTATGGATTGAACTTACAATTTTAAGTGGCTATTTCTGGCTTGGTTATTAAATTTATAAATTTCGGATATAGTATCCCTCTTAACAAAACAATCATGATTTAAAAACTAATATATTTTTTAAAAATTATAATTTAAAACTAATTTTTAAATAATAATAATAATTATTATTATTATATATTTGAGAAAGAAGAAGGCGACGAGGATTGGAGCGGGCAAGGCAGGTGATGTGGCAGAACGCTGACGTGTAATCCCTATCAGATGCCACGTCAGAGGAAGCTGCCACGACGGACACTCCTCCTCGGACTCCTTTGCCGGGCCGAGCTCCTTCATAATGTCGGAGCTGCCTGCCGAAGCCGAGTTCTGTCCCCCGCAAGGTCGGCTCCCGTAAGATCGGGATGCCAGGCTGGAGTCGAGTGATCTCATCCGCCGGACTGAGCCCCTCCAAGGTCGAGCCCCCTGGTCCAGAGTCGAGTCCTGCCCTCCTCCACCAGGTCGAGCCCCTCCGAGGTTGAGCCCTCTGGGTTGGAGTCGTGCCCTGCCCTCCTCCGTCAGGTCGAGCCCCTTGGTCTGGAGTCGAGCCTAGCCCTCCGCCAGGTAGAGCCCCTTCGAGGTCGAGCTCCTCGAAGTCAAGCCCTGCCCTCCCCCGCCAGGTCGAGCCCCTCGAAGTCGGGCCCCCTGGACCGGAGTCAAGCCCTGCCTCTCCACTTCGGCCTCCACCTCGGGCGAAGGTGCCAGCAACCAAAAGAGCGATGTCGTCCTTCTTGGACGCCGGCGAGCTGCCCGGGGACTGCAAGGAAGTACTCACCAGGCCGTAATGATCGCCTCCAGCTACCACTTACACCAGAAAAGGAGGAAGTCCCCTGATCGAGGCGCCGCGCTCTCCACCAACCGTCTGTACCACCAGAAAGAGGAAGTCAACCAGGAGATTCGAATCCTGGGGGCGGCTATCCCTGATCGAGGCCCTGCCAAGTTTCCTGGAATGGAGCGACCGGAAGGAATGTCAGGGTGCATGGCAGGTTCCCTTATCACGAACCAGGAAAGACGTCCCATCCACGGCACGGAACGCCGCTGCACATGCTTGCTGGCATGGGGGAGATCCCGAGGTAGGTGTTCAGCAACCATCTGGACTTAAAAGAGCCATCGATAGCCCCAACGAAAAGGTAAGCAAGCAAGCAAGTAAGCAAGAAAACACTCAAGCAACTAAAGGAGAAAAGGCCACATAGGAGAACCACCAAGGAGACTGAGAATTCAAGGCTACCGGAGATCCGCAGGAAGGATCGCCTGGACACAGCCATCCAGCTCCAGTTCACCTCGGCCACCACTTTCCCGACTCCCTTACACCCTCCTCACACATTATTCACTCCTAGCGTGGAGTCCATCTCAGGGGCTCGATCAGGAGGATCTATTTCCCTAGATCGTCACTGACTTGACCATCAGAGTGCCCCCGTTGGAACCCCCGGCCCGGGTCTCTAACCTGTTTTGCAGGTCCAGAAGAGCAGGTCAGTCCCGAAGACATGAGGGGCGATTCGACACCGACAGCAGCTACGGGCTACGACGATCTTGGCGGCAACAGATTGCTACGCCAGGAAGGGGGAGGACGGTAGGCCCTTTATTCTAAAAGCCAGCCCCTCCGCAAGCAAGTCCACCAGGAGGATGGTGACGATGTGAGCGAGAGAGGCCTCCACCAGTCGTGCAGGAGACCACCCCTCCCATGGGGACCCACACAGTTCAGAAGGGGAGCTCCCCACTCCAGCTCAACCGCCCCCGACGGGCCCTCAACTGGCCACACTCGCCCAGCAGGTGCTTTTTCTCACTACAACAGTGTGCCAGCTCTAGCACCATCACCGGTCATTGGCTACCCACTAGCAACCGGGGACTCCCGCGGCCCATGCCACAGTGCCTCACGATAGCCTGCGCTCCTTCCAAGGAGGGCCCTCGCAGTCATGAGCCATCGTCGACCATCGGGGAAGCCACCATACACCGGCAAAAAGGCAACGGGTCGGATCTACCGATCGGGAGAACCGGTCCCCGATGCTCTAGCGGGTAACGGCCAAACCCCATCGAGGTCGAAAAGGCAAGATCCCCTGTCATGGACACCACACCATGTCACCTTCTCCGTCTCCTTCGGCCTTAATGGAGGGTTCTACCGATGAGGCCATCAGGCGCACAGCCAAGAAGCACCTGAAGGAGCAGGAGCGCAAGTTGGCGGAGCTATCCCGCGGTTTGCAAATATGCAGGGCTCCATTGACGAGCCAGCGGGCTATGATACCCGTCCCCTCTTCTTCCGAGAGATCCAAGAGGAATCGATTCCCAATCGGTTTCGCATGCCGCAGGTGGATCCCTACGATGGGACCACCGACCCCCTGGACCACCTGGAAAGTTACAAGGCCCTCACGAGGGTCTAGGGGGCCACCGACGTCCTCTTTTGCATTGCCTTCCCAGCAACACTCCGGAAGGTGGCTCGGGTCTGGTTCACCCGCCTCAAGCCCGAAAGCATCGGTTCTTTCGCTCAGCTGGAGCGAAAGTTTGTGGCCCACTTCGATGCTTGTCAGAAGGTGCCACGAGAACCAGATAGCCTCTTCTCCATTCGACAACAGGACCGCAAGCCCCTGCGGGACTACGTGGTCCGCTTTAAGGTTGCTGCGTTGGAGATCTACAATCTTGATGAGCCAATCACCATGTGGGCACTGAAGTGAGGGCTCAGGACCTCTCGCCTGATCACTTGCTCGACAAGAAACCCCCTAAGACCTACTCCGAGCTCCTCCTCCGAGCCTAAAAGTATATCCGCATCGAGGAGGCGGATCGTACGAGAAGGGAGTTGGACGGGAAGCCGCTGAAGAAGCCAACTCCCGTGGAGGCGCCCGGGGTGCGGAGGCCAGGACCCACAACCCTGAACTTCCGCCAAGGGCCGAGACCGAGGAGCGACCCCATTACGGAGGAGAGGTTTACACCTCTCCTCTCCCCGAGTACGAAGATCCTCATGGAGATCGAAGGTGAGTCTTACCTGAAGTGCCCACCTCTGATGAAGCCATCCACCGGCCGTGACAAGACGAAGTACTGTCATTTCCATCGCGACCACGATCACGACATCGAGAAATGCCGCAACTTCAAGAGGGAAATCGAAGAGCTCATAAGGAGGGGCTACCTCGGGAAGTACGTGGGGGGCAAGGCTCCGGCCGAACCTCAAGCGCTCGTCGCTTTCCCATCGGTCCCTGCGATCGACAATCGCCCTACCGAGAAGCCGGTGGGGATGATATGTTGGGGAGCCGAGCGTGCTTCCAAGAAGGCCCGGGGGCAGAGTGTTCTGAAAATGTACTCCCCTTTATGAGGGAAGGAGGAAGTGGGGGAGAGAATGTAAATAATGATGCTGTGGTCGTCGAGATGACGATCGCAAAGCATCCTGTAAAACGGATTATGGTCGATAGTGGAAGCTCGACTGATATCCTTTTTTATGATGCCTTCTCCAGAATGAACCTGTCCTCCGCTCAGCTCAGACCTGTGCGCACTTCTCTTGTCGGATTCACGGGGGACTCAGTAAGGGTTGAGGGAGAGATCACTCTCCCAGTCACTGCCGGGACCCTATCTCGGCAGAGCACTGTCATGATGACCTTCACGGTTGTTAGGCTTCCATCAGCTTACAACGTGATTCTTGGCCGACCTGGGCTCAACTTGCTCGACGCCATCGTTTCCACGAAGTGGCTGTTGGTGCAGTTCCCCACCCTCTACGATATCGGGGAAATGAGGGGGGCACCCCAGCAGGTACAAATTGTCTCCAGACTATCCCTTGGGCCAAAGTTCCCGAGGACAACCCCAGCATGGACGAACTCGACCAAAGGGCGCAGGACCCCAGGGGTGGCCCGGTCGAATGCCTGCTGTCCTATCCGCTTGGAGTCGACCAGGCGAAGATGGTACAGATTGGGGCCTAGCTGCAAGACGAGGAGAGGGCCCATCTGTTAGAGTTCCTATGGGCAAATGCAGATATATTTGCCTGGACGGCGGTAGACATGCCAGGTATTTTCCCTGATATCATCACCCACAAGTTGAGTATTGACCCAAAGCACCGGCTAGTTCGGCAGAAGAAGAGAAGCTTCACCCCGAAGAGGTAGACGGCGATCAATGAGGAAGTGGACAAACTCCTCACTGCCGGCTTCGTTCGGGAGGTACAATACCCGAGCTGGCTGGCAAATGTAGTGATGGTAAAGAAGAACAATGACAAATGGAGGATCTATATGGATTACCTCGATCTCAACAAGACATGTTCAAAGGACAGCTTCCCTCTATCAAAGATCGACCAGTTGATGGATGCCACCTCGGGGCACCGGCTCCTCTCCTTCATGGACGTATTCTCCGGATACAATCAGATCCGGATGCACCCGGAGGACGAGGAACACACCGCCTTCATCACCGATCAAGGGGCATACTGCTACAGTATGATGCCCTTCGGCCTGAAGAATGCCGGTGCCACGTACCAGCATCTGGTCAACAAGGTCTTCAAAGACCAAATTGGTCAGAATATGCAGGTATACATGGATGACATGCTTGTCATGAGCAAGCCGAGCTCAGACCACATTGCCAACCTCGTCGAATCCTTTCAAAACCTCCGGAAACATCAGATGAAGCTGAACCCATCAAAGTACACTTTTGGAGTGGCGGCAGGAAAATTCCTTGTCTTCATGGTCACCTAGAGGGGCATTGAAGCAAACCCAGAGAAGGTCCAAGCGATTATCGACATGGAGCACCCGACATCCAAGAAGCAAATCCAGCACTCGATGGACCGGATTTCAGCTTTGAGTCGGTTCATCTCGAGATCGGCTGACCGCTGCTTTCCCTTTTTCAAGGTGCTGTACAAGACGCACGACTTCACCTGGACAGAGAAGTGCAGGACGGCCTTCGAAGAATTGAAGAAGTTCATGGCATCTCCGCCACTACTCTCAAGATCGAAGGAAGGAGAGGAGCTCTTACTCTACCTAGCGATCATGCCTGGGACCATTAGCTCAGTTCTCATCCGCGCGGACGGGGATGGATCCCAGAAGCCGGTATACTACACTAGCAAAATCCTCCACGACGTGGAGATCAGGTATACTCGCTCCGAGAAACTCATTTTTGCACTAATAATATCTGCTAAGCATCTCAGGTCATACTTCCAAGCACATCCCATTGCGGTCGTGACGGATCAGCCGCTGAGGACCATACTTAGCCACCCCGAAACCTCCAGGCGGCTGGCTAAGTGGTCCCAGATGCTGAGCGAATTCGACATCGCATATCGATCGAGGTCATTACAGAAGGCCCAGGTCCTAGCCAAGTGCATGGGACTCATCGAGGAGCCAGAGCAGACAATTCTGGAGCATCAAGTTGAGCCCGGAGCAGAGGAGCCCTGGATCCTCCACGTTGACGGGGCGCGTCCAACATCAACGGGAGCGGAGTAGGCCTCATCCTTGCCAACGACGATGGGATCGTGGCAGAATGTGCTCTCCGCTTCAAATCCACCACGATAAATAACCAGGCGGAGTACGAGACGCTTCTCGTGGGCCTAGGGGTCTCCTGGGAGCTAGGCGTGCAAAACTTGAAAGTCTTTACCGACTCCTAACTGGTGGCCGGACAGGTCTCCGAAGAATATAAAGCCAGAGATCCCCAGATGATGAAGTACCTGGAGCGGGTCTGCTCAAGCATGGTAGGTTTCCGACGCTTCAGCATCTTCCATATCCCCCGCGGAGAGAATGCTCGCACGGATACACTGTCGAGACTCGCGACCTTGCCGGACTCGTCATTGGGGTGTGCCCACATCAAGTACCTTGAGAATCCAAGTTATGAAGCCCCAGAGGAGGTGCACCAGGTCACCCCGGAGCTGAGTTGAATGGACAGGTACATCAGATATATCATCGATGGCACCTTACCAGAGGATCGTACGGAAGCCGGCCTCATCAAGAAGAAAGCCTCCTGGTTTGTCCTGATGGAAGGGCAGCTCTACTGCCGATCCTATTCCTACCCACTCCTGAAGTGCCTGAGGCCCACGGAGGCAGCCTTCGTGCTCCAAGAGATACATGAAGGCCTCTACGAGAACCATGTGGGAGGAAGGATGATGGCATACAAAGCTCTCCCCCAGGGATATTTCTGGGAGACCATGAGGGAGGACACCACCGGCTTCATGAAGAAGTGCGACATATGCCAGCGCCACGCTCACAAACAGCGTCAACCGGCGGCGCCGCTCTCCCAGCTCTCCGCCCCTTGGCCTTTTGCCTAGTGGGGAATGGACATCTTAGGGACATTTCCCCCTGCACTGGGACAGTGAAGATTTTTGCTAGTGGCTATTGACTACTTCACCAAGTGGGTGGAAGTGGAGCCACTAGCGCAGATCACGGAGTCCAAGGTCTGCCAATTTTTCTGGAAATCAATCATCTGCTGCTTCGGGCTCCCCCACTGCATCATCACTAACAATGGATGGCAGTTCGACAACCGGGAGTTCGAAGGGTTCTGTACCGAGCACGGCATCCAACTTCGCTTCACCTCGGTAGCCCATCCCCAGACAAACGGGAAAGCCGAGGAGACCAATCAGACCATCCTCCATGGACTCAGGACCGGGCTAGACCAGGCTAGGGGTAGATGGGCAGAGGAACTCCCCAGTGTTTTGTGGGCCTACCACACAACGCCTAGAATGGCGATGGACGAAATGCCTTTCAACCTCGTCTTCGATGCTGAGGCCGTCGTCCCAATTGAGCTCAGCATGCCTACACTGCGGGTACGCAGTATGACGAAGCAAAAAATCCGGCTTGCCTCCTACTCAACTTGGACCTTCTTGAAGAAACCAGGGACAAAGCTCGGCTCCAGATGGCAGCATACCGGCAACAAGTGGCCCGGTATTGCAACGCGCGTGTAAGGCCAAAGGTCTTTCGGCCTGGCGACCTGGTGCTGTGCCGAGCCGAAGCGTCTCAACCCCGGGAGTGCGGCAAGCTCTCGCCGAACTGGGAGGGCCCCTATAAGGTGGTCGAAGCTCTTCCACATGGAGCCTACTTTCTCGAGGATCTGGACGGCACTAGATTTTCACGAACATGGAATGCCTGCAACCTAAGAATATACTATCAATAATGTAAGTCTTTCTTCTAATAATAATAAAGATTCTACTTGTACAAACCCTTTTTTGCCTTACAGGGGAGTCATCGCCCGGAGCCCAGCTCTCCGGCACCGAAGCCCAGAGCCCAGCTCTCCGGTACTGAAGCCCGGAGTCTAGCTCTCCGGCACTCAAGCCTGGAGCCCAGCTCTCCGGCAGCAGTAATGTAAGGTCTTTCCTCGCTAATACTAAAGATTCTCCTTATGCAAATCCTTTTTGCCCTGCAGGGGAATCATTGCCCGACCCCAGGTCTGGCATGTGAAAGCCCGGATCGCACGCCCCTCCAGCACCAAAGACCGGACCCTGCTTCGGCACCAAGAGCCTAGCTTCCTGGCACTCTAACCCCGAATCTCACACCCCTCCAGCACCAAAGGCCGGACCCTGCTCCGGTACCAGGAGCCTAGCTTCGTGGCACTCTATGCTCGGATCTCATGCCCCTCCGGTACCAAAGACCGGACCCTGCTCCGGCACCAGGAGCCTAGGTTCCTGACACTTTAAGCCCGGATCTCACACCCTCCGGCACCAAAGACCAGACCCTGGTCCGGCACCAGGAGCCTAGCTTCCTAGCACTCTTATCCCGAATCTCACGCCCCTCCGGCACCAAAGATCGGACCCTGCTCTAGCACCAGGAGCCTAGCTTCCTGGCACTCTAAGCCTGGATCTCACGCCCCTCCAGCACCAGAGGCTGGACCCCGCTCCGACACCAGGACCCAAGCTTCCTGACGTCGAGCAGAGCGGAGAGATCTTCACAGCCACTTCGCCCCCAAGATGGGCATGACCAAGCGAGTCAAGAACTCTTTCCTTGTCTTTTCGCTTATCCGGGGATCCGTGAGAAAGGTCACCCGGGCACATGGTACTTCAGGGCCGTGTGCCCATGCAGGTACATGCATCCAGATGACCGAGAAGTGAAAAGAAGATACTCATAATACAAAGATATAAAGAAAGAGAAGAATATACAAGTCGAGTTGGGAGAAAAATATCTTCATTACTTGGCAAAGTGATACATTGGTCCTGGGACCCGACATGCCGGGTAGCCCTGGTCAAAAACAAAGAAGAAAAAGGTTACGGCTGCCACGGACCCCTACTCTACTCAGCCGGTGCCTTCCCCGGACGGTGCACAGGTGGGGTTTCACCCTCTCCGGCCTCCGGGGCTGAGGCCTCTCCTTCTACGGCCACCACCGATGGGGTCGTTTCAATCGCAGCTGCGTGCTCCTCTGCCTCCGCCGATGTAGGTGTCGAAGATATCTTTTCCGAGCTGCCCGGAAGGCGGAGGCCAGCCATCTGCTTGTCTGAGAGAAGGCCGCGCAGTAGAGACCGGCAGTATGCGAACCCCTTGAAGAAGGAGTCCATCGTCGCTTCCTTGAAGTCGAGCTTGAACTCCAGGGAAGCCTTATAGCTGGCCACCACCTTGGTCGCCTCTTTCCTGGCAGCCTTTACCCGGCGGGTCGCCTTAGTCGACTCCTTTTTGGCGGCCTCAGCATCTGCCTCCTTTGCGGACTCTGCTGAGCTGACTGCCACAGAGACCTTTTCCTCTGCCCTGGCAGCATTCTGCTTGGCAGTTGCGGCCTTCTTCTTGATGGATGCAGCTCGCTCCTTCGCTGCCTCCAACTCGGCTCCAAGCTCTTTCAGCATGGACCTCTTAGCTTTGAGCTCCTCCTCCAACTCCGAATGTCCCTCGGTGCCCGCGACCTCGCCCCGGAGCCCTTTGATCCTCATGTTGGCCTCCCAGGCCTCATCATTCATCCGCCTTACCTCGGCCTTCGAGGATTTTAGCTCCATCTCTCGCTCCCTGTCCCTCCTGGCCCAAGTGCGGCAATAATCCTTGATAAGCAAAAGCTCCGCACCGGTCTGCATCAAAGAAATTGTCAATCACCAAGATGAGGAAAAGAAAGGAGAGCAAGGCGAGGAAAAGAAATACTTATGGAGAAAAGCTGGGAGAAAGTAGCCCTGATGGCATCACCCAAGAGCTTTCTGACCTTCTCCCGCTAGTCACCCAAAAGCTGGGAGAAAGTGTTAATCACCAGTCGATAGCAAAGTCCATCATGCGCTCGACAAGGGCCGGGTCCCGGACTAGGGAGACGTTGGGTGCTAGCCTGAAGGGCACCTGATGGTAATCCCTATCCTTCTTGCTTGCCATCGGCACAGGGTCAGCCACCCCATCGGCAAAAGCAGCTCCAGGTGCAGGTTGGGGGCTCGGTTCCATTCTCTCCTGCTCTCCGCCCCCCTCGACCTCAACAACTTCCGAAGATGGAGGTGCCACCGCAATAGCAACGGCACCAGACCTGGCCCAGGCGATTACTTCAATCTCTGGGGCTGGGAGCGGATCGCGTTGCCTCGGGGGCTCGGGGATGGGCTCGACGACCCTCTCGCTCAGCTCAGAGCAGGCTCAGTTGGCGCGGCAGGTATGGCCCTCACACCATCATCTACTCGAGCCCTCTTCGAAGGGGGCTCACCGACCCCCTTCGCTCGGTCCCTCTCCTCGGAGAACGAGAGGAGCTTGTCCAGAGAGAATTTCATGCCTGCATCAAGAAAGGAGAGATCAGTTCCGAAAAAAAGAAAGAAAGAAAGAAAAGAGGGGGAAATGAAGTTCGAGCCGAACTCACCGAACGCTTGTATTGGGCTGACCCTGGCCTCGAAGAGATTCTGTTCTGACAGCAGGACCTTGAGTGAAGGGATCTGAGCAGAGCAGAGCTGGTCATACATCTCCCGGTCGGCTACCTCAACCGTAGAATTCTGGTTAAGGGACCGATCTGGGTCGCTCCAGACCCAATCGACCCCCTCAATCGAGATAAAAAGTACCTACTCTTCCACCCTTTGGGCGGGAAGATAGAGACCACCACCCCTCCTCGGTGGGGTGGCGTTTCAGGATAAAAAGGTCATGAACAAGGAAAAACAAGCAACTATCCCATGAAAATGACATAAAACAACGAAACAGAAGATGGTTTTGATGGCGTTTGGGACGAGTTGGGCTGGAACAAGGCAATAGTTATTTAAAATAGAAAGGAAAAATGGATGGAATGGGAATCAGAGGCCTCCTGCGAGAGTTTCCTCGTAGAGGGCAATTCGGCGCGTGCCACTGGAGGTGACCCACTCCCCTGGTTGAGGGACCGAGAGCCGGATAGATTCCGGGACACCATAGGTCTCCTAGATAGTCACGAGCTCTGCGATAGTGATCACCGAGACAATCCCGCCAAGACCTGTTGACCGGGGAGGTCTAGGAACAAGCCCAGATAGAAGAAGAGGACGAGGTGGAGGAGAAGATGCAGGTTCCCTAATCATTATCCCTCTTGTCGCGGGTCTTCTGCTGAGCTCGAAGCACACCAAGTCCTCATCCTCATCAGAAGAAGAAGAAGGCGGCCTCGGTTTAGAAGGCCCGGCCTCACCCTGGTTGGTTGTGGGACAAAAATTTGGACCGAAGCGGGACATTGGGAAAAAGATGAAGGCAAAAGACAGAGAGAAAGAACGAGGCTGGAGAAGACGGACAAGAGTCCGGGGAAGAACCTAGCCCTAGAGGGAATTCTCTACTCGACTGGGACGGGGAGAAAAGAGGCTAACCTATTGAACCTGGGAAAACAAAGGTAGCCGGGGGAGCGAAGGAAGAACTTCGGTGCAATGGCGGGCACGCTAGATTTGAAAGAAGATATGTTTTGGGAAAGATTGCCTTTCCTTTTGAAGTGACCGGTGCCCAACCGTATCGTTGCAGCTCCCCCATCGATGGATCTGTTCCACGTGTCATTGATCAGCAAGGCTGGCATTTTGCTTCGACTGCGACCGCTCTGAATTCTATGCCCGCAATAACTACTCCTCGGACGTGTCCACGTGGCTCTCCCAGATAGGCTGGAGAAACCGCTTCACGAAGTGCCGACAATCATTGCCATCATTGCACCAGATTCTTACCTTTCCACGTCAGCATTGCATTTACTCCCTTCGCCCTGAGCGCCCCATGCCAACGGGACTTGGAAGTGGGGGCAAATAATGTGGCAGAATGCTGACGTGTAATCCCTATCAGATGCCATGTCAGAGGAAGCTGCCACGACGGACACTCCTCCTCAGACTCCTTCGCCGGACCGGGCTCCTTCATAATGTCGGAGCGGCCTGTCGAAGCTGAGTTTCGTCCCCCGCCAGGTCGGCTCCTGTAAGATTAAGATGCCTAGGCTGGAGCCGAGCAATCTCCTCCGCCGGATTGAGCCCCTCCGAGGGCGAGCCCCCTGGTCCAGAGTTGAGCCCTGCCCTCCTTCGCCAGGTCGAGCCTCTTCGAGGTCAAGCCCTCTGGGCTGGAGTCGCGCCCTGCCCTCCTCTGTCAGGTCAAGCCCCCTCGAAGTCGAGCCCCTTGGTCCGGAGTCAAGCCCAGCCCTCCTCCGCCAGGTGGAGCCCCTTAATGGTCGAGCCCTTCGGAGTCGAGCCCTGTCCTCCTCCGCCAGGTCGAGCCCCTCGAAGTCGGGCCCCCTGGATCGGAGTCGAGGCCTGCCTCTCCAGTTTGACCTCCACCTCAGGCGAAGGTGCCAGCAACCAAAAGAGCGATGCCGTCCTCCTTGGACGCCGGCGAGCCGCCCGGGGACTGCAAGGAAGTACCCACCAGGCCGTAATGATCGCCCCCAGCTGCCACTTATACTAGAAAAGGAGGAAGCCCCCTGATTGAGGTGCCATGCTCTCCACCAACTGTCTGTACCACTCGAAAGAGGAAGTCAACTAGGAGATTCGAATCTTGGGGATGGCTGCCCCTCGATCGAGGCCCTGCCAAGTAACCCGAATTGGAGCGACCGGAAGGAATGTCAGGGTGCATGGCAGGTTCCCTTATCACGAATCAAGAAAGACATCCTGTCCACGGCATGGAACGCCACCGCACGCGTCTGCTGGCATGGGGGAGATCCCGAGGTAGGCGTTCAACAACCACCTGGACTTAAAAGAGCCATCGACAGCCCCAACGAAAAGGTAAGCAAGCAAGCAAGCAAGAAAACACTCAAGCAATTAAAAAAGAAAAGGCCACACAGGAGAACCACCAAGGAGACTGAGAATTCAAGGCTACTGAAGATTCGCAGGAAGGATCGCCCGGACACAGCCATCCAGCTCTAGTTCACCTCGGGCACCACTTTCTCGACTCCCTTACACCCTCCTCACACATTATTCACTCCTCCTAGCATGGAGTCCATCTAAGGGGCTCGACCAGGAAGATCTGTTTCCCTGGATCATCACTGACTTGACCATCATAGTGCTCCTGCCGGAACCTTCAGCCCGGGTCTCTAACCTTGTTTTGCAAGTCCAGAAAGCAGGTGGTCCCGAAGACACGAGGGGCGATCCGATGTCGACAGTAGCTCGGGCCACGGCGATCTTGGCGGCAATAGCAAGTATAAAGCCTTGGGGTTTTTGATCAAAATAATATAAAAAAATTTATTTACGAAAGTACTGTCAACCGGTTTTTATTTACGGATGTAGGTGATTTTGGCCACGTGTCAACCATGCTTGGATACGTGGCCAAATCGAAACAACGTGGTAGTCCAATCGAAACACGTGGTAGCTGGTTCCTGGCGCGTGGCAGGGCAAGTGAAAACGCGGGTTGGACCCGCGAATTATGTTCGAAATTGTGGGTTCAACCCGCAATTCTAGCATGGATCCTCCATGTGGCACGAAATGGGTCGGGTTGGCAGGTGAAAACGCGGGTTTAACCCATGAATTTTGAGTGAAAACGCGGGTTCAACTCGCGATTTCATCGAGAAAACGTCGGTTGAACCCGTGATTTCTCAGCCGATTCTATTTACTGCTCCACCGATTTTTTTTTTTGCTTTGCTCTTATTTACATTAGGCCCCAGCGCTCTTGCTGTTCTCCTTGCCCCACCTTCAGTCCCATCTTGGCCCCAAGTTTCTTGTTAGCTTACCCGATTTCCTTCGAGTCCTAGGTGGTCCTGGGATTATCTAGGTATGTTCTTTTATTGTTAGTTGTTTAGATATTAAACCGGGATTTGATCTCCTGTTTGAACCATTTGATCTAATTTTTTTGTTGTTTTTTTAGATCACTCCGAGCGTATTTCACATCTAGTCCAATCCGGTATTCAAATCTTGGAGGTATAATTTATATAATTTTTTTTATAATTGATTTGTTATTATATTTTGTTTTATGAATAGTTTAATTTTTGTTAATATAATTATATAAGCTTGTTTGATATATTAGATTAAATAATGATTTATAGTATATATCTTATATTATTATATTGCATGAAATTAATTATTTCATAAATAATATTAGATTTTTTTCAAGATTTATTCTCTTTTGGATATTTAAAAAAATAATAATGTTCATTATTAAAAAATAATTATTGGGATAAATTTTTAGGATAAACTTATATTTATAAATTTTTTAATTCAATTTTAAAAAATATTTTATAATATTTATTTTTAAAAAATAACTATTTTTAATGTTGAAATAGACGTAAAATTATAGTAGTACATAAAATGAGCTAGTAAATATTAATATATGTGGAATTCTTAAAATTATGTTATTAAAAAATAATATATTAAATTAGTTTATTATTGTATAATTTTAATAATAAGTTATTTATGAATATATAATTATGTAAGAGTAATATATTAATATTGATTGTATTATTTAACATAGGAATACAAATAATTGATATGTTTATTATGAAAAAAATTATGACATAAATAATAAATGATTGAAATATATAATATTTTATAGCTTATAAAAAAATTTAATTTAATATAAATAAGTTATGGTACAAAATTAATATATCTGTAATTTTATTTTTTTTATATTTTTTAGATGTGCAGCAATATTTACATTGTGTAGTATGCAAAAATTGTTATTACTAAATAAATTGTGTCAAAATTATTTGTTAAGTTAAACATTCGATTTTTTGTATTAACGAATATAAAATTTGCATTACATTGAACCGCAGACCTGTCAATTGATTAATATGCATAATTTGTAGTATCAGTATATTTGTTTATATTTGTACAGAGCTTAAAATTCTGCATATTAATCAGTTGATTGTCCATAGTGGATAGTTTGGGAATTGCAAATAATTTTACAGGTCAGTTTACAGTAATCAAAAGGTATGTAACGAAGACCGAATGAAATTTTAAGTATCATTTTTCTTTTATTCTCCATATATATAAATATTTGTATGTGGAGAACTAAGAAAAAATACTGCCAAAATTTTATTCGGTCTTTGTTGCACACCTTTTGATTACTGTAAGTTGACTTGTAATATTAATGCAATTCCTAAATAGATAGGACCTATCTTGACCCAGTAGTTGGTAATAGGATGCATTTATCATTTAAGTCATCCAAAATTCCATACGCATGTATTAAACTTAAAAAATATCAAAATCTATATTTATATATTTAAAAAATTAATTATGTTTGTAAATTATTGTCATGTTATTTATTTTATTTTATTATATTTTTAATGATGATATTATATATTTTAAGAAATTTATCTCTAAATATATTTGATTTATTAAACATGTAGGGCATGATAGGAGAAACAATCACAGCCTTATGCTATATCAATGGTTTTATGATTTGAGGTAAATATGATATGACATTTGAAGAATTGGAGAATAAAATATGTAGAATCTTCCATATAGATAGAAGTGAAAAAAAAATATTGATCATCTCTAGATATCCATAAGTTGTACAGGCAATATATGTTAAGTATGAACCTGTTCCATTAAATGATGATGAGGACATGGACATAATATTTTCAACGATCAGTTCACATCATTGCATATCAGGTACAGAGTTGTACATAGATATTCAACCTGTTGAAGCTTCTGAACTTGTTCACGAACAGGATGATTATGAAGTAGTTGCTCAAAATACAATATACATTCATGTAAGTGAACATGTTATGTCATACTATAATTCGAAAATAGTAGACATTAATGTACCAGAAAGCAATGTTAGAGAAGCATCGATATATACAGCAACTGATGATACGGTGCATTTATATAATCAACTTTTTAATAAAAATGATGAAGAAAGTGAAGATGATGTGGCTGATGAACATAATGAAGCTGGTACATCGAAACCTGTACAAAGTCCACGTGATATTCTTGTTCCAAATAAACCTATGTTTGAAGCCCTCTCCGAAACATTCAATCAGATTGATTGGACTGCTAGTAATATGTCCATATGCTCCACATTGCAAGAACCATCTATTGTATGGCAAAGTGATGAGGAGTTACGTAAAGACATTCGTTTCATAGATAAGGTAGAATTACAAACAGCAATAAAGCAATATTCTGTTGAAAGACATCACGGTTTAGGGTGATTGAGTCTAATCCTATTTTATGGCATCTGAAATGTAAGAACAGAGAGTCAGGATGTCAATGAATGCTGATTGCTATTAAACGACATGGTCAATTTGAGATCACATGATATACTGGTCTCCATATATGCATATCTCCAATGATGTCTCAAGATCATTCTGGGCTGGATTTAACATTAATTACAAATGAAATTCGGGATCTGATCAAATAAATTCCTTCAATTACTATTTCTGGACTTGGTGCAGTGATTAAAAATAAATATAATTATACACCCAGTTACAGGAAATTATGGGAAGCGAAGCAAAAAGCAATAGCCATGCTTTTCAGTGATTGGGATGTTTCATATTATATGATGCCAAGATGGTTGCATGCTGTTGAAGAATTTAATCCAGGCACTAGGATGAAATTCATTAGCATCCCTACTTGTATTCCATCTTGTGCTTAATTTGATCGTGTTTTCTGGGCCTTTGCACCATCCATTGAAGGGTTTAAGTACTGTCGACTGGTAATAAGTTTTGTGCTACATTCCTATATGGAAAGTATAGAGAGAAGTTGATGATTGCAACTATCGTTGATGGGAACAACCAGATATTTCCACTTGCATTTGTAATTGTTGATGAAGAATCAGCTAATACATGGGGTTGGTTCTTAGCTTGCATCAGAAATTTTGTTACATCACGTTAGGATATCTGTCTAATTTCTGATCGACATGCTGGTATATTATCTGCAATGCAAAATGAGTATCTGGGTTGGCGGCCACCGAATGCTCATCATGTTTATTGCCTTCATCACGTGGCTAGCAATTTCAACTCAAGATTTCGTGATCCAAAGTTAAGGGATTTGATGAAAAAAGCAGGATTGCAAACATAGCCTAGAAAATTTCAAAAATTTATATGGATCATTGAAAAATTAAATCCAGAAGCTATTGAATGGCTGAATGATATCCCTTTAGACAAATGGACACTTGCACATGATGACGGTCGACGTTATGAAATGATGACAACAAATTTATCTGAGTGTTTTAATGGAGTATTAAAAAATGCTCGATTCCTGCCAGCAACAGTATTGGTGTAGTTGACTTTCTTTTGACTTGTATCTTATTTTGATGGTCAACGTGCCCAGGCACATGATGTACTTGATAGGAATGAAAGATTTACTCCTTTTGTTATGGGACACGTAATCTTCCAGCAAGCCAAAGCTACATCACATACCGTTACAAGATTCTATAGAGAAAGTGGCTTGTTTCAAGTAAAGACGGTAAGGCATGATGCAAACATGAACCAAGGCGATAATACACAGGTGACTATACATTCTTAAATTTTTTTATAACATATTATTATATGTTGCTTACATATTGATTTATGTTATGTTAAAATATAGGTAGTTCGACTACAACAGCGAACATGTACATGCCAAAAATGGCAGTGTTATCATTTACCCTACTTTCATGTAATGGCTGCATGTGCACATGTTGTAATTGATTTTTATAAATACATTGATCGATGCTATATGTTACATGACTATTATCAATCATATGCACCAGAATTCCAACCAATTTCATATGAAGAATATTGGTCTGAGCAAGATGATGAAACCCTTATTATGCTCGATATGAGTAGGTCGAGATAGAAGAGTAGGCCTCGTTCTACCAGAATTAGGAACGATATGGATATCCGTGAATCTGGAAACAAACGAAGGTGTGCCATCTGTAAGGAGGAAGGACATGATAAATGGTCTTGCCCAAGAACATTACAAGGGGATTAGGATAGTTTTGACAAATGACATTGCATAGATATTTTGTTTTATGTTGGTTTATTCTCTTTTATGCTGTCAATTATTTATTGATTGTGACATGTACGGTACTGATATATATTTTTTTGTATCTTATTGATATGTCAGGACATCTAATGGTTGGAGCTCAGAATAAGCTTCCTTGTACTATTTGGTTGTCTCACGACTATTTAATTATGTTTAATCGATTGTTGATCTATTACCAACTTATCATGTAATATGCTATCTACGTGTAATGTATAGACTTCTTTAGTTATTCGTCATTTATATTTACATTGCATATATTGTAATTTACTTATTAATTTTACTTATTGCATATTACAGTCATGGATCCCGGTCCAGTAGATTGTTCTGTATTGTATGATCAGGATATCCATCGATCTTGTTTAGCATGGGAGGGGCAGGAAGCTGCTGTACTATATTGTAGACGTAGAGAGTTAGTTATACGCAGGTCGATACCTCTCGATAGGTGCATAGTACCTTTATTGATATAGTCTGGCTTTTATGGTCTTGCACGAGTAGGATATATACGGTTGGATTGGCACTTGATTACAGCCTTTGTGGAGCGCTAGTGTCTCGAGATGCATACATTTCATTTACCCCATGGAGAGTGTACCATCACCTTACAGGATATTGCTATCCAGCTAGGTTTGCCTGTTGATGGTCTACCGGTGACAGGTACTACACTGATAGACTGGAGACAGGTTTGTCAGGATTTATTAGTGGTTATCCCACCACAGGGTAGACTTCAGGGATGCCGATTGAGCATGGTATGGCTAGCGGATCAGTTTCATGAGCTAGCCTTTGATGCTGACGAAATACAGATATAGCGCTATGCTCGAGCATATATTCTAGAGCTGGTCGGTGGGTGTTTGTTTATGGATAAATCTGGTGATAAGATGCATCTCATGTTCCTACCCCTACTTGCGGATTTCGAGAGTGCTGGACATTATAGTTGGGGTAGTGCATGGTTCGCCTATTATATAGAGAGTTGTATAAAGCGAGCAGGAGAGATGCCACTAAGATAGCTGATACGTTGTTTCTACAGTTATAGGCATGGAATAGATTTCCTATCATGGCGCCATGCAAATTATTTTACCCGGCTCCAGATCCTATGATCAATTTAGATGATGGTGGAGTTGGTTTACCACAGGATCCGCTGGGGATGTGGTAAGTTGTAAATTTATTTAAATTTAATGAATAGTCATATTTATTGATATATGTAAATTAATTTATTTAATGTACAGTTGGAGAGATGATTTTGCTGTCACGGAGGTACCTACACAGGTTCTCTCTTCGTATCGACATTTCATAGATCACTTGAGTCCAGATTAGGTAACGACTAGCACTCATCTTTGTCAACAGTTAAATATTTTTATATTACTTATCTAAAACAAATGCTTGGTATTGTTCATTAACAGGTGATATGGCTGCCATATACAGACGACGTACTTGCACAGCTACCAGAGTACTGCCTTCAAGGTCAGGATATATGGCGTAGTTGAGTACCACTCATATATTTTTATATCGTAGAGTGGTATTTTCCTGATAGAGTGATGCGATAATTCAGTTTTCGATAGGTCATACCTGATCGATGTGTTACAGATCGTGCACTGTATCGTATCGATCTTAGGGGATGACCCGATCAGGATTGGAGCAGCAGTCATTGGGAGTATATTCAGTTATGGGAGAGCCGTCATGATCATGTTGTAGATGGTGCTCCTGCTAATGGTGCTATGTATTATCATGATCCATACATGCAGTGGTATCGCGGCATCAGTCGGCGATTTCTCGATCGTGATGGTGCGATGCATGATTATGTGGTATGAAATTTTATTTAGGCTATTATACACATCGTTATCATATATTTCATATTTTTTTTAACTCATTAAATATCTGTAACTTTCAGACCACTGGCATTGCGACGATATATTAGCTTGCTGGCCATATTCCAAAGCGACGTCCTCGCAAAGTATACAGGACATATGTCAGTCGACTCTTGATGTTGTTGGTGAGTATGCATGTGTCCAGTTACGAGAATCTGCTCAGGAGGACGATAGAGACGACGAGACTCCAGAGCTTTATCGATATGCATCTACATCGACAGCACCTCCTCCTGCTCAGCACACACGAGGTACTCGACGATTCAGTACCTCTCCCTTTCCGATGCCGAAGTACGATCCATATATGTCCGTGGGTAGTTTCTTCCATGAAGATGTGAGATAGTTCACATCTACGGAGGATGCTACTGCATATTTTGAGTACGCTGCTGGATCAGACTATCCGATGCATCCTGATTACTCAGGATATGGAGAAGGACATCATATAGGCGAGGGGTCATCGCATCATGTATCTGCATCGCATGCATTTCCTGATGTACAGGATCCGACAGAGCATCGGAACCGAGTGAGGTAGAGCTAGTACCTCATTGATAGCAGCCTGCACGTAGGAAGAGATGGCCACCATATGTAACTCAGAATTATTGTATTTTATTTTTTTATTGTTTGAACTTATTACACAGTATTCTCACATTTTGTAATTGTTATCATCACAATTTGTATTTTACTTTTTCATTGTTTAAACTTATTACACTGTACGTTGTTACTGGACCAGTTCCACCCCTATAATCCTAAACCCTAAATCATAATACGTAAATCCTAATTTCTAAAAAAGGTTTGGGTTGCATAGAAATATACGGATTAACAAAATAATTAAAAAAAATAATAGTCCTTTTAAAATTTAAAAAAAATATTAATTAGTAGAAAAAATTTTAAAATTAATAAAAATAATATTATGAAATTATTTTAATGAATTATATTCTATGGCTATAAGTAGGTCGGGTCAGCGAGGGAGGGACATCGGTCGGAATAGTTGGATCGGACTTAATTACGGACCGGGATCGTCTATTTCCCGGACTTATTTGTAGATCGAAATTGGATCGGTTCGAACCGAGCCAAAGGGGTGCTCGATGTCGGTCCAAAAACTAAATAGACTTTAGTTTAAGGCCCGAAGCCCAGTCTATTTTTTTAAAAACTAGCCCAAAACCTGACCCGATTTCGGGATGGCCCGGACCAGTTCCACCCCTGTAACCCTAAACCCTAAATCATAATAAGTAAATTCTAATTTCTTTTATTAAATTAATAAACATAACTCTTTATTCAATAAAAAATAAAATTGGGATTTCATATATTTTAAAAAAAAATTAATTCCAATTGAAATCGTGGGTTGGACCCGCATTTTTCTTTAAACCTACCCGATAACCATGAAATCGCGGGTTGAACTCGCATTTTCAATGTAAATCGGCCTGGACCCAATCTACTGAAATCGCGGGTTGAACCCGTGCTTTTTCAGTGAATTCGTGGGTTGAACTTGTATTTTCACTCTGAATTTACGGGTCCAACCCGTGTTTTCAGATGCCACATGGACTTTCGGAGCTAAAATCGTGTTGCCGCCTGGATCGTCATGGCCCGTAGCTGCTGGTGGCGTCGAGGGTCTCGCGTCCGCCTACCCAGGATGCCTCCGGTGCTTCGAGACTTGCAAGAAACAACGTCAGTGACCCGGGCCGGGGATTCCGGCGGGGGCACTCCGACGGTCAAGTCAGTGACGATCTAGAGGAACAGATCCTCCTGGTCAAGCCCTTCGGGATGAGCTCCACGCTAGGAGGAGTGAGTGTAGTGTATATGGAAGTGGGGGTGAGCTGGGAGAGGTGATGGCCGAGGTGGAAGCCTCCTCCTTTCTGGCCCCTCTCCCTTGTTTCTTTGCTTGCTTACTTTTGGCTTACTCTAGCTGAGTTTTTACTTTGGCTTGCCTCGGGATCTCCCTGTGTAGTCAAACATGTGCAACGAGGTATCGTGCCATAGACGGGACGCCTCTCCTGTCAGGTAGCCGGGGAAGCTTTCATGCGCTCTGACATTCCCTCTACTTGCCCCACTCCTGGAAGCCTGGCAGGGCCTCGGTTGGCGGGTCACCACCCTCGGGACTCGCGCTCTCCAGTTGGGTCTTTTTCCTGGTGGTACGGCAGGTTGGTGGAGGGCATGGCGTCTTGATGTGAGTTTCCTTTCTTTCTGGTGTGAGTGATGGCCGTGGGCATTAATGGCGGCATGGCGGGCGCTGCTGTACGACCCTCGGGAGGCCCGCCGTCGTTCTTGGAGGGAGGCGCCGTCCCCTTGGTGGTTGGTGCCTCTGTCTGAGCTGGGGACCGAGCTGGAAAGGTGGGGCCCACCTCCGAGGGGCTCGTCTTGAGGTAGTTCGGCTGGGCGGAGGAGGGCTAAGCTCGACTCTGGACCAGTGCAACATGGCTTCGGGCGAGCTCGACCAAACGGAGGTGGGCGGGGCGCCGTCTAGCCTAAGGGATTCGACCTCGGAGGGGTTCCTCGTGGCGGAGGAGACTTGAGCTCGACTCTGGACCACGGGACCCGATGCTAAGGGTTCCGCCTTGGGTGGGGACTCGTACTCGGCTCCGGTCTAGGCGTCCCGACCTGGCGAGAACCGACCTGATGAAGGACAGAGCTCGATTTTGGCGAGCGGCCCCTTTGCTCCGGGGGAGCTCAGCCCGGCGAAGGAGTCCATGTTGAAAATCCAGCATGGCGTCTGATGGAGACTCCATGTCAGTTTGCCTGTCCTATATCAACGATCCAGCCCCATCAGTGAGTCCAACCCGTGATTTTGTACGAAATTTATGGGACCAACTTTCATTTTCACCTTCTATGCCATGTACTCAAAAATCTTACCACGGGTCTAAGCAGGGAAGATACGTGATCAAAATTAACTACATCCATAAATAAAAGAAAGAACAGTGATACTTTGATAAATAATTTTTTTTTAATATTATTTCGGTCAAAAATCCCAAGCCATGTGTGCTGTCAGCAAATAGTGGTGAGTACTATCAATCATCATCGGGGTACTGGCGAGCTTGTCCGCCAAAATGAATTACAACCAGCCAAATGGAAGGACCTGATTACGACGAGTGTCTCTGCTCGGCGAAGACACCTATCTGGCGTCGGGCCGTCCGTTTTGAACGCATCACGTCTGCACATTGACATTGACAGGTGCAAGGGCTTTTCTACGAGCGGCGCTGCTTTCATGTAACAGTCTATTAATCACCGCACTCTCTCGCCCTCGAGTAAACGAAAATATATGGTAAATTTTTTTTCAAGAGCAAAAATCTCATCCCTTACATAAATTTTTTTTAAAAAAAACACGACAATACTTGAATCATGTACTAACCATTATCTTTCACGGTGTTGAAAGTGCGTCGAGTTAAAAAAGAGCGCAATCAGCAGATTACAAAATCAACCACCAAACTCCATGCCATTCTGTACCTAGACAAGCTTCCTGCCTTTGTTTATTTTCTCTCATTTCTTCATCTCAGTAAGATGATATGCATATGGCTAGCATAAAATGAAGGTCATGGTCCCATCAATCAGTGTATATATATATATATATATATATATATATTTGCCATTAGACTACCTTGCCATCGCTTTCTAATTTAATGCAAATTATTATCAACTAACTCATGTGATGAGTCAAGAGGAAAAATATGTAAGAAATATGACATTGTTTGCTCAAGTGGCTTAGACGTTATCACATTAAATATGTCGATGCAACCAATAAAATGTTCCAGGTCTATGTCAAAAACATCTTTTATTTAGATTGATAGATATTTTTTTTTTTCTCCTTTTCTTTTGAGAAGGAAAATTCAAGAGAAAAAATATGTAACAAATATAGCATGGCGTTCTCAATTGGGCTAGACACTTATTGGCGTAGAGTCCTTGAATTGGCCGGTCAGAGCCGCTGCGTCGCAGGACCGCTCCCTGGTTCACCTGCAAAACAAGTCTCTTGTCGGAGTTGTTCCGGCGGTGGACACTCCGATGCCTAAGTCAGTGGCGGATTCCAGCCACAGAATGGGAAAAGTGTCGAGAAAGAGTGGAAGAGAAAAAGCTCTTGGGGATTGAAAGTGTATGTGTGCGAGATTGATCACGTACCTCTCGAGCTACCCTTCTTATCCATATTTAAAAGATGGCCTCCGGTCCGTGGCCCGCTCTTTTTCCGGTGATCATGGAGAGCCAATCTCTTCCATGATTGACGATCGTGGGTTGTCAATGAGCGGTTCCGGCCAGATCGGAGGCGTGGCTGCAGGAGTTGTGCGCCATGATCATGGCATGATGAGTGTCGATTGTAACCGTTGGTTACAGTTTCCTTTCTGGAACAGATTGTGGTTCAAGCTTCGGGTTTCCCCTTGCGTGGGCCGAAGACTTGGTATTTTCCCGAGGACGGAGATCGTGTCTACGGCGGGGACCGAAGTACGTGTCTTCAGAAGTCGATGAGTAGTTCAGACTTCGGCCGGGATCGAAGGTGCTACATGAAGGACTGGCCTCCGGATGTTGTAGTCTGGTGTGATGCCTTGGGTTGCTTGCAGTTGGCCTGTCATTCGCTTGGTCCGAAGTCCGTAGTCCGGAGAGACGAGCTTCAATAAGTCGAACCGGAGTTTGGTTTGTAGCTGAACCAAAATATCCCAACAGTTGCCCCCCTACTCTCAGTTGTCGAAGCAAAGATCTGCCTTGAGAAGTGAGAGTATTAAGGCCTTGTCATTTTCCTCCTGAGAGACGGCGCAGTGAATGATTACGGGACCTTTATTAGGCTGTCCATCACGATCTGAGAATCAAATGGTGGACAGGTGTCATTCCGGGATTGGGGAAAAGTAGGTGGCCCTGGGGCTATCTCTTCTTGTCCCGTTGCACGGTGGTTGAGGCAATCTTTTGGTTGGGATTTGGATAGTTGTGGTGGCTGTCCTTCGCCCGTTGGATGAAGGGCAGATCTTATCCTGGCGGTCAGTCGCAAGTGGGTTACCTTCCAGGGTAACCTTGAGTCAAAACAACCCTTGGTGGGGGTCCAGAGACCCTTACTTTTCTTTTGGAGAAGGGTGAAGGTCCGACTGAGGAAGCTTCTTCAACCTCGTTTCATCCCCTGCTTGAACTATTCTAGACTGCCAATCTATTCCCCGGGTAGAAACTTCTTTCCGCTCCTTTGCTTCATTCCTTTGTCATGGAAGAGACCGTTGAGAGTCGGAGGGAAAAGGTTGGGCCCTCGGGGGCCGGAGATATAGTAGGTCCGGAGTCGATCCCCAGCTCAGTTTCTCAGGATAAGGCAGCCCTTCTTTGGGAACGCTACCGCATTCCTGAGGAGTTTCCTTTTGTCCCCCCCGTGCCCGAGGAGCGGGTAAACGAAGCTCCCCGGGTGCCTAGCTATATACGAAGATCACCTGAAGGCTGGTCTTCGATTTTCCCTGCACCCCTTCTTTGTTAAGATTTTTCGCTTGTACCAAGTGGTGCCAGCACAGTTGATCCCAAACAGCATCAGGAACATCTACGGGTTCCTAGTTATGTACAGCATTGCCAATGTTGAGCCTAGGACCAACTTGTTCACGATCCTTTTCGTTCTCAAGAGGTACTTCCACAGCAACGGATGGTGGGTGATCGGCCCCAGATCGGGCTGTAGGGTGATCAAGGACATGCCTAGTGCCATTCTTGGGTGGAAACCCATCTTCATATTCGTGTTATCTTTTGATCCATGGGGCTTCGACACCGTGTGGAAGAAGCCTCGCCTAACCGCCAATGACGGAAAGAAAGTCTTGGCGGCCGATCAGTCGGATTATGATCTTCTGGTTAACTCCAAAGTTGCCCCCATCCGGGAACTGTTGGAGGAGAGGAATCTCCATCGGACGGGAATTAGTAAATTCCCCTCATTAGGTATAGCGATGGGAATTTCTGCCCCTCTATTTCAGGTTTTATTGTAGCTTATTTAACTGATGTGAGCCCCTTTGCCTGCAGGTGGCGGGATGAAGCGCGATTTGAGCTGGCTTCGCCAAACTTCGGAGAAGAGGGTTGCACAGGCCCCTTCCACCAGGTCTGCAGTTTGGAAGAAAGCTCGAAGGGATGGTCCCGAAGGGAACCAAAGCACTTCATCCTCTCGAGGCGCCTCGGGGGAAGATGTAGCCGCTGTAGGAGGAGCTCCGGTGAGACCCTGTCCAGTCGAAACTTTTCCGGCGGTCGCCTTCCCAGTCGACACAACGGGTAGCCCGTCTCAAGGAGTGGATGTGCCGCCAGTTTGCCCCCCTGCCGTTGATAGGGGCAAAGCGCGGTAAGTCGAAGGAGAGTCCGTCTTTGGGGCTTCTTCAGCCGGAGGCCGTTCGATAAGCTCCTCGGAGCTCCACCTATGGGGGACTGCTGCTCCCGGCCGAAGCCAGGCAGGTGTTGAAGGGTATGATACTGTCCCACAACCTGGCAATTCTCCAGAACCGGAGCTTTCTCAAAGTATCCGATTCCGGCTTTGCCGCCCTGCAACAGGTATGACTATCACCGCCTCCTTTGTCTTGAGAGTTATTTGATCCTTAATTCTTTTTTTTTGATGTAGTTGGTCTATGATTTCACCTTCATGGAGGAAGGCCTGGGGAACGTGGACAGCCTCATCCACGGCCTCAAGGAGGAGCTTCAGACTGCTAGGGCTACCAGGGAAGTAGCCGAAGAGCTGAAGCAATCCATGGAGGACCGTCTTGTCCAGGTAACTGATGAAGTTTGCGAACTGAAAAGCGAACTGAAAGGTGCCCACTCGAGGATAGCGAGAAAGAGGCAGGGTGGAAGAGGAGCAGGAAGCAAGTCGAGTCCCTGGAGCAGGCCGCCAAGGAGGATCAGGAGAAGATAGAAAATTTGTCCCAAGTAGTAGAGGAGGCTTCTAGGAGGGCTGAAGAGGCGATCCTAGAATCCGAAGCTGCTAAGAGGGAGGTCGAAGCCGCCAAGAGGGAGTCTGAAGCTTTGAGGAAGCAGATAGACAATGTCGTGACTGACTTCAATATGTCTTCGCAATTTCAGACAGAGATTGACGAAGTGTCATTGTATGCCTACCAGCACGACTTCAACGATGGACTCTCCAAGGTAAAGGAGACCCTCCCTCACCTCGACCTTTCGAGCATTCCCTCCTACAACATAATTGGAGAGGAAGGAGAAGAAGTGGAGGAGGCCGAAGCCGCAGGGGAGGTTGAGGAGTCACCATTTCTGGAGGAGGAGGCTGCTATCCCAGTCGAAGATCCGGAGGTGATCCCAGCTCCGATCCCGGCCTAGGAGGTAACTCAGGCTGGAGAAGTCCAAGCTGAAGGTTCTCCCGTCCCGGCTCAGATTGATGAGGTCCTCTTAGAGCAAATCGATAAGGTACTCCAGTCTTGTGGTGTGGAGCCTTCATCTGCTGATGTTGAGTGACTTGGGTCACCCTAGATGTATTTTCCACCTTTCTTTTATGCTTAACCAACGAACTTTGTATGATAATTTTTCTTAATTTCGGAATGAATTTTTCTTCCTTTGCATATGCATTGTTGTGCCTCATGTGTAGCCTGAAACGGTTCTACCATTTCTCCTTTTGCCTAGTCGAACAATAGCCTCCGAAGGCCGTTCAGTCGATAAGAAACTGGTTTTACCGTTCTCTTTTCTGCTTGGTTGACTAGTCATGGCCGAAGGCTGTTCAATCGACGGGGACGAACTCCAAAACGGACCCGAACTCCATTGCTGAAGACCGTCGCATTACTTCGGATGTCAAATTTGTTCGTTAGGGCAGGCAAGAGCCATTTCCCCACCAAGCAGTGATTAGGGAGATTTGATTAGGATCACCGTTGTCCACGTGGCACGTCGAAATTTACACAGTCATAATTTTATGCGTCTTACGAGCCATCGAGCCTCTTTTTTCTAAAAAGGAACCATTAATGATGCCATCGCACAATGAGGATTTCTCCGGATTCGAAGCGACGACGGTTGTTGTCCCAGAGATGGCTCTGAGCGGCTTTTCTGATTCTCGAAGCATCGCCCGGACACGTGGCGCCTTCTCATGCGACTGGGAAGGACGTGGGACACGCCTCCCCACAGTCGGTAGTGGGCGCAGAGTTTCTATAAATAGGACCCTGCCCTTCACTGTCAAAGGCCATCATTTCCATAGGCTTCTTCCCTCCATTAGCCATGAGGTTCAGCACTTCTGAGCTCCGCCGAGCGACGAAAAGGAGGGCTATTGACCCCAAGTGGAAGCGAAGTCCGGAGTCACCTGGGCTTGGAGGCGAAGAGGAGGAGCCTCTAGTGGACCATCTCGAGAGGAAGGTCTGCCTTCTGGAGGCTCAGTTGAGGGAGGCCTGGGCTCAAGTCATGGTGGCGACCACGGTGATGGAGGAGGCGAAGAAGGAGGCGGCGGACGTCGTTGCAAACTTCAGAGCTTCTGCCGCCTTCAAGGACGAGCTCACCAGGGTGGCCCTGGACTCCTTCCACCAGGGGTTTTGGGAGTGCCGGAGGAAAGCCTCCAAGTTTTATAACTTGAAGGGCTTGGATAATATCAAACCCTCCGTTCCCTTCCCCGGCCACGAATTCGATTCCGACTCCGATGAGGGGCCGGACTCAAGTTCGGATGGGAATCCCAAGGGCCCTTCGTCATCCCATCTGGTCTCTCCCCGACGGTACGGGAAAAACCCGTTGGGGAGTTAATGAAAATTTCCCAAATTCTGTTGCTGCTGCTGCTTTTTTTATATATATATATATCTCTCTTTATGAGAGTTTCTTTTCTTTTTTCTCACTCTCTTTTTAGGAGAGTTTCTTTCTTTCTTTTCTCTTTCTCTTTTTTTTTTGTAAAAAATTTGAAAGAAATGAAAGATCTTTTTGTTACATCTTCCCGCGTACTTTTTGCAATGTGTTGCATCACGATTTGTCTGTAATGTAGACTCCGTAGACCACTTTCGATCTACAAGGAAGAAGCGAGGTCAATTGGACCGTTCTAAGAATGTTTGTTGTTGACAGAGAGGACAACAGTGGTCCTTTTAGGCACGTGTTCGGATTTTCCGTAGGGTAAGGTGTTTACACCATCACTGTGTACTTTCTGTCATGATTAAAGTAGGCTGTTCAAGCCCGTCTCGGCGCGTGTTCGGATTTATCATCGGGTAGGTTACGAAAACCATCCATGCGCCTTTGATATTTTTGGTGGCCTGGTTAGACCATCCATTGCATTCATCGGGCATACCGATAAGGTGAGTGGATCAGACTCTCCTTTGCGCTGTTGACCGGTTTTTTAGATCGGGTCATTCAGGCTGTTATCGTTCAGTCGATGCAACTAGCTGTTCTGAGTTGAGTAGAGTTGAGAAGCTTTGCACAGGAGTTTTTTGGAACTTTTTCATTTATAGTATTTGTGAAGGTTTTGTACATTTCATGGCCGGGATAGGGTCTTCCCCTCCAGGGTCCTGAGTCGATATGTCCCTGGTCGAATGACTTCTTCGACTTGATATGGGCCTTCCCAGTTGGGGGAGAGTTTATCCTATTCCGTTGGCCTGGACACTTCTGCTCTTCGCAATACCATATCCTCTGTGCGGAAGGTTTGCTCCTTCACCCTTGACTTGTAGTACTTGGCAACTTTTTGCTGGTATGCCGCCATTCTTATCTGGGCCTGTAGCCTGGTGCTTGATAGCGAATCTAGATCAATCCTTCTGTGATCGGAATTCTCAGGCTCTTCAAAGTTGTCAATTCTCAGAGACTGTAGGGAGACTTCAATGAGTAGTACGGCTTCGGTGCCGTAGGCCAGGTTGAATGGAGATTCGTCGGTGGCCGTTCTCGGGATAGTTCGGTACACCCAGAGAACGGAGGTCAGCTCTTCGGCCAAAAGTCTCTTGGCGGTGTTCAACCTCGTCTTCAGACCATGAAGGATGGTCCGGTTGGTGACTTCGGCTTCTCCGTTGGACTGCGGGTGAGCTACGGATGTCAGCCGATGCTGGATATGGTACCGAGCACAGAAGTCCTTGAACTTCGGATTGTCGAATTGTCTCCCGTTGTTCGTGATGATGACATGTGGGATGCCGAACCTGAAGATGATGAAATTTTTTACAAAATTTTTCACTTTGCCTTCTGTGATCTGGGCCAATGGTTTGGCTTCCACCCACTTCGTGAAATAATCAATGGCCACTAGGAGAAACTTTCTTTGTCCTGATGCTGGTGGGAATGGGCCCAGAATGTCCATCCCCCACTGGGCAAAAGGCCATGGGGCTACCAACTAAGTTAGGTGACTCGCAAGTTGTTTCTACAAATTGGCATACCTCTGGCATTGGTCGCACTTCCGTACAAAATCAGCTGAGTCCTTCTGGATGGAGGGCTAGTAATACCCCTGTCGAATAATCTTGTATGCTAGAGACCTGCCACCCAAATGATCCCCGCATATGCCCTCATGGACCTCTCTCAAAGCATAGTCTGCATCGATGGGTCCTAGGCAATTTAGCAGTGGTTGGGAGAATGATCTCTTGTAGAGGGTTCTGTCTAAGATAACGTATTGAGACGCCATCCAGCGGATCTTCTTGGCCTCTGCTTTATCTTCCGGTAGTTTTCCTTCATTCAGGAATCTGATGATGGGATTCATTTAGCTTGGCTCAGTATCAATTTGGCGCACCTCTGCAGCCTCTTCGGCAATGCTTGGAGTTTCAAGATGTTCAATAAAGGTGCGCCCGAGAGATTCCGGTGCTGTAGTTGCCAGTCGAGACAGCGCGTCCGCCCGGGAGTTCTCTGATCGAGGAACATGGATAATTTCAAAATATTCCAGTTGGGAGGATAAAGCCTGAACCTTCTCCAGGTATTGCACCATGGTTGGATCTTTGGCTGCGTATTCTCCGTTGACTTGATTCACAACCAGTTGAGAATCGAAGAAGGCTCGGAGCTGCCGGACTCCCAGATCTTTGGCAATCCAAAGTCTGGCGTGTAGGGCCTCATATTCAGCCTGATTTTTGGAGGCGTGGAAGGAGAAACGGAGTGCATACTTTATGGTATGGCCGTCAGGTTCGGCCAACATGAGTCCAGCCCCGCACTCGGTAGCATTGGAAGCTTCGTCCACATGAAGCACCCAAACTGATTTCGTCTCCTTCGGGGCTTCTTCTTCTTCCGAAGAGGCTTCGTTTTCGGACTTCCAGGTGCACTCAACCAAAAAATCGGAGAGTACTTGGGCCTTCATAGCCGCTCAGGGCAGGAAGTTGATGTCAAATTCACTGAGCTTCATAGCCCACTTGGCTATCCTTCCAGAAGTGTCCAGGGATCGGAGAACGGCCTTGAGAGGTTGATCAGTCAGCACCATAATAGCGTGGGCCTGGAAGTATGGCCGTAGTCGCTTTGCCGCAATCACTAAAGAGTAGATCAGCTTCGGATCCTTGCATATCGCATTTCTGCGTCATGCAGGACCTTGCTGATGTAGTAAATCAGCTTATGGGACCCATCTTCTTCCTTCCGGACAAGAACCGAACTCACTACTTCGTTTGAAGCAGAGAGGTACAAGTAGAGGACCTCGCCTTCTTTTGGCTTGGATAGCAATGGTGGGGTCTCCAAATACTTTTTCAATTCCTCAAAGGCAACGCAGCAGTCTTCGGACCATTCGAAACTCTTTGATTGTCGAAGTACCTTGAAGAATGGAAGACATTTCTCGGTTGACCGAGAGATAAATCTGCTTAGGGAGGCAATCCTCCCTGTCAACTGTTGGACTTCCTTTTTGCTAGAGGGATGTCTTATATCTTTCAAGGCTTGAATCTTCTCAGGGTTCGCCTTAATTCCTCGTTTGGTGATAAGGAAGCCCAGGAATTTACCCGACGTGACCTCGAAGGCACACTTTGCCGGGTTTAACTTCATATGGTAGTGCCGGAGGGTGCTGAATAACTCCTCCAAGTCATAGATGTGATCTCTCCAGTGGAGGCTCTTGATGATCATGTCGTCAACGTAGGCCTCCATATTTCTCCCCAGTTGCTTTTCGAACATCTTGTTGATCAGTCTCTGAAATGTCACTCCGGCGTTCTTGAGGCCGAACAGCATTATCTTGTAGCAGTATAGACCTTTGTCAGTGATGAATGCCATCCTCTCCTCATCTTGTGGATCCATTCTAATTTGATTATAGTCGGAGAAGGCATCCATGAAGCTCAGCAACTGGTGGCCGGCGGTAGCGTCAACTAGTTGATCAATCTTTGGAAGAGGGAAGCTATCCTTTGGGCAAGCCTTGTTGAGGTCTGTATAGTCGATGCAGATCCTCCACTTGTCCCTAGCTTTCTTTACCATTACCACATTGGCCAGCCACTCGGGGTAGCGGGCATCTCTGATGAACCCTGCCTTGAGGAGCTTGCCAACCTCTTTGTCTATAGCTTGCTGTCTTTTTGGGACGAAGCTCCTCTTCTTCTGCCGCATCGGCTTGTACCCAGGGATTACTTCCAGCCGATGAGTGATTACTTCGGTGAGAATCCCGAGCATGTCCGAAGTTGACCAGGCGAAGACATCGATGTTGCCCCTGAGGAAACGGATCAGCTCCGTTCTCGTTTCCTCATCAAGGGCGCTCCCGATCTGCACAACTCTGGAGGGATCCTTTTCTTCCAAAGGCACCGGGATGGTCCTTTCCATGGGTTCACCAAGATTTGTGGTTGTATCCCTTGGATCCAGTTGATCCGGAGTAGTCGAATCCTTGAAATGCCTGTCTTCGATCATCAAACATTGCCGTGCCGTCCTCTGGTTCCCTCTAACTTCTTCAACACCATTCCTGATTGGGGAAGCGTACCAAGAGGTAGTGAGAGGAGATCACGGTCCGGAACCTGTTCAAGGCAAGCCTCCCCAAAATAATGTTGTATGCTGAGGGGATCTGGACTACCGTGAAGTTGATCGGCAATATCTTTTGTCGAGGCTCAGTGCCAAGGGTTACGGGCAACACTATTTCCCCCTCGGCATAAACTTGGTTGCCCCCAAAATCGGAGAGTGGTATGGGGGATCTTTGCAGTTGATGTCTAGGCAAACACATTTTGGAGAATGCATCGTACATCAAGACATCAGTCGAACTTCCATTATCAATAAGAACTCGTTGTATATCATAATTGGCCACTATGGTCGAAATTACAAGAGGGTCGTCATGTGGGAGCCGAACTCCCGCAAGGTCGTCGTCGGAGAAGAGGATGGAGTTGTTATCTTTCAGTCGCTTTGAAGCTTCATCTTCATCCCTTCTCCAGTTGGTGGGCTGGTGTATCATCTCTACACCTCCATTGGTGGGCCTTTGATTTGGCAATTCGGCCTCTTCGGGAAGTGGCTGGGAAGCAGTTGCTTCCGACCGGGGTCCCTGGCGATCGATATACCGTCCCAGGTATCCTCTCTTGATGAGATCCTCAATTGCATCCCTCAGCTGGATGCACTCTTCTGTGTTGTAGCCGTGGTTCCGGTGGAATCGGCAGAATTTGTTCATGTTCCTTACGGAAGAGGAGGCCTTAATGGGATGGGGCCGTTGGAGATAGTTTTCTTTCTCTATCTCCATGAGGATCTTCTCTCGGGGAAGGTTGAGGGGGGTGTATGAGTTGAATCTTCCTCCCAGCGCTCTGGGCTTGGGAGGACTTCTTCGGCGGTCTGTATATCTGCTGCCGTTGTTATTATTGGAGGTTTGGGGACCTTGTCCCCTATTATTCTTCTTTTTTGAAGGGAGCTTCCCTTCAGCCAGTCGTCAATTCGCCGCCTGCTCTTTGGCATCGGCGTATTTCTGAGCCCTTGACAGGAGCTCAACGTAGCTTTTAGGAAACTTCTTATCCAGGAAAAAAATAAGCCTGGAGGTTCGAAGCCCCTTCTTCAGTGCTGACATGGCCACGTGTTCGTTGAGATCTGGGATCTCAAGCGTGGCCGCATTAAACCTGGAGATATAATCCCGCAGGCTTTCTCCTTCATTCTGGTGAAGGAGGAAGAGTGTGTCCGTATTCCGAGGAGTCTTGCGGCAGGTCCTGAAATGCAAGACAAACAGTTTTTCTAACTCAAAAAAGGAATTGATGGTACTTGGGCGCAGGCTCGAGTACCACATCCGAGCGGACTTCTTCAAGGTAGCCGGGAATGCCAAACAGTACATTGCGTTCGAAGCTCCTTGGATCATCATATGGGCTTTGAAGCTGCCCAAATGGTCGAGGGGGTCGGAGGTGCCATCGTAGGGTTCCATCTGGGGAACCCCGAAGTGCCGAGGAATGTCCTCAGCCATGACGCGGTCAGTGTAGGGTGGGTGTAGATCACCCACAGTCAAATCATCAGGATCTCTCTGATCCCGCATTTTCTGTTCTCGCGCCTTTGCCATCTCTGATTCGATGGCTCTGAACCTCCCGTCATAATCAGGAGTTTACTTCGGCGCTCTCTCCACCGGAGTGGAGTCTTGGAGGAGGAGGAGGTTTGCCTAGGCCTTTTCCCTTTTTGCGGAGAATCGACAGACCTAGGTAGTCTCGAAGTTTGGCCTTCGGGAGAGGGCCGAGAACGGGGGGAGGGATGCGCAGAATCCTCCCGTGGTGCTCTCCTTCTTCGGGATCGAGAGCTATGTCTAGAAACAGCCGGTGGATTTGCCACCGGAAAGGCTCTGTCTTGAAACTCTTGAACCATGGCCGTTAGGTTGGCGACCTGGTTCATAAGAGCTTCAAACTGCGGTGCTCCCACAACAACCATGGGAGGTGGAGCATCGTTCTCCTCCGAGAGTACACCCCCCTGAGATGGAGCACGACTCCGGCTTGTAGAAGCGATTGGGACTTTTTCTCTTGCCATCAAAGAACTTTTTTCTTTCCCTTGTCTGGGAGGGAGCTTAAGGAATGTTAATGATCCCCCTACCTGGCGCGCCAATCTATTGGTGTGGAGTCCCTGGATCAGCCGGTCGGAGCGGCTGCATCGCAGGACCGCTCCCCGGTTCACCTGCAAAACAGGTCCCTTGCCGGAGTTATTCCGGCGGAGGATACTCCGATGCCTAAGTCAATGGCGGATTCCAGCCACAGAATGGGGAAGGTGTCGAGAAAGAGTGGGAGTGAAAAAGCTCTTGGGGATTGAAAGTTTATGTGTGCGAGATTGATCGCGTACCTCTCGAGCTACCCTTCTTATCCATATTTAAAAGATGGCCTCCGATCTGTGGCCCGCTCTTTTTCCGGTGATCATGGGGAGCCAATCTCTTCCATGATTGGCGATCGTGGGTTGTCAATAAGCGGTTCTGGCCAGATCGGAGGCGTGGCTGCAGGAGTTACGCGCCATGATCATGGCATGATGAGTATCGATTGTAACCGTTGGTTACAGTTTCCTTTCTGGAACAGATTGTGGTTCAAGCTTCGGGTTTCTCCTTGCGTGGACCGAAGACTTGGTATTTTTCCGAGACCGGAGATCGTGTCTACGACGAGGACCGAAGTACGTGTCTTCGGATGTCGATGAGTAGTTCAGACTTCGGCTGGGGCCGAAGGTGCTACCTGAAGGACTGGCCTCCGGATGTTGTAGTCCGGTGTGAAGCCTTGGGTTGCTTGCAGTTGGCCTATCCTTCGCTTGGTCCGAAGTCCGTAGTTCGAAGAGACGGGCTTCGATAAGTCGAACCGGAGTTTTATTTGTAGCTAAACCAGGATATCCCAACAATACTAATATATGCATCTATGTCGCAAACAATGTGGATTGATGATTATTTATTTTCTCTCTTTTAATAAAGAGCCTTAAACAAAAAAAATAAAAAAGTTTATGATCACCGCTGAACTTCATTTCAAATGTTGACCCTCGTTTAAACCACCATGTATACAAATCCTTTATTCTACGCTCAGTGTCTGTCTGCCCGGAGATCCGGTTATGCCAAATGGTTAACAGGACTGCTTTTAGGGACATGTGGCTGGAGATCTATTTTCTCGGCAAGACATGGATCAGGCAGGACATTTTCCTGCATGTCATGTCGGGCCCAAGGGACCACATCAAAGCAGACTAGACCCGATCACATCACGTATGGCTAATAGAAACCAACATTATTTCCAGGAAAGAAGGATAGCAACGGACACAAAACGACACCGATATCATAAGAGTAACAGTTTGTTCCACACGGTACCTACCTAACTACCTATGAAACCTAGAGAGACCTATATGTTCCAGCACCTCTCCATATTACACTAGTGGGGTTGATGGTGAGATAACGACCGCGTACTCGCAGGGCCGGTAAAGTGGGAGAGTTCGAATAAGCTGCTGGGATCTCAAAAGTTTTTACGGTGAAAATAGCTCGAGCCTCCATGTAGATGCTGGTGTCGGCATAGACCGTGCGTGCATCATGCCTCCATAACACGACGCGGACCACACCGTGACTCTCTTAAATCCCAGGCCTTCCGTGGATGGAATGAAGAGTCCATATCAACGGATGGTTCTACGTATTCCACACACCAGCGCGGACAACTCTCACCAACACGTGCATGAATTTGACATCTACAATTGCCATATTATTTTTGTTACATTGTACGGCCACCCCTTCATCATATCACATCGTTTCATTACCCTATGACTGTTGAATAATAATAACAATAATAAAACTAAGTCGTGTTTAGCTTGGATGAGGCAACTATTTTTATTAGTAACACGTACGTGATCCCAACCATCTCGGAAACAAATAAATACGGACATTCCTATCAGCTTTCCTTTTCATCTCACCACCAGAGACCAAACTTTTGCTGGCTTTTCTTCCGGCACAAAAACCTCAAACTCGTACAGACCCGTATTGGTATTGGGTTACTAAGTGAAATAATATTACGTAGGGAACTTGAGACGCTTCCAAAAGAAACTTCATACATGACGCAAGCATTTCGCTTTCTAACCCTTTTATCCATCAGCAACTAACAGCGCAGGCATCTTAAAGCGGCTGGCCGTCCGTGACAGCCATCCCATAACCAACCACCCCAAATACCAAAAGAAACGCCATTCCACGCCCTAGCTACCAGATTCTCCCTGTCAATCTGTGTCTCCTTCTGGAAGGCTAAAGAAATGAAGCACTAAGATAGCTGGTCCAACATTCAGCACTGCTCTCTCCTTTATACATCCATTATCCCACTTGATACAGCCTAATAACAATATCATCAGATTCACTGAACATTTATTCCTAAAGACAGATGGAAACAAGCACAAGAAAGGGAGACTATCTAACTTCTGTCTATACAAAACTTTTACCCATAAAAGATACCAAAAGCTTGAGGGCTTTTCATGTTCATGCTTTCACTTTGGCCTTCCCTCCTTCCTGTATCAGCACATGCATTCCATAAACAAGCATCATTAAAGTAAAACAACTTATAATCTCAAATAATTTAAAAGTCCTTGAGGATTTCTTTATGCATATCATTGAGCATTCTCTCTAGCTCGAAACCGTGCGTGTGTCTGTGAGAGAGAGAGAGAGAGAGAGATCCAGGCTTTTCTTTTTTTTCTTCTTTTTTATTTTCCCAAAAAACCTAGCCAGTGCCCGAAGACCCAAAGATTCCCCACGGTAACCAAGAGTCCAAGACCAAGATAAGGTGATCCAGTCCAGTTTTCAACAAGAATTTTGTGAATGGCAATGAAAAAGAACAAGCAACAAAAACTAAACTATCGCACAATTTAAAAAACCCGTTTCTCACAAAAAACCGAAATAAATAAAGAATTATTCCAGAAAGAGATGCAGAAAATCAACATAATGGCCCTTGTTGAAATGCGCACATAATGTGGAAACCGTGTTTTTTTTTTTTAAATAAAAAATTGGAATAGGGAGGATAAATCCCAGGCTCCCATCCCGTCAGTAATTTTGATAATGTTCGATACAGATGCTCAAATTCGGGCAGCCTCTCCCATCTAACGTGGAAACCGTTTAACCGGTCATCATAACACAACTCATTCAAAACCATGGTTACGATCAAAGTATAAATATATCAAAAGCAGGGTGTTAAATAGGCAGCAAGAGAAACAGAGAAAAGATTGAAACCGGGCCGTGGCCTGCCTTCCGCCATGAAGGTGGGAAAGTGGGAAAGGGATCGACACTTCCATCACCTACCTATGACGTAAGAGACGCCGGTCCTTGGCCCCATGACAAAACCAGGTCCTCCCTCTTCAAGGGACGGAGTCGAGAACCAATACCTCTTTCTCTCTCTTCGAGGGTGTGTATTTCTATAGAATAACCACCTCCAGTAAAGAAAGAGGCCTCTCAGGTACACCAGCCAAATGAAGGGGGGAAAAAAACAAGAAAGAAAAGAAAAAAAAAAAAAAAAGAAAGTGGCGGCGAATACGACGAAAATGAGAAGAAAAACAAAGAAGAATGCCTTCCATTCTTATTATTACCTCTTATGTTGTGGCATGGCCCGCTAGATTAGAAAGGCAAGCTCTTGGAAGTGGAGGAAGCGGTGAGCGCCTTCAAGTGATCCGACGGCGCGAAATCCTGCGGAAGGTTGGCCCGCCGCACGATCCTCCTCATGTTGCTCTGCAAGCTCTGCTGCACCAATTGCCTCACCGCCCTCCTCTCCTCGCTCATCCCCGCCTCCTCCTCCTCCTCCCCCTCCGCTGCCCCTCCGACGAGCGGCGCCGACACTGCTGGCACGCCGGAGCACCCTCCTCCCCCCTCGCCGAACCCCTCCGAGACCTGCTTCCCCTTGTCCACACTAAGGATTTCGAGAATCCGTGACGCTCTCTTCTGGGCCAGGGGGCTCCCCAGAAGCGTGAGCTCGAGAAGGGAGGACATGATCCCGGCCTCGATCATGGCCGCCCGATCGCCGAAGGATTTGTGGGCCATCACCATCAGCACGTACGCCGCCTTCTCCTGGCACGCCGGGGCGTCCGACCAGTTGAGGACATCGACCAAGACCGGAAACGCCTCCCGGGATCGTCTTACTGCTCGCCGCCCCTCCGGCGCGGCGACGATGTTGGAGAGCACCGAGAGAACCCTCTCGCTCACCTCCATGTCCCCGATCGCCGCCAGGAGGCAGGGGACGAGGTCGGCCTCGATGAGGCGGGGGTTGTTGGCGGCGGCAATGGAGAGGTTGAAGAGCGCCCGAAGTGCGTCCTGCCTCACCTGAGAGGAGCCACCGCCGCCGGTGCTGGCGCTAGCATTCTTGAAGGCGTTCACGAGGAACGGAACCGCGCCGGAGGAGCCGATGATCGGCTTGTTGGAATCCAGGGCGCTGAGGCCGAGGAAGTTCGCGACGATCGCTTCGGAGACCGACGGCGAGCTCCCAGATTCAATCAGGCTCAGCATTTTGTGCACGGCTCCGGCCTTCACAATAGCTGCCTTGTTCCTGAAATCAAAACCCTGATGAGAAACAATGAGCATCACAGATCTCCGACGGGGGAAGGGAACGAGAGAACTTACAAGTCATTGCCGATCCCTATATTGAGAAGGGCGTAGAGCCCCGCGATCTGGAAGTCGGGGTCCGCAGAATCTAGCATTCCCACCAGGGGAGGAATGGCACCAAGCATCGCTAGTGTCTCCCTCGCCTCCGCGTCGTCCCTGGCAAGCCGCCGCACTTCCCCGGCGGCCTCCTTCCGGCGTTCCGCTCCCGTATTGTCCCCGTCGCCGGTCTGGAGGCTCCCCACCACACGCCGGAGCTCCTCCAAAACCTCGATCTTCCGCCTCGTCTCCGCCTCCGCCTCGTCGGAACCGGTCTCCGATAACTCTGCCTGAAGCAGCTCCGCCAGCCGCTCCGACCCGGGATTCCTCGGCCGCCGCTCTGGAGACCCGAAGGTGGAACCGCCCTTCCGCCGGTGCTGGGAGACTCCACACATCATGGCCTCCAGCAGCTTCCGGCGAAATGCGGCCACGGAGAAGAGCGGCCACAGGCGGAACCCCCCAGCGTCACCTCGCTCGCATTTCGCCATCTCGAAACAACACCTCTCGAGTCACATCGATGGCGGTCGGAAGACGACGAGAGAGCGGAGGCTTGGAGAGGACGCCATCGCCGTACTCTGCTTCCCCTGTGTTCTCTTTTTCAGCTCTCTCCAGCTAATATAATATGGCGCGACCCCCGAAGCTCTTCTCTCTCCCTTCTTTTTTTTCTTTACTTAAAATGTACGAGAGCTCTCCGGTCCATCCTTTGTCGGTTCAACTTAAGATCCAGCTACATTATTTTTTTTTCAGTTTTAAGGGTGATACTAAGTATGGGTTTGTTAGTTAATTAAACTCTTAATCTTTATTTGTGCATGACTTTTTGTGAAGACATAGTTTTTAGAAACAGGATTGATACCGGTACCCTTTAGCCTTCTAGATCTTTGTAAAACTGAGGCTCAGGGGTATGGATTTGATGGAGATTTAATGGTACGGTGGGTGAAAATATCGATATGATTTATAAAATAAGCTGACTTTAGTGAGTTAACTGTCCGGTGTTGCTATGTATTCAATTACATGAATGCCACCGCTCTTCCTCTGTAACTTGCTTAGCTGGGTTTGGGTTTCCGTCACCGCCTTTCCAGTGGTGAAATTTTTAGCTGCTAAGACGAGAGTCCGTTTGCTTGCTATAATTCTTTTTCTCGACTATGAATATGACGATATTTTTGTGCGAAAAAAGTAGAAGTTCAGTTCTGCATCTCTAGGTGCATTGTAACAGCTCTTAAAAGTTAAGACAGTTTTATTACCCAAAAACAAACGTTAAAACAGCTGCAGAATTCTTTCTTTATACATAATATCTGTTATTATTTTTTTCTTATCTCTATTCAAATAAATAATTTAAAGTTCAAGGCTTGGTGTTGGTTAATAAATTAAAACAACAATATTTAGTAACTGTGAATTGGTATTTTATTTCAGAACGGAAGATTCAGTATTTCCATGAACATATAATAATTATTTTCACCATAACAGAATATGTAAATCAATGTTTTTCAAAAAATGTTCTCTTGTGGTTATTAGTTTAAAAAAAGTACAGGTACATATTAAATGACGAGTTGTAATAAACTTAATAGTGATTTAATAATATTAAATAGCAGGATAGAGATATAGATCATGTTTTAATAAAATATGTTAATACAAAGATTACTGATTTGCTATTCATGAGCTACTCTAAGTTGTTATGATTTGTAGAGGGTAGTTAAATAATCTTAAAAAAACTGAGATATAATAAAATAATAAAAGTTTATTCACTATTTATTTAATATTTTAATATTTGTGTTACCTTTTGTGCATGAGCTTGGTGCAGGTTTTCAGGGGACACAAATATCACTGTTGTTTTTTTTTTTTCTCTCTCTCTCTTTCTTTTCCACGTGTAATTTCGAGGGGTAAATTGCCGTTGAATGGCAAACTTGTGATTTAGGGGCGAATCCATGTCCTAGATACCGCGAAGAGGGAAAGAGTGAGCGGAACGTGGGACGTGGAATGGCAAACTTGTGATTTAGGGACGAATCCATGTCCTGATTCCCCGAAGAGGGAAAGAGAGAAAGAGTGGCGCATGGGACGGACGATGTAGTCTGGAGTCGGGCGACATGAAGTCGGTGCGGTCGGGGGCCAAGAATAAAATAACCCAGAAGGGATGGTAGAATCGTGGGAGTGTGGGATTAGATTAAAGACGGATTAAACGCAGCGGTAGCTCTAAGCCTCTGATAGTGAAATTTTCCAACAATCAATTAACTCCTGCACCATTGCCAGTGCTGTGGCCTTCACCATTGCTAGCTTGCACTTGGGCAGGGCCATGATAACAATCCATCAGTACTGATCTTTTTCTCCGGAAACAACTCAATGGTAGGGACAGATAACGGGAACCCGGTCTCTCGCGACCTTTTTATAATCACATTAAATCCACCCAATATATCGTTTTGTCCTGCCTTAAGAGAAAAAAAAAAAAATCCATCTATAATGATACGAAATCTAACAAACTTGCTAACCGTTGCGGCGATTTTTTCTGGACCTGGCTCGATTGGTTGTACTGGAGGTTGAATTTCTGGAGCCTTATCATTTTATTTTTTAAGAACCGATCTTTTTCCTACCTGGCATCGACTGATCATTTATTTTTTTATCAGGCATACTTCTGTGTCCTGGCTAGAAGTTTACTGTAGCTTGTCGGAAATCTCTTATCCAGCAAGAAAGTAAGCATGGACGAGTGGAGCCCTCGCTTGAAGGCTGACATAGCTACGTCTTCATTTAGGTCTGGGATCTCTATGATCGCTGAATTAAAACGGGCCATGTAATTCCGGAGAATCCTCCCTCCTTTTGTAGTACGAGGAAGAAGAAGTCAGTGTTCTTCGGGATTCGATTATAAATCTTGAAATGGGAAAGAAAAAGATTTTCAAGTTGAGAGAAAGAGTGGATCGTACCTGGCCGGATGGCAAAGAACCATATCTGAGTGGCCTTCTTAAGAGTGGCCCGGAAGGTGATGCAGTGGAGGGCATCGGAGGTGCCTTGCACCATCATGTGGGCCTTATAAGTGTCCAGATGGTCCAGCGGGTCGGTGGTGCCATCGTAAGGATCCACCTGAGGGATTTTGAAGTGGCGGGGAATCGTCTCCGCCAGAATCTCATCGAAGAAGGGCGGACGGGAGTCATATACCTATCCTCCTTCGACTTTCTGCCGATGGACTATGTTAGCAATGCGCTTCTCCATGCGCAAAATCTTGCTGATGTAGTCTCTCGGGAGTTCGGCGGGAGGCCGAGCACCAGCGGGGATAGATTCAGTATAGGAGGGCGAGGTAGATCTCGCCCTCTTGCCATCGGCGCGATCTTCTAAAGATCTCCGGGGCTCCGCAGTGGCGTAAGAGCGCTGCAGAGGGACTTCTGGCTGTCGTCTTCCCTCAACGGCAGGTGAGTGGTCAGTGCAGGAAATAGCAGGCGGCTGTTGCCGGTTGTCAGCTGCCTCCTGGAAACGCTGAACCGTGGTGGTGAGCGTTTCGATGCGATTCATCAACATTTGGAATTGCTGCAATCCCAGGATGATGGTGGGCTCAACGACAGTGGCGGTGGCGGCGGCGTCTTCCCTGGGAGGGCCTTCAGACCTAGACGGGGAAGGACCTCCTCTGGCGAAGGTGTTATGAGCTCTCCCCTTGGCCATTGCTTGGCTGGGCAGATGAGTTTCTCCTTTTAGAGAAGGGTTGAGCCCTTCCTCTAGCGCCAAACTGTTGCGGCGACTTCTCCTGGACCCGACTCGGTTGGCTGTGCTGGAGTTTGTTACACCAGAAGAGATTTTTGGAATCCTCTGAGTCCTGAAGTGGGTCAATCGGACACCGACCGAGAGGGCCTGTTGATCCTCCGAGGGAGGGCGTCTGTAGAATGGTAGGCCGGATCTCAGCGGGAGCGAGCCGTCGGACCTCTACTTCGGTGGGTCGGACTTCAGAAGGAGGGCGGCATGTCGGATCTCAGCAGGAGCGGGCGGTCGGATCTCTATCCGGTGGGTCGGATTTCAGAAGGAAGGCGGCGTGTCGGACCTCAGCAGGAACGGACTGTCGGATCTCTATTCCGGTGGGTCGGACTTCAGAAGGAGGCGTGACCATCAGAGCCTGGACAGATCGATTCGATCGAACCGTAAAGAGAGACCAGTTCAGTCCGATGATGAGCTGACAGGGTATAACACCACCTACATGAAAATTATATGGACTAATATTTTTTTATAAAATAAAGCATTATTTTGATATGAATATAATTAAAAAGTTCAGAATATAAAATATTTTTAAACGAAGTAGAAATGAAATCAGTAGCTATTCTAAAGGACAGCATCTAAGTGCTGGACAACATAAGATGTGATCCTACCAGACTATCTATCAATTAATATGTGCCAAAATAATAATAACTCGTGCTTTACATGTAGCATATCCGTAATTATCAAAAAACTTATACACTAATATCTTGGTGCCAAGAGAGAGAGAGAGAGAGAGCGCGCGCTTGCGGGCAAAAGTCATACAAAAGACAAAGGGTCTTTTTGAAGGCTTTGGACACGCCAATGACGCCATGAGTAGGTCAGTGAAGGTCAAAAAGAATCCACGGAAAGAAGCAATCTCGCATGGCGTGTCGTAGCCACTGGCAAGAGTTGGCCGAGCATCACCATTTTTGTCAACCTATTTTAATTATGGGAAACGAAGTCATTTTAATTTTGTAGCATGCCATTCTTATTTGGAATTTATTCTCGGTTAACTGAACTTGCTCTCAGGATTTTTAGCGGTGGATAGAGAGAATTTTGCTTTCAAAAAAGAGATAGGGAATGGATCATCCACATTATTTCGTGTTATATATATTTTGAATACTGAGTTTTCGGAGAAAATATGGTAGACTTTTGTGAGAAAAGATTACAAAGATAAAAAAATATGGACGTTGATGGATAAAAATATATAGTAAGCACAGGAGGAAAACAACATGAGAGCATCTGAAATGGACCATGATGAGAATAAAAAGTAGAACGCATGCATACTTGCGTTTGGATACTATTGCAAGTTCTCTCTTGCTGTAACTGTAAGGGCGCACCATCATAAAAAGTGTCTTGATAAACAAATTTATCATTAAATAAGCTCAAAATATAATAAAGTTAATGAAATGATTAGAACGAGTGACAAAAGAATATTAGGTTTAATCCTACTCAGCTTTAGAACCACATACATAGGCTAAGGACTATTCTACTTCGTCATCACTAGAGATGCTTTTGTTTGTTTTTTTGCTTTGTATCAATGGTATATTTGGAATATTGTTCATGCTAGTTTATTTGGATAATTATGGCTTGAATTAGTACTTCTATTGATTTTGTTAGCATGACTCGTTGAGAAAGAATGAAGCATAATAGATTATTGGGAGATGAAGCTTGGTGACCTTCATATAGAACGGAAGCAATTTGTCTGTGTCTCGATCTTTAGTTGTAAACCATTAGAGACACGTCCTGCGCCCCAACATGCATACGAAGAGATTGTATCAAAAAAATTTAAAAAGTTGTAATTCATGTAGGTATTGAGGTGTTACTCGTGGTAAAAGCACCAATTCATCCTCAACGATTCATGCAAATACTAGATTAACATTGATTTAAAACATTATAGTACATATAGCATTTTGTAACAATTTATTTATTTATTTTCTTTCTTTTCACGGTAGATAATTTCCTATCTATTATTTTCCTTTTTATTCTTTATCCTTTTTATTTTTTTTCAAGTTGGACCATCTTAAAGCAACCATGTAACCTTAGAATTTTGGTGATGACCTGCTGCTCGTTTAGAATAAATGCATCATGGTGTAGTACAAACTGTGTAATCGATGAACCTAGGTAAGGATACCAATTTTAGCCATCCATATTTAACAACTTAATATTATAACAGGGGCTTTGCCATTTTGACTTATATACTTTTAAAAATTTATTACATGCATAGCTTCATCGGTGCATGCCATCAATCATCATATTGTGTTGCAGTAGGCTAATTATTAAGATGAGCGAAGAATGAATAAACCCGTGCTAGCATGTGTCAATGATTGGTGCTGTACACCAGTAATAAGTGTGAAAATTCAATGAGACAAATATGTTTACAGGCTAATATGTGCATGCACATGCATGATCTTTTATATTCACATGCTAAGATAATGAGATAAAGGACTAAAAAAAATCTATGAAAAAGATGTTAGGGGCGGGCAGAAGAGCATTAAGCACATAGGAGACATGTAACAAGTAAATTCATGAAGTTAAAATAAACTATTGTTATGTTTTGCCAAAAAATTGATGTAGTAAGCAAGGCTTGGGGAGCAATATAAGGCTCTGTTTCGTTTAAAAAAAATGAGGTTCTTAGAAATGTTAATCAAAGAGGAAGATATACATAGGAGCATTTTTGTTTATATAAAATTTAAACATTATTTAATTATACATACATACATACGTACGTACATATATATATATATATATATATATATATATATATATATATATATATATATATTATTGTGGTAATCTAGTTTGATATAAAATAATTACCGATTCATCGGTCAGATCGGTTTTATTTGGACCCGCCAACTAAGTCAGTGCACCCGAAGATGATGTCTCTTAAATTTAACGGGGACTACAATCTATCTCAATGAAGAGAATTCTAACTACACCTTCCTGACAGTTACATCTTGTGAATCAGTCTTCAGCTTGGTCCAAAGAGAATACTTATGAAGTGTAGAGTTTGTCCGCTTCGGTTTCATGATAAATGGCTCTTTATCTCCTGATCCATTCTGAAGGGAATAATTCTAAAGCATGTGAGCTAACTTTTCTTCGGCCTACTTCGAAGAGGATGGTCCGAAGACAATGGCTAAATCTACTTCGATTTTTCTCTAGGAAGAATGCATCCGAAACATATAAATGGTCCCTCGACCAGAAGTGGTTAGATATTATTCTAATCATTATAACCACCCACATGGTCGATAGCCTCGGCTTCGATAACAAGATTTCCAACAGCCACTACTTACGGTTATGAGGAAGTTATGTTAACTAACTCCCGTAATCGTAATCAGTTACACTCACGCCTATAAATACTGGTAAGAGGGGATATCCAGGGGAAGGTTTTTTGGAGGCAAGTTAGAGCCAGTCTACAACTAGCTTTCTCATCGCCATCTAAACTAACTCCCTTTCTTTCTTATCCTTGTACATTCTATTTTCGAAGTTCTCCATTATGTGGCCTATACCCTTATTAACTTTGGCATCGGAGTGTCCCCCACCGGAGAAATTCCGATCAGGAGATTTGTTTTGCAGGATTTTATCAAGGTCTCATCAAAGGCAAATCGGTGAACAGATCACTTCAACAGGTCCGTGAGGATTTAGTGTCAACAGATTGGCATGCCAGATAGGGAAAAGAATTTTCTTTGTTAAGGAGAACCTTGAAAAAACAAGAATGGTTAAAGGAAATATCCAGAATGCTTCTACAAGCAGGGAGCACCCTGCTCCTCAGGTGAATAATCCTCCCATGGAAAATGATATGCCACTTCCTATGTTGGCTATAGGGCAACAACAATTTGAGGCCCTCCTGTTGATGCCATGATAACCTTAGTCCAAACTTTTCAAGAAAATGCCATCCAGAAATAATGTCCACCAGCCACTTTTCAACATAGTCATCGAACTAGAGGAAGGGTCGACCGACGCCGAGAACTAACCCCATGTTCTTCACGAACTTGGTTTTCTCGCGAGCATTACAATTCTCCACCTGATAGGCCAATGGAAGGTCGATCTGACAAGAAGAGAACCGGACATTCTCTCTCTATTTCTTCTGGAAGTTATACACCTGGGGGAGTCAGGTGAAAGAAAATTGACCTTAGTTATGAAGAGAAGTTCAAGTTGTTGGAGTCACAAATAGCCAGGTTTGCTGATCAAAGGAGGGGTGACAAAATTATGATTTTTAATTCACGACCTCCTTTCTCTGATCGAATTATGGGAGAAGTCATTCCTCAGCATTTCAAGATTCCTCAAGTGGAGGCTTATGATGGAACCACCGATCTCCTTGATCATTTAGAGAGCTTCAAAGGTCATATGATGATACAAGGAGCATCCAATACGTTACATTGCCTTGCTTTCGCTGCCACCTTAAGAAAAACTACTCGAATATGGCATTCGAGCATATAGTTAGGCACTATTCATTCTTTTGCTGAACTGGAACAGTTGTTTATTTCACATTTTCGAACTTGTCGAAAGATGCCTTAGAACACAGATAGTTTGTTCCTTCTTCAACAGAATGAAGGAGAGAGTCTTAAAGAGTTTGTCATTCGGTTCAATTCGGCCACTCTTAAGATCCCTGATCTCAATGAGCACGTGGCCATGTCAGCCTTGAAGAAAGGTCTCAAATCGTCCAGCTTCACTTTTTTCCTCGATAAAAGATTCCCTACGATGCTGAACTACTGGCAATGGCCCAGAAGTATGCTGCTGCTGAGGAGCAGGCGACGAGTCAGCGACTCACTGAGAGGAGATCCTCTTCCAAGAAAAAGAATGGTCGAAGACCAAATGTGCCCACATCTTCCAATGACGCGTTGGTTCAGCACCGAAGTCCTAAACCTAAGCCATTGGGCACGCGGTTCGACTCCTACACTCCTCTCAACCTTCCAAGAGAAAAGATTTTGCTAGAAATAGAGAAGGAAAACTACTTGCAAATGCCACGTTCTATGAAGACCTCTACTAATGTGAGGAACAAGAATAAATATTGTCGATTCCATCGAGACCATGGCCATAATACTAAGGAATGTTTTCAGCTCCGAGATGCTATAGAAGACTTAATCAAAAGAGGGTATCTAGGAAAATATGTTAGTCATCCAAAACCTCAAGCTGAAGCAACCACCCTTCAAAGAACTATCAATGAAGCCGAGCTGCCTCACCAAAGGCCGACCGATGGGAGGGTAGGCATGCTTCATCGGTCAGTTGGTTGGAGAATTGAAGCTGAAGAGGATAATCCCAAGAGACTTAAGGGCAATAATTCCATTTGTTTTTTGGATGAAGATCTCCAAGGAGTTCAACTCCCACATGATGACCCTATTGTGGTTTCAATTGTAATAGCAAGATATGATGTAAGAAGAATTCTGATAAATAATGAAAGTTCTACCGAAGTTTTACTATATGATGTATTTCTTAGAATGTGTTTATCTAAAAGTAAGCTGTAGAGGTTCTTGTTCCTCTTACCAGCTTCGGTGGAAATCAAGTTGCAGTTGAAGGGAAAATAGTTTTACATGTGACTCTTGGCACTGAGCCATATCAAAAGATGCTCCCCATTAACTTCATAGTAGTATAAACACATTCAACTTATAATGCAATCTTGGGACGACCTGCATTAAATAAATTATGGGCCATAGTATCGACCTATCATCTTTTTGTATGGTTTTCCACTAGAAATGGCATCGGAGAGATGAAAGGAGATCAGAAGGTTGCTCGCCAATGTCTAATAATCCAGGATAAGCAATCGGCCAATCCTTTAATGCTTGATCAGCTAGATCCAAGAGACAGAACTGAAGACTGTGGAGAACCTGTAGAAAGGATCATTTCTGTGCCTTTATCCAAAGACGACCCAACAAAATTTATACAGATTGGCAGTCTGTTAGACGAAGAGACAAAGGCAAAGTTAATTCACTTTCTCTGAAGTAATGCTGATATCTTTGCTTGGACATCTTCGGATATGCTCGAAATTCCATCTAAAATAATTACACATCGATTGGAAGTAACTTCCAACTATAAGCCTGTTCGGTAGAAGAAGAAAGATATCATAAGAGTATAATTGCACCTGTAATGACCCCCGACATGTGCATCACCATATCATGAACTTGCTGGAACAGCCAAAAATATGATTTTTGATGGAGTCAGTGATGAAGATAAGAAGGAATTTCGATTTCTCTTCACTATCATAAACTCGAACAATTTCTACTGCACCTGATAGCGGGTGATATACAAGAAAAGATTTTGATGCATCTGAATTCAATAAAATGCAATTTCAAGTATAAGGCAAATGCAAGGAAGTGGCACAAGATACTAGGTCCAATGTTCCATATATTCTGTGACAATATTAAGGTATCCAAATGGTCCATGCGAGGATTAGTGAATGCCCTACCCGACCTACAAGATCACCGGACTGTGGTTTGTTTTGCTTGAAATACATTGATTTTATTGCTCGCAAGAATAGGCCTGATACTTGGGATTTCACAGAAAAAGATATAAGCATGTACCGCCACCAGTTAGCAGCAAGAATTTTGAGAGAGAGTCTGAATCAAAAGATTGAAACTGCTGTTAAAAATTAGAATGTAAAAGCAAATTATTTGTTATGTACTCTTTCTTTTCGATTCATTTACTTCTATAATATGTTATACAAATTTGTAACTCACTTGAGGTTTATATTTTAAGCATCATTCTCAAAGAAAAATTTTGTAATTCATTCAACCAGTATTGTTTAGAATATTATTGTCTTATTACTGTAGTTTTATGTAATTCATTCAAACAGTATTATGTAATTCTTCATTGCTGTGATGATGATATAAAGGAATGTTATATTTCATGATAGGATGTCGTAGTATTTGTACTTGGATGTCGTAGCATTTGAACTAGGATGTCATAGATTTTGAACTAGGATATTGTAGCTTTTGAACTAGGATGTCGTAATACTGTTTCAGGTTTTTGATTAATCTTATAGCACATGTAGCAGTTTTTGATAATCTGGGAGTCATAAACCAAGCCACAGATGATATGAATTACGGGTAGAAGGGATTGGAAACGTTTTAATTTATGTTTTCTATATAGTTATCATTTTTTAACTAGGGTGTCGTAAATTTTAAACTAGGGTGTCGTAATGCTATTTCAGGTTATTTGATTGATCTTATAGCAAACGTGACAATTTTTATCAATCTGGGAGACATAAACTAATCTATTGATGATATGTATTATGGTCAGAAGAGATTAGAAATATTTTAATTTATGTTTTCTGCATGGTTGTTATTTTTAAACTAAGGTGTCGTAGGTTTTGAACTAGAATGTCGTAGCTTTTGAACTAGGATGTCGTAATACTGTTTCAGGTTATTTGATTAATCTTATAGCACCTATAGCAATTTTTGACAATTTGGGAGTCATAAACCAAGCCACAGATGATATGAATTATGGATATAAGGGAATAGAAATGTTTTAATTTATATTTTTTGCATGGTTGCCATTTTTAAACTAGGGTATCGTAGGTTTTAAACTAAGGTGTCATAGAATTTGAACTAGGATATCGTAATACTGTTTCAGTTTATTTGGATGATCTTATAGCACCCATGGCAATTTTTGTCAATTTGGGAGTCATAAACCAAGCCATAGATGATATGAATTACGGGTAGAAGGGATTAGAAATATTTTAATTTATATTTTCTACATGGTTGTCATTTTAAAACTAGGATATCGTAGGTTTTCAACTAGGGTGTCGTAGGATTTGAACTAGGATATCGTAATGCTGTTTCAGGTTATTTGGATGATCTTATAGCACCCGTAGCAATTTTTGTCAATTTGGGAGTCATAAACCAATCCACTGATGATATGTATTACGGTCAGAAGGGATTAGAATCATTTTAATTTATGTTTTCTATATGGTTGTCATTTTTGAACTAGGGTGTTGTAGGTTTTGAACTAGAATGTCACAGTACGCAGATTCATCATAATTTAGTTATCCCTGTTTTAGTATTTGGCCATATCAAGTAGTACTATAATTCACATTTAAAAATAATCAGATTCAATAACATTTCGAATACATCCTGTTTTATATTTCTCCAGATAATCTAAATATACACAGGACTGTACATACACAGTACTGTACATACACAGGACTGTACGATAATTTGGTATTTTATATCCTCTCCTGTGTTAGTTGACTGCATACATAAGTATCAAATTCGTCTAAAAAAGGATCGGAAGATGGTATAGTATGTTCGATTACTGGTTCTGGCATTTCCACTACAATATGGGAAGTCTGCCTCTTGCTAGTACTATTTCTTCTTTCATTTTGTACTGAAGTGTCAACGGAAGCCTTATCCATATTTTTTCTTGATCTCTTTGACTTCTTCTCGACTGCACTCTTAATTCTACTATCTCTTGGATGACCTTTCGTAGTAAGTCGATCAGGATTTTGGATTAGAAGTTCTGTGCTATGTTTAGCTACACAGTTAGCATCTACAGCTCTTCTGAATAATGGTGTAAGATCTTCCATCACTAAATTGAATGCATCTTCATACATGGAGGCTATTTCTACAAGCTTCATCATCCGATGACTCATCAAAGCATATTTACGATCAATAAAATATAATATTTGTATTACAATTTCATGACATATGATAGGTTTATATAAACATAAAATAAGACATCTGATTTGAAACAATTTCTTGAATGCGTACTGTGATTTTCGCATGCTTTTATCACAAAATTGAGTATTACATTCGAGATTATTGAATTGGTATTTCATGTCCTTGCACCATCTATTTAAGAAGTACTTATCTGGGATATGAAATACATCACTTTGATGAAAAACCAATAAGGCATGCCTACACAGATAACCCTTAAACTGAAAGGATCCACACTGGAGTTAACATCTTCCAAAAACTTGCCATATGAAACCTTGTATTTTTTTATAATCTCCTTCTTGATTCCATCAACTTCAATTCTTTCAAATGATTTAACAAAATATACATCACGGTTATCAACTTCTTCAACTAATTTGATATTTGATGCAGCCATTTCAAGGACCTCATTCTGAATTTTTTTAAATATGCGCCTTGTATATTTTCATGCTGCTTGCCTCTCAAAAGGAGAGGATGTCTTTAAGAAAGTATTTATTTACAACATTTTATTATCTTCCTCATTTTTTGCTTCATATCTTTTTTCCAAGGCATCTTCATACTTATCGATGAATTCCTTGAGCGTAGTCTTGGAGTTTATAAACCCATCAAAGAAATGATTAATGCTCTCGCTCCTTTATGAAGCAGACATCCATGTTCATAAATATTAAAAAATAGAAGCATTGAAGATAAAAAGTTTGTTGTAAATTTTTAAAAAATGAACATTAATCATTCATAATGACTAACAAACCTGCGAAGAATGTATCTTTAAGGTAAACTAGATCCCATTTATCACGATATTTATATATATTATTTAACCAAATACAGTCTTTCATTCTATATATTTCTCCATTAAATGTGCCCATCTTTTCTCGAAAGATACTATGGTAACTGAATCATATATTGCTCTTCAAACTCTCATAAATTTGGGATTTGCAGTGCAAATATGGCTAATCTTTTCAGGAATCTTCTTCAAAATATGTCAAAGACAAAATTTATGTCGTGCATTGAATAACACATCCCTAACAATAGCCTCGATCGCCTTATCTTGGTCAGTTATGATGGCATTAGGTGGTTGACTACCATTTGCATACAGCCATGATCGGAATACCCATTTAAATATCTCGATCATCTCATCTGATAACAATGCGCAACCAAGCAATATGGACTGTCCATGATGGTTGATCCCGATAAATGGACAAAAGGGCATTGATATGTATATGTCAAATAGGTTGAGTCAAAGATCAGTATATCACTAAAGTAAGTGCTGGCCAATTTTGACCTAGGATAGATCTAGAAGACATTCCTGAGCTGTCCATTATCATTCAAGTCCAAAGTATAAAAGAAATTTAGATTTTTTACTTGCATTTGTGTGAAATGGATTACCATTGACTGTGCATCTCCTTCTTTCAGCTGACTTTGATATTCCCGACAGATTAAATTATGAGCATCATTCTCTGTGAAATCTAATTATCTTCTACCCCCTTTTCTTCTAGCCATGGCAGAGTATATTTGACTTGTGAAAATATTCACAGCATGTAAATTACTAATCTCTACCTTTTTTAGTGTGCTGATCCTTCTATGGGACCGTAGATAACCAGCTGATGATATGGACATCTCATGATTATGTTCTAGAAAAATATCAACCAATATCCACTTACCATTTTTAGAATTTAGTTTTGCTTTTATCGAAGCTGTATAACAAATTTTACCAGTATCCCTAGGATTCATGGAATTATCAATTTTTCTAGATTTTCCTTGCCTCCAACATGTCAGGTGCTTGAAGCATATTTCTTTGTTATTATTGGACCTACTACACACTGTTGTGATTCCAAAATCTACTCTCCTTGCATATCCATTATAGAAATTGTATAAATCATTTGCAGAATTGAACTCCATTCAAATTTTAGGATCAACAGACTCGTTCTCTGTAATTGGGGTGATAGGAAAAGGTGCATTCTTTTGAACAACATCAGCAACCTCATCCAAATGATCATCTTGGATTTTTTCCAGATTTCTAATTTCAACTCTATATGTAGAAATATTTGTATAAAAAATCATAAACATTGATATACATTAATGGTTTAGATGATATTTTATCTAAAGCATAATAAATAATGAGTTATGCATTGGATAGAATATGACACGACAGTGCAATAATAAGGGCATAGAACCAAATATTTCTAAAAACAGGAATTTAAACTTATGACACCCTGGTTAAAAGATTACAATACCCGATCATAAAATATGAAACTAAAAACATAAACCACTACTACTTGGAGAACCTATCACTTGTGGACTGAGTTATGACTCATAGGATATCATAACATTCTACGAATGCAAAAGGATCACATATATATGCTAAAACAGTATTACGACATCCCAATTCAAACACTACGACATCCTAGTTATAAACCTACGATATCCCTGCACAAAAACTTAAACCGGATATTTTGATCCTCCATAACATAAGTGTTTCGGTATGCATTGCTGATATATGATACCCACAATGTAATAGAATTTTTCTGAAAAAACTTGAGTATCAAAAACTTCGAAACATGAACAACTCAGTACAAAACAAAAAATTAAAACTTTTATCCTCTGTTATGGGATATTTCAACCATGCATTGGCTTGAATAAGATTGTTAGATTGTGATAAAAAGACCAAGAAGAAAAAAGATTTCATGAAAAAGGGATTTTCATTGAACAACATCCTAGTTCAGAAGTCATCCTAGTTAAAAGATTACGATACCCGATCATAAAATATGAAACTAAATATAGTAACCTCTACTACCTGGAGAACCTATTACTTGTGGACTGAGTTATGACTCCTAGGATGTCATAACATGCTATGGATGCAAAAGGATCATAAATATATACTGAAACAGTGTTACGACATCCCAGTTCAAATACTATGACACCCTAATTATAAACTTACGACATCCCTGCACAAAAACTTAAACCGGATGTTTTGATCCTCCATAACATGTATTTCGGTATGCATTGCTGATATATGATACCTACAATATAATAAAATGCTTCTGAGAAAACTTGAGTATCAAAAACTTCGAAACATGAACAACTCGGTATAAAATAAAAAATGAAAGCTTTTATCCTTCATCATGGTAGAGCTGTCAACGGGTCGGATCCGGACCCGAGATCCACGAGTCTGGACCCAATGGATCCAGGTCTGGATCTTAATAGGAACCGTTTATCCGGACCCGGACCTGATTAGTCATAGTTAAATGGATCCGGATCTAGATATTACATATCCAGACCCAACAGACCCGAGACCCGAGACCCGATTAAATAAAATAATATAATATATATTTATATATTTATATAAATATGGGATGTTGGATCATAATCGAACGGTTAAAAATTCTTCAGGATTTTATTATTAAATCCTTCCTCAAATCGTGCATTAACCTAAGTAACCTTTGGCCCTTCTCCCGTCCAGCCGCTAGCACCCACGGCCGACACCTCCACCCCGATGTTCCACCTCCATGCCCACGGTCGACGCCTCCCCCCGGCGCTTCGCCTCCACACCCCCGGTGCTCTACCTCCCCCCAGATGGCCAACGTCACCTCCGGCGCTCCCCCTACGATGGTCGACTATTCGAGCAATCGACTATCGAGCCCTCTATGCTGCTGGCTGCTCTTACGATCGGAGCAATCGAGGCCCTCGACATCGGCGCTCCGCCTCCACGCCCATGACCGACGCCTCCTTCCCCGACGGCCAACACCGCCTCCCTCCCCCGATGACCGACAGAGCCCTCTATGCTGCCTACGAGCGGACCGAGCCTCGAGGCCCTCGACATCGGCGCTCTGCCTCTACGCCCATGGCCGACACCTCCCCCCTGACGGCCGAGCCCCTGTCCTGCTGGCTACCCCTATTTCGTCGGTTGCCCCTGCCCCTGTCCCGCCGACTGCCACTGCCCCTAATCCGAGCCCTGATCTTGGTTAGATGTTATCTTATTCTTGTTTTTTTATTAATAATCATGATCATCAGTGCCACAATACTATAGGATTCTCCACTCTTACAATCCCATGGGCCATGGTGGTATTCGGGTGCAGGTTCGGGTCTGGATACCTTGGATCCATTCGGGTCCAGATTTGGTACTTTAAAATTGGACCCGTCAGGTATTCAGGTCCGGTAGCTAAAATCGGGTCTGGGTCTGGATATATGTGTTCCAACCCAAATGCGATCTGTTGACAGCTCTACGTCATGGGGCATTTCAACCGTGCATTGGCTTGAATAAGATTGTTAAATTATGATAAAAAGACCAGGAAGAAAAAATATTTCAAAAAAAAGGAATTTTCATTGAATGACACCCCACTTCAGAAGTTACGACATCCTAGTTCAGAAGTTACGATACCCTAGTTAAAAGATTACGATACCCGATCATAAAACATGAAACTAAATATAGTAACCCCTACTATCTAGAGAACCTATCACTTGTGGACTGAGTTATGACTCTTAGGATGTCATAACATGCTATGGATGTAAAAGGATCTTAACTAATATGCTGAAACAGTGTTACGATACCCCAATTCAAATACTACGATACTCTAGTTATAAAACTACGACATCCCTACACAAAAACTTAAACTATATTTATTATCCCCTCCTACCAAGAATACCTATAACCTGCGAACTGAGTTATGACTCTCAGAGTGTCATTAACTTTCTCTAACTACCAAAATAGTTGGTGTAATAAAGGAACTATAAAAAGAAAACTAAACATGAATCTATGAAGGCTTGGTTTACTTCTTGTTGGAGATGACATTTTGTCTTGAACATATAGAAGAACTCTTCAGTGGCTTATTCCAATCTCGGATAAAACATAGGAAGAGCACTTTTTCAGAGAGAGGAAGATGCTAGTTTTTATATTTGAAAGTTGATTCATGCGACAGGACTCTTAGAGCAAATTTTAGAGTGAGGAAAATTTTTCTTCAACCTTTATTGATATCTTAGACAAAAACCAGAGCATATTCAAACTGAAACATTCTCCAAAATCCAAGTAACATGGTGGGAAAAAGGGGCTGGAGGGAAAGGGTATTTTGGTCTGGACAAAAATTTTAAATAAAAGCTGAACGATAATTAATGCCAATCATGCTCAACTTATAACCTGTAACCCACCTCGTCCCGTCATTCCACCATGGATACAATTGGACCAATAGAAAAGTGTGGTGCGGGCCACGTTGGATTTGCTGCACCGCACGCGGTGCACAAAGACTTACTCAAAGGAATAATCCATTGTCGATCAAGGACCATGGGCATGTTTCTTTTGTTATACGGTTTATAAAATCCTGTTTAAATTACTGCTCAATCGATTAAAGCCTGTTATGATATGTCAATGCAACATGGACTAATTATCGGTTCAACCGCTCACCGAACTCCTTCTGAACCGAGCATCTAAACCAGAGTACCTGGAGAAAGTCACATGGGGTCAGTCTTCGATCTAGCCGAAGGTATTAGTCCCGAAGAGTGCCACCACCAGCTCCCGACCAGTCTTCTGTACATCAGCCGAAGGTCGGTCTGAAGAAGACATATCTGAAGACAACATCAGCTTCATTTCATAACCCACTCTGAAGGGAGAAACACCGACACAAATGACAGATGTGTCTTCAGCTTGTTCTACAGGGGATAAGCCTGAAGACATTTCGCCGATTCAACGTCAGCCCTTTTTGAAGAAGAAGCTCATAAGCAAATCTCCGGTTGATTCCAAATATTTGAACATGGATATGATCGTTATGATCAACCATGTGGCCACTATCTCCAATCATAACCATATCAAGGTGGCTACGTGGCTACTAACTTCAGCTCCAACGACTCTAGACTGGCCAAAACCAATTGGCAACCACTTATAGTTATATGCGGGATAAAGTCAATTAACCCCATACTAACCATAGATAGGTGTGCCTAACCACACTCTAGCACAACAACTATAAATACTAGTAAGAGAGAACATTCAAGGTATGCTATGCAAGCCTGAAAAAGAGAATACTTTCACCATCTTCCTTCCTTTTCAGAAACTCTCCATTCTGTTGCCGGAACCTCCCTCTCTAACTTAGGCATCGGAGTGTCCCCCACCGAAGAAAATATGGTCAGGGACCTATTTTGCAGGCATCCAGAGGAGCGAACCAGCAATCCAGTGGCTCCGTCCGGTCGATGAAGGTTCCACGTCAATAGATTGGCATGCCAGGAAAGGAAAAGATCGAAACGGGTGTTGATAGTCTGCAGTAGCTTGGACTTACCACCTACTGGTAGCTCCCCTCCTTGAGAAAGGAGAGTGAGAAGAAATCATGATGGCGAAAGGAAAAACTCAAAATGTTTCGATAAGTAAGGGCCATCCTCCTTCTCAGAGGAACGACCCCCCGGTGGAGAATAATGTTCCACCTTCCACACTTGTGGTGGGACAATAATAGTTCGAGGCTCTTCTGAACTGGGTTGACGCTCTGACAACCATGGTTCAGAATTTCCAGGATATAGCTTTCCAGGTGGGGCACCCGCTAGCCACCTCCAGACGTAGTCATCAATCTCGAGGGAGGGGAGATCAGCATCATGGGTCTACCCAACTTTCTCCCCATGATCGGCTTTCTCCCGAAGGTCGAAGCTCTTGGCACCCGAAGCCGACTGACACCCTGCGAAGGGGAAAGAGATCTAGACGATCTCTCTCCCTCTCCTTCGAAGACTCTACTCCTGAAAGGGATGTACCGAAAGAAGCCCGCCTTGACTACGATGAAAATATCAAGGCCCTCGAATCCCAGGTTGCAAGGCTCAATGATCAAAAGAAAGATGGCAAGTTCATGGTGTACGACTCACGTCCCCCATTCACCCCTCGCATCATGGCCGAAATTGTCCCTTAGCATTTTAGGATCCCTTAAATAGAGCCTTACGATGGGACTACGGACCCGCTTGATCATCTGGGTAGCTTCAAAGCCCACATGATGATTCAAGAGGCCTCTGATGCATTGCATTGCCTCGCCTTTCCTGCTACTTTGAAGAAGGCAGCTCGGATGTAGTATTCGAGCATACATCCATGTACCATCGATTCCTTTTCTGAATTAAAAAAATTGTTTATCCTGCATTTCAGGACTTGTCGGAAGATGCCTCGGAACACGGACACTCTATTCCTCCTTCACTAGAATAAGGGAGAGAGCCTTCGAGATTATATCTCCAGATTTAATTCGGCTACTCTCGAGATCCCCGATCTCAACGAGCATGTAGCCATGTCCGCTCTAAAGAAGGGACTCCGATCATCCAAGCTCACTTTCTTCATGGATAAAAGATTTTTCACAACCTATGCTGAGGTCCTATAAGAGCTCAAAAATATGTCGATGCTGAAGAGCAAGCGGTGAATCGACGACTGGCTGAGAAAAAATCTATTCCAAAGAAGAAGAACAACAAGGGACTGGATTTTCCTGCACCCAACAACAACAACAACTCTACCCGACGACGAAGTCCCTAGCCCAGAGCTCCGAGCGGGAGATTCGACTCCTACACTCCCCTCAATCTTTCCAGAGAGAGCATTCTGATGGAGATAGAAAAAGAAAGCTCTCCCATGAAAGCATCCTCCTCCGCGATGAACAGAAACAAATATTGCAGATTCCACCGGGACCACCGCCATAATACTAAGGACTGCACCAACTCAAGGATGCTATTGAAGATCTGATCAAGAGGGGTTATTTAGGAAGATACGTCGGTCGCCCAAAATCTCAGCCTGAGGCAACAGCCCCCCAGAGAGTCCCTGAAGAAGCTGAATTACCTAACCAAAGACCCACTAACGGAAGGATGAGAATGCTACATCGGCCAACCAACTGGAGGAGAGCCGAAGACGATGCTCCGAAATGGATCAAGGATAATAACTCCATACATTTCTCTGATGACAACCTTGTGGGAGTTCAGCTCCCACATGATGACCTAGTTATAATTTTGGCCGTTATGGCCAACTATGATGTAAGATATATTTTAATTGATAATGGAAACTCAGCAGATGTCTTACTTTATGATGCATTCTCCAGAATGTGTTTGTCCAAAAATAAGCTACAGAGATCCCTTGTGCAGTTAATTAGGTTTGAGGCAATCAAGTTGATGTTGAGGGCGAAATAATACAACCCGTCATCCTCGGAGCCAAACCTCGACAGAAGACACTCCCCATCAACTTCACAGTGATTCGAACTCTTTTGGCTTACAATGTGATTTTGAGACAGCCCGCCTTAAACAAATTTTGGGCCATAGTGTCAACTTACTACCTCCTGATGCGTTTCCCTACCATGAGTGGAGTCGGGGAAGCGAAAGGAGACCAAAGAACTGCACAACAATGTTTGATGATCCAAGATAGACAATCGATTGATCCCACAACTCTAGACCAATTGGACCCGAGGGACCCAGCCGAAGACTGTGGCGAACCAATGGAGAAAACTATTTTGGTACAATTAACCAAAGAAGACCCTACCAAGATTGTGCAGATTGGAAGTCTGCTAGATGAAGAAACAAAAACAAGGTTGATCCGCTTCTTCAAGGATAATGTCGATGTCTTTTCCTGGTCAGCTTCGGACATGCCTGGGATTTCAGTCGAAGTAATTACTCATTGGCTGGAAGTTGCCTCTTATTACAGGCCAGTTCGACAAAAGAAGAGAAACTTCACCCTCGAGAGGCAGAGGGCGATAGATGAGGAAGTGAACAAACTCCTCAAGGCCGGATTCATCCAGGAAGCACATTATCCTGAATGGCTCGTAAATGTGGTAATGGTAAAGAAGGCTAACGATAAGTGGAGGATCTGCATCAATTATACAGACCTCAATAAAGCTTGCCCAAAAGATAGCTTTCCTCTATCAAAGATCGACCAACTGGTCGATGCCACTATGGGCCATCAATTATTGAGCTTCATGGATGCCTTCTCTGGATACAATCAGATACGGATGGATCCTCAGGATGAAGAAAAGATGGCCTTCATCATAGAAAAGGATATCTACTGTTACAAAATGATGCCATTCGGGTTAAAGAACGCCGGGGCAACATTCCAAAGGCTAATTAACAAAGTGTTTAAAGAACAACTGGGAAGGAACATTGAGGCCTATGTGGACGACATTATTGTGAAGAGTCTCCTTACAAGTGATCATATCAAAGATCTGGAGGAATCATTTGCTGCCTTGCAACGTCACCAAATGAAGCTGAACCCAACAAATTATGCTTTCAGGGTAACATCAGGCAAATTCTTGAGATTCCTTATAACCAGACGGGGGATTGAAGCCAACCCCAAAAAGATCCAGGCCATTCAAAATATGAGACACCCTTCCTGCAAGAAGGAAGTAAAGCAGTTGTCGGGAAGAATCGTCTCTTTAAGTCGATTCATTTTTCGATTGGCTGAAAGGTGTCTCCCTTTCTTCAAGGTGCTCTGACAGTCTCAAAGCTTTGAATGGATCGAGGACCATCGTCTTGCCTTTGATTAATTGAAGAAGTATCTGGAGGCCCCACCACTGCTTTCCAAACCTCAAGAAGGAGAAACTCTCTATTTATACCTCTCCGCTGCAAACGAGGCCGTCAGTTCGGTTCTCGTCCAGAAAGAGAGGGATGATCTCCAAAGATCGATCTACTATATCAGCAAGGTATTGCACGATACTGAAGTAAGGTATCCAAAGATGCAAAAGTTTATCTACTCATTGGTGATTGCGGCGAAGCGCCTGCGATCCTATTTTCATGCCCACACCATCATGGTCCTGACTGACCAGCCCCTTAAAGCCATTATTCGCTGCCCTGACATTTCTAGATGGATAGCCAAGTGGGTTGTTAATTTGAATAAATTTGACATCAATTTTCAACCCAGATCGGCCATGAAAGCACAGGTACTATCAGACTTCTTAGCCGAATGCACATGGAAGCCCAAAGATAATGCAAAACCAGCCGAAGAGCATGGAGCCGACCCAAAGGATGTGGAGTCCATCTAGGTACTTCACATGGATGGAGGTTCTAACTCTACTGGGTATGGAGCAGGCCTCATATTAGCAGAACCGGATGGGCACACAGTGGAGTATGCACTTAGTTTTTCCTTCCATGTTTCTAATAATCAAGCTAAATATAAAGCACTCCTTGCGGGACTTCGAATTGCTAAAAATTTAGGGGTTCGAAAGATCTAGATCTTTTCAGACTCCCAACTGGTGGTGAACCAGATTAAAGACGAATTTGAAGTCCGAGATCCTACCATGATCCAGTACTTGGAAAAGGTGCGGGCTCTGTCCTCATAGTTGGAATTCTTTGAAATTACTCATGTGCCGCAATCAGAGAATTCCCGAACTGATGCACTGTCCAGGCTCGCCACTACTACTCCAGACTCCCTTGGTCGTACCTTCATAGAGCACCTCGAGGTTCCAAGTATAGCTGAAGAGACTCCAAGGGTACATCAAATTGAGAATGAGCCTAGTTGAATGGACCCCATTGGTGGGGACACCAGAGCCAGAAAGAAGCATCCATGACACCTTATTTCTATTTGGATCACTACTAGTTAATCCAATTTGGTTTAATGAGTTATTTTTGTATGGAGTTGATTAAGTCTACATAACATGAAGGAAGTTAAGAGGGGACCACATCCATATTTATTTGGTTGGAAGCTCCACATATGCTTTCTTCCAAGAAAACCTTTCACGTATTCTCTCACCAAATAAAGAATTAAAATCGGTGGAAGGAGCTTTATGAAGGTAGCAATTAAGGAGCTTTAAAGGTGGAGGGAATTTCTTGAAGCAAGCTTTGAAGGTATTTGAGAGGCACAAGCTTTGAAGGCATTTAAGAGGCACAAGCTTTGAAGGCATTTAAGAAAGTTGGTTAAAGCTTTTCTACCTTTCACAAATTATCTTTCCTTCTCCACGAATTCTCTCTCTTGGAGGTGTGTTAGGTGGGCTCCACTCCCATTTAATTGTAGTAATCTAACTTCAATCAGCCAAGGAAAGAAAAGGGTGGAGAATCAAGTCAAGATAACCATCTTTATGAAGTATTGGCACCCGTTCCAAAACCTTAAAAATTGTAATTCCCTCTTCTTTATTTTGAATTTGAATTTTAACCTATCTTTCTACTTGTAATGAGACTATAAAAAGAGCCCAAAACATTTCTTTGTAAGCATGATATTTTGAGTAATGAAAAGATAAAGTACTGTTGCATTTTCTCTGATTCCTCCTTAGCTAGTTTGCTTGAAGGTGCTAGGTGAGATGCCTAGAACAACTTGGGTGCGATGTCCAAGTTTGCATTTTCTCCAATTCCTCCAAGCTAGGTTGCTTTAAGGTGCTAGGTGAGACGCCTAGAACAACTTGGATGCGACGTCCAAGTTTCGTAGGGTGTGACGCTCTACTTATCGGTTCCGTTCTTTCCATCAAATTTGCCATTTGAAGACTCTTTAAGGTCTACATCCAATCTTTTGAAGAGAATCCTGAAGCAAGTCGAAGAAGAAGACCCCGGGAGCATAATCAACCTTGACGCCAACCTTCTTCCCCCCTTTAACTCTATTCTTCTGAGTTCTTGGCATTCTTCTCACTTTTCTAGTAATCAACTCTGATATTTTTTTGTAGATCCTTTCAAGATCCAACTCCGAAAATTGGAGTCCTTGCTTTGGAACTAGTGTGATTGTAGTCCAGATGCCGGATCAGTCAGTTTTGGAGTCGGGTTCGTCAACTCTAGAGTGTTGCGATCTAGATCTTCAACCAAGGAAATTTCAAAGTGTATTGGTAAATCTAAATCCCTTCCCTTCCTCTAGATCTGAAACTCGAAAGTAGGTAACCTAATCTAGGGTGGTTTCTCAATCACCACGATCCTCCCTTACAGTTATTTGACAAGATCTACATGTGGGTAGGTAATTTCGATAACTAGTTATCACTTTATTTTCTTTTGGTCTTCCTGCTTGTTTTTGCTGTTAGGATATCAGTTATTGCTCTCAAAATATAATATATATATATATATATATATATATATATATATATATATATATATATATATATATATATATATATATATATATATATATATCAAGATAAGCATGGCACATCACTCATCACCATCCTGTCCCGCATCACCCATCCTCAAGTTCTTAAACGAGGGCACACTACTGGAAGACAAAGTAGAGGCCAAGAGAGTTCGTTGGATGGCGTCTCAGTATGTTGTCTTGGATGGAACCTTATACAAGAGATCTTTCACCCAGCCTCTACTAAAATGTCTAGGGCCGACGGACATCGATTATGTCTTATGGGAGGTGTATGAAGGCATATGCGAAGATCATCTGGGGGGCAGATCTCAGGCATATAAAATAATATGCCAGGGTTACTACTGGCCAACCATCCAAAAGGACTCCACCAACTTCATCCGAAGATGTGACCAATGCCAAAGGTATGCTAATGTCCAGAGACAGCCTGCAAGCCAGCAGATCCAGCTGATCGCACCATGGCCTTTCGCTCAGTGGGGCATTGACATTCTTGGCCCGTTCCCACTGGTATCTGGATAACAAAATTTTTTTTATTATTGCCATCAACTACTTCACTAAGTGGGTCGAGGCTGAACCATTGGCTCACATTATGGAGGCAAAAGTTGAAAGTTTTGTGAAGAATTATATTATATTCTGATTTGGAATCCTTTATGCCATAGTCACTGACAACGGGAGGCAATTCGATAACCCGAAGTTCAAGAACTTCTGTGCTCAGTACCATGTGCTCCACAAGTTGACTTCTATCGGCCACTCGTAGTCCAACGAAGAAGTTGAAGTAACGAATCGAACAATTTTTTATGGTCTAAAGACTCGACTGAATGACGTCAATGGACTTTGGGTTGAAGAGTTAAATTCTGTTCTTTGGGCATATCGGACAACCCTCAGAATGACTACCGGTGAGTCCCCGATTAATTTGGCATACGGCACTGAAGCAATTCTTCCCATAGAAGTTACACTACAATCCTTGATGATCGACAAATACAAAGAACCTGAAAATTTAGAGCACCGAAGGGCAGACTTGATTTGCTGCTAGGCACCAGATTTCAGACTCAAATGAAGATAGCGGTATATCAACAAAAGGTCGCTAAATATTACAACTCTAGGGTGAAGGAGCGAATCTTTCATCTTGAAGACTTGGTGTTGCGAAGGGCCGAAGTATCTAGGCCGACAGAGCATGGCAAACTTTTTTCTAATTGGAAAGGTATCTATCGAATCAAGGAAGTCATACGTCCAGAAACATATCAGCTCGAGACTTTAGATGGTGTTGTGCGATCTCGATCTTAGAATGTACAAAATCTTTGTAAATACTATCAATAAAAGTTTTCATCGAGGAGGACTTCAATAAAAGTCCATTTGAAAATAAGATTGGTTAGCCATCCTTGTCATCAAATAATGGTACAAGAATAGTGCAAAGGTGGGTCCGATCCACTCGCCTTATCGGTATGCCCAACAAGCGCAAAGGAGAGCCCAACCAAGCTACCTTATGATCAACCAAAGATGCAAAGATGGTTTACGCAACCTACCCTACGGTAGATCTGAAGATGCACCGAGGTGGGCCTAATCAACCTGCCTTAACATCAACCAAGGGTGCAGGGATGATTTACACAACCTACCCTATGATAAATCTGAAGACAAATTGAGGTGGACCTAATCAGCCTGCCTTAACATCAACCGAAGGTGCAGGGATGGTTTACGCAACCTACCCTACGGTGAATCCAAGGATACACCGAGATGGGCCTAATCAGCATGCCTTAACATCAACAGAAGGCGCAGAGATGGTTTACGTAACCTACCTTACGGTAAATCTGAAGACGCACCGAGGTGGGCCTAATCAGCCTACCTTAACATCAACCGAAGGTACTGGGATTGTCTAAGCATCTTACCCTACAGCAAATCAAATCCAAGTGATCGTACAGGCTCTTCTACTATCTGCTACATCGAAGAGTTCACATTTAACAGCATTTTGGAGGAAGGTATTTCCATTCATTGATAAGAAAAAGAACTGTACAAAAAAAAAAGTAGAAGAGAAAGAGAAAGGAAAGGATGATCTAAAAATCGATCGCCGGCCCCTTTCCAAGTCGACAGGCGATATCAAGTCCCCGGGAGGCTCTCGGCGAGGCTTCGAGCTTCACCTCCGCCTCCGGCTCTGACTCATCTTCAAAGTTAGAATCGTCCTCCTGCCCAGGATATGGAATGGAGGGCCTGATATTGTCCAGCCCTTTCAGACCATAAAAGTGGAAGGCCTTGTGCTTGTATTCCTGAAATCCTCGATGGTAGGAATCCAAGACAGTCTTAGCGACCTCATCCTTGAAGGCCTGCGACACCAGGAACTTGGCAATGGCCTCCGTCACCTCCTTCTTGGCCTGCTCCACCGCCACGACCGTCGCTGCAGCCTGGGCCTTGGCCTCCTCCAATTGCGCCTGTAGGACCGTCACCTTCCATCCCAAGCAGACCGCCTCTCCAAGCCAAAAAGAATCATCATCGCCCCGGCGGACCTTTTTACTAGGTCCCCCTCCCAACTCTATGGCGACGGCCCTCTTCCAGAGATCCTCAAAGCTGAACTTCATTTTCACAGTATGGAGGAGGAGGAGAAGAGTAGCTCTGGAACGAAGGATTTGTTTCTCTACTACTTGAATAGCTTTCAGAAATTGGGAAGATGAATCCTATTTAACGGCACTTCGTGCCTGTGGAGGATATATCCCACGCCTCATGCCAAACCAACTGAAAAACACCACATGTTGAAGCGATGCTTCGAACCTGGAGCAGCTTCTTTGAGGCCAATGCGGTTATTAATAACCACCTTTGAGAAAAGAAGCCAACGATCCAAATCTGGAGTAGCTTTTTTAAAGCTGATATGGCATTAATAACCACCTTCGGGAAAAGAAGACTGGACACCCCCTAGAGGGTGCGGAAGCGCAGTCGCTCGAATACCGACGCATTTGGCACTGACAATAAAATATGTACTCGAAATCTTTCATCCAGGCACCGATAACAGAGTGACATCTATTCCACGCATAATCATCGAATTAGGGGGGCAGTTATGATGGATGATTGATTACTGAGACATGCCAGCTCAACTAAGGCTAACCCCAGGTTCAAAGTTTCAGTTGGGTCCTTTTTGAACCGGTCGTTAGAGCTAGAGGAATCAGAGACATTCCAATGGTGCTATAGCATCACCTTAGGGCTAATCTTCGGCTTAAGCCAAAGACACTAACCTCGAATCCTATCTTTTAGCTACTCATCATCGAGTGACCGGTCGGTCTTCTGTGCATTAACCCGAAGATGACTGATTCGAAGAAGACCAATTTGAAAAAGTTTAGTCCAAAGAAGATAATCACTTTGTTTTCCTAATTGTTCCAAAAAAAAGGAAAGCTTTCATTTTAGAAGAAAACATTACAATCGGTGGGCCAAAAAGGAAGAAAAAGAAGAGAAGAAAAAAAATAACAGCTCTATTCTTTCCCAGCCGGTTCGGCAGCTGGAGTAGAGACAAAGGCCTCTTTGGTGGCCGCCCCACTTTCGTCGACGGGAGGTGCCGATGTCTCTTCAGCCGAAGCTTTTATTTCCTCCACCCTATCGCCCGGGACAGTTGCCGGAGAGAAATCCAAGCTAGGATAAAGCTTCATGACCTTGCTCAGGCAGTTAGAATGGCCAAGAAGGTAGCTTTCCACCGCTGCCTCATGTATTTCAACTTTGAAGGCTTGGGAGCTCTTGTAAGCCTCAACAGCCTGGGAAGAGCTTTCCTTAACCTGCGCCACCCTTTGGTTGGCCAATCAGAGATCCATCTCCAGCCTGCCGATCTTCCTCTCCAGCTCAGCTTTTTGGGCTTTTAGCTCCTCGTTTTCCCAAAGACAATCTCTCATTAACAGCTCGGCATAGATGATCTTCCTCCTTTTCTTCTTCAAGTCAGCCACTACATGGGCCGCTTATGCCTCCAGCATCTTTAATTGTCTCTCCAAGACACTTTTTGAGGTAACAACTTTGCCCAGTTCCTCCTCAACGGTAGCCCGAAGCCCCTCAGTGGCATCCCTTTTGGCTACGGCCGAAGCCATCTGGCTCCGAAGGCTTTCACCGAAGTCGATAGACCCATGAACATTTTTCTCTAATAAGAAAATGTCTCGAGCAATCTACCAAGGAAGAGTATGCACAAAGTCAGCCCGACTGATATGGATAAGCAATATGATGTGTACATCAACATTTACCTGCAATATCCTGGAAAGGAGGCAGAAAGAGGGTTTCCGGACCCTCGCCCCTTATTCCCTTCCCATCATCGGGAGCGACGGATGAAACCTTCACCCATCCCAGGTCGGAGGGGGCAGCACCGGTGGCAAATGTATTACCCTCCGGAACTCCTCCCTTCTATGGCTAGGATCACGGGCTTGACATCTCCGGCACATGAAGGAGTCTCACCGGTGCCTGACGGGCTTGGTCCCTTGGACGGTCTCATCGAAGAGGCACGCTCCTCTCCTGAAGAAGAGCTTATTTCAATAGGGGTGTCACCCCCAACATGAACCCATGGCAGTGCTAACACATAGCTCTGCCACCGATCCGATCTTCTCACCGGAGGGCCCATCGTCGGCCGTTTCCTCGTCACCTGTCTAAGCCTTGCTACGTCTAGCCTCATATTTCGATGAGCCTCTCAGGTGGTGTAGAGGAAGAAAGAGGAAAAAGGCGCGAAAAGCAATTTTATCTAAAAGCAGGTGAAAGTCTAATATCTGAGAGCCTCCTTTTCATACATAAGGACTACCAGGGGCCCAGATTAAACACTCAGGTTTCAAGTGGGTCTCCGATCATGCCACGCACCTTTGCCCTCATTAATAAGGATCTCGATCTATGCGGGGGGACCACTGGAAGCTAAAAAACTGCGACTGATCTGATTCTTGATGCATGCAGCCGTAATGATTCTGATGGCCATGATCCCACGATCTGCATAATAACTGCCTCCCCAATGATGACCTGACAGCTAGCAGAAACAGAATGTCACACTATTGGCAAACCAAAAGTTACTCTCGGAAATGGGATTCCTTACTTGTAAGTCCCAAAGCCAAGGAGATGAATTTATAATCAGAAAAAGCCGAATTAACGAATTAACAGGGAAGTTGCATTGATTCGGCTTACGACCAAGGTCGACAGCCCTGTCAAAGCTCAATCCAAAGACTTCAAGCAATGAAGAAATTCGCATTTAAGTCGGCGAATGTCTTTCTACCTTGGAGGCTATAATCTATCCAAAGACTTTATACTTAGAAAGTCTTTTATTGGACAATTCAGTTCGAAAACTACCATTTGTCAGAAGGAAAGTTGGCTTTTATTGATATTCAAGAGGATGCTAATTACATAGTCACTCTTACAAAAGAAAAGGCAAAAATTACAAGGCATAGGGCCTGCCAGACTATGTCAAGCAGCTGTATGAACTCTAGGTCGGTAGGGGGAAGGATCTTCTCAATCTAAACCGGGGCCAAGGCCTCTTCAGCTTGGGCCTCTTCAGCCTGAGTCAAGACTGTCGAACATGCCAGGCTGATTCTTTTGCCACAATCGGGGCTTCCTCAGTCTGATTCAGTACTTCTTCAGTCTCAGCAGGAGCCATGACCTCCTCTTCTTCTTCAATCTCATATGCTGGAATACTAGAGAAGTCGAGGTCAGGAAAAACCTCACCAACCCTCATGAGTCCGTCGTTGAAGCCGAATTTGTAACTGAACAAGCTTGCTTCAATTAAATACTTCTTGAACTGTGAAGACTTTTGAAGTCCTCGACTGCCCTGGCTACTCGCTGTCTCAAGGCTTCGAACTCCTGTGCTGTTGCTTCGGCCTTCAGAGTCGCTTCTTCGGCCTTCAGAGTTGCTTCTTCAGCCCTTTTGACCGTCCTGTCGATCGTCTTGGCCATATCTTCGGCCTTCTTCTGGTTTTCCTTGGCGGAATGCTCCAAGAAATAAATCTGCTTCTTCCTTTTCCTCAGCTTCACCTCTTGTTCAGAGATTTTCAGCTGAGCCTTCTTCAGCTCGCCCTTCAGATTCTGAACTTCGGCATCTTTACGGATGAGCTTCTCCTCCATGGACAGCTTTAAGCCTTTAATTCTTCGGCCACTTCCTTTTCGGCCTTGGCCATCTGAAGCTCCTCCTTCAAGCTGTGGAGGAAATTATCGATACCCTCCAGGCCCTCTTCTAAAAAGGTGACATTATGGACCAACTGCATCAATGGGATCAAAATATAAGATCAATTATGATATGAACAATCAACCGAGAACAAGAGAGACTGCAGCTGTCTCACTTGGAGCAAGGAGAAAAACACGGAGTCGGATACCTTAGCGAGATGCCAATTCTGAGTGACTGCCCAATCACGAGGCAGCAAGATACCTTTCAGCACCCGCCTATCTAGAGATCTACCTCTCACATAAGAAAACTTCGAGAGATCTACCTCGCAGTCCCTATCTAGAGGGGTATACCTTACAAACCCATCTTCGACTTGAGGCGCCTTGCCCCTATCCATTGCAGGGGGCAAGGTGGTAATACGTCAGCTATCGAGGTCAGACTCTCTGAGATTTGGACCGGAGAGTTAACCCTCGACAAAGATTCAGCCGGTGGGGGCCCTGCCGGAAGTTCCATTGGCGGGACCTCGTCCCCTCCAGACGTCCCCTGGAGGACGTGGCACTTCTGCTAGGCCCCTCCTCTTGGGCCTTTTTCTAGACCTCCGACCTCAAAGAGGAGGCCTGAACTGACTTCCTCTTAGCAGATTCTTGGAGCTGGCTCAGATCGGGCCTCATCCTGTCACCTGCAGACAAAAGCAGACATCAAAATCAGCCAAACCGGAAAGCTACGAAATGGGAAAAAAGCCAAAGTCTTCTACCATTTATACCTAATGTAGGGGACCTACTGATCCCAGCAAGGTGAAGGTTCCTCTCTTCTAAAAGCTCTCGTATGGAGATGGCCTCTGAACCAGACAACAAAGTATAGTCAGGTTGGTCGGCCGCCAGAACCTTCTTGCCGGCATTAGCATCCAGGCGAGGCTCTCTCCACTCACTGTTGAAATCCCACAGTTGAGTAGAAGAGACGAAGACAAAGTTGGGCTTTCATCCATGAATGCGCTAGGCATGTCTTTCATTATTTTGCGGCTGGGATGAGGGCCGATGACCCACCATCCATAGCCATGGAAATCCCTCTTCAAGACGAAGAGAGAAGTGAACAAACTGGTCCTAGGCCCCACATTGGCTATGTGACAATGGACCAGAAACCCGCAGATGTTCCTAATACTATTTGGAGTCAACTGCGCAGGAACAATTTGATACAAATTAAAGATCCTAAGAAGAAAAGGATATAATGGGAAGCGAAGACCGGCTTTTAAATGGTCTTCGTATGCAGCAATGCGCCTGGTGGGAGGCCTATTTATCCATTCTTTAGGTTTTGGGAGCACCAGAAGGAAGTCTTCGGGAAGGCAATAACATTCCCAAAGGTGAGCTATTTTTCTTAGGAAAACAAAACTGGGGATCAGCTCCGATCTAATCTCAATGGCAACATCCCTAACAGGACCTGAGGTGTTCGAAGGCCCGGCCTCTTCCCCAGAGGAAACCCTGCCGGCGATGCGGGTCTCTAAAGACCTAACCATGCTGAAACAAAAAAGGGACGGAGAAGCAAGGAGACCTTACCTCTTGGAGAAACTGGGGACTAGAAGCAAGAAAGGCTGAACAAAAAGAGAAGCAAACAGGAGTGGAGAAGCTTTTTTTACAGGTCCTCTTTTTCCCTTTATAAGGGGACAAGAGACACTTCGGTACGCCTCCTCGAAAGAAGAAGCGTCCTTCCTCTAATTACGCCACATATGCAGGCGCCAGATTTGGCCGCGCGACTCCAAGCGATGTCAGGCTGATTTGACATGGGAAGAGCTAAGAGCCATAATTTGCGTGACTTCATCCAACGACGGAGAAGAGGCCCATACCTTCCCCAAGGGACAGGGTGAGGCCACGTCCTCTACCCAGATCCAAGGGACAGGGTGAGGCCACGTCCTCTACCTAGATCCCAATTAAAAGATCAGCCAAGTCGTCGCAATAAAAGGAAGGGACGCGACCCTTCGACCAGCCCTCGCCTTTTCATGTTCCAATAAGAAGACGACACCTGTCATCAACCTGATCTTCGAATCAGATATCAATTATGATGGACGATCGGATCGAAGATTCACCATCATTGGTTGCGCTTCTCCTGGCAGAAAACAACAATCCATTAATACTCTCACTCTTCAAGACAAATTATTGCTTTGAAAACTGAGAGTGGGGGCAACTGTTATGATATGTCAATGGAACACGAACTAATTACCGGTTCAATCGCTCACCAAACTCCTTCTAAACTAGGCATCTAAACTAGAGCACCTGGAGGGAGTCACGTGGGGTCAGTCTTCGGCCTAGCCGAAGGCGTTAGTCCCGAAGAGTGCCACCACTAACTCCCGACCAGTCTTTTGTACATCAGCCGAAGAAGGCCGGTCTGAAGAAGACTGATTCGAAGATAACATCAGCTTCATTTCACAACCCACTCTGAAGGGAGGAACACCGACGCAAATGACAGAGGTGTCTTCGACTTGTTCTGCGGGGATAACTCCAAGACATTTCGCCAATTCTACGCCAACCCTTTCTGAAGAAGAAGCTCAGAAGCAAATCTCCGATTGATCCCAAATCTTTGAACGTGGATATGGTCGTTATGATCAACCACGTGGCCACTATCTCCAATTGTAACCATATCAAGGTGGCCACGTGGTCACTAACTTCAGCTCCAACGATTCCAGACTAGCCAGAACCAATTGGTAACCACTTATGGTTATATGCGAGGTAAAGTCAATTGACCCCGTCCTAACCATAGATAAATAAGCCTAACCACACTCTGGCACGACAACTATAAATATTGATAAGAGAGAACATCCAAGATACGCTACATAAGCATGAAAAAGAGAATACTTTCATCATCTTCCTTCCTCTTTAGAAACTCTTCATTCTGTTGCTGGAATCTCCCTCTCTAACTTAGGTATCAGAGTGTCCTCCATCGAAGAAAATCCAGTCATGAATCTGTTTTGCAGGTATCCAAAAAAGGAAATCGATAATTCAATGGCTCCGTTCAGCCGGCAAAGGTTCCACGTCAACAAAGCCTATTTCGTACGAGCTTATCTATGTTCAGCAGAGTGCTTTTGCTGCAAATTGACATTAGGACCGCCATGGCTGGGATGCGGCGTTCCAGGCGTTCAGGGTAAGTGGGTTGATTGCGTTATGGCTTGTTATGCCATCGCTAAAGATTCCTTTTGCCATTAATGGGTGGCAGTCGGGATCCTTTGTAACCATTATTCATATTCTATGTTCTCAGGTTTTCGACTGCTTCGTTTGCTAATGAACCGGCTCAGAATGGGTTGCAGCGCATCGAGATTGATCGCAGCGGGGGCAGCAACTCTTTTGTATTTTGGTTACAACCACAACTTCTCAACTACCTTGCATGATTGCAATGCGCTACTTACCATTCTCTAACCAATCAAAGGATTCACGAAGATTATGTTTCAGGAAGCGGATTCCCAGCAATTTCTGGTTCATGAGGTCCAGAAAAATTGTTAGAGGTTTGGAGGGAAAACCCAAAATTTTCTCCAAGTCATTATTTTAGTCCCACATGAGAAAAAGAGAACATCCCAAAGATACTTAAATATGATCCCTCTTCCGTTTGGCCTTGTACCGTCTTGGGCCACTCACACGCGCGCGCGTGGCCCGGCCCGGTTCGCACGCACGGTCCGGTTCGCGCGGCGTGGTGTGCTTTTTTTGCCCGATTTTCTTTTATTTTTTCTTTCCGTTCGGAGAGCCCGATTCTCTTTTATTTTTTCCGTTCCCGTCTTTCTTTCCGTTCGGACTGCATCCCGTCGCATCTTCTCCAAACGTCGCGACTTCTGAAGAGCGGTCTTCTCCGAGCGTCGCGTCCTCCGCTGTACCGCGTCGCGTCTTCACCGAGCGGTGTCTCTTCCTCACGGCGTTTCTCCATCTATAAAAGGATGGAGTCAGATCACAGATACGTATCTTGACTGGACTCTCTCTTCCTCTCAATTTTTTCCGATCTAGAACTCTCTTGCGTTCTAGGTTTTCATGTTTCCAATTTTTTTTTTTTAATCTGGTTTCACTGCTGGGCGAAGCCGTTGTCAGTCCCTTCACAGTCGTGCCTGCAGGAGGGATACCCGGTTGTATCTTGGGACAGAGTTCTCGGATTGAATCCTGCACGAGGGTCGAGAATCGCCTTAGGACAGTGCCTCTGCACGCCTCCGGTCAGAAATCCTAAAACTCAATTTTATGATTCATAGTATATGTTTATATTATTGTTTTACATAGGACAGATTATATTACTGTTCTAAGAATTCCTAAATCATAATTTTATGATTCATTGTATTACTGTTCTACATAGCACTGTTTAGTGATTTAGGATAATACAGATAGATTTTTATTTATTGTTTCTAGTTTTATTTCACAGTACTCTATTTCTAACAATCTAAGGCGATTCTGGATGAAATAAAATAGAAACAAAAAAAAAATATTGTTTAATTAAATACATATGTTCTGATATTGATTATTAAAATTCTAAAACGAATATTTATTATTGTGCAGCTCTAGTTCTTAAATCACCTTGGTATGGGTTCTGTGGATTCTTCTAGCCTTAAACCTGAAAGATTTGATTGGAAGGGTTTTCTTAGATGGCAAGAACAAATGGAGGCCTGGTTAATTTCATTAGGTCTAATTTCTGCCCTAGGTAAAATCCTTCCATTTGAAACCAATTTCCAAGGTTCTGATACAACTTCTAAGTCTCCTGAAGAAGTTGATTATCACTGTAGGTTTAGAATATTGAGTTGTCTTTCAGACAACCTGTATGCAACCTATAGGAAATGTCAAACTTCTAAAGAACTCTGGTATGCTTTAGAAGATACCTATATCAGAGATCATGAGGGGGCTATGAGATTTACCATTTCTGACTTTCATAACTTTAGAATGGTAGATAACCAACCAATCAATGACCAGATCCATCATTTTCAAAATCTTGTTCAAGAAATTCTTAGACGAGGGTCTATCCTTGATGAAACTTATCAAGTTTCAAGTTTAATAGATAAACTTCCTCCATCGTGAAATCAATTTGCCAAAAATCTTAAAAGGACTCAAACCTCCCTGACCTTTAGGTCTCTTCTTCAATCCATCAGGATCGAAGATCAATATAGACTTAGAGAGATTCAAAAAAATCAACTCAAGGCCAAAGTCAATCTTACCGAAGGTCAAAATCAAAATACTAAAGGCCAGAACTCTAGAGATTACAATTCTAATTATAAACCTAAGGGAAAAAATTTTAAAGGAAAATGAAAACATTTCCATCAAAACAATATCCATAGGCAGAATAACATAAAATCCAATGATCAAGGTGATGGAAGATTCTGCTTTGTCTGTGGAAGGGACAATCATATTGCTCCTCAATGTTTCTACCGGAAGAAGCAAAAGGTTGTCCATAAGAAGAAGAATGATACTAAGAACCAGAATCAATTCAAATCTCAGGTCAATATGATTGAAGGAGAATCATCTTCTTTTAGGTCAGTCTCCTTCACCCCTTCAATAAATCTAACCTATTTTGATTACGAATGGTGGTTAGATACTGGTGCTAATATCCATGTTTGCACTGATAAAATTTGGTTTTCATCCTATCAGGGATCAAGTGAAAGAAGTGTAACAATGGGTGATGGAACAGCTGTTCAAGTACTAGGATCATGTCACATCAATCTAAAATTTATCTCAGGAAAATCTTTGATTCTTCGTGATGTACAGCATGTTCCAGCAATTAGAAGAAACCTAATTAGTGGTTCTTTGCTTGTCCAGACAGGACTTAAAGTTGTATTAGAATCAAATAAAGTTGTAATCTCCAGAGGAGATATGTTTATTGGCAAGGGCTTTGTATCTGAAGGATTATTCAAATTAAGTGTAATAGCACCTGTTAATATCAATAAAATCTCTGGTTCTTCTTCTAAATCTACTGTGTTAAATTTTGAAGCTTGTGAAATTTGGCATGGCAGATTGGGTCATGTCAATCATCGATCAATCAAGAAAATGTCTGATCTTCTATTAATTCCTAAATTAAATATAGATCATAAATCAAAATGTGAAATCTGTGTACAATCAAAACAACCTAGAAAACCATTCAAGCCAATAGAATTTAGATATTCCCAAATCTTAGAACTAATACATAGTGATGTTTGTGATTCTAATAGAGCTCTAACACGTGGAGGTAGTCGTTATTTTGTCACTTTCATAGATGACTTTTCTAAGTACTGTTACACTTATCTTCTAAAAACTAAGGATGAAGTTTTTAATAAATTTAAAATTTATAAAGCAGAAGCTGAGAATCAGTTAGAAAAAAGGATTAAAATTCTTAGATCAGATCGAGGAGGCGAGTACACTTCAAATGAAATAAACCTTTTCTGTGAAGAAAATGGAATAATTCATGAAGTCACTGCTCCCTATTCACCTCAATCTAATGGTGTAGCAGAAAGAAAGAACCGAACATTACTAGATATGATAAATGCAATGATCATTAGTTCAGGTGTTCCAGAAAATTTTTGGGGAGAAGCTCTTCTCTCTGCTAATTACATCCTCAATAGAATACCTGCGAAAGATAAAGATAAAACCCCTTATGAAATTTGGAAGGGTCACAAACCTAGACTTAGTTACTTTAGAGTTTGGGTTTGCTTAGCTAAAGTTAGTATTCCTGAATCCAAAAGATTAAAAATAGGTCCTAAGACCGTAGATGCCATATTTATTGGTTATTCGTTGGATAGTAATACCTATAGATTCCTTGTTATTAACTCGGAAATATCTTCAATATCAAATAATATAATAATTGAATCCAGAGATGCAACTTTCTTTGAAAATATTTTTCCTATGAAAAATAGAGTGTCTTATCCAACGAATAATATTCCATCTTCTGCATCCTCAGTTGCAGATTTAACTCATGAACCCGAATCTGAACCTGAACCTAGACGGAGTAAAAGAATTAGAACAGAAAAGAATTTTGGTGAAGGTTTTTTCACATATTTAATTGAAGATACTCCTTCTACTTATTTAGAAGCTTTGTCTTCTCCTGATGCACCTTTTTGGAAAGAGGCAATCAATAGTGAGTTTGAATCTAATATCGAAAATAATACGTGGATTCTTACTAATTTACCTCCTGGAAACAAACCTTTAGGATATAAATGGATTTTCAAGAAGAAAATGAGAACTGATGGAACAATAGAAAAATATAAAGCTAGACTTGTTGTTCAGGGATTTGGTCAAAAGGGTGGTATAGATTTCTTTGACACATATTCTCCTGTTGCTCATATCTCCACTATTAGAGTCATTCTAGCATTAGCTTCCATCTATAAACTTTATGTTCATCAAATGGATGTTAAGACTGTATTTTTGCATAGTGATCTAGATGAAGAGATCTACATGCATCAACCTGAAGGATTTTCTGTGCTAGGACAAGAAAATAAAGTCTGCAGGCTTGTAAAATCTCTTTATGGGTTGAAGCAAGCACCTAAGCAATGGCATGAAAAATTTGACCAAGTGATCTTATCCTACGGATTTCATATTAATGAATCCGATAATTGTCTTTATCAAAAACAAGTTAATGATCAATTCATCTTTCTATGTCTCTATGTTGATGACATTTTAATTCTTGCACCAGATTTGAATCTGGTTAATGATATCAAGAATTTTCTGTCTCATCATTTCAATATGAAAGATTTAGGTAATGCTGACTTAATCCTTGGAATGAAAATCATTCGAACTGTCGAATCGATTAGTTTATCTCAATCTCATTATACTAACAAACTTATAGACAAATTTGGATATTCTAATTATTCAACTGTTTCTACACCTTTTGATCCATCTACTCATCTTACAAATAACACTGGAATACCTATAAATCAAGAAAAATATGCACAAATTATTGGATCTCTAATGTATTTATCCAACCGGACTAGGCCTGATATTGCTTTCACTATTTCTAGACTTAGTAGATATACATCTAACCCTAGTTCAATTCATTGGAATGCATTAGAAAGAGTGTTCAGATACCTTAAAGGTACTACTGAGTATTCTCTATGCTTTACAGGTTATCCAAATGTTCTTGAAGGTTATTGTGATGCAAATTGGATTTCTGACACCTTAGATGTCAAATCTACATCTGGCTATGTTTTTCTGTTAGGAGGTAGTGCCATATCGTGGCAATCAACTAAACAAACTATTTTAGCTAGGAGCACCATGGAAGCCGAGCTTATTGCTCTTGACTCTGCCTGTACTGAAGCAGAATGGTTAAAAGAGCTTCTTACTGAGATCTCTATATCTTCTCCTATACCTCCAATTTCAATACATTGTGACTCTAGAGCTGCTATAGAATTTTGCAAAAAGAAGTTAATAAATACTAAAATAAGCAAACACATCAAATTAAGACAAAAGTCTGTTAAAAGAAAAGCAAAACTTCAAATTGTTTCCATAAGTCATGTAGCTACAGATAATAACCTTGCTGACTGTCTTACAAAAGGCTTAAACAGGACTAAGGTCCTGATGTCATCGAGGGGGATGGGGCTTAGCCAATAAAGGATCTTCCAGCAGCGGGAACCCAACCTCTGTGATAGGAGATCCCTTGAAGGAGGTTCAATGTGGTAAAAACAAACTGATTGGTTGATCAGGGAGCACATGTAGTTTATTTAGCATGAGTCTCTGACTCTAGCCCATCCCTATGATGATTAGTGCTACTATGTAGTGTTTAGGAAGAGTTATCTCTGAATAAGTCCCGAGAGGTATTCCTCGAGATGTGACACTACACACATCCTTGGAGGGACTCACCTATGTGAGAATATCCGTATACGGCCGCGGCTAGAGACATAGGCAATCTCTAGAAATTCTCATGAAACAAATCAAGATGCTTGCACACGGCCATTAATGTGCAAACCCGCGACATGAGCTTCTATACTGTGAGTATTATAGTAGAAATTTGATCTAACGGAACGTAGTTCAAGACCTGGTTCACTCCGCTCCCTTCAAATCAATACTATCAATGCTAAGTGAAGTGAACTTTAAAGGCACTTCATCAATTACACAGTATATGTACCCAGCAGTAAATATTTTTCTATTATGTTCTACTTGATTATTTATAATAAGTGAATTTTGAGTTTTGAGGGGGATTGTTAGAGGTTTGAAGGGAAAACCCAAAATTCCCTCCAAGCCATTCCTTTAGTCCCACATGGGAAAAAGAGAACATCCCAAAGACACTTAAATATGATCCCTCTTCTGTTTGGCCTTGTACCGTCTTGGGCCACTCACACGCGCGCGCGCGGCCTGGCTCGGCCCGGTTCGGTTCGGTTCGCACGCGCGGTCCGGTCCTGTCTGGTTCGCGCGGCTTGGTGTGCTTTTTTTGCCCGATTTTTTTTTATTTTTTCTTTCCGTTCGGAGAGCCCGATTCTCTTTTATTTTTTCTGTTCCCGTCTTTCTTTCTGTTCGGACTGCATCCCGTCGCGTCTTCTCCAAACGTCGCGACTTCTGAAGAGCGGTCTTCTCCGAGCGTCGCATCCTCCGCTGTACCGCATCGCGTCTTCACCGAGCGGTGTCTCTTCCTCACGGCGTTTCTCCATCTATAAAAGGATGGAGTCAGATCACAGATACGTATCTTGACTGGACTCTCTCTTCCTCTCAATTTTTTCCGATCTAGAACTCTCTTGCGTTCTAGGTTTTCCTGTTTCCATTTTTTTTTTTTAATCTGGTTTCACTGTTGGGCGATGCCGTTGTCAGTCCCTTCACAGTCGTGCCTGCAGGAGGGATACCCGGTTGTATCTTGGGGCAGAGTTCTCGGATTGAATCCTGCACGAGGACCGAGAATCGCCTTAGGACAGTGCCTCTGCACGCCTCCGATCAGAAATCCTAAAACTCAATTTTATGATTCATAGTATATGTTTATATTATTGTTTTACATAGGACAGATTATATTACTGTTCTAAGAATTCCTAAATCATAATTTTATGATTCATTGTATTACTATTCTACATAGCACTGTTTAGTGATTTAGGATAATACAGATAGATTTTTATTTATTGTTTCTAGTTTTATTTCACAGTACTCTATTTCTAACAATCTAAGGCGATTCTGGATGAAATAAAAAAGAAACAAAAAAAAATATTGTTTAATTAAATACATATGTTCTGATATTGATTATTAAAATTCTAAAACGAATATTTATTATTGTGCAGCTCTAGTTCTTAAATCACCTTGGTATGGGTTCTGTGGATTCTTCTAGCCTTAAACCTGAAAGATTTGATGGGAAGGGTTTTCTTAGATGGCAAGAACAAATGGAGGCCTGGTTAATTTCATTAGGTCTAATTTCTGTCCTAGATAAAATCCTTCCATTTGAAACCAATTCCCAAGGTTCTGATGCAACTTCTAAGTCTCCTGAAGAAGTTGATTATCACTGTAGGTTTAGAATATTGAGTTGTCTTTCAGACAACCTGTATGCAACCTATAGGAAATGTCAAACTTCTAAAGAACTCTGGTGTGCTTTAGAAGATACCTATATCAGAGATCATGAGGGGGCTATGAGATTTACCATTTCTGACTTTCATAACTTTAGAATGGTAGATAACCAACCAATCAATGACCAGATCCATCATTTCCAAAATCTTGTTCAAGAAATTCTTAGACGAGGGTCTATCATTGATGAAACTTATCATGTTTCAAGTTTAATAGATAAACTTCCTCCATCGTGGAATCAATTTTCCAAAAATCTTAAAAGGACTCAAACCTCCCTGACCTTTAGGTCTCTTCTTCAATCCATCAGGATCGAAGATCAATATAGACTTAGAGAGATTCAAGAAAATCAACTCAAGGCCAAAGTCAATCTTACCGAAGGTCAAAATCAAAATACTAAAGGCCAGAACTCTAGAGATTACAATTCTAATTATAAACCTAAGGGGAAAAATTTTAAAAGAAAAGGAAAACATTTCCATCAAAACAATATCCATAGGCAGAATAACATAAAATCCAATGATCAAGGTGATGGAAGATTCTGCTTTGTCTGTGGAAGGGACAATCATATTGATCCTCAATGTTTCTACCGGAAGAAGCAAAAGGTTGTCCATAAGAAGAAGAATGATACTAAGAACCAGAATCAATTCAAATCTCAGGTCAATATGATTGAAGGAGAATCATCTTCTTTTAGGTCAGTCTCCTTCACCCCTTCAATAAATCTAACCTATTTTGATTACGAATGGTGGTTAGATACTAGTGCTAATATCCATGTTTGCACTGATAAAATTTGGTTTTCATCCTATCAGGTATCAAGTGAAAGAAGTGTAACAATGGGTGATGGAACAGCTGTTCAAGTACTAGGATCATGTCACATCAATCTAAAATTTACGTCAGGAAAATCTTTGATTCTTCGTGATGTACAGCATGTTCCAGCAATTAGAAAAAACCTAATTAGTGGTTCTTTGCTTGTCCAGACAGGACTTAAAGTTGTATTAGAATCAAATAAAGTTGTAATCTCCAGAGGAGATATGTTTATTGGCAAGGGCTTTGTACCCGAAGGATTATTCAAATTAAGTGTAATAGCACCTGTTAATATCAATAAAATCTCTGGTTCTTCTTCTAAATCTACTGTGTTAAATTTTGAAGCTTGTGAAATTTGGCATGGCAGATTGGGTCATGTCAATCGTCGATCAATCAAGAAAATGTCTGATCTTCTATTAATTCCTAAATTAAATATAGATCATAAATCAAAATGTGAAATCTGTGTACAATCAAAACAACCTAGAAAACCATTCAAACCAATAGAATTTAGATATTCCCAAATCTTAGAACTAATACATAGTGATGTTTGTGATTCTAATAGAGCTCTAACACGTGGAGGTAGTCGTTATTTTGTCACTTTCATAGATGACTTTTCTAAGTACTGTTACACTTATCTTCTAAAAACTAAGGATGAAGTTCTTAATAAATTTAAAATTTATAAAGCAGAAGCTGAGAATCAGTTAGAAAAAAGGATTAAAATTCTTAGATCAGATCGAGGAGGCGAGTACACTTCAAATGAAATAAACCTTTTCTGTGAAGAAAATGGAATAATTCATGAAGTCACTGCTCCCTATTCACCTCAATCTAATGGTGTAGCAGAAAGAAAGAACCGAACATTACTAGATATGATAAATGCAATGATCATTAGTTCAGGTGTTCCAGAAAATTTTTGGGGAGAAGCTCTTCTCTCTGCTAATTACATCCTCAATAGAATACCTGCGAAAGATAAAGATAAAACCCCTTATGAAATTTGGAAGGGTCACAAACCTAGACTTAGTTACTTTAGAGTTTGGGGTTGCTTAGCTAAAGTTAGTATTCCTGAATCCAAAAGATTAAAAATAGGTCATAAGACCGTAGATGCCATATTTATTGGTTATTCGTTGGATAGTAATACCTATAGATTCCTTGTTATTAACTCGGAAATATCTTCAATATCAAATAATATAATAATTGAATCCAGAGATGCAACTTTCTTTGAAAATATTTTTTCTATGAAAAATAGAGTGTCTTATCCAACGAATAATATTCCATCTTCTGCATCCTCAGTTGCAGATTTAACTCATGAACCCGAATCTGAACCTGAACCTAGACGGAGTAAAAGAATTAGAACAGAAAAGAATTTTGGTGAAGGTTTTTTCACATATTTAATTGAAGATACTCCTTCTACTTATTTAGAAGCTTTGTCTTCTCCTGATGCACCTTTTTGGAAAGAGGCAATCAATAGTGAGTTTAAATCTATTATCGAAAATAATACGTGGATTCTTACTAATTTACCTCCTGGAAACAAACCTTTAGGATGTAAATGGATTTTCAAGAAGAAAATGAGAACTGGTGGAACAATAGAAAAATATAAAGCTAGACTTGTTGTTCAGGGATTTGGTCAAAAGGGTGGTATAGATTTCTTTGACACATATTCTCCTGTTGCTCATATTTCCATTATTAGAGTCATTCTAGCATTAGCTTCCATCTATAAACTTTATGTTCATCAAATGGATGTTAAGACTGCATTTTTGCATGGTGATCTAGATGAAGAGATCTACATGCATCAACCTGAAGGATTTTCTGTGCCAGGACAAGAAAATAAAGTCTGCAGGCTTGTAAAATCTCTTTATGGGTTGAAGCAAGCACCTAAGCAATGGCATGAAAAATTTGACCAAGTGATCTTATCCTACGGATTTCATATTAATGAATCCGATAATTGTCTTTATCAAAAACAAGTTAATGATCAATTCATCTTTCTATGTCTCTATGTTGATGACATTTTAATTCTTGCACCAGATTTGAATCTGGTTAATGATATCAAGAATTTTCTGTCTCATCATTTCAATATGAAAGATTTAGGTAATGCTGACTTAATCCTTGGAATGAAAATCATTCGGACTGTCGAATCGATTAGTTTATCTCAATCTCATTATACTAACAAACTTATAGACAAATTTGGATATTCTAATTATTCAACTGTTTCTACACCTTTTGATCCATCTACTCATCTTACAAAGAATACTGGAATACCTATAAATCAAGAAAAATATGCACAAATTATTGGATCTCTAATGTATTTATCCAACCGGACTAGGCCTGATATTGCTTTCAATATTTCTAGACTTAGTAGACATACATCTAACCCTAGTTCAATTCATTGGAATGCATTAGAAAGAGTGTTCAGATACCTTAAAGGTACTACTGAGTATTCTCTATGCTTTACAGGTTATCCAAATGTTCTTGAAGGTTATTGTGATGTAAATTGGATTTCTGACATCTTAGATGTCAAATCTACATCTGGCTATGTTTTTCTGTTAGGAGGTAGTGCCATATCGTGGCAATCAACTAAACAAACTATTTTAGCTAGGAGCACCATGGAAGCCGAGCTTATTGCTCTTGACTCTGCCTGTACTGAAGCAGAATGGTTAAAAGAGCTTCTTACTGAGATCTCTATATCTTCTCCTATACCTCCAATTTCAATACATTGTGACTCTAGAGCTGCTGTAGAATTTTGCAAAAAGAAGTTAATAAATACTAAAGTAAGCAGACACATCAAATTAAGACAAAAGTCTGTTAAAAGAAAAGCAAAACTTCAAATTGTTTCCATAAGTCATGTAGCTACAGATAATAACCTTGCTGACTATTTTACAAAAGGCTTAAACAGGACTAAGGTCCTGATGTCATCGAGGGGGATGGGGCTTAGCCAATAAAGGATCTTCCAGCAGCGGGAACCCAACCTCTGTGATAGGAGATCCCTTGAAGGAGGTTCAATGTGGTAAAAACAAACTGATTGGTTGATCAGGGAGCACATGTAGTTTATTTAGCAGGAGTCTCTTACTCTAGCCCATCCCTATGATGATTAGTGCTCCTATGTAGTGTTTAGGAAGAGTTATCTCTGAATAAGTCCCGAGAGGTATTCCTCGAGATGTGACACTACACACATCCTTGGAGGGACTCACCTATGTGAGAATATCCGTATACGGCCGTGGCTAGAGACATAGGCAATCTCTAGAAATTCTCATGAAACAAATCAAGATGCTTGCACACGGCCATTAATGTGCAAACCCGCGACATGAGCTTCTATACTGTGAGTATTATAGTAGAAATTTGATCTAACGGAACGTAGTTCAAGACCTGGTTCACTCCGCTCCCTTCAAATCAATACTATCAATGCTAAGTGAAGTGAACTTTAAAGGCACTTCATCAATTACACAGTATATGTACCCAGCAGTAAATATTTTTCTATTATGTTCTACTTGATTATTTATAATAAGTGAATTTTGAGTTTTGAGGGAGATTGTTAGAGGTTTGGAGGGAAAACCCAAAATTCCCTCCAAGCCATTCCTTTAGTCCCACATGGGAAAAAGAGAACATCCCAAAGACACTTAAATATGATCCCTCTTCCGTTTGGCCTTGTACCGTCTTGGGCCACTCACACGCGCACGCGCGGCCCGGCCTGGTTCGGTTCGCACGCGCGGTCCGGTTCGCGCGGCGTGGTGTGCTTTTTTTGCCCGATTTTCTTTTATTTTTTCTTTCCGTTCGGAGAGCCCGATTCTCTTTTATTTTTTTCGTTCCCGTCTTTCTTTCCGTTCGGACTGCATCCCATCGCGTCTTCTCCAAACGTCGCGACTTCTGAAGAGCTGTCTTCTCCGAACGTCGCGTCCTCCGCTGTACCGCGTCGCATCTTCACCGAGCGGTGTCTCTTCCTCACGGCGTTTCTCCATCTATAAAAGGATGGAGCCAGATCACAGATACGTATCTTGACTGGACTCTCTCTTCCTCTCAATTTTTTCCGATCTAGAACTCTCTTGCGTTCTAGGTTTTCCTGTTTCCAATTTTTTTTTTTAATCTGGTTTCACTGCTGGGCGAAGCCGTTGTCAGTCCCTTCACAGTCGTGCCTGCAGGAGGGATACCCGGTTGTATCTTGGGGCAGAGTTCTTGGATTGAATCCTGCACGAGGGCCCAGAATCGCCTTAGGACAGTGCCTCTGCACGCCTCCGGTCAGAAATCCTAAAACTCAATTTTATGATTCATAGTATATGTTTATATTATTGTTTTACATAGGACAGATTATATTACTGTTCTAAGAATTCCAAAATCATAATTTTATGATTCATTGTATTACTGTTTGTTGCCGCTCCCGTCGTCGCGCCCGTGCCACGGATCCGCCAATCCCTCCTGACTGCCTGGCGAAGGAGCCTCCCTGGCTGCGGCTAACCTGCAAAAAAGGGGTTAGAAGACCCTGGCCGGGGATCCCGGCGAGGGAGCTCCGACGATCAAGTCAGTAGACGACGAGAAGGAACAGACTCTCCAGACGGACTCTCGAAAGGGTTCCAGACTTAGAGAGTTTACTGGTGAGAGAGACGCTCTGGGGACCAGAATCTCGGCCGGGCCTCCTTGCCAAGCTCACGCCCAGTGATCCCCTCTCGGGATCTCTGGTTTTCACTCTCCGGAGCGAGGCCTTTTGCCGCTGCTTCTCCTTTGTCCCCAGGCTTGTTTTCTTACCTTGTCGTCCCCAGATTCCTCCCTCTTTATCTCCTTTCGTCGTGCGCTTGTCTTTTCCTCCTGAGAGACTCCCCTCCCCCGTCCTCTTCTCTTTTTCCTTTTCGGTGAAGGGGGGCCAGGCGGCTTTCCGACCTCGTCCGCCGAGCCCAGCAGGGAAAAGGCAAAGACAGAAGAGAAAAAGGGAGGGCGGCGCTGGTAAGGTGGCCGGTCAGGCCTCGGGCCCAGCGAGAGCGCTCTCTTTCCCAAGCATGGGCGCCATCCATCTATAGGGCCTGTTCTGTCAGAATCGTGCCCCTCGGCTGTGGAGCTTGTCGGGCCGATGCAAGTGATGTTCCGCGTGCCGCCGCCCTCCGTACGGGGCACCATCTGGGATTCGTACGGCCCGAGGGATGACCTCGGGGCCCGCGCCTCTTCCCTGAGACCTTCTCCGTACGGGCGGCCTGACCTCGACCGAGGTGGACCCGTCTCCGGGGGCCACCTGGCGAAGAGCGAAGGACCAGCCGACCTCGGCCTAGGTGGACCCCTCCTGGGTGGACACCTGGCGAGGTGGCAGGAGGTCGCCTGGCCTCGGCCGAGGTGGGCCCGTCTCCGGGAGGCCACCTGGCAAAGGAGCGAAGGACCAGCCGACCTCGGCCTAGGTGGACCCCTCCTGGGTGGACACCTGGCGAGGTGGCAGGAGGTCGCCTGGCCTCGGCCGAGGTGGGCCCGTCTCCGGGGGCCACCTGGCGAAGAGCGAAGGACCAGCCGACCTCGGCCTAGGTGGACCCCTCCTGGGTGGACACCTGGCGAGGTGGCAGGAGGTCGCCTGGCCTCGGCCGAGGTGGGCCCGTCTCCGGGAGGCCACCTGGTAAAGGGGCGAAGGACCAGCCGACCTCGGCCTAGGTGGACACCTCCTGGGTGGACACCTGGCGAGGTGGCAGGAGGTCGCCTGGCCTCGGCCGAGGTGGGCCCGTCCCCGGGAGGCCACCTGGCAAAGGGGCGAAGGATCAGCCGACCTCGGCCTAGGTGGACCCCTCCTGGGTGGACACCTGGCGAGGTGGCAGGAGGTCCCCTGGCTTTGGCCGACCTCACTTAGGCGGACCCCTCCGGGCTTGGGCGCCATCGAGGTGGTAGAGGAACTTCGATTCGAGCTCGACCTCGGCGAGGGCAGTTTGCCTTAGAAAATTGTCGAGCGCTGTAGTCTTGCCGAACCTGGTCTTGAAGACGTGGCGCTGACTCGGCCGGAGAAACCTCCACGTGGCTCGATCGCATTCGGTGATATCTGAACCTGGTCACGTCACTGTCACGGCTGCAACACTGTTCTACATAGCACTGTTTAGTGATTTAGGATAATACAGATAGATTTTTATTTATTGTTTCTAGTTTTATTTCACAGTACTCTATTTTTAACAAAAATTTCGCTGGATGGAAGATGGAGGTTCAGAAAAGGTTGGCCGGAGGGTGGTTTTAGCTAATTCCCATCACTTTGCCTAACCACTGCTTAGTTAGCGTCGGCGTTGGTCCCTGATTCTATGCTGGACACCACTCATTTTGGTTTATGGACCACGGCCGAGTCATCCATTATATATTAATTGGCAGAAGATATCCTCACCATGCCAAAAAGTACTTTGGTTGGGGGGGGTGTTGGCCATTACTGATACTAAGCTGGCGCAGTATGCTAATATTCCCCTGAAGTCTGTTCTGGCACTGTGGGTTGGGCACATGCGGTTCAAATATGGGCAGCTTGGGCAGGGCAGTTCTCATCCGGTGGCGGGGAGTCCTGGTCCGTACTTGTCTGTAGACATGTGAAAGTTGGCTTTGGGTATAGTCTGGGCTGTGGGGATAATATGTGATGCTTTGAATACTTCCCCCTTGCCTCCAAGCAAACATTGCTTAATATGGACATTGATGTTTCTAATTTATGTGGCCGGTCAACGGGCGATCAATAGATGCGGATGCCACCACGACCCCTGCGTGGACCACTCCAGCCTCTACCCGGCCGGAATGAATTGCAGCGAGAGAACGCCCACCATTTTTTTATAGTTTTTGGGCCGGATTTGCCGCTTGTAACACTTTAACTATAAGACCGGCCGACCAATAACAATTAATAAGTTTCTGAATTAGACTGCATTAAAGGCTGTTATAACTTCTCTTAACACCCCCCCCCCCCCCCCCCCCCCACCCCAACCCCCGCATTAAAAACAAAAAAAAAAGGCATTTAAAACTTATTAAGAGAACGGCTGTAGAGGTGGGGCTCACGCTCCAAGGTAGCACTTCCATCCTTCTTGACAACGGAATCATGCCTCGACTCTCATGACCTAAAAGGATTTTTTTTTTTTTTTAATAAGAAAATCATAAAATCTTCCTTCTACTAAAAAAGTATTTGATATACGGCCACAACTATTTTTTACTATATTAAATAAGTACATCATTCCAGTCCTATTAAAATATTAATTGATTTAATAATTAACTTCATACATTTTATGTTCAAGCCTCCAAAATAATTTTTTTCATTTAATTAACTCCATCTTAGTTCAAATTTTAGACATACGGATGATAGGGCTATAGATTAAACTATCACCAAGGGCCTTTAAATATGTTCATATCTCACTTTATTTCATCCTTTATATCTCGTACTCTCGTATCTTCAATGTTCCACTAAAATTCAGCCATCAGAGTATCCATCACTGGATGGAGTCCAGCAACTTCTAATGCTTTTCTGTTTTATTTACAAGTCAGACCTCCCACTCCGAGCAAACCAATTGCCATTCGCCAATCCATTCACAAATGTAGGTTGGATTTTGGCAGCAACATGCCCTTTTTTCCCTCTTTCCAAAATGCATGGGGTTTTTGAATTCTAGGGTTCCATCGAAGATGGAGCACAGGCCATTGCCATGGACCCGAGACCCTCCCATGACCCCTGATAGAACCTCGGGCGCCCCTTCCTCGCTGCTCGATTCTATCAGGTACTTTTCTTTCTCACAAGATGATTGCAATGTCTCCCATTAAAATCTCATGATTTTAGAAAACCAAAACCCCAATTCAGACCATATGATTGTATCCTTTCCTATGGATTTCTTTCGGTGTACTCTAATCCAGTCTTCTGCCAACTCAACAATCTCCATATATTGTCTCCATTTTATGCACATACTTTCAGTTATGCTTCTTGGCATTATATTTTCATTGTTCTTCATTAACCGAGTTGGCACATTCCTTATTTGTATAAAAAATTCCCTCTTCGAAACATTTTGTTCGGTATTTGAGGCATTGATGATGATCCTACCTTGCCTCGGTCCAGGTATATCATCTTCTTAAGGTGCTGTTCAGTGATACAAATGGAATCATTATAGTAATCTTAAATCACCAATGCTTTTCATCTCAAGATAGTTTGATTCTTAATAATTTAGGATCATCCTGTTTGGTATGCTATATTTTAGTGACTAAAAATTTCTAGATATCTATGAATAACTTATTTAATATTTCATGAAAGTTCAAGATCACCGATCATATAAATACCAAAACTAATCCTGAAATATTCCAAAGAATATATATTAATCATATACGATATATTATAATAAATTTTAGTATATTAATTATTATTATATTACATAAAAAAATACATATATCTATACAAATATATTGATTTTTACAGAATTAACATTTTATTTATAATAATATATTATCACTTTAATAATAATGTTTACTTTGATTAGAAAATAGAACAAATAGAAGTAATATATTAAATATTTTTTAATATAAATATAAAGTACAATAATATGTTTTCATTATAATTTAAAATCATAATAGAATAATAATATGGCAATAATAATATACTATCATGTAATATATGTCACAAATATAATTTATGTAATATCAATATAATATATAATATAATAACGATATAATATATTTGGTATATTGATATACCATAATTTTCATTTGATTGAGTGATGCATTTTTGTCCTTATATTTCATCCCAAGATCATTATCCTGGAATGATTTTGGATACCCAATTCCCAAGATAAATTTTTCATCATTAGACTGGATGGTAATTTGAGAAGTTGAAGAAATGAAAATTTAGGATCACTACAATGTAAAATGATGATGTAACCAAATATGATGATCTTGTCACCTCCACCCACATTACGTTTGATCTTAGAATGTTCACTCCATGCCAAATGCCTTCTAAGATAGTGTTCGGTGATCTAAATGAAAAGATTAAGATAATCTTAGATCACCGACGATCCTCATGTTGAGGCAATCTTATCCGCAATGATCTAAGATCATTACATTTAGTACCCTATGTTTCAGTGATTAAGAATTTTCATACATCCACAAATTATTTGGTGTTCCATGAAAATCCAAGATCACTGATCATACAATACCAAAAATATCCCTATACATTCCATAAAAAATATATTTATTAATTATAAAGAATATATTATAATAAAATATCAATATATTTATTAATATATTAGTTTCTAATGTATTCTATAAAAATATATTTATTAATCCTATAAAATATATTAATTATTATTATAAAATTAATATTTTATTTATGTTTATTATATCAATATTTATTTTGATTAAAAATTAAGATAAATAGAAGTAATATATGAAATAATTTTATTATATAACTATAAGGTACAATAATATTTCTACTATAATTTAAAAATATCATTGAATAATCATATGATAATGATAAGTTTAATAGAATATTACAATATGATATATATCATAAGTATAATATATACAATCTTAATATAATATAATATTAATATAATATATTAATTTATTAATATATCATTTTTTTTTGTTGAACTGAAAGATTTGTTCTTAAATTTCATCCTACGATCACTGCCTTGTATTCCCAACCTCAAAGATAAGTATCTCATCATCGAGTTGGATGGTGATTTGAAAAATAGAGGTATCTTGGGATTGCTAGTATATAAGGTCACCGTGATACAATCAATCATGATGATTTTATCACCCCCATCCCTACCATCCTTCATGTTAGAATGATCATCACATACCAAAAGCCTCCCTAAAGTTAATTTGATCATTGCATTCAACTTAATGTCGCTTCTAAAATGATTCAACTACTAATGGGGAAAGAATATTAGTTCTTATAATAATGCAAGAACTATAGATATTGATGACCTGCTCTCTACTCTACTATGGTGGGCATTGAGAGGCGATACATTTCTATAGAGTGAGAGGGAAGGGATTAATGTGTAAGTCTGAATTCAGGAAATTAATAGAAGAAGCTGAAAATCCTTTGATATGGTAGCAAGTGTACAGGAGCTACAGAGAAGACTTGCATGCTCGCATATTGCCCGCATAGATGCTAAGATACTAGTTACAAAATATTTGAATGCTTAGCATAGAAGAATGTTCGAGTACTTGAATAAAAGCCATCTTCAAATTCAGTAGTTAGCGAAAAAGATGAGCTTCATGGTTCAGCATAACTGATAATGATGACCCATGCAAGCAACCCCCTCAAACTCCAAGCAAGCATCCGGTGACAAACCCCCAAAAACCATCAGAACTGAGTAGATTAACACGAGCCATGGTGTGACAGCAACAACTCTCTGAAAGTACCGCCTTCCCAAATTTGCTAGCCAAGAATGGACAGTAACGGGAGGAAGAAACAATATTAACCACATGAATCAGTCGCATTTTCAAATTCTATAGCAGTGAAGAGGAATATGTGATGGCAAGGATTGGAGAAGCAAATCCAGAATGAAAGTTGATTCATTTTACAATAAATCTGGGATCTTTAAGAATATTTTTGTAAAGATTCAAATTATTTTTTAGTAAAGATTGCAATTATGGAATCTAATGTCAGGGTTTCCGGTAAAAAGTATGCCGCCCAAAAAGGAGAGAGAAAAAGTGAACAGGAATAAGCCACTACTCGTTGATTTATTTTACTGATAGAAATTTATACACATGATAACAAGAAGGAAGCTTGGACCCTTGCAGGTCCACACAAGATAAAACAGAGCCAGGTCCCTGCTCAAGGCTCATATCTCCTTTAAATCTAGCAACACCGAGATTCATGTAAAAAATGTTTACAAGCTTCCGGGTGTGCCTAATCACATTACATTAACCACAAATTTGCAGTTCAAGAAGTTGCTTTCACAATTAAGAACCTTCTGCAAAAGCTCCCTAGACCACTTAGAAGACAGAAAGATCTTTTGCCTCCACACTTCATTACAGGTTTACCGCTCCAAGTGGACTTCAAATTATAAGAAGGATAAGAATCCTAACGACGCCTATTAAAAAGGGTTTCAGATTTAACAAAGCCGTCAGAGTTTATCTCAAATACCTGAAGAAGGAAGGTTCCATGCCAGCAAAGATAAGGATTAAAGACTTGATGGTCAAGTCTTATTCTACTCCAGTTCTGTGTTCCCAAACCAACTTCAAAACTTCAGTATATTTGTAGATTGAAATAGTTTGCGATAGAAAACTTTGAATTCTCATACCAACAAAACTTATATGTTCTTTAAAAGCTCAATGAACATAGAAGTTGAAAGTTTTTGCAGTAGTATAATATCAGAATAAACAATTTTCTGGATGTATAACAGATAGCTAGCTCCAACTTATATATAGCAGAACTTATTGCCCATGCCACTTAGCCCATATTGTCAATTTATGAAATGCATTGCTTTTTGTTTGAGAAGTTTGACACGAGAGCAATTCTAACTTTACTAAAAAATCTATTCTTTCAAAAAGGAACTCAACCTTCTCTTTTAACTCCCGGACTCTGTCCAACTCCTACATATATCAAAAACAAAGTCTAACTTAATTTAAAGAGGAAGGCTCACTTTGTGATACTTAATGCTAGGAACCCATTATGGCCTTTATTTTTGCTGCTGCATTTAAAAATTATAAAAATGTATTTTTTTTTTTCATACATGGCTTGATCCTATAACATGAACATTTTATAAAAATGTATCTTTTTTTCATCCATGGCTTGATCCTATAACATGAACATAGATCTATGAAGGCATTACATACTGCTATTTAAAAAAAAAAAAAAAAATCCATATTCACATCATGAAAACAAAATATTAAAAAAATTGAACAATAATGTGGGAAGGCAAAAGACCCAACATATAATATGTCAAAAAAATACAAGAGATCAAAATATAATCATAAAATTTGATAATAAAACATATAGAGGTGGCAATTTTGGTCAGGTCACAAGGACAACAACAAACAAACCTTGACCCATACGCAAACCAACCCAAAACAGTGTCAAGATCTCTTGAGTCTTGACCCACACCCACCCATGGGTCATTTTGGATCACTTATTTGACCCTAACCCAATCTATTTTGCAAGACTCAAATCCCTAATAAGCCTTGCTAACCTGTCAAATTCAATATTTACAATTATTACTAGCTAAATTTCAAAATAATTTAAACAACTAATATCAAGAAAAAGTCCAATAACTTACCAAAAAAAAGTAAAAAGATCAATCACTCAAAATTCTTATCCAACATCATGACTCAACCCAACCAAAACTATTTCGACCCAAATAGACCTCTACCCTTGTGACTTGACTCAGGTTAAACCTTTGACCCATGATTAACCCATTTAAAGTCCCCAACTAAAAATCTCTTGACCCAAACCTGAGCCAAACAGGGTTGGATTGGATCAGGTTTCTCAGGTCAGGTCAATTTTTGCCACCCTTAAAACATATTATATATATATTTGGAGAATAACTAAAATAAAGTGGAATCTTTTCCTAAGCTCACCTATGTTTTCTTAAAAGTGATGCCTAAATTCATTGCACAACTTCCTGGTTACTTGTAATAATAGCGAAAAAGAATGGCCACGCACAGAGTAATTAAGAGCTATAAAAATGTAGTATGGAAAAAAGTTAACCTCAATATGTAGTGAATAGTCTTATTCAAGTACTCTGTGTTTTCTAAAAATATATTTATTGTATTGGAAAACAATAATTATTATGAACATGTTCGTGTCAAAGCATAATTGCTGTCATGAGGTGATTAGTGGTCAGAAAAATACACACCAAGCAAAGATCTAGCATGTGTGGAGCCACAAAGAGACCATGTTTTAAAATAAATTACGTGCCTCAGAAGTAGCTGGAGAATCTGAAGATGGAAACATCAGAGCCCATCAATGGCTATCTTTTAGGATGCAAACAAATCTTTATAAGGATAATCATGAGTGTGGCCTGAGTAACGATGCATGTTGTGTATCAGTGCCAAGCATGTTTATCACATATGTATTACTAATATACACAAGGAAATTTCTTTTTGTTTATAGCAACATTTAAAGCGGTGAAAATTGGAAGAGTCAAAAGCTAGAAGTCTTCCACAGAAATCTTTCTTTTCAGGTAATGTGTGCCAATATATGGCAAAATGCATTTGAATTTTGAGCATTTAAAGTATGGGCAGCAAATTAGATATCTTTAACCTTGGGCTGCAGGTACCAGATCACACTTAAAATTCTTATGCTAAATTGCTATTCATGGTTTCCCTAGGACAATGTTGATAGAAGCACATAGAAATTGACCGATTCAGAGTTATCTCAGATTCGAAACTAGTTTTAGAACTGAATTCACAGAGGGAAAATTCAAAATCAACTAATAAATGAGAGAAGAGTTGAAGGATTGGTTAGAAGTAGAGAACTCTAAAACTCACCATTGAAAGATTGTGAGTATCGGAAGCTGTTATAAAAAGAATCTCCATTAAAATAATGTGTCTATTCTTTCATTCTATCCTTGCCTTTCTTTCTATCACCAGGCCTTACTGACTTGGAACTGATACCGGATTTCCTTGCTGTTTCTGACTCCACATATTCTTTCAATTTTTTCAATGCTGTCATATTGTCAAATAAAAAGAGAGGTAAATAGAAACTTGGCTGAAAATTTACTTGTATTTAAAAAAGGAACAAAAATTCATTGAAGTTACCAGAAGAATAAATAGGGCGAAGCTCTTCTATTGAATCAGCAGGCAAAGAGTGAAGATCACATGAATTATTGTTTAACTTCTGAAGCATCTTACTGAAACGTTTAATCTGAGAATACAAAATTGAATATGCATGATCATGGCAAAATAAAAAAGCAGAAAATTTCATCACAATATTTGCATGCATTAATGCTAAATTTATTTAGCAGCAGAGCACATAATATTTGTACTAAAAAGATTGTGTGTAGAATCCATCATAAAGGAAAAACTACATTAGAGGAAGCTTCTTCCCAACCAAAAGAATCTTCTCTAACGAATCACAAGATTGAAACATCATCAGGATTTTTTTTTTTTTTTAATTTCAGTATTGACAACAAAATCTGCTACAGAGAAATCTGCACTCTTGAGCCTTGCATCCTCTTGCTAATGATATTTGAAGAGGTCCTTTACAACACAACTCCCTTGGAAAAGATTAAACATTTTGAGATCAGCACCCTTTTAATATTCTTGCTTCTAACAGTGTCAATGAAAAATTCCAAAATAGATCTTAATAAGTTCACGGGATTAAGTTTCAACTTGGCTACTCATCATACCAAATATAAGAAGAAGAAAAAAAGAAAGGCTACTCGGCTTGCACTTTGCACCTTACAGTGGTCAACACTCAGCCATGTATCCAAACTTTCCTTCTTCATCTAACCCCTCCCAAGTTCAAGGAGATATTTGAGGGTTGGCCGTTAGTATGAGCAGACTCGTGGCCAGTGAAATAAGTTATCCTTCCTGCCAACTGCAGCATGGCAGGTCTTCCTCTTGTTACCTTGATCAAGAATTTTAGCAAATTCAAGTAAGGTCAACATCAGGTCAAGAGACTGTTGCAGGAAGTTACTAAAATTTGTTGGATTGTATGCCCATCCATTTAGCCAACCCCTATGCATTTATATATTTATGTATGGATGATATAAATCAATATTTTTTCAAGATTATTATTAGTAGCTAAAGGTAATTAGAACCATTCATATCAAAAAAAGCAAATGATTTTCATCGTAATACATATCACATGGACATAGTAAGATTCATATTTCGACAATAATCTCCCTAAGAAGGGGAAGCAAAAGCAACCAACAATAAGTGGTTACAAAATTATAAAAATTCTGTACTTAGAGTATGTCAAATATTGGATGCTTAAATGGTAGAACTTGAGAGGGGAATGGCATTGCAGTTACAGTCTGACAATGCCCACTTCACCTTGACATGATCAAACCCCTTCTTTTTGTGGAAAGTGTGATGAGATAGTTGTGATGTACTAGTTATGAAACAAACTTGTAAAGATAGAAAATGATTTTTCATGCAAAACATAGGCCAGATTTGACAAGCTTTCGATGAGAATACAGGAATAATTACAAGTTCAACAAATGCAAAGAAATGCAGTTCTTTGTTTAAATGAAGCCTCATCCATATAATTTCAACATGAAACATTTTGGACTGTAAAAAAGCATCTCTTCAAAGAATGATGTGATGATCACTACAAAAATATAAAGAAAAGCCCCTGATGAAGTCAATTTAGGCTTCATCAATGGGGTCTTCATTACTAGTTACTATCAAAGTCAAGGGCCTCCATGGTGACTCCTGAAGCTTTGAAAATTTATTAAAACAACTAAACAACTACAGAACCAATATGGAATCATGATAGGGATTTGGCAGCAGCTATATAATCAGCCATCCAAGTTGCACGTAGAAGATAATTATAGTAAGAAGCAATATGTAATCCCTGTCTGCAATTGCTAGTCCATTCTGGACTCCATCATGAAATGAAAACTGTCCAGTTGGAATCATTATCTTTCATTACTTTCAAAGCATATGCCACCTGCTAACAATTTAATAAACATGCCAAGCATACTCTTTCCTCTGTTCCTCTCTAAAAATCCCTCTTGATGCAGAACCACCCATGGAATCAATATATTTCATACTAGAAGTTTCCTAAAAATCTAATTTTTTAACAATTTGAAGGATATCGTGCTATAAAAAAGTATACCTCATCTCTTCGCAGTAAAGTAAAGCAATGCCCAGTCTGACCTGCTCTTGCAGTACGGCCTGCTCGATGAATATATGTCTTAACATAAGCAGGCATATCGTAATTGATAACATTTCTTATTCCTTCAACATCCATTCCTCGAGTCATTGCATCTGTAGCGACAAGCACTTCCGTTTTCCCTTCCCTAAAGGCCTTCAATGTTTTGCTACAAGAAAAACAAATTCCATCATCATGACAGAGACTATAAAATGATTGATATAAAAATTGTTGAGTTGGAATCAGTCATATTCACATCAAGCAAATACTTCCGAACAGCTTGTCATGTAGGGAAAATACATGGTTCAGCAAGCCCTATTATCTCAATGTGGTGTGGGCTTCAAGAATCCGTACTCATCCATTAAATTAATAAGGATATAAGTATCTTATTTAAGTAAAGGATTCAACTCCCGGCGGGACATCTTATGGGATACTGGGATGGCGTACTACTTCATGTGTTAGCATTAAACCATCCCGCCATCATCCCAACATCCAAATTAGGACAACTTGGGACATCCCCTATCCCAAGTATTGAGATGGGGCGGGACGGCGGCATGTCCTGTTCCATGAAAAAGACGGAACAACCCCTTTCCATGGGATTTAAAACCTTAAATGTTGACATATGCATATGTATGTGACCATGCTTAAGCATACATGCCTATGAGGATGCACTCATGCAAGTGCTTTCATAAAATCAGTCCAATTCATGTTAAGCAAATAGCTCTGAACAGCCTGTCTTGACACGGAAAATAACATTATTTGGCAACCGCTATCCTATCAATGCAGAATGCATTCTAATTAATAAAATTTTAATAAGATCACCTTAGCAAGGTTGATGTATACATATGTTTGTGAGCGTGGCCAAGCATGCCAGTGGACGCTCTTGTACAGGTGCTTTCATAAAATAATCAGATGGTGATCATAAAATGGTTAGCTGGTTAGCTGGACAACATCAGGTACAGCCAACATTTATGGTTAGCACTTAGATTGAGGAGCACTCCTTATGGGAAGTCCATATGACCCAGCGTTCTTCTAAAGAACATCATTCCATCCTTTGGTATCTGTTCAGGGTGATCTTAATTATCTTTGCAGGATAAAAGGATCAACCACTGATGACAACTGGGGGAAAAAACAAACATCTGTAATTTTCCAGCCATTCCAGACGATTGAATGGACAAAAAGATTTGTTTGGTGACTGCAATATTTGGTGAATAGCCTTCAACAAGGTAGAAAGTTGTCCTTTTCTTTTTTGTTTTTCTTTTTTACAAAGATCATGCTTCACAAAAATATATACTTTATCTGACATTTTTCTTGACAAATCATGTCCAATGGAGCTATGAATAATGCATCAAAGCAACAAAACCTCTTTTCTTAAATGAGAAAATTTAAGTTTGCAAGTTTGTCATTTACCTTCGCAAAGACTGATGCTGCCGACGTGAATATTCACTAATTTTGCATGGCAAGTCTCCAAAGAAATTTAATAAAGTGCATAGCCTGTGAGTTGATTCTACAGATGATGTAAATACTATACACTTTTCCCCTCTCAAATCTTGTAGAAGAGCAACTAGATACAATGGCTTTAGTTTTGATTTACAAATCTGTGCATACACCAAAACAGAGTCAGATATCAAATATAACGGTATTATCCAAAAGACAGCTAAAATAATCCTACCGCTAATAAAACATTGCAGATGAATCAGCCATTTCAGTAAGTTATGTTTTTTTTAAGCTAATGCATTTGAATAAGAAATGACATTTTCACCTTCCTTGTTGACATTCATTCAAAAATTGTTCTAGCTGGAAACCAGCAAAAGTAAAAGATATATATATATATATATATAGTGCCCAAGTGGTTAAACAATTCTAATCAGATTTATGTTCAAAAATATTTTTTTCTTCAAGGAGTTTACTGATTTTGCCAAAGGCTTAAAATGGGACAAACCAGCTTGTAACACTCCAGTTTTTCTGGAAGTTTGTATCGCCTCTCCCCACTTGTCAACAACAAAGGATGATGCAAGTCAAGTTGAGAAAGCTTGCTAGGATCTTGAGTCAGTGTAGCAGAGAGAATCATTTTAACAAGCCTTGGGTAATTTTTACCCTTAAATCCCCTTTCAACACCACTGCAATCAAAGGAATCAAAGGCATATCATTGAATTACAAAAATATTTTTAAAATAATAAATGAACACCATTCTGCTCGGATTAGGATGAAGGCCTTAACATATGGATTCTGATAAGAGTTCAAGGCATTATATATAAATCAAAATCACAACACTGAGTCTTTTATAAGGGCCTTAATACTGATTTGTTTCTATAGATTGTTTGAAGTCAGATAGGAAGAAGTAGGATTACGATCTCCTTATGGTTGTCAATGAACCAGTCATCAAGGGCCCAAGTCTTGCATGGTCGAATAATGCCTGATCATTTGAACAAGTAAGCTGAATCACAGTCGGCAACCAGGACTGATATGCCTCTCTTAACAATCGATCTGTCTCATCAACTACCTGAAAATTCAACAAATAGGCTACTCAGCACAAAACATGTAATGAAAATACCATATAAATTAGTCCGCTCATAATGCATTATTGCGAAACTTAATTGATAAATCAATCACTTCAAATCAAGGCATGTTGTCTCGATACTGGACCCCATACTGATACCATCCTTTTACAATGTCGATATTAGAGCTAAAAATGGATCGGATTTTATTCGACTGTATCTATATCCATATCTAATTTGGCCTGAATTCATATATATATATATATAGTTGAATCTGATTGGATTTAGATATGGATTCGAATAGTTAATTAAAAAATTATCCAGATACAGATTTCTATCAATTTTTTAGATTCAGATCCAGATATCCATTTTATATATAACTGGAATCCTAATCCCGCATTTACTTATTGACTTCAATGGAGCTTTGGATTATAATTATCTCCCTTACATGAAATCATTATTATCTTGGATTATGATTATAACTATTTTAGAATTTTTGTGATCATGTCATTATTTTTTATTTTTATCATTGAATTTTGCTTAAAATTTGATTAATATCCAAAAAAGTATCGGATTTATATCTGTATCTAGAGAAACAAATATAGATATACTTAATATCCGATATATGTCCGTGTCCGTTCATAACAAATAGAGATATGCTTAATATTCGATTCGTATCCATATTCATTTGGAACAAATATGAATATTAAATTTTGATATATGTTTAATATCCGTATCCATATTCGTCGAAAAATATGAATACAAATATGGATATATCACTATCCGATCTATTTTGAAAAATATGAATACAAATATGTCCAAGTCCGTTCATAACAAATAGAGATATGCTTAATATTCAATTCGTATCCATATTCGTTTGGAACAAATATAAATATTAAATTTTGATATATGTTTAATATCTGTATCCGTATCTATATTCATTGAAAAATATGAATGCAAATATGGATATATCACTATCGATATGCGGTAGGGTATGATAACGTTTAGCATATCGAGTGTCGGTGTTGTACCGCACCATGTATCAATTGGATATGATACGGTAATGACCGGTACAACAAACCTTGCTTCAAATATTGAAAGAAGCTAAATACACTAATAAAGAAACAGTATGATCTTAAAGATAATGGTTAGAAGCTTTGCATAGATCTCATATGGAAGTAAACTCTACACAAGTTTTTTTATGGTACTTCCTATTTCAGAAGCAGCAAGGATTCATGTGATATGCTTGCATTTAAGACTAAACTAAGATAAAGAAAATGGTAGCCATACAACATCATGGTTCCACAAAGGGCATTCTGAAAAGATATATAGGTGCAGGAATGTTGGCTTAACATGACAGGCTACAGTAGATATACAAGATCCATCGAATCATAAGAGATGTTTATGTTTATGTAATCTTTGAGAAACTGAAGATAGATTTTGTCATCTAAGGGCATTCAATATTCATGTGGCTGATGTAGGTCTGACAAAGGGTGCCATGCAAGATGCCAATGATGAAAGGTATCTTTTCATTGCTCCTGTGCATTGAATTGATATTAAGAAGGAGGTTGTCCATGAAGGCACCTAATTGAGGGTACAACAAATCAAAAGATTGAATCCAAGTTAGATCCTCAACATCAAAAGAATGTGAAGAAAAATGTTCTTTACGCATGTATTTAAAACTAATGCAAAAAGGCGGACAGAGTTCTGAAGGGAGGAAATGGCAGAAATCTAGTCAACATATATCAATCATGCTGGTTATTGGTAGCAGAGAGACACTAAGCTGAAACCATATTATCCACTATCAAGTTAGATATGAACACATTAGCTCTAATCCTATTACATCTATTTGTTCAATAATTCCAAATGGCAACTTTTAAGTTACTTTAGGAACCATGAATCCATCTCTCGAAATTAGATTTCTAAAATTAAATATGAGAGAGAATGTAGGCAGGAGGCTAACTTCTCCGGTGAATGTTTCTTTCTTCCACAATAATTGGGCAGGGTTGGGCATCTCTCATTTAAATCAAATTGCCATTATCTAATTTATAAAAGAAGATTTCCTTTTAAATTGCATATTAGAGCTGAGAAATAGAACATGGAGCCCGATCAAGTCCACAATTGTGAGAAGGGAAAATGTCAAGTCCACAGGCCCTACACATATCCAAAGGTGGAGTGCAACCATATCCACTTTTTTCTCTTTTTTTTAAAAAAAAAAAGAGAAATGTGAGGATATCTAAAACTTTTCACCATTCTGAAAATACATTACAGTACACAGCCCTTATTTGGGATGACAATAAACATCCCCTGCACCAGAATTTGCCAAACATCCCCCCCTCCCCGCCAAAAGAAAAAATCAATCAAAATAATTACCAAACTCCTGTTCTTCGAATAAGATTTCCATAGAACCCCATATATAACTTTAACTGAGTTTTTAAAGGATAAAAGGTTGAATCAAATATTATCCTTGCTCTATTGGCATGATTTGATATACCACTCTCCTTCTAAACCATAGTGTCAAGAATATGTATCAAGAAGTAATGAATGTTGTACAAGGGGGTTCATGAAAAAATAAAATTCAAGGCATGAAGGTTTTTTAATGTAATATTTACAAGTGAAAGAAGTGTATCACAATTTTTTCAGACAAAGAGGATTGCATCATTTTTCCACCTAATTATAGCCTTTGGTCAATTAGACAATCCTTTCCTATATTTAAACTTGTCCTCGTCTAATGACGGAAGCATAAAAAGTTTATTTTAAAACTACCAACACAATGAAACAAAAAAGCACATTGGTTGCAATTGCCAGTTACTCAAGTGGTCAACCTTTTGAGCAGCCACTCAGTGATTCTGAATGCTTAACTACCTAACTCTCTTTATCCATCTCCTTCTTCTCTTCATTACCTTTTTCTATTCTTTTTTCCGTTCCAGCTTTTTTTCCTCTTTCCTCTCTCCCTAGACAAACATGAGATGCCCTAAACTGCCAAAATATATACCGAGACACCAAACTCTCCTTTTGCTCCTGAAAATGACTTATAGCCTATTTCTACCCTAAAGAGCTGGCCATGGCCATGCTGTGTGTGTGTGTATGAGTGCATGCATGCGTGCCATTTTTTTTTTTTTTGGGTGGGGGGGTGGGGGGGGGGGTTGGGGGGTGCCGCGGGGGGATCTAAGAATACTGCACAAAAATGAATAAAAGAGCTCACAAAAATGTTAAGCATATGAAACGGAGCTCAACTCGGTTGGTCTGCATCATCACTTATGCAGAGAAAGTCTTGTCAAAATATCAGTCTTCTGGTCCTTGGTTCCTAAAGGTAAGAAAGAAGGGCTTGCATAAACTGTTATCAAATCCAAGCCACCTTGTTTCTAACTCTATTATAAATTTTGATAGCAGACAGCAAACAAAGGACTCGTATAGATGTACTCGGATGAACTAGATAACACATAAACTTATAGATACAAAGGCTAATATAAAGGAACAGAAAAGGAGTAGGGCAAATATGATCCAGAGCCATCTACCAGATAACAAAGATGTTCCAGACTAAAACCCTTTGTCATGTTGATATGATCCATCAGTCTTCCTGGAGTTGCCACCAATATGTCCACTGAAGTTTGTGGCTCCATTTGTATGTCATCTGGATCAAATGATGAGCACATCTCTAGCTTAGGTCTACGAATGAGCTCTGAAATTTCATCTGCAAGTGATGATTGACCAACTGCTAAACCTACACGCAGACCTACTGCAGGGGCAATAGCTGCAAAAACTTCTTTAACCTGAACCACATAACAAGAGAAAAGGTAGCCATTAAAATGAAAAATGAAAAATGAAATAAGGAAAAGAAAGGATTCTCTTACGGTATTTAACAAATGATCTACATAAGCAATGAAAGACTTTCATAGATGTAATCATGTAACACATAAATGTATTTCCTCTTTATGCATATATTGAAAAACAAGTAACAAAAATAACATTGCTTAATTCATTTCACCAAGATCATAAGAAATTGACTAACTATACTACAGAGTAGAGTCTGGATTACATCAAGCAAGCTGTAGGATAAACGGCATGAAGACTCATCCTATGCAGTTGTCATGCTGTTACCACCTAACATTTCCTAACCACGTATGATTGCTGAACAGTCAATGATATAACACAATATAAAATTAAATTGTTGCAATATTTTTTGGAAGGAAGTATACATTGAATAGTCTCTAGTATTCTCTAGTGTATCACTGACAAAACAAAGATAATTTAAAGGCCTACCATTGTTTTCTGTCATGAAAGTTGGTTATTTCTTCCAAATATACTCTAAATGGATAATGTTTATCTACAAGAAAAGCAATCAAGAATATGAATGTTGGAATCCAAAAATCAAGCAGCATCTAACTGCTTCAACCAGAATATACCAACTAGCTTTAGCAGGTTAGCTCCTAAGCTACTTAGAGAGCCTGACATGACCAACACACTTAACAAACTCCACAAATTAAGCTGAATTGGCAGCTCTGACAGAACTGATTATAACATAAAAGTGGAGGTGGTTATCACGAAGGAAATACTGTCAAAAAAACAGAATTCATTCACGAAGTACCTGCATGGCCAAATCACGAGTAGGCAAAACTACTAATGCACGCAAACATCTTATCTTCTGAGTTGAGATCATCTGCACGATGGGTAAAGCATAAGCCAGAGTCTTGCCGCTCCCTGTCGGGGAATTAACACAAATGTCTCTCTCAAAAGCACCGGGTCCAATTGTTTCTTGCCACACTGCTACTTGCACCGGAAAAAGTGACTGAATACCCATTTTCTGCAGAGCCACCTCCAATCTACAAATACAGGAAATAGAGAAATATCATTCATATATGGGCAACTGGAGTTTAATCTCTGTTCAGTATATGCAGCTCCTACACGAAATACTCAGCAAATTATGGATGTAATAGCTATTGTAACTCAACCGTACCAAATAAACTTCACCACAAGCAAGACACGTCTATTCCTGCTTCCCTTACATTGCAGATGCCTAACCTAACCTTTCTTTCCTTCTTGCTCTTTCTCTTTATTTCTTTCTTTCTTAATTTTCGCATTAACCAGAAGACCATTCTTCCAGCATAAATCCTTATTTGCTATTATAACGTGCATCTCAGACCCTGGAAATCTTTTTTCTTTAACAACATATTGATGATCTTCAGAATGTAGCATGAATCAGGTTCATGTTATCCATGAATGCATGCATTGGAACATATGTTTCAAATCAATCAATAAAAATAAGTAGGGAAAAGTATACAGCTATTAAATTTTCACGGATAAAAATCACATTTTTACTCCAAAAGGCACTAAATCCACGCTATGATACGCCAAAAAAGACGCCCTCTCGGTCTAGCGCGTTGAGAAGAAACGAGTAGACATTGTGCAAAAATTATATCGACGTCAAACACAAAGAGAAAGAAAAGAAATTATGAGGAAAAAAGAAAGCGAGGACACCTGGGATCAAGAGATGGTAGGAGACCGAGGAGGCATTCTTCATAAAGATCGATATCGACTGGGTTTCGCATCCATGGCAAGTGGGGAACGCGCTCCGCCTGCGAGTGCTCCATATCCCTCTCCTCTTCCTCCTCCGGATGACCGAAGCGGAGCGACGGACTCCACGCGGGGGTTTTCGATGGCCTGTCAGGGTCCGAGGGTTTAGGGTTACGGGTTGGGGCAGGAGAACAAAGACCTTCGGGTTCGCGAGATATACTGGATCGGGGGCGACCAGAGAGAGGCGATTCGAACCGGAACAAGCAAAGGTGGTCAGACGAGGGATATAAAAGGGAAGCAAGAACCAAAGAGCGAAGTTTTATCAAATAATGTATCTTCCATTACTTTTTCTATTTCAAACTCAATATATCTTGGCAGCCCCTATCCCTTGGTATTGTAAAATTTAATTTTGATGGTTTAATTTGCGGTCACTCAATAGCAGCTGGTTTATTTGCTACGAAATCATGAGTCATTTGCTTTGCGGAGGAGATCGACTTCTATCACCATCTTCGATTTTTTATGCTGAATTGGCCTTTAGATAGGTATTCGTAGTCTTATTATGCCCTGCCACAATTATGGATTTAGGAAGATTTTTTTTTTGATAAGAAAAAAAAATATGGGGGATAAATCTCAGTGTAGCTATCCTCGCAAGTTCCCATCCCGCCAGGTAATATTCGATTCAAGATGCTCAAATGTATGCAGTCTTTTTTCATCTAAAGATGAGTACGTCAACTTAACACCACTAAAATATGGGCTCCAGGAAAATTCTTGAATTTAATCAAGTTATCGCTGGGATTATATCTCGAATCCACGACCTACTAACCGGGCTACCATCTTAACGGTTAGGGAGATTCTTTTACCATTATTAGATGGCTTGTGTCTCCTTAAGTGTGCTAACCATCCCTTATTTCAAAATATATTGGGATGAAAATAGGTTATGCCTTCATGTCATATCTCACATCTATATAGAGAGGCCAATCAGATAGCTACATATGCTCTTAATAAAGAATCTTTTCATTTTGCACAAAATGCAAGATTGCCAAAGAATTTTTCTTCAAATCATTTAGGCTGATGTTATAAACACAGCTTATTTCTGCCAGCAATGTTGATTTGGTTTTATATGCTTTGTGACCCTATGACTTCATGTTTAGTGTTTTTCATTTCGATTTGTTCAGTGCAAGCTTTTCATACTGCATCCCTATGCTAGTCACATATGAGATTCTTAAGTATCTTTGATTCACTTTATTCACCAACAATCAGTGTTCTCTTCCGGTGTTTATATAAAGACTTGTGTTTTGGGCTTTATGGGCTGAAGTCGGCAGCCCATGCTGATTTCATCCGGAATCCAGAAAAAAAAAAGAGAAGAACATAGGGCGGAACAAGGGAAGTTTGATCTTCCTTATCCAGCCGGAACTTTCTCTAGAAAAGGCTGGGAGTGCCATGAAGAGGAAGGACTGTATCGAAGGCATGGTTGGGACTCTGATTGATGGAGTCTTTCATCTCCAAACGGTACAAAGAGTTTGACAGAAGTTTTCTTTAAAGCTCCCTCATCGCCGTCCAACCGAGCCAATCGACCTCTTTCCATGTCATCTTCCTCTTCTCCGGCGAGCAACGAAGAGCTCTTCAAATGTCGGTGAGTCCGTTTACCTTATTTAATTTTTAGGAAGGATTGAATCCGATTTATGTTCGGTTTTGGGTTGATTGGACCGTGGATCACTGGTGGCTACGCCGCCGCCGTCCACCTCCGGTCCGGCGAGCCTCTTCTCGGTGACCGTCCCCATGGCCGCTGCCGGCTGCCGTGGGAAGGGTAGTTCGGTCGAATCAAGGAGGAGTAGGGAGGAGAGTTCAAGAGAAGAAGAAAGCCTATGTTCCGTGAGGAAAAAAAAGAAAAAAAAAAAAAGAAAAAAAAGAGAGAGAGAAACCTACCTGAGAGTCCATCGCCGGGGTGATTTTCGGTGGCTTACTCGCGAGATCCCCCGCCATCGTGGGCGAGGAAGGAGAGAAAGAGGAGAGAAAGAGGAGAGAGAGAGGAGAGGGAAGAGAAATGGATGAAAGGTAAATTTCGGACCAGAATTGGAATTGGATTAAGGAGAGTACCCCATGATAACATAGTTTCTTTTTAATTTTATTAAATAGAAATTAATTATATGTTTAAATTGTTGGTCATGATCATCGTTATCATTGGAAGATCAGGTATAGTGTTTGAATTGTATGTGATGTGGAGGGATCGCTGACGTGAAGGAACTGGCAGGCGCCACGTTAAGAAAAGACACCGCGTCGACTCTCCAGCCCGGATTCCACTACCAAGCTGAGCTGAGCTCCCTCAGAACAACAAGCCGAGCTCAGTCCTCCGCCAGGTCGTGCCCGCAAGCTCGGGATGCCTAGGTCGGAGCCGTCTTCTGCCCTCCAGAGCGAGACCCTCGGAGGCTAGTGCCCTGCGGTCGAGGTCGAGCGCAGCACTCACCCGCCGATGTGGAGCCTCTCCGAGTGCGCGCCCTCTAGACCAGGTCTGCCTTCTACCCTCCAGAGCGAGACCCTCGGAGGCTAGTGCCCTGCGGTCGAGGTCGAGCGTAGCGCTCACCCGCCGATGTGGAGCCTCTCCGAGCGCGTGCCCTCTGGACCGGGTCCGCCTTCCGCCCTCCAGAGCGAGACCCTCGGAAGCTAGTGCCCTGCGGTCGAGGCCGAGCGCAATGCTCACCTGCCGATATGGAGCCTCTCCGAGCGCACGTCCTCTGGACCGAGTCCGCCATTCGGAGTGAGACCCTCGAAGGTTAGTGCCCTGCGATCAAGGTCGAGCTCAGCGCTCACCCGCCGATGTGAAGCCTCTCTGAGTGCATGCCCTCCGGACCGGGCCCGCACTTCGCCCTCCTCCGCCAAGGCACCCCTGCAAGCTCGGAGCGCCTAGGTCAGTATGAGCCCTGCCATCCCAACTCGGCCCCAGCCCGGACAAGGTCCTCACCAGTCCAGAACACCGGCGAGCCACCCGAGGACTGCACTGAAGCACCTTCCAGGCCGTACTGACCACCTGCGACCGCCAGTTACACCAGAAAGGCAAGCAGCACGTTGATCGAGACACCATGCTCCTCACCAACCACTCAGATCATCCAAGAGAGGAAGCCAACTGGGAGATTCGAATCCCGCGGGTGGCGGCCTGCCATTCGAGGCACTACCAAAGTTTCCCGGAATGAAGCAACCAAGAGGAGTGTCGGAGTGCCTAACAACTCCCCTTATCACGAATCAGGAAAGACTCCTCGGGACACCGCCGCATGTGCCTGACAGCCCGACGGGGATTCCGAGACAAGTGCCCAATGGTAACCTAGTTTGCAACAAAACTCGGCGGTAACACAACAACCCCGAGGGGGAAGAGGAACATAAAGAAAAAAAAAAGAACACAGGCAAAAAAAAAGCACAAGCCAGAAAAAAGAAAGAAAAAAAGGAGTGCAACCCCAACCAGCAAGAGGGGCATGGCACCTCCACCACCATGAGCACAAGCGCAAGCCCGACTAAGAAGGCGAAGCACCACTACCACTACAGTTGAAGGAAAACGAGGGACACAAGGAGAGGCGAAAGAACAGGGCACCCCTCTGTCCCCGCTATCACTCTCCCCCTGCAACGTTTTCACCTTCACTCATATCTTTTACTCCTCCTAGTGCGGAGTCCATCAAGAGGGGCCCGACCAGGAGGATCTGTTCCCCTGGATCATCACTGACTTGATCGTCGGAGTGCCCCCGCCGAAAATCCCGGCCGGGGTCTCTAACCCCTGTCTTGCAGGTCTGGGAGCGGAGGACCGTCGGGCAGCGAGGTATCCACACCCAGCACGAAGGTCCGGGAGCCCAGGACGGCCGGGCGGCAAGGGAAGCCATCTCCGGCGCTGACAGCAGCTACGGGCCACGACGGTCTTGGCGACAACAGTACGTAGTTGGTAGATGCTCTTCGGTAAGTTATCTTGACCTCTGATATTATATGCCAAATATGTTATGCATTTATGAATTATTAAATACGTGTAATATATTTTAATTTGTATTGGATTGCATTGGGTGCATGCATTGTATTGGTGTGGGTACATTGTATCAGTATGGGTGCTCTCTAGTTTGACTATGATCACACGAGTTAGGATCTAGTCTCCTTGTGGGCCTCCAGTGGGACGATCACTGGCACATGACCGTTGAGAGGTATGTGAGCTAGTTTTCCTTGTGGGCCTAGCTCGCTGGCACATGCAGAGGATGCATGTTTCTCGTGTAATTTCAGAGTTAGTTTTCCTTGTGGACCTCCAGTGGGGCGATCACTAGCACATGACCGATTTTGGTTTGTGAGACAGGATCTAGTCTCTTGTAGGGCAAGCCATGGGCCGATCGTGGCCATAGTCAGAGGGACTAGAAGAGTAAAGTAAATGGTTGGCCATCCATAGTCGTGTCGGTGTCGGTTGAGATTAAGTATACATATTTGCATCATATTGCTGGATATATATTATTATATTTATGGACATCTTGTTGTATGATGTGTTTGTGCTAGCTATTTGTTAATGGCATATTTGTGTATGTATACAGGAGGTGTTGATAACTTACTGAGCCTGTATAGCTCACCCCTGTTTTCTTTTATTTTTGTTGCAGATCTAAAAAAATTAATCAGGCTTTGGGATCAGTCAGTGAGGAGCTAGGATTTAGGTATTGATCTTTGAGTTTATATTAAATTTTAGTTAAATTTAATGAAAAATTCTTGGAATCAATAAATAATTAGTGAGATTTGTTCCTTACCACTATTTGGATGTTGAATTGAAGGTTAGGCCTGGCATGATCTCTAGGATGATACCTAGGGTTGTGCGGCCGGTCGCGTAGCCGATCCAGGTATTGAATTCGGGACATGATAGAGTGGTATCAGAGCAAAGATTTAAGATCAAGTGACCTAGTTAGTGAGAGTGGGGTAGAATTAGGATTTTGATTGAATATTCTAGAGTAATTATCGATACTGAGAATTTATTTAATTCCCTTTGATAGGTGTATGTTATAGTTTCAAGGGTTTTGCTAAGTATAGGAGGCTTGCTTGAATAAAATGTTGTATTTAAACTCCCCTAGCTTAATTTTTTGGAAGATTGTCATCAAGACTAGACAATGGATATATGGAGGTATATTTTGAGTTATATTATAGATTTAATTTAATTTGGAAATCTAATATAATTACAGACTATGATATAGGTGATTAAGAATTAGTATGATGATTATTAAGACATGACTGAATGATATCGAAGTTTGGGTTATGATCACTTGAGATCAACATAAGTAGTTAGGATATGATTGAGTGATATTAAAATTTAGATTATGATCACTATGGATTATAATATTTGAACTTAAAGTTATGACCAAATGGAATGGATTCAAAGTTGGATTTCTAACTCCTAGGTAATGTGCATAAGATATGGAATATGATTTTTGTAGAGATTGATCTTGGATGAGACTGAATGGTTGATACTATTTAATCATGATAAGTAAGCATATTATGGATGATGTGGTGAGATCGCTGACGTGGAGGAACCGGCAGGCGCCACATCAATTCTCCAGCTCGAACCCCACTACCGAGCTGAGCTAAGCTTCCTCAGGACAACAAGCCGGGCTCAGTCCTCCGCCAGGTCGTGCCCGCGAGCTCGGGACGCCTAGGTCAGAGCCGCCTTCCGCCCTCCAGAGCGAGACCCTCAGAGGCTAGTGCCCTGCAGTCGAGGTCGAGCTCAGTGCTCACCCGTCGATGTAGAGCCTCTCTGAGCGCGCGCCCTCTGGACCGGGTCCGCCTTCCACCCTCCAGAGCGAGACCCTCAGAGGCTAGTGCCCTGCGGTCGAGGTCGAGCTCAGCGCTCACCCGCCGATGTGGAGCCTCTCCGAGCACGCACCCTCTGGACCGGGTCCGCCTTCCGCCCTCCAGAGCGAGACCCTCGGAGGCTAGTGCCCTACGGTCAAGGTCGAGCTCAGCACTCACCCGCCAATGTGGAGCCTCTCCGAATGTGCTCCCTCTAGACCGGGTCCACTTTTCGCCCTCGAGAGCGAGACCCTCGGAGGCTAGTGCCCTGTAGTCGAGCTCGAGCTCAGCGCTCACTCGCCGATGTGGAGCCTCTCCGAGCGTACGCCCTTTGGACCGGGTCCGCCTTCCGCCCTCCAGAGCGAGACCCTCGGAGGTTAGTGCCCTGCAGTCAAGGTCGAGCTCAGCGCTCACCCGTCGATGTGGAGCCTCTCCGAGCGCGCGCCCTCTAGAACGGGTCCGCCTTCTGCCCTCCGAAGCGAGACCCTCGGAGGTTAGTGCCCTGTGGTCGAGGTCGAGCTCATCACTCACCCGCCAATATTGAGCCTCTCCGAGCGTGCGCCCTCCGGACCGGGCACACACTCTGCCCTCCTCCGCCAAGGCACCCTCGCAAGCTCGGCGTCGACAGCAGCTACGGGCCACGACGATCTTGGCGACAACAATGGATATTGAAGAGCTAGATAAGATATATATTTATCTCTGATAAATGGATTAGACCAAGCTTCAGAAGTGTTGACCTGGAAGTATAGTGTGTTATGTTATGCTAAATATGTGTATTCAATTCTTAATTAAATAATGTTGGGATCCTAAATTTGATATGGATGAAGATCATGATAGCTTGCAAGTTTTGTTAAATTATGGATTATAAATTTGGGGACTGTTGCAATATATTTATGATTTAGGAGTTTAATGATATTAAGAGAGAGAATCTTTCGATTATATAATGGAAATGTGTTTGGGATAATGTATAGATTTGTAATTTGCTATTGATAGATTTAATGATATTATGTGGACATGGTATGCATATTTTGATAGAGTCTTTGATGGTTTATGTTAGTAGTCTTGGATTGAATTCCATATATATATATGTTGGAGATTATTGGATATTTTAAACTCCAAGTCAAGTTTAAGATTTGTAAGAAAATTTAGATTATTTTGCTACTGATGTTTCATTTAAAAAAGAAATGGATATTGAAAGATTTATATGTGTTTAGTCTATGAGGGATATCCTTGCCAGAAATTCATCTAATGGAGTTAGAGAATTTGATAATTTATATCAAAGCGCGCAGTGGAAGTGTGGTGGACTAAAGATATTATGAGTAATTTAAAGTGTATTATAATGAAAGAATGGGGATTATTATTGGAATTATTGAATTTGGACAGAATGGTACTTGTGAGTATTGGATTATGTATATTTGAGTTTCGGAAGACTTAAGATTTTTTTAAAAAATTTTGAGGCCAAAATTTCTTTTGTAGGAGGGGTGAATGTAAAGACCCGTGTTTTGGACCTTGTGGGCTGAAGTCGGCAGCCCTTGCCGACTTCATCCGGAACCCAAAAAAAAAGAAGAGAATAACATAGGGCAAAACATGGGAGGTTTGATCTTCCTTATCCAGCTGGAACTTTCGCTGGAAAAGGCTGAGAGTGCCGTGAAGAGGAAGGACTGTACCGGAGGCATGGTTGGGACTCCGATTGATCGAGTCTTTCATCCCCAAACGGCATAAAGAGTTTGACAGAAGTTTTCTTTAAAGCTCCCTCACTGCCGCCCAACATAGCCGATCGACCTCTTTCCTCGCCGTCTTCCTCTTCTCCGACGAGCAGTGAAGAGCTCTTTAAATGTCGGTGAGTCCGTTTACCTTATTTAATTTTTAGGAAGGAATGAATTCGATTTATGTTCAGTTTTGGGTTAATTGGGCTGTGGATCACTGGTGGCTGTGCCGTCGCCGTCCACCTCCGATCCGGCGAGCCTCTTCTCGGTGACCATCCCTATGGCCGCTGCCGGCTACCATGGAGAGGGTGGTTCGATCGAATTAAGTAGGAGCAGGGGAGGAGAGTTCGGGAGAAGAAGAAAGCCTCCGTTCCGTGAGGGAAAAAAAAGGGAAAAGAAATAGAAAAGAGAGAGAGAGAAACATACTTGAGAGTCCATCGCCAGGATGGTTTTCGATGGCTTACCCGCGAGGTACCCTGCCATCATGGGTGAGGAAGGAGAGAGAGAGGAGAGAGGAGAGAGAAAGAGGAGAGAGAGATGAGAGGGAAGAGAAAGGAAGGATAGGTAAATTTCAGACCAGAATTGGAATTGGATTGAGGAGAGTGCCCCATGGTAACATAGTTTCTTTTTAGTTTTATTAAATAGAAATTAATTATATGTTTAAATTGTTGGTCAGGATCGTCGTTGACATTGGAAGATCAGGTATAGTGTTTGAATTGTGCGTAGTTGGTGGATGCTCTTCGATAAGTTATCTTGACCTCTGATATTATATACCAAATATGTTATATATTTATGAATTATTAAATGCGTGTAATATATTTTAATTTGCATTGGATTGCATTGGGTGCATGCATTGTGTTGGTGTGGGTGCATTGTGTCGGTGTGGGTGCTCTCTAGTCCGACTATGATTACACGAGTCAGGATCTAGTCTCCTTGTGGGTCTCCAGTGGGACGATCACTGGCACATGACCGTTGAGCGGTATGTGAGCTAGTTTTCCTTGTGGGCCTAGCCAGCGGGACGATTGCTGGTACATGTAGAGGATGCATGTTTTTCGTGTAATTTCAGAGCTAGTTTTCCTTGTGGGCCTCCAGTGGGGCGATCACTAGCACATGACCAGTTTCGGTATTTGAGACAGGATCTAGTCTCTTGTGGGATGAGCCACGAGCCGATCGTGGCCATAGTCAGAGGGACTAGGAGAGTAAAGTAAATGGTTGGCCATCCATAGTCGTGTCGGTATCGGTTGAGATTAAGTATACATATTTGCATCATGTTGCTGGATATATATTATTATATTGATGGACATCTTGTTGTATGATGTGTTTGTGATTGCTATTTATTAATGGCATATTTGTGTATGTGAACTAGTGATATTGATAACTAACTGAGCCTGTATAGCTCATCCCTGTTTTCCTGTATTTTTATTGCAGATCCGGAAAAAACAATCGGGCTTTGGGATCAGTCAGTGAGGAGCTAGGGTTTAGATGTTGGTAAGGAACAAATCTCACTAATTATTTATTGATTCCAAGAATTTTTCATAAACTTTAGCTCCTCACTATTTGGATGTTGAATTGAAGATTAGGCCTGGCATGATTTCTAGGATGATATCCAGGGTTGTGCGGCCGGTCGCGTAGCCGATTCAGGTATTGAATTCGAGACGTGACAGTTTATCTCTTGGAATTTTAAAATTCATGTTCATAAATTATAATCTAGATTTGGAGTTACTAATGACTACTCTGTTTTTACTAAACTCCGTGGACATTTTGCACCTTACTTCGAGACTTTTGTTAAAGCTTGTAGTCCAAGTTTATTCACTGGATTTGTTTTTCAAGGAGCGTTTCAATATAGTTCACAGGACCTTTTCTTCCAGTTTGCTAATTCGAACTACTTTGGCCGGCTGTAGATGTTCAACACTTTTGAGGACCATTGTCGATCCAAGTGGCAATCTTGGTGATTCTTTCTATGTGATTGATGTTGGGTCTTTTGCTTGTATGCAGCTTTCTTTCTGATTTACCTTGTCCTCAACAAAGTCCTAGTTGTTTATTTGCCTCCTGAATGATTATGATAGTTTTGAAGAATAAGATGTGATTGCTTATCACCAGACTTCTAATGTTGGTTGGTTGTGGTTTACTCCACTTGGTTCAACATTGGTGGCTTCAGATACTGGCACGCAGCATTTCCAGAATTGTTTAGTCCTAGTCCTTCACAGGGTGTTCTGCTATGTTTCATGCTTTATATTATATTTCTTCCTACTGCCTTGGTATTTTATTCTGGTATTCCAGTGCAGTTCCCTATGTCCAAGGAGACAACATCTTTTATACTCAGTCCTTCGCCCACTTATTCATCTCTGTTGCAATGTTATTATTGGTTTTGTTCTTCTTCAGCTTTTGCTTGGTGTATTAAGCGACAACATTTTTTTGCTGATTATAATGCTTTGGAAATTCACTTGTCATTCATTATCAACTTGCTATGAAGTATTTTGCATGTCAGATGGCTGCCATGAAGTGTTTCTCATGGACTGTTCACTGTTTACTTGTGCATCTCATTATATGACTCATGCTCCAGCTTCAATTTGGAATGGGTTTCAACCGAATGTCACAAGGTTCTTGGATTTTTTTTTTGCCTCTTTGTTCATGTTACCTTCTTTGGTGGGCTATTTTTGTGTTCACCCAATCTGAATTGGTTGGGTTTTTGTTGCTGGTTCAGTCCACTGTTAATTTTGTTCTTTTTTGTCTTTTTTTAAAAAATATGTTGACTTAACTCTTATAATATGAAGAAATTATTAGATGAAATAAATTTACAGTATAAGTAAAGTCTTTTCACCTATCAATTATGGTTAGCATTTAATTTGACATATAAACCATAATTGAGTAGAAGGGATTTACTTATGGTAGATCCATTCTATCTGATAATTTATCCCTAATCTGACGGTTGCTCCTCGTGTTACCAAAAATAATCAAAACAAATAAAAAAAGAAAGTAAAAAAAAACTCAGGAAAACCTCAGGATATGCAGTTGGATGACAAAGCATAATATATATATATATATATATATATATATATATATATATATAGGATAACATTGTAAATCCTAATCTAAAGCGATTAATCTTAATTGTCAACAACGAAAATAGATAAATAAAAATTTTCTACAAAAGAGATAATAATCCGAAAACCGAGTTGCTAACAGCCCAATCTTCCATCTGCCTCCAAAATCCTGTGAATTCTTTCAGAAGTCACTGGAACAACTCGTCAGAAGAACAAGAAAAGTAAAGAAATCAACAGAAGCTTAAAAATCTTTAAAAATATAGAAATTGGAAAAGCAAAGAAGGGGAAAAGGATGGGGAGACCCGGATTCACAATTGAATCCTCCAACATCGTGTGTTATTGTACTGACTACTCCCCGCAACTGAAATCAAAACAACTATACATTGGTTTCCATACGAACAACAGCAAACAATCCAAGACCACATTACACTTTTTTTCTTTTTTTTTAAGGGTATGGTTGCCTTACCCTTAAAAATATGTAGCTGCTTTCTCCTTGACAATGTAACCAAACCCTCAACTGGAACACCACAGCCTCTTCTTATAAATATAACAATAAAGAAATCAAGAGCAATAACAAGAACAAAAGAAAATAAATAAGCAAGAGAGAAGGACAAGATCAAGGCTTTTATCCATCTGGAACAATAGTCCTGCAAAATGATAGAACTTCCAGAGATGCCTCGCCTGCCGTTCGAGAAAAGAAGAGAAACAGAGGAGAGGAGAGATGGGGGCAGTGCTGGCAGGAAGGGTGATGAAGCAATGTTACTTAAGAAGAATGCCAAGAACCTGGGAGAGCCTTGAAACCCTTCTTTAATCTCCAGTCATGTAGCTTACATCGCACCAGAGCATTAATTGACCGCTGTAATAATTTTTTTTTTGTTAATGAAATGCGGAAAGCAAAATACTTCCCCGCTCACTCAAAGTAAATATGCATTAAAAAAAAAATCTGAAAAGATATGTTGAAAAGGAATGAAATTAAGATAAAGATAAAGACATATGCGTATCCAAATTTGAGAGTATCTTTCAATCATTTTTTTTTCATGATTTTATAGATAAAAATAGTGGAGGGTATTTTGTCGAACTAAAAAATAGATATTTATCTACGAAAAAAAATTCTTTTAGTCCTCTTGAACCAAATATGTTAGAATATAGATATATGCTCTTTTTAAAGTTAATTGAATGTGCTTTTTCCTTGAACATGTTGATCATAATAATAAGTCAGCATTTCATCAATATCATATATGAAATTGCTGATTTCATATAGCTATTTATTTTTAAAAAAAAAAAAATTATATCCATTCGTTTTGATTCTCGTCCCGGGGGAGCTCACTAAAAAAAATAATTACTTATAATTATCAAATTAAAAAAGAATCTTTAATTTCTATTATTACTTATATCCATTGGCTGTGTTTTTTTTTTTTTCGTGCCGAAGGCTTCAATATATTGTCATTGGCCATGTGGCAGACACACACACACACACAAAAAAAATCTGAATCTAATTGCATGGATCAGCTTCCACGTGGACCAGGATAAATATGAAAGCTTATGCATGGTGGACAACACAAAATTAGAAATTAGTAAAATATAAAAAATAATGTGGTATGTTACCTATCATGAAATTTGGACCCGGCTCAAGTAATAATTAGATTTTGCTATGATAATAGTGATTAGGATTGGATTCAGATTGGATACGGATCCAATATAAATATATTTATATCCATATTTATTTTATTACAATATAGGTTGGATATTAATCGAATATATAAATTTATATTCATATTTATTTTAAACAAATATGGTATAGATTAAAAATATGTTACAATATAGATTAGATATTAATCGAATATATAAATTTATATTTATATTTATTTTAAACAAATATGGTGATGTGGCTAGATCGCTGACGTGGGATTCCTGTCAGACGCCATGTCGGATGAAGCTGCCATGTAGGACGCCTTTGTCTGGACTCCGCCTCTCCTTCACCCGGCCACTCTCTCTCTAGGTCGAGACGCCGGGGCCGAAATCAAGTTCCGCCTCTCCAGATCGGCTCCACCTCGGATGAAGAGTTCTGCAGTCGAAGGAAGTCGCCGCTTTCCCTGGATGGCGACTCGACACCCGAGGGCTGCTAAAAGACGCCTGCCAGGTCGCGATGATGGTTCGAGCTGCCACTTACACCAAAATGGAAGGAATCCACTGATCGAGGCTCTGCGTTCTCCACCAACCGTCTGCACCCTCCAAAAAAGGAAGTCAACTAGCAGATCTGGACCCAGGAGGCGACGACCCATCGATCGAGGCCCTGCTAAGTTATCCAAAAGGGAGCGACTAGAAGGAATGTTAGAGTAAACGGTAACTTCCATACCATCAAAATGGAAAAACAACCCGTCCACAGCACGAAACATCGCCGCAAGCACGCGTAAGCATGGGAAAGATCCCGAGGTAAGCGGCGCGCAATGCCCCCAGCAAAAAGGGGCCTCCCAAATTCAAACAAGGTAAGAAGTTCAAGCTGAAAACTCAAGCTAAGATTCGGTTGAGTGAGGTCCAACGAGAAAGAAGGGGGCAGCACATAGGAAGACACCGCTCGAGGCTACAGCAAAACCCCCAGGAGGGGTCTAGATGGACACGGCCACTCAGCTTGAGCTTCCCTCTGCTGCCACTTCCACACTCTGTTCTCGGCCTGCTCGCACTCTCTCACCTCACAAACTCTCCTCCTAGCATGGACTCCATACTCGGGGCTCGACCAGGAAGATCTGTTTCCCTGGATCGTTATTGACTTGAGAGTCGGAGTGCCCCCACCGAAATCTCCGGCCTGGGTCTCTAACTCTGTTTTGCAGGTCCGTGCGCTCGAGCAGGATCCCGAGTGACAGGAGCGCATTATGAGCTCGACCTCAGCTACAGGCCATAGCAATTTTGGTGACAACAGATTGGCGCGCTAGGTAGGGGGGCAGGACACATCTTGAACCAACCCAATCCCCTTGCAAGTGATGCGGAACAACACTAAGAATGCTAAATATGCAGGAAAAAACAATAAACAAATTTTTTGTGATTTTTAGAATTATGTTTGTAAGCTAATTTCTCAAAAATAAAGTAAAAACTAGCAGGTAATCAGCAATTCTAAGAATCATCATATTGCAGGCCGAATCATGCAAGATAAATAAAAGATAGGACCCAGAAATTGAGAAATTCCTAGATTAGGATAGTTAATCTTCAATAAATCAGAAATTAAGAGAAGAGAAGGTTTCTTACCAGTCAGAAATTATAAATTCAATAACTAAAGGGATCACTCACTCTTTGATCAGAGCCTGGAAGAAGAAGCCTCGGTTTCCTTAAATCTGATGGCTGATATGGACGGTCCTGAAAGCAAAGAAGGCTACCTTAGGGGAGGTGAAGCACCTCGAGGATCTTGCAAGCGTCAGGGACAATCAAAACAGCAATTAAACAAAAGAATAAGAAACTAGGGTTTAGAATTGAAATAACTAGGTTTAGGTGTGATGTCCTGGGGAAGAAAAAGTTGCTTGATTGGGGCAGCAGCTAGGGCATCTTCCTCTGGGCGTGGCTAATCTCCAAGGATGCAGATGGAAGCTAAGGTAGGTTTCAATCCGGGAACACAAGGAGAGAACACAAGAACAAGAGAACCAACACTAGAACTCCAAACACAAGGCAATATCACAAAATTTCAGCAAGTTGTATTCATAAGAAAAAGATGATACAAGAGGAGGAGGGGGTTGGGTATTTATAGAGTTCCCATGCCCTCTCCTAAAGGGATTACAAGTCTTCTCCTAGTTAGAATAGGTTTACATAATTTAAATCGGAGAAAGACTATAAAATAAATCTAGAATTAGGAGTATACAAGTTAAATGAAATAAAAACTCAAACTCCTTATATTTGAACTCTTCCACCATGTTGGACTTGGTCAACTCACGGAGGATGCCTATCCTAGGTGTGTTGGGCTTGAAGGGGCAGCAAGGGGTCGTCCTTCTTTGGATTGGTGCATAGGCTTTGGGCCTTAGAAGCTGGGGTATCTTGGTATCAGCATATTCCTTGGAATCTTGGTTCTTCATGCTTGGGCTTGCTTCCTGGGCTTGGAATTTTAAGGCCTAGAGTGCTAGAATAACCTGAGAAACATGGGCTCCTGGCATATGGAATATTCCAGAAGCATCTGAAATGGCATTTGGAGGGAATCAGGATACTTGGAGGGCATCTAGAGGGCATTTAGGGCTCCTGGGTGTCAATTGAGCTCCCATAAGCTGATGTAATTATCTCTGGCTCCTGAATGAGGCCTGGTGGAACTCTAAAATAGGGTAACCTTTTCTCTTGTACAAGATTTGGACTCATACTGATGTACATGATTCAATATACTGGACTAGGTCGAGACAAATCAACTAGTCTGACCTTATTACAACTCAATCTTACTTTCTTACAAAATTGTGACACATGACCAAGTAAACCAAATGGAATCCAGTGATCTGTGTCTGATCCTGGTGTTCCCACCAATTCTCCCGGGGCGGGAGGAACTCGACCCCATCGAGTGTGAGATAACTTGGCTTTCATAATGCTCGAGTAGGTCTGGGTTGAGGCGCTGCAGATCCTCACGGGTGATTCACGAGTCCTCGGATTTTGGCCGACCTTGCCACCGGACCAAATACCTCTGATAGCCTCTATTCTGGGTATATATGACTTGATCGTCCAGGATTATCTCAATCTTTACCTCACTAAAAGGCCAAATTATATGTGGTCGTTCTGGGATGGGTTCTCTCTCAAAGAACGGGAGTAGCTCGAGGGGCTTGCTGGGTATCATTGCTGGCTCCCTAGACTTTACAAAGTCTTAGATGATGAAGGTGGAGCTAATACCTAAATCAGGTAGTATCTCACACACATAGGCATTTGGGTCCATTACTCTTCATTATTTTAGATTGGCCAACTTCGCGAGTAGAAATTCTTTTTCAATTACAAAATCCTCTGCAAAAATTATTTATCCCTCTTTTGGAAATTAGTCAAGTTATTATTTACTTCATTAGTTATGTTCAGCTTTTGACTAATTTTCATATGCATATGCTGTGCAGAGGGTAGTACATGTACAGACATGTATTTCATGCTGTGCATTTATTGGACTCAACTAATACCTATTAGACTCGACTAAACTTTCATATCGAAGGAAATTTTATTGGATCCTTTAAGGGACAAAACCTAATAGACTATAAACTCTTTGGGTTTGACCCTATCATGGCATGCATAGGAGAATTTACTATGCATACTTACTAAATGCTAGAGGGTATGCAAGAAGTAAGATGCAAACTTAATATGCACAATGCATGTATGCAGTATGCTGACTTCTATAAAATGCAATCTAATAATGAGAAAATTAGGAGAAGTTTCAGAAAAAGGTAGAAAATAAGAAATGGATTCAGGGTTAGTCTGATTGGGTGGAAAGTAGGAAAAGGGTTCGGGGTTAATCAGATAAAATAAGAGACAAGAAATTGTTTCAGGGATGAGTCCTATACTAATGAGATTTACCTTATGGGTTTGAGGCATATCTAAAGGGTCTACATAATTGAAGAAAGGGTCATTGATTTCAGGAAAAAGATCAAGTGGTGTCAAAGAGGTAACTTCATCCTGAGTACTGATTTAAAGAGGTCAAGTCCTTAATAAACTCTTCTGGCTCATAAATCAAAGGACTGGGCTCTCTAATTAGGTTTTCTTTCTCTAACTTCTCTTCCATTACATGGTCAGCTAACTCTATGTTGGTTACTGTTTGGGTATGGCTAGGGTTAGCTAAATCTAGGTCTGCTCCTACTTGGGTATGGTCAGGTTCAACTAATGTTGGGTGGTCTTCTACCTGGTCATCTAATGATTCAATCTTATGGATCATTTGGTTGGTTTGGGAAGTCGATTGGCACTACAAGAAAAAAAAGGGTATTTGCAACAATTATTTCCTACGGATAAGAAATTATATATAGGTAAAAGTATTTTTTTCCAACAAATACTTTTGTCTGTTGGGAATATATTCTTATGTATAATTTTTTCCGACAGATGAGGGCTAATCATGGAAAATAATTTTATTCCCAACGGGCCGTCTGGATTAGGCGTAGGAATTGGGTCGAATTTTTTTTCGTTTGGTTTATGTATGATTTTTTCCAACGGATAAGGGATAATTGTGGAGAATAATTTTATTCCTAACGGGTCTGGATTGGATGTAGGGAATGGACCTATTTTTTTGTTTGGTTTATATATGATTTTTTTTTATGAAGAGATAATCGTTGGGAATAATTTTATTCCTAACTGGATTTGGATTGGGTGCAGGAATGGGCACATTTTTTTTTTCCTGTTTAGCGCGGCCCGCAGACTCCCGCGACCTATTTGAACCCCTTTTTTTTTTTCCTTCATTTTGGTTAATCCTGCGCCTCTCCGTTTCCATCCCTAGGACGACGTCAGCAACCCATCGGTGGCGGCGAAGGCGGTGGAGATCATCGTCGATGGTGGTGGTGAAGGTGAATTCTTTCCTTTGGTTGATAGTTTTTTTTTTTATTTGTTCAATGGATCCGGCGAGGTAGGGCGGGTGCCAGTCGATGGAGGTTGTGGGGAAGATCATCACCGCACCTCAATTTTCTCCTCGGACTCGACTCGAGAACCGCCGTCGACGTCGGCAGTGGGGAGGGGCGAGGCCACAGGGGGAGGTGGGGGGTTGAGGTCGGCAATGGGGAGGGGCGTGCCGCGGGGGGGCCCGCCGGGGGAGGGGGCGACCTTGAGGTCGGCAGTGGGGAGGGGCATGCCGCGGGGGGGACGCCGGGGGAGGGGGGTCGAGGTCACCGGGGAGGGGGGTTGAGGTCGGCAGTGGAGAGGGGCGGGGCCACGGGGGGGGGCCGCCGGGGGAGGTGGGGGGTTGAGGTCGATAGTGGGGAGCGGTGTGCCGTGGGGGGGCCACCGGGGGAGGTGGGGGGTTGAGGTCGGTAGTGGGAAGCAGCGTGCCGCGGGGGGGCCGCCGGGGGAGGGGGGTCGAGGTCGGCAGTGGGGAGGGGCCGCCAGGGGAGGGGGGATCGGTGGTCCAAAAGAGAGAGATAGAGAGGGAATAAAAACAGAGGGGGGTTGTGTTTTTTCTGTTCCTTTTGATTTCTCTACCTTCTTGACAATTTGTCGTCTTTGTTTTTTCTGTTTCTTTGCTTGATAGTTTTTTTTTTTTTGATTTGTTTGATGGATCCGGCGAGGTAGGACGGGTGCCGGTCGACGAAGGTTGCGGGGAAGATCATCACCATGCCTCAATTTTCTCCTTGGACTCGACTCGAGAATCGCCGTCGACGTCGGCAGTGGGGAGGGGCAAAGCAATCTCTTAATGTTATCAATCTCTCATCACATAATTTAAGTCAAAGCTGCCAATTATTATAATTCAAATTTCTTAATGTTATGGTTTTGTTCTTAATTTATTCTTGCTATATCTCAATTCTTTCTTGATGCCTTGTTGGACAGTTTCTTTTGCCCATGTTTGCCTTTTATTCATCCTGTTAATTGATCAGAGAGCTAAGCTTTGCTGACTCTCAGATTTCTAGTTCATGACACTTTTGACATTCCTTGCCAATTTTATGCTAAAACATTGATAGATGTTTTATGCACTGGATGTTTCTTTGCGGCCCCTTGTTTATAGCATGTATAATGCATGCGATGACTTGGTAGCATAGCATCTAATCTAATAGTGAATTCATGTATTTCAATGAGCATTTTCTATTATGACAAGATGGTTGAATCTCTATGTTCTATGAGACAGTTCACCAAAATGCTTGTTTGAATAATTATGTAATTAGAATTTTCTGAACTCAAAACAAGGGTCTTATAATATAAAATAATATGATGATGTTTGGGTTGGTGAATTTTCTTGTACCAAAATTATTGACGAAGCCATTTAGTCTGAATTAGACCATAATAGTGCAACAATATCATTTGATTTTTTAATGTTTCTATTGCCAGGCAATCGAAGGAATTGCATTTCTGGAACTGAATGGAGATAGTTAAATAAAATGAAGTATAATAACAAAGGAATCATGGTCACATCCTTTTTGGGATCGTAATCCAAAGTGTCCAGTATTCTCTTTTTCCATCTGCTGAAACTTGATGACATACTTTTAAAAAATTTGTTTTAGAAAATTTAAGGATGAACATCAAGGCCCAATATTCTCTTTTTCAGGCTTCTGGATATGGCTGGTAAAACCCATTTTCATTCTTGATTCTTATGTAAAGCTTTTCACAATAGGCATCTGAATATCTTTATGTGTAATTATTTGTTATTCTTTCATTTTTTTCCTTCTCAAGGTTCATCTCTTCTTGTATCCTTTATATTGTATGTAGATGCCCTAAGGTATCTGCTCTATGGTCACTCACTAAATGCATTTTCAATGACTAATGTGATGCCATCTGTCTAATGAATTCCATTTTAACTGTTTTCCATAATTCATTCTGTATGGTGGTTGCTCATCGTACATGGCTTATGTGAATAATCATTTACATATGCACATTCATGGGTTTTAAATGCCTGTTCATGCTGTCCTGTCAAATATTTTATCAGGCATCTCTTTTTATTTTTTTCACAATCACATGAAGTTCATCATTTGTAACAGGTGGCTGTCAAGAAGCAAACACTAAAAAATGTCACAGACTACATTACTAATATTGTCTGCAAGCGTTCAGAGCTTGGTTACAATTATGGAGTCATACTTGTTCCAGAAGGTTTGATTGACTTCATTCCAGAGGTATGCCATATTTTACTTTCTTTTGTTTTCTTGAATCTCAGATTGGCTCCAAAGGCCCCTTGGAGTTGCCTTGCTTTATTAATAGATTGACAGTTACCACATTGGAAAATAATGGCATTCTGCTATTTTCAGGTTCAGCAACTTATAGCAGAACTAAACGAGATCTTAACTCATGATGTTGTTGATGAAGAGGGGCTGTGGAAAAAGAAGCTCAGCCATCAATCTCAGCTTCCTCTCGAAATTCTACCCCAAGCAATCCAAGAACAACTGTTGTTAGAAAGCGATCCACATGAAAATGTATAGATACTTGAAGTATTTCAGTTTCTTCTTTAGTATCTCATCCTTATGACTTGTGTGAATCAGAGAGTCATGCCTATTATTGACTATGCCTTTTTATTTGAAATAGTTAGGTTGCCAAGATTGAAACTGAAAATATGCTTATTTCTATGGTTGAAACTGAGTTGGATAAAAGGAAGTCAAAGGGAACATATGCAGGGCAATTTAAAGGGCAATCCCACTTTTTTAGGTAACCATAATACACTGGCAAATCCTTTTTTTGCAATTACTATCACCATGATAAATATTCTCTTTTTTTTAAAACTATCACTTATCTTATTTACAAATTTTGTAATGATAGATTTGGTGCTGCTTATTAATCTCGCTCTAGCAAATTTTGTAAGGATAGTTTTGGACCTTCTTATCAATCTCACTCTTAATCCATGTAACAGAAGTGCCTTTGTACATCTTTGTAATGATAGATTTGGACCTTCTTATCAACTTTTTGCTGGTTATTAATGATACTTGTATTACATGGTTTTAAGTAATTTATTATACAAGAAGATAAATTTGAAGAGTTTTTTAATTTTATAAAGTATTATCTTAAATATTAATTTACATAAATTATGTAATTGAGGTTAACTTCCATGTTTGTTTGATTTGGATGTAGGTGGAATTATTGTCCAGAGCAAAGGAACAAGTCCAAGTATCTTTATTGTTGTGGGCATCTTCATGGTTGAAATATGAAGCAATGGAAACAAAACTTTCTTTTGTTTTATTGAAATTTAGTTTCTATCTTTTGGTGGTTACTAGATAGATTAGATATGACTCTATGTAATTATGTTGATATATTTATGTGAACAACTTATAATACGTCTATGGTGGATGAATTTTGAAATTTAATTAAATCTTATGATTTGATTAATCAAGTTTTGAGTTTCATTTTGAAAATTTTGTAGTATTGGCAGGCAAATTTATAATTTGGATATTTTTGTTAAACCAAAAATAGGAAAAAAATATTTTCAGCAAAGTACTTCAACGATGGAAGTATATCTTTCCCAACAAGTATATTTATAGCTATTGATAATAATAGTTATATATGTATGCTTAAACCTTTTGCTAATAGATATATATTTGTTGGTAAAACTTTTAATTATTCCCTACGGTAATACGTCTGTGGTGAAAGAGCTTATTTTTTTTTCGATTGTTAACTTGTCATCATAAATACAGTTTTTTTCAATAGAAAAATTTCTGACATAAAAAAACTAAAGTTTTTCCAACAGCATTTCGCAACGAGTATATTTATAGCCGTTGCTAATAATAGTTATATATGTATTGATGCTTAAACCTTTTGCCAACGGATATATATTTATTGGTAAAACTTTCAATTATTCCCAACGGTAATAAATTTGAGGTGAAAGAGTTTATTTTTTTCCGACGGATAACTTGTTGTCATAAATATAACTTTTTCTGACAGGATAATTTTTGTCATAAAAATTGAACTTTTCCCAACAGTTTTCCATATCGTCATTTTTTTTTTGCCCACAAGAGTTTTGCCAACGGTTCCCAATGGACTTAAAATCCGTTAAGAAAACTTTTTCCAACGGTTTTCATTACTTTTCCTAACGAAATTTTTCATTGGAAAAAACCTTTTTTCTGGTAGTGTGGGTAAGCTGGGTTTGGGATTGGGTAATGGATTGGTCAAGTCATTAAATCATGGCTTTAAGGAGGGTCTCTACTCTAATATAGGACTCCATGGTTGAACTGGTTTGGGGTGTGGACTTCTGGTATTGGGTTCCTAGCCTAGTGGTCATACAATCAATCAAACAATCAAGATGAAACGATGCAGCCAAGCATGCAAAAGAAAAGGTTAGTAAAATCTAGGATTTGCTAGACCTAGAGTCAAAACTGAATGGGTCAGCTCAACTTATACCTAACCCAGTAGCTAATCCTTTCATTGGCCAGGTAGGGGATGGGAGTGTGGGAGGCTCCCCCTGCTTTCATAGGGATCCAATTAAAAATCACAACACCACTTAGGTTGTTTGACTCTGGACCCCCAGCCTTAGACACCAGCTTTCAGTAATAGCTAAAGGATTAAATGCACTAGTTGGCCCATACAGCTCGGACCTGACCTGTTGATGTCTCCTAGCCCTCTAGGATAAATTAAGTCTAATTGATTTTAATTAGGCTTGGGTTAGTATGATGATGGTTGTTTTGGACCCAGGACAGGTGATGAAATCATGCCCTGATATTATATTGATTGCCCTTAAGATTATATTACAAGATGCTGGCAATCGATGATCCTGATGCACTCTAAAACAATCAGAAAAATAAAAATATTTTATATATATTTTATGGAATGACAAATTAGGTTTAAGTTGATTAGGTTAGCAATCAAATTAGGCTTGGGATTGGGGTGCGTGGAAGTTGATTTGGTTAGGTTGAGTTAAGGTGTAGAATTAGCAGAAATCAGAGAATTAGGATTTCAGTTGATGCAAGATTTGATATAGTTACAGATGCATAAAAAATTCCAAAAAAATCTAGAACATAGGATGGACAGTGATGATGATACCTACCAAATTTCATGTAAAAAAAAAAAATCAAATGATGATGCAAATACTAGGGTTTTTGGACTGCGACAGAAATTCTCAGGATTCTATTAGGATTTCTTATATGCCAAATTTTAATGACTTAGGGGTTCTATAAAATTAATTTTTTTTTTTTTAAATAGAGGACACATCAAAGAATAATTCATGCAAATTTTACAAAAAAAAAATTCCTATATGGTCAAAATTAGATGCAAAATAGACACCTAATGCAGTGGATAAGATGCAGAAATTAGGATTTATGAATGCAAAGCAGATAAAAACTATCCTAAACCCGCTCTGATACCAAACTGATGCGGGATGACTCTAAGAATGCTAAATATGCAGGAAAAAATAGTAACCTAATTTTTTGTGATTTTTAGAATTAGGTTTGTAGGCTAATTTCTCAAAAGTAAAGTAAAGACTAGCAGGTAATCAGCAATTCTAAGAATTATCATATTGCAGGCTGAATCATGCAAGATAAATAAAAGACGGGATCCGAAAATTGAGAAATTCCTAGTTTAGGATATTTAATCTTTAATAAATCAGAAATTAAAAGAAGAGAAGGTTTCTTACCGGTCAGAGATTATAAATTCAATAACTGAAGGGATCACTCACTCTCTGATCGGAGCCTAGAAGAACAAGCCTCGGTTCCCTTGAATATGATGGCTAATCTGGGCGGTCCTGGAAGCAAAGAAGGCCTCCTCAGGGGGGGTGAAGCACCTCGGGGATCCTGCAAGCATCAGGGGTAATCAAAATAGCAATTAAACAAAGGAATAAGAAACTAGGGTTTAGAATTAAAAGAACTAGGTTTAAGTGTGGATGTCCCGGGGAAGAAGCAGTTGCTTGATTGGGGCAGTAGCTAGGGCATCTTCCTTTGGGCGTGGCTGATCTCCAAGGATGCAGATGGAAGCTAGGGCAGCAGGGTTTCAATCCGGGAACACAAGAAGAGCACACAAGAACAAGAGAACCAACACAAGAGCTCCAAACACAAGGCAATATCACAAAATTTCAGCAAGTTGTATTCATAAGAAAGAGATGATACAAGAGGGGGAGGGGGTGGGATATTTTTAGAGTTCCCATGCCCTCTCTTAAAGGGATTACAAGCATTCTCCTAGTTAGAATAAGTTTACATAATTTAAGCGGGAGAAAGACTATAAAATAAATCTAGAACTAGGAGTATACAAGTTGAATGAAATAAAAACTCAAACTCCTTGTATTTGAACTCTTCCACCATGTTGGACTTGGTCAACTCATGGAGGATGCCTATCCTAGGTGTGTTGGGATTCAAAGGGGCAGCAAGGGGTCATCCTTCTTTGGATTGGTGCATGGGCTTTGGGCCTTGGAAGCTGGGGTGCCCTGGTATCAGCATATTCCTTAGAATCTTGGTTCTTCATGCTTAGGCTTGCTTCCTGGGCTTGGAATTTTAAGGCTTGGAGTGCTGGAATAACCTGGAAAACATGGGCTCCTGATATATGAAATATTTTGGAAGCATCTGGAGGGAATCTGGCATCTGAAATGGCATTTGGAGAGATTAGGGTACCTATAGGGCATCTGGAAGGCATTTAGGGCTCCTAGGTGTCAATTGAGCTCCCATAAGCTGATGTAATTGCCTCTGGCTCCTAAATGAGGTCTAGTGGAACTCCAAAATAAGGTAACCTCCTCTCTTGTACAAGAATTGGACTCATACTGGACTCATACTGATGTACAGGACTCAATATACTGGACTAAGTCGAGACAAATCAACTAGTCTCATCTTATTACAGCTCAATCTTACTTTCTTACAAAATTGTGACACATGACTAAGTAAACCAAAAAGGATCCAGTGATCTGTGTCTGATCCTGGTGTCCCCACCAGCAAGAAGCCCACCGGGATGATGGTGACGACGCGAACGAGAGAAGCCTCCACCAGCCATGTGGGGGATCCCCCTTCCCATGGGGACCCGCACAGCCTAAAAGGGGAGCTCCCCGCTCCAGCTCAACCACCTCCGGTGGACACCCAGCTAGCCGCACTCATCCAGCAGATACAGATTCTTACTATGGTAGTGCGCCAGCTCTAGCTCCAACATCGGTCCTTGGCTGCCCATCAGCAGCCAGGGACTCCCGCGATCCATGCCGTAGCACCCCGCGACAGCCTGCACTCCTTCCAAGTAAGGCCTTTGAAGCCGCGGGCCACCACTGACCGCCGAGGAAGCCACCAGACATCGATGAAGTGGCAATGGACCGGATCTACCGATCGGGAGAGCCGATCCCCGGCCTTGGATCGGGTCGCTGCTAAACCCCGCCGAGGTCGAAGAAGCAAGATTCTCCATTGTGACACCCCTCACATGTCACCTTCTCCGCTCCAGTCACCTCCGCGGAGGGTTCAACCGATGAGGCCGTTAGGTGCATGGCAGAGAAGCACCTGGAGGAGCAGGAGCGCAAGCTGGCGAAGCTATCCTGCCAGTTTGCAAATCTGCAGGGCTCCACCAGCGAGCCGGCGGGCTATGATGCTCATCCCCCTTTCTCCCGAGAAGTCCAAGAGGAGTCGGTTCTGAGCCGATTCCACATGCCGCAGGTGGATCCCTATGACGGGACCATCGACCCCCTGGATCATCTTGAGAGCTACAAGGCCCTCATGAGAGTCCAAGGCATGACCGACGCTCTCCTTTACGTCGCCTTTCCTGCTAATCTCCGGAAGGTAGCTCGGGTATGGTTTACCCGCTTAGAGCTGGAGAGCATCAGTTGCTTCACTTAGCTGGAGCGAAAGTTCATGGCCCACTTCGATGCTTGCCGAAAGGTGCCACGAGAGGCAGACAGTCTCTTCTCCATCAAGTAACAAGACCACGAGCTCCTACGGGACTACGTGGCCCGCTTCAAGGTTGTCGTGCTGGAGATCTACAACCTTGATGAGACAATCGCTATGTTGGCGCTGAAGAGAGGGCTCAGGACTTCCCACCTGACCTACTCTTTTGACAAGAAGCCTCCCAAAATGTACTCCGAGCTCCTCCTCCGAGTCCAGAAGTACATCCACGCCGAAGAGGCGGATCACATGAGGAGGGAGCTGGATGGAAGGCCTCTGAAGAAGCCAGCTTTCGGGAAGATCCCCGGGACACGGAAGCCCAGACCATCCGCACCAAACTTCCACCATAGGCCGAAGCCGAGGAGAGACTGAAGGTGAAAAGCACCTACACCAAGCATACAATATACAAGAAAAGAGAGCAGAAGGATATGCATTTTAAAATAATTTTAAAGCATGCACAGCAGAAGGCTCGGTAGATAGATCTAAACGATCTACCGATCTACCCGCAACAGGAACTAGTATAAAGATCTAGCATGCATATAACATCAAAAGCATGAGAATATATATAAAAGTACCATACCTTTATACCTCTGAGAGTGCTGGAGAGAGGCTGCGAGGAAGAGGAGGGTGCTCGAGCCACACACGCGTCTAGCCTCTATAGGAAATCCACACTTGGGCTCAACTCTGATCAACTCCCTCGGAGTGCTAGCTCTTCGGGATCCTTGGCCGATCTTCTTCTTCCAGGAAGACTAGGAGGAGAGCAGGAACCCCTTTCCAAAACCTCTCTTCCCAAGACCTAGCTAGAGTGCTAGGTTGCTCATACCCAATCCCTAGAACTCTCACAACCCTTCTTAATCTCTCTCAAACTTTCTTTTGCTGTTGTTGTAACCTCTGCAGCCTATAGAATGACCCTCATTTATAGGTGTAGCCATGAGAGGGAGAAGAAGGAGGAGAGATGTGGGGAGAGAATGGGGGAGAGGATCAAGGCCATTCCAAATGGGTCCAACCCATTAAGGTAAGTATGACTTTCATACCAAAAAGCCTTTGAGCCAAAACTGGTTTGAATTCAAAATTCAAACTAGATCAAAACCTGCCAAAAAAATCTCCACGAAATTCTTCCAGAAAACTGTTCGTCACAGGAAGTGTCGACATTCGAAAATTGCCAAGTGTCAACACTTCACCAAGTGTCGACACCTGCAAAATTCTAAGTGTCGACACTTGGAACATGGTCAATCAAATTGATCTCTGGTAATGTCAAACGATTCTCAATCATCGATTAGCCAAAATATCAGATAGAAATCCTCTATGGTGTATGACCCCATAGGTTCGAACACTAAGATGGTAGCACTGGATCATTTTCAGTATCAGTCAAAGTCCTCATCTAGCAATGATACCCGACATCTGGATAGGTCGAAGATGCAAAGCACCTCACAAGAATCTCTGGCATATGGTTACCATATAATTCATCCCTTTGACCTCACAATGCTCAGAATGACCTAGGGTTAGACCGCCAACCCTAATTTGGTTTATCCAGATCATGTCTCAATCTCACAAGTTCTGTGAATCCTTACAAGAACTACCTTGGTCAAAGTTTTGCTGAATTGAGACATAGTGAGTCATTCACTCCAAACTATTTGGAGAGATCAATTCCATCTTGATCCACCATCGCTCCACAAGTACTTGACTGCTCCCAGAAACCTTTCGTCACTAGATTAGAAATCCAGGTAGTCCGGTACCAAAATATAGTGAGTTGCTTGCAAGCTGCCATGGTGACCTCAGGTCTGAGGGACACATATACCCATATCCCTTTGAGAGTATCCCTTTGGCAGAAGGGAGCTTCGTAAATAGTCACGTTCAGTGAAATGTCATACATTTCACTTGCATGTCACACAAGTGTCTCCATACTCCTTGGTTAAGAGGACAACCAACAAATACAACATACAACAACCTATACTTGATACATCGTCGTCTTATAACAATGTACTCTTTGGTTGTGAACTAATTTAAGAACTACCTGATATATCCTCTCTATATCAAACAATGTAGTTCTAAGGACTCCATCACACAAGAGTTCTTTACATGAAAATGAAAATATGATGGACAACTAAAATAAATAACTTTTATTTATTAAAAAGAATTCATATACAAATACAAAGATAGCACAATCGTCTACATCCTAGACGATTGGCTTTGGGACATAATTTCCAATAACTCCCACTTGGACTAAAGCCAATCAGTACAGAATCTCATTCCCATTTTCCATTTATAATAGTCAAACTCTTGAACTCCGACAGCTTTAGTGAAGGGGTCAGCCAGGTTCTCCTTTCCATCGATCTTCTAAAGATCGATGTCACCTCGTTCCAAGATCTCTCGTATAAGGTGATAGCACCGTAGAATATGCTTTGTGCGGTGATGAGACTTTGGCTCTTTGGCTTGAGCAATGGCTCTAGTGTTGTCACAGTACACCAGAACAGGACCATCAAAGGAAGGTACCACTCCCAGCTCGCCAAGGAACTTTCGCAACCACACAGCTTCCTTCGCCGCATCTGATGCTGCAATGTACTCTACTTCGCATACTGAGTCCGTCACAGTAGGCTGCTTGAAACTTTTCCAACAGACAGCTCCTCCGTTCAGGGTAAAGATAAATCCTGACATACTCTTGCTATCATCTCTATCTAACTGGAAACTGGAGTCAGTATACCCCACATGTTTCAAGTCAGATTCTTCATAAATTAGCCATTGGTCCTTAGTATTTTGCAAATACTTAAAGATGGCCTTCACCACTTTCCAATGAGCTTCACCTAGGTCAGACTGGTATCTACTCACTACACCTAGTGAGTATGCTACATTTGGTCTAGTACATGTCATGGCATACATGATAGAAACCACTGTCGAAGCATATGGAATTCTACTCATATGCTTTCTCTTCTCAGGAGTTGTCGCACAATTCCTTTTGGAGAGATCAATTCCAGTGCCTATCGGAAGATAGCCCTTCTTAGAATTTTTCATGTTGAACCGTTTCAGCACGGTGTCGATGTACGTAGACTGGGACAATCCTAGAAGTCTCTTAGATCTATCTCTATAGATGTTCATACCTAGTATGTAAGAGGCTTCACCCAAGTCTTTCATAGAGAACTGAGATGATAACCAGACCTTTATTCCTTACAGTGCTGGGATGTCATTGCTGATTAAAAGAATATCATCCACATACAACACAAGGAATATAATCACAGAACTATTAGCCCATTTGTAAATGCAAGGTTTTTCTCCATTCCTAACGAAGCCATATGACTTGATACACTTATCAAATCGCATGTTCCAATTCCTTGAAGCTTGCTTCAGTCCATATATGGACTTTTGAAGCCTGTATACCTTTGACTCGTCTGTGGATGTGAACCCTTCAGGCTGTATCATATACACTTCCTCTTCCAGCTCACCATTCAGGAAAGCTATTCGGACATCCATTTGCTAGATTTCATAGTCAAAGTGTGCTGCTAAAGCAAGCATAATCCGAATGGATTTGAGCATTGCCATAGGAGAGAACGTCTTGTCATAGTCAATACCATAACGTTGACGATATCCCTTGGCAACCAGACGGGCTTTATAGGTCTCCACTTGCCCGTCTGCCCCCCTTTTCCTTTTGAAAATCCATTTGCACCTAATGGTGTTGCACAGTAAGCAACCCAAGAGGGGGGGTGAATTGGGTCTCTAAAAATTAAAACTTAATATTACTTGATACTAAGCAATGCAATCCAATTCAACAAATAAATTAGCAAGGTACTATTAATTCAATTGTAATGCTCTAAAATAAAAGTACAGCGAAAATAAAGAGCGATGAGTAAAGAGCAAGAAGAGAGATCAAGCAATCACAAAGACCAAGAAATATAGTGGTTCAGTGCTATCCAATGCACCTACATCCACTCCCCAATATTTTCTTGAGAATTTACTATAATCACACCCGATTACAGTTGATTAGTTTTGCGGGCTCACTAATCAAAAACCCAACTTGTTTTCACAAGGCCAATAAGTCAAAACCTCAATTGATTTTATGGGCTAACCAAGAACCTAATTGGTTTTCAAAGGCTAACCAATAACCTCCTTTGGTTTTGCGGGCTAACCAAGAACCTTAGTGGTTTTGCGGGCTAACCACCAACCTAATTAGTTTTGCAAAGGCTCACCAATAACCTTCCTTGATTTTATAATAGGCTAACCAAGAACCTTTATAACAAATAAGGTTTAGAAATAATTAACCAAAGTAAGCTTTCTAAAACAAAGTGGGTATCTCTTTGAAGCTCGATGTAGAGATGCTTTGAACTTGTTGAAGCCTCTTGAATGCTCAAGAATAGATGATTTTCAATGCTCTTGAAGGCTCTTGAATGCTTGGAGGCTTGCTTTAGCTTGAGAGTGGTTGAAACTTCAAAGAATAGGAGTTAAAGCTCACTTTTCTTCTCTCTTCTCAAAACTCTTTAATGGTCTTCAATAAATCTTGTTTTGATTTGATTTGGAGCATATAATTACTTTTCCAAGGCCTCAAATCCCATTTCTAGCCATTAGACTTGAAAAACTAGCCGTTGGAGGGCAAAATGGGCGAGTTTTGTGTTTAAAAAACTAGCCGTTACTGTTGCAAAAACTCCATGTGTCGACACTTCAAGCTATGAGTCGACATATAAGGTTGACACTTGAACTTCTTGAGTCGACACCCAGTTCAAAATGCTCCAATCTGATTCTCTGGAAATCTCATATGTGTCGACACTTACTCAATTGAGTCGACACCTTGAGTCGACACCTTGCTTCCATGTGTCAATACTTCAGCTGTTCCATCAATTTTTGCAAGTTCTGTGGCTTGAAAATCTCAAGCGATGTGTTGATCCATGTGTCGACACTTTAAGTCGACATTTCAGGTCCATGTGTTGACACTTCATTTGTGCCATTTGAAACATTCTTGCATCAGCCTGAGTCGACACTTCACTTCCATGTGTCGACACTTCATGTCATGTGTTGATACTTTGAATCGATACTTCTTTAAAAACTTCACAGAAAGGCCTGAACTTTAGCTGAAACATATTTCCATTTAACTTAACCATACAATCAACCAACTCTTGAGTGTCCAAGTCTTCTTTGAGTAATCTTTTCATTCAAACTTGGCTTCTTCAAACAAATAAACTTCTTCAAATTTGTAAGCACCTTTTTCAATAAAAACACATTTAAAGAAAATCATTAGTCCTCAACTTATACTTAACCGTTTTGCTTATCATCAAAATCAATAACGGAGTCAACAAATGGGTTTTATCCCTTCAGGTGGATCAACCAATGTCCATACATTGTTGATCTCTATGGACTCCATTTTGGATTTCATGGCTCCTAGCTATTTCTTAGAGTCGGACCTCTGCATTGCATCCATATAGGTGATCAGATCCTCATTATTCTTATCGAGTTCAATGGGATCACCGTCCCGGACCAAGAAATCATAGTATCTGTCCGGTCGGCTCGGTACTATATCAGATCTTCTTAATGGTTCCTGAGTGGGCTCTGGGTGTGATCTAATCACAACCGGTTCTATGTTGTCTCTAAATTGTGTCGGTTCTTCTACTTGTTGAACTTCACTAAGTTCAATCTTAGTGGCTACAGTTCCTTCAGCAAGGAACTCCTTTTCCAAAAGGATAGCCCTAAGATTGACGAACAACTTTTGTTCCTCAGCTAAGTAAAAGTAATATTTCTTAGACTCTTTTGGATACCCAACAAATAGGCACCGGTCAGACCTAGGTCCAAGTTTGTCCGTTTTCAAACGTTTTACGTAAGCCGAGCATCCCCAAACCCGAAGGTGTGAAAGTGTCGACTCACGTCTAGTCCATATCTCATATGGTGTTTTGCTAACGGACTTACTTCGAGACCTATTCAGAAGGTAACAGGCTGATTCTAAAGCATATCTCCAAAAGAATATCGGCAGAGAAGCAAAGCCCATCATGAACCGAACCATGTCTAACAGGGTTCGATTCCTCCTCTCAGATACTCCATTTAATTAAGGTGTCCCTGGAGGTGTGAGGTGTCCACTGAGAGAGAATCCCATTCTTCTCGAGATATGTTAGAAACTCGCCAGAAAGGTATTCACCACCTCGATCGGATCAAAAAGTTTTGATACACTTTCCGATTTATTTTTCTACTTCACTACGATATCGTTTGAACATTTCAAATGACTCGGATTTATGTCTCATCAAGAAGACATAACCATACCTCGAAAGGTCGTCTGCAAAAGTAATGAAATAACCGTACCCTCCCCTGGCACACTAACATTTATGGGTCTGCATACATCAGTATGTATCAGACTCAGAATCTCATTGGCTCGTTCACCTTTTCTAGCGAAAGGGGACTTTGTCATTTTTCCAAGAAGACAGGACTCACAGGTTGGAAGTGAACTATCTTTACTAAAATCGAGGAGACCCTCAATTTTCAACCTGTTTATCCTGTTCCTGTTAATATGACCTAGCCTACAATGTCATAGGTACGCTTCGCTGACATTATCTATCCTAGGGCATTTGCTAGACGTGTACATTATACTAACAGATCGTGATAGTACATAGATGCTATCATGCATTTGTCCATTCAAAATTATAGAACCATTCAAAATGATTTTACAAATATCATTCTTTATTAATAGTTCATAATCATACACGGCCAACTGGCATATAGAAATGACATTCAAAATAAAAGGGCAAAAATAACACTCGTTCAAAACAATAGTATAGGACTCGAAAACAAGTTTAAGGACTCCCAATGCCAAAACTAGAACTCAGCTTCCATTTTCCATGTTCAAGAACCTCTCGCCATCCTCGAATCTTTTACTAACTTGAAGTCCCTGCAAAGAATTGCAAATGTGAATTGGACTTCCTGTATCCAATACCCAGTTAGTAGTATCGCAAACAGAGAAACTACAAGGTGTTATCATATAAATATCTTGTCCAAGACTATCCTGCACCTTTCTCTTCTTGGACCTGTTTTGATCAAGCGACACAATATAAAGAGGACAATTCCTCTTCCAATGACCCTGCTTCTTGTAGAAGAAGCACTCTACACGACTCTGATTAGCCTTTACTTTCTTGGCCTGACTGGGCCCAGAAACACTAAGCACCTTTTTTCCTTTATTCTTCTTCTTCCCTTTCTTAAAGGGAGGACGCCCTCCCGAAGAACCTTCCACTAGATTTACCATCCCTTTATTCAACTGGTGGTCTTTCTCATAAGTCTGCAGCAACCCCAACAGACCATGGTAGTTGACTGCATGCTTATTCATTCTATAATGATCGATAAAGTCTAGATAGAAGGAGGGGAGAGAATTCAAAATTGCATCTTTCCCAAGCTGTTCATGCAAGGGACAGTCGAGCTTGCCCAGGCGCTCAATCATCTCGATCATGTACAGTACATGATCAGTGACCGAGGCCCCATCACGTATCCGTGCATTGTAGATAGCACAGGAGACCCTGTACTTCTCAACATCGTCTAGTGTCTCGAAAGAGTCCTTCAATCTTTGAAGGATTTCTTCCGGCTGGACTTCCTCGAATTTGCGACTGAACTCGTTGTTCATTATCGCTAACATAATGCATTGGACAGTGGTCCTATCAAAGAGCCACTTCTGATAAGTGTCTCTGACTGAACCCAGAGCAGTGGCAGCAGGGATCTCAGGTGCCGGATCCGATATCACATACAAGATCCGTTCATGCTCCAGGACAATCCTGAGCCTTCAATACTAGCTATCGAAGTTGGGTCCATTGAGCTTCTCGTTGTTGAGAAGAGACCGGAGTGACAGTTTGGAAGACATCTGAAAGGAAAACCAAAATTAATTAATGTATATGAATCATTAACCTAAAGACATGGACTTTAGTCTAAAGGTCCCTCCCACTATTTTGCACAGATTGGTAGTCTCTACCTTCATTCTGAGGAATTACTTTAATTCCCTAGTGGGTACTAGAGTCCAATGGACAACACAAGAGCTCGACTTTGGCCGGCCCACCCATGCATGTCTAAAGGTAGGTTCTTTAACCGATTACTTCTCCAAGTAAACTCTAGTAATTGGGTTTTGTCCCAAGGAGCACTTCAATCGGCCTTTGGGCCTCCTATTAAAGGTCTTGGTTAGGTCCAATCATTAACATGACAAAATTCAATGCTTCTAACTAACGAATAGTCAAGCCTGACTTTGGTTGGCCCACCTAACCACCGTTAAAAGAGTTGCACTGAGCCATCATATTAGGAACAACAATTCTAATAGCTCGATGAACGCCCGATCTTTGGATCTGCCAATGAACACCGAACTACTAGACACATTACTATTCCATTTAATGGGAGGCTAGGACTTGGTTATCTCTATAACTTTATTCTTTTAAGGACCTAATAATTTATAAAATTTTTAATTAATGTGATAGACGAAGAGATGAGAAGACATGGATCAACCTCCCACTGACCATATCAGTAATTTAGAAGGGTTACACGTAACTAATGATCCATGGACACCTAAAATCAGTCAAGACTAATTAACCTTGGGTGACAAGGGTTAACACGAGTCAATGAGCTATCTAATGAATCCTGATTGACCACATTAGCCAGGTAAGTGAATTCATGGGTTGGATTTCGCCATTAACCATCTTGCCTCAGACACCAACAGAGTTGGCCAGGTAAGAGGTAGCCCTAAAGAACCATGATCATAATGCCAAACTTACCTCGACACCAATTGGTTCATCAGACTCGATTAGACTAGCCTAAAGACTCGGGCTTTCCACTGAGCCACAAATTAGGTCTATTTAGATTATGGATCGATCAATCTAACTATTAGATAGATCCAGAAAAGAAATCCTAACTCAACATTTGATTAGATTAGTTCTCTTATTAGTCCAATGCATCTAAACTTAGGTCAAACCCAATTAAGGACCTAATAGAAGCTAACCCATGACCCTTAAGGCTTATTGAAAAGACTTAACATCTTTGAATCACATTCCTAGAGTTATTAGTCATCCTTAATTCAAAATTAAGTTCAATAGTCTTAAATAAATTAAAACAATTTTAATTTATAAAATGTAAAATAATTTTACAAAAAATAAAATTTGAACTCACTATTTTTTAGAATTTTTCAACCCAAGTGTCGACACTTCAGGAGCAAGTATCGACTTAAGGCCTGGGACAGGGAACAAAAAATAGAACAACATATTTTCTGGCACATACTCAAGTGTCGACACTTTAAATATCGAGTGTTGATACTTCAGGGTCAAGTATCGACACTTCAGCCTGTCTCAGAAGAAAAACAGAAATCAGATCTCAGGAAGTTTTTTCAGGAGTCGACACTTCAAAGGCCAAGTGTTGACTCACAGCTTGAGACAATGAAAAAATAGTGATTTCAAATCTAATGTTTCTCCAAACATTCAATTAAAACCGATCAATAAAAACTCTTAGATCTTATCTAAAGTTATTTTATGATCATTACATTAGATTAAAATATTTTTAATCTATAATTTTCTTTCTTCTTATTTTTTTTTTCAAGAGTCAATCACCCCCTACACGCCATAGGAGATCTCATTGAATGGGAAGAGAGGGTCTTGTAGCCCTACTTCTCTCCTATGACCAGACAGTCATGGTGAAGCACTCAATCCAAGTACTTAAGAAAGAAAGGAGATGTTATTAGCATGCTAGCATAATTATACTACAAAAAGGAATCTATTGCTCTGATACCATTGAAGGTGAAAATCACCTACATCAAGCATACAATATGCAAGAAAAGAGGGCAGAAGGATATACATTTTAAAATAATTTTAAAGCATGCACAGTGGAAGGCTTGGTAGATAGATCTAAACGATCTACCGATCTGCCTGCAACAGGAACTAGTATAAAGATCTAACATGCATATAACATCAAAAGCATGAGAATATATATAAAAGTACCGTACCTTTATACCTCTGAGAGTGCTGGAGAGAAGTTACGAGGAAGAGGAGGGTGCTCGAGCCACACACGCATTTGGCCTCTACAGGAAATCCACACCTGGGCTCGACTCTGATCAACTCCGTCGAAGTGCTAGCTCTTCGGAATCCTTGGCCGATCTTCTTCTTCTAAGAAAACTAGGAGGAGAGCAGGAACCCCTTCCCAAAACCTCTCTTCCCAAGACCTACCTAGAGTGCTAGGTTGCTCACATCCAATCCCTAGAACTCTCACAACCCTTCTCAATCTCTCTCAAACTTTCTTTTGTTGTTGTTGTAACCTCTGCAGCCTATAAAATGACCCTCATTTATAAGTGCAACCATGAGAGGGAGGAGGAAAGAGGAGAGATGACGGGAGAGAATGAGGGAGAGGATCAAGGCCATTCCAAATAGGTCCAACCCATTAAGGTAAGTATGACTTTTATACCATAAAGCCTTGGAGCCAAAACTAGTTTAAATTCGAAATTCAAACCAGGTCAAAATCTATCCAAAAAATCTCCACGAAATCTTCTCAAAAAATTGCTTGTCACAGGAAGTGTCGACACTCGAAAATTGCCAAGTGTCGACACTTCACCAAGTGTCGACACCTACAAAATTCCAAGTGTCGATACTTGGAACCTGGTCAATCAAATTGATCTCTGGTGATGTCAAACAATTTTAAATCGTCGATTAGCCAAAAGATCAGATATAAATCCTTTATGGTGTATAACCCCATAGGTTCGAACACTAAGTCGGTAGTACTGGAACATTTCCAGTACCAGTCAAAGTCCTCATCTAGTAATGATACCCGACGTCTGGATAGGTCGAAGATGCAGAGCACCTCACAAGAACCTCTAGCATATGGTTACCGTATAATTCATCCCTTTGACCTCACAATGCTCAGGATAACTTAGGGTTAGACTGCCAATCCTAATTTGGTTTATCTAGATCATGTCTCAACCTCACAAGTTCTGTGACTTCTCAAAAGAACTATCCTGACCAAGGTTTTGCTGAATTAAGACATAGCAAGTCATTCACTCCAAACTATTTGGAGAGATCAATTCCATCTTGATCCACCACCGCTCCACAAGTACTTGACTGCACTGAGAAAACTTCCATCACAGGATTAGAAATCCAGGTAGTCTGGTACCAAATATAGTGAGTTGTTTGCAAGCTGCCATGGTGACCTCAAGTCTGAGGGACACATATACCCATATCCCTTCGCGAGCACCCCTTTGGCAGAAGAGAGCTTCGCAAATGGTCACGTTCAGTGAAATGTCATACATTTTACTTGTATGTCATACCAGTGTCTCTACACTCCTTGATTAAGAGGACAACCAACAAATGCAACATACAATAACCTATACTTGATACATCGTCATCCTATAACAATGTATCCTTTGGTTGTGAACCAATTTAAGAACTACCTAATATATCTTCTCTATATCAAATAATGTAGTTCTAAGGACTCCATCACATAAGAGTTCTTTACAGGAAAATGTAAATATGATGGACAGCCAAAATAAATAACTTTTATTTATTAAAAAGAATTCATATACAAATACAAAGATAGCACAACCGTTTATAGCCTAGACGATTAGCTTTGGGATACAATTCCCAACAGAGACCCCATCCCGGAAGAGAGTTTCACGCCTCTCCTCGCCCCAAGGATAAAGATCCTCATGGAGATCGAGGGTGAGCGCTATCTGAAGCGCCCACCTCTGTTGAAGCCGTCTACCGATCGTGACATGTCGAAGTACTGCCAGTTCCATTGCGACCATGGCCACGACATCGAGGAATGCTGACATATCAAGAAGGAGATTGAAGAGCTCATAAAGAGGGGTTATCTCTGAAGGTTTGTGGGGGGCAGACCCCCAGCGAAACCTCAGGTGCTCATCGCTCTTCCTCCAGTCCCTGTCGTTGACAACCGTCCTACCGAGAAGTCGATGGGGATGATATGTTGGGGAGTCAAGCACGCTCCCAAGAAGGCCCCGGGGGGAGAGGATTTTGAGAATGTACTTCCTTTTATGAGGGAGAGGGGGGTTGAAAATAAAAATATAAACAATAATACTGTGATCGTCGATATGATAATCACAAAGCATCTTGTAAAACGCATCTGGTTGATAGTGGGAGCTCCATGGATGTACTTTTTTACGATACTTTATCCAGATGAATCTACCCTCTGCTCTGCTCAGACCTGTGCACACACCCCTCGTTGGTTTCACAGGTGACTCTATAGGAGTCGAGGGGGAGATCACTCTCCCAGTTACTGCAGGGATGCCACCTCGGTAGAGTACCGTCATGATAACGATCACGGTTGTTAGGCTTCCCTCGGCCTACAACGTGATCCTTGGCCGACCCAGACTCAACCTGCTCAACATGGTCATTTCCATATAGCGGCTGTTGGTGCAGTTTCCAACTCCCTACGGTGTCGGGGAGATGAGGGGGTACCTCAGCCAATCCAACATTGCCTCCAAACCGTCCTCGGGGCCAAGGTTGCCAAGGACGACCCCAGCGTAGACGACCTTGACCAAAGGGTGCAGGACCCTAGAGATGGCCCAGTCGAGCGCATGCTATCGTATCCCCTCGAAACTGACCCGGCGAAGACGGTGCAAATTGGGACACAGCTGCAAGATGATGAACGATCCCACTTGCTGGAGTTTCTCTGGGCGAACGCTGATATGTTTGCTTGGATGGCTGCCGACATGCCTGGGATCCCATCTGAGATCATAACCTACAAGCTGAGCATCAATCTGAAGTATCGCCCTGTGCGGCAAAAGAAAATGAGTTTTGCACCGGAGAGATAAAGGGTGATTAACAAGGAGGTGGACAAACTCCTCGCAGCCGGCTTTATTCAGGAAGTGCAATATCCGAGCTGGCTGGCAAATTTAGTTATGGTGAAGAAGAATAATGGGAAGTGGAGGATCTATGGGACTACACTGACCTCAACCGAGCCTGTCCGAAGGATAGCTTCTCTCTGTCGAAAATCGATCAGTTAGTGGATGCCACCTCGGGGCACCGCTTGCTCTCCTTTATGGACGCATTCTCCGGATACAACCAAATCTGGATGCACTCGGAGGACGAGGAGCACACTGCCTTCATCACCGACCGAAGGATGTACTGCTACCAGATGATACCATTCGTCTTGAAGAATGTTGGCGCCATATACCAGTGCCTGGTCAATTGGGTCTTTAAGGACCAGATCAGTAGGAACATGCAAGTCTACGTGGATGACATGCTCGTCATGAGCAAGCCGAGGTCAGACCACGTCGCTGACCTCACGAAAGCTTTCCAAAACCTCCGGGAGTATAAGATGAAGCTGAATCCAGCAAAATGCCTTTCGGAGTAGCAGCGGGGAAGTTCCTTGGCTTTATGGTGACCCAAAGAGGAATCGAGGAGAACCCGGAGAAGGTCCAGGCGATCATCGACATGGGGCATCTGTCCTCAAAGAAGCAGGTGCAACGCCTAAGGGGTTGGATCACCGCACTGAGCCGGTTCATCTCAAGGTCAGCGGACCGTTGCCTCCCTTTCTTCAAGGTGCTGCGTAAGATGAACGACTTCACCTGGACAGAGAAGTACAAGGCAGCCTTCAAAGAGCTTAAAGACTTCCTGGCATCACCACCACTGCTCTCTAGGCCGAAGACAGGAGAGGAGCTCCTGCTGTACCTGGCGGTCACCCCTAGAGCCGTCAGTTCGGTACTCGTCCACACGGATTAGGATGGATCCCAAAATCTAGTGTATTATGCCAGCAAGATCCTCCACGATGCTGAGATCAAGTACACCCAATCCGAAAAACTAATTTTTGCTCTTATCATGTATGCTCAGCATCTCAGGCCATACTTTCAAGCGCATCCAATCGTGGTCTTGACGGACCAGCCCCTAAGGGCTGTGCTTAGTCGTCCCGACACGTCTGGACATTTGGCCAAGTGGGCACTAAAGCTCAGCGAGTTTGACATCGCATACTGACCGAGGTCATCCCAGAAGTCCCAGGTGCTAGCCGACTTCCTGGTCGAGTGCACGAGACTTGCCGAAGAGCCAAAGCAGACGATCCCAGAGCACCGGTGGAGCACGATGCCGAGGAGGAGTCCTGGTCCTCCATGTTGACGGCGCGTCCAATACAGGCAGAAGCGGAGCAGGTCTCATCCTCACTAACAGCGATGGAGTTGTAGCTAAATGTGCACTTCGCTTCAAGTTCGCCGTAATGAATAACCAGATGGAGTATGAGGCACTCCTCGCGGGCCTCAGGGCCTCCTGCGAGATGGGTGTATGAAGCCTGAAGGTCTTTACCGATCCCCAACTGGTGGCTGGACAAGTCTCCGGAGAGTATGAAGCCAGAGATCCCCAGATGATGAAGTACTTAGAGCGGGTCCGCTCAAGCACAACAGGTTTTCGATGCTTCAGCATCTCTCACATCCCCCGAGGTGAGAATGGTCACGCCGATACACTGTCAGACTTGTGACCTTATCGGACTCGTCACTGGGACGCGCCCATATCGAGTACCTCGAGAATCCAAGTAACGAAGCTCCTGTAAAGGTGCAGTAAGTCACCCCGGAGCCGAGCTGGATGGATAGCTATATCAGATACATCACCGATGGCACCCTGCTAGAAGACCGCGCAAAGGTCGACCTTATCAAGAAAAAGGCCTCACGGTTCATCCTCATGGAAGGACAGCTCTACTGCCAATCCTACTCCTATACGCTCCTGAAATGCCTGAAACCCACAAAGGCAACCTTCGTGCTCCAAGAGATACACGAAGGCCTTTGCGGAAACCACGTTGGGGGGAGGACTCTTGCATACAAAGCCCTCCAACAGGGATACTACTGGGAGACCATGACGGAGGACACCGCTGACTTCATGAAGAGGTATGACCGATGTCAGCGCCATGCCCACATACAGCATCAACCAACAGCTTCGCTCTCCCAGCTCTCTGCCCCTTGGCTGTTCGTCCAGTGGGGAATGGACATCCTAGGTCCATTTCTCCCTGCATCAGGGCAATGGAAGTTTCTGATAGTGGCCATTGACTCCTTCACCAAGTGGGTAGAAGCAGAGCCACTGGCGCGGATCACGAAAGCCAAGGTCCACTAATTCTTCTGGAAGTTGGTCATCTGCCGTTTTTGGCTTCCCCATAACATTATCACCAACAATGGGCAGCAATTCGACAACCAGGAGTTCGAAGAATTCTATGCTGAGCTCGGCATCCAACATAGTTTCACCTCGGTGGCTCACCCCCTGACCAACGGGGAGGCCGAGATGACTAATCGGACCATCCTCCAAGGACTCAAGACCATATTGGACCGAGCCAAAGGTAGGTGGGCGTAGGAACTCCCCAGCATTCTTTGGGCCTACCACACGATGACCCGAATGGCCATAGACGAGATGCCTTTCAGCCTCACCTTCGGTGCAGAGGTCGTTGTTCCAGTAGAACTCGGCGTGCCCACACTGCGGATACAGCAGTACAATGAAGCAGAGAATTCGGTGCGCCTTCTTCTCAACTTGGACCTCCTCGAGGAAACCAGGGACAAGGCCCGACTCCGGATGGTGGCTTACCGGCAGCGTGTAGCTCGGTACTACAATGCACGAGTGAAGCCAAAGGTCTTCCACCCTAGCGACCTGGTGTTGCATCGAGCTGAAGCATCTCAACCCCAAGAGTGCGGCAAACTCTCGCCGAACTAGGAGGGTCCCTATAAGGTGGTCGAGGCTCTTCCACATGGAGCTTACTATCTTGCAGATATGGACGGCGCCAAATTTCCATGGACGTGGAATTCCTGCAACCTGAGAATATACTATCAGTAGTGTAAAGCCTTTTCCTAGTAATAATAAAGATCCTCTTTTGCGAAAATTATTTTTGCCTTGCAGGGACATCGCTGCCCGGCCCAAGGTCTGGCATGTTCAAGCCCGAACTTCAGTTCTCCGGCACCGAAGCCCTGGGTCAAACTCTCCGGCACCAAAGCCCAGAGTCTAGCTCTCCGGCATTGAAGCCCAGAGTCCAACCCTCCTGCAATCAAGCTCGGAGTCCAGTTCTTCGGCACCGAAGCCCGGAGTCCAGCTCTCCGGCACCGAAGCTAGGAGCCCAACTCTCCAGCACCAAAGCAGCTGGAGTCCAGCTCTCCGGCACCAAAGCAGGCGGAGTCCTGCTTCCGGCACCAAAGCCCGGAGTCCAGCTCTCCGGCATCGAAGCTCGGAGTCCAACCCTTCGGTAATCAAGCCCAGAGTCCAGCTCTCTGACACCGAAGCCCGGATCTAACCCTTTGGCAATCAAGCCCGAAGTCCAACTCTCCGGCACCAAAGCCCGGAGTCCAGCTTTCCGGCACCAAAGCCCGGAGTCCAACTCTCCGACATCGAAACCCGGAGGCTAACCCTCCAGCAATCAAGCCCGGAGTCCAACCCTCCAGCACCGAAGCCCGGAGTCTAGTTCTTCGGCACCAAAGACCGGTCAGCCCGGCACCCAAGACCGAAAACTCCTGAAGCCCGGCACCAAATATCGGAAAGCCCGGCACTCAAGACCGGAAACTCTTGAAGCCCGGTACCAAAGATCGGTCAACCCGGCACCCAAGATCAGAAACTCCTGAAGCCTGGCACCAAGGACCGAAAACCCCGAAACTCAAGACTGGAAACTCTTAAGGCCCAGCACCAAAGACCAGTCAGCCCGGCACCCAAGACCGAAAACTCCTGAAGCCCGGCACCAAAGACCGGTCAGCCCGGCACCAAAGACAGGAAATCCCAGCACTCAGGACTAAAACTCCTGAAGCCCGGCATCGAAGACTAGACAACCCGGCACCTCATACCCGGAAACTCCTGAAGATCGGAGCTCCACAGTCACCTGGCATTGCAATCTTCGAGCTCGGCCTTGTCGTGCACATCTGGAGCTGGTCCTAACCAGAACCAGGCGGATCTCATCCAGCAAAGCACTCGGAAGCTTCCAGCTGCCTCGCCCACAAGGTGGGAACGACTTGGCAAGTCGAAGAACTTCTCTCTAACTCCATCACATGCTCGGAACACAACAAAAATAAAAAGAAGAAAAGAAAAAGAGAGAAGAGAAAGAAGAAAGGAGATTCAAGCAAGGGTGACTGAAAATTTTTTTTCATTAATAATAAATAGTTTGATACAAGTGTTTCTGGGCCCCGACATGTCGAGTAGCCCAAACCAAAGGAAAGAAAGAAAAATAACTACAAGGGGTCCCTACCCTACACGGTCGGCTCCTTTCCGGGATGGTGTGCAGGCGGGATGTCATCTTCTAGGGCCTCAGGCTGCGCGGCTTCGGCTTCGGCGACCACCGTCGGCAGAGCAGGATCGGAGGCTACGGACTGCTCCTCAACAGTGCCTGAGTCTGGAGCCGGCTCCCTGTCCAAAGCTCCAGGGTATCTGAGAAAGCTTCGGCCCTTATCCGAGACGAGGCCCTCCACCCTGGCATGGAGGTACATGAAGCCCTTGTAGAAAGAGTCCGACGCCATTTCGTAGAACTCGGCGACGAACTCCTCCAAAGCCCTGTACCTCGCCACGACCTTCGCGGCTCCCTTCTTGGTGGCCTCATCCTGGCCGACCGCCTTGATGGCCTCCTTCCTTGCCGCCTCCATTGACTCGGTTGCCGATGCTGCCTCCTTCTCAATAGCAATGGCCCTTCTTTCAGTAGCAATCAATCTCTCCCTTGTCGCCTCCTACTCAGCCTGGAGAGATTGGGCTCGCCCCTTCTACTGGGCGGCTTCGGAGCTGAGCTTATTCAGCCAAGCCCCTTGGCTTTAAGCTCCTCTGCCCTGCCCTTTAGCGGCTCCGTTCCTGGTCCAGGCTCTCTTGGAGCTCCTTCAAGTGCCTTTCGGTACTCGCAACATCGCCTCGGAGCTTCTTGTTCTTTTGGCTCACCTCCCAGGCGTCGTTGTTTTTCTGTTTCAACTTGGTCTTTAAAGACTCGAGCTGCACTGCCCACTGCCTATCCTTCTTCAACCAGTTCTTGCAGCAGTCCCTGATCATAAGGAGCTCAGCACTGAGCTGCACCGAAGAAAATGTTAGAAACAAATGCGGTGGGGAGAAGGAAGGAACGAAACAGAGAAAGCTACTTACCGAGAAGAGATGGGGGAAAGTGCTGCTGATTGCATCCCCCAGAAATTTCCCGGCCTTCTCCCGCCAGTCGCATGACTGGATTGCAAAATCCATCATGCGCTCGGCTAGGCCTTGGTCCTAGACCAGGAAGACATTCGATGCTAGTTTGAAGGGGACTCGACGGTAGTCCCTCTCCCTCCTGCTTGCCCCGGACACAGAGCCGCCTGCCTCGCTAGCTGAAGAAGCTTAGGGGGCATGGTGGGAGCTCGGCACCTCTCCATTCCTCCCTCCTCCTCGTCCTTGACGACAACGATCTCCGGGGGAGGAGGAGACATCACGGTAGCAGCAGTGACAGCGGCCCTGGCCCGGACGACCACCTCAGGCTCCGGGGCCGGGACCAACTCGCATCGCCTCGGCTGCCCCTGCACAGGCTCAACAGCCCTCTGGCCCGGCTCGGGCTTTACCTTGATCGCCCTCCTCACCTGCTCAGGGACGGTCTTGGCTCAGTTGGAATGACGGGGGTAGTCACCGTGCCACTTTCATTGCGAGCCCTCTTCGAGGGGGACTCATTGACCGTCGCTAGAGGACCCCTCTTCTTGGTGATCGAGAGGAGGTCATCCAGTGAGAACTTCATGCCTGCACAAAGAAAAGAGAATGTCAGCTCCAAGCTTAGAAAGACAAAAGAAAAGGCACAAGGAGAAAAGTTCGAGCCGAACTCACCCAACTCTCTCATTGGGTCGACCCCCGCTTCGGAGAGGTTCTGCTCTGATAGCAAAACCTCGAGGAAAGGAACCTGGACGGTGCGGAGCTGCTCGAAGATCTCTCGGTCAGCTGCTTCGACGTGGAGTTTCGGTTAGGGGACTGATCTGGATCGCTCCAAACCCAGTTGACCCCCTCGACCGATGCAAAGAAATATTTATTTTTCCATCCTTTGATGGAAGAAGGGAGTTCGAATTTAATGCCCCTCGGGCGAGAAGAAATGGACCACCACCCCTCCTCAGAAGGGTGGCGTTTCAGGGTAAAAAAGGTCCTGAACAAGGAAAAATGGGCTACAATCTCGTGAAAATGATAGAGTACTATGAAGCAGAAGATGGTCTTCACAGCATTCGGGACGAGCTGGGCAAGGACAAGGTAGAAATTGCCCAGCACGGAAAGGAAGAAATGATGGAAGGGAAATCGAAGTCCCCCTGCGAGAGTCTCCTTATGGAGGGCGATCCGACCCGAGCCACTAGAAGTGACCCGTTCTTCCGGTCGAGGGAACGAGAGCCGAACAGAGTCCGGGATGCCATAAACATCCTGGATGGTCGCTAGTTCCTCAGCAGAGATTATCGAAACAACCCCGCCAGGGCCATCGACGAGGAGGTTCGGGGGCGGGTTCAGGTGGAGTATGAGGGGGGCTAGCTCTAGGCTCCCTAATGACGATCCCGGCAGGAGGGCGCCTCAGGCTAAACTCGAAGCGTGTCTCTTCCTCCTCCTAATTGGAGGAAGAAGGCAGCCTCAGCCGAGAAGGCCCCGCCGCAGCCTGATTGGTTGAGGGGCGGAAGTTGGGTATGAAACGAGACATCTCAAAAATGGAGGAGATGAAGGCTGGAAGAGAAGAAGAGGATGGACTACGTCCAAGAAGACCCTAACCTTAAGGAGAAATCCTACCCTGCTAGAAGATGGGGAAGTAAAGAGACGAACCTGGCTAATTGAGGGAGTCTATGATAGCCGGGGAAGAGGAGGAAGTTTTGGTACAATGGCGGGCACTCGAGATTTGAAAGAGAAAATGTTTTGGGAAAAATCTCCTTTCCTTTCGAAGTGACCGGATGCCTAACCATACCGTTATAGCATCTCCACCAACGGATCCGTGCCACATGTCGGCCATCGACGAATAGGACACCTCGCATCGACCGCGGTCGCTCTGGATTCCATGCCAGCAATAACTGCTCCTCGGATGTGTCCATGTGCTTTCTCCGCACTGGTTTGGAGAACCGCCTCACGAAGCACCGACAATCGTGGTCATCATTGCACCAGATTTTTGCCTTTCTACGTCAGCACCGCATTTACTCCCTTTGCCTCGAGCACCGCGCGCCAATGGGCCTCGGGAGTGGGGGGCAAATGATGTGGTGGATCGCTGATGTGGGCCCCTGTTAGACACCACATCGGACGAAGCTACCACGTGGGACGCCTTTGCCCAGACTCCTTCGCCCGGCCGAGCTCCCTCCGGGTCGAGATGCCAAAGTCGAGCTCCACCTCTCCTTCGCCCTGTTGCGCTCCCTCCAGGTCGAGACGTCGAGGCCGAAGTCGAGCTCCGCCTCTCCTTCGCCCGGCCGCACTCCCTCCAGGTCGAGATGCCAAGGCCGAAGTCGAGCTCCGCCTCTCCTTCGCCCGGCCACACTCCCTCCAGGTCGAGATGCCGGGGCCGAAACCGAGCTCCGCCTCTCCAGATCGGCTCCACCTCGGACAAAGAGTTCTGCAATCAAAGGAAGTTGCCGCTCTCCCTGGATGGCGACTCGACACCCGAGGGCTGCTAAAAGACGCCTGCCAGGCCGCGATGATGGTCCCAGCTACCACTTACACCAAAATGGAAGGAATCCTTCAATCAAGGCTCTGTGTTCTCCACCAACCGTCTGCACTCTCCAAAAGAGAAAGTCAACCAGCATATCCGGATCCAGGAGGCGGCGGCACGTCGATCGAGGCCCTGCTAAGTTATCCAAAAAGGAGCCACCAGAAGGAATGTCAGAGTAAACGGTAGCTTCCATACCATCAAAATAGAAAGGCAACCCGTCCACGGCACGAAACATCGCCGCACGCGCTCGTAAGCATGGGGAAGATCCCGAGGTAAGCGGTGCGCAACGCCCCCAGCAAAAAGGGGGCTCCCAAATTCAAACAAGGTAAGAAGATCAAGCTGAAAACTCAAGCTAAGATTCGGTCGAGTGAGATCCAACGAGAAAGAAGGGGGCAGCGCACGGGAAGACATCGCTCAAGGCTATCGCGAAACCCCCAGGAGAGGTCTAGACGGACACAGCCACTTAGCTCGAGCTTCCCTCTGCCGCCACTCCCACACTCTGTTCTTGGCCCGCTTGCACTCTCTCACCTCACAAACTCTCCTCCTAGCATGGAGTCCATATTCGGGTCTAGCATTGAGTCCACACTCAGGGCTCGACCAGGAGGATCTGTTCCCCTGGATCATTATTGACTTGAGCATTGGAGTGCCCCCACCGGAATTTCCGGCCCGGGTCTCTAACTCTGTTTTGCAGGTCCGTGCGCCCGAGCAGGATCCCGAATGGCAGGAGCGCATTTCGAGCTCGACCTCAGCTACATGCTATAGCGATCTTGGCAGCAACACATGATATAGATTTAAAATAGGAATATAAATTAAATAATTAAATTATATAATTATAAAATTAAATATATTATTAAATAAATAATAAATTAGATTAATAATATAAATATAATTATTTAATAATAATAATATATATATATATATATATATATATATATATATATAGATGATGGATTCGGATGCGGAATCGAATCCGATAACTTCCCCTCCTGGTACGGGTGGGTCTCCGTCTCAGCGATCGGGGCGCTGCGATAAATACATCCTCCCCTCGTGATAAAACCTCAATCCACCGATCGGGAGGGGAAGGAAGAAAACTCTGGAGATGGAATCCCAGGAGAAACTCCGCGTTTTCGTCCGATCCCCTGACCTTGGCCTACCCTCCCGAGCCCTAACCCTAGCCCCCGATCTCACCCTCCGCCGCCTCAAGCTCTCCTTCGTCCCCCAATCCTTCCTCTCCCAAACCCTAAACCTCGATTCCCTTTACTTCTCTCTCAACGGCAAGCCACTTAGCGACTCCTCCTCCCTCGGCGAGGCTGGCGTCCCCGGTTCATCTGCCCTCACCCTTCGCCTCCGTCTCCGTGGCGGCGGTGGCGATGGGGGCGCCACTGGCGCCGAGTCCCGCGACTGCTACCTCAACATGTATGCCACCAAGAAGCCCGACAAGGTGGATCCAAACGAGACCCGGCTCTCCAAGTGGACCACCTGCGCCCTATCCGCTGAGCCCCTCGCTCCCCCATGCGTGATTGACCGGCTTGGCAACCTCTTCAACAAGGAACCCCTTGTCGAGGCCCTTCTCCACAAGAAGCTTCCCAAGGAGTTCAGCCACATACGGGGATTGAAAGATATGATCCCGATCCATCTCTCCCCGATTCCTGGCTCTGCCGATTCTGAGACTAAGTTCCAGTGCCCAATCACCGGTCAAGAGTTCAATGGGAAATATGGGTTCTTGGCGATTCGTGGATGCGGCCATGTTTTGAGTATCAAGGCGTTGAAAGAGGTCAAGTCTTCGGCTTGCCTGGTCTGCCATAAAGAATTCTTGGAAGCGGATAGGATTGTGGTAAATGGAAGCGCAGAGGAAGTCGCAGTGCTGAGGGAGAGGATGGAGGAGGAGAGGGGGCGGCTGAAGGAGAGAAAGGAAAAGAAGGTGGGTACATGCCTGAGTGGTACAAAGCATACCACTGATGAGAAAGGTGGTATTTTGGAGAATGGGAAGAAGGATAGGGGTGGCAAAAGATTCAAGGCAGTGGATACGATGCCAGCCCATGCTACAAAGGAAGTATATGCATCTATTTTCACGTCATCGAAGAAATCTGATTTCAAGGAGACTTTTACTTGCAGGTCACTCCCGCTTGGGAGGAACTGACAAGGAAGCATATGATGATGGTAGCCTTTTGTTTGATTATACTGTTTCATTCTGTTTTAACTGGCTTCTTTATCATTCTGTATGGTGTTTGATACATTGTTTTATATAAGAAGGTGTTATGAAGAACCTCTGTAGGCTAATTGCCTTCTCAAGTTTGTCCTTCTTCATGTTCTGAATATTGAAGCACTACTAAATTTGCTGTATAGATATTGTTTTAGTGCATTTAATTATCATGCCCCTTACGATAAAGGGGATTTAAGCTTCTTCTGTTTGTAGTTTGTCTGTGCTGCGGTATCTTTTTTTTTTTTTTGGTTCTCTCTCTCTCTCTCTATCTATCTATCTATCTATCTATCTTTTTAAGTTATATATTCTGAATTTTATATGAAAACCTTGTAAATTATCTTCTTATTTAAATGAGTCAACTATGCATGAGTCCACCATAAGTTCATTTGTTTTTGGCGTGTAAGTATGCACTTTGATGCTGACCTTGAGCACCTCATCTTTTATTTATATGTTTTACGTAGGTTATTTATTGTGATGCTCAAATATCATGTCGAAGCTTGCACACATGACTATCGAGGAAGTTCATGCACATATAAATGGTTTAAGTAATTTAAAGGTTACTAAATTAGCTAGATCTCTCGAGGCAAGTATATTAGGTACTGATAGGTGTAATTTCTTGGTGACTTTCTTTTTAATGGAGGATCTCAGGTAGATTATTTCTCCTATAGAGGACTTACCTCACATCTGTCTATTTTGATCCATAACTTGATGTACACATGTTCGCATCACCTACTTTAGCTATTTAAACCTGGTCAAATATTAAGCATGGAGTTATTGTAGAATGGACATCATCAATCTTGTAGGATTGTTAGTCATGGTTTGGTTACCTTAGGATAAAATATACTGATCTATGTCATAAGTAAAACTATTACTTGATAATTTTTTTAGTGGTTCACTGGTTGATTTGCAGGGGCAGCCACCCCCAACTCTTGAATGTTAGGTTATCTTAAGAGGGATTAGATTTGTGTTCTCAATCTGAAAGCAACAAAATCTATGACAGATTTTGTTATCCCCTTTCTTCTCCTTTTTCTCGCTTTTTCCTTTGTCTTTGCTAATGTTTGGATTGCTGGTTTTCCTTTCTTCTTGTGTTCTCTGTTAAAAGACATCGGACTTACTATATGCTTGCAAAATATGATGTAGGACAGTCCTAAATGTTCGCTCTGTTTACAAACAATGAATGTTGTTATCCAAATTGTGCTAATTACTGTAAATCAGCCCTGTGCTGCTCTATTTGCAATGAATCTTGTGAATAAGTATAAAATGTTCTATGCAATCCAAAGACCTGGATTAGATATTTCTGAGATGATGAAAAAAAATTCAATGAAGAGCTGAAACTATATAATTAAACTAAGCAACTGGACTAGTAATCTAACTACAAGATGTTCAATTGAAAGCCCTATAGGAGCAAGGAAGTAGCTAATAGGCACTGATCTATTGTTAGAAGACTCCCACCAATCAAGAAAGAACCTTGAAAGCCATGGCAGTGGTCACAAGAAAATTTTTGAATCCTTAGCAATTTGAATGCCTCTTGTTGTGGGTAAGGCTACAAATGGATAAGTATCCCATATTTAAGATCAAGTTGCTAGTTCTGTATCATATTAATGAAGATATGGGAATGATTTTCATGTCAGAACTGGTGAGTTGGTGATTTAGGACTTGGGATTTAGGGTCTCCTAGGTCCAAAGGCAGCTTTTCATTATAAAAGAGCTCTGATAGATCAAATTCAGAGGGTGTTTAAGGATGATTTGAAGAATATAAGAGTTTTCTGGCTGTGGTGCTCTAGAGAGGTGAAAAGGATTCAGTAGCAGACCACCCTTTGGTTGACTTGATGATGCTTCTTTTATATCTGCCGAGGATCTGTTGCAGTGATGTTGGAGAGCTGTTTAAACTTTGATATAGATCATGGTTGAACCAAGAAGATGAGGGAAACAGGAGAAAAGAAACTAAAAAATAAAAGCCAATAGGGAGGTAGGAGCAGGGAGACAGAAGATCTGGACTTATATAGGTTGATATCACACTGTAATTAAAACCTCACTTGTCAGAAGGAAGTAAAAAACTAGCACATGTTTCTTTTCAGCAAATATTAAAAGAGAGGCCATAGGGGAAGGATGGTATGAGCTTCTAGACAGAATAAAAAAGTTAGGTTGCTCATCCTAACAATTAGTCCTAGCTTTTGAAAAGGCATCAGGTTAGGACTTCAACCAGGGAAAAGAAATGAACAATATCTAGCCATTGGATATGATAGACTCTGACTTAATAAGCATAATCTCCAAACCTAATGAAATTATTCCTTGGCCTCGATCTTGTCAAGTCAAAAGTCATTAGTGCTCTTAAGATGTATCTTCTATGTCCAAAGTACATGATTGTTCTGATAATTTTCCTTAGCTTTGAAAATTTGTCCTTTGGGAAATGAAAGCTAAAGCTTATATTAGCTCTTGGTTGAGTCCTATAGCTCTCAATTGGTGACCGCTTATAGTTTGAAATAGCTGACTACATCACTTGACCAAAAAACTTTATTGCCCTCTAGTGAGTGTTTAGACAATTTGCTAACCTGGAGTATCTTATCTCATTTATTCTCTTTGGAAATGGTGGTGATAGAAGAATAGGTGGGATAGATAGATGAGAATGGTGGTGCAACTCTTGTTCTATTGGATGGCAAAATGCTGAAAGAATATGCATGCATAGGTGGCTCACTCAAGGGATCATCAAAAGCTTATCTGGATACTATTGAGCTCTCCACATTAAGTGTATTGCTAATTACTTCATTTGGATTTAAATGAAGGAAATTAGCATTAACATTGATCTTCCTAAGGATCTTGTAAGGAATTGCAGTTCTGACATCAGACTTTCTTATCAGTTTGAAATATCTCAGAATGAATCTGCAGTCACCATATTACATTTTTAGAATTCTTAGAAGATGCAATTAGCATCTGTAAAAGGCTTATAATTTTCAACTTTTCATTGCCTACGATGTATTCTAGTCTACTTATCATGCAAACAATGAGATATTTAACAAATGACTGAGCAAGAGCACTGGGTGTAGCTTCGATGGGATGTGGCTTCAAATCCATAGGCTTGATGTGACAACTGACAACTTCAAATGGGCTATGACCCATTGAGTGAGAGTTGACTAAAAATTTACATGCAAACTAGGCTACAGGTAGAACTTGTTCCTAACTAGTCATGCACCCAAGTCTGATCATCGGTCAATGCATGAGAAGCAGAGGAAGTCTAAAATTCTGTATTAAACGTTATTGTAGAGTTATCCAAGAACTCACACGCCAGAAACTTCTACTTAGGACTATGGTATTCAACCATGCAAAGTAATATTGTGGCAATGTCTGGAGTGTTAAACCTTTACATCAAGGAATAGTATTTCCATCTTTAGGGGGAAAGCAATGATCTAGTAAAATGAAATATCAAATCAAGACCCCAAAACAGTTCTAGGTAATTCTTACATGCTGAGATCTTAGCATGAGGTTTCTGGGAGTAGGCTAGTAGCAATGGGAGTGTACAGGTGCATGGTCCCTTATTTTTGCCTCCTGCATGATTGGCATGTATGGCATCATGAAATGACTTCACCAAATTCCTCTTACTGACACCAAGAGACTATATACATGATGCAGGTGATGTTATCACCAAGAAGATGAAATGGAGAACCCTTAATTTGATGGGAGATTGGACCTTAATTTTTGCGGAACATATTGTGTATTCTTGACAAGGATGTAGCATGTATCATTTTGCAGAGCCATGCATGCCTATAGGCAAACTATGGGATGTAATATATAGATCTATATGTGCGATTGTCAATACCACATGATTTAGCTTGATTTGGTGTTAGGTACTGTCATGGATCATGGTTCAATTCTTGTTCTACTGTATTGTTTCCTGTTTCATGAAGATTTAAGATTTTGGTCCCCGAAGCAAGCCAGCGGGCGCTTGCCTATTGTGTTGGAATTTTGCTTTGCATGATTGCTAGGTTGCATGGCTTTTTTGGAAAACCACCTGAGAGAAACGTCCTAATTCCAGTTATTTCTAGAGAACTCTTCAGCAGTTACCAAACACTAAAGCTTTCCTCTATTCATAGGCCTGTTCATATTGCTGTGTGTTGTAACCCTACGAACCTTGTAAATTAGATTCTACTTCTATTTTAAAACAGACCTAATAAATCATCAAGTCCTTTGCAGGCCATTATTATGATTTGCATCTGAGATCAGGAGATGACTCTAAGTAACGCGAATGATGGGTTAGCTGCAGTTTTTTATTGTGAATTTCTGTAGTGTTAGGAAGACTAATGGTTGAAATTCATGTTGAATGATTTTTGAAACCAACTGATAAAACTCCATGGTCAAAATTGTATCTTGACAAGATCATGAATAAGATTGGTTGGATTATACTATTCATATCAGGTATACCTTACCATGCAGGTAGGGAACCAATACCCCATAACTGAGTGTCATTACCAAAAACCATACCATATTGACACTGCCGGTTGGGTATTGATATGGGAACTGGTACTGGTATTTGTTGTATAAACTTTTGCATTTGAGTTATCTTGTTATCTTGCATGCTCTGAACCATGGTAGAAAACTAGGGTGACCTTATGTGTTATGTCCAAATTCCAATTCTAAATTGGCCTTGAACTTAGAGCTGCCAATTGGTCGGGTCCGGACCTGAGACCTGCAGGTATTTATCCAACGGGTCCGGGTTTGATATTAAATCTGGACCCGTTTACCCGGACCCGGATCCAGATCCATTTAGTTATAATTAAATGGATCCGATTATATAAAATAATATTATATATATTTATATATTTATATATATTTATATATATTAGGGACTGTTAGATCGTGATCCAAGGGTTCGAAATCAACCATTGTTTTTAATATATAAAGCCCTCCTCGATTCGGTGCCCTCGATTTTTTCCCTTCGATCGAATCCCCAAGTCCTCCCCCCCTCGACGGCCGACGCCTCCTCCTCAACGGCTCAGCCCCTCTCCAATCCAGATCGGCCGTCGGCGTCCATCACCGACCATCTCCTCCAGTGCTGCCCTCGTTTTCTATCGATCTTTCCGAAGCTCTCGTACATGCATCAATGGCGGGGAGGAGAGGCCGAATTGGCAACGTGGTGGAGATGCTGGACTAGATCTACTCTGCGATCGCCCTCATCCTCATCCTCGTCGCTTGCATCGAGCTTGGAGATGCCGTCATGGCCGTCGATGTCTACCACCCGATCCAGTATGATATCGCTGGCGTGCCTTACGGATCTCGTCTCGCTGGCCTCAATCTCCATGCCGACACTTCACCCTTCACTCCCGGCATCGATATCTCCCGCACCATCTTCATGATGCCCGTTTGGGAGCTCAACCTCACCTTTCTCCAAGGTAAATCGCGTCCCTCACCTTTCTCCGAGGTAAATCACATCCTTCCCCCATTCGGGTCCAGATCTAGGTCTGGATGCCCAGGATCCATCCGGGTCCGGGTTTGGTATTTCAAAAGTAGACCCATCGGGTATTCCGGTCCGGATCCGGGTCCAGTAGCTAAGATCGGGTCCGGGTCTGGATATCTGGGTTTCGACCCGAACCCGACCTGTTGATAGCTTTACTTGAACTGGCACTGATCACCTGTAAAGAAGCCCTAAACCCTAGAACAGAGCCACATCACATCTAAGTTTTCTTTGGAGCCCGGCCTACCAAGCCAAGTCATCCTTTACTCTCTTGATCACCTGTAAGCTGCAGCCTCTGAACCCAGCACTGATTGGTCCCAGAACTGCTGCAAGCAGTCCTATGGCCTCTAAATTCCAATTCATTCTGCTTTTTTTGAAATCTAAACCTTTGAAATTATCTCTTTTATAAAATCTTTCTTCTTTCATTTGTTTAGGTTATCTCCTTTGCATTAAATTGTCTATTCATCCAAATTTTATTTAGTGCATCATATACAAATCACTGGAGATAATTTCTTCTCTCTTTGTTCCAGTGCGTGAGATCATTTATGATTACATTTAGGACACCTAAAGCAAGTATTGTGAAATGCAGATGTCCAAATGTTTTATCTTGAATTGAATATCAAGGGAAGCTGAACTTTTCTAATTGTTATTGTACTGGCGTTGTCTTTTTTAATATATCATTATCCCAAAAATGAAAAGGTCAGGTATCTTCATCAACATCTTCAAGGAAGATTCATCAATGACCTTCACGCCTTGGAAGTATTTGATGGTAGGAGAGGTCATGGGAAACATGCAACACAACTAATTGTATGTTATCTGATGCTTCACTGTAATGCAAATTGCAAGACCTGATTATATTGCTTTTTGGAGTCATGTTGTGACTCCCTGTTTCTTTTTTTTTTTTTTCTTCCAGATTTGGGAAGCTTATAATTGTAAGGAATCTAAATGACCTTTGGTTCTCTGTCAAGATAGATGCAATTCAGAGTACCATATCTTAGGTTTCTTGTATTTTAAGTACCTCTATACATGCATATGTTTGGATGTTGAGTTTTGGGATTTAGGATTGCATTATATGATGGTTGGTTGTTTCATATAATCATTAGGTGGAGAATTTTGGTAAATATCTTCTCTGTCCATAGAATTATCATAGACTCCTTAAGACGTGTATACCATACTTACATGTGACCCTGAATGACTGTTGTAGCTGACATTGAGCTCTAAGATCAGAAATAGTGGATCAAAGTGAGATGGCGCACACAAGTTCTTATATTTGTAAGAGAACCAAAGGTTTGATGGGATGGTGTGGAACTTTCAATAAGATGATCGAGTTTTTAAACAGACATCTTCTAGTTTTGACCTAATGGAGTAAAAAAATTGATGAATTAATCAAGTAATGAGAAGGATAACTTGTTTTGGTCATTTAGAGTGACCTTAAATTCATCATTTCCTCAGAAGCCATGAAGAGTTGACATTGATATTTTCAGAAAAGTATCTGCAAATTCTTGTTATCAGCAATGTTGTATTAATCATTTCAAGGACTGAAGATATCTCAACTTTGTAAAGGAACACTGATATCTCAACTTTGTAAAGGAACACTGATATCTCAACTTTGTAAAGGAACACTCCTAAGTTATTGAAGATCCTTGTGGATGTTCACATTGAGCAAATCTTAGCAAGTAAAGTGGCTTTTATTAAATCAAATCATTATAAATATCTTGTTTAAGATGATTGAAGATATTCCTTTTGTAGATGTTTTTCTTTAAGGGCTTGACATTTGTTACATAAGATTCACTGTTCTTTTTTATTTTTAAACATGAAGTATGAGGTTGTGCATACCGCATAGTGATACCTTGTTTAACTTGTGCATGGTGAATTACCGGGAGAATTCTGATGTGATTCAGCTGAGAGTCTGCTTGGCCTTTATTCCTTATCCTGTACTGCTAGATCATGTCATATATGTGCAGTTTATAAAGATGTTCTTTCCCTGCTGATGTTCTTTCCCTGCAAATCTTGGCCAATTTGTGTGGGATGCAAATAGTTTATTTTGTGTTCACCTTCACTTGCCTGGACCATGAATCTTTGACTTTAGGAAGGAGGAGTTTTAACTTCAAAAAGTTAGGGATCGAAAAGAGTTGGTTTAGGTGTATTCTACATCTGAAGTTCAGAGCTAGGTTTGAAGTTTGTTTTGATGCCTGTTATTATTAAATGTGGTCGAGGATTTCAGGATTGAATTATTGGACTGTCAGTTGATTTTACCATGAAACTTGAATGTCATCAGTCCATGGCTATTTGTAACCATCAACCGGTCAACATCCAGTTTCTTGCTCATTGCACGTAGATGTGATTTTGTGTTGGAATGCATTCCTCTAGAGTTTACAAATGGTTATTAATGTCAAAGTTGTAGATAAGGTTAACCGTGGCATGAAGGATGAAACATATTTTTAACCAAAGTATAAGACTACAAATCTGATGGCAAGCATGTCTACGTGAACCCTTGCCGATATGCATATATTCTTGATGACTGGTGAACTTTACAGAATAATTCATGCTAAAGGTTGTGCTTTAGTTTACAATTGTATTTACTTTTGTATATCGACGGAATTTGGGTATCAGAGGGGTATCACTTCTGTTTTATTGGTCAGAGGTATATAACTTGTTTGTTCCTGTCCTTTATTCCTTTACATAACCTTATCAAAGTACCATTGCTCATCTGCGATCAATGCCTTTGTTCTCCTATCGGTAAGAAAAGATTTTTTATTCTCTCATTGTACAGCTCATGGTGTTCTGAATGCATGCTTCTATACAGAAAACTGACCTTGTTGATTAGTTGATAATTATCCCATCGGTAAGAAAAGATTTTTTGTTCTCTCATTGTACAGCTCATCGTGTCCTCGATACTGGAATGCATGCTTCTACAAAGAAAACTGACATTGTTGATTAGTTGATAATTATCAATAATTTATTTTGCGCTGATTTTTTCTTCGAAATCTTGGACATTCAAGTTCACATGACCATTGTATGTCTCGCATTTGCCGTGTCTTTGATACATCTCGAGAGTTGCAAGACAATGCATGTAGCAACCAACCTAAGGGCCTTGATAAGGTCCCTATTCTCAGTGAGGCAGGCCTTCTATGGCCAACCTTTCTGTCGTCCTGTCCTTTTTAAAAAAAAAAAAAAGTTCTTGTAAAATCATGATTGAATTTGGGAGTAAGTTTAAGGCAACCAGCAACAACTATTTCCTTGTTTTGGTGAAACAGTCGGGAAAGAGACCATATCGAATCTGTTACGGGTCATAGAAATGTTTTTCCTTCCTCCGTGTTCTTGTGCCATGCCATCATAGTTAGTTCTCTATGGCAAGCGGAAAATGGAGGTGACAAGTGGAATTTTGCTTGACTGTGCTGATAGGCTGTGGTAGGTGGTGGTTGGCTTTTGTGGAGAGGTTGTTGATGAACAACAGCCTTCTTTTTTTCCCTCTTTCGGACTGTTTCAGATGACCTATTGTTACCATGCAGAACAACCTTAAATTATGTAAAAATTTTAAAAATTTTACTGCAATACATCTTTATAATAATTTATTATAAAAAATATTAAAAATGTTACACCATCATTCGATTTTTTTATATATTTATTATTTTTAAAATAATATTTTATTATATTATAACCTGTGCTATTTGTTGACTGTGTTCTCATCTCCCATCCGTGCGGCTCCTGGCCCCCCTCCCTTTGTCGCACTGCTCCTTCTCATACGCCCCCTCTCCGCGGCCCCCAGGTCCCCTGGCTCCTCCAACCTTCTAGCCTGCCCGTAGCTCCTTCGGCCCTTTTTCCAGCCACGGCTCTTTTAGCCTTTCCTCTGCATGGAGCTTGGAGTCTGAATTTTTTTGATAACAAAATAATTCTGGATTTTAACAAAATTATTGTATTAACCATGCATATGATTGGTTACAGATGGATAATTACCATTGATATTAAATTGAATAACTAGAATTTTAATTTTAATAAAAAGATGATTTTATTCTTTGGGAAGCATGGTAAAATTTAAATTTTAATGCTTTATATTTTGAAAAATCTTCAAACATTTGTCATATTTGTTTTCTAAGTTTTCAGTTTTCTATCTTAAGCAATTTTGATAATACCCAACTCTACAACTACTATTGGTGAAGCTAGCTGCTTTGTCTCGGCATCCAAGTTGCTTCTCAGTTTTGCACAAACAGGTACTTGTGTTTAAGGGGTCCATTATAAGGTTTCCAATTGTATCTTTCGTATAAAAAACTGAATTTCCTTGCAATTTCTAAAAAATGGTTCATCTTTTTTCACGACGTCAACTAGTAGAGTTAGTTTTGAAATCTATACGGATAAACTGATGAAAGAAAATGAAATGCTTTAAAATCCATATAATGCACGAGCTAATGGTTGATGTTGCCACAAAAAAAAATAAAAAATAAAAAATAAATAACCGTTTCTTTGTGTGAAAGATACAACCGAATATCTTTGTGATACTCAGGTAATTTTATGTGGCATTTAGCAGAATATCTTTTTTTTTTCTCTAATCATGTTCATGGTCAATCATTCCCAAATGGATCAAGGTTATGAACTGGTTTGTCTCAACGAGAAAATAAGCTCACTTGCTTGGCAACCCAGATTGCCATGGCAAGGAAATATCGTCTTCCAAGCCAGATTGACCACTTCTTCACCCCGAAAGGGCCCACTGTTAATAGATGTGAATTATTTGGGACCAGGTTGTCCCTCAGTAGGCCCTAGTTTATTTAACTTTTCATATCTGGCCTTTAGTCTTTGGATTCCGCCCGTCATTTTCTAAAGGATATTTGCAAGCAAACGACATGGCGTGGACGTAACACTACAGTGCAGGACAGGAAGCTGTTCACCATCTCTATGCTTGCGCCGTGGCTTTGATCTTTTCTTTTCCATTTAGATTAAGAAAGGGATCGACTGCGACTTGGTTTTATCATCCAACATACACATCTCATCTTGAATCTTGATAGAAAATTTTAAACAAATTAGAGTGACTTTTAATAGGAAGGAATTGATGAAAGTACAATAACCCAACTTCTTGGTCAGAATTTCAACTCATACTTTGTTGAAGCCAATAGCAATTGTTAGTAAAATCCGAGCTTCAAAGGAAAGATTTTTCGGTCCGCTCTCTGCAATCATTTTTGCCCTATCTTGGGAGGTGTGCCATCTCTGTGCTTTCTACTGTCAAGGAAGCGATCATCTTGAATCCATGGCGGAGGAGGGAGGGGGTGCTTGGTCGACGGAGGGTAAGGAACCCTTGAGCTCCGGCGAGGATGAAAGGACATGGTCGAAGGTGGTTCAGGGGACATCACGAGAGTCCTATTGGACGTCTCACAAGCTCCCTGCGGAGGACTTGGAGCAGCTCCGAGCATATTTCATGAAGGTCCTGGAGCTATCGGAAACGGATCTGGAGGAGGCACACTGGGAGTGGCAGGGCTTGGCAGTGGTTGTAAGGAGTTTAGGGAGACAGGTGGGGGCGGAATTGGTAGCGAAGGAAGTCAGATCTAAGACCAATCTCACTTATGAACCGAAGGTGATATCCTTGGCATAGGACCACTTGGTGGTTCGGCTCAAATCGGAGAAAAAGTGTGCTGCTATTAGATCCGGTGGGCCGTGGTTCGTCAAGGGACAGCTGCTAGCCATGGAGGACTAGGAGTCGGATTTCGTCCCGGGCCAGAGTATTATTTAGAAGGTGGTGGTTTGGCTGCGGCTGCCGGGACTCCCACTGGAATTCTGGAAGCCGGCGTCCATCATGGCAGTGGTGGAGGAAGCTGGTCAACCAATCTTAGTGGATGGGTTCACTAATCACCTCAAAAAGGCTGGATATGCTCGAGTTCGGGTGGAGCTGGACGCTACTCTACCACTCAAGCCTGGAGTCCTCGTCCGCGGGAAGAACAAGGTATTTTGGTAGCAATTTGTATACGAGAACTTGCCTGGGGTTTGTTTCCGGTGTGGGAGGATGGGGCACGGCGACGAAGTCTGTAGGTATATGGAAACTGGTGGTTTGGAGGGTCATGGAGGGGCTAATCGGAGTGATTCTGCTAGGGATGAGGGCTCTGCTTCGACGAAGGCTGAGCAGTTTGGCATGGAGGTGGAAGGCACTAGCCAGCCAAACTTGGGGCCCTGGATGGTGACCACTCGAGTTCATCAGCAGAGACCAAGGCGATTTCTGGTGAAGGAAAGAAAGGATGATGCTAAGGGTAGGGGTCTGGGGAGTGCTTCCCCTAAACATCCCTCTTCTTCCCCTTCTAGGGCTTCTCCCACCATTGGGACATCGACGCCGAGTTCTCCGTCGGACTCGGATGGGTGGCAGAAACCCAGCAAGATGGTGTGCCGCTGGTCGCCAGAAGCTAGTTCGGGTGAAGTCTTCGGAGATGGAGCTCCGCCGACTGTTGGGTTTGGGCTATTGTTACCTTTGGGTGATAGCATGGAGTTGGGCCACTCTGATGCTAGCCCAAAAGATCAGTATATGTTGGATCTGGGCTCGGGTTCACTCAAGTGAGGCCAAAGCCCACCATCATCGCCAGCTCCCAGTCTGAAGGGGGTGTCCTTGTCCGGGGTGAAAGCGACAGCGGCAGTGGCTGAGCTAGTGTCCACTGTTCTGGCAATGGCTAAGGTAAGTCAACTTGATCCTTGTATGGAAGGGGACCAAGGGGTAAAGGGCTCTCTCTTTCCCCTTCGTCCTCCTCTGGCAATTTGGTGTTCGGTGCTCGGGAGGGGGCAATTGGCTTGAGGTCCGATGGTAAGGTCTCTAGTGTCTCCAAGGGGAAATTACTGATGGTTGATTTGGAAGTGGACACGAACCATGGTGGGAAGGGGCTGATGGGTATTCAGGTTAGTGGAGGTGGGGTTGCTGTGAAGCTTGCTAAACATGTGAACTTGGACAAAGGAGGCAGTTCCAAGCGAGATGGTGTTCCAACTACTGCTGTTGAATTACCTATCTGGGGTGGTGGGTCGATTGCTTCAGCTGCAGTGGTGCCAATGTGGATCGGTGAAGCGCGAGAGGCTCCAGGTCATGAGGAAGTGGTTGGTAAGCTAAGGGTTGCTTTGTTCTCTGCAATTGAAGTTGTAGATGTTGGCTCTACCTTGTGATTTTGATGAATAACAAAACATTGAGTACATATTTTGTACTAATGTTTATTCCTAGTTATGAGTTTTCAGGAAATAAGAACCTCAAATTCTCAAAATTAAAGTTTTGTGACATGCTTTGGCATGAAGTATCTTTTACGATTTGAGAAGTCTTCTCCATGCAAAAAGGGCTTAAACAAGTTCAATTGTTGCTTATTTACATTGCATTTAAGTTTCATTATCAATATTTTTATTTTTGGCTTTATTGGCACTCATTTTTAAAATTTGCAGAACCAAATGTCGACACCTGGAAGGCTAAGTGTCGACACTCAGCATTTGGCACGTAGAAAATCTCCTTAGCATGCCAAGTGTCGACACCCAGAATTCAAGTGTCGACACCTGAAACTCAAATGTTGATACTTAAGTTTCCAAGTGTCGACTCAAGGCCAAAGACTTTTTGAAAATCCAAAACTTAGCCATGGAGAGTTTTTGTGTCAAGTATCGACACCTGTGAATCAAGTGTCGATACTTGAAAGTTCAAGTGTCGATACTTGAAAGTTCAAGTATCGACACTTTGAAAATCAAGTGTCGACACCTGACAGCCAAGTATCGATACCTGACAAACCAAGTATCGACACTCGGGTTCTGACAGCCCTAACGGATCTATTTTTTTGAAATACAGAAATACCTTTTCAAGCTCCAAACGACTAGATTCGAAGCTCCAACAGTCAAACCATTTTTTGAAAGTTTTTGGAGTATTTAAGCTTCACCAAACTCATTCTTGAAGTATTGGAGTCCATTGAAAGCCCAAAAGTCAATATTCTCTCAAGAACTTCACTTCAAAAGCCATTTAAAGAGTGATTCCCTGAAAAAGATTACAAGCCTATCCTTTCATCATTCCAAAAAAAGAGCTCGAAGAATATTCTAAGGAGAAGACAAGATAAGCATTAACTTGAGCCTCAAAGTTTCCATTCTACTCTTGAAGAGAGTTTGTTTTGTTTATTTAAATTGTATATCTGAAATTCTCTTGTATTTTGACTTAGCTTTCAAGGGTTTCTTGAAAGTAGGTTATTGTGGTTGTTGGTGAGCCAAAGGAACAAAACCAACTAGGGTTAACTTGTGAGCCCGAAGATAAAATAAATGTAAAGGTCTGTTGGTAAGTCTAGGTGATAAAACCAACATAAGTTTTGACTTGTGAGCCTTTGAAAAAACAAGTCGGCTGTAATCTTGGAGAGATTATAGTGGAATTCCCAAGGGTGGCTTAGGGAGTGGATGTAGGTGCTAGGTTTGCACCGAACCACTATAAACCTTCTATTTGTGTGTGATTATCTCTTCTATCTCTTGCTGTTTACTTCTTGTACTCTATTTATTGCTTTCCGCTGTATATAATCTAGTGCATCAATTTCGTTACTCATAAACACCACAAGGCCTGCACATCATTGCTTTAAATTTTTAAAAGACCCAATTCACCCCCCCTATTGGGCTCTATTTATGGGCAATAGTAGAGAAGGGGGGCATAAATGTGGATTCTGGGGAGAGCTTTGGGGAGGGCTCTTCCACGGGATGTTGAATCCTTGTAATGAAGATCCTTTCCTGGAATGTTAAAGGGACGGGGAAACCCTTCTTTGCCTCCTTCTTTAGTAGACTTTGTCATTTGCATCACCCTAATGTTTGTCTGCTCCTGGAAACTAGACTGGGTGGTTCTAGGTTGCATAGGATTCGGTGGTGGTTACCTAAGGATTGGGACTTTTATGCAATTGATTCTAAGGGGTTATCTGGAGGTATATTTGTTCCTTGGGATAGGGGAGCAATAAGAATTGATGTATTCTATAAGTATGCATAGCAGGTTGTTCTGGTGGTGACTGAAACTTTGGGTCCGACTTGGTTCCTTTCGGGTATCTATGCTAACACTTGCTAAAAGAAAATGAGGATTCTTTGGCAAGAAATTTCTTTGTTGATTGATCAGGGGATCCCCACAGTTGTTATTGGTGACTTTAATTGCATTACCAAGGCCGAGGATAAAAGAGGAGGTAAACTCTTTGTTCAGAATTTGGCTACTAAGGAATTTAGCCACTTATTGGACTCCAATGGTTTGCTGGAGCTGGGATTTGTGGGGTTCTATTTTACTTGGTGCAACAATAGAGCTGGTGGAGCTAGGGTGTGGGAGAGGCTTGATAGAGCTGTGGCCACTATAGGTTGGCTAAATCTTCATTCCTGATTTGTGGTGCATCACCTTGATAGAGTGGCTTCGGATCATTGTCCTATTCTTCTTTCAACCTCCCCTCAGGTCCCTGTTCATGTGCCATTCATGTTTGAAAGGATTTGGCTCTCTTATCCGACATCTTGGGATGTGGTCCTGGAGGTTTGGAGGACTCTTGTGAGGGGTGATGCTCAATATCGAGTTACTCGCAGGTTGGAGCTTCTCAAACGGCAGCTGCGCAGGTGGAATAAAGAGGAGGTGGGGAACATTTTTGCTAGATTAGCGAAGGTGGAGGGGGTTATCCATGAACTTCAGGAGAAGGAGGATAGGGATGGGGGTTTGCATGATGGTGACTTGTCCTCTCTGCGAACTAGCCTGGCCTTCTAGCATTCCCTTCTTACCCAGCAAGAGACTTTGTGGAGACAGAAATCCAGAGTTCAATGGTTAGCTAAGGGGGATAGGAACACTCACTTCTTTCATCAAGCTACTCTTGTTCGGAGGCATAAGAATCGCATTGTGGCCCTAAAGTCTGATGATGGGCAGTGGATTGAGGAGGAGGATGTGAGGAGGCCAGTTGATTCCTTCTTCAGATCTAGATGGAGGGCCAATTCTGGGACTTTTTCTCCTCTCCATGTTTCTTCTCCTGAGGTGGTGGTTTTCCATGTGCAGAATTTGGCCCTTCTTGCTCCTGTTACTGAGGATGAGGTGATTGTTGTTCTTTGATCTTTGAAAGAGGACAAAGCACCTGGTCCGGATGGTTACCCTCCTTTGTTTTTCAGAAGGTACTGGAGCATTATTAGACATGATGTTATTTTTTTTGTGCAACTCTTTTTCTTTACAGGTCTGATACCGGATTTATGGAAGAGAACCTATGTCACTCTTGTTCCCAAATGCACAGAGGCTTGTCATCCTTCTCATTTTAGACCCATCAATCTTTGTAGTACTCTTTACAAGATATATGCTAAGCTGCTGGCAAATAGGATGAAGCCTATTCTTCCAAATATCATCTTTTCAGAGTAGGGGCTTTCATCGGGGATCGAGTATCGCTGATAATGTTTTGCTGGCTCGGGAGTTTATGTATGATATACGGAAGGCTCCTGCTAGGAGGGGTCTTATGGCCATCAAGCTGGATATGAAAAGAGCTTATGATTGAGTATAGTGGACCTTTATGAAGCAGTCTTTGCTAGATTTCGATTTTCACCCGCGTTGGATCTCCAGGATTATGGCTTGTATTACCAACCCTTCCTTCTCTATTATTATTAACGGATATATGTCAAAATTCTTCTATTCTACGGTTAGGCCACGACAAGGTTATCCCCTCTCCCCTTATCTGTTCATTATTCGTGTAGACTCTCTTTCACGAGCATTGAGAGATCCTGTTAGGATATCGGTTATCCAGCCATATATTGCTACTCTGACAGTCTCCCTGATCTCGCACATTTTGTTTGTAGATGACTATTTACTTTTAGGCAAGGTATCTGAGGCTACGGCTCAGGAATTTAGGAGGGTGCTCCAGGCTTATTGTATAGCTTCTAGGCAGAGGGTCAATTTTGTAAAATCAGAGGTACATTTCAATCCGAAGCTTCCAACTCACCTTCGTCATTTAATCTCTTCTACTTTGGGGTTTGGTGAGAAGGAGGGGTCTCTTCATTATCTGGATGTTCCCATCTCAGGTGGTTCTCTTTGTAGAGTGGATTCTAGTATGGTATTGCAGATGGTAGAGTACAGAGTGGAAGGCTGGCAGGGTAGGGCTCTTTTGTCCATGGGCATGCTCACTCTTATTAGATAGGTGCTTTCCTCATTACTGATTTATTTGCTTGCCAATACTGTCATCCCTAAGGCTATAGTGGTGAAAGCTGAGCAAATCATTCAGGCCTTCTTATGGAGGTTGAATGGAGCTCCCAGGGGAGTCAATCTTATGGGGTGGCACTTTGTCCGTAAGCCGGTTAGGGATGGTGGGCTAGTTATCCATTCACTGGTGGTGAGAAGGGAGGCTCTCTTGGCATGTATGTTACCAGGCTTTTCTTGTCTCTTGATAGCTTATGGTCCTCCTTTATGCGGCATAGATATGATCTTTGATCTTTAGAGGGGGGAATATCTTACTCCTGCCGTGGGTCTGCTATTTAGAGGAAAGTGCAGAGGAGGGCTCTTGATGTTATACATCATATGAGATGGATTTTGGAGGATGGTAGGTCTATCAAGGTCTTGTCAGATCCGTGGATTTCATATATTGTCTTGGATAGGTGGCCTACTTTTCTATCTTCTGATATGCCTTCTTCCATTACCATCGCTGACCTTCTCCTCCCGGGGGAGCATAGTTGGGATTCTGATGTGGTTATTCACTATTTTGGTGAGGTCATGGGGAGAGAGTTCTATCTATTAGTATTCCTGTGAGCCCTTGCCCCGATGTCAGAGTTTGGAGATCTTCCTCTTCTTCTTCTGCTCTACAAGCTGATCTTTATTCTATTTGCAGTTCAAAGCCCCAGATTGGCATTCGGCTGAGTAGATTTGGTCTCTTCAGGTGCACCTTAGAGTGAGGTTCTTCATCTGGAAGGTGGCTTGGCGGTGGCTCCCCACGAGATCTCTATTGTGTTCTCGTAGTCTCCACCTTCCTTCTTCCTGCTCGATCTGTGGAGACAAGGATGAGTCTGTAGGACATACCTTATTTTATTGTTTGAGAGCTCAGCGGGTGTGGTCCTTGGCTGGCTACAATTCCCTCTTGTTCCAAGGTGATGATGTGGTTGACACATTTTTTCATATTATTCGTTGTCCTCCCTCCTCTGCTTCTTCGGTGTTTGTGGCATATTTAGCATATCATATCTGGCTCACCCGAAATGCTATGGTTTTCAGCTCAGACACTTGCTCCACTAGGTTCATTGTTGAGAGGGCTATGGCTCACTCTCATGAGTTTCTGGGCATGACGGTGGATAGTTCAGAGATCTGGGGCTCCGGTTCTGCTCCTCGAGCGCTTCGCCGGGTTTTTAACTCTTGGAAGCCCCCTCCTCCGACCTATGCTACTGTCAACTTTGATGGGAGTGTTAGAGGTGCTACTGGTGGAGCTGCTTTTGTGATTAAGGCATTGGGCATCGGGTTTCTTGTTGCTAGGGGTACCCGGCTCTTTGACCCTACTGTCCCCATGGCGGAGCTTCATGGAGCTTGGGCGGGGATCAGGTATGCTAGGATGGTTCTGCACCTTGACCGTCTTATCATTGAGAGGGACTCTTCGACAGTTATCTCTTGGATCCATAGGGCCTTTCGCTACACCCCTACTCATCCTTAGCTTCGAGATATTATTTCTTTCTTATGGGGATGTACAGGGATCTTTGTCAAGTATGTCTACCGTGAAGCCGACTCGGCTGCTGACTGGGTAGCTTCTTTTATGATGAATCACTCTGGCGACTCTCTTAGTCTACTCTACAGGAGATGCCACTGCCCTTTAGGGATGTTTTGTTGTCTGACTCTCTTGGATGTACTTATTCTAGGATTACATAGTGAACAATCTGGTTTATCAAAAAAAAACCCGAGCTTCAAACTCAAAAGGGGTTGGATGAGCTCACAGGTACTGAGCTAAAGAGATTGGCTGTAGTTGGTTGTGATTGTGTTCGGCCGACAAAACTTGTTTTGAGCTAATCATTTGATTTGAAAACAAGAAGAATTTTATTTACCGGAGTTTGTCAGCCGTAGGGATGGCAATTTTTACCGACCTGATGGATATCAGATCCGACCCGACCCTAATGGGATGGGTAAAACCCGACCCGTCTAATTTATAAATGGATATGGGTCATAAAAAAAAAACCTGACTTGGGTTCAGGTCGGGTACGGGTAGTAGTACGCCCCGATCCGAACCTGACCCATTTACATATAAAAAAGACTATGTTTATAAAATATTTTAAAAAATTGGATATAGGATGGATATACCCGACCCGACTCGACCCGTTTAGGCTTTAAATAAACTAGGTTTTATAAGTCCGGGTATACTCGACCCGACCCGATTTAAATATATTTTTTTTATACCCGACCCGACTCGATCCTCGATGGGTATGGGATGGATATTGGGCGAATAATTTTTTAGCGGGACGGGTATGGGTTTTGGATGACCCGATCCAAATCCGACCCGTTGCCATCCCTAGTCAGCCGAGGATCTTCCAATACTATAATCAAGCAAGAATTTTAGACAAACAATAGAAATTTGAGAGTGAGTGGGTGTAAGTGAGAGAAATGTAGTGACAAGCTTAATAGGAGAACCTTTGGTGCTGATAAGGCAAGGTGTCAATTGTTGAGTGAGACGGATGCGTATCTTAATTATTTGTTAATTGCTTACCCATTATGCATATCAGTTTAATTAGGTACCATTGTCCAAAGGCTTTCAACATCTTCCACGAATTCCGCGCAACGAACTTTCATTGATAAATCAGATGACATTAGTAGAGGTTTGATCTCATACCAGTGATGCTGCATAGTAGTTAGAACTTTGGTTTCATACCATTTTTGCCAATCAAGTCCTCCAAACAAAGTTATTAAAGGTGGCCCGGATTTTGATCCGGACAAAAATACTGGGTTAGCGGATCAGCGGTTCAACCGGTGAGCCAACGGTTAATTCGGCATGTCAACCCAAAAAGATAAAAAAAAATAAAATTTACTGGTCATATGAATAATGCAACACGATAAAACACATATTAGATTAAGAAAAAAATTATGGCGATGACAATGACCATCCGATGATCATTTGATAAAAAATTCATGATGATGAGAGATCTGATCTAGAAGGTGACTATAATGATTACAACAGTGACAATAACAAAAATAATCAGGAGGCGTGATAGGTGAAGTTGCTGCCGGTGGGGACGATGAGTGTGTGCACAAGGGCAGGGGGCGGGAGAGAAAGTGTTTGGGCTAAAAGGAGAGGGGGTGGGAGTTGGGGGGACGGGGAGGGGGTGATAATGGGGTTGAGGGTTTAGGGATGAGAGCCATTAGGACTGGGGCGGGGGTCTTGGGGGCTCGGAGACAAGGGCAAGCACAAAGGGTGAGGGGATCAAAGGGGAAGCATCTGGGCTAGAGGGAGAGGGGGTGATGGTGGGGGCTAGAGAGAGGAGACGGGGGTCGTTTAGTTAGGGGTGGGGGTCTTGGGGGCTAGAATGGGGGCCATGGGGCTGGGGTCGGTGTAGGAGGGACCAATGAGGGGGCGTTGGGGGATGGGATGGGGTTAGTCAAGATAATAGCCAATATGTGGGGGGCCATGAGGGCACTGTTTCGTGCCTGGGTGAAAGAGCTCGCTACCAGTAACAGTAACGCCAGTGCTATCACGAGTAGAGAGAAACAGTCGTTATCTTAGTCTAAAAAAGTGATTTCAGTGATTGAGAAGGAAGGAAAAATGAAGAGGGAGAGAGAAAGGGTCGAAGATAATGGGTGAACAGTTTGGTCTGGATTTTATTTGGATCGGATCGAACATATCATAATTAAACTAATTGGGTTGATAATTTTCTATCAGATTTTAAATATAGTGGGACTAATTTCAAATCCGAACCGGTACCATAGCTAAGTCACAAAGTTTCTGGTTTGATCGGTCGGACTGGATTGGTTTTAATAACAATGCCTCGGTATCCGACTTGTGCAGCAACAAAATTATGGCACCACTGTCTGTCCAATCATAGTATGTTAATAATTTGAAGTATGACCCATCCAATGAGTCAGTCCTCGTTTTTATAAATAATTTTTCGAAAACAACTTGGCAAAGTTAATTATCTGCTGTTAATAGTAGAGTTTACCAGCAGTAACAAGAAGCAGCCCAATCATGCTACGGCTTCTATAACATAAATGCCGCTTTCTGTGTTGGATTCGTTTGTATACCGTATTATAAACGTTTTGTTGTTACCTCTCGTTCTTAACCACCCCCACCTAAAAACCAAAAACAAAAAAAAAAAAAAACCGTTCTGTTGCCAACTTTGCCCCCGATTGACCCGGTTGGAACAAATAACGGAGCCGGGTAGGAGTCGAAACCTGATCCGGTTTTATACTGACCGGAGTACGTTTTCAGGTACTACAATAACGGGCCCATTTCCGATCACCCCACACAGGTCACATCACCTGTCGCTATTCTGCGTCAAAATTCATGCTGCTCCATTGCACTCCCGCGTTTGCATGCTCTCCACGGGATTCCTGGCCGTCCTTCTACGGTGTGCCGTACATATCCGTCGAGACCCTCTCTACTTGCTCCATGAGCTATTCATCTCGTTCACTCCATTATTATATCCGTATATGGTAGATATCTGGTCGTCAAGGTCGTCATTAATTGCTGAGTCAGGCGTGTCGAGCAGCCTCCATTACCCACCTGCTGCGGTTGCCTATCTTTTAAGAGCGGGCCCTACTCTGCCCGGCAATTACGCGGGCCGGTACTGGCTTTAGCTCTTCAAATCACGATGATTCATTTATATGATTCCGTCACTCATACCCTCTCGCATGTCGCATCCGTCCTACTAGGTTTGAATCGCACGATTCGCCTCACCTCAACGGTTCAAAAAATATTCAATTTTTTAAATTAAAAATATAAGAAACCGTACTGTCTCGTGGCCCAATCCGCGGTCGCCAACGGACTTCATCTCCATTTCCACCAACTACCCTTGCGACAACCCGCAGAGAGAGAGAGAGAGAGCCAATTAAAACTAAAACAATTATGTACCCAAAAAAAAAAAAAAGCCCACTCGAAGCGATTCACTCTTCTCCCGGGTCCCGCCACCTTTCTACTCATTATCCCATTTTCCCTGACGCGACAGCCATACATTGGATCCTAACCAATGAAAATAGAACACGTGGGAGACGATAGACATAACCGGTGCCGGCGGAGCAGGGTATCGGAAGGACGCCCACCGCCCCCCCCCCCCCCCCCCCCCTATCTCTTCTTCGGTTTTTTTATTTTTTTTTTTCCTTTTCCCCTTATCTCTTCCCTCGGCCGATCTTTTTCCTCCCAGCGAGAGACCCTCCCCCTTCCGCCGTGACGCGATGTTGGGAGTGAGGCGAGCACCGCGTCCTTAAAGGCCCCTCTCCCTCCGTGGGCCTTCTCGAACCACCTCTTTGGACACCCCCTCCCGCGTCTCCTCCGCCGCCCCAAAAGAACCCCGCAAACCCTAAATTTCTCTCCTCCCCTTTCCCCTTCCCCTCCCCGACGCGACCTCCCCAGATCGGCTGCGTCCTCCTTCGGATTCCTCCCGTTTGAGGTTAGATCTTGGCTTTCTCCTCGTTCTTCTAGGGTTTCATCTCTCGGTTTGGTTTTGTTGAGGGTTAGGGTTTGCTCGACATTCAGATCCTCTTGGGTTTTCATGTTTTGCGATGTCGTCCATCCTGCCGAAGAACGAGACCGTCCAGATCCGGGAGGTGTGGAACGATAACCTCGACGCGGAGTTCGCCCTGATTCGCGAGATTGTTAATGATTTCCCTTTTGTTGCCATGGACACCGAGTTCCCAGGTATCGTAGCCCGCCCCCTCGGCAACTTCAAGACGAGCTCCGACTTCAACTACGCCACCCTCAAGGCGAACGTCGACATGCTGAAGCTGATCCAGCTGGGGCTCACCTTCTCGGACGAATTCGGCAACCTCCCGACCTGCGGCACCGGCCGCGGGTGTGTTTGGCAGTTCAACTTTCGGGAGTTCGACGTGCAGCGCGATATCTTTGCATCCGACTCCATTGAGCTCCTTCGCCATAGCGGCATCGATTTCAAGAAGAACAACGAGAGGGGCATCGACGCCAACCGCTTCGGAGAGCTTCTCATGTCGTCCGGCATTGTGCTCACCGACTCTGTCCACTGGGTCACGTTTCATAGTGGCTATGATTTCGGATATCTTCTCAAGCTTCTCACCTGCCAGAACCTTCCCGATACCCAGACCGGTTTCTTTATTCTGATTAAGATCTTTTTCCCGACGGTTTATGACATCAAGCACCTGATGAAGTTTTGCAATAGCCTCCATGGGGGGCTCAACAAGCTCGCCGAGCTGCTGGATGTTGAGAGGGTTGGGATCTGCCACCAGGCCGGGTCGGACAGCCTGCTCACCTCGTGCACCTTTAGGAAGTTGAAGGAGTCATTCTTCAATGGCTCCACTGAGAGATATGCAGGCGTGTTGTATGGTCTGGGTGTTGAGAATGGACAGAATACTCATTGAGTTATATAAAAAAAGTATTAATATCAATAATATTAAGAAGTGAATGAATGAAAAAAGTTTGTTTGGTGAGTACATGTGCATGCGATGCTTTCTTCTTTCTTCTCTGTGTATGTCTAGTCCTTTCGCAGGAAGATATTGAACCCCTTCCTAGTTCTAATTATCTTGATGTGTTGCTCTTTTTGCATGCGGAGGTTCACTTATGCTTTTATAGTTTTGCTGTTTCTAATGTTTTTGCCGTGAATTGGTGTGATACTGAACTGTTGCAATCACGCTCCCAATGTTATACATGGCCTTGCTTTGTACAATGCACATTTGTTTACGAGGCACTGGCAGCTACACGAGATCTGTGTCATTCAGTGGTGATCCAAGTTCTTTATGAGCAAAATGTTCCATTTCTGCAATGTCTGATATGGCAAGGTACGTTTCTGCCCTTGCTTGCCTGAACGTTTGGTCCATAATTGATGCCAAGTTTTGATTCTGCTCCCTTGTGACTTGGTTAGAGCAAGATAATTTTTTTCAAATGGACTTTAGCTTGCTAATGAGCTTGTCTTTTCTGGGAGATGCATGTCGTCATACATTTATCATTTTGTATAATTACCAGTACCTAGCCACTTCTTCAGTTTTCTTAGACAATGTAAGCTACCTTGACATTTCTTTGTTTAGATTGACTATAAATGCGTGCCTTGGTAATTGAAAGGATGCTTTTGCTCTGAGTACTGGAACTGGGCTGGTGAAGGATAAAAAAATAGTGGTTGGGGCTTTCATTACTGGGGAACCAGAGTTAGGAGTTTCTTCTTATGGCTTCTTCTGGTGGATTTGATGAGCTCGGGAGTGTTGGCGGCTGCTAAAAAATGGCAGTCTATTAATTTGATTCTTTGAAATTATTTCCCTTTTTTGGTATCACTTTGACAACAGCTGGTGTATTTGGTAGAAGAGCTGCACCATGATATGCCAATAAGTTATTTCTCGTTGCTTGCTAAATTTTTTTATGGTGGGAAGATGTGGATCATCTCTGGTGTTTGTTTTCCTGTGATTGGATCACATCATGGAAAGCATTGAGAGAAGATTGGCAGGTTGGAACAGCAAGGTCTTTTACTCTGAAGGGAGTGTCTCTTGTTGCTATTTCATGGAATTTTGGAAAGAGAAAAGTGAGACAGTAGTAATTTTTATATAAAATTGGAAAGTAGTAGAAGTTAGAAGACTGACAAAATCAGGCTTTGCTGTTTATTGTTAATTGCTGTTGGTATTTTCATTTGAATGTTAAGTGAGTTGCTGCTACCATTTCCACCTGTTTGCCATTTTCAAGAGTATAGGCATGTCATGGCTTCTTCGATTTCTTTAATATTACTATTATCTATGTTATCTTTTTGTCAATTTGGTCTGGCATTATGTTCTCTTGTTAGATTTCTTTGTACTTCTTTACTATAATTTGCTATTTGCATTCCCGCTGCTACATAATGGCTGTCTGTTGATTTGCTTTTTTTATCGTCTCCCCTTTTTGATGTTTGCTTTGATAATGGCTGGTGTATTTAGTAGAAGGGGTGCATCATAATACGCCACCAAGTTACTTGTTATTGTTTCCTAGAATTCATCTTGTGCTGGTGTGGATCATTTCTGGTGTTAGTTTTCTTGTGATTGGCTGCATTGTGGAAAGGGTTGAAGGAAGGGCGATGGGTTGGAACAGCAAGGTCTTTTACTTTGGAGGGAATGCCTCGTGTTAAAACAATAGTGATGAATGTTGCTTTGTATTGTACGTCCATCCCTGAAAATTTGCATATGCAGGTGAATTGAGAAAATTGCAAAGTAATTTCTTGTGAAATCTGAAGTTCTAAAAGCTAGAACAGACAAACCATGTTGATTAGGATAAGGTGATGTTTTCTTTTCCTGATTTGCCTAGCCTACTTTGCTACTTTTTGATTAGTGTGATGATTTATGTAGTAATTTGCATGCCTTGCCTCATCATCATCTTCAATGCATTTGTTGGCTGGAAAAGGGAAAGTGGCACGACTATCGTTTGTTTATTTGTTTGCTTTATGAGAAACTATATCTAATGAATTTTGTCTCTTAATTAATGATATTAAAATTAAAGCTTATTGAGAAGTATGTTATTTACAAACTTTGACACATAATTAGTAGGTTGATTAGAATGGCATGACCATGGGACATGCTTATTTGTAATAATGTATCTGTGACTCTGCATGTTATTCTTCATGTGGAATAAAATTAGAATACCTTATTTCTAAACTTATTGAGGATATGTAATTATATGTTTGATGGAATTAATATAGAAAAAGAGTGTGCCTTTGTAATCTATGTGATATACACAATAGAGAATATATTGTCAGTAACAACTTCAGTGTTGTCTTGTGCGGAATTAAATATTATAGTTTTGACTACAGATATGTCGAGGACATGATATAAAGTTCTTGCTATTCTTGCAGCTGGTACTGTTTCATATCAATCTGTAATTATTCAAAAAACACATGCTGATACATATCAACACTGAATTGTATCAGTTTTAACTTTCACATTCTCTTTGATAATTATTAGATATAATTTTTCTGTTTATAGTTTTAACGGTATCTTGAAATCAAAGAAAATACTTCTGCAGAAGTAGCAGAATCTAGATTTGCATTATAAACACATGGAAATGATTAGGGAAAGTATCCAGGTGATTCAGTTGAGGGCTACATTTTAATGATTTCTTTTGTAGTTGAGGGGACTTCTGCTTTCATGTTGCTGTCATGTCAACATGGTTTTATGCATTGAACATTTGCTACTTATCCATATATAAATCTTTTTCTTATTTATCCTTTCAGATGAGCTAAATTCATCATTCGAGGTACATACATAATGTATGAATACAGTTTCAATTTTGAAACTCCTATAGCCAATCAATGTGCAATGAAAATGCACAAATTTATGCTCAATTTGGCAACCCCTTCTGTCATAGCCTTATGCAATAGGTGCTGGAATATATGTGCTGGCATGATGATCTATCTTTGTTGCATGTTGTGGGGTTATTACCTGTGTAAGATAGTTTCTGCAGTGGTGCTACCTGAATATAAGCTTTCACAATTTTGTGAAAAAATATGCATAAAACATCTACATTATACTTGTGTAAATATAGTTACATTCTCCCCCATAACTTGTACCATTAGTTTTGAAGTCATTTGTATTGCTAATTTCTGACTTATAGGCTATGTGCTATTAATTTGGTAATTGACTTGAAACTGGGCAAGGTATTTTATAAGTTAGCAAGAGATGAGAGAGAAAGAGAGAGAGCAAAATAGGGTGTCTTGCTAGCTGCAAGTCTTTTGACAAGCCTACGTGCTGATATTCAAAGTTCTGCTACTAACATGTGCTCTGAATCTGTGCAGTGAATATTGAATGGAGTTGTATCTGGATTCATGTCTTACCGAGATAATTCACATCAACTAATAACCTTTATCAAGAGAGAGCAAAATAGGGTGTCTTGCTAGCTGCAAGTCTTTTGACAAGTGTACCTTCTGATATTCAAAGTTCTGCTACTAACATGTGCTCTGAATCTATGCAGTTAATATTGAATGGAGTTGTATCTGGATTCATGTCTTATTGAGATAATTCACATCAACTAATAACCTTTATCAACGTTCCAATTCATGGTTTATTTCTTATAACCGATGCTGTGTTAATCTGTTTTCCTATCTTCCTGGTCTTTTTTGTGGGTTAAGGAGACTTCTCAAGTTTGGAATATTAGGTCCATTTTTAACTTATGTTTATGCATTTTATAGATGCCTGCTTCCTGTCTTATTATGACTGACCAGCGACTGCTAAGTTTTGTGATGCATTGAACTATTTTTCAGGTCATTCTTATTCCGCTGTTGCATATGAAAGCTTTTTGTACGACTATCTGGTCAATTTCTGTATTTAGCTGGCCACAAACCCGGTAAGTTTCTATATTCTCATATTTCCTCTTCAAAGTAAAAAAAAATTGGTGCATGCCATTTCAAGTGGCTAATGAATTCATATGTGATGCAACTTGAGATCATTGGGTTATTGTTTTGCATGTATTGCTGGACTAAGATGAATTGGAATGGGGGAGTTGTGTTGTTATTACTTGCGTAGATTGTACCACCAAACCGGGTATTCTTTTTTTATATTTTTTTTAAGCTAAGTCTGCTTAACTGATATCAACGAGAGCCTTTTTTTTTTTTTTAAAGGTCCAGTGTGACTTTTAATAGTTGGTGTCTGTTTTTCTTTTGCATGTTCTCATAATTTTAAGTGCCTTGCCCCTGCGGGTGAGAAGGGCCCGTTCAGCTGTATTTCATTGTAAACTCATTGTAAACTCAATTTCAAAAGTTTTTAAAATATTTATCCAAGTGCACGTGTGCAGGTATTGAAGAATTCAGACTTCAGTGGAATTTCTGTTTTAAAAGTTCTTTTTATTTAAATTTTTATCCACCTGTCCGGGATTTTCTAGAAATACTGACTGCACTGCAATGCTAAAATGGTCTGAGATGATTTGCAATCTTTTATTTTTCCATGAATAAATCACTTGACTCTTAAAAAAATATAGACATCGAACTTAATTTTACCTGTGTACTAGTTCTTATTTTGATTCCTGCCCTTTTATCACGTATCAAACGAACCGGGTGACCGGAACATGGTGTACCTTATAATGTTGGTTTTCTAATATGGTGACATTCTTGACTAAATATCATCCCAGTTGTGTGTTTATTTCCTCAGAATTGTTTCCCTAGCATGTTATGTTTCTGTTGTTTTTTGTTTTTCCCTTAAAATAAAAAAGGCAAAACTGTTTAACGCATTTGTTCCCACTTTGAGAAAATTTAATTAGGTTAGATGCAAGTGTTGTCCCCCGTACGTCAAGTTGTTTCCATGGCTAACTTTGATTTGGTGATCATTGAAAGTGCTACCACTAAACCTTGGATTTCACAGGCTTTAAGACATAGGCTTGTTGCGCTATCGTCTCACTGACTTTTCAGTACATTTTGTAGTGGAGAATGTTAACTGACCCCTTCATCATTGAGAAGAGGGGCCATGGATGTAACCTTTTCTTTGGTCCTTTTCATAATTTCATTGGACAAACAGAATGGTAGATCATGATGGTTTTCATTTACGTAAGTGTTAACAGAAATGACCAGGATAAGATTTCTTGCAGATCTGGTTTACTTATTCTTGTCAGCAAGGTGGTCCTCTTTGATTTTGGGCCTTTTTTTTATCCAAAAAAAAGAAGGGAGAACCAACACGGCTGGGAGTGCGATGGTGCCTAGAGTCCATGCGAACACGGGAAGGTCGAAAATGTTACCGAGTCTTTTTTTTTTTTTTTGGCGGGGGGGAGAGCTGACCAATATTATTACAATTAAACATTACAAAATCTGCTGTGGGACAATCACAAGAAGAACCTAAACAGAAAGGAGACCCCACAGCAAGAACCAAAACCATGATAAAATAGAATTGATACAAGCATGAGCTAATACAAGCATGAGCTAGTAGGAGAAAGCAAGTCATTCTAACTAACAATATGGTAGCTGTTAGTATACCATCTTCAAGTAGCCAAGAATAATCCTGAAGCCTTGGAAAGAGAGGACATCCCAGCGCATGGAACACTAGTTGCGTGGAAGCCCAACATTCTAGGATAAAAAGGAATACGACCAAGCCCATAATACAGCTGATAGAAATTATAGAAAACACGGCAAGCCACGAGTACAGTCTGGAGGAAGCCATACTAAGTTGAAACCATGAAACCCAGTATTTAAGATCCCAGCATAAAAGGGTAGAAAAATGTTGAATCAGCAATGTAGAGCTTTTAATAACAATGGACAATGATGGACATATTGCCTGTAAGTAGTTCCACTGAGCAGCAAGTTGAAATAGGGATTAACGTTGAAAACCCACGGCAACATCGATGCGAAGTCGAAGATAAATCCCTGCTATATGAGAAGAAGAGAAACATCCATGACAATACTCCAGAAAAGTCTCTCCAATAACAATGCTGAAAATAAGCAGTTGATGCAGCAGTATCCTATAACAGTATTCCAGGAAAGCCAAGAAACATCCATATTGAAAAGAGCAGCTTCCAGTTTGGGACAGGGGAGAATGGCTATTGTTCTTCGAAAACAAGACACAACAGAACATGAAGAAGTGAAGTATGGAAAATTGTATAGGCCCAGAAAATGTTTCCGAGATTGAAGACAATTTTGATTGAAAGAATGTCGGTAGTTTTGAAGCGCATGGAAATCTGAAATTTGTGCATCTCTGTTTCTTCTTTGTCAGGTGTTCCCTGCTCATGATGAAGATGCGAGTTCAAGAATTTTAACTGTTTTGCGTTGCAGGATGGTAGCAAGCAAGCTACGATCACTGTATTTTCTTCTCCCCTGGTAGGGTTGGGAGGGCAGTGATGGGAAGATCTTCATGCAGTCATAAATAGATCGAGCTATTGTCTAACTTGATATCAAGGTCAGCTCACTTGAGAGACTCTTTCCTTAGCATCCTCAAGATCAACACCGATGGAAGTATTGTTGACGATAGCTCTAAATATGGTGCAAATTTTGTGATAAGGAGTTTGGTTGCGGCAGGGTGTATTCTCCTCTGTGATGTGTTCATGCTTGATCTTAGAGGAGCTGGGGAGAGCTTTGTGTCAGCCACCTCCATATCGAAAGTCATCAAGAAACGGGCTCGAAAATAGTGATCGATTGGGTTTCGCCTTGGTGAGAGTGCGGTCATTCTTTTCTTCGGGACATATGGAATACTGGCGGATCCCTTACAAATTTTGAGGCCAAATAAATGCATAGGAAAGCCAATAACGCAGGACTGGACAGTATCTCATGTAGCTAATCATATATAGATCTTAAAAATATAAGTATCTCATGTAGCTAATCATATAGATCTTAAAAATATAAGTATGGCAATAGTGGTGGAGGTTGTAGCAGTGATAGCGGTGGTAATAGCATGAAAGATGGTTCTGGAAGGAGGGATGGGGGTTGGAGTGGTGGTGACGTGGCAAATTAGCATTAATAGCATTTCTAATATTGGCAGTAGTGGCAACATCAATGGTAACAGCGATACGATGGAGCCGATGGTGATAATGATGGTAATGGTAGGGGCAATATCTTCAACAGAGGAAGTGACAATAATGGTGGCAATTGTTTATCCTACATCTCAACTATAAAGCTAGCTGTTGGCAAGTACATATGCATGAAGTTCGTTTAAACCAGGGCAAACAAGGATTGCATTACTCTAGCCAAGATTAGATAGAGTTTGTTACCATTTATTCCCAAACGCCCGTAGCCATAATCACCAAAAATCTTCCGCATCCCTTTTGATCCACGCGCAGGAGAGCGCTTCCACTAGCCCAGCTTATGATGCACGCGTGCGAACATACGTGGGCTTGGCCCAGCATATTGCGGCAGTCGCGCGGAGCGTTTCCGCACGCGTTTCGCGCAGCGCACAGTTTCTTCCCTTCAGTCCACAGTATGGCGAGTTCTCGGCCGTCCGATTGCACGATCGGATGGCCACGGTTTGATCTGGCATTGAGGCAGTGTTTTGCACGGATTATGACTTGATTTGAGCCATTAATTTTTTATCTGATGGCCTGGAATATTTTTGGGAGGCATTGGACTTGTTTTAGGTCTCTTTTGACACAGTTTCCGATGGTTTTAAAAACCATAGAGACGCCCTGCGACACTAGACGCTGAAATATTTTTCTGAGATGCAATAGAGAGCTGCAGAAGGTCCAGAAAAATATTGAAGATAATCCAGAGAGCAAATAAAATAACAGAGAATCCACGACAGGATTTGGCGAGACTAGAGGCATGGTATTTTATGATCCCCAATTGTTATTGGGATATTTGTATTTCTTTTGTGCCCAATTCTAGGGGTAGATTATAGTGGATTGCTCCTTCCTCTGTGTGGATGTAGGCAAATTTGCCAAACCATGTTAAATCTCGTCTTTCCTTCTGATTTGATATATGCCTGTGTGATTGGTAAATTACTAAAGTGAGTAAACAGGAATTAATTGGAAGCCTAAATCGGTTCAATCCGCTGCGCGCATCCCAACAATTGGTATCAGAGCACTGGGATGACATCTGACGGGCAACCAAGTTCTTCTATGGCTCTTGAGGCAATTATTTTTCATTCTACTACCTCTACACATGCGGTGGCGATATTTGATGGTACAGATGATTTTGCACCATGAAAGGTGAGAATGAAATATCTGCTGGTCAAGGAGGGCGTGTCAATAGCCCTCAAAGGTATGGATGCAATTCCAGGTGATACGGAGGCTGCAAAAGAAAAGATGAATGGAGAGCACTTGGGACTCTGTTTTCGGGACTAAGTGATAAAGTTCTCCGCAATGTGGTGATCTTGTTACAGCTAAAAGTGTATGAAAAAAATTAGACACTTTGTGTATGCCAAAATCTCTTACAAATAGGCTGTATTTGAGGGGCAAGCTACACACATTCCGTATGACAGAAGGGACCTCCCTCAAGGATCACTTGGATGATTATAATAAGCTCCTGCTTGATTTGGTGAATATTGGTATTAATGTTGATGAAGAAGACAAAGCTTTGATCCTAATTTATTCTTTGCCTAAGTCCTATGAAAATATTACTACTACCCTGCTCTATGGAAGAGAGACTATAAGTCTCGATGAGGTTGAAGCCACTTTGTTATCCAATGAGCTCAGGTTGAAAGTACAGTTGGAGCATCATGCTCCAAATCCGGCACAAGGACTTATTGTCAGAGGTAGAGATGAGCAAAGAACAGGTGGACAAGGTAGAAACAAGTCTAAGACAAGATCAAAGTCTAGGTCTAAAAGACCCGGAGTTTGCCATTACTGCAAGAATCCAGGCCACAGGAAAAATGATTGTAGACTTCTACATTCCAAGAAAGAGAAAGAACATAAAAAAAAAGGAACAATCTCAGATTCAGCATCAGCTGCAGTTACTTTAGCAGATCACAGCAGTGTTGTAGATGATGCAGTATTTACAGCTACATGTAGTGTCAGTCAGGTTGATACCTGGATCGTGGACTCTGGAGCATCTTTCCACATGACACCCTATAAAGAATAGTTCACTTATTTTAGATCCTGTAATAGAGGCTCTGTTCTTCTTAGGGATGACGCCATCTATAAAGTGGAAGGAATTGGTACAGTTCAGATCAAATCTCATGCAAATACTGTGGTGACTTTGGATGATGTCAGATATGTTCCCCAATTGAAAAGAAATCTTCTCTCGATAAATGCTCTTGATATTGCAAGTTTTGAGGGCAGATGGAATAGAGGATCTATTATAATTAATAAAGGTGCATTGACTTTGTTAAGAGGTAAATTGAGTGGCACTCTTTATTATTTGGATGGCACTATAATGGTTGGTGAGGCTTCTTCAGCACATTCCTCTATTGTTCAATTGACACAGTTATGGCATCAAAGATTGGGCCACATGTCAGATAAAGGTTTACAGGAGCTGAGCAGACATGGTTGCTAGGAGGTCAGAAAGTTGATGCACTTGGATTCTGTGAGCATTGCATATTTGGAAAACAACACAGAGTCATCTTTACTTCAGGTGTGCACAGGACAGCGGGTATATTGGATTACATTCATTCTGACCTATGGGGAACTGCCCTAGTTACATCCAAGGGTGGATCTAGATATTTGCTCATTTTGATTGATGACTACTCCCATAAAATCTGGATTTATACTATCAAAAATAAAAGTGATGTGTTTCACACTTTTAAAGGATAGAAGGCTATGGTTGAGAGGCAAACTGAGAGGAAGGTGAAAACCTTCCGGACTGACAATGGATTGGAATTTTGTTCTACAGAGTTTAATGACTTTTGCAAGTCAGAGGGCATTGTCAGGCATAGGACCACTGTGTATACTCCTCAGCAAAATGGTGTGGCGGAATGCATGAATTGCACACTACTGGAAATAGTCAGATTTATACTATCAAGTTCTGGATTGAATAGAGATTTCTGGGCATAGGCTGCACATACAACTTGCTTTATTATAAATCGATCTCCAGCATCTGCATTGAATATGAAGACTCCGGAAGAGATGTGGACATGTAGACCTGCAGATTATTCAGTTCTTAGAGCATTTGGGTGTTTAGCATATGCACATGTCAAAGATGGAATGCTGAATCCCAGGGCTAAGAAATGCATATTTCTTGGATATGCATATGGGGTAAAGGGCTACATATTATGGTGCACAGAGCCCGGATCCGAGGATTTTCTAGTCACCAGAGATGTGACTTTTGATGAGTCAGCCACTCCTTCACGGCAGCTATAGCCAAGTTCTTCACCAGGAGATCAGGTTCAGGATCAGCAGGATATGACTGTTGTTGATAATAATCAGACTGTTAGATCACAGCAGTTGCAGCCTACATGTGATATTCAGAATGAACATCATCAGCAGACAGATCTAGAGTTACAGACTCAGGAGGAGGTTATTGTACGTAGTCAAGTTCAAGATGATAGTATTGCCACTCAAAGAACCAGGCAACATATCAGAGCACCTCAAATGTATGGTTTTGAGGATTCTGATTGTGCAGAGTTAGTATATTATGCTCTGAATATTGCAGACACTATAGGTGATGAGCCGACCACATTTCAAGAAGCAATTGGTAGTTCACAGGCTGAGCAATGGACCATGGCTATGGTAGAAGAGCTTCAGTCTTTGGAAAAGAATCAGACTTGGGAATTAGTCAGATTACCTAAGGGCAAGAAGAAAATTGACTGCAAATAGATCTTCAAGAAGAATGAAGGAGCTACTCCTCAGGATTTGAAATATAAGGCAATGTTGGTGGCTAAGGGTTACAGTCAAAGAGAGGGTATTGATTATAATGAGGTAGTTTTTCCTGTGGTTAAACACTCTTCTATTCGTGTGTTCATTGCTTTAGTTGCTTCTCAAAATTTGGAGTTAGAACAGCTAGATGTCAAGACAGCTTTTCTATATGGTGATTTGGAGAAGCAGATTTATATACAACATTCACCTGATTTTGAGGCTCCAGATAAAGAAGATCATGTATGCTTGCTCAAAAGGTCTTTGTATAATTTGAAGCAGTCTCCAAGATAATGGTACCGCAAATTTGATAGGTTTATGGTCGACCATGACTTCAAAAGATCTTCATATGATAGTTGCGTGTATCATCAACAGGTTTCAAACGGGTCCCTTTGTTACTTATTATTATATGTGGATGACATGATGATTGCAGCCAGTGATATGTCAGTCATTCAGAAGCTGAAAGCTGAGCTTAGTACCGCATTTGAGATAAAGGATCTTGGACCGGCAAAGAAGACACTTGAGATGGAGATCATTCATGACGGGCAATTATGTAGACTATTTGTTACTCATCATGATTATATTGAGAAAGTTTTAGACATATATGGTATGTTTATAGTTAAGCCAATCACTACTCCTTTTGCCAGTTATTTTCGGTTATCTGCTAGGGATTCTCCTCAGACTGAGGATGAGGATAAGTATATGTCTAAAGTGCCTTATGCGAGTGTAGTTGGCAGTATCATGTATGCAATGGTCTGCACTCGTCCTGATATTTCACAGGCAGTTAGTGTAGTGAGCAGATATATGGACAAGCCTGGAAAAGCTCACTGGTCAGCTGTGAAATGGATTCTTAGATACTTGAAAGGCACTTCTAATTTGGGATTTGTATTCTCCAGATATAGTGGTTGCATTGTTACAGGATTTTGTGATTCAGATTATGCTTGTAACTTGGATAGGAGGAGGTCATTGACCGGATATGTATTTACTCTCTCTGGTTGTGCAATTAGTTGGAAGGCTACTTTGCAATCTACAGTTGCTTTGTCTACTACAGAGGCAGAGTATATAGCATTGACAAAGGCAGCAAAGGAAGTTATCTGGCTAAGAGGGTTAGTACAAGATTTATGTTTCAAGCAAAATTGTTTGGTTATTCACTGTGACAATCAGAGTGCTTTACATCTTGCCAGAGATCAGATGTATCATAAACGCACTAAGCATATGGATGTCAGGTATCACTTTATCAGATATTTGGTAGAAGATAGTGATATTCAACTTCAGAAAATTAGCACTATTATTAATTCGGTTGATATGCTCACTAAACCAATTCTAGTGTTCAAGTTCAGGACATTCTTGAATTTGATTGGTTTGAGCACTTGGTGATGCCCCTTTGGGGCTTGTGATGAGGAGGCTTTACAATCCATATTTGATAGAGGCATTTTTTTTTTGTCGCAAGGATGAGGATTGTTACCGTTGTTTTGCTCCCAAATGCCCGCAGCCACAACTGACAAAAGTCTTCCGCGTCCCTTTTGATCCACGTGCAGGAGAGCGCTTCCACTAGCCCAGCCCATGATGCACACGTGCGAACGCACGTGGGCTCGGCCCAGAGCGTTGCGGCAGTCGCGTGGAGCATTTTCGCGCGTGTTTCGCGCAGCGCACAGTTTCTTCCCTTCGATCCACAGCATGGCAAGTTCTCGGCCGTCCGATCGTGCGATCGGATGGCCACGGTTTGATCTGGCATTGAGGCAATGTTTTGCACGGATTGTGGCTTGATTTGAGCCGTTGATTTTTTATCGGATGGCCTGGAATATTTTTGGAAGGTATTGGACTTATTTTAGGTCTTTTTTGACATAGTTTACGATGGTTTTTAAGACCATAGAGACGCCCTGCGATACTAGACGCCGAAAGATTTTTCTGAGATGTAACAGAGAGCTGCAGAAGGTCTAGAAAAATATTGAAGATGATCCAGAGAGCAAATAAAATAAAAGAGAATCCACGACAGGATTTGGCGAGGCTAGAGACCCGGTATTCTGTGATCTCTCATGTTTTCTTCTTCCCTTTCGATTTGTTTGCCTCTTTGTGATCAATCTATAATTGTTATTGTGATATTTGTATTTCTTTTGCGCCCAATTCTGGGAGCAGATTATAGTGGATTGCTCCTTCCTCTGTATGGATGTAGGCAAATTTGCCGAACCATGTTAAATCTCGTCTTTCCTTCTGATTTGATATCTGCCTGTGTGATTGGTAAATTGCTAATGTGAGTAAACAGGAATTAATTAGAAGCCTAAACCGGTTCAATCCGCTGCATGCATCCCAATAGAGTTTATCTACAAAATCATATATAGATAGAGATCTAAGCTGAACGAATAAGAATTCGATCCTGAGATAGAAAACTAGGCTAAATTATTAAGTCTTAAATCCATCTAATAGAAGATCAACGTAGAATATATATATATATTTGTCTTAAATCCATCTAAATTGCTAAAGTGAGATGGTCAACACAAGCTATACAAGGATAAGTTAAAAACTGCGGAGATACGAACTATTGGCATGATAGTCGTAGAATAGTTGTACTTAGGGATGGCAACAAAATCCAAATCTATGGGTACCCGACCCGGTCCGACCTGATTGGGCCGGGTAGTGAACGTTTGACTGGGTTTGGACCGGGTTTGGGTAAAACCCGAATGCTGAACTTTGGTTTGGGCCTGGACTGGGTAGATATACATCCAACCCGAACCCGGCCCGAATTATTTTAATATTTAAATATATATAATTAATATATATTATATTATTATTTATTTCAGAAGTATTGAATTAAGTCTTGTTAAATTTTATTTGTTTAAGATAATTTAAATTTTATTTTGGATATGAAATTAAATGTTGTTGAACTAAAAATGTAGTTAAATTTTATTTATTTAATGTATGTATAATTTATAAAATGATAAATGATTTCAAAGTTGACAAAAATAAAAAAAAAATTAATATGACTCAATTGGGTTCGGACCGGGTAAACCTGAATTATCCGATACCCAATTGAGATGGGTTTGGATAAAAAAATCCAGCCCCGATAGTATTTGGGCAGGGTTTGGATAGTTTATTGAGTATTTGGATTTGGATTTGGATAGTTATGTACCCGGCCCGAACCCGGCCCATTGCCATCCCTAGTTGTTCTTATGCATAGTCGAAAGATGATTAACAATAGTTATTAGAATCATCAAGGATAGAGATTAGATGTGGAAAGCGACCATTAGAGTAGATTGTATTTGTGAATAGCTATTATGTATTAATATATATAAATAAATTGAATTATACTTTGCAAAGTATCTTTCGACTATCAATTTGCTCAAGTTATTTTTATCTTTACTTTTATCTTAGTCATTTATCCTAAAAATAGATGTAACCTACCTTCTAACCATAATCCAATACTATACCCTTATCATACACTAATGCTACACCCTTATTATAGCCCAATGCCACACCCTTTCCATCGTAGCTTAATGCCACATCCTTTTTATTTTCATCATCTTCAAATGGGGGTGTAACAATAGCGAAAGTCTTTGAAAATTAAGATATATAGATCTATAATTTTTTTTGTCATGCATTCAATCCACATTTTTTCAGTTAGCTCAACATTAGTGGCGTATATGCATATGCATCTAGACCTCTTCCGATCAAACATGACAAGCTACCTTTTATCTAGACCAACCAAGCTTTTTAATGATCCTAAATTTCCTAGCTTGCCTCGAACATGATGGAGAAAAGGACGCCAAGAGCAACATCATTTAACAATAATTGAAAAATATAAATTTCTTAATTTTGAATTATAAAGCCATAATTGCATGCTATTTTTTATAAAAATAAAATAAGTTTGGAAAATATAAATAATAGTATAAGATGTTTTTGGCTTTGGTTTCCATATTCTTATTTTTAAAATTAGAAAAAATATAATGATGTCTTGTCCATTTTTCTTTTTTAAGGTGCTCTTAAAAGCAATACTCTAATTCTGCATGAAGTTTCCCTTTTTCGAAGACTCTATTAAACTTTCTTTAAGATCTATTTTTTTTACAGTCAACTTATCCATTCTCTTATACTTTTTTTAGAAGGATATTATTTTTTCATGGATAGTATTTATCTACTAAAAGTAAAAAAAATTTTGTCCGCCTAGAAGATGGGTAAATCAATTTTCCATGAACCAGGAAAATAAATCTTTTATTTTATTTCTAATATACCTTTAACCATATTATAATAATATAACGAGATAATATGCATTATATTATAGTTAATTATATTATTATATTATCATAATTAATCTATTAATATAAAATTATTATTATTATTATATATATATAATAGAGTATATAATATAAAATATTACAGTAAAATAAAATATATTATTTATATTATATTATATATTATGATATATTAAATTATATATAATATAATATAATTTATAATTTATATAATAAATATATTTATATAATAAATAGTGATATGGCAAGATCGCTGACGTGGAGTCCCTGTCAGATCCGGCCTGATGTAGCGTGCTGCCATGTCAAACCCTTCGCTAGGCAACTCCCCAGAGATCGAGGTGCCCTGGCCGGAGTCGAGCTCCCGCTCTGTTCGAGCTTCCGCTCTGTTCGAGCTCCCGCTCTGTTCGAGCTTCCGCTCTGTTCGAGCTTCCGCTCTGTTCGAGCTCCTTTGCCGGGTGGCTCCCTCGGGATCGAGCCCACCTCGGACGAAGTTGAGCTCTCATTCGAATCCCGCGGTGCCACTTCCCTCGGGCAGCGGGCCGTCGCCCAAGGACCACAGAGCAGCACCTCCCAATATGCCATGATCACCCCTGCTGCTGTTTACACCAGATAGAAAAAGGTGCTCTGCCTAAAGCACCGCACTCTCGACCAACCGTCTGCACCACCTGGAAGAGAAAACTGTCCCAAAAGATTCAAATCCAGGGGATGGCTGCCCCCCGATCGAGGCACTGCCAGGTTTTCCAAAGAAGAGAGACTAGATGGAGAGTCAGAGCATATGGCATAACCCCTTATCATGAATAAGGAAAGGCACATGTGCGCACGGCACGAAGCACTGCCAAACGTTGACCCTCCAGCGCCGGCAGAGGGGGAAGATTCCAAGGTAAGCCGCTGGAAGGGGTCCTAGCAAAAAGTACTCTCTAAAGGTTTCCAAGAGAAGGTAAGCAAGTCTAACTCGAGTAAACGGAGGAGAGGGCGGCATACAAGAGAGCAACGGGGTGAGACTGAGTGCTTTGGGCTACCGGAGACTCATCGGGAGGGTCTTGACGGACACAGCCACAAGGCTCGAGTTCTTCTTAACTGCTCTTACCCCAGCTCCATTCCCTCTATTTCAAACTAAATCTCCTCCTCCGAGTGTGGAGTCTGAGCAAGGGGCCCACAGGGAAGGATCTGTTTTCCTAGATCGTCACTGACTTGATCATCGGAGTGCCCCCACCGGGATCCCCGGCCCGAGCCTCCTCTGTTTTGCAGGTCAAAGCGTGCGTGCAGGCTCCAGCGCGATGAGGTCGGCTCTAGCTACAAGCCACGACGGTATAGGTGGCAACAAATGGTATTATGGAAATATGAATTAATATTAGCAACTTACCTAGAAAAGTAGCAATGAAAAAAGAACATAGATAATATATTTTGTAGCAATTTTTCAATGCATAAAAAAATATGGGTAAGTTATTTTCAAATCTAAATGTCATCTAAAAATACTTATCTAAAAAAATAAAAATTTTCAAGTAAGTTATTTATCCTTCAAAGAATGGGTCTTTATGGAAAAATATAGAAACTCTTACACTTGAACTTAGCTTGTATTATATATATACATACAGTAAAATAAGGATTCTGTTTGTATAAAACTCTTCAATCACCATGTCACCACTCATATTAATAATACTATCAATATAGCTTTTTTAATTTGATTAATTAATAAAGATCTTATTTCATACAATTTTTGTTAAAATATTACAATGTAATATAAGTATTAAATATAAAGCTTTTTTCATAGTACTAAATTAATATAGAAATTAATGATATTATTAATAATCATATTTGAAATATATGCTGATATTAATGAAATACTTTTCATCATTATTGTACTTTGTCCAAATTCTATGCAGTTTATTAGATTTGACTAATATTTTATTAATTTATATTGCATTTTGTGATAATAATTTTGCTTAACAATGAAAGTACAACTACTAATGATCTTGCTATATTGTATTTAAATATACCCCATATATAATACATTTTTTTTTCTTGTTATATGCAAGTTGGATCATGTTCTTATAATTTTATAATAGTATCCTATTTTACTATATCAATAGATAAACATATACTATTAAAATTTGTATAGTGCCAATATATCATATTATTAATATCAAAAATATATTTTACAAATTAATTAAATAATATCATAATATTATATATTCTATTATATCTATTCTATATGGCATATTAAGAATATCTGGGGAAAAAAAAGGGTTATGTTGGTTGCATATTAAGCAATAAACAAGGGTTATACTTGTATATACCTAAAATAGATGTTCAACTTGTGTCGGACTCTCCATTCATCGCGTGCGTGCATGTGTGTGTGCATGCATGCGTGTGTGCATAATACATCTATCTCTAAAGAAGATGAGGATTCCCCCTTCTCATCCGAGGCACTCCTTCCTTGGTACATCAATGGATGGTGTGTTTCTTTTTCGTAAAGCATCCTATCGAATATTTGGAATTTGAACCATTGATTGTTCACTCGAATTGGCTGACTCGCCTCCCACTTCTAAGTGAGGAGGAGAACAAGTGATATATAATTCGTCTTGACTTCGAGATCCCTAAGCTGATGGTCTTGTTGTCTGATAAGATCCTTTTCAACACGAGGATTAGCCTAACTTGATTGAGTTGGAAGGAATCCCGATCCATTGCTCTTCTCTTTTTTCTTCTTTCTTCGACCTTTTCTATATTTATTATTTATGGCTTATTTTATCTATATAGCCATGGATCCTTCAGACACTCATAAGCGAAGGAAGGTGGCCGAAAAGTAAAGGCCACCGCTTAAGTCTCCTCGGGTAGGTTGACAAAGATTTGGCTAGTACATTACTCAGGCTCATCAACCAGAATCACTCCTGAGGTCGAGGGAGTGGTTTTGGCTGTTTCATCAATGGCTCTACCTCCTCCTACCTTGAAGGTATATTGCTCAGCATTAACATAGGCTAGGGCCTCTGTTTGCTTCCCCTAATCTGCAACTACCAAGGGAAAAGTGCCCCAGACGACTAGCTCGAAGGCATCAAGTCTGAGGCCTGCATCTTCAACAAATGGGAGGTCACCAAGGGCTTCTTCAAAAGATTCATCTATCCTGTCGACATAAAGTGGATCGTCGGTGAGGGCTCCACCCAATGCTAGAAGAGCATCGTTGTAAGCATTCTTCAAGTATGGCATCTTCTTCATTCCTGGGTTTGGATTCAACTTTTATTATCCAATCATTGTCTTCCTTGCTTGCAGGTATATCATTTTATTAATGACTACTTTGACCTAATGGATCGTTTCTCCTCGGTCGAGAAGGAGATGAAAGAAACGAAGAACCGCCTCCATTAATCCGAGATTGAGACTAACAATCTTAAAAAGTAGTCAAAGTACTTGAAAAAAGTCTCTTCGAAGAGTAGAAAAATAAAGGAATCGGATGATGCGTTAAACGAAATACAAAAGGAGGCAATAGTCCAAAAGGGAATGGAAACTCACAAGCTCTCTATGGATTGCAAGGATTAAAAGGTAGCATTTTCGGTTGTAGCCTTTATCGAGGGGTGAATGAGGCTCGAAAGAAGGTTGCCGGATATTTCGCAGACCTTGATCTAAGCTTCCTAGATAAGGAAGAGCAAGGTGAGGGAGAGCCAACCTCTGGGGTTGAAGGAGATGCGGGTCCCTCATCGCCCGCTACTTAGATCCCCTTTTTTTCTTTCTTTTTTGTATACAGATCATTGGCCAGCCTCCGAAGTGGGCCTCTTTTGTAGAACATTCGAGTTCAATTTTTTGAAAAATATTAATGAAATACTTTTTGTTTGCTTTATCATGTGAACTTTGTAGTGCTGAAAGAGTGAGCCTCTTAGTAGGTAACAACTATCCCCTAGCACCATCAAAGTGCATAAGAACTAACTATCCTTGATGAGGCACCTTTATTGAGAGTTTCATAAATTAATAATCAACGTTAGGCAGACGAGGATCTTAAATTGATCCCCATTATGGAATCAGGGGTCCTATAGATTAGCCCCCATTATCACCGCATTAGACAAGGGCCCTATATATTACCCTTTGCCATTGAACGGGGTTTTTAAGTTAGCCCTGATGTTAGGGATGGATGGATGAGGGTCTTATAAGTTAGCCCAATGCTATATTAGGCGAGGGTCTTATATGTTAGCCCTCGTCATTGAACTGGATCTTATAAGTTATCCTTGTTAGATGTATGTCCTAGAAGCCAATCTAGCTGACACAAATTTTTTCTAAAATATAAAATTTATATTTAATATTATAAAATTAAATTATTTTTTCATATATATTATGTCCATGTATCATCCAAAGAATTAATGGATAATGATACATGATATGGCAGGATTGCTGATGTGGAACCCATGTCAAATTTCATTGAGCAACATGACAGACGAAGCTGCCACGTGGGATGCCTCTACCCGGACTCCTTCACCCAGCCGCGCTCCCTTCGGGTCGAGACGCCGAGGTCGATGTCGAGCTCCACCCTCCTTTGCCTGGCCGCGCCCCCTTCGGGTCAAGACGCCGAGGCCAAAGTCGAGCTCCGCCCTCCTTCGCCTGGCCGTGTTCCCTTTGGTTCAAGATGCCGAGGCCAAAGTCAAGCTCCGCCCTCCTTCGCCCGGCCACGCTCCTCCCAGGTCGAGATGCCGAGGCCGAAGTCAAGCTCCGCCCTCCTTCGCCCGACCGCGCTCCCTCCGGGTCGAGATGCCGAGGTCGAAGGTGAGCTCCTTCTCCCCAGATCGGCTCTGTCTCAGATGAAAAGATCTGCTGCTGAAGGAAGTCGCAACCTTCCCGGGATGGTGGCTCGACGCCCGAGGATTGCGGGAGTACGCCTGCCAGGCCGTGATGATGGTTTTAGCCGTTACTTACACCAGAATGGGAAGAGACCTGATGGGGACATCAATAATAAGAATATATACTTTGATTAACTAACTTTGTTTTTGTAGCTATAGTTAATAAAATCTTGAGCCATGAAACAAGTCCCAAATTTTCTTGAAGCATACTCATGAGTCAATGCATGGAAGAAGACATTTTTTTATGAGTCGACTCAAGCTCAAAGCATGATGGAAAGCCACCTCTTCAAAGCCCAATTCAAGCCATTCAAGCTCAATTCAAGCCAAGGCTTGAAGCCAAAATTTTCACATGGGGGGACACCCCATCAAGAAACCTTGGGGGAGAAGAAATTACACTACATCAAGACTTTTATGGGGAACATAAAGATACCTTCCAACAAGTGACATATGGGGCGCCACCTCTAATGACACCTAGGCCTTAACATCAGCATTTGACAACCACATGAAGACCTTCTAGAATGCCACATGCCAAGTGGTTGTAACATTTTACCAATAATTTATTTTTAGTTAAAACCACTTACCTAGAAATTGTTGGAGCCAACTAAGCCATCCTTATCCCCTCCTCTCCATCCTTGGACGAAATTCCTAGCATTGGAGCCTATAAATAGGGCCCTTAGGCTCTCATTGTATTCATTCTATGATATGATTTGAGTTAATGAAAGAATTGTTTCCTTGTGTTCTAGTTTTCTTAAGTTATTGTTTGGAGTGAAAGTTTTCTAGCTAGTTTGAGTGTGTAGATCCTTATCCAAGGAGAGAATGAGAGTTTTCTAAGTTTGAGTTTGAGAGTGAAGAGTGCTTTTGCAAGGAGTAAAGGATGGGACATCCATTGATGAATCTATGATCAAGCTCCAAGTCCCAAGCCGCCGGCCACTTTCTTCTTCTTCCTTTTTTCTTTGTTTCCATTCCAACTCCAATTCTTCTTCCATGTCTAATCCTAAATTTTTTTGCAGGTTCTCTCAGGTTCCTAGGTCAAGGATGAGGTCTCCATGCCATGGATCAAGGCCAAGGTAAGTCTCAAAGTAGAGAGTGCCAATCTTGACTTCTAGGCCTCAATCCTTGAGTGATGAGAGCTCCTTCTTTCACCAAATAATTAGCCATTATTGTTGGTAGGAAAACTCTTCTTAAGTTTCATTAGATATAATCATTTAAAGGTTAACTTATCCTAGTAGTGATGGTTTCCTTGCCATAAAGACCCTAATCCTTATTTTGAACTAGATCTATATTGCGGTCTTAAAAATTAGATCAACTAGTCTCCTTATGAAATTTCTTTTTTTGGATTAATTTAGCCCATTTATTTGATAATTAATTGCTCAAGTTTGCTTGCTGGTTAGCTTGCTAAAACTCTCCATTCATCATTTTATTTTCGTCCCCCATCAAGATCCCCGATCGAGGCCCCGCGCTCCTCACCACCATCTGCACCCCCCGAAAGAGGAAGTCAACCAACAGATCCGGATCCAGAAGGCGGCGGCCCGCTGATCGAGACCCTGCCATGTTTCTGATGTAGAGCGACCAGAAGGAATGTCAGCATGCAGTACCGTCCCCTTTCATAAATGAAAAAAGGCATGATGTACACGGTGCCAGGTGACGCCGCACGCACCAGCAAACGGTATGAGGATCCCAAGGCAAGTACCTAGCGGTCCTCCAACGGTATAAAAGAACTCCTCATAGTTCCAGGAAAGAGGTAAGCAAGAAAAAACACAGTTAAGTGGAGAAAAGAAGAGCCAAGCACACAGGAGAGCACGAAATAAACCAGTCTGAGAGTTCCAGGCTACCAGAGACCTGCGGGAAAGGTCTTGACGGGCTCAGCCACCTCAGCTCCTCGGCTGGCACTTCTCCTGCTCCGTGCTCAACTCCTTTACACTCTTCCAATATATTATATTCTCCTCCTAGCATGGAGTCCATACTCGGGGCTCGACCAGGAGGATCTGTTCCCCTGGATCATTACTGACTTGACCCTCGGAGTGCCCCGCCGGAATTCCCGACCCAGGTTACTAACTATGTTTTACAGGTCCGAGCATCCGAGCAGGATCCCGAGTGATAGGAGCGCATTTCGAGCTTGGCATCAACTACAGGCCACAACGACGATCTTGGCGACAACAATACATATTCTCAAGAGTTGAGAATTTGATCCATATGTCATTATAGATTAATTTCTATATGCTTTTGATCATAGGATATCATGAAGATAGTGATTGATCCAGTTAGATTAGTACATCGATCACTTTTCCTTGGGTAGACAAGTCTCGAGTCTATAGTGTGAGTTGTGAGGATACTGGAGTGAAAATGTAAGTGGTTGTTAGAGAATAATGGTACCATGCATGACCATTATGAAAAGTTACATAGATATCTACTTACTTGTCGGTCACTTTCTCAATGATGTAGTCATGTGATTGGTTATTTGACCTGTGGTGCGTTAACTACTCACAGTATAGTTGCTGTAATTTGACAACATAAAATATTGGCCCTAGCCATTCAGACCCTTGCAGTTTTTATTGGCTGCTGTAGGTTCATTGTAAGAGTAGGGAGTGCACTTATAGGGATCTATCGATCTTATTAATTAAGGTATAGTTCTATACAATTCAAAAAGCTAAGTCCAAAAATCTGTGGCCATGATAGGTGAATGATGTAAAAGAGTTTTCATGAGTTTTACATTGGATTAGACTAATTAAATTTAGTATATGATAAATGCTTAGATTTGGCGAGCTTTCATGACCTGCATTTTATCGGGTCTCTCGATAGAAGAACTAATCACATGATAACTACACCTAGGGATTTATCCTTCTTTCTGCTAGATTGCCACTACATGCTGCTTGGCTTTACTGGTGGATTGTGAAAACTCATTTGGATCATTTTGGATCAATGATTCTTGATGGGGTGAGTAGAATTGTTCTGATTCATCAAAAAAATTTAATGACATATATAAGAGTTATATATTAAAAAACCTGCTAATTTTAGCATATACTAATTTGGCATCTATTGATTGTTAGCAAGGAGGACTTTAATGCAAGAGTTATAATTTAGTTTGATCTAATTAGATGATTTGATTATTTAATTATGATTAAGCCTGAAACAAGTTGAATTGGATTTAATTTGGTTAAGTTCAGATGATGCCCTAGTTTAATTAGGGTTTGGACTAAACTAATTGTAAGTATTACAAGTCAATTTAATTTGACCTAATTGGTTGTCTAATCCTAAGTGAATTAAACTTGATTTAATTCAGTTAGGTTTGATCTATTCTAATTGGATTTAAAGATCCTAACTGGATTAAGATCCAATTCCTAATTGGTTATGGATCTAAATCTAAACCTAATAAAATTAGAATTTAGGTTAGTTTGAATCCTGAAAGGATTAGGATTAGGAGTTAGTTGGTTGAACTAATTCCTAAACTTTTCTCTCTCTACCTCCCCAGGCATTAATCCATATTTAGTGTGTAAGAAAGAAGAGGACATGCCCTTCTTCACGATGAAAATGTGCATGGAAGCAATGTGGGGGTGCTCCAAAGAGTTGGCATGCAAAAGGTTTCTCCCTTATCATCCTATTCTAATCTATCTAGATCTAGGTTTTTGAATTTGATTCAAACCTTATCCTAAGTTTAGATTGGGTGGGACTCTAGGAAGAGGACTCTAATGTAGTGTGAAAAAAGGAATGAGAAAAGAGTGGGGATGCAAGTTTTGTGCATGGAATTTTTTTTGGTTCATCGTGAGATGGGATCTCATATTACTGCCCCACTCCTTGTTCTTTACTGCACAAAAAAAAAAAAAAAAGATAAAGACCTCCATCACCTTTCTTCCTCCTCTCCCTTGCATGATTGGTTCATGTGAAAGAGATCATCTTCTCTCGTGATCTCTTATGAAGAGAAGATCTTCTTTCATGATTTCTAGCATATAGAAAAAGAATAGAAGATGGAAGATAGATTATATCCAACCATCAAAGCAAGGCCTACAAGGTGCTAGCACTCCGGTAGCCTCGGCGCTTTGATCAAGACTTCTCTATATAGATACTAGCAGAGGTCGGGTGCATACACGGTTCCAACAAAACCCAAGACATCTGTCAAATCCGATCCGATGATATAGATGGAGTAGCACAGCAGTAGGGGACCCGATAGGGGCGATCATCCTTTGAGTCAATGTCCATCTCTTCCTTTGATCACTGTGCCACCCTCAGATCTCCCTCAACTTCGAGAAGCCAATGGCCCAGATCCTAATGTCGCTAAGCCCATCTAGTCAGCGAGGGTGCTGGGGCAGTCTCGACCAATAGATACCACTACAGGTCTGGGTGGCCTAGTCGAGATCTGTTGCCACTTCCACGAAAGATGAATCCCACCCACCAGTGAGGATCAGCTAGAGCCCGATCCAGTCCCTAGATGATAACCCAAATTCACTACCACTTTCATGAAAAGTGAGGGTTGTTAGTGGACAGACCCGGGATGAACTCAAGGGAAACATCATATTCGAGAGCTTGGAAAGGAACTCAAGGAGTCCTGGAACCTTCCATGGTGGTCCAAGGTACATTTTCCCCTGCCTTCTTGATGCATTTGAGGTCTCGAGTTTGGGTCTTGGTCCGATACCCAGGATCCATTAGGGTCCGAGTCGAGTATTTCAATGCTAGACCCATTGGGTATTCGAGTCTAGGTATGTTTCTAATAACTAAGGTCGGGTCCAAGTTTGGATATTTAGGTTTCAACCCAAACCTGACCCATTGACAACTCTACACTATTAAGTTGGATCTTATAAGTTAGCCCAACATTTAGGGACAGACGAATGAGGGTCTTATAAGTTAGCCCTTGCTATTAAGTTGGGTTTTATAAATTAGCCCAACATTCAGGGATGGACAGACGAGGGTCTCATAAGTTAGCCCCCATCGTTGTTGAGCAGAGTCTTATAAGTTAGTCTGAAGTTGCATTAGGTAAGGATCTTATAAGTTAGCCCTCATCATTGAGCTGGGTCTTATAAGTCAGCCAAACATTCATGAATGCACGGACGAGGGTCTTCTAACTTAGCCCCCGTCATTATTGAGCTAGACCAGGGTAGTTTATGTAGCTCAAGGAACCAGGAAAGTGCAGACCGATCATAGGTCATTGATTTTAGCATTAAACAAAGATGCCTTTGACCTGTTGAATTAATAAGAGCATATAGTAATTGCAAATCTTATATTTAAATAGGAAAGACTGTATTACTGATAGTAAATCTAAAGGTTTTCCATAATTTCATGGGCGAGGCAGGGGTATTCCGTCTAAGTGTGCCAGGTAATATGTTCCGGGGCAGATGATTTCTTCCACTAGGTATGGTCCTTCCTAGTTTCAAGAAAGCTTTCCTTGGCTAGCAAGCTATAATACTTTAATCCATCGCGGCATCAAATCTCTAGCCATGAACAACTTGCCACAAACTCATGCATTGTGATATTAGGCAACCTTTTATCGATAGATTGCCATTCTCATAGCAGCACACTCTCAAACTTCTTCCATCAGGTCCAAATTTGTCCCGAGTTGCTCGAAGTTGCTGCCTTCATCGAAGTTCTCAACTTAAAAATATGGGAGCCCTATTTCTAGGGGAATCATTGCCTTGGTCTTGAAGATGAGGTTAAAAGTTGTTTCGTTCATTGGGACCCTCTGTATGGTTCGGTAGGCCCCAAGGATATGGTATAATTCATCTATCCATGATCCCTTCGCTCGATCGAGCCAGGTCTTCAATCCCTATAAGAGAGTTCTGTTAGCCACTTCAGCCTCCCTATTAGCTTGAGGATGGCCAATAAAAGTAAAGCAATGAGTTACGCCTCGGTCCTGGCAAAATTCAACTATTTAAACCCGCTAAATTATAGGTCGTTTCAGTGATGATGGTTTTGGGAAGGCCAAAGCGACAAATAATAGATTTTTAAATGAAGTCCTTTACCTTGACCTCAATTATCTTAGCAAGTGGCTCGACTTTTATTTACTTGGTAAAATAATCAATGACCACAAGCAAGAATTTTTGTTGCCCAAAAGCTAGGGAAAGGGTCCTAATATATCCATGCCTCACTGAGCAAAGGGCCACGGTACACTTATTGGAGTAAGCAATGCAGCCATCATTTACTACACATTCAAATGGCATTAACATCGGTTGCATTTCATGATCATATATGTTGCCACCTACATTGCCATGGCCTACAGCTCAAAGATGATGCCGAACGTCGAACTCGTTATCTGGAATCTAGTGTGCGCACCCAGACCTTCAAAAGAGAAGAAACCTGGGCTGGGGATCCCGGTGGGGGCACTCCGACGATCAAGTTAGTGGACGATCTAGGAGAACAGATCCTCCACGATGGATCCCTATTTGGTCTCGATGCTATGAGGTTTAGCTTTCAAAGGAAAGAGTAGAGTGGGAACAACAGTGGTAGAGGAGAGCTTAAGCTATGATGGTTGTGTCCGTCGAGACTCTTCCGGCGAGTTCTCCGGTAGCCTCGGAGTGCTCTCTCTCTAACTCTCTTTCTGCTTGCCTTTACTTACCTTGCTCGAAGGCCCTTGGAACTTCCTTTTAGGCCATGGATCCTCTCAGTTAGCCACCTCAGGTTCTCCCCCTTTGGGAGTGCTCAAAGGTCAACAATCGGCATGCCCCATAGGGCGTGCCCCAGTGCTCCCTCCCTTCATGGCAGGGAGTTACGCCATGAGTTTTGACTTCCTGACTGGTCACCACACTTTGAGAAATTTGGCAGGACCTCGATCTGGGGGCAGCCGCTCCCATGTTTGGATCTCCTGGCACGGCTTTCTTCTTCTAGGTAGTGCAAACAGTCGGCTGGGGAGTGCAGCACCTTGATTGGAGTGCTCTTTCCTATCCGGTGTAAATAATGGTGGAAGAGATCTTGGCACCCTGGGGGGTGCCCCTCCGTTGGCCGACATACTTCCCCTTCATAGGCCTTGGGTGGCGTGCCGCCACCCAAGGGGTGCAGCGATGTCTCCTTCTCCCTGCTTTAGGATTTTTGAGGTGCGGTGGACCCTGGCCATTGGGACAGCCTCGGGTTGGCAGACCTCTCTACTGAAGAGCACTTGGCCTGAATAGAGGGAGCTCGACTTCGATCGGGATGGGCTCGACCTAGAGGGAGCTGCCCGGTGAAGGAGCTCGAAGAGAGGCAGCTTGACTTCGACCGAGGTGGGCTTGACTTAGAGGGATCCGCCCGGCGAAGGAGCTCGAAGAGAGGGAGCTCAACTTCGATCAAGATGGACTCAACCTCGAGGGAGCCACCCGGCGAAGGGGCTAGAAGAGAGGGAGCTCGACTTCTATCGAGGTGGGCTCAGCCTTGAGGGAGCCACCCGGCGAAGGAGTCCGAGGAGAGGAGTTGACGTGGCGATATCTGCCAGTGTGGCTATCAACTAGATTCGAAAGGGACTCCATGTCAGCGATCCTGCCATATCATTTGTCCCCCACTTCCAAGTCCTGGTGAAGAGTTGCATTCGGGACGAAGAGAGTAAATGCGGTACTAACATGAAAAGATAAAAATTTGGTACCATTAATACTACGATCGCCGTCGCTTCATAAACCGGGCCTTGAGGCCAATATGGGAATGCCACGTCAACGAGTCTGATGAAGCATAATGATCGATACAGGACTCGAGACAGTTTTCAGTGAATCGATGCGTTGCTTCCTGCTGATCTCGACACGTGGTGCCAATCCGATGGAGGGAGTCTTGAGAGAATGCACGGTCACTGTCTGGCTGCTTTGAAAAGAAAGAAAACTTTTCTGAAACCATTTCTTTTGAATTCTTCTCGCCCACCGACGGACCAGAGCCTTCTTCCTCCCATCCCCCGACTATCTTTTACCTTCAAGGCCACCAGGTTTGTCTTCCTTAGTCCCTTCTTTCTTCTTGGCTAGGTTGAGTCCATCTTCAGAGTCTCCCCAAATACTATTTTCCTTCTTCTTCCTTCCTTCTTTGTTCTGTCCTAAGATGGCTCCCTCGGGTCGAAGCCATCGTCTCTCCAGCAACCCCGACGATGTAGGGCCCTCTCAATCAAGGATTTTGTCCTCCGATGAGAAGGAGGAAGTTCCTCTTTGTGTTCGTAGGGGTCCTCGTCCAACCGGGATAGTTATAGGAGAACCTAGGGCTCCCCTTCCTATTCCTTCTGCTCTTGAAGCCCCTTCGAGGCCTTCCTGTCCGACTGGGCCTTCTAGTGTCGCTTCGGTGATGACCAGAGAGGACCTCTCCATAATCCAAGATACTTACAGGATCCCAAACTCCATCCGACTCTCGATCCCAGGACCAAGGGAATGGGTCACATCCGATGGCTCAGGTTGGATTGCCCTTTATGAGAAATTCCTCATAGGGGGCCTTCGCTTACCCTTTCATCCCTTCTTCCTTTTTATGCTTAGCAATTACCATCTCGTCCCTGCTCAGCTGGCCTTGAATGCGGTTAGAACCATTAACTGCTTCATCGTCTTCTGCCATTTCCAAGGGATCGTCACCCATTTCTCCTTGTTCAGGGCCTTTTTCATCTTGAAACTCCACCTGACCGAGGGCGGGTGGTGGTTCGTATCTGCCCACCCGAAGGGCATCAAGTTTGAACTCCCCTCTTCCATCAAAGGATGGAAGAGCAAGTACTTTTTTGCTTCTGTCGATGGAGTTGATTAGGTCTGTAGTGATCCGGACCGAACTTCGAATCGAAATTCCCAGGTCGAAGTGGCTGATCGAGAAGTATACGACCATCTTATTTCCGACCAGATCCCCTCTCTTGAGGTTCTACTATTAGAGCAAAACTGATGCGAGACAAATAATTAAAAACTAAATTACTGTTATTATAACCTAATTATCTAAGAAAAGCAGAGAATACTTTTTTTATTTTTTTTAGATTTTTAAGGAAGACTCAAAGGAGACAGTAAAGAAAACTAGTTCTAGTTACCTATCCGTACAAGTAAACCTACAAAGTAACTAGAAAACAGGACTTGGTAGTTGAGAAACCACCGTAAACTAGGGTTTACTTTCAACTAATCAAAAATTAAAGAGACGGGAATAAGTTTTTAGTTTTACCAATGAAAATCATTTTTTTGATGCAGATCTGGCTGGACTCTTAAGATTCTATGGTAGGGTTTCAAGATCTCGATCCTGGGCTCCGATCTTCCGTACGATGCCGGTTCCGAGGCAAGATACTTGTCTTTGATTCCATATCACCTGCAAATACTCAACAAAGAAAATTAAAGTTAAGAAGTAGCAAAGAAAGGAAAATAAATGAAAGGGAAGGGTTAGAAGAAATGGCTACATTTTCTTGTCGGTTGGATAGGTAGGATAACTAGGGCCTCACACCTTGTGATGTTTCGAAGAACAAAGAAAAAGAGCCTCACACCCCGCGATGCACACAACAAAGGAAGAAATTTTGACAGTCTCTTTTTAAATGAATAATAATTATGAATTAAAATGGGAGGTTGATGGGGTATTTATAGACCCTCAACCAATGGTGAAAGGGATTCAAATACAAGACTTTTTCTCTTGGACTACAACTCCTGGAATTTTGGTCTGGGCGGCCTGGACTCTTGTCTCTGGGCTGATCTGGACCTCTTTTCAAGTGGGCAATCATCATGGGATTCTCATCCATCTTGGGTGCCAACTATGAGGATTAATGAGGTAGCTTGATGTAGGGTCAAGATGCTTCATCACTTATGTTGGCTCCACCCAGTGATTTTGATGAATAACAAAACATTGAGTGCATATTGTATACTAATGTGTATTTCAAGTTATGAGTTTTCAGGAAGAAAGCACCTAAAAATCTCAAAAACTTATGTTTCATGGTACGTCATGGCACGGAGCATTTCTCGCAAATCTGGATATCCTCTTCATGGAAAAAGGGCATCTACATGTTTAATTATTATGTGTTTATGATTCATTTAAGTTTCAAAATTTATATTTATATTTTTGGGGTAATTTATACTTGAATCTGAGCTTTTCAGTCTCAAGTGTCGACACCTGGAAAGTCAAGTATCGACACTTCAGCATTTGGCATGAACAAAAATCCTTGGCATGCCAAGTGTCGATACCCAGAACTCAGTGTCGACACCAAGTATCGACACTTAGGTTTCCAAGTGTCGACTCAAGGCTTGAGAATTTTGAAAATACAGAACTGTCATTTAAGGATTTTTGTGTCAAGTGTCGACACCTGTGCATCAAGTGTCGACACTTGAAAGTTCAAGTGTCGATACATAGAAATCAAGTGTCGACACCTGACAGCCAAGTGTCGACACCTGACAGCCAAGTATTGATACTTGAAGCCTGACAGCTCTAACGGACCTATTTTTCTGACTTACAGAACTTGCTTTTCAAGCTCCAAACGACTATATCCGAGGTTCTAATGGTCACAAACTATTTTTTGGTAGGTTCTTGGTGTATTTAACCTCCACCAACCTCATTCAAAAAGAAGAGAAGTGCATTGAAGTGTATTCAAGTCTATTCAAAAGCCAAAAAATCCATATTCTCTCAAGTACTTCACATCAAAAGCCTTTTATAGTTTGATTCTTTGAAAAGCCTACAAGCTCATACTTACATCATTCCAAAAGAGGCACTTTGAAGGATATTCCAAGGAAGAGTCAAGACAAAGCATCAACTTGAGCTTCAAAGATTCCATTCTACTTTTGAAGAGAGTTTGTTTTAGTTTTAAAATTGTATATCTGTTTTTATATTGTGATTTGACCTTGCTTTCAAGGATGTCTTGAAAGAAGGTTGTTGTGGTTTGTTGGTGAGCCAAAAGGATAAAACCAACTAGGGTTAACTTGTGAGCCCGAAGACAAAACAAGTGTTAAGGTTTGTTGGTAAGCCTAGGTGACAAAACCAACTTAGATTTTGACTTGTGAGCCTTGTGAAAAATAAGTCAGCTGTAATCTTGTTTGGATTATAGTGAAATTTCTAAGGATGGCTTGGGGAGTGGATGTAGGTGCTAGATTTGCACCGAACCACTATAAACCTTGTGTTTGTGTATGATTGCCCTCTTTCTCTCTTGCTCTGTGATTATTGCTACTCACTTATTATTTTTCGCTGCTTTCAATCTCTTGCATTGAATTTATCATTTTTCACTAGCACCACTAGTCTTTCACATTATTGTTTTAAATTTTTAAAAAGACTCAATTCACCCCCCCTCTTGGGCTCCATTTCTGGGCAACAAGTGGTATCAGAGCACCGGTACTCTCTTGTAGGTCCAAGGATCTTGAGTAAAAGATCATGGCAGCCCCAATAGGAATGGGTATAGTTGAAGGACAAGCTTCAAATCTTCTCTCACTTTTCAATGGCACAAATTACACATACTAGAAGACATGCTTGCGCATTTTTATTCAAGCTCTTGACTATAATTTGTGGAGGACAATTGTAAAAAATCCTCATCAGCCTACGATGTTGGTTAATGGCATTCTCACTCCAAAGATGGAAGATGATTGGGAAGAGAATGATATTAAGCAAATCGAGCTCAATGCTAAGGCTATGAATATATTATTTTGCTCTCTTGACCCAAGTGAATTTAATAGAATATCTAATTGTCTCTCCGCTAGGAAGATTTGGGATGCACTTGAGGTTACCCATGAGGGTACACACCAAGTGAAAACTACCAAGGTTAACATGCTTATTCATACGTATGAAATGTTTAAAATGGAACCTACTGAGTCTATTAGTGAGATGTATACTAGGTTCATAAATATTGTGAATGGCATGAGAAGCCTAGGAAAAATTGTTTCTAACGGTGAACTTGTGAACAAACTTCTCAGGTATCTACCAGCTTCTTGGGATGCAAAAGTAACAGTTATTGAAGAAGCCAAGGATGTCAATACTCTTCCACTTGAATAACTGTTGGGCTCACTGATGACCTATGAGCACTCCCTCAAACAAAAGAATGTGGAAGTCGATAAAAAGAAGAAAGTAATCGCTTTCAAATCTACTGCAAGAGAAGAATCAAGCGATGACTCTGAAGCAGATGATGAAGAAGATGAGACGGCTCTATTGGCGAGAAAATTTAGAAGGTTCATGAGGAAGAAAAGGTTCAACTTCAAAAAGAAACTTCTGAAAGGTGAGCCAAGTAAAGAGAAGGACAAAGAAAAGGAGAAGGAGCAGCCTACTTGTTTTGAATGCAAAAAACCCAGGCATTTTAAGGTAGACTGCCCCTTGCTTAAGAAAAGCAGAAGAAAGCTGAGAAAGAAAGCCATGATGGCAACCTGGAGTAAAAGTGAGGACTCCAGTTCCGAGGAAGAACAACAGGAGGTGGCAAACTTCTGTCTGATAGCTGATCATGATGAGGTATGTTCCGAAATAGAAAATGAATTTACTTTTGATGAACTTCATGAAGTTTTTGACGAATTAGTCTTAGAATTTCAAAAACTAAAATCAAAATGTAAAGATTTAAAGAAGCAAAATTTGGATTTAGCTAAAACAAATGACAAGCTTTCAAGTGAAAATGAATGCCTTCTTCTTCAAAATAAAAAATTAAATGATAAGATTGTAGCACTTGAAAAAGAAAAAGAAGTCTTGAAAAAGAAAAGTTCTTCACTTTCAAATGAAAATTTGTCAAAACAAAGCAAAGAAATTTTGGATGAAAACAAAAGATATAAAGAAGAAATTGAAAAATTAAAACCTTTTATAGAAAGATTTACTTATAGTTCTGAAAAATTGAATTTGCTTTTGAATAACCAAAGAGCAGTTTTTGATAAAGCAGGTTTAGGATTCAGAACTCATAAGAAAAAAACTTTTTAAAAATTTCTTTGTGCATGCATCTTCATCCATTACTTGCTATACTTGTGGTATTAAAGGACATAAATCTTATATGTGCAACAAAAGAAGATTAAGTAATATTAAGAAAGTTTGGATTTCGAAAGGAACCAATGCCACTAACCTAAAAGGATCCAAGATGGCTTGGGTATCTAAAGTCTCTACTTGATCTTTATTGCAAGTATGCCTTGCAACCAATAAGAGAAGAATGTGGTACCTTGATAGCGGTTGCTCAAGGCATATGACAGGAGATGTGGAGCAGTTCTCATCGCTCGAATATCAAAATAGTGGCAATGTAACTTTTGGTGATAATGGAAAGGACAAAATTATCGGTATTGGTAAAGTCCATATCACATCTTCTTCTTATATTGATAATGTCTTATATGTTGATGGTTTGAAATATAACTTGCTTAGCATTGGCCAGTTTTGCGACAAGAATTTTAAAATTGTTTTTGAATCTTTTTTGTGCATTGTTTCTAGTTTAGATGATAATGGCATTAAGTTCATTAGTCATAGGCATGACAATATTTATATGGTTGATCTTGATGATTTTCCTATTCAAAATGGTCAATGCCTAGTGGCAATGAAAACCAAGATCGATAAAACTAGTTGGCTTCGGCATCGCAAACTAGGACATGCAAGTATACATTTAATTTCAAAACTTAGCAAAAAGAACTTGATAAAGGATTTGCCTAAACTCAATTTTGAAAAAGACAAGATCTGTAGTGCATGTCAACTTGGAAAACAAACCAATCCTCTTTCAAACCAAAAGGAGTAATCTCTACATCTAGACCCTTGGAGTTGCTTCACATGGACCTCTTTGGGCCAACTAGAACATCTAGTTTGGGAGGTAAGAAGTACGGTCTAGTTATTGTAGATGATTTCTCACGATTTACATGGGTCATGTTTTTAGCACATAAAGATGAAACTTTTTCTGAATTCATTAGATTTCATAAACGAGTTTTAAATGAAAAATATGTTTTAGTTGTATTTTTAAGAAGTGATCATGGAACCGAATTTGAAAATGCTGATTTTGATAAATTTTGTATTGAAAATGGCATTCATCACAATTTTTCTGCACCTAGAATACCTCAACAAAATGGGATAGTAGAAAGAAAAAATAGAACTCTTGAAGAAATGGCACGCACCATGCTTTGTGAAAATGACTTACCTAGATATTTTTGGACGGAAGCCATAAATACTGCATGCTATATTTTAAATCGAGTTTTGATTTGACCGATTCTAAAGAAAATACCTTATGAGCTTTGGAAGGGTAAAAAATGCTCAATTCATTATTTTCATGTTTTTGGATGCCGTTGTTTCATCTTAAACAATGGTAAGGATAATTTAAGTAAATTTGATGCCAAATCAGATGAGGGAGTTTTTCTAGGCTACTCCACATCTAGTAAGGCATACAGGGTCTTCAACAGAAGAACACTTGTTGTTGAAGAATCCATACATGTGGTATTTGATGAATCTAACCAAAAATCTTCAAGAAAAGAAGATGTACTCTCTGATGAAACAGGTAGCAAGAAAACTGAAGGTATAAACAACAATAAAGGGCTTACCAAGGAACAAAACGATGATCAAAATACTAAAGGAGATCAAGCACAAGGTGATAAAAACACATCAACAGTTAATCTATTACCAAAAGAATGGAGGTATGCTCATGGATACCCAAAAGAACTAATTATCGATGATCCATCTAAAGGTGTAAGTACTCGATCATCCCTTAGAAATATCTGTGATTACTTAGCTTTTGTTTCTCAAATTGAACCTAAAACTATTGAGGAAGCTGAATGTGATAATAATTGGATAAATGCTATGCAAGATGAACTTAACCAATTCAAAAGGAACAATGTTTAGACATTATTAGATAGGCCTTCAAACACTTCAATTATTGGTACAAAGTGGGTTTTTCGAAATAAACTTGATGAAAATGGAGTAGTTACTAGAAATAAGGCTAGACTAATTGCCAAAGGATACAATCAGGAGGAATGGATAGATTTTGATGAAATCTTTGCTCCTGTGGCTAGACTTGAGGCAATTAGGCTATTGTTGGCTTTTGCTTGCTTTATGAATTTTAAATTGTATCAAATGGATGTTAAAAGTACTTTTTTAAATGGTCTAATTGAAGAAGAGGTTTACGTTGAGCAACCCCCTGGATTTGAAAATTCTGAAATTCCAAATCATGTTTACAAACTTCATAAAGCTTTGTATGGATTGAAACAAGCTCCTAGAGCTTGGTATAATTGTTTAAGCTCTTTCTTGCTCAAAAATGATTTTACTAGAGGTAATGTAGACAAAACTTTGTTTTTAAAAAAAAGATTGATAATCTCTTAGTAGTACAAATCTTTGTAGATGATATAATATTTGGTGCTACTATTGAATCTCTTTGTCAAAATTTTGCAAAGTTAATGCAGGGTGAGTTCGAGATGAGCATGATGGGAGAACTAAATTTTTTTCTCGGACTCCAAATAAAGCAAACCAAAGAGAAAATCTTCATCAACCAAGCAAAATATACAAAAGAAATACTCAAGAAGTTTGGGATGGAGAACACTAAGCCTTTAGGTACCCCTATGAGATCTACTTGTAGACTTGACAAGGATGAATCAGGTAAATTTATTGACCAAAAATTATATGGTGGCATGATCGGTTCATTGTTATATCTTATAGCCAATAGGCCAGATATCATGTTTAGCATCTGTATGTATGCTAGATATTAGTCTAATCCTAAAGAGTCTCATCTTTTGGCTGTTAAACGCATACTTAGATATCTGGCTCAATTGAAATTGGTTTATGGTACTTTAGAGATTCTTCATTTGAATTAATTGCTTATTCTGATGCTGACTTTGTGATGCGGGACTAATATGCATGCAATTCTTTTTGTATATTTTATATGTGGGGTTAGGTGATTAATTCCCAAATTTCAGATCAAAATTAGTTGTAGAAAATTTTGTATGAATTTTTGAAGCCAAGCATGCAGATTAGAACCTAGAAAAGTACTAAAGAAGGATCGCCAAGGCTAAGCCTCGATTAAGGCAAGTTCTCCTACAATATAAAGACTGGAGGTAGAGGGGATGTACCTGACAACGTCTGAAGTGCCCGGTGAAGATCGCAGCGAAGGGATCTCTCGTTCCTCGACGGATGCGGCATGGAAAATCGAGCCAAAGACCCGTGGATACCCGGCTTTCTGCTCGGTGGTCCGATTAAGGCTTGGCTAGAGTCGTTGGATTCGTAGGAACTCGGGGACCTGCAAACGACCTGTCAGGGGTTAGAAAACTCAAAGGAATTCAAGAAAACAAAGGAAAACAGCAAAGGGAAGAAAGTTTTGGAGGGGCTGGAAGGATGGTTGGCGGCAGGAAGATGGTTGCAAACACCGGGAAGAAGAACTCTCAAACCTCTTTATGCACACAGCAGGGTAATCACACAAAACAATATAAGAACTCAAGGTTTATTTCATATCAAAAATCTCTCCTCATACAAGAGGCTAGGGTCCTTTAAATAGACCCTTAACCTTGGGCTCCAAGTAAGGGCACATAAGTCTTTACATAAGAATCATTTTCCCTCTCAAACCCTAACTAGAAAATAAGGAAACATTAGGTAGAAAAATCCCTAAAAATTCTCTTGACTTGGCCAACACTAAAAGGATGCCTAGGGGGGCGTGTTGGGCTTCTAGGAGCAGCAAGAGGCTGGCCCAAAGGGGCTCGGGCACATGGGTTTGGGCCTCTGGAAGCTGGGGTGGCCTGGTAGCCAGGTAGCAGGAATATTCCCTGGTATCTTGCTTCTTAGGGGCTTGGGCTTGGCGCCCGGGCTTTATTTCTTTGGGCTAGGATGCAGATGAACCTCTAAAATCATGGATGCCTTGGTATATGAATATATTTTGGCATCTGGAAGGAAATCTGGGCATCTGCAAGGAATCAAGGTTTCTGATTTTCCTCCTGGAGTCTTCAAATCTTCAAGCTGGGTTGGACTTGGGCTAAACTTCCATGTCTTCAATCTAGTTGGACTTGGTCTTCACTTGTATGATATGGTCTTGAGTCTTCAATATGGTTGAACATGACTCAAAAAAATAAAATTAGCTCGACATGAGCTGACTAACACTGGACTGAACTAGCTCAACATGAGCTGACTAGTACAGAACTGAAACTCAAAAGACTCAAATAACAACTAAAATGGACTCAGATAGGCTAAGCCCTTATTACAGATGGACTCATAAATTATTGATCAATTCACAGAGGGTTGAAAAGCCTCTGTCTTATTCTGGTACCTCCGGTGTCCCCACCACTTTGCTGGGTATAAACTTTATCTAAAAGTACTAGTAGAACCTGTCAGTTTCTTGGAGTAAATTTGATCTCTTTGAGTAGCAAGAAACAAAATTCAGTTGCTTTATCAACGGCGGAAGCCGAATACATAGCAGCTGGAAGCTGTTGTGCTCAAATCCTTTGGATCAAACAACAACTTGAAGATTTTGGCATTAAACTCACTAAGATACCCATAAGATGTGACAATACTAGTGCAATCAATCTATCTAAAAATCCTGTGCAACATTCAAGAAGTAAACACATTGAAATAAGACATCATTTCATAAGAGATCATGTACAAAACTCTAATGTTATTCTTGATTTTGTATGTACTGATGATTAATTAGCAGATGTGTTTACCAAACCTTTGAGTGAGGATAGGTTCTGTCTGATTAGAAGAGAGTTAGGTGTCATTGATCCATTCTCCTAGAACTCTCATAGTTTTAATTATACCTAAGTTTTTTCGCTCAAAACCACTTGCTTTAAGCCCCAAAAATTGATTAATAGTTTCCTAGATTTTTTTAAAAAATTTTTTGGATTTTTTTAAATTTTTCTTGGCCAAGTGTCAACACTTGGATATTGTCAAGTGTCGACACCTGACCAAGTATCGACACTTGCAAAACAAAATCTATTTTTTAAAAGGCCGACCGAGGGTTTTATCCTTATTTTCCACCCGTTGATTTTACGCAACAGTGGTCCCCCTCTATCCAAATCCTCCCTTTTCCTATTTACCCCATCACAAATCAGGTATTCCCTCTTTTAATTTCATTTTATTTCCATTTTATTTCTTGTATTTTCATTTTCCTTTTGTTACCGTCGAACCGTGTAAACTAAAATAGGGCTTTTCCGGCTATTCTTGAGGATTTTAACCAGATTTTCACAAGTTTTAATGGATTTCTAAAACTCCATTTAAGGGAATAGCGGTTTAATGGCATTTTTCTTGGATTTCACACGGTTTTTTGGCCGTTTTCATGCTTATTCCATCCGTTTTTCAGAAAAACACTGTTTGATTGATTTTGGACAGAAAAATTATGATTTTCATCTAAAATCTAGTGTTCTAAATTTATTTATTATTTTATCATTGTTTTGGAAAGGTTATTCATGACATTTTTGCGATATTTTCACCACTTTGCTAAAACCCTAATTGATTTAAACCCAAATTCCATGTATTTTGGTATTTTGGCCTTACAAAATGTATTTTACAAAAGTTCAAATATGTTTTAACAACCAAAAACATTTTCTATATTGATTTATACGGGGTAATGTCATTTAATCAAAGTATAGTTTGTAAAATTCACACCTTCAAACTGTTGGTAGATTTCCTAAAATTTTTTTTTAGGGGTATTTCACAACCCAAAATTGTTTCAATCCTGGTTTTCAAAACCTGTCTTAACATCTCTTAAGAAATGAACTTCTCCTTACCTCAGCCTGTAGCCAGTCCTATAGTTCTAAGTCTGATTGAATCTATCTTCCTTCTTTCCTATTCAGCTTGCTGTAATGGGTCCCAGGAAGAGACTTGCAGTTAGGGAGAGATCTAGTCGTGATGTAGAGAGGAGATCGAAGGCCAGATTTGATCCTGCATAGGCTAGCAGTTCTGCCACACCGAGTTCCCCCCTGCAGAGAGGATGGCAGGGAAGTTAGTAGCCTCTAGGAGGAGAGTCGACCTAGAGTGTTTTGATAGGCACCACTTTAGCTTACGACAGGTGCTCACTGATGCAGGTTTAGTACCATTCTGTACTATGCAGAAGAGATACTATCCTCATCTAATGAGGGAGTTCTATGGTGCGTTGGACTGTCGACGACTTCTATGGACTACGACAGTGAGAGGTGTTCATATTTTACCTTCTGTAGAGCTATTGAGCAGAGTATGGGAGATCCCCTATAGGGGAATCAGTGTTTTTACAGTGGATGATAGAGAGGCTGCTTTTAGGTGTATCCTCGAGCGAGAGGATGTTCATGGTATATCTATAGTCACCGCGAACCAGTTATCTCTGGAGATGCGCCTATTACACCACATCATGGCACGTATACTTCTGCCGAAGACTGGGAGATTCGACTTCATCACTGAGAGAGAGCTGATGGTGATGACGAGTCTAATAGAGAGGAGGCAGATCGACCTTCCATCTTTGATGCTAGTTCAAATGCATGATGCCGCGACTCAGCGCCATCACTGTTTACCCTACGGCATGGCACTGACCAGGTTATTTAGAGCATATGGAGTATCACTAGAGGGGGAGATCCCCAAGGAGATACTACACATAGATGTATATGATGAGAGGTCTTTGCACCGTATGGGGTATAGACTAGTCGCAGGTCGATGGGTGCGCAAAGAGTCTGGCTAGGAGCCAGATGAGGAGGACGAGCTTCGAGAGGTAGAGGCAGGACCATCTGAGCCAGCAGTTTTTCCTCCCGTTGATATTCCATCGACACAGGCAGAGCATTCGACTCCTGGTACTTCAGCTCCTCCGCCACCTACTACTGGATTATCCTTTGAGAAGCACGCCAGAGAGCAGTTTACTGAGATCATGGGTGAGTTGACTCAGCTACGCAGCGAGGTTGAGACTCTTTGAGCACATACTACCTCAGAGCATGCTGAGATCTGTAGGTCTATGGAGGAGGGCTTCACTCGTATTGAGGATTTATTAAGATCCCTTATACCTCCTGCAGTCCCTGTAGTTGTATCTTCTGATGATGATGATGATGATGATGACGACGATGATGGTGATGATCACCAGAGCGACAATGCTGATACAGTTAAGGGTGGTGATCAGGCAGATATGGATGAGGACAGAGCTACAGAGATTGTGGGCAGTGGTAGTGACAGTGATGGTAGTGCAGATGGCTTTGAGGTGGTCAGTCGCGATCCTCCCACTACCCCAGCTGCTTCTACTGACTTGATTGATTCCACACCAGACTTTGTTATACCAGTTGATCTTCTCTCCCCCCCTTCCACTAGATCATTTAGGGTTGCACCCACTTTTGGTCCTTCTGGCCGCACTAGGAGCCATCGAGCTTTAGTACCTCCTAGGGCCTTAGCCACTAGATCTAGGATCAGTGCCCCATTTAGTCTTGAGATTCCATCTGATGAGGATTAGCCTCACAGATGTCTATTGTATGTCTTTTATAGTTCATATTTATATGATTCTGATTATTGTATGACTCTGATGATTTCTGTATGTTTCAGTTCTTGCTGATGACTCAGCAAATTTTTGTACTAAAAACTTCTCTTATCTATTATATATTTCAGTTTAGTACTCATTATTTGTGTTTAAGTGATTAAATTTACCTTCTTCAGCTCTGATTCTCTTTGGATCTTTTTGGTTCTGATACCTATCATATTTCATTCTCTACCATCTTTTTGTCTCCATGCTCATTGTGAGGGGGAGGTTATTCCCCTTTCTAATGATTGACAAAAAGGGGGAGAAATAGTCTTGATTTTATAGATGCATAAATTGTTGTGGTTCCACCTTGTAAGAACCCTTTGAAATTTGTTTTAATTAGAAATATCTAATTAAGGGGAAGATTGATTCTTCCTAACTATGAAGATTATGCCTCATATGGACTTACATTCATATTCATGAATTATAGCAGTTGAAGTTTGAAACGTAATGTTATTTTACTTAAGATTTTGTCATCATCAAAAAGGAAGAGATTGTTGGCTCCATCCAGTGATTTTGATGAATAACAAAATATTGAGTGCATATTGTATACTAATGTGTATTTCAAATTATGAGTTTTCAGGAAGAAAGCATCTCAAAATCTCAAAAACTTATGTTTCATGGCACGTCATGGCACGGAGCATTTCTCGCAAATCTGGACATCCTCTTCATGGAAAAAGGGCATCTACATGTTTAATTATTATGTGTTTATGATTCATTTAAGTTTCAAAATTTATATTTATGTTTTTGGGGTAATTTATACTTGAATCTGAGCTTTTCAGTCTCAAGTGTCGACACCTGGAAAGTCAAGTATCGACACTTCAGCATTTGGCACGAACAAAAATCCTTGGCACGCCAAGTGTCGACACCCAAAACTCAGTGTCGACACCAAGTGTCGACACTTAGGTTTCCAAGTATCGACTCAAGGCCTGAGAATTTTGAAAATACAGAACTTTATCATTGAAGGATTTTTGTGTCAAGTGTCGACACCTATGCATCAAGTGTCGATACTTGAAAGTTCAAGTATCGATACATAGAAATCAAGTGTCGACACATGACAGCCAAGTATCGACACCTGACAGCCAAGTATCGACACTTGAAGCCTGACAGCTCTAACGGATCTATTTTTCTGACTTGCAGAACTTGTTTTTCAAGCTCCAAACGGCTATATCCGAGGTTCCAACGGTCACAAACTGTTTTTTGGAAGGTTCTTGGTGTATTTAACCTCCACCAACCTTATTCAAAAAGAAGAGAAGTGCATTGAAGTGTATTCAAGTCTATTCAAAAGCCAAATCATTGCTTTCATTGCTTTCATTATTTAACCAAGCTGCATGAAGATGCTGGTATGACATCGGGTATTGTGTTTGATACTTCACTGAATGTGACTCTCATGCAAGATTCTCTAGCATCGAAGAGACGTCTTGCATTAGAATGTGGACTTGAATTATTCATTTGACTTGAGATCACTATGGCAGCTTGCAAGCAATTCACTTTGCTTTGGTGCTGGACTACTCGGATTTCTAATTTGATGACGAAAGGTTGCTGGGTACAATCGAGTACCTGTGCAGCGGTAGTAGGATCGAGATAGGATTGACCTCTTCGAATGATTTGGATTGAATGCTTTACATACCTTAATTGAGAAAGACCTTGGCCAGGGCATTTCTTGTAAGAGGTTGCAGGGATTCTTTGAGATATATTCAGATGGATTGCTTAGGATTGGGTAGTTTAACCTTATGCCATCTGGAGCATTAGGAGGTTCAAGGAATAAGTTCAGTGCTATTCCATATTTGATAGGTTCATGTTGCTCTGCAACCTTCAACCTATTCGAATACCGGGTGTCATTGCTAGATGATGACTTTGGCTAGTACTGAAAATGTTTCCATGCTACGGGTTTAGTATTTAAACCTATGGGGTCACACATCGAAGATTTCTTCTTGCTTTGTTGGCATGCGAATGATTGGAAATCATTTCGAACTCGTTTGACAAGGTATTATCAAAACTTCTATTCGAGCCGACTCTTTTTGAACGAGTCAACTCGAGCTGAGTTGACTTGTCTGACGGACTGCTGAAATCTGAAAACCCTTCATTAAATGCTGTAATTGTTATGGGATTTAATGCTGGAAGTTTCGAGTTTTAATGATTGCTGTTGCTGTATTCCTAGGGACTTCTAACCTCCCTGGAATCTCTAAAGACCCCAAAACTGCTCCTTAATCTCTCATTTATTCCTCTTAATTGTTTTGAGGGCTGCTGCTATTATTTAAATGGCTGGGCTGTAGAAAGTGAACAGTTCACGTACATATTCCACACCCAGATATTTGGATCAAGGTTGTGACTCTACCAATATTTTTGAAATAGAGACCCTCCTTGATCCTTGAGAGATTGAGAGATTCAATTATAGGGTTGATTGAGTTTGGGTGGGATCTCTGAGTGCATACCTTCTATTGAAGGTTTGGGACAAAGTATTGGAAAAGGTTCTCAAGAGTTTTTGTTCCAGCACTACTATAGCAACCGCAACTTCAAGGAGTTAAAGAACCAGTTTATCGCTGCCGATATCATTTTCAGAGAGGCTAGCACCTTGAGGGAAGAAGAAGGAATCACGCTACACGGTGTGAACCACCCGAAGAGGCGATACACGAGTGCTGCTTGCAGAGATAATTTTTTTCCACAGGTCAGTGGCGTCCCTGGGATTGCGACTGAAAGGTTGGCATTTCTGCAACTTTTGGTTCCTCCCGGTGAACGTCACCAAGGTATGTACTTGTTTTATGTATGACTTATAGTTTCTTACTGCATCATTGTATAGTTATGTGAATTGTTCCATAGTTTATACTTTGGTTACATGGTTTCATTTTTACATTACTCTAAATGCATCTAGATCCTGGTAAAAGGGGTTGTATTAATTAGATTAACACTTAATAAAATGGTTTTATAGCTTTTCGCTGCTGCATGCTCTTAGAAAAGTTTTAAAATGTATTCATCACTCCTAGGAACTGTTCCTTTCAATGGTATCAGAGCCAGGTTGGCGTATGCATCTAGTTTAACATTTTTCTGAAATCGATTTGTTTTCCTTCACGTAGTACTCGGATTAAGGTGGATTCATCATGGTCGTCCGGTCATAAGAGAGAAGTATGGTTTAAAGACCATTTCTTCCCATTCCAAGGGATTCTTCGATGGCTTGTAGGGGTGCCGATGCGTCATGATCTTATGAAGAAAAAAGTAAGGAATTTAATATATTAAAATTATTTTAGTCTTTAATTTTTAGATCATAATTATGTTTATATAAGATCTAAAAGAAATTTGATCTAAAACCTTAAGAAGTTCATGTGAAAATGTTTGAAATTTGAAAAAATTATATTCTGGAAGAGCTGGCTTGTTTAATAGAGCTGACTGAGGAGCTGACTCGTTCAATAAAGCTGCCTGAAGAGCTGATTGAAGAGTCGGCTCGAGCAATAAAGCTGGCTCGACTAAAAATCTGTATTCTGGAAGAGTTGGCTCGAGCAATATAGCTGACTAACGAGTTGGCTTGAACAGAAGAGTTATCAAAAGAGCCGACTCGACCAAAAATATGTGTTCTGGAAGAACTGACTCGACCAGAAAATTGAGAAACAGTAATTTTAAGCTTCAAACTTTTATGAAATTGTTTCATTTCATTTTGAAAATATTTCAAATAATGTGATACACTTAATTGAGAATTAAGATGTATCATTTTAAGATTCAGGATATGATTCTAATCTTAAGTCATGATTCATAAATCATGGGTTAAATGGGATAGGCTAGGAATAGATCCTTATTTGGGTTAGACCTAAGATTAGATGAATTGGATTAATTAAAGATAAGAAACTAATCAAAAGTTGTTGCCCAGAAATGGAGCCCAAAAGGTGGGATGAATTGGATCTTTCAAAAATTAAAATAATTATGTGCTTGGTTAAGAAGTGGTTATAAGCAATGTGATTAAGCACTCAAAGATATACAGCGGAAAATTAAACGCAAGTAATAAAGTGCAAGTAAAGGAAAGAGCAATCATACACAAACACAATATTTTATAGTGGTTCGGTATACTTTAAGCATCTACATCCACTCCCCAAGCTTTCTTTGAAAATTTCTACTATAATCTCTTCAAAGATTACAGCCGATTTATTTTCCAAGGCTCACAAGTCAAAACTTAAGTTGGTTTTATCACCTAGGCTTACCAACAAGCTTACAACTTGTTTTATCTTCGAGCTCACAAGTAAAATCCTAGTTGGTTTTATACCTTTGGCTCACCAACAACCTCAATAACCTACTTTCAAAAATCCTTGAAAGCTAGGTCAACAAATCATAAAGTTAAAGATATAATAATGAAAGCACAATCAAACTCTCTTCAAAGAGTGGAGTGTGGAAGCTTTGAGGCTCTTGTTAATGCTTGTCTTATCTTCTCTTTGGAATCCTCTTCAATCTCACTTTTGGAAGGATGAAATGATAGGCTTGTAAGCTTTTTCCGGAAATCTCTTCTTTTATGGCTTTTGGAAGTGAAGTTCTTGAGAGAATATTGACTTTTGAGTGTTCAATGGAGTTCAATATGTCAATGCTTCATGAATGAGTTTGGTGAAGCTTAAAACTTCAAAAACTTCCAAAAAATGGTTTGAGACCGTTGGAGGATCAAAACTAGCCACTGGGAGCTTGAAAAGACAAAATCTACAACTCAGAAAATAGAGCCGTTAAAGCTGTCAAAACCCATGAGTCGATACTTGACTTCTAGGTGTTGACACTTGGCTTCTAGGTATCGACACTTGGTCCTGCAGGTGTCAACACTTGAATTTCAGGTGTCGATACTTGAAGCTCATGTGTCGACACTTGACACAAAAACCCTCCAAATGACAAGTTCTGTATTTTCAAAAAATCTCAGGCCTTGAGTTGACACTTGGATTCTAGGTATCGATACTTGAATCTCAAGTGCCGACACTTTAATCTCAGGTGTCGACACTTGGCATGCCAGTCAGAAATCTTTGCGTTCCAGTCATTGAAGTGTCGATACTTGGCAATCGTGAGTCGACACTTGGTTCTGAAAATTGCCAAAATAAGTGCCAAAACTTCCAAAAACATAAAGATATTCAATCAAACTTTAAATACACTTATGTAAACCATAATTGGACATTTTTTAGGCCTTTTTCATGGTGAGAAGACTTCTTAAAATATGAATTTTGCTCAGCTTCAAGATACTTTCATTTTGAGAATTTGAGGTGCCTGTATCCTGTAACTCATAACCATAATTGAAATATTAGTATAAAATATGTACTCAACATTTTGTTAATCATCAAAATCAAGGGCAAACCCAACAATCTCCTCCTTTTTAATGATGACAAAACCTTGAGTATATAAGCATTTAATTTTCAAATTTGAATATAATATCTCATAAACATGAACTTTAAAACATATGCACACCCATACAATATAGTTTTGATAAGGAAGAGGTACAAATTAAGTATGAAGTTAAGTTTTCCCTCCCCCTAAGTGAGTCAAGATATGAAACATTTCATAATTGAATAAAATTTGAATCTTATATATCTTACTCCCCCTTTTTGTCAACATTAAATAATAAAGGGAGTAAACTCCCCCTGAATTGATGCAATATTGGTCATCATACAAGATTAGATAATCAATAATTCAAACAGTATCAGACCAAAATTCAAACATTATAAATTCAATCATTATTAGAGTGAATGAACAAGCTAGCAAAGGAACCAAGATGGATAATCAAGAAACTGAAATGCTAGTCTACATATATAAAAGAGTTTTCAGTACAAAATTTGCTAATGCAATCAGCATACACTGAAACTAACAAGCACAAATGTAGATAAACACTAATACATGAAACACATAGATAAACACTAAATGTAGATAAAAACTAATACATAACATCAATCATCAGAATAATCATCTGTAAGGCTATTCCTCATCAGATGGAATTTCAAAGGAAATAGGACCTCTAATCCTAGACCTAGGAACTAGAGCTCTAGGGGTCTTCATGATACTATGACTCCTAGTCCTGGTCGAAGGTCCTACTCGGGGTGCAACCCTAGAAGAACGAGTGGATGGCGGTGGAAGAGTCTCAACAGGTGTCATAAAGGATGGTGTAGAAGCAAGCTGATCATCTGAGGGACGAATAGTGGGAGCAGCTGGAGTCTCTCTGCTGACAATCTCATAATCACCAGCTCGGTCATCATCGCTGTCAGAACTGCTATTGATAACATTCGTGCCTCTGTCACCATCGCCATAATGTGTGCCATCATGTGTATCAGGGTGGTGATCATCATCATCATCATCATCTGCAAGAGGAGGTGGATCAGTAGGTGCTGCCGGAGGTAGGAGTGATCTCAGTAAGTCCTCAATGCGAGCAAGTCCTGCCTCCATAGTCCATCGCATCTCAGTATGCTGCTCAGCTGTATGGGCCCTAAGACCTTCAATCTCTATGCGAAGCTGAGTCATCCGGACTCCCAATCCGATCATCTCACTCTGGATATCTGCAAACTCCTACCTAACCAGCTCCTCAAAAGATGAACCAACAGTAGTAGATGGAGGAGAATCAGAGGGTGAAGCTATAGGTGCTGGTGCTAGAGTGATGGGCTCTGGCTCGCTGGCTGCTGTTGGTGCTGATCGAGGAGGTGTATCTGATGGCCCTGACTCAGCCTCACGGAGCTCATCCTCCTCATTTGGCTCCTGGCCAGACTCTTGATGCACCCAATGACCTGAAATCATCCTGTACCCCATCGATGGAGAGACCGCTCATCATACACGTATGTGCGAAGGATGTCCTTGGAGGTCTCCTCCTCCAAAGGAACACTGTAAGCTTTGAACAATCATGTAAGCACCATCCCATAAGGCAGGCAATGTCGGTGCTGAGTCGAGGCATCTCTCATCTATACGAGCATCAGAGCTGGAAGATCCACAGTAGTCTACTATGTCAAACATACCATCATCATCAACTCTCGCTCAGTAATGAAATCAAATCTCCTGGTCTTTGATAATAGAATATGGGCAATGATGTGGTGCAGGAGGCGCATCTCCACTGAAAGCTGGTTCGCGATGACAGTAGCCACACCGCGAACGTCCTCACGCTCAAGAATGCACCTGAAGGCCTCCTCACAGTCCTCTATACAAGGAATAATAATCCCACGGTGCGGGATCTCCCATACACGGCTAAGGACCTCCTCTGAGACAGGAATGCGGATACCTCTGACAGTAGCACTCCAAAGCATCCTGCTGCATTCCAGACTCCCATAGAACTCGCAAATTAAGTGAGGGTAGAACTTCTCCTTCATAGTACAGAAGGAGACCAACTCAGCTGCTTGGAGAACCTGTCCAAGATGGAAACCCTGTCGATAAAAAAAGTCTAGATCTACTCATCGATCGGCTGCTATCACCTTCCCTGACACTCTCTCAGTTGAAGGTGAAGAAGGAGCTGTACTCCCAGTCTGCTGGCCCCCGTCATTCCTGGCTTTTGCTCTTCTCTCTGCTGATGCCGACCTGGTTTCCTCTTAAATGCCAACTGCTTTCTAGGTCCCATGACAACCACTGAAGGAGGGGATGGAAATAGTAAAGATGAAGGAACAAGGAACGGTCAGAAAAGGAAATGAGGAGAAATGGGGGGAAGAGAGCCAAAAATGCAAGGGGTCGGCCAAGAAAATAAGCCAAAAATGAGAAAACAGAGGGAGGAGAAGCACGATGCCGATTCAATCCAAGGAAGATCCAAAGAAAACCAAACAAGGATCGGTCCAAAGAGGGAAGAAATCGAACGGTCGATTATGGTTCAAAAGCAACAGTAAAACAGTGAAACCGAGAAGGAACGGACTTAATCAAGGTAAGAACTAGATGAACACAATAAAAGATTGATCCAAAAAGAGGGAAAAGCAAACGAGCTGAGCACGACCCAAAAGAAATGGATAAAACAGTGATTTACAATGGGAAAAAAGGACAAATCTCAAAAAAATTGATGAAGAACGGTGAAAAACCATGAATCAACCGAAGAAAATAAGGAAAAGAGGTGGGATTTACCAAATATTGGAGGGCACGAAGGGAAGAGCACTGTTCCGCGGGCTAAGGACTGTTGGGGGACCACTAGGGCACGGGAGGAAAGAAGAAAATATAAAACAAAAGGTTCGAATGATGCCCTAGAAAACAGGAATTTTTGCCCGAGTGTCGACACTTGGAATTTGTCAAGTGTCGACACTTGATCAGGTATCGACACTTCGTCAAAGGTCAAGTATCAATACTTGGCCAAGAAGAAATTCCAAGAAAAATCAATAAAATTTTCAAAAATCAGGGGGGACTCTAGTGAAGGGTTTATGACTTAAAGAATATGAATTTGAGCACTAAAATTTGAATATGAAGAGGATTTGAAGGAGTTCTAAGAGAATGGGTCAAAGATTCTTAACTCTCTTCTAATCATGCAAAACCTTTCTTCACTCAAGGGTTTGGTAAAAACATCAGCTAATTGAACATCAGTACCAACAAATTCAAGCATCATATTAGAGTTTTGCATATGATCTCTTATAAAGTGATGTTTTATTTCAATGTGTTTACTTCTTGAATGTTTTACAGGATTCTTAGTTAAATTGATTGCACTAGTATTATCACATCTTATGGGTGTATTAATTAGTTTGATGCTAAAATCTTCAAGTTGTTGTTTGATCAATAGAATTTGAGCACAACAGCTTCCAGCTGCTATATATTCGGCTTCTACCATAGATAGAGCAACTGAATTCTGTTTCTTGCTACTCCATGAAATCAAATTGACTCCAAGAAACTGACAAGTTCCACTAGTACTTTTTCTATCAAGTTTACACCCAGCAAAATCAGTATCAGAATAAGTAATTAATTCAAATGATAAATCTCTAGAGTACCAAAGACCAATATCTATAGAGCCAGACAGATATCTAAGTATGCGTTTAACAGCCAAAAGATGAGATTCTTTAGGGGCAGACTGATATCTTGCCACATACAAACACTAAACATAATATTGGCCTACTAGTAGTTAGATATAATAATGAACCAATCATTCATCTATATAACTTTTGGTCAACAGGTTTATCTGATTCATCTTTGTCAAGCTTACAAGAGGAGCTCATAGGTGTATCTAATGGCTTGGTGTTCTCCATCCTAAACTTCTTTAATATTTCTTTTATGTACTTAGTTTGGTTGATGAAGATACCCTCCTTTGTTTGCTTTATCTGGAGTTTGAGGAAGAAGTTAAGTTCTCCCATCATGCTCATCTCGAACTCACCCTGTATCAACTTTACAAATTCTTGACAAAGACATTTGTTAGTAGCACCGAATATGATATCATCCACATAAACTTGTACTACTAGAAGATCATCATTCTTCTTTTTCAAAGATAAACTAGTATCTACATTACCTCTAGAGAAACGATTTTTAAGCAAGAAAGAACTCAATCTATCATACCAAGCTCTTGGAGCTTGTTCAAACCATACAAAGCTTTATGAAGTTTAAAAACATGATTTGGAAATTCATGATTTTCAAAACCAGGGGGTTGTTCAACATAAACTTCTTTTTCAATAAAACCATTCAAAAAGGTACTTTTGACATCCATTTGAAATAATTTAAAATTTATAAAATATGCAAATGCCAACAATAGCCTAATTGCCTCAAGTCTAGCAACAGGAGCAAAAGTTTCATCAAAATCAATTCTTTTCTCCTGATTGTATCCTTTGGCAACTAGTCTAGCTTTATTTCTTATAACAATTCCATTTTCATCAAGTCTATTTCTAAAAACTTATTTTGTGCCAATTATTGAAACATTAGTAGGTCTATCAACCAAAGTAAAAATATTATTTTTTAAAAATTAATTTAATTCATCTTGCATAGCATTAATCCAATTGCAATCATTTTCAGCTTCTTCAATAGATTTAGGTTCTACTTGAAAAACAAATGCTAAATAATCACATACATTTTTAAGAGATGAACGAGTATTTATCCCTTTAGATGGATCACCAATTATAAGTTCTTTGGGATGTCCATGAGCATACCTCCATTCTTTAGGTAAAGGATTAGGCATTGATATATTTTCACCTTCTTGATCTTGTTCTCTTTCATTGTTTTGATCATCTTCTTGCTCATTGGTAGGTTCTTCATTGTTGATCACTTCTTTAGTTCTTTCAATACCTGTATCATTATCAAGAATATTTTCTTTTCTAGAAGATTTTTGGTTAGCTTCATCAAACACAACATGGATGGACTATTCAACAACATGTGTCCTTCTGTTGAATACCCTACATGCCTTGCTAGATGTAGAGTAGCCTAAAAAGATATCTTCATTTGACTTGGCATCAAATTTACTTAGGTTGTCCTTGTCATTGTTTAGGATGAAACAATGGCATCCAAAAATACGAAAATATTTAATTGAGGGTTTTCTACCTTTTCAAAGCTCATATGGTGTTTTTTTTAAAATAGGTCGGATCAAAATATGATTTAAAACATAACATGCAGTGTTTATGGCTTCCGTCCAAAAATATATAGGTAAATCATTTTTGCAAAGCATAGTGCGTGCCATTTCTTCAAGAGTTCTATTTTTTCTTTCTACCATCCCATTTTGTTGAGGTGTCCTAGGTGCAGAAAAGTTATGATGAATACCATTTTCACTACAAAACTTTTCAAAATCAGAATTTTTAAATTCTGTACTATGATCACTTCTTAAAGAGACGATTGAAATATCTTTTTTATTTGAAACTCTTTTATGAAATCTGATAAATGCAGAAAAAATTTCATCTTTGTGTGTTAAAAACATCACCCATGTAAAATGTGAGAAATCATCTACAATAACTAAACCATACTTCTTACCTCCCAAACTAGATGTTCTAGTCGGCCCAAAGAGGTCCATATGAAGTAATTCTAAGGATTTAGATGTAGAGACTACTCCTTTAGGTTTAAAAGATGATTTTGTTTGTTTTCCAAGTTGACAAACAGTACAAATCTTATCCTTTTCAAAACTAAGTTTTGGCAAATCTTTTATTAAATCATTTTTGCAAAGTTTTGAAAGTAAATGCATACTAGCATGTCCTAGTCTATGATGCCAAAGCCAACTAGTTTCATTGATCTTGGTTTTCATTGCCACTAGGCATTGACCATTTTGAACAGGAAGTTCATCAAGATCAACCATATAAATATTGCAATGCCTATGACCAATAAACTTGATGCCATTGTCATCTAGACTAGAAACAACGCACATAGAAGATTCGAAAATAACTTTAAAATCTTTATCACAAAATTGGCTAATGCTAAGTAAATTATGCTTTAAACTATCAACATATAAAACATTATCTATATAAGTAAAGGGGGTGATATGGACTTTACCAATTCCAACAATCTTGCCTTTTCCATTATCAACGAATGTTACATTACCATCGTTTTGATATTCGAGTGATGAGAACTGCTCCACATCTCCAATCATGTGCCTTGAGCAACCGCTGTCGAGGTACCACATTCTTCTTTTGTTGGTTGCAAGGCACACCTACAACATAAATAGGTGGAGACTTTAGGTACCCGAGTCATCTTGGGTCCTTTAATGTTAGTGGTAATGGATCCTTTTGGAATCCAAACTTTTCTAACTTTATTTAATTTTCTTTTATTAAATGAATAAGATTTATGTCCTACAATACCACAAGTATAGCAAGTAATAGAAGATGATGCGGGTACAAAGAAATTCTTGAAAAATTTTTGTTGTTTTTGAGTTTTAAAATATAATCCAGCTTTGTTGAAAACAGCTCTATGATTATTCAAAAGCATATTAAGTTTTTCAGAACTATAAGTAAATTTTTCAACAAAAGATTTCAATTTTTCAAGTTCATCTTTGTACTTCTTGTTTTCTTGCAAAATCTCTTTGTTTTGTTTAGTAAAATCTTCAGTTGATGCAAAAGTATTTTTCTTTTTCAAAGCTTCCTTTTCTTTTTTCAAAAGAATAATTTTATCATTTAACTTTTTGTTCTCTTGGAGCAAGCAATCATTTTCAAATAAACACTTATTGTTTGTTTTGACCAAATCCAGATTTTGCTTCTTTAATTCTTTGTGCTTCAACTTAAGTTTTTGAAATTCAATCACAAGTTCATCAAAAACTTCATGCAATTCATCAAAAATGAACTTATTTTCGATTTCAGATAATACGTCATCATTATCGACCATTAGACAGAAATTTGCAACCTCTTGCTGTTCTTCATCGGAGCTTGAATCCTCGCTGTCGCTCCAGGTTGCCATCATAGTTTTTTTTCTTAATCTTCTTTTACTTTTCTTGAGTAAGGGGCAGTCCATCTTGAAGTGGCCAGGTTTCTTGCATTCAAAACATGTGGGCTACTCATTTTCTTTCTCTTTGTCTATCTCTTTGCTTGGCTCTCCCTTTTGAGATTTTTTTTTTAAGTTTTATTTCTTCTTTCTCATAAACCTCCTAAACTTTCTAGCAATGAGAGCCATCTCTTCTTCTTCTTGCTCTTCTTCGAACTCATCACTTGATTCTTCTTTTGTGGTGGACTTGAAGGCTATCACTTTCTTTTTCTTATCAACATCCGCATTCTTTTATTTCAAGGAGAGGTCATAGGTCATCAATAAGCCCAAGAGTTGCTCAAGAGGAAGAGTGTTGACATCTATAGCAGTGACCTTAGCATCCCAAGAAGCTGGAAGAGACCTGAGGAGTTTATTGACAAGTTCACCTTTAGAAATAATATTTTCTAAACTTCTCATGCCATTCACAATATTAGTGAACCTAGTATACATTTCACTAATAGATTTAGTAGGTTCCATCTAAAACATTTCATATATGTGAATGAGTATGTTAACTTAGTAGTTTTCACTTGATGAGTACCCTCATGGGTAACTTCAAGTGTGTCCCATATTTTCTTTGCAGAGAGACAATTTGAGATTCTATTGAATTTGCTTGGATCTAAAGCGCAAAATAATATATTCATAGCCTTTGCATTAAGCTCTATTTGCTTAATATCATTCTCATCCCAATCATCTTCTATTTTGGGAGTGGGAATGCCATTAATCAACATAGTAGGCTGATGAGGTTCCTTGACAATAGTCCTCCAAAGATTATAATCAAGAGCTTGAATAGAAATGCGCATGCGTGCCTTCCAATACGTGTAGTTGGTGCCATTAAACAATAGGGGACGGTTAGAGGCTTGACCTTCTACAACATCCATACCAATTGGGGCTGCCATGATCTTTCACTCAAGATCGTTGGACTTACAAGTAGAGTACTGGTGCTCTGATATCACTTGTTGCCCAGAAATGGAGCCCAAGAGAGGGAGTGAATTGGATCTTTCAAAAATTAAAACAATTATGTGCTTGGTCAAGAAGTGTTTGTGAGCAATGTGATTAAGCACTCAAAGATATACAGCAAAAAATTAAATGCAAGTAATAAAGTGCAAGTAAAGGAAAGAGCAATCACACACAAATATAATATTTTATAGTGGTTCGGTGCACTCCAAGCACCTATGTCTACTCCCCAAGCTTTCCTTGGAAAATTTTACTATAATCTCTTCAAAGATTACAGCCGACTTGTTTTCCAAGGCTTACAAGTCAAAACCTAAGTTAGTTTTATCACCTAGGCTCACCAACAAGCTTACAACTTGTTTTGTCTTCGGGCTCACAAGTAAAATCCTAGTTGGTTTTGTACCTTTGGCTCACCAACAACTTCAACAACCTACTTTCAAAAATCCTTGAAAGCTAGGTCAACAAATCATAAAGTTAAAGATACAATAATGAAAGAACAATCAAACTCTCTTCAAAGAGTGGAGTGTGGAAGCTTTGAGGCTCTTGTTGATGCTTGTCTTGTCTTCTCTTTGGAATCCTCTTCAATCTCACTTTTGGAAGGATGAAATGATAGGTTTATAAGCTTTTTCAGGGAATCTCTCATTTTATGGCTTTTGGAAGTAAAGTTCTTGAGGGAATATTGATTTTTGAGTGTTCAATGGAGTTCAATGGTGTTCAATGCTTCATGAATAAGTTTGGTAAAGCTTAAATACTTCAAAAACTTCCAAAAAATGGTTTGAGACCATTGGAAGATCAAAACTTGATCGGGATACCAGGATTAGACACAGATCACTAGATCCCATATGGCTTACTAATTAGTTTTTTTTTTTGAACCTTAGTCATGTGTCACAATTTTGTAAGAAAGTAAGATTGAGTTGTAATAACATGAGACTAGTTGATTTGTCTCGACCTAATCTAGTATATTGAGTCATGTGCATTAGTATGACTCCAGTATGAGTCCAAATTTTGTACAAAAGAGGAGGTTACCCTATTTTGAAGTTCTATCAGGCCTCATTCAAAAGCCAGAGGCAATTACATTAGCATATGGGGGCTCAATTGACACCCAGGAGCCCTAAATACCCTCCAGGTGCCCTGATTCCCTCTAAATGCCATTTCAGATGCCAGATTCCCTCCAGATGCTTCTGAAATATTTCATATGCCAGGAGCTCATGTTTCTCAGGTTATTCCAGCACTCCAGGCCTTAAAATCCCAAGCCCATGAAGCAAGCCCAAGCATGAAGAACCAAGATTTCAAGGAATATGCTGATACTAGGGCACCCCAACTTCCAGGGCTCAAAGCCCGTGCACCAATCCAAAGGAAGACGACCCCTTGCTGCCCCTTGGAGCCCAACACACCTAGGATAGGCGTCCTCCATGAATTGACCAAGTCCAACATGGTGGAAGAGTTCAAATGCAAGAAGGAGTTTGAGTTTTTATTTCATTCAACTTGTATACTCCTAGTTCTATATTTATTTTGTAGTCTTTCTCCCATTTAAATTATGTAAACCCATTCTAACTAGGAGAAGACTTGTAATCTCTTTAGGAGAGGGCATGGAGCTCTATAAATACCCCACCCCTCCTCCTCTTGTAATCAATCAACTCTTATGAATTAAAACTCTGCTGAATTATTTTTAAGACTGATGTCTTGTGTTTTCTTTTGGTTCCTTTGGTTTGGTTCTTTGTGTTCTTGTGTTGGCCGACTCCTATCCTTACGATCCTCCATGCCCAAGCAGCAACTCAAGCCTCTTGACATCAGCCATGCCTTTGAGAAGAAGCCTTGAAGCCATCCCTGAAAGCAGGAGTCTTCCTTCTCCAGGCCGCCAGCCTTTCTAGCCCTAACCCTTCCTTCCTTGTTTCATCTTATTATTTTTTCTTTGATTACCTAATTCGTGCCTGACCTTGGCATTTTGCAGATCCCTGAGGTGTTTCCCCTTCACAGAGGAGGCTTTCTTTGTCTTTAGACCGGATCCAGATCACCTTCAGATTCAGGAACCAAAGGCTTGTTCTTTCAGGTGCCATCCAGAGGCTGAAAGATCTCTTCATCGAAGAAACTACAATCGCTGCCTGGTAAAAGCCTTTCCTCTCTTGAGTTCTAATCTGATGATAGGTATGCTATCCTAAACCGGGAGTTTTTCAACTCTTGGATCCTGGCTAGTCATTATTCTGTATGAGTTTTTGCGGGCATGATAGTTTCTAGCATTACTAGTCATCATGCTGATTCTTTACTTATTTTCAGGTTATTAGCCTACGAATTTAATATCTAAAAAATATATAAAAAAAATATTTTTTCTATTTTGCATCAATTCTAAAGTTGTCCCACATCAAAACTAGCCATTGAAAGCTTGAAAAGATAAAATCTGCAACTCAAAAAATAGAGTCGTTAGAGCTGTCAGAACCCGTGAGTCGACACTTGACTTCCAGATGTCGACACTTGGCTCCTAGGTGTTGACACTTGGTCCTGCAGGTATCGACACTTGAATTTCAGGTGTCGATACTTGAAGCTCATGTGTCGATACTTGACACAAAAATCCTCCAAATGACAAGTTATGTATTTTCAAAAAATCTCAGGCCTTGAGTCGACACTTAGGTTCTTGGTATCGATACTTGAATCTCAGGTATCGACACTTTAATCTCAGGTGTCGATACTTGGCATGCCAGTCAGGAACTTTTGCATGCCAGTTATTGAAGTGTCGACAGTTGGCAATCGTGAGTCGACAGTTGACAATCGTGAGTCGACACTTAGTTCTTAAAATTGCCAAAATAAGTGCTAAAACTTCCAAAAACATAAAGATATTCAATCAAACTTTAAATACACTTATATAAACCATAATTGAATATTTTTGAGGCCTTTTTCATGGTGAGAAAAATTCTTAAAATATGAATTTTGCTCAGCTTCAAGATACTTTCATTTTGAGAATTTGACATGCCTATATCCTGTAACTCATAACCATAATTGAAATATTAGTACAAAATATGTACTCAATATTTTGTTAATCATCAAAATCAAGGGCAAACCCAACAAAAGTTGAATTAGGTTTTATTTCTCTATAGTTTCTAATAGTTAGAGAGCATGATCCAAACATCTAAAAGGATCCTTTATGGCTCAGTGATTAATCTAGTTCTTTAAGTCTAATCTGGTTGAGGAAGGTGAACCAAATTGGTGTCTACACAAGCTGCCTTAAGGTCTTTGATTATGAGGGTACATCTTTCATGGCTAGCTCATTTGTAGCTAGTATCTAAGGAAAGATGGTTAATGCTGCAACTTATTCCTTGACCGCATTTACATGGCCGATAAGGCTAACTGGAATTGACTCATGAGAAGTTCACTGAATTGGATTAACCTATGTCACCAAGGTTAATCATATTTGTCTGATTTCAGGTGCCCATGGACCAAGATGTTCATGAACCTTCTACAACTTAGTAGGAGGATTCTTGATCATGTCCATGTATTCTTCATACGTCACTCATTTAAAAAAAAAAATCCTCTAAATTATTAGGTCCTTAATAAGATGAAGTTATAGGGATAACTAAGTCTTAGCCTCATATTAAGTTGGATTGGTAATGTGTCTTTTAGTTAGGTGATCATCGACAGTACCAAAGTATAGGTGGTCATCAGGCTATTGGAATTGCCATTCAATTATGATGGCTCAGTACAACTCTCTTAATGGTGGTCAGGTGAGCCGACCAAAGTCGGGCTTGATCATTCATTAGTTAGAAGCACTGAATTTAGTCATGTTAATGGTTGGACCTAACCAAGACCTTCTTTAGCAAGAAGCCCAAAGGCCGATTGAAGTGCTCATGGGACAAAATTTGAAATACTAGAAATAGCTTGGAAGAAGCAATTGGTTAATTAAACCTACCTTTAGGTTCACGTGGGTTAGCCGGCCAAAGTCGAGCTCATGTGGCACCATTAGAATTCTAGTACTCACTAAGGAATTAAGTGTAATTCCTTGAATTAGAGGTAGAGGCTACCAATATGAATAAAATATGTGGGAAGACCTTTAGACTAAAGTCAATATCTTTAGGATTAAAATTGAAATTCATATACTAATTGATCTTTTGGTTTTCCTTTCAAAAAAATGTTTGCCAACTTGTCCCTCCACTCATTGCTTGACAATGAAAAACTTTCTCAATTTAGCAAAACCTTGGCCAAGGTAGTTCTTGTGAGGAGTCACAGAACTTGTAAAGTTAAGATACGATCTGGATGAACCAAATTATGGTTAGTAAACAAATCCTAGGTCCTCCTAAGCATTATGAGGTCAAAGGGATGAATTATGTGGTAACCATATGCCAAAGGTTCTTGAAAGTTGCTCTGCAATCTTTGACATATCCGGATGTCGGGTATCATTACTAGATGAGGACTTTGACTGGCACTGGAAGTGTTCTAGTGCTACCGACTTAGTGTTCGAACCTATGGGGTCACACACCATAGGAGTTTCTATCTGATCTAAAGGCTGATCGATGATTAAGAATCATTTGCTGTCACTGGCGGTCAATATGATTAACCATGTGTTGACACTTAAGGGGTCGACACTTGGCTGTGATAAGAAGTATTTTCAGAAGTCTTTTCTGGATGAGCCGACTCGACTCCTACTCGAGTCAACTCGTTCTGTGTTTTGGATGAGCCAACTTGATCTCTGCTCGAGCCGACTCGTTCTGTATTCTGGATAAACTGACTCGACCCTTACTTGAGCCAACTCGTTTTGTGCTCTGGATGAACCGACTCGACCCCTGCTCGAGCTGACTCGTTTCTACCAAAAGAACAGTCCGACTGTTCTGTATTCTGGACAAGCCGACTCAACCCTTGCTCGAGTCGACTCATCTTTACTCGACCAAAAAAACCTGAACGGTATTTCTGGGAAGCTTTTTGAGAAGGTTTTGACTTGGTTTGAATTTTGAATTCAAGTTATTTTAGCTCCAAACTTTCATGGGATGATTGTCATTCCTTCCTAATGTGGTTAGAGCCAAATTGGTATGCTCCTTGACCTTCTCCCCCAATCACTCCTCCTTCCTCTTTCTCCCTCTCTTAGCTGCCTCTATAAATAAAGGTTGTTTTAGGGATTGTTGGTTGGTTGAAGCACTAGAAGAGAAAAGGAATTTTGTGAGGACTTGGGATTGGGTGTGAGAATATCTAGCATTCAAGCTAGGTCTTGGGAAGAGAGAAAGTTAGGAAGGGTTCCACCAATCCTCCTTGTCTTCCAAGAAGAAGAAGATCATCTCGAAGGATCCCAAGGAGCTAGTACTCCGAGAGAGTTGATTAGTGTTGAGCCCCGATGTGGATTACTTGTAGAGGCCAGACACGTATGTGGCTCGAGCACTTTATCCTTTTCCACAGTATTTTCAAAGGTATAACGGTAAGGTACTTTTATATCTTTGATTATTTTTTTTGCTCTTGATGTATATTGCATGCTGTATTATCTTACTAGATCCTGTTGCTGGCAGATTGGTAGATCATTTTGATCGATCTACCAAGCCTTTCATTGTTCATTTTAAAATTATTTTAAAATACTTTCTTTCTGCCTAGCATGTTTTTCCTTCAAATGGTATCAAAGCACAGGTTTTCTTCATAGTATTATAATGCTAGCATGCTTTAACATCATTATTTTCTCTTAAGTACTTGGATTGAGTGCTTCACCATGGTCATCCAGTCATGGGAGAGAAGTAGGGCTGCAGACCCTCTCTTCCCATTCAATGGGATCTCCTATGGCATGTAGGGGTGCCGCTTGTGATTGACTTATGAAAAAGAAAATAAAAGAAAATGTAGATTAAAAAATATTTTAATCTAATGTTATGATTATAAAACAAATTTAGATAAGATCTAAGAGTTTTGTTTTGATCGTGTTTAATCTCTAACTTTGAATAGTTTAAGTAAGATGCATGAAATTGAAGTCACTATTTTCTGCCCACGTACACGAGCCGACTCGACTCTTGCTCAAGCCGACTTATTTATGCAGGTAGAACAGTCTGTCAGTTCTGGTTCTAGACAAGCCAACTCGACCCCTACTCAAGCTGACTCATCTCTGCTAACAAATGAATCTATCAATTTTTTGGTTTTAGACGAGCCGACTCACATTTTACATGAGTCAACTTGACCAAAAAGCCCTGAAACAATGAAATCAAATTTGCTTATAAAATTATTTTACATTCTTAATTGAAATTATTTCGATTAATTAAGTCTATTGGACTTAATTGAGACTTAAGTTATATTGAATGACAAAAACTCTAGGAATATGATTCAAAGATTTTAAGTCATTTTAATAAGTCTTAAGGGTCATAGGTTAGCTTCTTTTGGATCCTTAATTGGGTTAGACCTAAGTTTAGTTGCATTGGACAAAATAGAGAGCTAATCTAATTAAATGTTGAGTTAGGATTTCTTCTTTATAGATCTTTCTAATAGTTAGATTGATTAGTTCATAGATCTAAATGGACCTAATTTATAGTTCAGTGGTCAACCTGAGTCTTTAGGCTAGTCTAATTGACTTTGATGAACCAATTGGTGTCTAGGTAAGTTTGGCAGTTTGATCATGGTTCTTTGGGGCTACCTCTTACCTGGCCAACTCGGTTGGTGTCTAAGACAAGATGGTTAATGGCAGAACCCAACCCATGATCTCACTTACCTAGCCAATATGGTCGATCAGAATTGATTGGATAGCTCATTGACTCGTGTTAACCCATGTCACCCAAGGTTAATCAGTTCTGACTGATTTTAGGTGCCTATGGATCATTAGTTATGTGTAACCCTCCTTGATTACTGATGTGGTCAGTGGGAGGTTGATCCATGTCTTCTCATCTCTTCTTTTGTCATATTAAAATTAAATCCTCTAAATTATTATATCCATAAAAGGATGAAGTTATAGGGATAACCAAGTCCTAGCCTCCTATTAAGTGGGATGGTAATGGGTCCAATAGTTGGGTGTTCATCGACAGATCCAAAGATCGGATGTTCATCGACAGATTCAAAGATCGGGTGTTCATCGGGCTATTGGAATTGTTGTTCCTAATATTATGGCTCAGTGCGACTCTCTTAACGATGGTCAGGTAGGCCGGTCAAAGTCGGGCTCGACTATTCATTAGTTAGAAGCATTGAATTTTATCATGTTAATGGTTGGACCTAACCAGGACCTTCAATAGGAGGCCCAAAGGCCGATTGAAGTGCACCTTGGGGCAAAACCCAAAATACTAGAGGTCACTTGGAGAAGTAATCGGTTGAAGAACCTACCTTTAGATGCACATGGATGGGTCAGCTAAAGTCGGGCTCATGTGTCATCTATTAGACTCTAGTACCCACTAATGAATTAAAGTAATTCATCGGATTAAAGGTAGAGGCTACCAGTCTAAACAATTAGTGGGAGGGGCCTTTAGACTAAAGTCCATGTCTTTAGGTTAATAATTCATATACACTAATAAAGTTTTGGTTTTCCTTTCAGATGTCTTCCAACCTGTCACTCCGGTCTCTTCTCGATAATAAGAAGCTCAAGGGTCCCAACTTCGATAGCTGGTATCGAAGGCATAGGATTGTCCTGGAGCATGAACGGATCCTGTATATGATATCGGATCTGGCACCTGAAACCCCTGCTTCCAATACTTGGGGTTCAGTCAGAGATACTTATCAGAAGTGGCTCTCTAACAGGACCACTGTCTAATGCATAATATTGGCAGCGATGAATGATGAGTTCAGTCGCAAGTTCGAGGAAGCCCAGTCAGAGAAAATCCTTCAAAGGTTGAAGGAGTCCTGTGGTACACCAGATGATGTTGAGAGGTACAGGGTCTCCTGTGTTATCTATAACGCATGGATGCATGATGGGGCCTCAGTCACTGATCATGTATTGTACATGATCAAGATGATTGAGCGCCTAGGCTAGCTTGGATGTCCCTTGCATGAACAGCTCGGAAAAGATGCGATTCTAGAATTCTTTGCCTTCTTCCAATCTAGACTTTCTCGATCATTATAGAATGAATAAGCCTACAATTAACTACCATGGTCTGCTGGGGTTAGTGTAGACTTATGAAAAAGACCACCAATTGAACAAAGGGATGTTAAATCTAGTGGGAGGATCTTCGGCAGGGTGTTGCCCCTTTAAGAAAGGGAAAAAAATAAAGGAAAAAATATACTAAATGCTTCTAGACCCAATCAGGCCAAAAGAGTGAAGGCTGATAAGAGCCACACAGAGTGCTTCTTCTACAAGAAGCAGGGTCATTGGAAGAGGAACTGTCCTCTTTACATTGAATCCCTTAATCCGAATAGGTCCAAGAAGAGGAAGCAGCCAGAAGGTGTTGGACAAGGTATTTATATGATAACACCTTATAGTTTCTTTATCTGCATACTACTAACTGGATATTGGATACAGGAAGTCCAATTCACATTTGTAATTCTTTGTAGGGACTTCAAGTTAGTAGGAGATTCGAGGATGACGAGAGATTCTTGAACATGGAAAATGGAAGCCAGGTTGCAGTCCTGGCGTTGGGAGTCCTCAAACTTGTTTTCGAGCCTTGTACCATCATTTTGAATGAGTGTCATTATTATCCATCTTTTATCTTGAATGTTATTTCTGTAGGCCAATTGGCCATGTATGATTCTGAACTATCAATAAAGAATGACATTTGTAAAATCATTTGGAATGGTTTTGTAGTGATGAATGGACATATGAACAATGACATTTATATACTATCATGACCTGTTAGTGTAATGTACACGTCTAGTAAATGCCCTAGGATAGATAATGTCAGCAATGCATACCTGTGGCATTGTAGGCTAGGTCATATTAACAGAAACATGATAAATAGGTTGAAAAGTAAGGGTCTCATCGATTTTAGTGAAAATGGTTTACTACTAACCTGTGAGTCCTCTCTTCTTGGAAAGATGACAAAGTCACATTTTACTGAAAAAGGTGAACGAGCCAAAGAGATTCTAAGTCTGGTACATCTGATGTATACGGACCCATGAATATTAGTGCCAGAGGTGGGTACAGTTATTTCATTACGTTTACAGATGACCTTTTGAGGTATGGTTATGTCTTCTTGATGAGACATAAATCTGAATCATTTGAAATATTCAAACGATATCGTAGTGAAGTAGAAAAATAAACTGGAAGGTGTATCAAAACCCTTCAATCAGATCGAGGCGGTGAACACCTTTCTAGTGAGTTTCTGACATATCTTGAGGAGAATGGGATTTTCTCTCAATGGACACCTCTAGGGATACCTCAGTTAAATGGAGTGTCTGAAATGAGGAATCGAACCCTGTTAGACATGGTTCGGTCCATTATGGGCTTTGCTTCTCTACCACTATCCTAAAAGGATTGTGCGATAACTCCGAAGGAGAGAGAGCGTATGAATAAAATCCCATATGTCTCGGTAGTGGGATCTATCATGTATGCCATGACATGTACTAGACCAGATATGGCATCTCACTAGGCATAGTGCATAGATACCAGTCTGACCCAGGTGAAGCTTATTAGAAGGTGGTAAAAACCATCCTTAAGTATTTGCGAAATACTAAGGACCAATGGCTGATTTATGGAGAACCTAACTTGAAACTTGTGGGGTATACTGACTCCAATTTCTAATTAGATAAGGATGGCAGCAAGAGTGTGTCAGTATTTATCTTTACCCTAAATGAAGGAGCGATCTGCTGGAAAAGTTCCAAGCAGCCTACTGTGGCGGACTCGGAATACATTACAACATCAGATGCAGCGATGGAAGCTGTGTGGTTGTGGAAGTTCCTTGATGATCCAGGAGTGGTACCTTCCCTGGATGGTCATGTTTTGGTGTATTGTGACAGTACTGGAGCCATTGCTCAAGTCAAAGACCCGAAGTCTCATCATCACACAAAACATATTCTGCGGTGCTATCATCTTGTACGAGAGATCGGGGAATGAGGTGACATTGACCTTCAGAAGATCGATGAAAAGGAAAACCTGGCTGACCCTTTCACTAAAGCCATTGGAGTTCAAGAGTTCGACACTTGTAAATGGAAAATGGGAATAAGATTTTGTACCAATTACTTTAGTCCAAGTGGGAGTTGTTGGGAATTATGTTCCAAAGCCAATCATTTAGACTGTAGACGGTTGTGCTAATTTTATAATTGTATATGAATTTTTAATGAATAAAAGTTATTATTTTGACTGTTCATCACATGTGCATTTTCCTGAAAAGAACTATTGTGTGATGGAGTCCTTAGAATTATATTATAATTGATATAGAGAGGATATATCAAGTAGTTCTTAAATATGTTCATAACTAAATGATACATTATTATAGAACGATGATGTATCAAGTATAGGTTGTTGTATCTCATATTGGTTGGTTGTCCTCTTGACCAAGGAGTGTGGTGATACTGATGTGACATATAAGTGAAATATGTGAATCTCACTGAATGTGACCATCTACGGATCTTCCTTCTGCCAAAGGGTTGCTTGCGAAGGGATATGGGTATGTCCCTCAGACCTGAGGTCACCATGGTAGCTTGCAAGCAACTCACTGTATTTTGGTGCTGGACCACCTGAATTTCTAATCCAGTGATAGAAGATTTTTGGGTGTAGTCAAGTACTTGTGGAGCAGTGGTGGATTAAGATGGAATTGATCCCTCCAAATAGTTTGGAGTGAATGACTCGCTGTGTCTTAATTTAGCAAAACCTTTATCAAGGTAGTTCTTGTGAGGAGTCACAGAACTTGTAAAGTTGAGACATGATTTGAATGAATCAAATTAGGGTTGGCAATCAAATCCTAGGTCATGCTGAGCATTATGAGGTCAAAAGGATGAATTATGCGGTAACCATATATCAGATGTTCATGAAAGTTGCTTTGCAATCTTTGACCTATCTGGATATCGGGTATCATTGCTAGATGAGGACTTTGACTGGTATTGAAGTGTTCCAGTTCTACCGGCTTATTGTTCGAACCTATGGGATCATACATCATAAGGATTTCTATTGATCTAAAGGTTGATCGACGAATAAGAATCGTTTGCTGTCACTGGCAGTTAATATGATTGACCATGTGTCGACACTTGGCTGTGACAAGAAGTATTTTCGGAAGTCTTTTGTGGACGAGCTGACTCGACCCCTGCTTGAGCCGACTCGTTCTATGTTCTGGACAAGCCGACTCGACCTTTGCTCAAGCCGACTCATTTTATGTTCTAGACGAGCTGACTTGATCCCTGCTCAAGCCGACTCGTTATATGTTCTGGACGAGCCGACTTGATCCCTGCTCGAGCCGACTCGTTCTGTGTTCTAGACGAGCCAACTTGACCCCTGCTCGAGCTGACTCATTCCTACTACAAGAACAGTCCAATTATTCTATATTCTGGACAAGCCGACTTGACCCTTGCTCGAGTTGACTCATCTCTGCTCGACCAGAAAAACCTGAATGGTATTTCTGGGAAGCTTTTTGAGAAGGTTTGACCTGGTTTGAATTTCAAATTCAAGCTGTTTTGGCTCTAAACTTTCATGGAATGATTATCATCCTTCCTAATGTGGTTAGAGCCAAATTGGTATGCTCCTTGACCTTCTCCCCCAATCACTCCTCCTTCCTCTTTCTCCCTCTCTTGGTTGCCTCTATAAATAAAGGTTGTTTTAGGGGCTGCTGGTTGGTTGAAGAACTAGAAGAGAAAAGGAATTTTGTGAGGACTTGGGATTGGGTGTGAGAATACCTAGCATTCAAGCTAGGTCTTGGGAAGAGAGAAAGTTGGGAAAAGTTCCACCAATCCTCCTTGTCTTCCGAGAAGAAGAAGATCGGCCCGAAGGATCCCATGGAGCTAGCACTCCGAGGGAGTTGATTAGTGTCAAGCCCCGATGTGGATTACCTATAGAGGCCAGACATGTGTGTGGCTCGAGCGATTTACCCTTTTTCACAATATTTTTAAAGGTATAACGGTAAAGTACTTTTATATCTTTGATTATTTTTCTTGCTCTTGATGTATATTGCATGCTGCATTATCTTACTAGATCCTGTTGCTGGCAGATTGGTAGATCATTTTGATCGATCTACCAAGTCTTCCACTGTTCATTTTAAAATTATTTTAAAATACTTTCTTTCTGCCTAGCATTTTTTCCTTCAACAACCTACTCGATGAGCCTCTAGACCTCTTTCATCATTTTTGGAGCACTCATTTACCTCATAACCAATATTTTTTCTGGGTTGGATTCAATACCTCAATGTGATACTATGAATCCGAGAAACTTTCGGAGGTTACTCTAAATGTACATTTGGCCAGATTCAGCTTTATCTCATACTTATGTAGGGTAGCAAAGGTCTCCTTCAAGTCATCAACATGACACCTAGAGGCATGGCTCTTGACCAACATATCATTTATATAGATCTCGATTGTGTGATCAATTTGATTCCTGAAAATTTTGTTTGCCAACTACTAGTAGGTCGCTCCTACATTTTTTAAGCCAAACGGTATCATCATGTAACAAAATAAGTCACTATCAGTAATAAAAGAGGTTTTCTCCTCGTCCTCTAGCACTATTATATCATAAGAACATGTCCATAAAGATAAGAAGCTCATGGCTCGCTATTGCATCTACCAACTAATCAATTCGGGGAAGTGGATTGATGTCCTTTGGGCAGGCTTTATTCAAATATATAAAGTCTATGCATATCCGCCTCTTCTCGCTGGCTTTCTTCACCAATACGACATTGGCTAGCCAATCAGGATAGCTGACTTATCTAATAAATTTAGCATTTATCAGCTTCTATACTTCTTTGGCTATGACTTTTTATTGCTCTGGGATGAAACTTCTTTTTACTATTTTATGATCGGTAGTTAGGATCAACATTGTGATGCACCATCACTTCTGGCTCAATTCCTGGTATATTTATAGGAGATCAAGCAAAAACATCAGCATGTATCTATAGAACAACCATAAGCTGTTGCTTTGTAGCCTCATCTAGCTTGGAACTAATTTGAACCATGTGTTCAAGGTTCTCATCATGCAAGAGAATAGCTACAAGGTCCTTTTTAGGCTCTCCTCTTTCCTCGGCCAGCTTATCCCTGGTATCCAGCCCTTTGATCGAAAAGGTATTTGAGGGTTTAACCTTACGAGCCACCAAATAGCATTGCCTCACCAAGGCTTGGTTCTCTTGTACCTCTCCAACCCTGCACAAGGTAGGAAATCTCATGAGTAGATAATAGGTTAATGCTATTGCACGGAGGGCACTTATTCCCGGCTAGCCAAAAATGGCATTATAAGCCAAGGGGGTCTTTACGATTGTGAAAGTAAGCTACAACTGGAATCATCGGGAGGCACTTTCAACTATTACCAGTAGTATAATAGGCTCTTCAATAGGAATTGGCTCTCTCAAAATTTCTATTATCAGTGTATCTAACCTTTCCAGCCATTCAAGAAAAATATTCATTTTTAAAAGAGCATCATAAAATAACACATCTACCGAGCTTCCACTATCAAGAAGTACACAATATACATCATAATCATTAATGTTTAGGATTATAACCATGGCATCATGATGGAGATACTATACTTCTTCAGCATTAGCCCGGGTGAAGATGATAACCTCCTCGAGCCTCTGCCTCTTACTTACTTCAGCTTCCTGCTTTAGCCATCCAACGATGGTATTAACATTTCCTTTAGTGGGTTAATCGGCTGGCTCCTTTAGTCTCAGTGGTGGTTTTGGCAAGTGTGGGACTTCTAATGCATCGCGCTTCTCCTTTCAGTCTCGGAGAAACCTATCAGGCGGCCACAAATGAACTCGTCAACCTCATCTTGAAGTTTTATACACTCCTTCATGTCATGGTCATGGTCCTGGTGATAAAAATAATACTTGTTAAGACTGCACTTCTCTGGTCATGTCCATAGCTTCCTAGTATCAAATAGCTACCCCCTAACCTACATCAAAAATTATGCATGCGGGGGATTTAATGGAGTATACTGACCAAACTTTCATGGTGGCGGGGTGTCCTGTTGGCTTAAAGGACTTTGATGGTATTGAATCCAAGGAGTTTTTTGATGTCACAATGGGGACTAGCTTCTCAGCCTCTTCTCGCGATCTTCCCTCGACTGAAACTCTTAGGTCAGGGGCCATGCCTTAACCGTTGGTCAGAAAGTGGACCATGCATGTCATATGTCTCTTCGACGCACACATATTTCTCCGTCCTAGTTAACATTTCATGAAAATCTATCGCTGACCTTTTTTCCAAGGAAAATAGAAAAGGATATTGTTGAAGACTGTATTTCATGATAGTCACAGGGACTCAATGTCTAAGTTGTAAACTTTCACAACCCTTTCATTGAATTGGCTCACATAAGATCTAAGAGATTCTTGCTCCCCTTGCTTAATGTCAATGAGGGAGTCAGAATCTCGATGCAGCCTCCTACTATTGGCAAAATGAGAGACAAAAAAAGTAACTCAACTAGTCAAAAGAATGGATGGAGTTTGGCTTCAAATTGAAATACCAATATCAAGCCACCTTCTTGAGGGTAGAGGGAAAGGTCCCGTATAGGATTCCATTAATGGTCCCATGAAATGGTATCAGGGTCTTAAAACTTTTCAAATGATCCATTGGATTAGTGGATTCATCATAGATTTCCAGCTATGGCATCTTCAAATACTTTAGCAACTGTTCTTGTAGATATGTACTATGAAGGGTAGATCAGTGGCGAGCCGATGCCCTGTCCCTACCCGAGACTAAACCTTGTAAACTCTCAATATGTTGGTCCAGCTCTCAGAGCATTTGATCTACTTCTGCTTCTTTGGTAGTATGTGCCTCAGAGGGTTAGGGGAGAGATCGAGCTGGTGTCGATATCTCATCTGACCGAGGTAAAGGAGAACACTTTCTTGCTTGTTTAGACTCAATGGAGTACTTTGATAAGTGTGCTCCTCCCTTTCGAAACTCCATGGGATAGAAAGCCACTATTGTTCCGGTTGTAATGCCCCTAGAGCTGCTAGAGTCTAGGGTAGTGCCGCTTGGTCTATCCCCGATTGTAGTATCGTCGGTGGTGCTTCCGACATAGTGGGGCCTTGGCATTGAATGGCATGAACCATGGTTGCTAATGCCTGCATTAGCTGGGAGAGCTAGTCTGGCGGTCGGGTCTAGCTTGATCCCTTGCTGAGTGGTGCTGACTTGGAGTTATGGAACATACCTCCAATAGGTTGACTAGTTTATCGAAAGGTGGTGGCACCGGAATGCTGGATGGTGACACCTTTAGGCGACATAAGGACTCCAATTAAGAGTATAGGGCCCTTCCTCTATCTGATGGCACTGGATTTTGCTTGAATGCTGGAGGTCATTGGAGGAGTGGTGCTCATGATTGTACCTACAAGAAAAGCACTTACTGGAGGCAAGTCCAGTGAAGACCCTTTGATGCTCAAGTTAGATGGCGGGCCACAAAAAGGAAAAGAGAAGAGTGGAGTCAAGAGAGAGTCATAAACATGTTACCTTTAGGATTCTTAAAGAACCTCCTTTGATAGGCCCAGGGTAAGGGCATTTTTAATAAAAGAATGATCTTTGGTGCACATGACAAGAAGTGACTGCTTAGAGGATTTCATTCCGTGCGGTGTCAAAGAATCACGTCGCATGCTCAGAATGTTTATTTTCTATTAATTAAGAATTTATCTCTTCTATATTTGTAGCCATGTTTTTTAATAATGAGGTGGAGCATTGCATGGATTCAGTCACATTTTCATTAATTACAAGGATTTGTCAAGGATTATGGGATTTATTTACCTATTCGCATTAAAGGGTGTATGGAAATGAGTATCAGGTTGTTCCTTCTTAGATTGCTTGTAGAGTACTACTAAATGGATTTATTTGCTCTTTGGTGCAAGGGTTCAGAGTCGACCTGAATACCTGCCTTGAGGTCGAGGGTTTAGGGGTCTGAAGGACTTAGAGAGCTAAGTGTCCATGAGACCGAAGGACTTGATGTGTGCTTCTTCCTTCCTCGAAGGTTATGTTGTTAAGGAAGAAGTGAGCCCTCGATCTTCCTTGGTCTCATAAACTCGGAGCTCTCTCTCTCAGTGACCAAGAGTTGACCCATCATTGAGGGTTAGCCAGGTCAAAGGCTATCAAAAGATACCGTAGATGTTGACCTGTGATCGAGGGTCAACTAGGTTGATGGTAGCCCAATGATGTTTGCCAATATTGGATGATTGTCGGAAATGAGGCTCAGTCTAGAAATCCTAAAATATCAAGAGCAGGGGGTTAGCTCCCACATTAGATCAAAAAACCATTTGATAACTATCAAGTAATCTCTCTCTAAATAGATACAAGAAACACTTAATAAAAGTTAGTCCTTTCCATGTAGCTCATAATTTTGCTATTTATATTGCATTACCATATAACTTAATATTTCTGGCAACTAAAAGAGTTCTATTAACACCTCTTATTACAAAATCTACTCCTCTTTCTTGTACATTACTATCAAAATCAAACTTGAGAGAGTACAAGGTGCTAGCTCCCAAAAGAATATATATATATATATATATATATATATATATATATATATATATATATATATATATATATATATATATATGTATGTATGTATGTATGTACACAGAAAAGAGCCACAAATTTCCCTCCTATCAAAGGTCCTTTGAATTTGACATTTGGGCAAACTCTTTTGCTAAGGTAAATGCTTTTAGCAAAATCAATCATGCACTTAGCCTCGTATCTTGAAAAAAATGGTTGTGTCTAGATAGGCATTTTTTATAGGCACTATAGCACATCAAATTTATTTCAAATCTTCTATTTGTATTAGAGGATTTGTATTTTTCTTTATATTTATTTTTACTCAACTGTGATGCCTACCAAGGATGTACATTTGGTTTCTTCGGTTCAAACCGAACAAAATTTTGAAAAACCAAACTTCTAAATTTATATTTTGTAGAACCAAAAGTCGAACTAAAGTAGCTTAGAACTGAATAAACCAAACCAAAATAATTTTGGTTTGGTTTGGTTCAATAATTCAATTTTAGATTTTTGATGCTGGACTTTTGGTTTTGGTTTGGACTTATCAAGTTCTTTAATAATTTCATTATTTGGATTGCAGAATTATACTCGAACTTAGTATTATTATTCAAATTCAAATAAATAACAAATTATTCAAAAGAAAAGTTTAATTTAATAAAATTATGTCAAACTCCCTGCAATCTACCAATGAAATATTTATTAGAAATCTAGAAAGATCAAAGATGAATTTTTATTATAGTTTATAATTTTGATTTTCGGTTAACCAAAGTAATCAAATTAAATATCGAAAATCGAATCAATTAAAAAACTTTGATTCGATTTTAAACCTTAATCAAAATTTTTAAAAGAAAGCTGAACCAAATACTAAACTAATTAATGGTTCAATTCGATTTTCGGTTAACTGAATCATTTGCACACCCCTAATTCCTACTATTATTTTACTAGATATAAAACTTCCTAAAATAAACCATAAAATAGAGTAATCAGTTACTATTTTCTTATTTATAGATATACTGCCTCGAGATGCTAAAAAGTTTAATTTGCATATTAAATTAAATATTAGAATATGGTTGATAAGTGTGAAACATTTATAGAACTAACAAAATTTTCCCTCTAACAAAAGACTGTATGCATTACACATTCACTAATATGAGCTGTATGAAAAGGATTGACTTTTACTGAAATAAGATTAAGTGTTTCTTGCTTCTATTTAGAGAGAAATTACTTGATAGTTATTATATGACTTTTGGATTCATATATGACTGATACCAAAATCTATCCACTCTTACATAACTTTTTTTTTTTGGTAAGGTGGATGCTTCACCCCACGATCCTGGAATGAATACATCCAAAAAAAATCAGAAAAAATACAGTCACGGAACTCCATATGCGAATCATCCAACCGAGTCCACAAAACCTGTCCCAAATGGGAGGCAACAAAGGAGGCCACCCAATCTGCAGTCGTATTGGCCACCTTGAAGATGTGCCTGACCAAAATCAAGGAACAACCCTACAACCAAAGCGCGATGTCGCGAATCAAAGGGTGAGCAGAAATGGAATTTGCCGTCCCCTTGATCCACGAAATCACAGTAACAGAGTTCCCCTCAATAATCAAAAAATCAGACCTGAGATATTGACAAGCATACTGAATCCCAGCCCATGCTGCCATAAGCTCGCCTAAGGAACAAAAGACTCAAACAGATGGCATCCCCCAGCAGCAATAATGTCAAGACTCGAGTTTCGGATCACAAATGCTGCACCACCATTAGCTCCTCTCACACTCCCGTCAAAATTGACCTTGACATAACTCGAAGGAGAGGGCTCCCAAGAAATAAAAACCCTCCGGGATGCTCTAAGAGCAACGCCGAAACCCCAGATCTTCGTGGATGGCAAAGTCATAGTGCAGAACTCCTCCATATGAGCACGAACTCGCTCAACCAAAACTCTTGCGGAACATCTCGTAGAGCTGAAAACAAGGATATTCCGAGAAAGTCAAATGTGATATGCCACATAAACAGGGAGGGCATAAGTGAAGGGAAGAATAGGAGATCTCAGAACATCCAAAAAGGTATCCACCAAATTACTTGACTGAGCAATCATGAAATCTATCCCCACAGTCATCCAAATATGCCGAGCCCTCGGACACATGAATAACACATGTTCCATAGTCTCGGTATAAATATCACAAGCTGGACAAAAGATAGGAAGATCAATCCCTCTAGTCTAAAGGAGAACGGGAGACGATGCCAAACAACTTTCCACAAAAAGAGGGCCACTCTGGGATGAACCTCAAGGGACCAGATCCATCCAATCTGACAGCTCCTCAGAGGCTCCTCCCGGAACATACGGTATAGATCGGATATAGGAGCTCTACTCAGCACCGAAGATCTCCAGATCTGGATATCTGGTCATGGATGCATCGGCAAAACAATAGAAATAATCCACTCCCCTAAGATACACCCGAAGGTCTGAACAACCAAAGTATAACTCTAGTGAGAGCCATCAGGGGACAAAAGATCAGCCACAGACTATTGACAGATGATGGATGCCCTGCTCTCTATTGAGGCTTTATATATTTATAGAAAAGCCAATAGTGCTATAAACTAAATGGCAAGCCATGTGTCTAATTACACTAAGACTACACTTTGAGATTATTCAATATGTCTTCTATCTCAATTTTTGAATATTCTATTTAGTAATTTCCATAAATATATATGTACACATATTATTTAATTCATCTGACTTACTAAAAAAAAGAACATTCACGATCAAACTCGTCTAGGACAAAGCAAAAACTCATTAAAGTGGATTTCAAGTTGGCTCATCTTTAATTAGGGTTGGCAATGCTTAATCATTTAACCCATCTAACTTATTTCAACTTGTTATAATTGGATTAAATTCTATTTTATGAAATGGTCATGTTTAGGAGTGGATTTTTGATCCATTTATTTAATAGGTTGGGCTCAAGTTGCATGTGTAGGATCGACGCCCCAACAAACTATCCAAAAAAAGCATCCCTATTTAAAAGTGGTGGTTTATCTCTCTTAAAGTAGACAGCGCAGTAACCCCGGGGCGCACGAGTCAACTCCCCGTCGAGCCCCACAAGACCAACCCAGCGGCCCCTACTCGAGCTGTCTCGAAGGAGCGAGGGAGCTGACCTGGACCCCAGCCCACCTAGCTGGCGATCGCGTTGTGCGGACCCAGACCCTCTCCGAGGGTTTGAGCTGGCACCCAATCAACAATCCCCCCAGCAAAATGCCCGAGAGTTTCCGCCTGCAAGGATTCAGACCTATGACCTTGGCTCTGATACCGACTGTAGGATCGACGCCCCAACCAACTATCCAAAAGGAACGTCCCTATTTAAAAGTGACGGTTTATCTCTTTAAAGCAGATAGTGTAGCAATATTGGGGTGCACGAGTCGACTCCCCGCCGAGTCCCGCAAGACCAACCTAGGGCCCCTACTCGAGCCGTCTCAAAGGAGCGAGGGAGCTGACCTGGACCCTAGCCCACCCAGCTGGCGACCGCGTTGCGCGGATCCAGACCCTCTTCGAGGGCATGAGCTGGCACCCAGTCAACAGCATGATTTTTGACCCATCATATATCCAGCTCAATCCATATCTAGTTTGACCTGATAGGTAATACAGCACGTCAAATTTGTTTCGAATCTTCCATCTTTATTAGAGGATTTGTATTTTTTTTTAATTTTATTTTTACTCAACCAATATTCATACATATTATTATTTCACTAGATATAAAACTTCCTAAAATAAACCACAAAATAGAGTAATCAGTTACTATTTTCTTTATTTATAAATATAGTGCCTTGGACTGCTAAAAAATTGATTTGCATATTAAATTAAATATTAGAATATCATTGACAAGTGTTGAAACGTTCATAGAACCGACAAATTTCCTGCTTTGACAAAAGATTATGTGCATTCATTGATATAAAACAACTTATGAAACTTCTGCGCAACGATATATACAAATGGAGGGTTTCACCGATAGGAACAGAGAAGAATAGTATAGAGAAATTAGATCTGTAGTTTAGGGTACAATGGAAAAATTACGGAGTAGGCCAAAGTTGTGTGTGCAAAGAAGTTTCATTTCTGCTCTAGAGGTTAGTTTCATGAGATGAAAGATTTTCAAATCTTCCATCATCAATTGAATCATTTTATTTGTATGTGTTTCATATTTGTTTTTCAAATATTTTGTATCATCTCCTGTATTTTTTTCAATTTTTTTTAAAAAGTCGGAGGGGCTAATCTCCATCATCTATCCTAAATACCATCCAACTCATCCGGCCCTAACCATGAGGGCGATTCTAACATGAATCAAACCCTCTATGTCTTAAGAGGTAATACGATCCAAACTAAAGTTCAATAGTTAAAGTCATATTATCTTGCAATTTTAAAGATTTTATTTGTATACCTTTAAAGCATTTTAATAATATACATGAAAGTCGTACATGATAATTGCCGCAATCTTGCAAAATTAAAGATCTTTTTTTTTTTTGTTAATAGGTGATGGGATTTGATCCTGATTTTTGTTTTTTATGGATAACTTTATAAAAGTCTAGACCACTTTGAGTGGCCAAGATAGAAAGAAATTAGTTTTTAAAAAAATGATTAGAGAACAATAGTGGTTTTTGGAAAAAAAATCTATCGGGTGCATGAAGAACCCTTAGTTATAATATTCATGAGGAAATGGAATAATGCATTTCAAAAAATAATATTTATTTATTTATACATATTAATCTTTTTTGATTTGAATGATTCTCTTATCGTCATAATTACTCTTATTTTCGTATCTTTTATCTGTCTTTTCTTTTTTTCTAAATTTCCCAAAATTTTGTTTTCATACGGATTTAGAATTAATTTTTTTATACTTTTAGTTTACTTTTATTCATATAGCAACTTGTTATATAATTTTGTTATGCAATCATTAAAAGAAACATGCATGTTGAGAACATCATGAATCAATTTCCATTTTTATATTTTTTACATGTTTTATTTAAATAAATTTTGTTTTTCAAATACTGATTGTAGACACCATTTATTTTTTATAGACATTGCTATTTTACAATTCATGAATCATTAATCATGGTGGGTGTTGTTTTGTTGATTTCAATACATTTGAAGTTTTATTTTTTACATGCAAATGCCTTTACGGCCTTTTTTTTTTTTTTTGGTTGAAAGATTGACTATTTTCAAAAATTCTCAACCGTGGTTATGAAAAAAATTACAGCCTTTTTTTGTTGATAAAAATTTTGCACATCCTTAATAATCCACATGCAAGTGGATTTTTTTTTTCCTTTGAAAATTTAAATCCAACATAAAAATTATACAAATGGAACGTAATACGGGTATATATTATTTCTAAAAATTGTGCCAAACTTGTCTAACATTTTAATATCATGGTCCTTCCATATCTTAGATCTAATAAGGAATTATTCATTGGAATCAGAGCACGAGGGAGTGATCAAGTAATAAAAGATTTTGCCACAGCTATCGGGTTCCAAGTTCCAACTTGGGAAGCGTTTCGTTTTGAGAATGCATCCAAGGATTTCTATCCAAACACTCTTCGGTGCGTGACATGCAACAACAAATTAAGTTAGGAGTTTCAACGATTTTCAAAACAAGACAAAAAATTATCTTGGACCATATAGTCATCATATACAAATGACAAAGGGTGTCAGCCAGCTTAGTTGATGAAGTCACTAAACGTTATCTTGTTGATGCTAGGGACTCTAGTCTCAATCTTGTTCTCATTTGGTTTTGGTCTAACTTTTTCTCATGGTAGCTCTCCCTTAAAAGGGACAATGCAAAAAAATAGATCCGGCAAAATTATCTAATTATAGATGATTATAATACAAAAAAGACAGGTTAAGTGCATCCCTCTCTGCTGTGCATACATTGATTAGTAATTATAAATTATGATATAATAGTAAGAGAGATGTTTTAGCAAACAACCTTTCCTTAAGTTTGTTTAGATAATGCTGCATTCAAAGTTTGCCATTTTAGTACCAATATCCTACTATTATTTTTATAGGATTGATACACTCTATGGTAAAAAATGATGAAGTATATCACAAGTAATATGGTATGAAAGTATATATGGTATAGCAAATCTTGCTTGCATTAATATAAAAGATTTAATACATCATTTTTCAAAAAAAGAAATCATTAAAATTCAATCACAAATGTGTCCGGGCACCAAATCACACCGATCAAATGATTTCAATCTTTATGCACCAACGTTTATTATGATCTATCCTGAAATAGCTTTAATACACTTGCTATTGTGTAGCTTGTACACACACAGAATATCCGCATCAGGCACTAACATGCATGAATTATTTGCTTCTATTATCTTCAGCAATACAAAAAAACGGAGCCTGTGCCGTTTCAAAGACAAAGGCTGTTAGTAATCATGTTTTTAATTAATCACTAAATCTTGAGAGATACACTGACAGATACCGCCCGTAAATATCCACCCCCATCAGGATTTGGGCTTGCCGCTTATACATATCCACCACCATCAGGACTTGGGCTCTGTGAGCCCATTGTGTCAGTCCGGGACGTCGATATCCGGGCGTATCGCCTCGTGTAACGGTCGCCCAAGGTTTCCAGGTTTCGAAGGCATTCCCTCCCCTCCCCCCCCCCCATCCGTCGAGGCGCTGGGCGCATGCACCTCTAATCCAAGTGTCGTCATCTCGTCTCACCGCCAAACCAGCGGCGGTGTCGGTCGGTGAAGCCTAGCTTTACCCTTTCGTCCCGCTGATAAATCATTCTCCCTTCGGCCTCCCGACCCACCGCCGCTGCCTTCTTTTCGAAGAATTCTTGAACCCCAACCCTAATTTCTTGCTGCCATTGTGAGGAAAGGGTGTTTTTGGGTTCGAGAAGAGGGGAGGGAAGAACCCTAGATCCGGTTCTTGAGAGGAATTCTAGGGTTTTAGAGGGTCAGGGGAAATGAGTAGCTTGGTGGAGCGGCTTCGTGTCAGATCGGAGAGGAGGCCTCTCTATACCGACGACGATTCCGATGATGATCTCTATGCCGCTCGGGGTGGCTCCGAGAGTAAGCAGGAGGAGAGGCCACCTGAGAGGATAGTGAGGGATGATGCGGTAAGAGTGTTTTATGTGTTTCTAGTGCTATTTTAGACGCTATTTTGGTCTAGTATTCTTGGTTGTTATGGTTTTGTGGCTAATCGAGCTACGGAAATAAGTTGTTGGGATCACATTGTCTGTGTTTCTTGATGATAATTGACAGATGTGACCGTTGTTCAAGCACTGAACAGTTCTTGATGATGGAATTATATATTTCATGTCCTTGATAATAGTCGTTGCGTGCGTCTGCTCTTGTTATCTTATGAAACAACTTCTTATTGCTTATATTTGTGTAAAAGATTGACCAAGGTTTAATCTATACTCATTATTGAATGGTGTGGGTGTGAATATCCTTGTTAGATTGGTCATTGCCCCAAATCTTGTTTCTAGTATTGTTTCTTTCAGTGACACGTGAGATGGTTGATTAGTGGAAATAAAGAATATAATGACTGGCTGGAACAGGAGAAACTTGGCTAGTTAGTATCATCAAACAAGAAAATGAACCACGGTCTGTTTTAGTGGTTTCTGGCTTGGTTATTCTATTTTGTGAAATCTCGTCCAGCTGTGAGAGTTTGATCTTTTATCCTGTTAGAACTTTTCTTTGGTTGCCCTACATCACTTTATTCAAGAATAACCCAATATTTTTTTTTATGATGGCCAATTTCTTTATTTCGCCTTCTCCTGAATTAAAAATCCAACATGTATCTAATTCTGATGCATATTTTTTATTCATGAAAAATTGGTTATGGAGTTGTTAGATTTTGTTCCTTCCTGCTAGGTCACTCATATTGGTGGGTTTAGAAGAAGGGGGATCTCGTTGAAACTTTAAATATTGGTGGGTTTAGAAGAAGAGAGATCTCCTTGAAACTTTAGACATGTGGGTTTCAGTTTTTGTTTTCAGAATTTAAAATTGCTTATGTTTAAATTATGGTGCTGGACCTTGTGTGGCTGATTTACTGAACAACAATTAATATATAAAGAACTCTTCAATCTCAAATTTATTGTTCTGACAATAATTATGTTCTATTTTGTAGAAAAATGATACATGCAAAACCTGCGGACAGAGTGGGAATCTTATTGCCTGTGGAACATGTACATATGTTTTTCACAGGAATTGCTTGCCCCCACCTTTGAAAGTAATTCGTGGTGATGGCCGGAGCTGCCCTTACTGTGTACTCCTTTTTAAGACTCACCAACCTTTTATCTTTTTCCAATTTTGAATGGCTAAATTTTATGGTTGATCACTGAAGCCTCTGCTTTTTCAGGTAACTCCCCTGACTGATGTCGAGAGGATATTAGATTGTGAAATGCGCCCAACTGTTTCAGAAGAAGTTGTTGCTTCAAAGCCTGGTTTGAAGCAAACATACGTCAAACAATATCTCGTTAAATGGAAGGGCTTTTCATACCTTCACTGTACTTGGTAGTTTCTAGCCTACTAGCAATTTCTTCAGTTAATTACTTATCTCTTTAAGCAAATATATTTTTTTAAGATAACATATCTCATTTGTGAGCTATTCATTGTCTTGTGTTAATAGTTCTTTGTGTCATTAAATAACCAGTTTGTTTTAGTAGTAATTTGTATATTTCTATTATATGTGCTGATGTATTTACACCTGTTACCTCCTATTCTGATCAGGATTCCAGAAAAGGATTTTTTAAAAGCCTCCAAGACACATCCTCGACTGAAAACTAGATTAAACAACTTCCATAAGCAAATGGAGTCCATGGACAACTCTGAGGATGACTGGGTTGCGATTCGACCTGAATGGACCACCGTTGACAGAATTCTTGCAAGCAGGTTTCATATTTAACTATTCTTATATTTCTAATTCAGCTAATTTTTTAGGTTTTTTCTTGTTAGTAGCAATAGAATTGAAAATTCATCAATTTGTGCGGCTACCATGGCCTATAATGTTTTAAGTTTTAACATTATAAACCATTAAATTGATTGGAAATTATATAATTCTAGTTTATTTGATCTAGATTCTTCATTGTAATTGTGCTATCTTGATAATTCTATGGTTGTACTGCTGCTAAAAGTCATGCCATTATAAATCATCGATGAAATGCGGAATTAGTTGAATTCTATTATATTTCATCAAATATCTTGATAATTCTACCGGTCCACTTAAAATAACTATGTGTGATATCATAGAATTCTGCACCATTTGACTGTTTCCTTGCACAGAGTACGATATGCCAGATTTTCGCTAGTAGTTGCTGTTTATGTCTCTTTCCTCATGTTTTATTTTACTAGTTCTTAGACTTTTTTATTATTTGGCCTGTTTCTTATAATTTGAAGAAATGAACTCCTTGATACAATTATCTGATCAGAATTGCCATGCTTTTGTGGATTGTATGTCTTTCAAGTCAGAATGTATGTTCGATGTCAAAAGGATGACATCTGATGCTCATATTAAATTGAACATAGATCAACTCATATGTTCAAAAACATAAATTGGGCTAATTGAAAATCTCTGTATGATATCCTACATTCCACATTTTTAGGCTTTTAAATCTGCTTTAATCTGAAAAAAACCGTGTTTTTTAGAAAATGTTTATGTTCAGATGCTTGGAAAGGGACATGCAACTACTTAAATAATCAAGTTGAGTATTTCTGATCTTCCACTAATATAACATGTAGTTCTTGTCTCCATATATATTGTTTAAACTTTAAACAACTATGTGATCGGTTTAATCCTATATTTTGTTGTAGGGTTGGAAATGGACATTTTAGTTTTAGTGTAGTTACATCAATGTTGGAGTTAGGGTTGGAAACAGTTTGGGCTTGGGTTGGACCAGCCTTAGGCTGATCTCACCCCAAATTGTACATGGTGTGCCAAGAACCAGCTTGAGAGTACCAATTTAGGTTTTCAGGTCAGGTGTGACCCTGAGCTGTAGCATTGATGAGTAGATTATGGGAAGGGAGGAGGGGAGGGATAGGAGAGGAGTGGAGAGTCAGAGAGGGTGGAGGAGAGGAGGTGTAGAAGTGGAGAGGGGATTTTGAGGAGAAGTGATAGTGGAGGACAAGGCTGAAAAGAGAGGTTTGGTTTGGGTTTTCATTTAGTATAATAAAAAATATATCTGTATGTTTAATAAATACATCTATGCGCATGCATGTGTTGCAACCATGCATGTGTATATAATGCAGTTATAATATATACATGATGCAATGAGAGGATTGCACGCCTACAACAAAAATCAGTAGGGCACATTGCAAAATGAGAAACTAAACTGTTAGTTGTGATCTACAAGGTCCCCATGCCCATTCATCAAGGCATCCCACAATCAACAGCCTGCACCATGTCATTAGAACAATGTATTTGGGAGGACTTGATGTATAGGCTAGGGTTTTGAAGAACATTTGTTTTTTTACGTGGACATTTGTCCTTCTAGATCACATCCAACAGTCCAGATTTTCATTTTGCAACCTATATCACTGAACATTGTATTGGGTGTAAAGTCCTCTCTTTACACCTTATGTATTGTAAGTTGTAACCTCATCCATATATATTATTTGTTTTATGTTTGTATATAAGATGGTAGCTGCCCTTGGATTTGGCCAAGGTGGCAAATACTTTTACTGAAACTACTTTGCTTTGGAAAACCTAGTCTGGTCCTATCTCTTAGTCAGCCAGCTAACTTTCCCCCCTTAGCCGGAGCTAGAAATTTTGTTTTCGGTTGCAAGCATTATTCTTCACAAGTTGGTTGAGGAGCATGCTTGTACAATCTCAGCGGGGCTGTGTTTTAAGTGATTCAATCATAAGGTAAATACAGCTCGCATCTCAAGTTACAAGTCTCAGGTGGAATAATATTGACATATCGCATAAAAATTCGATCTTTGCATCATCTTCATTTGTGATGGTTGTGGATTTTAATTCACTTGTTACTTATTGATAACAGCAGTTTTTGGTCTTTAATGTTTGAGCTACCCATTTTATGTTTATTTTTTAAAAATCTTTCATAAGAGGCTCTGCTTCTGGCATGATTGCTTGCTGCTAATACATCTGCCTGCTTCTTATTATTTAATCAGATGGTTTCCTTGTGGGTGTTGCTTGGTAATAACTAACCATTAATGAATTTCTGATAGGAGTAATGATGAGGGGCGCCAGTATTATGTAAAATGGAAAGAACTTTCTTATGATGAATGCACCTGGGAACTTGAGTCGGATATTTCTGCTTTCCAACCTCAAATTGAAAGATTTGAGATGATTCAATGTAGAGGACGCAAGAAATCATCTACTAAGAGTAAGAATACTGATTACGATTCGAAGGAACTGAAGCACAAGCAAAAAGAATTCCAGCAGTATGAGCATAGCCCAGAATTTCTTTCTGGTGGTATGTTTACATCCATGAGATGATGATATCATATTTATTATTTTTTATGTTTCAGTTAGATGTCTTGTTTAAATTTCTCATTTTGATGCTCATTGCTTCTACAAAAGGCACATTACACCCATACCAACTTGAGGGCTTAAATTTTCTGCGCTTTTCATGGTCCAAAAGTACACATGTGATCCTTGCGGATGAGATGGGTCTTGGTAAGAACATTTTACACTTAACAAACTTCAATTCTAGCGTTTTGTTTCTTTCAAGTGTCATCCTTGCGGTTCTTAAATGTTGAGTGCCACCTATTAACTGCAGGTAAAACTATACAGAGTATAGCTTTTCTTGCTTCTCTTTTTGAGGAGAAATTGTCCCCTCATCTGGTTGTTGCACCTCTTTCAACATTACGCAACTGGGAACGTGAGTTTGCCACCTGGGCACCTCAGTTGAACATTGTACGTGATGAACTTCAATTCAGACAAAATATTGAACACCACTTGGAGTGAATTCTTCTCTAATGAACATGGTTTTAACTTGAATCGAATTTGTTGTAGGTAATGTATTTTGGATCTGCCCAGGCTCGAGAGATCATCAGGCAATATGAATTCTACCTTCCGAAAGAGAAAACGAAGAAGAACAAAAAAAAGAAAAAAGTTCAAGGTAGCCATCAAAACAAGCAGGCAAGGATAAAGTTTGATGTGCTTTTAACATCGTATGAAATGATTAACATGGATTCAGGAATTCTGAAACCAATACAGTGGGAATGCATGGTAATTTTTTTATAATTTTGTGGCCCTTTAACTAGTGCTCTCATTTTGTATGTCTCTGTTCTGACTTGTTTATGTTTCATGTAGATTGTAGACGAGGGCCATCGCCTCAAAAACAAAGATTCCAAATTATTTCTTCAACTCAAACTTTTTTCAACTAAGCACCGTGTGCTTTTAACTGGAACTCCACTACAGGTTGCTATTCTATCCTATATATTTAGGGGTTATCTTTCATTTCTTTGTTTTCCCTCTGTATATACTCGTATCTTACAGTGACAAATATAAATTTTAAATGAAATTTCATTGTTCTGAAGCTTTCGTACATGACCTGTAGATGTTTTAGCCCTTCTAGATTTATGTTTCAACCTATGAGATTAGAATGTTTGCTCATATTGATGATGATGGAATAATACCATAAATATCTTGGTCTCTGTTTGAATGTGACTGAGATATGCGTCCATGTTATAATATCAATTTTGTGCACATTTATTATCCTATTAAATAAGAAATAGCCAGGAGATATGGTAATAGCTAAGCTTCATGAAATTTGTCATGATGCTGAATGGAGACACCACCATTGTTTCTTCTGAGTTTTTAAGGAATCCAAACTGAACTAATTGAAAAGGCCTTTCCATGGCGTTTCCCATTTGAACTTTCTTCATTGACAACCCCTTGTGGTGCTGGTCCATAAATACTTTTGACAATGGACCATCAGTTGGTTTGATACTTTGATTACTTCATCTACTTGTTTCCTGAAGAAAACTTTTGAATTTATCAAGTAAAACCTGCAGTTTTACTTATGGACCCACTGGAACCGCCAACAATTCAGGACAGAGATACAAAGTAAATATAGTTACATGAAATCCATAAATAATGCCTACTTGGGGTACCAGTCTTTGAGAAAAATATATGTGACTAAATGTTTTACTAGCTTATTTGTGTGCCTTTAATGTCTGTGACTGTTGAAGTCACTTTTCTAATTTCTTTCGCTTTTTCTAAAAGAAGTTGGCATATGATCTTTAAACTGATGGTCATACTATTTGAATTTCAAATTCATTGGGGGCTGCCCTTTTTTTTCTTGCAGAACAACCTGGATGAGCTATTCATGCTCATGCACTTCCTCGATGCTGGAAAGGTGTGTACTGCTGTTATTTTCATTCCTTCAACATTTTCCAGCATTTAAGATAAGGCTATGAACCCCTCAAATATGTGATTAGGATCTTATAGGTTTTTTAAGTGCAATTTTGTTCTGGATTCGTGGTTGCACACCATATACAGAGGGGTTGTCATATGTGAACTGCCGTGTAATTTCCACAGATTGTCTATCTTTTCCCTTAAAAAAATTCAGATGTTTATTTTTTAATGGTCGACATTCCTTGTGCACAAGTGTGCTGAGATTGCCACATGAACCAAAACTTAGCATTTTAGTCAATTTGGTTGATGAAACATTTGTCAATGTTATGCTTTTCTGTGCTTAACTTGACCTCATCTTAGGTAGCACAGATGAAAGATGCATGATAAAATGTTGGACATTCAATTCTTAATTTGATGCATGGCTCTGCTATTAATAAGAGAAGTGTTCAAACAGAAGGTGATAAATATTATATGCCTTTTCTCTGTTAATATTGTTTCATCACTATTCTGTTTCTAGTTTGCAAGTATAGAAGATTTCCAGAAGGAATTCAAGGATATCAACCAGGAAGAGCAAGTTGCTAGGCTTCATAAAATGCTTGCCCCGCACCTTCTTCGAAGTATGCTTTTGCCTTTTTCTTGATTAGATGTTCTACCATCTTTAGTATATTATCTGACATCTTTGTTTTCTAGAATACTGAGTTATTAAGAGTTCTGCATATTTTCCCAAAAAAGAGTGCTCTGCATATCAGCTAATATCAAATTAATTAAATGCTAGCCTTTTCTTAGTTGCTTTTTAAACTAATCTGGAATACAGGTATTTGGCATTCCATGTTTAACACATCACGTCCATGCCCATGTGAGGTTGAATTTATGAAATATTAGTTAGTTCTACAACTCTTTCTGTTCACTTCAGTTAATTTCTACGGAGTTGTGAGTAGCACACTGCACACATTCTTTTGGTAGTAATATAAAGGGGTATAAGATGAAGAATGACCTGGATGGAAGATAAATCTTCCAGAAACTCAAGTAATGAGCTCCTGTTTTTCTGGTGGGATGAGCCAACTGTTTGTATTGTTGAGATCATTTTCTTAAAGTTGTTAACAAATGGTACAGACGCTGCTGTTTTGGCCTACAAACTAAATGCAGAGCAACAACTGCTAGTCTTCTCTGATATGTGGATTGTTAGTGGATGAGATCAACAGCTTATTGTTCTTCGAAATCAATAATAAAATGCAGTGAACTGTCTCCCTCTTTGATTCGTGCATCAGTGCGTATTGTTAATTTATCAGCTGTAAAACCAACTTTCATATAGATTATTTTGTATGTATACGTTACATTCATTTGTTCTTCATGGATGACACACTGAAGATTTCACTTTTGTATTTTCTTCTCTTGCCAATAAACTTTCAATCAGGATGTTCTTGCCCCTATTGTTCGGCCTTTTGCTCGAATTGGAACCCTATGGGTTTGTAGGCTTTTGACCATGATGGTTTGATTTCCCTGCATAAATTCATGCAGCATTTTTCAGTGCTGGAAGAATATAATGATCTGTGATGAATGGTTTCGTTCTTGAACTATATGCAATTGTTTGTTCAATGGTTGTTTGTGTTTCATTTTGATTATTATACGTAAGAATAAACTCCTGTGCTTTTGACATTGGTAATGAGTTGGTTTCACAATAAGTGATTTAACTGAATTTAGTATTACCATTAATGCCTATTGATTAAAATAAGAATAAACTTGTAGGAGTTAAGAAGGATGTCATGAAGGAACTTCCACCAAAGAAGGAATTAATTTTACGGCTTGAATTAAGCATCAAGCAAAAAGAATATTACAAGGCTATTCTTACTCGTAATTACCAGATATTAGCTCGTCGTGGTGGTGCACAGGTAGGATTTTGCATCGGAAATGAGACTTTATTGCCTTGTTGTTTATGTTGATAACAAATGCAACTTCTTTGATCTAGATATCCCTTATCAATGTTGTTATGGAACTCCGCAAGCTCTGCTGTCATGCATACATGTTAGAAGGAGTGGAACCTGACAAAGAGCCAACTGATGCCAATGAAGGTCTAAGGTACATATTCTACTGCATGATGATTTTAATGCGTAGTTTGTATTTTTTATGCTGCTGCATTGTGTTCCTCCTAGGGATGGCAATCAAATTGGATTGGGTTGGGTCAGGCCAGTAACCTGACCTGTTTATTTAATGGATCAAAAATCCAAAACCGAACCCAACCTTTTTATTAAACAAGTAACCCTACTCAACCTGCATAACTTGTTTAATAAACAGGTCAAATTATGTTAAGTGGGTTAAACAGATAGTTTTAAACATCTTAAACAGATTAATTGGGTCAAAGGTATAAACCAAAACCTGATCCTTCTAATAAATAAATCTAGGCAGTTCCACCCATTTTTGATCCAGACCTGTTCATGCTGAACCTGAACCTGCTTAAAGTGGGTAGGTTGCAGGTTGGGTTGGTGAGTTGGATCTTAAATTGCCTCCCCCTAGACTTCCTCCTCGTTTGGGTTCTTATTGAACCCTTTTTTTCTACAGGGCAACTTGACTTTTTTCCTGTGTTTTGTTGTAAATTGACATGCTATTAAAATTCTTGATCTTTGAAGTGCTAATCTGTTCCTTTTATAATAATATCTTTTGGATTCTTTCCTTTGAATTTCAGACAACTTTTAGATGCTTCTGGGAAATTACAGCTGTTAGATAAGATGATGGTGAAGCTCAAAGAGCAAGGTCACAGGGTTCTTATATATTCACAGTTTCAGCACATGTTGGACTTGCTCGAAGATTACTTATCTTACAAGGTATTTGAGGCAATGTCTCTCTTTCTTTTAGATAACAAATTGTTATGCAGTAGTAGCTCATTAGATTTTATTGCACCTGTTTGGAAGAAATGGAATTATGAACGTATTGATGGGAAGATCAGTGGGGCTGAAAGGCAAATTCGTATAGACCGTTTCAATGCCAAGAATTCCACTAGATTTTGTTTTCTTCTATCCACAAGAGCTGGTGGACTGGGAATAAATCTTGCAACCGCGGACACGGTTATTATATATGATAGGTAAAAGTCTTGGCTTTGTTGGGTTATACAACTTAAAGTGTTGCTTAATGATATTTTTCCAGCTCAAATATGCCTTATATAACTTTCTCTCTCCAAACTATGATTTCCAGTGACTGGAATCCACATGCAGATTTACAAGCAATGGCCAGGGCTCATCGATTAGGGCAGACTAATAAGGTTTAATTGTTTCCTGCTATCCCTCTTTGACAAGAATAATTTGCTTGATAGCTGACTCTGACACTGAAATGTGGGAATTATTTTGCTGCTATGTGTTAGTTTTTCCTGATTCATGGCTTCTTTTGCAGGTCATGATATATAGGCTCATTACTCGGGGAACCATTGAAGAACGGATGATGCAGTTGACTAAGAAGAAGATGATACTAGAGCATCTTGTTGTGGGCCGACTTAAGGCGCAGACAGTTAATCAGGTAAATTCAGTTTTCATCTGAATCTTGTTTCTTAAAGTGAAAGGATCAAAGTTTTACATCCCGGCGGGATGTGGGAGTCCCAGCCACCATCCCATTTTTGTGAGAAAATGGGGTTGGGATGGGTTTAGGACTCCGAAACCCATCCACATTGGGAGAGAAGAAAAAAGATGAGAGAAGGAAAGGAAGGAAAGATGAAGAAAAGTAAAAAATGAAATGAAAGAAGAAGAAAAATGAACAAAAGAAAGGAAGGGAGAAGAAAAGAAAGAAAAAGAAAAAGGAAAGAAAGAAAGGTAGAAGAAAAGAAAGAAAAAAAGAAAGAAAGAAAGGAAAGAAGAGGAGGAGAAATATGGAGAATATCCATGGGGATGCATAATCAGGACCGCTGTCGGAATAGGATGGGACACCAGACTGTCCCATTTCATGGAGAAATTGGGATACTTTTGTCCTACAGGATTTAAAACCTTGGAAAGGACATTGCTATTGTTTTTACAAGGCATCGTGTGAAAATAGGATTTTCTTGATTTCATGTGAAATTGAGTGTCAAAGTTTAGTTTATAGAATTTCTAAAACTTGCACGAGGCTTTGTTTGGTGTGAATTATGAAAAAAAAAATTTCTTGGAGGGTGCTGCTTGTAGACCTCTCCTTTTCTCTCTGTGTGAAGCAGGCATCGCCTTACATATGGAAGAAAACAGTCCACAGAATCAGCATACATTAGATCAAGCAGCTCATGAGGAAAAGGTTCCGGCCAATCCTCTTGAGAAAGATTGTTTTGAAGGCGGACTTAATGTTCATCCAATTGGGGGGTTGAATGCAGACAACTGTGATAATCAAGGCAATATTAGTTTACCTTTGCTGTTTGGGTGAATTTTTCATTGTTACGAGGAGATCAGTTTTCACACTTAGCATTGCCTACCAGAATTCAGAACATTAGATATCTGAAGTTTCTTCTAACATTTTCCCCCCTTTTCAGTTTTGTTGTGTGATTGTGTCTTTTGCATTGAAGTTAGTATATATGGCTTCTTGTTGTCTTGGGCTGTGTCTATTTAGATTCCAGTAAATTCTTGTGATAGTTTTTTGTAAACTAGGATGTCAGGTTCTTGACCCAAAAGTATATATTATTTGGTGCCATGGATGCAGTCTATTAATCTCAGAATTTGAGAAAGCAGAAACTAGTTATCTTGAGCTACAAACTAATGAATTTCAAAGATAATAAACATAATATTTAAATAACGACACATGGAGGATATAAGTTAAATAGTGCCATCTGATTGGCTAATTATATTCCAGAAAGTGTCTTGTATAAGGATCTTAGACATGTTTGTTGGTTAACTTTGGTATCATTAAACCAAACCAGAAAAGTAGAATGTGATTAAAAACTTCAACTGTCATTTGTTGATGCAAAGTGCATAGTTTTGGTATCCTGTTTTATTAAATTCAACAAGCCAAATTTGTAGAGGCCTCCATTTATCATGGCTTAGGAACTCTCTCTTTTTAACTTTTTAAAATTGCTTTCATTTTTACAACAAGCATAGCATGGTGAAATTTTTATATTGAACTCAATCATAGGTGGCGTCTTTCTGTTTTGTATTAATTTGTGAACCAGATGATGTGTCCAACCGTAGCCATGAGAGACAAGTCTTATTCCAAGTTTCGAACTATTTGGGTGGTATCTCCATAACTTACTAATTTATTTTCAATGTCTATGTGTTCGAGAACATTTTTTAGGGTTCTGTACATGCAGTAAGGATGGCTATGTTTATGGGAGGTAAGGATAAGCAGCAAGGTCTGCTATCTTGGTACCGAACCCTCTACCGGTACCATCCTACTAGTGTTGGTACATGGTTTGGTATGTTTTGGTATGCCTAGTACAGCAAACTTTGATAAGCAACATTACAAGTGGGTACAAAATTACAAAATTTATGCTCAATCATGCACAAACCTTTTTTTTGTATCAATTTATGCGAAGCTTTGTGCTTTTGATTAATGATTGCTATGCTGATAAAAAAAATTAATTGCCCATTTTTAAGGAGGAGTTAGATGACATCATAAGGTATGGGTCGAAGGAGTTATTTGCTGATGAAAGCGATGAAGCTGGAAAAGCTCGCCAAATTCACTATGATGATGCTGCAATTGATAGGTACATTTTGCACTGTCTTTTATGTTTCTTTTTAAAAACAACAAATTTACTCAGAGTCCTTAGTTTTTCCCCTTTTTTTTTTTGGAAGATTACTTAATCGTGACCAAATTGGTGGTGAAGAGTCTTCAATTGATGAAGAGGAGGATGATTTTTTAAAAGCTTTTAAGGTACACTTCTAATTTCAGCATTTTACATTTTTTCTAGTTAGTTTTTCTTGTTTTATGTGCATTTAATCTTTGTACTTTCCAAAGATCAAATATTAATTTTTCCGGTACGTGAACCAAATTAATTTTCTTAGAGCATAGAGAGCAGTAAGAAATTAGGATTTTAACTTTGTTGATGCTCTACCCAAATTTGACTAACCCAGAAGGTGCTCACAGTTCGCTTGGCCTGCCTGGCCCCAAAGGGCTCACATTGATTTATCCCCACTTATAATTGTTTGTGACTAAATTGCATAGATTACCATAGATTATTTATTTCTAGTAGTTGTAGATATATCCTACTTAATAACAACCGCTCGTTTATCCATTTTTCTCCTGCAAGACAAATACTACTATTTTGATTATTCAAACCATGCAATATATGCATTCAAAAATTCAGTAAACATTTTGCTGAAAAATGTCTAGATGAGAGTGAATGATACCATATTTGCTCTGTCTTCCATTTGGCTGAATGCAAAATGTCTTTTGGTTCGGTTGTGAACTCTTAATTCTATTTTGGTTTTATAAAGCTTAGGGTATAATTTGTAATGTGTATTGGAGTTTTACAAATTGTGGTGAAAGATCGTTGCATCCTTATGCTTTTTTCTAATAAAGTAGAAATATCTTAGCCATTAAATGTGTACAGTGATTGTTGTTACCTTTTCTTTAATGCAGTAGCTAAGTGATCAAAGTACCCTTTGGCTTTTTCAGCTCCATTTAAATAAACTAATGGTGTATTTGTTCGTTTACCTCTATTTAAATGTTTCCAACACATCCTATTTTTATATATTACTTTTCTGGATGCATCTGTGTACACCAAGTGACCAACTTTCCTGTTGATCCTTACCACTCCATGTGAGTAACCGAAGGCTTTATCAGTCATTTCACTGTTAATATGCAAACCATCCTGTTACGACTACACACATGCCTCACGTCTAGTATATGGAGAACACAAATGTATTTCAATATATATGTGTGTTAGTTACATGTGTGTATGTACCTTTTATCTCTATATATGTATGTATCTGCAAACATAGATGTGCATTTGTTTGTGCTTGATTCATAACTAATGGAATTATGATCCAATAGCTCCATGCATAGTGGGTCAGCTAAATGGTTAATCCACATGGTTTCGCAATAATCTGTAAAAATTTATGACCTGTTTATAGCAGTATTAAATCACTTGGGAATTTTCCAACCATGGTTTTTTTTTTTTTTTTTTTGATAAAGAAAAGGGTAGGGGGGGAATAAACCCTGGTGTAGCTCCCTCGGGCCCCCAACCCGTTAGACGATTGTTCGCATAGGTTGCTTGTCTTGTATTTGGAAAAGCTTTTATATGGGAAGGTTTCTTCATGCACCAAGAAGACCTTACAAAACTATAGCAACATATTTCTAGGATTTTTGGACATTTTTTATGTGATGAATGACATATGATCAACATGTTATTTATGAACCAGGGCATAGTTTTGTTTGTTATGTCCTGTGAATATTTAAGCTATCCCCAATATATTATAGTGTCACTCTCTCAAAAAAGATTGGCTATGACACTTCAGCCAACCCTGCTCAACCTATATTGCTTTCATTTCTGGAAACCAATTAATTCAGATGTCAGACGACCATTTTAACCTTTGGCTTAGTCCTCAGTTTGACTTAACTTGTTTTATCAGGGTCCATATCAGGAGATCTATGTATGTATCAAGCAAAGCTGAATATAAGTGAAATTCAGATCCTGAAGTTGCTAGCTTTTGGTCAAATCAGTCTTTTGAATTTATGATTCTGGAATTCATAAAGTTCAATTAGAAAAAAACATATATAGCATATTTGTTCTATATATTTGCAAAGGGCCTGAAACGGGATGAAGAAACTGTATGTACATACATTTTTCTATGTTAGTGAAGAAAATTCTGTGTAACTTCTGCTTTCATATGTTATAACATTCCAACTCACCCAAATTTGATTTTAAACTGACATGTGTAATGTTTTTCTCCTTTTCTTTAACTTGGATAAAAGAGGTTCCACAAAATTTTGAATTCATAGACACTAATGGGCCCTATAATTTTTTTTATTTTATTGAAATGTAATAACACAAATCCCTATATGCAAAAATGTGTTTTATTGCATTCATAGGTCTTGTTTTGAAGAAATTGACATATTGTTAAACTTGAAATTGAGTTGCAGTGTTTCATGAAAAGCAAGTCCTGCTCTGTTTATTGTAGAAATTCCATTTGTTTTTTATTTTTACTGAAACTAAGGTACAACCAAAAGGCCAGTGAAGTTGCATCCAAATACTCCTCACTGTTAAGAGTGAGGGACTGAGGGGTGTTTATATTGCCATGAGTCAATGGTTTCTTCAAGGACAAATGCTATGAGGGTGTATAATAATGTGAGAAATTATGTTGACAGCCACACTTGTGGCTCAATGATCCTCGTTAAGAACGAAGGTCAACATCCCTGGTGGAGTCTCCCCTATGGTTAGAATTGTCACTGTCAGAAGGTGGATCTTAACAATGGGGATTTCTCCAGTTGGGTAGGCATTGCTCATATTTATAAATCCTTTCATGTGTATTTTTTGTTAATTGAATGTCCAATTTATGATACTGTCATCTCCTGCATGCATGCTTTCTGCATCACTTGATCACTTGAGTAATAATTAACCTGAACACATGATATGTTAGGTTGCAAATTTTGAGTATATAGATGAAGTGGAAGCTGCTGCAGCAAAAGAAGAGGAAGCAAGGAAGCAATCTATGGCCGACAGAGCTTCTAGCTCCAATTCTGAAAGGGCAAATTACTGGGATGAGCTACTGAGGGACAGATATGAAGTTCAACAAATTGAAGAGCTTACCACCATGGGAAAGGGAAAGAGAAGTCGTAAGCAAGTAATGCCTCTCTCCAGTACATTTCTCATGCCTAAATCATGCGTACATTTTAGGATGAGCTAAGCTGCTGCCATGTTTTTCTTCTGTTTTTTGTGAGACCATGAGAAGCTAATCCCCACCTTACGACTCTATATCTAAGGCCCCTCATATACGGTAAGCTGAGCCACTACTAGTAGAACTGGGGAAATTAATTAATCAAGAGTTGAAATGGGAACCTGAGGCCATGAGGAATCGAACTCCTGACCTCTTGCTTAGAAGGCAAGATGCAGTATCATCCAATCTATAATTTGTTGGTAGCTAAACTGATATTTGATTTGTGAAGATATATTCTTGCTTCTGCTAAACTCTTCCCTTATTGCATCTAATTCCATTGATCTTTTTAATTCATTTGTGAATAAGTTGAGGGGTTTCATGGATAGGTTGGGTCTATATCTTCTTTCATTTGGTTTTGAAATGATATTGTTAGTATTGTTACCCTCCTCATCTCCATAAATAGTTCCTTGATGTGTGTAAATGGATAAAAGGCTTGATGCATTTTTTTGGTCTTTGGTATAGCCTATTATAATTGCTGGCTCACTTGTCTCTACACAGCTACTTATCATCCTCTGTCATACTTCAATAATCTCAGTGTCATTCTTTTATCTACCTATTTTGCCTCAGAACCCACTAAATTACTAATAAATGTACTTGATTATTTTCTCTTTTGTGGTCGAGGAAAACCAAGAGTAGATTTTTTTCCTCTGTTTAACTCTGTCCATCACACGTTTCCATACGAAAATAACCTTGGTGATTGATCTTCATGGCATAAGTTGTATTTTCTCTTAGAAAATTCATATCAATTGTCGCAATAGTTGCTCCATCACTCTTCTCAGCAGGCTCATATTGTGGCTAACATATTTAACCATTCGATTGCTCGGGTATTTATGTTTAGTACTTCCATATTTGTAGCATGGTTATTCAGTGTCCATTCACATTCATATTTTCATTGATAGAGCTTGTTGACCAAACTCATTTCTCTTATATTCATTGTGCTTCTATATATATTCCATCTAGGCCCTTTTTGTGAGTTAGGTGGGTTTGATAAAAAGCAAGCACAGACTTGATGAATGCATTTTTGCTTAGCCCTTACTCCCAAATTCAGACCATTCATTTCATGAGGGGTTTTGTGGCTTGTCAAATTCAAGACTCTAGTTTAATTGAATCTGCTACTTCCTAATTATGTACCTACTTCTATCTAAGCATGCTTCTCTAGATATTTAAGTACCTCTTGCTTGCAATTCAATTCTTCTTGTATTCTTCCTCCTTGGTATTGGGGTTATTATTTCTTGTGTTTCAAAAGTTGCCATCAGTTTGGCAATTTTCTTTTGATGGTTCAGACTTTTTTTGGGTTATTTATTGTGCCTAAAACACAGATTTAGTTTAAAAGGCAATGCTTACAAATTCATCTCCTTTTTCAGTTGACCTGGTCTGAAATATTGGATTATTGTATTTTCCACTTATTATTTTCTTGAATTTCAAGAAATCTGTTATCCTTGTGGATAAAAACTATAAGTTCACACTCTATCCACTGTGAATTGCCAAATGGTACTTGCTCAATATGAAGTTAATAGGAAATGGTTTAGATATGAGAATTTGAAGAACTATCACATGACCTTCAGATGTCCTTGCTGAACATTGTATCTCAGTACCCATGAGCATGATGGGCATTTGAAAAAAAAAGATCATCACCTCCTGAATGTCTCTAAGTTTCTGTTAGTAAACATGGATGCGAACTTTTAAAATTTGAGGTTAACGTGTGATCTTTCTAAATTATCAGTTGATACATATCCATATTGTTGATGGTCCCTTATTTCTCAACTGTTAATGATAGCAAGTTATTCCCCATATGTTTCCTATCTTTGGTTAGGTATGCTATGAAGGTGGGATCCTAGGGCCAAGTTGTTCATTTCATATGTATCTTCTTTGACCATTCTTGCTTACATAAAGGATATATGCAGTGCTAGTCCTTGTCCTAGTATCATGCCAATTCCTTTTAAGATCTTTGCAGCTTCTCTCATTAATGTCTTTACCCTGATAACTATTAATCTCTAATCTCATATTATCTCTTGTTGGTGCTCTATGCCAACTTTTCAGTATGTTCTGGTGTTCACATTTGAGATGAACTGTGAATAGATTAAAAAAATCATGAAGAGAACCCTTTTCTATACATCCTGTTGCTTTTTCTTTATAGATATTATTAGCATTATCATTGCTTTTCAATCTCAATGATGCCAACCTGCATTATTGTATTTTCTTTTCTTGTTAATATGTATTCCACAACTTATTTATTTTATTAAATTTCATTTAGATGGTAGCTGCTGAGGAAGATGACTTTGCTGGGTTGCAAGATGTCAGTACCGAAGATGAGGATTACTGTTATGAAGATGACCTGTCAGATGTTGAAACAAATTTACCTGGAAATTTGCCAGGGAGAAGAGGCCAGCTTTCAAAGAAGAAATCACGTGGTATGTTATTCAAAAGCTTTAATTTCATGATAATATGCTTCCAAGGATTTCACATATAGGGCGTGTTACTTATTAACTACAGTTATACAATCACACAGATTATATGGAACCACTTCCTCTGATGGAAGGTGAGGGAAGGTCTTTCAGAGTTCTTGGATTCAATCAAAATCAAAGGGCTGCATTTGTGCAAACACTGATGAGGTTTGTTAGTAATTGTTCAATTCTTTGTATGATGTCATAGTTTGTTGAATATCTTAATCTGACCAGATCCTTTTGATCAGCCCCCTTCCCCCTTCTTCTCTGCTTTTACACTCTTTATCACACTTGCAAGTTGCAACATTTGTGCTCTTCCAAAAATAAAAAATTAAAGTAATTTTAGTACTAACTTTTGGCTTTTTTTCCTTCCAATGTTGGTTTTTCTTGGCATATGCTAAAGGCATATTATTAATAGGTATTACCAAGCATCCAAAAAATACCTCACTGTTCTCTAATCTTTTTATTATTTTAATTGTCTCCAATTTATTAACCATGTTTTTCATCGCAAGAGATTGATTACAGGTAGCTGTTGAGTCTTCTTGCTGTTCTTTGATTACAATAGTTTATTTTATGCCCTTATTATCAGGATGACCTTTGCTATAGTACTATAGTACCGTTATTCTCATATTATTTTGCAGGTTCGGCTTCCAGGATTATTACTGGAAGGAGTTTCTTCCTCGACTGAAGGGGAAAAGCCCACAGGAAATTCAAGAGTATGTTGTATACAAACCATCTGAATAAATTATAAGCTTAATGATATGTTCAGATCATGTTTCAAAATATGATGTGCTCCACTTATTCATTTTAAATTACTGAATTTGATCAAACATGAGTTCCAATGATCCAAGTTTCAGTAATCAAGGTACATTTTTTAATGAGGGTAATCAATTGTCTGATTTTTGGTCAGACTGATCTTGGTGTGCCTGTAACAGATGAGTTCCAAAGGAAAGAATGTAGGTGCTTTGTTGATTGGACATATCTGGAATTGATTGCTTTCCTTATGATATGTTGTAATTGATTCTTCCAATAATCAAGCTAATCCTATTGTGTCAGCTCGGATGTATGAATGTCAGTCCCAAACCCTTTAGCATTTGTTATATGTTGGTTCTTTAGGGCATCTTTGGGAACTTCTTGCCAGGTACCATGGGATCTGGCAGGATGTGCCAGAGATTGGGAAGGGAGAGAACATGAGAGGGAAAGAGAGCCAGCACGTTTAGGCTGCAAGTCCTGGCCGCTGCTGTAAAAAGAAAAAGATCTCAAGAAGTCTTTCTTTTTTTTTTTTCAATCCCTCATGGGGACTCTGAACCCTGCATTTGCCCTCTTTTGCTCTCCCACTCTGGCCCTTCTCTGGTGCTCTTCCCTCTTCAGCCATTCCTGCCAGATCAGGCAGGAAGTTTCCAAGCATGCCCCAATGATATTCAGAAATCTTTTAGGACTAATTATTTCCTTTTTCTTCTTAGATGATCATTGCTCTACGAAGTTCAATAATTCTTTCAAAAAAAATGGAGATTCTTTATTTGCAAAACTTTATCAAAGTGTGATGATATCAGGAAAAAAATTCTCAAGTAGCTATTTTATGGACAGTGGATCAATCTAAGCTGCTGGGTAGCAGATATTCTAATTATAAATCAAGAACCCATCTCATAAATGCTGAGGCCAGAAGAATGGAAAAATTAATCATGTCAAATTACAAATGAGGGGAGTTATAATTTGTCCTTCTGATTGAAGATGAACTATGAATGCATCAGCATCAATTATTGCAGCACTTCGGTTAGATGAGTCAAAGATGGTTTGGAAATAAAAAAGCATATTATATTTTGTGCTGAGATGCTATATGTGGTCAACATGAGTTGCAGATTGGATGCTAATAATTTTAAGTCAAGAAAGCAAGAACTACCCAAAGAGGTGGCTGATTTGTTGAAAAAGATTTTGGTAAACAGGGAATTTACAGTTGTTTTGCATTTGAATATGAAACTAATTGTCTTCCCAAAGCAGTAATTGCAGATATATGTGACCTTGTGAAGGTGAATTAGTTCTGTCAACTCTTCTGTGAAGTGAACGTTGCCATAGTTCCGTTCAATACCATGGTTTCTATAATTCTTTGTTCTTTTCCTCTTTATAATCTCTTCCACTTTAGGGAAAGAACCTATGCCATTTATTCCAAGCAAGATGAGCTGAACTTATGTCATAAATATTTATGAAATTATGATAGAATGACGACCTACTTTCAGCCCGATGCAGTTGACAAATATCTTTCTGTGTGCTAGAAATATTCTGTATGGAAATAGGCTTGAGTTGTGGACAATTATTATCCCTTTTCTAGATATTAGTTTCCATGTATAATGCATTCATTTGCTGGGAGAAAGCTTGCTTGTTTTCAGGTCTTTCAGTTTGTTTATTCCTATATTCTTTAGGAATTTTATTTCACTTGCAAAATATTGAGGGCTTCATTCTTTTTTAGATAGTAAAATAACTGTGAAGTGCCCTCCTTGTTTTTACAGCTATGCACAACTTTTCATGAATCACCTTCTTGAAGGTGTAACAGACTCACCAACCTTTTCAGGTGATCATAGTGTGGATTCTGCCTTTTTGTGCTACTCCTGTTTAAGTTTGCCTTTGGTCCTCTCTCTCTCTCTCATTCACTTTGTGTTTGGGGTTTTGTGTGTTATAACTGTAGATGGTGTTCCAAAAGAAGGATTACGAGTGGATGATGTAATGGTTAGGCTTGGACGTATTCAGAATATGGAAGAGAAGGTACATTGTATAATATGTTTATCAAATCACAGTTATCTTATTTATGAAGTCAATCCTGATATAAATACTTTGAGTGGGCACCAACTAAATGAATGCAATGTTGTAAGCACATGATTTTCTTCATTCAACATTTTATTGTTATGCTAACCATTCACCAGTGTTCAAGTATATGAGCATCACTTTTGCCATCTTTACATGAATTTAGATCTGAAATTTTCTACAACTTTTTCTGATTTTTGCATAATTTTTGCCTCATAGATTATGGTGTAATAGTATACGAGATTGTGGTGGTAGGATTTCCTTTATCAAGTTCATATTATATAGAAATTTATGGAATGAAGTATGGAAAATGCAACATTGTGTTCCAAAAAGGGATGGTGGAAGCAAGTACATAAACACTTATTTGCCCGCAAAGATTTCCAATAATGTTTTCTAACCTCGATTGTCTTACATTGCATCATAAAGATTAATGAATATGTTTAAAGATATCTGACTTTTGTGCATACACTAATGCTCTCTGGGGATCATTTTTGACCTCCTTAGATAGGTGAAGACTGCACTTTGCTGACAAACTAAAAATGCAAACTAGCATCAATTTATCATCACCAAGGAAAGATATTAAGTGCAAAGAAAAGGTGCATATTCTGATCTAGATTCAAGCTATGGATCCTCCATTTTTCTAATCTAGATTCTGATCAAACTTGCATACTTTGATGCATGCAACCACTCATTGCTGTGTATCATATTGAAGCTGTTAATGTGCTATCATGGAGCAGTGCTTATACAATCTTGACACTGGCTAGTAAGCTTTCCTCTTAGACATGCTGCTTTATGACAAGTCAGGAAGTTCAAAATCTGTACATACTTCCAGTAATGTCGCACCATTCTTACCAGTCCTGCAAACATTAAAATGATTGGTATTTTACCTTGCTACTTGCAAAATTTTAATTTGCCAGGATGTTATAGACATTTCAGAATGTTATGAAACACTACATAACATACTCTTCATAGATCATATTGTCAAACCGTGATGGCATCATCTTTACATGTCTTTGCTTTGTATTTCTGCCAAAAGGTTGTCTAGAATATTTTTTACAAAAAAGTGAGGGTCTTCTTACTAATACATTAAGTGATGGTCTTGTTAATACTATCACATTGTGGGGCAAGATTTGAAATTAGAAGGTTCTACATGGAGCAAGTCTGAGATCACTTGTGGAAGGATATAGATTGAGCACAATTATCACAAGGCCTTCTACCACAGTCGAGTTATTTAAAGTATTTTAAATGAGGACAGTGAACCTGAAGGATGATAGTTAAATATCAGGGTTACTGATATTCTCATAATTTTATGTAACAACCTGGGAACTGATAATGGCAAATGGTGATATTATAGTCACTGTTCTTGCTGAGTGCTTTTTGGAGTTATAAATAAAATTCTGTCCTTGCATGCCTCTTGCTTATCGGTAACTCATTAGAGTTAACATATTTGAAAGGACCTTTTGTTTTAAAAAAATGCAAAGAATGGTGATTATCCAACTAACTTCTTTAGCAGTGTTAATGCATCTTGAAGTTATTCTAGACATATTGTTCCAAAGTGCTTTCAGCTGAACTCAAAATAATCATAACAAATTCTAGAAAATATTCCATTTAAGCATGCCTGCTAATATTTTGGCACTCTCATTACATGGCAAATTTTGGATGCACCAATGAAGGATCTCATCCTGAAAAGATTTTTTTTTTGTTTTAAATGCCTTTTTTCGTTTAATATCTTAGTTTGGATTTCTAACTTTGTAATATGTTAACTTATTTCAGTTATTATATATTTGTTTCTCATACTGGATTACTGCAATAGTTATCTTATGGCGCTCAGCTAAAATTTCTCTGTTAAGTAAGTAGCTTCATGGTGAAAATATATGGCATTTATTACAAGTTTTATTCTTTAAATTTGCAGGTCAAGTTTATGTCAGAAAATACTGGGGCTAGCCTTTTTTCGGAAGATATATTATTGCTCTTCCCTGGCTTGTTTGGGAGAACTTGGAAAGCTGAGCATGACTTACTGTTACTGAAATCTATATTAAAGTATGGACTCGCTTAATTTTGGTCTTTATATTCGGGCTATGGTGATCCTTTGGTTAAGTAAATGAAGAAAACATGCCATAAGTATGTAGAAAATGTAGCAAGTAATATGAAACATAGAAAATGTAGTAAATACTAAATAAAGCACTTGCTTTACCGGTGAAGAAAACAAAGAAACATATCACAAGTATTTTTCTAGGGCTTTATGTATGTTCTACTATAACTATAAGAATTCCACTTAATTAATGTTATCTATGAAGGTCTAAGTCCTTAAATTGTGAAGTATCTTCATATTACTTGTTACAACTATCCAAGTCAATTCTTTCGTAGTTGCCCACTACCTAAGTCATATACCTAGTGTAGCCTCAATTGGGCTGTCTCCGGGGCTGCTATTGGGCCAGTTTATAGATAGCGATAAAGCTTCCCCTAGCCATATGTCTTAACATTGTCGTTACATTATTATGAGTGTTAAACTTATCAAGTGGTTCATACATGTGGTCGCTCCCATATATGTCTTTACATTGTCTATGCCTTATTATGAGCTTGTCTAGTAAACATGATGAATCTTGTGCATTTCTCTTTTATCTGAATCTTTGAAATAGCTTTACAAAATTGTCTCAATAGCTGGACTTGTTAAATTACTGTTCACTCAACTGCCCATTGGTATCTTCACTGTTTGTGAATTAGTAATTTAGCACTTCTGAGCTTTTCTACCATTTTGTTGAGATTCACCTGGTCTTTAGGACCTTATAACATAAATTTATTAATCAAATTCAAGCTAACAGATTGTACATTATTTTGCTAGACTAATTAATATTGCATTTGGTGCAGAAGCCCTATCTTTCTTCTTTCTTTCCAAGCCAGCTTTATGTATCCTAGAATCACCTATATTTTTATCAAGTGCTGGCAAAAATATTAGTTACTGATCTTGAGGAATTTTCCTTTTTTGTGATTGGAGGATGTTCAGAGTTTCTTTGTTGTTTTATTTATGAAAAGTGCCAAGTTGGACATGCTGATCATAGTGTTTGCCAGATTTGCTTGTATTAATTTGTGCATTACTTGTAGTGGGCCTCAACCTATACAAGCTTTTTGAATGAGCAAGATTATCCAAACATCAATTTTATCACCTATCTTGTTTTAATAGTTTAGGTCCTTTAGGATGATAATGATTAATGACAATTTCTGTCGCATTTTTTCCCTGGACAACAATAACATGAGATGTAGAATTGTCATTTTGGACATTTGTTATTTGGATTATTGCCACTTTTTGAGGTGACTCCTTCCTGAAAGCTTAATGACACCCCACATATGCATTAGTTGTTAGATAATATGAGCTATTTGTTAAACAATTCAGGCATAGAACTAGGAAATAATGATATACCCTTGGTATCTACAATCTCTTAAACATGATTGGGCCTGTAGATTTGGATGGTTTGACAGCTGCATTCTTCTTTCCCTTCCCTTCTTTTTACCTTATTTTGTAATACATAACTTATGAGAATGGTTATTAGTCACTGATATGTGTGATTATCATGGTATAGTCCTGTTGCTGCTTATGCTTGGTTTTTCATGGACACAAACGAGAGTCAAATTCAGACATACATGATGTATTCAAGTGCATGACATAGCAAGAGGAGGAAAAACAAAAATACAGGGATGTATAGGAAAAAATAAACCGAGTCATATATAGTTCAAATAAAAATGTTATATTTTAATGATTTTCCATATGTATGTTTCTCATCCAAAATTCCCAATCTGCTTAGCGTACAAGAAAATGACATTTGCAAAATTATTTTACTACCTGCAACCTTTACCGATCTCTAGAAAGAATGAAGGCTCATTTCTGACATTATTAGTATGGGTTGAAACTTTGAAGAGTTTATAGGTATCCAATTGTCTGGTACATATCCAAGGTAGATTCTTGATTTGGACAAGTGTCCAGGTAACAATTTATGCTTGTTTCATGGCTGAGTAGTTTTTTCTGTAAAAATAATAATTGAAACTGAAAGTTTTCAATGAGTGAATAGCAAAAATGATATCGTTCATGTTCTTACATCCCCTGATTATCTGTTTTGTGCTTATCAATTGCTTTACAATCTGCATGTAATTTCAAGTTCATTTTGCTGGCTGTTTTGATGTTTAATTACTTCATTTTTTTCTTCAAAAAAATTACTTCACCGATTCCTTTTTGTTATCTAATTATATATTTTGCATTAAAGGCATGGCTATGCAAGATGGCAAGCTATAATAGAGGATAAAGATGTCGGGCTTGCTGATGTTGTTCGCCAAGAATTAAACCTTCCTGTTATAAATGGATCCTTTACTGAGGGTGTTCAAGTGAATGAGGATGCAAATTCTGGTCCTGCCAGTGTCAGTATTCCTTTGAATATAAAATAGTTAGCACTCAAACTAGCATTGGGAATAATTCTGAGTTTCTTGCTGTTAATGTGTTGTAGGGTGCTGCAGAAGTTGCAAAGGGAAGCCAGTCAAATCCGGACTACTCTTCACTGTATCTATTCAGAGAAGTGCAAAGAAGAATGGTGGAGTTTATAAGGAAGAGATATTTTCTGTTGGAAAAAGCTCTGGATCTAGAATGTGCTAAGGTACAAGTTGTAGGTTATATGCTTGCCAACTTCCCAAAGTATCTCTACAGCTGATTGTTGAGTCCCTCTCTAGAGCCTATATGTGCATTGAAATATTAATATCGAGATATTTTTGCGTAAATTCCTTGGTCTGTGATGTATTTTATATGGCATGTTGCATAACAGGACACTGGTTTCCAGGCAAGTCAATCAAAAATAAGTTATATATTCAATCCCTTCTACTTGCTTCCCTTTCCTTCCTGCCTGCCTTCCATTCTTTCTGACCTTTTTTTTCTTTGATTTGAGACACTTTTCTTTGATGTTGCTTCTAGCTTTTGGTTTCTCATGGAAAAACAATAGTCAACTTTCCCATGCTCCATACTTTGTTCTTGCTTGTATTCTCTTCTCTTTCTAGTTTTACCACTCTTTGACCCCAACATTCCCATGGTTATCAGGCTCATGTTATGAAATGTAATTTTGTGTCATCTTACCCATTTTAGCATTGAAGGATTGTCTGCTTACCCCCCAAAGAAAGTAAGGATGGTGCCATAGCCACCTAAAAAATCCCATCATAATTAATGCAACACTTTCTGTTCACAATCTTCACTTACTAATTCATAATCTTCACTTTCAGAGAATGATTGTTTAAATGATGAATAATAATCTGAAAGTCCATCCTCAAATAACTAGGGAAAGATTTGTTTCTTAAGATTGTGATTCTCAAATCCGCGTACGCATAATATGCCATGCCTCTGGTACTTCCATCTTGGCATTCAGGTTGTACACTAAACAATCTGTGCTGTAATAAAGATGAATAGATTTTTTTTTGAGAATATGGTAGTTATTTGCCACCGACTATGTTTTCAAGATTCGATTAATAAAGATGATTAGGATACTCTTCAAATTTCGTTAATATAATTCATGCTTTGCTTGTTCAAGTCATTTAGTCTACATTTAGTCAAGGATGTAACAATGACCCAATGTGCTCTTGTTATGGACAAGATTATGCGTTTCTCAGGTAGAAACTGTTATGAAATGTATTCCTGAAAACAAGGGAATGTATCACCCAATTGCTACATTCATAGTTCCAGTTAATATAAAAATTCAGAAATCTGTTTTCCTCCCCATCATCAATTTCATAAGATGCATGTGCATGTGCTTTCATAAAGCTGCTCTCATATTTATGTTTTTATATGTACATTTGCAAACAAACGTTTGTCATGCAAAACTATGGTCGGTGAACCAAAATAACCTGTTACATCACTTGTTTAAAAACACTAAATTAATATGTTGCTTGCAATAAGATAACTTTTGTGATAGCATTCATACTTCTGTCATCTTGGGAACCTAGGGTGAATGATATTCAGTTGCAGCTAAAGCATGATGCGTTTGAGCTATGTCTCATATGTATTTCATCCATTGGATACCCTGTATGTTTAAACCTGCATATTAACTTTCATCCTGAGAATTATATTTTTTTTAGTTTGTAGGTCAAGAGAATTACAAGTTATGAAAAATGATTTAGAAAAGAGGTCATGTTGACAAATAAAGATCCCCAAGGCTTGGCCAAAGTAATTTGAAGAGGTCTCGAGGGTTTGATTTTTAGTTCCATTTGTGGCATGCATATGCAAATATATGGAATTTCATGGGAAACCTAGATGCTTATGTATTGTAGGTGGTCCTCTGCAATTTTTCTTGTCTTCCACAACTATGACCCCAAACTGAACTCTAGCTGAGAGGTTTCTGGTTGACAGACTTGATTTCTTTTGATTTGAACATGATAAAAACTTAAAATACCTACATTATCTTTTATAGATATTGAACATGCAAGAGTTCATGGAAGTTCTCCAGTTGAATCAAAGGGAATGGTTGACATCCGGGTTGGGACCTGGTTTTGATCTTTTCTGATTGCACTCAGTCAGGTGCATTCTACACTTATCATCAATAACACAATATATAAAAAAAAATGCCTCTCTCTCTCTCTCTCTCTGCCCCCCTCTTATCTAATCTGATAGATTAATATGAACAATGCAAAACTACGATCCCTTGTTTTGTCATTTTTAACTATATAAACTTAGTGAATGTTCATTATTTATTCAATATATGTAATTTCTCTGATACTTAAATAATAAGCAGTTTATGATAATCCTGAAGGATAATGTATATGATTATTTATACTATTCGTTTCCTGAGATTTGTTTAATTTGTATTATTGTTTCATGTACTGGCACTATATTAGCATTGGTGTTTTAGATTCATTGCTTCCATTTTGTCTGACAATAAGCAGAGTACAATCAAATCATGTGAACCTGAAAATCAAGAATCAGAGGTTGAGCCAAAGGTCCCAGAAGCACAAAGTCTGAACCCTTTGGATGCCAATTCATTGCTGAAAGAACTACCTGTTCTGGAGCCCATTGGTTAGTAGTTTCTTTTAGTTGATCTGGTTGCTTCAGTTCTTTGGCTAATGAGCTTGTGGATCTGTCCAAATGATTGAGGCACCTGTTGCCTGAATGGTTCTTCTATTACTTAAATTATATACTTGTTAATTGTTCTTTTAAATACATTCTCACTTTATTATATGATTTTCTTTATTCAAGCAGCTGCTCAGTATTTGTCCTAATAACCTTGTCACATTCGCTCAAGAAAGTACATCTTGGTTTTCTTCTGTGCTTTGTGTTTACTTATAGGAGAATAAAAATTCTAATACATATGCAAGATTGATTTTATTAAAACAATGAGTGATTATATGCTGGACACTCATGCATCGTAAGAATCTGGGGATGGATCTATGATGATGTAATTAGAAGATTGACTTTGAATGTCATAAAACAGATATGAGATAACATAAAAAAGAACGATGCTAAAGTAGGTATTTTGAGGTTATGGGCTACAAATTCCTTTTGTGATTTGAGATCAACCATGATGAGTATGACTCTTCATATTGCAAGAGAGTGAATTAACTCTCCACCATGAACAGTGGGAAAGGCTTGAAGGCTGATTTTATGCAGATGGCCTCCAAGCCATGAAGCCTACATATGTTTAATTATTATATTGAATTCAAACTGATGGCTATTGTGTCAAAAGAAAATCCTGTCTTCCTATGGCTTAACCTACCCTGTGACAAGAAGAGAGGGAATAGCTCTCTTGAACGCCCTCATTGTCTAGTTGTCTACGTGGGTTTGTAGGAATATCTCTGTTGATAGGTAGGCCGCAAGCTCCATCTCTGACAAATCCCATATCCCTATCACGATTCCTGTTTATGTTGATTCCAAGAGCATCGAATCACTCATATAAGCCCTCTAGGGTTTGTTCTATACATGCAACTCACCACTCGAGCACCTCTGTTCATTGCTCCTAAGTTTCAGCTGCTACTCCCTAAGCACGTCATGCCTCCTAATTTACTTGCACCCCTTGAACAACGTCAACAGGGTGTTTGCCTCTGTTTTCGTCAGTCTTCCATCAAGAACGGGCAGTACTGTGACCTGCTCTGATATCACCTGATGCAGCATTAGCCAAAAAAAAAAAAAAAAAAGGATTCACACAAGGCGAAATCCTCCAATACCAAGGAAAAACTCTAAACTCCAGCCGGAGAAAAATTCTGAGATTTTACTTGTAAGCCTTGAATAAACACAAAACAAAACTATTTATAGTGTCTCAACCTTAACAAGAGTAGTTTTAAATAGTAAAATATTCAAAATAACATAATAACATCTTAATAAAATTAATAGTCTAACTGGAATTAAATAAAAAGTTAAAAACGTGATACTGAACTAAAGATGGACATCTGAATATAAAACAGTATTTATTTAGGTTTCTGTTGATTCCTGCGCTCCATGCGGTCCTGGTACCCTTTAGCTAGACATTCTGCATCGTACTTGCTGCTATATAGTGCCCTTTCCTAGGTCTTTATCTTCCTTTCGCTACATGATTTTGTTTTGTTTATGGTTTTTGGCATCATAAGACTATTTTGAACCGTCACCATCAGCTTCTATCAATGTTGGCATTTTAGGTGATGGATACTTCAACAATTTCTTGAACTATGTATTTTACATGTTGTCTATTTGAAAGTAGTAGTCTTATCTATGAAGTTTGTTGTATTTTTCTTTGCAGTTTCTAGTTGTATCTATAGGCTATGCGTTTTTTGGGTTTTACTACTTTATCTAAGTCTATATCATGCCTCAAAAGGTTTTCCATTTACCATATCTTTTGGACTGTATCCATCTAATTTGCAGACTGTGTGCCAAACCTGTTAATGCATTTTGTTCAGAAGGTGTGCACAATTTTCTAGGGCTCATGATGTTTTTCTCTACCATGGCATCACTCTTCTAGTCATGCTCCTAAATACCTCAGTAAAATTGGTGTCATCAAGAACATTCTGTTAAAACCTAGGTTGGACCAGCTGTTTTGATCAAGGTTGAGCAAAACTAGATAATTATGCTGGAGGCTATACACCAAGCAAAAAATTCTTAAACATTACATAATTGGGAAGGTTTTTCTTGGATTTCTAGGTCCTCTAACTTCAAGAATTACTTATAAATTGTTAAATGTTACACTCAGCGCACAAATGTGGGTGCATTAAATTAGAGTTTTTCTACCTAATTGGAATCAAAAGAAGTTCATTAAGACTTTACCTTTTGACACTTGGGTATGGGTTCACAAGAAGCTTTTAGAGATTAGAAGGATCCGAGACTTAGACATGCACCCACTCCTAGACCCATCTCCCACTACAGTGCATGTAGCACAGCATCTATTAATGTTAAGTTCTAAAGAAAGGCTCATAAAGTCATAGTAGCTTATATCGTGATTCTCTTGGAAAGCCCCAAGAAATGAAGTAGCACCCCTTTTGTCCCCATACAATAAGTAATATAGGGGATAGGCTTGTTGTCAATGATTTTTTTTCTCTATTCTTATCTCTGGAATTGGGACCTAAGAGAATGTGACACTGAAAATTGATGTTTCAAATTTTCAACAAAGTGGAGACATTTGTTTATATTATCCCTTTCTCCCCATATGACAAGATAAGCTTTAGAAGACATCAACTTTTTTGAAAAAAATATGTATACATTATAGTTTCATGTTTTTGCATCTAACTCATTTTTCTCTCAAGACTTGTTTTCTTCCAATAGTTATTTTCTTTAGTTTTTCCCTTTTTAAAATTTTGTCATTATCCATACAAATCCTCAATAGAGAAGAATTGGCAACCTATTGATGAGAATCTAGTCTAATTGACTGAACCTTGGGTATGTTGGGGTTGGAAATGAAGGCAGCTACTTTTCTTGTTTGAAATTGGTTTAATTGTGAAAAAAAAATTCTTAGAGAGGACATCATCATGTTCTTGACAGTACTGATTCTCCTTGTTATTTGATTATCTGTTTGTTATATGTAAATGATCATTTCCACCAATGTCAGTCTTATGAATAACAAAAAATCCTTAGAAATCATAAGTCTGCTTTATTATAGCACATTCTCAATAATCATCAATGACTCACTTGTTATGGGCATTTAACATTTGCTGTAGTTGCTTTATCCTTATTAGTTCTGGAATATCCATGCTGCTCTGTCCTTGGGCCACTCTTGAGCAAAAGGTTGTCATTACTCATTAGCATGATTCCTCAATGCAATGCCAGATGTCGGTTTATGCTACCTTGTTCCAGTACATCAGTATTCAGTCTTCCCCTAGAATTCTTTTAGTTTAATGTGCATCTTTCATGAAACCTTTTCTGCTTGTCTTCTAGCTTGGCATGTTATGTACATGGAATTTTTTTGTGTTTCCTTATCTCTCTTTGCTCATGCACTTTCATGTACATCTATTACTTCTGGCTTTCATGTGCCAACTCGTCATGCCTTACAATTTGAGGGTTCAGCTAGCATTCACTTTTAGTCAAGGAAACTCATGATTCCTTGGAAGAGCATTTAGTAGGATATTAGTTCCTGCTTTGGTTCGCAATACAAGTTTCGGTACTTGTACCAGTACCGTTCTAGTACTGCATTGGTACAAGCTAGTTTGTGGTACCGGCACTTGTTCTGTTGCCTGTGCCAAGTATTGGTTTTCTACTAGTACAGTACAGTATATAACTGGTATTGGGTGGTATGGTCCAGCATGGCAAACCAGGGTTCCTGCAGTGGAGTCCAGGCTCTGTTGACTGATGTTCAAAATGACTTGAAGTTTATTGACCTCTGAACCTTCACTCAAGTTTTTAATTGTGTCAAAAATAGTGTGCATACTTCTGCATCTTTTAAGCCACCTGTGGTACACCTCAAGTTCCAGCGATGCTTGATATGGTCTACTGCTAGGAGATTGGCAGGTCAGTTTAACAACCTCATTGGGTGCTTTGGCAATTTGTATGGGCCTTTCTAGGACAGTTTTGGTTGGCCTCAGCTGTTTGTCTTATTGCAGGGTTCATCTTTGATGACCTTATATATGTATATATATCATTTTGGAACCCCTTTTTTTTTTTTTTTGTAATGTGCAATCACTAATTTGCATCGAGAATTTCAGCTGATTGGCTAGATCATTGGTTGACAATCTATTTTTGGGTGCGAATGAGAGGGGTTTACAGTCTTAGCATGCTGGTTAACCCATTACTATTACATGGATGTGCTGAATCTCATGAACATATTGTCTAAATTAAAATGAAATAGATGTCTAAGAGTGTTAATTTCTTAATGACTTTATATATATTTTATGTTTACTTTTATAAGAGCATTTCTATTGCTGACTAACATCTAATTTCCAGCTCCAATTGCACCTGCATATGATAACAAAGGTGACTGCTTGGAAATGCCACGGCTTTATAATGAGGTAAGCCATAAATCATAAGACTCGGTTGATGCATGCTCGTTGTTTCAGTTATCAATATTGCTTCTTGTGTCTTGCAGATTTGTAGGGTAGCAGAAGACAGCGCCGTTGACTCGGTCCAGGCATACTTGGATGACAGGTCCGCTGGTTCTAGGTTAAGGAAGAAGCTCCGCCCTCTTGCAGTAATATGTGAAGATGTAGAGCAAATGCTTGCAGTGACATGTCCGAGTGCTGATGCTGCTGAAGGATCAAAAAATGCACATGCTGTGGGAGATGATGTTCTACCTGGAGGCAGCGTTCGTGATAACAAAACTGGAACTGGGATAGAATCTTCTCAATCGGTGCATGCATCACAACCAGATACGAAGGTACCAGATTGCACATCGGGAAACATAAATGATGGCAAAACTCCTGAGGGCACCAATCAAAGTGAAAAGGTCATTGTGTTAGATGAGTAACAGGAATATTACATTCCATAAAAAGACAATGCTGTAAACCAGATAGGACATTTAAGCTGTAACTTAACTGCATGACTGAGGTTCAATAAAAATTCTTACCATAGTTTGTGCCATTAAACTGGAGCAAGCCACTAGCCTTTTGTCTAGAATCTAGTAATGCTGTGATATGAGCTCTCGTGTTGAAATTTAAGCATGCAGAATTAGCTTTTCATGCCTTGCTCAAAGATCATGGTTGACTGCTAGCATTGCGCTTGGTTGCTTGTCAGCCGTTGCAGATGTGCTCGTGTTCCATAAATTATGGGAATACAGCAATAGCTAGTGGAAGATGACTCATATTATAAACTCTGAAAAGAAAAAAAATAACTTCCCCATTAATAAAGTTTCTGCTCGTGAGAAGTTATTTTCCACGAAAGATGACCGATATTGATATATTTTTATACAGCGAGCGCATGTAACCAAATATCTTCTCGGGCAAATGAAGGTCGCGGAATGCGTGCCTTCCTGTGGGCTGGCATGGTCTAGACCTGGCGTAAAACCTTCCTGTGGGCTGGCATGGTCGTCTAGCCCTGGCAGTCTTTTACGCCGCGAGGAAACCTATGTTATGACAGGTGCAACGAGTCTCTTACATAAATTCTAAAGGTTCCTCGACTTTTCTATGGATCTATATGTATCCGTATATGCACATCATGATGTACACAATCAGACTATTTGATAATAGCATAATATTTTTTGTGTTATTAATTTATTATCGAGCCTCTATTCTCTAATACTTAACTACGAACTCGGTCGAGTTCCAGTATCAGAATTAGCTCAACGCTGATGATATTTGAGTTGAGCTTTTGAATTTTTGAACCAAGACCCACATATCAGATCATGGATTCCTACTTCCATTCTCCACTAGGCGAAGTATCACATTCCATAACTTGTTTTTATATTATAACATGTGATAGGGGTGAAAGATGTATGAATAATGTCTGCCAAGATCTGATTTTATATCAAATTTCATATCTAAAACTACTTGTATATGTATAAAAATTTGAGCATTTGGCTAATATATATATCCGTATCCATATATGTTAATATATATATATGTACATATATATATATATGTATGTATATATATATGTATGTATATATATATATGTATGTACATATATATATATATGTATGTATATATATATGTATGTATATATATATATGTATGTACATATATATGTATGTATATATATATATGTATGTACATATATATGTATGTATATATATATATATGTATGTACATATATATGTATGTATATATATATATGTATGTACATATATATGTATGTATATATATATATGTATGTATATATGTATATATATGTATATATATATATATATATATATATATATATATGTGTGTTACATTAGTGAACAAAATCCATTCGGTCCTGACACGCGACCTCCTTGGAGGCTGCCGCGGCCACGTACTTCTCCGCTTCGGCCGTCGAGTCCAGCTCGGCTCGGTCCCATCTCGGCAGGGAACCTCAGTGCTCGGCCTCACCTCGGCCATGCACGAAGTCCAGCTTAATGGCAGTCCAGTCCACCTCGATATCTTGGCCCGCGCTGATCCAGTTCGGCATGAATCCGTCCGCACGTCCCGCTCCCGCGCGTTGCCGTCCGCTCGCGTAGGGTCCAGCTTCAACCTCAATACTTGCCCGCAAACACGTCCCAGGCACTCTCCCCGCCTCGGTCTGCGTGCAGAGGGCGCGAGCCAGCATTCATCCTCTCCCCGCCTCGATCCACGTGCAGGAGGGCGCGAGCTAGCCTTCAGCCTCTCCCCGCCTCGGTCCACGTGCAGGAGGGCGCGAGCCAGCCTTCAGCCTCTCCTCGCCTCGGTCCGCATGCAGGAGGGCGCGAGCCAGCCTTCAGCCTGTCTCGCCTCGGTCCGCGTGCAGGAGGGCGCGAGCCAGCCTTCAGCCTGTCTCGCATCGGTCCGCGTGCAAGGGGTGGAGGGGCGCAAGCCCTGCACCGCCCGAGTGCTGCCCGAAGTCGCCGTGACCAGCGCGGCACGGTCCCCGCCTGCGCCTCCGAGCCTGGCGATGCCTCCCCCAGCTCGCCCGAGCGCGGCGCGGCATGCCCGAGCGCGGCGCGGCACGCCCCGACACAGCGCCTCCGACCTCCCCAGCGCGGCATGGTCCCCGCCTGCGCCTCCGAGCCCGGCGATGCCTCCCCCGGCTCGCCCGAGCGCGGCGCGGCACGCCCGAGCGCGGCGCGGCACGCCCCGGCGCGACCAGGCGCCTCCGACCTCCCCGGCGCGGCCCTCGTTCGGTCCGGCTCGGCCCGACGGCTCCCGGGCAGCATCCCGCATGGCTCCGGCCGCGGCGCGAAGGTCAGCCAGCAGCACGCCTCCGCGCTTCCCCTCCGGCGTTGCACCGTCCAAGGGCCCCCGTGCCCGGCGTGGCACGGTCCGGCGGCCTCCAACCTCCCCGGTGCGGCCCTCGTCCGGTCCGGCTCGGCTCGTGCCTAGCCTCCGTGCCAGATGACCGGCTGGCTCCGCCTCCGCCTGCGGCACGCCCGGCTCTTGTCCAGCTCCGCCCGAGGCCTCCACGTCCGGCGCGGCGCGGTCCCCCCGGCGGCGGCACGCTCAGCGCCTCCGAGCCCGGCACAAAGCCCTGGCATCCCCGAGCTCGCCGCTCCGGCGCCCCCGTGCCGGCGAGGCATGCACCCGATGCCTCCGGCTTCTCCAGTTCTGGCCAAGCTCAGCACGCTCGCGGTGCGCTCGCGGCACGTCCGCAGCGATCCGGCTCCTGCGGCCCGGCTCCCCCGGCTCCGGTCCGTCGCTTCCTCACTCGCACGCATGGATTCTTGCCTACGCGCATGGGGCCTCGTGCATCACCTTGATCGGCGTGCATGAAGGCCCTCGCGGGTCTTCTCTTGGTCCGCGTGCCCGCATGGCAGCTTGAAGCGGCGCCCCGGCTAGCCTGGCATTTTGGCGTCACAGCCCAGCTCGGTCGCTGGGAACACCACGCAGTTCGGTCTCTCATGGGCCCCGCGCATTTTCTAAGGGGTCCATCCGCATGGGCCCGGCGCTCTTTTCATGTATCCCCCTCCACGTG